>CM061066.1:106702519-109156025 GCA_030762895.1 Sophora flavescens | reverse complement strand
ATCTGATCCTGATATATTGATTAGTCATTTCTTTGGACTTGTACCCATTTATGCATAATGCAACCTCATATAAGTGTGAATGTGATAGCACTCCAAATGAACCCAATGAGCCCACTAATGAAGATATTCAAGCTGCTGGACCAATTCCACAAGAGAGACCCAAAAGGAATCTTAGAAGGCCATCGGATTGGAATGATTTCATTCACTAAATAGTACTAAGCTGGCCACAGCTGGCAGCAGCGTAAATGTAGGAACCTTTGTTGCTTTTTCTGTATTTCTGCTGTCCTTAGGATGCGTGTCATTTAGTATTTTGGTTTGTTATTTTTGCTTTTGCTGCATTTCACTTGTACTAGGATTCCCTTTACAATTTTCTTTCCGTTACTCTCATGTAAGCTGCTATATATGGAATGAATGACAAAAGAATGGCAGAGAATTATTCAGAGAAATCATTTCTGCTTCCCTCTTAATTTCGGTCATACCTAGGAGACCCTATCAATTGGTGCTTTCATTGACTTCATGGCCTTCGTTCCTCTTGAGCTGCTTTATCTCGGATTTGACCCCGGAGACCCGTAGAGAGGTTAGGCACTTCAACCCATATCGTTAGTTCGGGCGCGGCCTTTGCAAAGCTCCAAGAGGACAAACTTAGTGATTCCAAACGACAAGCCCGACCACTTCACCCTTCACCCTTCCATCTCCTTCCTACACCCCTTACCCCAACACAACCGCCCAAATCACCCGCCGCTGCCTTTGCCTCTATCCACTCCTCCCAAAACCTCCTTCAAACGGCTCACTTCGGTCAAATGGCAGCCCGCCGTGAGAAGGGGCTTTGTTACAAATGCACGAGCGTTATACACCCACCCACAAGTGCAAATCGCGATGTTTCCTTATCATAGCCAAGAAGATGACTACCTGGACCTTGACCAACTTTACCTCACCGAACCGGAACAACCACCCCAACCCACGATACCAAAATCGAACCTATCCATACACCTTCCCTAGTCAAGATCGGTTTCAATGCCATGTCCAGGTCACCTTGCCCCCGAGACCCTCCGCATCACTTGGTCAAGTCGATGGCCATGATGTGGTTATCCTAATAGATGGAGGCAGCGATCACAACTTTGTGCAACTAGGGTGGTCCGCTACTTGAACCTCACGGCCCCGCCCACCAAACCTCTCGGTGTCATGGTTGGCAATGGGAGTGAGCTCACTTGCTCTCAAATTTGTAAAGGGGTACGAGGTTATTATCTTTGGCGGCCACTCCTTCTTGGTCAATTTGTATGTGATGCCCATTGGTGGGGAGACTTGGTTTTTGGGGTGGAATGGCTCAAACGTCTAGGCCCAGTCCTAATAGACTACAATACCGTTACCATGTCTTTTAATCAGAATGGGCACCAAATAGAGCTTAAGGGCTACTCTAGCTTAGGCATAAAAAAGATAACTCACCAACAGGTTAAGCGCCTACAAAATACTCATCGTGGGGCCGCTTTCTTTCACCTACAATTGGGCCCTGCAGCTAGCCCAACACCAGAATCCTCTACCCCACTAACCTTCGTCCCTACGCTGCACAACTCCAACCCCTACTCTTCCAGCCGCCATCATCTATCCCCCCTACACGCCCCACTGATCACTCAATCCACCTAATCCCCAATGCTCATCCTATCAACGTAAAATCCTACAGGTACCCTTATTTCCAGAATTCGAGATTGAAAGACAAGTGGAAGAGATGCTGAATACAGGGATGATCCAACCCAGCAGTAGCCTTTTTTCTTCCCATGTGCTTTTGGTTAAAAAGAAGGACGGCACCTGGAGGTTTTGTGTCGACTACAGAGCTCTCAATGCTATTACCGTGAAGGATCGGTTCCCTATTCCGACCATCGACGAGCTCCTCGACGAGTTGGGCAGAGCTTGCTTGTTTTTAAAGTTGGATCTTGCTCAAGGGTTCCATCAGATTCAAATGAGGGCCAAGGACATACCCAAGACGGCATTTCGCACTCACCAGGGTCACTACGAGTACAGGGTAATGCCTTTCGGCCTCTGCAACGCCCCCTCTACCTTCCAAGCCACCATGAACGACATGTTCCGTCCATATCTTTGAAAGTTTGTTCTCATCTTTTTCGACGATATCTTGGTGTTCAGTCACCACCTTGAGCAACACATTCAACATCTGGAACTGGTTTTTCAGAAATTACAGGATGCCAAATTCTTCCTTAAGCAGTCTAAGTGTGAGTTCGGCCAAAAAAAGATTGAATTCTGGGTCACATTGTCTCTGCTAGGGGAGTGGAACCAGAACCTACCAAAATCCAAGCAATGCAAGACTGGCCCATCCCGAGCTCCCTTCGATCCCTGCGCGGCTTTTTGGGATTAACATGATTCTATCGCCGTTTCATCCATCGTTATTCCCAAATTATAGCACCACTAACACAGTTATTGCGGAAGGAACAGCTTAATTGGGGCCCCGAAGCTCAAACCGCCTTCACTGTTCTTAAATCAGCCATGGTTTAAACCCCGGTACTAGCCCTCCCGGATTTCACCAAGCCTTTTGTCCTCGAAATTGATGCTTCCGGAACCAGTCTCGGAGCGGTCCTTATACAAGACAACCATCCGATTGCCTTTTTCAGCAAGCAATTTTGCCCCAAGCTCCAGCGCTCCTCCACATACATCAGGGAATTGCACGCCATCACCTCCGCTGTCAAGCGGTGGCGACAATACTTGCTCGGTCACCCCTTCACTATACTCACAGATCACAAGAGCCTTAAGGAGTTAATGTGTCAAAGTGTGCAGACCCTTGAACAGCAAATTTACCTCGCGAAGCTTCTTGGGTATGATTACTATATTTAGTGCAAGGCTGGCAAGAACAATACTGTTGCAGATGCATTATCTAGGCTTCATGAAAACCCAACTGAGGCATGCTGGATTCTGTCTATGCCACATTTTCAGTTCCTTGATGATCTAGAAAGGGAATTGGAAGGCTGCTCCCAATTCATTGCTCCGCATGACCAAGTTCTTCACCACCCTGATCAGGTACCTGATTATAAGTTCTCTTCTGGTTTATTATTATTTAAAAATCGAAACTAGGTGAATTCGGGGAATTCTTTCATTCCTCTGCTACTGGCCGAGTATCATACCTCCCCTCTTGGCGGACACATGGGAGTTGCAAAAACATTAGCCAGGCTTATGGAAAATTTTTATGGCCGCATATGAAGCAAGATGTCCACCGGTTTATTCAGCAGTGTTCAGATTGCCAACATACTAAGTATTGTCACTAAGAAGCCTGTGGGTCTCCTCCAATCGATTCCACTTCCTTCAGGCGCATGGGAAGATTTGTCCTTGGACTTCATCATTGGGATACCCTCATTCCAAGGTTTCACAGTTATATTGGTTGTCGTGGATCGTTTCTCCAAAGGAGCTCATTTTGGCATGCTTCCTGCTCGTTCCACAGCTTTCCGGGTCCCCAACCTTTTCTTAGATATGCTTTTTGGAAGGAACTCTTCAAGTTGAATGGAACAAAGTTGTGCATGAGCACCGCCTATCACCCTCAAAGCAATGACCAGACGAGGTACTTAACAGGGTTCTGGAACAGTATTTGAGAGCTTTTGTGCACAACAAACCTTCTCAACAGGACAAATACCTGAGTCTTGCAGAATGGTGCTATAACACAGCTACTCATTCCGCCACGGGCATGAGTCCATTTCAGGTAACTTATGGAAAACCTCCTCCTAGTATTCCTCATTACATTCTGGGAAGCTCTTCTGTTGAGGCCGTGGATTCCATTCTCTCACACCGCGAGGCTTTGCTCATTTCTCTCAAAAAGAATTTGGAAAAAGCCCAACATCAAGCTGATGCTCAACACGGGGATGTCTATTATAGCATCAGCGATTGGGTCTATGTCTGCCTCCGCCCATACTGACAAACCTCCGCCACTGGTGTTCATTACAGCAAACTGGGAAAAAGATATTATGGTCCCTACCAGATAACTGAGGTCATTGGTTCTGTAGCTTACCGCTTGGACCTTCCCTCTACATCCAAAATTCACCCTGTTTTTCATTGTTCCTTGCTGAAGCCTCATCATAGCCCAATCCATTCACACCAAGATGTCCCAGCTTTGCTGCTGGATGACAAGCCCCTGGTAACGCCTCTTTCAATTTTAGATTCCAAATGGGACACCTCCTCTAATCCCCCACGGCAGCTGGTTTTGGTACAATGGAATGGCCTTCCACCTGAGGACACTTCTTGGGAAGACTGGACCAGTTTGAAAGAAACATACCTCCTTGATGACAAGGTGTTTTTTTGAAGGCATTGGGAATGATAGGACCCCAAATGAACCCAATGAGCCCACTAATGAAGATATTGAAGCTGTTGGACCAATTCCACAAGAGAGGCCCAAAAGGAATCTTAGAAGGCCATTTGATTGGAATGATTTCATTCACTAAATAGTACTAAGCTTGCCATAGCTGGCAGCAGCGTAAATGTAGGAACCTTTGTTGCCTTTTCTGCATTTCTGCTTTCCTTAGGACGCGTGTCATTTAGTAATTTGGTTTGTTATTTTTGCTTTTGCTGCATTTCACTTGTACTAGGATTCCCTTTACAATTTTCTTTCCGTTACTCTCATGTAAGCTGCTATATATAGAATGAATGACAAAAGTATGGCAGAGAATTATTCAGAGAAATAATTTCTACTTCCCTCTTAATTTCTGTCACACCTAGGAGACCCTATCAAAATGTGTAACTTTTTTCCTCTAATAACTAATATACATCGATAAAACATTTAACTTAATCTATCAAATCTTATTTAAGTATATAACCACGATATTCTCATTTCCAAAAATTCAGATTTTATTAATGAAGGATTGGATAGAAACAAACAATCCAATACGCGACACATAAATACGAAATGGGATTTCCTAATTCTACTTATGTAGCATGAAACTTATCACACAGGAACGTCTTGAAAATGCTCTTTTTGACACATGAAAGTAAGTGCGGTGTTGATATTCGAACACTCATCTAAAAGAGGGGAGAAAAGATGGTATTCATTTTAAAAGGAAAGACAAATTTAAAAGAGGCATAAGTAGAATAGGAATGAGCTCCACTTAGATGAACTTATGTATAAAGTAATCAGAAAAGAATGTGGTTATCCTTAGATTATTAGTGAGTTAAAATCATAACTTTTTCCAGCGACGGAGGGTTTTGGGTATTAAGAAAATGGCTTTTGGTAGTTTGTATTGATATGAAACAGCATATAAATACTCAGCTCTATGACTAGGTTACAGACTCTCCTTGATTATAGGAGAAAAAATATCAAAACATAATTACAAGACATAAATAAGAAGATACACACGAATCTGTATCAGTTACAATTTGAATTCAAATTGCTAATCCCTAAAATTAATCAATTCCAACACCCCCAAGTTGGTGCGCATGGATATCACACATTCCCAACTTGTCAAGAGAACTACTATGAGCCCTGGATGCTACTGCCTTGGTAAGCATATCATCAAGTTGTTGTTCTGAATTTAAAAAAGGAAAGGCAATAATACTAGCTTCAATCTTTTCTTTGATGAAATGTTTGTCAATTTCCACATGTTTTGTGCGATCATGTTGGACAGGGTTGTGAGTGATCTCTATTGCTGATTTATTATCTCAGTAAAGCTTCATCAAATACTTTTTTTCATATCCAATATCTTTCAAAAGATTTTTAATCCATAACAGTTCACATATTCCTACTGCCACCCCTCTAAACTCTGCTTCTGCACTTGATCTAGCAACTACTTCTTGTTTTTTACTCCTCCAAGTTACTAGGTTTCCTCCCACAAAAGTGAAGTAGCCTGCGGTGGACCTACTGTCATCTGCTGATCCATCCCAATCAGCGTCAGTATAACCTTCAACTTTGAGGTGGCCATGGTTTGAGAATAACAAACCTTTCCCGGGAGAGCGAGACTTTAAGTACCTCAATATTCATTCAACAACATCCATATGCATTTTTTTGGGGTCATGCATAGATTGACTCACAACATTAATCGCATATATGCTATGCCCTACCTAGTATGAGACAAGTAAATTAGCTTCACAACCAGTCTTTGATATCTTCCTCTACCCATACTGGTTGCATTAGCATAATGAAAATTCTTGTGATTTTGTTCTATGGGAGTATCAATTGGTTTACATCCAAGCATTCCCGTCACAGTTAACAAGTCTAAAACATATTTTCTTTGAGAAAGAAAGATACCATGTTTGGACCTTGCAACTTCAATTCCTAAAAAATATTTGAGATCTCCAAGCTGTTTCATGTCAAATTCAGAAGCTAAATATCTCTCGTAGGCTTAAAATTTCATTAGGATCATTTCCAATCATATCATCAACATATATTATCAATGCAGTGATTTTACCTTGATTATGCTTAAGAAACAAGGTGTGATCAAAATTACTTTGTGTGTAACCAAAAAACTTCATAGATTTTGTAAATCTTCCAAACCAAGCTCTTGGTGATTGTTTCAATCCATATAGGGTCTTTTTAAGCTTGCATACCATAGGAATATTTGAGTACTTATGTATACTGGGAGGAGGATCCATATAAACTTCTTCCATTAAATCTCAATGTAAGAAGGTATTTTTTACATCGAATTGAAGAAGTGGCCAATCTTGATTTGCTACTAGTGATAATAACACCCTCACTATATTGAGCTTTGCAACTGATGCAAAGGTTTCTTGATAAACAACTCCATAGGATTGAGTGTAACCCTTTGCATCTAGCCTTGCTTTATACCTCTCAACACTTCCATCGGCTTTATTTTTGATACACTACAAAAAAACAAATTGTTTAGCGACCGTAATTTTCGGTCGCTAAACCATGTAAATCGGTCGCTATTTGTTTTAGCGACCGAATCAGAGACCGATTTATGGTGGTAGCTGAATACCTGGTCGCTAAGGTTTTAGCGACCGAAATTTTATTTCGGTCGCTAATTAGCGACCGTAAATTCGGTCGCTAAATAATAATAATCGGTCGCTATTAGGTTGGTCGCATTTTTGGGGTAACCATTTCTAGCGACCGATAATCGGTTGCTAATTCGGTCGCTAATTTTGGTTATTGTTAACCTATATTAGCGATTTTCGATCGCTATACCTCATCTCAGAATGTCAAATACGGTTTAGCGACCGAATTATTGGTTTCCAATTGGTCGCTAAAAATGGTTATTATTTTTTTAAAAAAATTTAATTTTTTAAAATAAAATTATTATTTCTGGTTTTCTTTAAACGTTAGCAAACTTACAAATAAAACACACCAAATTACTTATGAAATATACAATCATAAGAAAGAATAAATATATATAAAAAGAATAATCTAAAATGTCGTACAAGAATCGTTTAAAGTCAAAAATATGGAGAAAAAAAATCAGTCATGATGAGGGGGAGATGGAGGAATCCAATCATCCTCAGCGTCCGTACCACCGCCGCCTCGCTAGCCGATCGTCCTCCGGGTAGTAGCATCGATGGTGGCGGCGGCGAGCTGGAACGAGGAGCGGCAGCGAGCGCACAACCGTCGAGCATCATCTCGAGCAATCGAGTCTGGATCTCATCTGCTCCAACACCAGCCGCAGATGTCGCCCTGCTCGATGCTCTTTGCATCAGCTCTTGGTGTGCCCGAAGTCAATCAGTGCAATCTGGTTCGCCATCTGCTCGCTCTCTCTCGCTCTTCTCCCGAAGCTCCGCGTTCAGCTGCGTGATGGTGTCCTGCATTTGGTGGAACTGCTCCTCGAGGGATGGTACCGCGCGCAGCAAGGAGCAAAGTGCGTGACGATGAAGCGATGAACTCGGCTCCCAGGTGTCCGAGGCCATACACGTGCCCCTTCTTGTTCCTGCCCCGACGACCTCCAAATAAATGGCATTATCGTCGACAGAGACAGGAGAGCAGCCATCACCAGTCAAAGCCTCATCTTGTGACTGTGAGGCACGTGATATGGCATCGTCCTTCTTCTCGTTGAAGCCCACCTACAAAGTATAGTTGAAGAGATTTAGTTAAAATTATATCCAATATTAACAAATCATTTATAATAAATTACAAGTAGACACTAAATTATTTTTTTGCTTACAGAATAGTTACGGGCCTTGTCGTTGACCCATGTCCCCGACTACAACTTCTTCGTCCTCTCCACCAACTCCATAACAGTCGGGGCCCGCTGTTTCTGTGCTTTCTGCATAGAATAATATAATATTAAATTCATAAGAATAATTAAAAATGAAAACTAATTAATTAAATAGTATATTAAGTAAAAAGTTTAATGTATTACCAGCTCGTCGTAGTGGGCGGCGGCTGATTTAGACCCACCGGTCCAAGCACATGCGCCACCATCAGAAGCTCGATTACGCCGAGCTGTGGCCTGGATCTCCTGGAACTTCTCAGTAGCCCAAGATCTTGGTCCAGCTGCCTCTTGATCTCAGGATCCACCCACCTCCCCTTATTCTGACCCTTCCTCAGCTTGTTCATCAGATTCTTCATGACCAGTGAGCCTTTATGCTCAAATATGCCCCTGACGAGAGCCTCTAAAGCTAAGTCCCACCTATACTCTTTCTGCAACTTACAGTTGTTAGGAAATTCGTGTGTACATATATATAATGTAAATTTAATTTAAAAAACTTAATAAATTGTTACCTTAAACTCTAGAAACAACTGATCCCTATGGCCCAGTGGGATGGCCTTCCATGTAGGCCATAGACCATCAAACTTGCGTCGCATGATCTTCGATATCGAATCAGAAGGGCCCCGCAGGCGAAAAGTCTGAGCAAAATTAGAGCATTAATAAATGTTATAATTAAATTTAAAAAACAAGTAAATAGAAATTAACGATACTTTATATATATTAAAAAATTAAATTAGCATACTCGTTATCCCCCCTAGGGATAAGAAGAATCCTCCTGTCGGATGGACCACGACTCTCCTATCCCGATGATGATGATGGTCCTATCGTCGTAGGTGTGGATGATGAGGGTGCAGCCTGTGTCCCGACCACATGAGGATGGGTGGGGGGTGCAACTCCATCACCCTGAGGTGTCCAGTCAACAGAGGTGCTGGTAGGGTGGTCTCGATCTGAAGGCTGTGGGTCGGCCGGCGAAGGGACTCTCGCAGCACGACCTCCACGACGACCCCTACCTCTGGAGGAATCTGCCATCTGTGAAAAAAATGAAAATATGATTACACAACAGTGTAAATAATACAAAAATAAATTACCTAATAAGTAGAATGACATTCACACAATGAATTATGACATAAATAAATTACCTAAGTAGAATCTCCGTCACTAAATTCACCCTCACTCTCATCAGTATCACTTGATCGGAATGTACCTTCGCTAGATGCGTCCAACTCATATTGATCCATTAACTCTCTTTCAACTTCTTCCCCATTTCCGGAAATGTCCGCCAGAGAATTAACAATAATGTCCGGCGTAATTTGCAACGGTACGTGGGGTCTTGAACACTCATCATCTTGGTACGGAGCATCTTTTTCAGGCTGGTTGATTACATTATCAGTAATTATACTGCGAGCCTTTACCTTAATAACACCCAACCAGCCATGATGTCCTTCGGGATATGGCGAGTAATAAACATGCTCTGCCTGTTGTGAAAAAATGAATGGGTCGTACACCTTATTATACCTTCGAGACAGCCTAACTTGATCAATACCATAATTTTTATCTATTTTTGTCCCTACAGCAAGAGTAGGATCAAACCAATCACACTTGAAGATAACTAATTTCATCATGGGGAAACCGGTATAATCGAGTTCAAGGATGTCAGTTAGAACCCCATAGAAATCATCCTCTACATTGCCATCAGTGGCTCGCACACAAACACCATAGTTACACGTCTGCATTCCTTCATTCCATGTTTTTGTGTTAAATTTATATCCATTTACAATATAAGTATTCCATGATGTAACCCATCTGTTAGGCCCCCATGCCAAATTTGTCAACAATGGATTTTGAACATTGTTTTCTGGATCTAGTACCTAAACAATCAAATATTATATTATTCTTATACATGCTATATATTTAAGGAGATAAAATGTATGCTTCAAAAAATGAAGATGCTTAACCTACATATTTACTGAACCACGTAGCAAAGTGAGAAGTAATTTCTCGATCAACCTGATCGTTTGAAATGTCAGGTTGGAGTTCCCTTAGAAAATTGTCGTACATCCTACATATGGGAGATTAACAGCAGAACGATTAATAATCATAAATGTCAATTGAACTTATTAAAGACGTTGTAGAAACTTACTCTAAATATGGCGCCACCTCTTCACAATTTTGAAGGATATGCAGATGAGCAGCATTAATGTCACGCTGCTCCAAGAAATATCCTTTTGATTTGCCACTAAATCTGCCTGGATAGTTGAATACTGATATAGGAGGACTAGTTGAACATCCTTCGCCCGAATCAACGTTTCTAGGCATCCTTATCCTTCTCGTGTTAACTTCGTCCGGATAGTAATAAGAGGCAAAAGTGGAAATCTCCTCTACTAAGTATGCTTCACAAATGGAACCCTCCACTCGTGCCTTGTTCTTGACTTTGTGTTTAAGGGAGTGCAGGAACCTATTACAGAGGGATACATACAAATAATTACTAGTTTTAGGGAAAGCTAAACTACGCTCTCGTGTTCGTGAATTTCATATGTATTAAGTAAAATAGTTGATGTTGTTTACCTCTCAAATGGATACATCCAGCGGTATTGGACTGGGCCACCAACTCTTGCTTCGTAAGGTAGATGAACTGGCAGGTGTTCCATGGAATCAAAGAAACTCGGCGGGAAGATTTGCTCCAGCTTACATAACAAAATGGGTATCTTGACTTCCATATCCTTTAATTGATTCACATTTAGTGTTGTCGATGTAAGCTCCCTGAAAAAGTGGCTAAGCTCAACAAGTGGGTTCCAAATTTGCTTGATGTCGCGTCGAACGCAATTGGAAGCAACCGTTGCATGAACACGTGGCAATCATGACTCTTCATTCCATGTAACTTTGCTTCCTTAATGTCAACACATCTACCCAGATTGGAAGCATACCCATCTGGTAACTTTAGTTCTTTAACCCACTTACAGACGGCCAATTTCTGTGCTTTGCTTAGTGTATAACTTGCCTTCGGTTTGATAAGTCTGCCACGACCACCGTCTTGCAACTCAAGCTCCTTCCGATTACAAATGTCAGCCAGGTCCAATCGGGATTTATTTGTATGCTTTGTCCTCCCCTTGATGTCCATCACAGTGTCAAACACATTCAAAAACACATTCCTCTCAGTATGCATGACATCAATGTTGTGACGGAGTAGTTGCGTCCTCCAATACGGCAACCTCCAAAATATACTTTGTTTTGTCCAATTATGGTTGACGCCATAATCAGGAATATGTTCTCCTTGGGTTTCATGGACGAGCGGTAAGTACTGTACTCTGCGCCATACATTAGGACCAGTCAAACGTGGTGGAGGCGGTGTTCACTCCGCACAACGCTTCTTGAATGCATTCTTGTTCCGCCTATAAGGATGATCTTCCGGAAGGAATTGACGATGACAATCAAAATATGAGATCTTTCGACTGTGTTTAAGCGTGAATGCCTTCGATCGCTCCATACATATTGGGCATCCAAGCTTCCCCGCGGTCATCCAACCCGACATCATCCCATAAGCAGGAAAGTCGTTGATCGTCCACATTAAAGCTGCTTTCATGATGAAATTCTGCCTCAAAGATACGTCATATGTCAACACACCATCATTCCACAGCATTGTCAACTCATCTATCAGCGGCTGCAAGTACACATCAATCTTACCTTTCGGATTAGACGGACCCGGAATTATGACTGTTAGGAACATAAACTCTCGCTTCATGCACATCCCCGGGGGAAGATTGTACGGAGTCAGGATAATCGGCCAACAAGAGTATGCTTTTCCAGACTGCCCAAAAGGATTAAATCCATCAGCAGATAACCCCAATCGGACATTGCGAAGGTCCTGAGAAAATGCCATATGAACCCTATCAAAATGCTTCCAAGCTTCTCCATCAGATGGATGACACAAGATATCTTGCTCCCTCTCATGCTCACTATGCCACCTCATGTGAGCTGCAGTGGCCATCGAAGAGTACAATCTTGTAAGTCTTGGCACGAGCCTAAAGTACCACATCTTTTTTAGCGACCTCTTCTTCTCAATGCTCATCCTAGTGGTTGTCTTATACTGATCCGCACCACAAAATCGACATGTTATGCTTTCCGTTGAATCATCCTTATAGTACAACATACATCCATTCGGGCAACAATCAATTTTCAAACACCCCAAACCCAAATTTTCCACGGACTTCTTAGCATGATAAAAACTTGTAGGCATCCGATTGCCTTCTGGCAACGCCTTGGACACTGACCTGGTGAGGCGATTAAAACAGCCTTCTTGCATATTGTAGTCAGATTTGATACTCAACCATTCCATGCACATCGACAACTTCGTGTACTCCCGACATCCTTCCCACAATGGAGATCGTGCAGTACTCAGCATATCATAGAATCTTTAAGCTTCGGGATTCGGATTCTCCTCTATGTATTGGGAACCCATTCCACCATCTTCTCCCCCATCTTCTTCTAGTACAACACCAACCGATGGTCCAGCATGATCCATTATCATCTGCTCATATGGATTCAATTCTTCCCTCCCGTCACCACTTCCATAGTACGAACCTTCAGCCACAATCGGGTTTAAGTCAAGCAACGTCTCACCATGGTTACTCCACCAATAGTAATCAGGCATGAAGCCCTTCTCATAAAGATCGGCTACAACTCCATCCACGCTTTTGAAAGATTGACACTTGCATCTTTTGCAAGGACACCTCAATTGATCACCGCCCAGCCGTATAAATCTCTCCTGGCTAACAACAAACTCTATAAACTCACTCACTCCAACTCTATACTCTTCCCTAAGACGTTTATTCCGATCCAACCTACGATACATCCATTTCCGATTCTCCGGAATATCCATTGCTGGCAATTAAATAGCCTGACCAATCCTACAATAACACTTATATATTACGGTGCATTCCAATAACTCCATCAATCTCGTTCTTATGACAAGGTATGAACCTATCCCATTCGAGAAGAAACCTTTACCACACTCGGCAAATAATAGTTATTACCTTATTCAAATACCTTATACTTGACAAAATTTGGCAAAGCATTTCCCATCGGTCTCCAAGTTACACGACTCGAGCACGGTGATAATCACCACGATCAAGTATGCACCAGGAGAACAAAAGGAAATGCATCGGACCAGAGATTTCAACAAGTATATAAGGCATTTGAACATTGAAATGACTATTGTACGAGTGTGAAAAAGGTTTTTTCCCAAACTGTCCCACTTGGACAATTCAAGATTCAATACAATGAGCATGCATACCTTGATACGTTACGCATGCTCATTAATATTGAATCTCAAATAGGAAACTAAGGCTTTCATAAATTAATTATTAACTCTAACAGAAAATAAAACCATTAACCTATAAATATTGCAACATTGTTGAGCTTATATAAATTGCAGCGTAAATCAATACAAACTTCGATTAAATATTGTAGCAAACATCCTATTAAGCTCCGCTCTCCACTAACAAGTAGCAGTTAATTGTCAAACACATGCATAATTTCTAAATTATCAGCACATAACCAGCATCCCGTCTTTCGGACAGGATCACATCCTATTGAGCTCCGCTCTCCACTAACAAACAACACATATTGACAAACACATGCATAAACATTAAATTATCATCATACAATCAGACAAGATCACATCCTATTGAGCTCCGCTCTCCACTAACAAACAACACATATTGGTAAACACATGCATAAAAGATAAATTATCAAAGACATAACCGGACATCCCGCCTTTGGACAGGATCACATCCTACTGAGCTCAGCTCTCCACTAAGAAACAATACGATAATTCACTTAACACATTACAAATACCATTTAATTCAAGGAATAAGAGAGAGTATTTTACTTACCTCAACTCCAAGCACACAAAGATAAGGGGACTCTGGTTCAACAAGTGGTGGTGACAAAGTAAAAAAACTGCAATCCAACACCCTGTTTAGACTTAAGTGGTTAAATTCAACCCATAAGTTACAATTTTTGTTTAATAAGTTCATACAAAGGCAGAATTACCAAAAAAAAATTAAGTTAATTTTGCCATCTCTATACAAAATTCAACCCTCATCATGAAATGAGAAGATCAAGCATCCTATAAAAAATGAATGCACTACCACAAAAAACACATTCCTAAACTCACACACATACACTAAACACACACACATACACTAAACACACATCTCTGCACACACACACACACACACACACACACACACACACACACACACAAACATCCCAAATAGACACACACACAGAGCACCCCAAATGCACAATACACATCAAACACACACACATCAAACACGGTGAGACACACCTACCCTATGCTTACAATCCAATTGAACACACAAACTTTAGTACACAGAACACACAACAAACACACACTCATAACACACACACACACAAAACAACAAACACACACACAACACCAATGTACACACAACACACAACAGAAACAACAATGTAGAGAAAGACAACGAGAGAAGCAATTACCTCGGTCAGTGTGAGGGAGGGCGTTGTGGTGGTGGTGGTGTGAGCAATGTGACCAGAATGAGCCCTGAAATGAGGGGGGAAATGATAGACAGTGACATAGTGAGACAATGAGAGAGAGAGCGAGGGAAAATGTTGACAATGAAGAGAGACAGTGAGACAGAGAGAGATATATGAAAGAGAAACAGAGACAGAGAGATGGAGTAGAGGAGAGCTTACCTGAGCAGAGGGGAGATGACGGTGGTGACCAGAAGTGTCTTGGGGTGTTGAGGTGGCCGGAGCGCGCGCCGTAGAAGAGAGAAACAGTGGGTGGGAGAGAGAAACGCGACGGAAAAAATGAGGAAGAAGGAGGTTCTGTCGAATTTAGGGATTTCAGTTTTAGCGACCGAATTAATTCGGTCGCTAATATGGTTAGTTTTAATTTGAATTTGTAATTGTAGCGACCAAATAAAATTTCGATCGCTAACACGTGCAATTTTATTTTTTTAACGCGCCTTTTAGCGACCGAATTAATATCGATCGCAAATATAAATAAAGTTTAAAGTGTGAATTCATAAATTTAGCGACGGATTTCTAAATCGGTCGCTAATATAAACACAGTTTGACCGTTGCACATAATTCGGTCGCTAACAATTCATAAATTTCTGACTTTTACTTTCCTTTGTTTAGCGACCGAAGTAGCGAGCGATATCTCTGCTACGCTCTATTTCAGTCGCTATTTCGGTCGCAGAATCAACTCTTACCAGTGTTTCATGTAGATCCTACAATCGGTCGCTATTTCGGTCGTAAAAAGGAACCTAGAAATTCGATCACTATTTTTGGTCGCTAAATGACCTTTTTTTGTAGTGATAGTAAACACCCATGCACATCCTACAGTGCTCTTTCCAACCGGTAGGGGTACGAGTTCTCAAGTAGCATTTTTCTCCAATGCTTCCATTTTTGCTGCCATTGTCGGGATCCACCTGGAATCTGTTAAAGCTTCCTACATATTACTAGGTGCAGAGGCAACAGGTAATAGAGATACAAAATTGGTATATGACTTGGACTACGTTTCATATGACACATAGTTGTTTATAGGGTATTTGACCTTACAATTAGGATCAAGTTCATACCTTATTGGGGGTTGTCCTCTGTTAGTACGAGGTGGAAGTGTGTAAGGACTCATTACATGATCATAATTTGACTGACTAGAAGTAGAGACATTGCTTTGTATATCAGCGGAAACATAGTTTTGTGTATCAACAATAGAATGAAAAGAAGCAATAGTTTCAGGTGATACCTTTGCAGAATTTTCCAAGGATTGGACCAGCAGTGGATTTGAGGTTGAAGGAGAGATTATACTATCATCTTCAGCCATATTCTCATTTCCATTCTCCTGAATTTCATCCTCCATATTCTTATCTCCATTATCTTGAATTTCATCCTCTTTTTCTGTTGGCATAGCATGAAATAACCTAATATCTTGGTTAAGCATATCATGATTCTGCACCTCTACATCACACCCCCTTTTAGGTAAAGAACGAAGTATTTTTTGGGAAAAAACATTTCATGCTCATGGAAGGTAACATCCATTGACACAATAAATTTTTTTGAAGAAGGATGATAAGCTTTATATCCTTTTTGAGTGGTGTTGTATCCCACAAAAACACATTTCATTGCTCTATATTCTAATTTTGTTCATTGGTGAGGATGCAAATGCACATATGTGACACAACCAAAACTATGGGATGGTAAATTATTGACATAATTAAGTATGCAATGATTAGAAAGAACATCAAGAGGTCTCCTAAAGTTTAACACACTTGATGGAACTTTGTTAATAAGAAAAACTGCAGAGCTTAAAGCTTCACCCCATAGGTAAGAAGGAACATTACTACCAATCAAGAGTGATCTAGTAACTTCCAAAAGGTGTCTATTTTTTCTCTCAGCCACCCCATTTTGTTGAGGGGAATTAGAACATGATGTTTGATGAAGAATATCAACTGATTTCATAAAATTTGTCAATTCTTTATTATAGTATCCCCCCTATCAGATCTAACTATCTTTATAGGAGTATTAAACTGTGTATTTATCATTTTGTAAAATTCTTGAAAAACATTACACACATCACTTTTGTGTTTAAGAAGATATAACCAAGTCATTCTTGTACAATCATCCACAAAGGTCACAAACCATCTCATTCCCTTATATGTGGGAAGAGGGGCTGGTCCCCAAACATCAGAGTGAGTAATTGAAAAAGGAGCATCAGCTCTACTATTATTTATAGGAAAAGTAACACGATGACTTTTTGCCATTACACAAGTTTCACATTTAAAATCATAGGTACTGCAACAGCTAAACAATGAAGGAAACAATCTCTTAAGGTAGCTAAAAGATGGGTGTCGTAATCGCTTATGCCATAGCCAAATCTCTTCTTTATTTTTAGCTTGTAACCCATCGCTCATAAAGTGAGCCAGTGCTTTTCCTTTGGAATGTTGAGAGTTACCTTCAAGATACTATAATCCTTCACTTCTTTTACCACTGCCAATCTTCTCCTTGGTATGTATATTCTGTAGAATACAATAGGTGGGAAAGAACAAGAAAGCACAATTATGGGACTTGGTTAGTTGACTAACAGAGAGAATATTGCAATTGAGAGAGGGAACAAAAAGCACATTTGAAATGGATAGCAATGGTGAAATGGATACTGTACCGATATCCATAACAGGGGAAGAAACACCATTAGCATTTGTGAACATATGTCTATCATAAGTCATATGATCTGTTGCAGCCGTATCAATTATCCAGTCACTACCCCTAGTAACAACAGAAAAACCACAAGCAGATTGAGACATACCTGACTTAGCAACAAATCCAGTAGCAGTGGTAGGATCGTTCTTAGAAACCTCCTCCTTTTTTCCTGTTGGGTGCCACTCAGGATAATCGTGTAACTTAAAGTAAGTGTCCACAATATGGTTGTTGCCATTACAATGTGTACATTAACGGTTTCCTTTCTTGGAGTTGATTGTCCTTTTCATAGCCATGGCAGCGCCTTCATTCTGTGTTCCACAAAGCATGGCTTCTTGGTGATTTGCTTCAACATTGGGAGTGGTATGGTTGCAAGGATTCGACCACGTAACCCATCCAAGTGTGAATCAAGGCATGCTAATAAGAAGTATACACGTTGGGCATTCAATTTGTTGGTATATGTCTCAACATATTTAGTGCACTCCATGGTACAATTCTCAATCTCATCAATTTCCTGCCACAGTTTCTGTAATTTTGCAAAGTAAGAAACAACAGAACCACCATTCTGTTTAACAGATAGTACATCGCAATAAAGTTGATACGCTTTTGATGCATCTTGACTAACTGAGTAAGTATCCTTTACAGAGTCCCAGATCTTCTTGGTTGTAGGTAAACGGATGAAAAGCAACCTAACATCTTTGGTCATTGCATCCATGAGCCAAGATTTGACCATACAGTTCTCATCTTCCCATCTTTCATATTCCTCGGAGGTTTTCTCTTTAAGTGCAACCTTCTTCTTGGAGATGTGACCCCAACGTCTACACCCTCTTATTTTGTTCTCTGCATTCAGGGCCCATTCAGTATAATTTGTACCATCAAGATGCTCAGGTGTAAGGGTTGTAGACAGATCCTACACATGTGGAGCAGAATCTGATTTATCTGACCTATTCTCCATTTTCGTACTCAGAAGCTAATCTCCAATTCCTAGAGACAAGAGGTAATTGGAGTTGGCTCTAAAACCATATTAAGAAAATTACTTTTGGTAGGTTGTATTGATATGAACCAGGGTATAAATACTCAGCCCTATGACTAGGTTATAGACTCTTCTTGATTATAGGAGATAAAATATCAAAACATAATTACAAGACATAAATTAGAAGATACACAAGAATCTAGATTAGTTACAAATTGAATTCAAATTGCTAATCCCTAAAATTAATCAATTCCAACATTGGGTAATCCTTAGAAACTAGGGTTTTGTAGATATGGCCTGACAGAATATATTTTTCTGCTCCTACGTACCTAATGAGAATCAAGACTCACATAATTCTAAGTTTTTGAGGGAGTCCTTAGAGAAGGTGAGAGTCATCTATTTATAGTCTTTAAGATTATTGGACCATTAGGGACCATTAATTGATCAATGGGCCAAGCCCAATCTGGGCAAGAACATAACTCAATTTAGATAAAATCAATGAAAGTTATATTATTATTTACTCGCTTTATACACAAGATTGTTTTAAAAGAACTTTACCATAAAAATGCAAGCAGTTATCTCATTTCGCATTTCATTGGATAGGGGAAGGGGCTTGCGGGACAATTGCAATAGGATTAAATACAAAGAGTTTACTTTTAATGTATTGTATAAATTTTTTTTATATTATCAACTAATTTCACATCATTACTTGAATGACTTTTAAGGTTGTTATTATAAAAGTCAAACATTCTTAAAAATATGATAATATATAATTGGTTGGTAGTGTAAAAAATCTTTTATTTTGTAATAATAAAGTTTAGATTGGGGGAGGCACGCCTCTTGTAAGGCCAGGGACCAACCTCTACAAGAATTTATAATGAAATTTACATATTACTTACCAATATGAGAGATTTAGGCATCAAAAAAATCACAATTAGTGTGAGCGAAGACTTTACAAGTGATCAAGCCTCTCGTTCACACTGATAGTTTACCGAGACTAACAATTAGTACACTGCTTTACTGCTTATAGTTTACCTAGACTACCGTTTTTTTTTTTTTTTGACCATACCTAGACTACCGTTGTAACAAATTTAAAAGAAAAAGCACATAAATAAATAGAAATCCTTCCAAAAGTTCATATTCAACAACCACATATAGTTTCAAACAAAGCATTCAAATTCTTCTATGATTATAAAAGTAGGGAATAAAAAAATAATAATAAAGACTCTTCAACAAAATGCAATATTTGATGAAATTTTCATGATTGTTTCACTGAATGATCATATCCAAGAAAGAAATTCTTCCCCAACGGTGGGTTGTGATCTTTCCCTTTGCTCTTAGTTTTTTGTGTGGTGGCCATGCATCTTTTGTTGTAGCTGGTGTTTTTACGGCATTTTTTTGTTTTATCTCTTTTCTTAAGTTTTACTTGGGACGACCGTAACTTTTGTCATGACAATATTATCCTTTTTTTAGAGTAGTCTTTTATTTATACTAGAGATTGTCTCATTTGTAAATGGGTTGGGATATCTCAAATATTTCTATTAATATAATTTTTTGCTTATAAAAAATAAATTTCTTCCCCAACACACTCTCCCAAAGCTACCAAATTTCATACATCGATAAGCAATCAAACTTTATATTCTTTATTCATCACAGTCTAACAACATCATATATTGAGGCCCAATAGAGGTGTAGAGTCCTGCAGACTTTCTTATTTCAAACCATATATTTGGGCCCTATTAACCTTCTGTTAGTTGCTTCTTCATTTCGATTATTATGTCTAGTCAGGAAGATTTTACAAGTGAACCAATTTTCGGCATGACTTCCCATGATATATTAATAATAATAAATATAAGCAGACATCAGAGATTAGAGGTGTTCGCAGATTGGATTCGATCGGTTTTGAGTTAAAAAGTCATTCGATCCAATGATGAAAATATCGTGCGGTTTGGATTGGATCGGTTTGCTTCCTTCAACAAATCTGATCCGATCCAATCCAATCAAATGCAGTTTGGATTGTATTGGATAATTCGGTTTTTGTCATACTTTATTTTTTTTCTAATATCAAGTGTCATTTCTACTTATTTAATAGTGGTCAAAGATAATCTTTGTTTTAATTTGGGAGTTTGAGATGAAAAAAATTATTGATATTTTTTAACACGTTCTTTTATATTAATTCTCTATATCTACTCCTACTTATCCTATTTTTTTTCCTTGAATCAGCTACAAATAAATTGTAGCTAATTGTTTTTCAAATTTACTTAATTGTTTTCCTATTTTTCATGATTACTCAATCAAATATATATATGCTATGTATTAAAACTTTTAGTAAAATATAACTTCAAGACATTAATATTTATTCTAAATAGTCTTATATATGTCATTCCAACAAAAATATTAAAGAGAATGAGGGATATAAAAGTATGTAGAATAATGCTTAAGTATGAGTAATACTATAATTTCAAAAAGAATAGTATATGTATATAATAGATCGGATTGGATTGGATTGGATTTCACTATAGGATCCAAAACCCAATCCAATCCAATAAAAAAATTATGGTTTTTTCGGTTTTCGATTTTTTCGGTTTTCGATTTTTCGGTTCGATTTTTGCGATTTGGATCGATTGATGGACACCACTGTCATAGATGAGGCGGCTTTTTTGTCATTGCTAGTATGTAGACACATATATAATTTGAATGACATGGAGCGTTGTGAGATGAAATTTAAAAATAATAAATATAAGATATAAGAATAATAATAAAAGGAAAAATTTTGTTAAAAACGTCGACAGCAGGGTTCAAGTCTGTCTCCTTAACCACTCGGACATATCGACGAGGGCTTTTCATTTAGACTTCATGCTTCATTTTTATTATAATATATAATATAATAATAACATGTTTGATAATCCTCAAAATTCAAACCAGATTAGCAGCTTGAGACGTGACTGTTGGATACGTGGATTGCTCCCAAATCATCCCTAGGCTTCAACTGTAATTAATTTTTTATTAAATAATTCAGTAAAACGTTAAAAGTTTATGATGTTATTGAGTGATGAGACCCAACTATACAAGTGTACAAAACAAAAATTTACTACAGTTCTTTAGATGTTTGTGATATTATTTTCTAATTAAAATATAGAGTCGGATACTTTGCAGTTATTGGAGAGGTTCATTATAAGAGAGAAAGACACATTTAATAAAATAATATTATTTTTTAAATAATATTATTTTATTAAGTGTGTCCCTCTCACATACTGGACCCATCCAGTAACCAGAGAGGAACCGGTTCCTTAAAATATAATATGTTCAACATCGTATAAATAAAAACATAAAATATGTGTGACTATTATATACGTGTTATCATGTAATTAGTAAACGATGCCACAAATCATCTTAAGTATTTTTTTTTTCTCAATCAAAATCCATCTCTTGTTACATTTATCACTCCCATATAAACATCAAACTTAGGTACAATTTTGCGGATGCATTTTCTAAGAAAAGTATAACATTTTTAAGAGTCCATAAATTAAAACATAACATGTATAGCATTTATTACATATTCTTTCAAGTATGTAGGAAAATTAGCAAAATGGTAGGTTAATTGGTCAAAGTAAAGAGACAACATCAAGGAAGATGTCTCCAAGGCCCGACGATATGCATTTTGGTGAAAGAAGCAAAGATCATTCACCTGGTTTTTGAGATTTTGGTTTTAGGGGTCATTCAAACTCGTCACCTGATCGATTCACTAGTTTACTGGTTGAACCGATCGGTCCGATCTGATTTTCATAACCATGATTATTAAATGTATATCCTCTTATAGCGCTACTTTGGAAAAGCGTTAATAAAGGTGGAGCGTCTTTTTTAAAAAAAAAATTTGCGGAAAGATATTATTTCTTGAGAAAACACTATTAAAGATATACAATAAGATAACGCTTCTCTGATAAAGCCTTATTAATGTTTTAGTGCATTTTTTAAAATAAAGTATGAGGTAAATATAGTGTTTTTTTTTGGGAAACACTATTAAAGATAAATCTTTTAATAATGTTTTCTTAGAGAAACTCTATTAAAAACTTTCACTATCTTTTAAAGCGATTTCTCCCGAAACTGCTATTAAGTATGCACTATTAAAAACTGAATATAACGTAGCGAATATTAAGTACTCTACACTACTAGTAATTTACTTTGTCCACAACCATAACAAAGTAAAGAAAGCACATAAAGAGGCAGAAATCCTTCCAAACGTTCATATTCAACAACCATATATAGTTTCAAACAAAGTATTCAAATTATCATATCATATAAAAGTTTGGAATAAAACAAAGAAATAATGCATAAAATCTTCAACAAAAAGCATATTTGATGAATTTTTCATGATTGTTTCATGAATCATCAAATTGAAACAAAGCAGGTGATGCCAAGGTGGGTTTTATGGTGGTCTCCATGCTTTTGGGGAACCGATAATGCCTAACAAGGACAATTTGTAATATAAATCTAGTTGAATGGTATTTTTATAAATATTTACGAGTAGTCCCCAATGCATTGTCCTTCTCCACAGATCCGTCGGAACCAGTCCCCAACGCAGCTGTTCTTCTCGCACTCTTCCTCCTTCTTAGCCGCTTGGAAGATGATTGCATATATTTAATTTTGGCAGTAAATTTTGATGGAAAATGATTGCCTTTGATGGCTAAAAATACTTAAAGCAAGGTCCCCATAAAGAATTAGTTGCGATATTTTTCTTTTGTTTTTTTTCCTTCTCTCTAGATTTTCTTCTTCCTTGTTATAGCAATTTTTTTAACCTGAGATGCTTTTGATGAAATCCAAACGTATATGGGAGGATGAAATGTTCAAGATTAACCTCGATTTCTGACTCATCGTCAAATGTCACAGAACTTCAATACGCCACATCAAAGGAATATCCACCAATTCTTTCCCGAACCAAAAATAGAAAAATGAACCTAAATTAAAAGAACAAAAAAATATAAGAAAAGAGGCCAACAAAATATTTGTGTATTAATGTTGTATCTTGAAGCCAATTTAACTAATATAGTATATGAGTTACTTGGTTGAGATATGAAATAGATTGTTTGTGAGATATTTGTTGATAATTGGTAGAGCTATATGCCTAAATGGTGGTCTTGATAATATAAAGGTAAGCCTCAGGTCATTATGATGAACTCAAATCCGGCCAAGGCTTTTGCTAACCCACCACAGCAGAGAACTTCAAATTTGAAAACTTCAAAAGCAAATATTCAAAGCAAATAATCATCCAAGAATATAAAATAGAGGTGAAGGGCCAACACCGACCACTACAATCCCACCATACAATATCAGTCACTGCCTTGTCCAGGTCGGAGCACCGTCGTTGCGCTCCTCGATGTGAACCACTACTGCCCTCGAATTGCGACCTGCACCTCAGTCGTGTGTGATAGATCTAAAACGCGCCCAGAAATTTCGCACTATCTCCAATTAGGCATGGTCATGACGGAGGAATGACTGGAGGAGCAAGTCAAGGTGAAGGTGTTCAGTGGCAGACGCACATGTAATCCAGGGTTTGCACATGCACACACTCATTTTCATAAAATAAATCATGGCTACCTTATTTGTTTTTATTTTTCCCCCATAGTTGATATATTTGCACGCATATCACTGCCTTCTTTATTTCTTTCTTACTTAGAACCTCACATTCTGTAACTATGTGGTCCTTACCTTCTTCTTTCTTTCTTTCTCACACAATAGTGCTCATTTTGTTGACCACTTCACATCTGTCGTTCGTTCGTCAACTATCCATCATTCAACCAACATAGCCACCATCCGCCTCTCTCTCTCTATCATCTCTCACAGCATAACACTACACATGTTTGTCTGTCATCCACTAGTCAACCACCACTAGCCGACCACTGCCGCAGTTAATCGCTAGTCGACCACTGCCAGTCGACTACCTCAAACTGACCAGCCCTCCTTCTTTCTCATTCCATTATAAGGGACTCTATTGTTTGGGTTCATAAAAGCTTGAAATTTGGGGTTTTTGTATATAAGTTTATTTCTGTCAAATTAGTTGATTGATTATGCAATTAGCATGATGAGTAACATGCTTGTGAAGTCAATTTTACAAATTTTTCTCTTGATGGTGGTTAATTGCAAATATTGAGAGGTTAGGATTTTGATATGCTCAAAATTGGGTATTTTGTGATAACTATATTATATCACCAAATTGATTGGTTAGACATGAAACTAAATGTATTTACTTTGTTTCTTTAATTGCATGAGATAATGGGAAAAAATTGAAGAGAAAATTACGATCAAGTGAGCAACAATCTTCATTGAAATCTTGTGAATCAAGTCTCCAACAGCAATATATTGAAATTAATCTAGAAGAGTTGCCATCAGATCCAGAAAAGCAAATTAAAATTTCAGCATATCATCCTAATGATCGAGATAAGATACGAAGTGCGTATTTACAAAGAGGACCATGACAACCTAATCAACATAATTTTTCCCAAAAAAAA
Source organism: Sophora flavescens (assembly GCA_030762895.1). Lineage (NCBI taxonomy): Eukaryota > Viridiplantae > Streptophyta > Magnoliopsida > Fabales > Fabaceae > Sophora > Sophora flavescens. The sequence continues at coordinate 109,131,162 of CM061066.1, read as the reverse complement.
ATGGGAATTCTTTAAGAAGATTTTCTCTTTCTCGGTTTAATGAATTTGGCAACTAGTTAAGGTATAGTATAGAAAAAGATGCTAAATTTTGATTATGTTGTTATCTTTTTAGGCCTGATTTTAGAAAGCAATCAGGTGGTGATACATTTGTGACAGAGCGAATCACAAATTGGAATAAGAAAAAAAAAGGCTTTCTTCTCATGTTGGAGGTCTTAATAGTGCTCATAACATTGCTTGAAAGAAGTCTCAAGATTTGATAAATCAAAATCAACATACTGAAGTTTTGAATATCTAAGCAATCTGAACAAATTCATGACTTATATCGAAGGCATTTAACAACATCACTTAATTGAATGCGCTTTCTATTGAAGCAAGGATTAGATTTTCGTGGTCTTGATGAATTAATCGATTTTCTAATCAAGATAATTTCCTGGAACTTCTTAAATTTCTTTCTTAACACAATGAATCAATAAATCATGTTGTCTTGGAAAATGCTCCTAAAAATCATCAATTAATTGCTCCAACAATCCAAAAAGGATATTGTTAATGCTGCTTCATTGGAAACCACTAATGCTATTATGGATGATGATTCATCCCATAACATATCAATTAAGGAACAAACCGCTATTGCTTTGCGTTATGTTAACAAAAATGGAAGTACCGTTCTTGGTATTGTTCATGTTAAAGATACTATAGCTTTATCATTAAAAATGGTAATCGATGAATTGTTTTGCTAACATGGATTTAATATATCAAGAATTCGTGGACCAAGTTATGATGGTGCTAGCAACATGTGCATTTTGTGGTCTCAAAAGTTTGATCTTAAGGGGTAATCCATGTGCATTTTATGTACACTATTTTGCTCATCAATTACAACTGGCATTACTTGTTATTGCCAAAAATCACAAAAGTTGCCTCTCCTTTTAATTTACTGTCCACTTTATTAAATGTTGTTGTGGGATCTGATAAGCCTTTGGCTTATCTAGTTTTATAACTAGATGGACTGTGGTTTTTGTGCAAATTATTCGAGTTTAATCTCGTTTTCGCCCAAATTTGGCCTTATTTTGTTCCTAAGTAGGTTTTGACTCGTTCTAGGTATTTTTAGTAGTTTTTAGTCTATTTTGAATAGAATTACGCTTTTTGTGTCTTTTTATTGTTTCAGGTTATAAGTGAAGCTCCGGGAGTCAAGGAAAGTCAAGAAATAGTGGAAATTGCCATTCTGGAGATGCTCGCCCCGCGAGTGGATGCTCGCCTCGCGAGTCTGAAGATCAGCTAAGCAGCAACGTCATCAATTCTGTCTCGCCACGCGAGAATATTCTCGCCTCGCGATCATTCAAACTCAGGATGGAGCCAAAACTGAAATTCGCCCCGCGAGAGGAAGCTCGCCCCGCGATAGCCTGAAGACCCTGGAAGACAGAGACCATCACGGCCTAGCTGTGATGAAGGTCACGGCTGTGACAGATTGAAGTTGGAAGACTCGCCCCGCGAACACACTCTCGCCTCGCGAGAACCCAAATTGAAAGCGTGCCAAAACTAATGATTCGCCTCGCGAAAGGTGGTTCGCCCCGCGAGTGGCCGAGAACCAGAATCCCTATTTATAGGCTGTTTCAGATCAGAATTGAGGAGTTTTGGGGAGAGCTTTGGATCCAGATCCGAATCCTAGTTTTTTCCACTGTAGAGTAGCGTTTAGGCCAGATTTCTTTTCTCTTTGGAGCTGCGTCTCCCTTTTTCTTTTTCTTATTTTGATATGGAGATTATGTCCGATTGTTTGTCTATGAGCATGAGGAACTAATCCCCTCGTCTGAGGGAGCAATGAAGCCGCCCATGGCGGTGTAGATTCGATGTGATGTATGTCTTTCTCCCTTGTCTCAATTTATGTTTTCCAATTCTGATTTGATTGCGTTGATCATATGTGTTGCGTGATTGACTAGTTAAACGTGTTTGAGGCTGATCGGCGATTCGCGTTTTAGAACTTGGATTGGGATCACTAATCGAATAATGAGCACGACAGTGGATTTAGGAGATTAGTGCAACCTTATAGGGAACAAGAATTAATAGAATTCGAGATTAGGATTATGAGACCTAGTAAGTAATTAATCCAATCGTCGAATATGTCCTATTGAGCACGACAGTGGATATAGGAGAATTTGGGGGTCCCGGTTGACATTGTAATTGAACTTAGGGAGGAAATCATCATCACTTGGGTACTATACATGATTGGGTAGGTGAATTTGAGACCTTGGATATTTTAATTTCAGATTTTTAGTTAATTATTTTATTAGATTTGTTAATTTGAATTCAATCCTATCTTCTCTCTCAACCACTTCCTGTCACTTGACCAACGTATCTAATTTCCCACGGATTAGTCGAATTGGTAGCCCAATCCCTGAGTTCGACCTCGGTAATTACTTACCGTGTTTATTTTATTACTTGCGATGACCCGGTACACTTGCCGGTGACTCAACAGGATCTAGCAAACGACATGACATACTTCGTGGAAAACATATGGTCAATGTTAGAGAGGCATTGAGAAAATGAGAAATTCCTAGTGTGCAAGGTTTGAATAAAAAACTAGTCTCAAACGAGTTGTTGATCCTCATTGAGGTTCACATTATGCGGCTTTGAAATTAGCCATGATTTTGCGTCAGCTTATTCTATATCAGTGATTCTGCGTCACCTAAATCTCCTTAGCTAAACCTCGACTCAACTCATCGCTTCTCGGCTTCCTATCTCACTTCAAGAATGCATTCAACTCATCTTAGTTCACTGGTCATGGTTCAACTTAATCTTGGTTTAGTCGATCTTGGTTTAGTTGTTCTTCTCATCTAAATTTGGCAAACCATATTCAGGTGTTTTATCACTTTCTTAACAGCTGGACCATATTCTATAATTAATAAGACTAATTTGATACATTTGAAGCCCACTGTCTACTAACCAATTGTCCAAGTTGTTCGTCCTCTCAACTGACTTAATTAGTCAGTCATATGTCAGCTAACTTAATCAGTCAGTCATCTATCAGCTAGTTCCTTATTAATTATTACCGGTTGAATCTATCATTTCCCAATCAACTATTAACAACATCAGCTAAATAAATGAATTAACTAATTACCGTAATCAGCTATCAACTAATTTATTTTTCGGTGTTAACAGATTTTAACATATATCTTTTTATCTTCATATATATGATAATAATTAATATTACTTTTTTTAAAAAATAGGTTGTCCTTATTGGCTCAGGATTTTGGATACGCCCCTGGGAGTGTTTGTCGGTGTAGAGGCTGAAGCAGGAGAATGAGAACAAAAAAAATTTAAAAGAGGCGCATAATATAAATGTGAAACTTTTGCCAGAAAATTATAAATAAATATACAACTTTTAAGGTAGCGTATTCAATGGTTTATATGTAATTGTCTAACTATCATTGATTATTTTTTATGTGAAATTAATGGTAGAGACATAGGGCACCATTTATGCACCCCATTTTAAGGGCACTCCACCAAAAATGCACCTTTCTCCCCAAGCCACCAAATTTCTCACATCGATAAGGAATCAAAATTTATATTCCCTATTCATCGGAGTTTAACGGAACCTAATATGGGTGTAGAGTGCTGCTTCTTCATTTCGATTATGTTCTAGTTTTCAAGTCATAAAGACTTTACCACTCTGTTTGGAAGAGTGGAATGCTGAAGGAAAGAAAAAGAGGAAGGAATAAGGGAGGAAAATGTTGTTTTCCATTGTTTGGTTGTATAGAAAAAATGAAAGAAAAGAGAAGTGGGCCTACATCAAAAAGTGGTTCCTTCCATTTTGGGAGGAAAAGGTGGGGAAAGGAAAAGTTTATGAAACTATATTTATATCCCTAATTTATTTATTACATTACATTATATTTTTAATTAAGGGTATTTGTGTCATTTCACAAGTATCTTTTTTTCTTTCCTCCCACTTTTTACCCAATCAAACAATATAAAAGAAAACTTTTAGCTTTATTTTCTTTCATTTTCTCTTCTTGCAAACAACAAAATAATCATCTCATTTTCTATTCATTTTATTTGCTTTCCCTTTTTTTCGTTCTCTTTTCTTTCCTTCCATTTTCAGCATAACTTTCCCATGGATAATTATTATTAAGGTGTGTTTGTTTTAAGATATAAAATCACATTCCCGTAAATAATATTCCTGGGAATATTATTATCAGGAATGTTATTCGTACTAATATGTTTGGTAAGCATTTTAAATTCCTAGGATTGTTTTTATAATTTATTTATTTTATAATTTAATAATATAAATTAATATGGTAAAATGAGGTGGGAGTGGGAAGTTATTGGTAGTTGAATTTATTCCCATTGGAATGTTAGATTCCCATTCTTTAAGATAAGAATAAGAAGTGAACACATCATGTATAAATAACATTCATGTGAATAAAATGTATCTCAGAATATTTTCTGAATACTTGAAACAAACATGAGAATGTTGCATTATCTCCCTCACTTTCCTAGGAGTAATGTTCTAATACTTGAAACAAACACACTGTTAATAATAATAAATAACCCGTCAAAAAGAAAAAAAAAAAAAAATATATATATATATATATATATATATATATATATATATAAAAGCAGGCACCAGAAAAATGATGCTGCTTATGCGTCTTTGCAAGCAACAAGCATATACATATGATTTGATTGAGATGAAATGTTATGGGATGAAATAAAAGGAAAAATTTTGTGAAAAACCGAAAACGTCGACAGCAGGGTTCGAACCTGCGCGGGCGAAGCCCAACAGATTTCAAGTCTGTCTCCTTAACCACTCGGACATATCGACGTCGTTGTATTTTACTCCAACTTTACGTTTTAATAATAACAATATGGGTGACAATCCTCAAAGTTCAAGCCAGACTTCTCTTGATACTTTTGAAAGGAGCAGAACACAACATTTCTTTTGCTTATAATTTTTAATTTAACAGTATTGATGAGGTTTATTTTTTCCAACAAGTTTAAGCTTTTAGTAATGCATGAATGATCTTCTCCCTCTCACTGGTTGTTTGCTACTTTGCTTCTGTTTCTAGATGTTAGAGCAGTTCAATCACATTATCTGGCTAGTTAACAATGTCTGTGCTGGTGAATATGCTTGACATACAAGCAAATATTGCAGATGTCATCCCAAAACCAAGTGCCAAGAGAAATTGGCATTGCAACCACAAAAGCCCAAGAAATGTGATCTACTAGAGCTACTTTGTCCCCCAAAAAATTAATCCAGAAACAGGAACCATATTCCTGTTGGTCTTTGGAGGAATTGAGCATAATATGCATCTCCATGAAAATTTTATCGAGACTGAAAGTTTAATTGGCAACTTCTCAAGAAAACAAATCAATGAAATAGCTGCAATACTTGCAAGACTGAAGAATTTGTTTAACAGCACTGTTGTATAGTACAAGAAGGTGCAAGTAGGAAATGATGAATGAAGTGGTGGCCCATCATTTTTCATTTTAGTCTTAATCATATAATTTAATTAAAATATAACATATAATAATTATAAAAAAAAAACAGAATGCATTGCTTCCTCTTCCTCCTCATTTGGCTTGTGGCTTGCCGCCTCCTCCTTGCTTCGTCTTCCTCCTTTGCTGCTTGCAGGTTGCTGCCTCCCTGCCGTCATTCGCATGCGGCCATTTGCTCCTTCACCAGCCTCATTTGTTCGGGGCTTCCAGTCGCACATCCTTCATTCATTGTCATCAACACAGTTCCGATCGTGCAGGTAAGTTATTATATAAATTCATTTGTCGCTATTAAATCCCTATAAATTTTGTCAAGTCATGATTATTCTTCATTCCCCATAAATTTTCCAGATTGCATCATCAACAAGAACAATTTTCTAGTGCTAAGCTTCCGTTAAAAGAAAATTGCTCTTGTTGCATACTACATGCTAATTAGCACCAATTAATACTAGTTCCAACACTAGTGGAAAATATACATTAGACGGTAAAGGTTTACGTCAGTTAACAAAAAACTAGACGTTAAAAAGGGGGCGGTGGCAGTTTTGTAAATATTATACTTCATTAATTCACTGTTAACGTTAATTGTTTTAAGGACTGACGTTAAAAGTGAGGCGGTGACAGTTTTGTAAATATTAAATCACTATTTGCGTCAGTTATTTAATGAACGGACGTTAATTAATACTTTTAACGTCAGTTATTTATAAAACTGACGTTAGAAGTGTGATTTTTACTTCAGTTAAATAAATAAGCGGCGTAAATAATCAACTCATTCCTATCTTTCTTTCGTTGTCATCTCCCTGTTGTCACTCTTAACGCAGATCATCACTCCATATATAGTGCAGTTTATTTCTAATCATTTTTTTAAAAAAGTTTATTTTTAATCTTAATTAATTAGCTTGAATTAGTAAACAAATTCTTGTGCAAATTAAAATAAATAAACACTTAACATAAAACAAGTTATATATGTATAATCAAATCGTATCTCATTGAAGCGATTCATAAGTTACAATTGCATGATTAAAAGATAAAAAAATTTCGCAAGATAGCACTAAAATATAAAAAAGTTTATGCTTCAACATCATTTTCTTCTCGATCCTGTCCTCGAAAACTCCAATATTGAATGCATCTCCTCCCTTACTTGAAGTCCTTGATGCTCCATCTGAATCCACAATCAATTTGGAGCCAAAGCGAGTGCGGGTGCACTCGATCTGTTTCAAAAATATTCTTGGAACAGCCACTTGGTTCCAAAGTCGAGGTTTTGGAACCGTAGTCTGCGATTCTCCAGAAGGATGATGGTGTGTGCAATTCACATAATGCGATTTACACACCCTTATCACCCATGTAATGTGATTTACTCAAACTCAGAAGTTGTTTGACCATTAAGACAGAGACCTTTAAGTCTAGGTATAGGAAGAAAGAGTGATGAAGTTAATCTGCATGGCAGAGCCATATTGTGAAGCAGAAAAATTAAAGGAAGGAAGGAAGCTATTTATAGGAGTAGGGGATGAAGTTACTAGGCGTCGTAAGTTGCTAAAAAAATAAATGGATCATTAAGAGCATTAAGTTCCAGGGCGCATTGGGAGTTGGCAATCATATATTATAAACGTGCAGAAAAGAAAACGCCCGAAGGAATAGGAAGAAATAGACCTTTAAGTCTAGCTAGGTATAAACTTAGTGCTCATAAAAGGAATGAATGCTTTAAATTTGAAGAAACTTATACACTTTTAACGTCAGTTTTTGAATAAAACTGACGTTAAAAGTGTTTTTAAAATAAAAAATATTTATTTTTAACGTCAGTTGTTTATACAATTGAAGTTAACAGTGTGATTTTTACTTCAGTTAAATAAATAGCTGACGTAAATAATCCTACTCTTAACACAGGTCTCAAGAGTCATTTTGTGAAGGAATAGAAATATAGAGGAAAAGAAGAGGCGTGATACGGATGATACGAGAATAATGGTACTTTATATAGAGAACGAAGTTTACACAACACTTTTAACGCCAGTTTAATTCAACAAGTGAGGTTAAAAGTATTTTTCAAAAATATTAATATTTAACGTCGCTTGTTTAATACAACGACGTTAAAAATTACTTTTAAGCGCGCGTTAAATGTTGTTTTATTTTTTGCTTTTTGATTATAACGTTTACACCCGCGCGCCTTCTGAACTTCGCTCTGTACGTACGTCTTGGTCGCGCTGTCGCCACGCGCCAAAAAGAACGAGCGTTTACAAAAATAATGTAGATAGGGAGCGACAACTCGAGTATCGTCTCTCAAGGACTCTTTAGTTGTTGTTGTTATTAACAGAGAATTAGTAAAAGTCAGAATTTGGGGGGTTTTGAGTAATTGAAATAAAATTAAGAAAACAAAGCAATAAAAACAGGCAGTTTAAGAGACTAACAAATAAGCTAAAGAACGATTAACATACTGTTCTTGGTTTCCCACTATCATTGGTTCAAATAAATCCAAGCCCTAAGCAGATTCTAAACCCTTTTCAGTTGTAGCAACAATTAACAATGCAATCACTACTACGGATGCATGCTCCTATTCCCGAAATAACAAACGGGGTTAAGCCCTCATGAACAAAACGAACATGAATGAACACACGCGAAATAACAAACGCGATTATATATAGAAACATAACATCACAGAAATGAATCAACACAACACTATACATTCCTGAAATAACAAACAGAAACATATAGCATTGCATTGAAAAGAGAAAAGCATACAAAACAGGAATACAAGAATCTCAAGTGTGGTAATGGAAACCAATTACAATAGATTAATCTAGGAGACTAGCTCTCCATTACAAAAGGAAAACAAAACATATCTAAGAAAAGAAGACAAACTACTACTACTGCCTAAGAACTAGCCAAAACTGGCTAACTCTGACTCCCCCTTCAGTTCTGTCTAAAACGCTTAAATACAATTTCTGGAATCAGCTTTCTCGCAAGGCAAAGCCTCTCTCACGACGCGAATCTTGTGAACAGTCTGCAACCTTTGGTATTCTCGCGAGGCGAACAAACCTTCGCGAGGCGAGAATCTGAAGAGTCTTCTTATTACGCCCGTTGTGAACATCAGGGGCCAACCGTGATACTTTCTGACTTCCAGACTCGCGAGGCGAATGGATGCTCGCGAGGCGAAACTCTTCAACTTCAAAACTGCCACAGCCGTGACCTTCAACACGGGTAAGCCGTGATCGTCTCTGACTTTCAGGGCTGGGTGACTCGCGGGGCGAGATATCCTTCGCGGGGCGAACCAGAATTATTTCCTTTTTATTAACCTAAAAAACAGAAAATAACATAAGTACTTTATTTGACTCTAAATCAACTAAATTAACATAAAAACACTTTACAGACTCAAAATACTACTTAAGGACAATCAAGTCTAATTTGGGTGAAAATGATATAAAATAAGCACATAGCCATGGTCTTTATTAGTTATAAAACCAGTCAACCAGAGGCTCATCAGTCTCTTTTCTATTTTCATCACGCTCAACCCTAGATCACTCTCAACCCTCACTCTCGCTCTCACCCAGCACAGAACCCTAATCGCGAGCTCATCTCCACCGCAACCACCGCGAGGGCTTCTTCGCCACCACCATGAGGTACACTATTAACTCTAACTCTGTCTTTCCATTCATTCTTTGCAATAACTTGACATCTCTCTTTCCCCTTCCCGCGCACTAACCCTCCTTGTCCCTCTGCTCTCAGTAACCACATCGAACATTGGCCACCACTCGAGCGATTCCTCCCAACCACCACGCGAGCACCTATTTCTGGTGAGTATTTAGGGCACATTTTTGTATTTTTGGTTTTGAGTGTATGTTGAAACTGTAGTCTCGGTAGTTGAAACTTGAAACCGTGAGTTTGAGTTGTTTGGAATGTACGTCTCTATTTTTGGTTTTGAGTGCATGTTGCTCTGCTGGTTGATCTGTCATGGCCGTGATGCTCATCACGGCTAGGCCGTGATCAGTTCTGCCTGTGATGGCATGGTCTGGTTCAGTTGGCACGTTACGGCCGTGATGGACATCACTGTCAGGCCGTGACCAGTGCTTGGCAATCTTCAAAAACTATTATTTTCAATCTCCCGTATTGTCCTTATATTGGATATATGTTTTGTATATCTACAGGACCTATCTAGTTATGGATCGTAGTTGGATGGTTTGTAAGCGCACTAGTGCTGAGTATTTGAAGGGGGTGGGAGAATTTATAGAATTTGCTCAAAGGAATGTTCCTAATAGTAATGGAATGTTCCGTTGTCCTTGTGTCAAGTGTTTGAATACGAGGAAATGTACGGTGAAGGATATACGTACTCATTTGATTTGTGAAGGGATTTGCTTGAGTTATACAAGATGGATATGGCATGGTGATGTGTTGTTGAGTAGTACGGCGAGTGTCTCCCAAAGTGAGGACGTTGACGTAGATATGGAGGATGATCGAGTAGAGGACATGATCCGTGATATTGGACAAGAATCTTTTCATCGAGCTCATGTGTATGATAGGTTGTGCGGTGATGCGGATAAGCCTTTATATCCAGGGTGTACTACTCATACACGGTTGTCGGCGGTGCTAAAATTGGTTTGTGTGAAGGCGAGAAATGGTTGGAGCGATAAAAGCTTCACGGAATTGCTTGAAGTGTTGAAAGACTTGCTTCCGGAGGACAACACATTGCCTGACCGTAACTACGAGGCCAAGAAGGTATTGTGTCCTATGGGTATGGAGTATAAGAAGATACACGCATGCCCCAATGATTGCATATTGTACACCGGTGTTCATGAAGACAAACACGATTGCCCCAAATGTGGGTTATCACGATACAAAGTGAAGGGTGGTGATGATGATGATGATGATGATGATGATGTTGATGATGTGAGAAAAAAGGGTCCTCCTGCGAAGGTGTTGTGGTATCTTCCAATAATTCCAAGGTTCAAGCGATTGTTTGCCAATACGAAGATGCGAAGAATCTTAGATGGCATAATGATGAGAGGAAACGTGATGGAAAGGTTCGTCATCATGCTGATTCTATTCAATGGAAGAATATCGATACTATGTTTCCGGATTTCGCTGATGAGCCAAGAAACCTAAGGCTTGGACTTGCTACGGATGGAATGAATCCTTATGGTAACATGAGTAGTATTCATAGTTCATGGCCTGTTCTCATAGGTGATTTACAACATGCCCCCTTGGTTGTGCATGAAGCGCAAATACATGATGTTGTCTATGATGATTTCGGGCCCAAAGCAACCGGGAAATGACTTAGATGTTTATCTAGGTCCCTTGATTGAAGACTTGAAAACGCTGTGGGTGGAAGGTGTTGATGTAGTTGATGGGTATTCTCATGAGACTTTCAAGCTTCGTGCCATGTTATTTTGCACCATCAACGACTTTCCAGCATACGGTAACTTGTCCGGGTACAGTGTCAAGGGGCATAAAGCATGCCTTATATGTGAAGAAGGCACATGCTACACTCAGTTGCATCATGGAAAGAAGATGGTTTACCTTGGGCATCGGAGATTTCTTAGACGTGATCACCCATATCGTAAGATGAAAAAAGCTTTTAATGGATGCCAAGAGACAGAAGAAGCGCCGGCGGCCTTAATTGGAGAGCAGGTTTATCAGAGGGTAAAGGACATTGATGTTATATTCGGCAAGTCCAAAAAGAAAGGTAAAGCTGATGAGAAAAACATATGGAAGAAGAGGTCGATATTCTTTGATCTTCCATACTGGCGCAAGCTTGATGTCAGACACTGCATTGATGTGATGCATGTGGAGAAAAATGTGTGTGATAGTGTGATCGGGACGCTTCTCAACATTCAGGGCAAGACAAAGGATGGTGTGAATGCTCGTCTCGACCTCGTTGCTATGGGTATACGAGAGCGATTAGCTCCGAGTTGTTGAGGATGGTAAGCGGACTTATTTGCCGCCAAAGATGTCATACTTTGTCAAAAAAAGAGAGACAAAGTTTCTGCGGGTGTCTTCAGGGCATCAAAGTTCCACATGGTTACTCTTCAAATATGAAGAGGCTTGTCTCTAGTGATCTTAAATTGGTTGGCTTGAAGTCTCACGATTGTCACATCTTGATGCAACAACTTCTGCCCGTTGCTATTCGTGGTATTGCTACAAAAAATGTGAGACATGCCATTACTCGGTTGTGCTCATTCTTCAATTCTATATGTAACAAAGTCGTTGACCCCCGTATGTTGGATGACTTGGAAGTTGAGGCTGCTACAATCTTGTGCCAATTGGAGATGTATTTTCCTCCTTCCTTTTTCGACATAATGGTTCACTTAATAGTTCATTTGGTGAGGGAGATTAGATTATGTGGGCCGGTTTTTCTGAGATGGATGTACCCAGTTGAGCGCTACATGAAGATCTTGAAAGGGTACGTGAAGAATCCTCATCGTCCGGAAGCATCTATTGTTCAAAGGTATGTTGTAGAAGAAGCTATTGAGTTTTGTTCGGACTACCTTCATAACACGGATCCTATAGGTGTTCCTAAGCCTCGGCATGATGAGAGTCGGATGTCAAGGTAAGGGTACACATGGCTTAAGAATTAATAGGAAGGATCGGGAGGAAGTGCTTCAAGCACATTTGTATGTATTGAACAACATCGAATGTGTTCAGCCTTTCTTATTTGAACATAAAAGAAAAGTCAATCAAGAAAACCCTCGAATGAGCGAAAGGTGGTTGTTGAACAAGCATAACAAGACTTTCTTACCATGGTTCAAGGAAGAAATGCTTAAGGATGGTAGTATCTTTTCCGATGACGTAAAATGGCTAGCACGTGGGCCTAACTTCAACGTCATATGTTGGAGCGGATACGACATAAATAATTTTTCCTTTTATACAAAGGAACAAGATAACAAGAGTACCATGCAAAATAGTGGGGTTATGATCGTGGCGAAAGCAATGCACTTCTCTAGTGCAAAGGACACAAAACCCGTTCTAGACCGAGACCTTACTTTGGATATATTGAAGATATTTGGGTGCTCGATTACACTAAGCTTACGGTCTGCGGTATTTAAATGTAAGTGGGTTGATAGTAACGGTGGTGTACAAACCGACGAATTGGGGTTCACATTGGTAGACCTCAACAAGTTAGGTCATATAAATGAGCCTTTCATAATGGCTTCCCAAGCAAAACAAGTGTTCTACATCACTGATCCTTCTAACAAAAGGTTGTTCGTGGTTCTCCAAGGAAAAAGTATGTATAATGGTAGTGATGAAAATGAAGATTCAAATCTTGATATTCCTGAGACTCCTTCTTTTTCAACAAACATGCCTACTATAATCGAGGAGACACAGGTGGACGATGTACATGCCACTCGTGATGATCATCACGAAGGGATATTGATATAGGTAGTTTAAACTTAGTAAACATTTATTTTTATTTCTATTTATGTATTTATTTTGAGTTATAACCTATGTTAATAAATATATATTGTTTCTGAATACATATATATGGATCATTATTCCATTTTTCCTTTGCAATTCTGTAATGTGTGTGATATTCTGTGTTACTGGGATATTTACTGAATGCAGGGATGGCTGAGGGGAGTGATATTTTAAAACTGAATTTAAAAACAAAATACTATTAACGTCGGTTTTATCATACAACTGACGTTAATAGTACTTTATAAAATATACAGTACACTATTAACGTCAGTTGTTTATTACAACTGACATTAAAATTAAGACCTTTAACGTCAGTTTTTGATAACAATTGACGTTAGTTTTAACAAAATTCACGTCAGTTTTATTAAAGAACTGACGTTAATTTTGACAAAATTAACGTCAGTTGTGTTAAATAACCGACGTTAATAGTGTTATATTTAACGTCAGTTCTCAACCGACGTTAAAAGTTTAACTTTTAACGTCAGCTGTATTTACGTCAGTCAGTATTCTGACGTAAAAAATCAATTTTAACTGACGTAAAAAGCACTTATTGCACTAGTGCAACAACAAAGGCCAAGAAGCCCTAGGGCGTGTTCATGGAGATGATTAATCACTATCCGGACATCTCATCCAGCATTGTGGAAACAATCAGACTAAAAATCGCAATAGAAAATCGCATTACTAGAGGAAGAAAACTAGACAATTGTTAGTTGCAGCACAACATAATACAGGATTGAGATGCACCACAATGTAATAATTTAATTCACAGAGATATGTTTTTCCTCTGATTCTGGGGTTGGCAACCATTAATTTACTTTGTAAAGCTGCTAAATGCTTATGGTGTAGACTGTAGAGTGCTATTTTTGGTGAATGTTGGATCTATCCAATGTTTGGAGCAATTTATCTTACATTACACCATTTCCTATTTTTTTGTGGAAGCAAAGAGGGCAAAAGCCGTTTTGGGTATTCAGTTTTTATAATTTACCTCTCCAAAATCATTATATTTATATTTTATATGTTAAATAAGCATTTTTCATTTGTCTCCAACTTACCAATCAGAGACTCACTGATAACTATCTCTTCCTCAATGGCATCTTTAATATCTCTCTCTCCACGCATCTCGCTCTCTTCCTAAGCATCATAGATTTGCGATTTGAAGCTTCACCGTGCAATCCATTTTCAAATCTCCAAGCATCACAGATCTGTTATTTGAAGTTTCTTCTCTGAAACGGCAATGCTTCTTCTCTAAGCTCCAGATATGTTTCAAATCCCTAAGCTACTCTTTGCATTTTGATTTTTACAGTGTTGATTCTCAGTGTTTGGTAATTTTCACTATATACTATATGTAGAAGAATACATTATAGGTACTATTGATATAATTTCTCTTTTTATTGATCTAAATTGGTTTTGGTGTTTTGATGATATTGCTATTTGTCATAACTGTGATGCAGATGATTGTTGAGGTGTAGGTTGCCAACCTATTTAGGATGTTATACCTCATAGTGATGCCTCTGCACATTGACCCTTTAGTTGATTAAAAAAAAACCTATGATTCTGATTCAACTTCTAAGTTTATTCTTTGAGTCCTTTTTCAATTGTATGTTGCTTGATGTGCATGTTTGATTTTAGGATTTTGAATTTAGGACTTTTTAATGAATTTGGAAGTGGAAATATGGTGTTTTAATTCCAATGTTTCTCAATATACCAATGGGTAGTTTGCTTCCATTAACTACCAATTAGTTAGGAATAATTTTCCTCTCTACTTTGCTGCTCATTTCATGCTACCATTGCTTTTGTAGTAATGTTGTAGCTCATCTATAGCTAAACTTATTTGTTAGAGATTAGCTACAAATTAGCTATTAAATTTGTCCTAACTAATCACGTAATTTCTTGTAGTGTTTTATGAGCAATATCATATCATCTTTTGAGCACACAGTTATGATTGTTTAGACATGAGACTTTCATAGGTACCAAGCAAATAAGAGAAAATTTTCTTTTCACATGAAGGCACTAGAAAATTCTTCCTAATGATGGTCCAATCTGAAAAACTTTTTAGGGATTGAAGAAGAACCCCAAACTTGGGAAAATTTTATAGTACCAAATCAATGTATATAGCCATAACATATCTGCATGTCGATTTATGTTGATGGCAGCCAATAGAGGATGCGTGACTGGGAGTCGTGGCCAAACGATGGCGGGTCAACTAAAGGAGAATGATGCAGTGAGGCCTGCCAACAGTAACCTGTAAGTTGCTGATCAACATAATTTCCAATAGGTGCAACCAACATTACATTAGTCCGAGTGGAACTGGCCTCAGATCTCTTGAGTAATATCTCAGGTTCGAGCCTTGTGGACGGAAAAAACGTGATTGAAAGAGGAGACCCACTAAAGGTGACATGCTAGGTTTCCCGGCTCAGATTAATCATCGGCTAGCTGATGAATACTTCATGCCTATAACATATAAACCAAAAAAAATCCAATAGGTGCAAATGCAATAATTATAGTCAAATCCCCTAATGTTTTTTAGGAAGCTACCTAGCATATACTAGTACAGTTAGTTATTGTTTCAAGTCAATGATCCATCGTTTCGTTATGCAATCACTTTTGTTCTCTCTAAGACATGTTTAACATTCAAAATCCATCCAATTTTTTAAAGTTAGTTAAAACGGTTAGATGGTAGTTAGGATGTTAGAAAGTGGTTAACTGATTAGTTAGACAGTTATACCACGTGTAGTATATATACATTCAGCTCAATGTAACTTAAAGTAACTTGTATTCATTTCTTACAATTCATTGAATGAGAATCAAATTTTCTCTCCCTTTCTAAGTTCATCACTTTCCTTTCTCTATCGATACTGGTTTGATATGGTATCATGTGTTTTTCTTTAAGCTTTTACATCTCTCTTTCATCTTCTTCCTCGATCTTACTCTGTTTCTGTTGAATTTCAATCATGGATGATAACAATCCTTTCACCATTCATCCTTCAGAAAACCTGGAATATGCTTAGTTTCTCAACCTTTTGTGGGAAGCAATTGCAATTCATGGAAACACGCCATGGAAATGGCTCTGGAAGCCAAGAATAAGCTAGGTTTTGTAGATGGATCCATTTCAAAACCTCCTCCTGCTGATCCTACATTTCGAGCTTGGGGACGCAACAATAACATCGTAGCTTCTTGGCTACTCAATGCGGTGTCGAAGGAAAATGGTGCAAGTGTGATCTATTCTTCATCAGTTGCTGCACTTTGGGAAGATTTGAACAACCGATTCGGCCAGAAAATGGTCCTCGGATCTTCAAGATCGAGAAATATTTGCTCAATTGCAATCAAGTCAATCTTTCAATCGGTGAATACTCCACCAAGGTCAAGGCACTTTAGGAAGAATTAGAGGAGTTTCTTCTTGAACATACGTGTCATTGTGGAGGGGTTCAGCCCCTTCTTGATCATCATCACAAGGAATTTGTTGATATGTTCCTCATGGGCCTACATGACTCATATTCTCAAGTTCGTGGTCAAATTCTGATGATGAACCCTATCCCTTCAATTGATCAAGTTTTTCCCCTTATCCTTCAAGAAGAAACACAAAGGGAGGTGGGTAATGAAAGCACTGTTAGTGATGCTATTGAGACCTTATAAGTCTGGAACACATTCAATGTGTAAATTCTCTAAGTTTTTATGATTCCAAATATATTAAGTATGGTAATATTGAACCATATGAAATTACTGATTAGTCTATTTAGTGTGCAGGAAAATAGACTTAAGGTCACTCGACTAAATCTGACCCGTCTAAATTCTCTAAGGAGCAGTTTTTCAATCTCGTTTGAAAATCACCCGTCTAAAAGTTAGACAACTCAGTCAAAGACCAAATCAACTCTTAGTCAAGGATCTGATCTAGTTGATGATGTGGCAATGATCAAAAGTCTGAAGAAGCTTCATTGCACCCGCCTATTTTTGGACTCCACTGGACCCGTCTAAGTGTTAGACTATCAGAAGAAAGTTCAAGTCAATCTTATTTGAAAAAGATTCCTTCCTTAAGGATCCCGAAGACCTCTGGAGAAAAGCACCAAGGACAAAGAATAAAGAATTCATTCTTTCAAGTTTTTAAGGAATAAACACGCTACCTCTGTACCTCGCCAGTGACTTTTAGCCATTTGAAGTACAAAGTAAAAGTACTTTCCAAAAAGTGAACTGAGTGTTGCATTGATGGCGTCCCAGAAGCTCAAGTTAAAGGAGCACAATTTTTGAAGCTGTGTCTAACGGATCAAATTGATTGAATCCTTTAAATAGGGTAAACCATGACGATGAAGTTAAGAGATACACCGCGCATATTCAAAGAAGCATTTACTCTGCTCATTCCTTTATTTATTATCTCTTCAATCATTTGATATAAATTTCACAGTCTTTCATTTACTCCACTCTATGAGGGTTACCAGAAAGGCTTGCAAAGTTGTATTAAATACTCAATACCTTTTATCCTTTACTTTTGAGCCTAGAGAGGCTAGGTGTGAAAAGAATACTTGTTTGAGTGTGAGCTTGGAGAGGCTAGGTGTGAAAAGAATACTTGTACTGTAATCTGATCAGTTATAATGATAACCTTGGTGCTGTCAAGAATTGGACGTAGCCCTATTGATTTTGGGGTGAACCAGTATAAAACTATTGAGTGATATTCCTCTTCCCTTATCTCTTTAATTTATTTAATAGTTATTTGTTTAAGCTTTTAACTTAGGGAGTTATATTGTGAATATCAAATCTTGTTTTAATTCTTCACTGCGTGCGCGTATGTGCTGTCTTAAAATTAGACGAGTCACCTGTCTAATTTTCTGTAGCTTTGTTTTGCTTGATGTGATTCCGAAAATATTTTCAAAGTTTCCTAAAAAGTTGGTAAACACAATTCAACCCCCTTCTTATGTTAACTTTGGTTATTCAGTTGGTATCGGAGCTCAGCCTCTAGGTTGAGCACTTAACAGTGTAGAAGGATTCTCAATGTCCAGACCTCCATACTTCAGTGGATAGGACTACATCTACTGGAAAGAAAAGATGAAGTGATTTCTGCAATCCACTAACTCTGATCTCTGGGATATTATTGAATAAGGTCCCTACATTCCTAAGGATGACAAAGGAGCAGAAATTCCAAAAGCAAGCATGACCTTGATGAGTGTGATTTCACCACATACTTCCTTGACATTTTGTATGCATTTTCATATAGTTTAGGCATATTTAGTTTGATTTTTGTTAGTTTTTACCTTGGAATGGGTAAGGTGGTTTTGTGGTGTTTGTGTGCAGGAATTGAAGATTAAAATGCTCAGGATCAGTTATGTTGGAGCTTGCACAAAGACGAAGCTTGAAAAGCAAGAAAAATGAGCCAAACAGAGCCCATCACGGCCTGGCCATGACAGCCATCACGGCCATGATCGAGTAGGGTTGAAAAGAAAGAATGGAAAACTCAAAACTGGTCACGATCAGGCCGTGATGGCCATCACGGTCGTGACATGCCAACTGAACCAAACCATCACAGGCAAAACTGATCACGGCTAGGCCATGATGGTGGTCACTGTCGTGACAGACCACGCAGTGAAGCCGTCTCCCAGTAAGAACCTGTCACGGCCTGGCCGTGACAGGCATCACGACCGTGACGAGCAAAATCTGGAAATTTAATTGCTGATTTGATATGATTTTGTAACAACTTTGAATTCAAGTTACCCTACATTATAAATAGGACTCTAAGGCTCGAAAAGAGGGATCTCTTGACTGCTACCCATAGGCAAAAACTAGGATTTCTCTTCTTCTCAATTTCTTCTCTTCTCTTAGGTTTTCTTTTTATGCTTTTGTTAATTAAGATTGCTATGAACATGGCAATGCTTGAATAGTCGTTTTATTTCTAGGAATTGGGGCTATGCCCAAGATTCATTTATTATGATGAATTGACGTTTTGTTTCTTGTTAATTTCAATTTTGCTTTCGATTTGATTCTTATTGCTTGAATTACTTGTAAATTCGGTGGCCACTTATTTGCTTGTTGTAGATACTCTAAGGACGAACTTAGCGGTGAACTTAGGTATCAGATTTATAGGAATCAAACTTAGGACTTAAATCATGAGAGTTAGAAGCGGTCCTTCGAGGATTCACTGAATTATCACAAAGCTTAAAGGGTTCGATTTAAATTCAATTACCACGAGAGTAGGAGTTGATTTAATTGGGCACGGTTCTTGTATCCCGAGAGGGAACATTAACTTATTTAGGATAAATTCACCTTCAAAGCAATTTTGATTATTAACAAGAGGGGTAGTCAATTTAGTAGCATGAGCAGTCTTGTTGGTAACCCAATTCCTGGAAATCTCTTTTGAAATTGAAAAATCCCAGATTAGATTTGATTGTGATTTTAATTGATTGCATTTTAAATATTTGATTTGCTAGTTAACTCTAATTTTAGAAACCAAATCTTTTCCAACTATTTTTTTATATAGTTTAGTTAAATTGATTAAATAATTAATTGTTATTTAAGATCACGATCTCTGTGGTTCAATCTTTTATTACTTGACGACGAAGTCGTACACCTGCAGATTCGAGCCATCAAGTTTTTGGCACAGTTGCCGGGGATTGGCACTATCATTATCATTAGTAACAAAGAAAACAATTACTTTAGACATTATTATTATTATTATTATTTTATTTTGTATATATTTGGTATTTTCTTTTGAGTTTTGTTTGTGTTAGGTGGATGCCACACATGGACCATTGTTCATATCTAAATAGGGAATCTCAAATTGATTGGATCGTGCTTGATTGTATTGTTGATAAGCATGTGAAGATATACTCCAAGGAGGAATGGAGATCCTATTTGTCATCCTTACAACCACCACCAGACATTAAGCTGGATCCTGAGGTGCTGGAATCACTTTGGGATATAGATGCTCAATGTTTGATCCAGAGCATTGAGCGTAGCAAGGAGGTTTTTAGTGCCATGATTCAAAGGCATAAAATGCGTAAGAAACGTTCTCAATTGATAGCGAAGATGCTAAGTAACAACTTTCAGAGGTTAGAAGAGCAAGCTGGAGAGTTTTATAAATTGCTTGCAGAAAAGCCGTACGAGACTCAAATTGAAGAGAATGTTGTTGCCAATATGAACTTAAATGAAGATGAAGTGGCGGTGGAAGATGATTCAAGAAGAGAGGATCATGAAGAGGAGTGCAAGGAGGAAATAACTCCTATTGTTCCTTTGGAAGGGACAAATGAGACAAATCATGTGGAAAATACTTCTCTCACCAATCCTATTGAGGAGCCTCAAAATCCCGAGTTGGATAAATATGTTGGTTTGCATGCATGTGTGGATGTTACAAAGTTGGTGCCTACAATTTGTCTATCACATTACTTAGTAAAAATACCAACTTTGGAGTTCAAGTCATTGCTTGAGAATTGGGAGTTTTCATCAATAGCGGCAAAGGCTCTAAGGTCGCCTCAAGAAGTTATGGTTCTAGTGCTTCATGGAGGATCTTTCTACTTAAAGGCCATTCTTGGAGTAGGTGACTTACCATTTGACCCAGGAGGAAGGGGGCTCATAATAACACTTAGAGAAGTAAATAGAATCTCATCACACTTGCTTCTTCCATCTCCACTCCACAAGCCATGGGATCCGGGAGGAAGGACTTACATCTTGGGCATCTCTTGGTCTTTGTACCACAGGCTATGGGATCCGGGTGGAAGCTTCTTGAATGAGTTTTTCTGAACCCTTCTCTTTTTAATTATTTTTCTTTTCTTTACTTGAGTCATATGTGTTTGAGTCTTCTGTCAATGAGCTTGAATGGATTTTATTAGATTTAGCATAAATGTATTGCATGATAAATATTGATTTTTGATGATTTCCCCTAATGATTTGAAAATTGAAAATTGATCCCCATGTGGAAAATTGAAAATTGAACTTTGAGAAATTTTATTGTGATTGCATGACTTATGACAAGTTTGGGGTGAAGGGATGCATACACTAGGGATTGTATTTGTGAAAAATGTCCAGGTGAGGAATTGAGCCTCCAACATTGTTTTTAAATTGTATGAATCACTTTTAAGTTGCACTTTCTCGGATTTGCTTGAATCTATTCATAGCTTGCATGTTTATATGTATGCATCAATTGATCTAGGCAATTTTTTTTGAAATAGCTACTTGGCCTAAAAAGAACCATCCCTAATGCAACTAAGTTTGGGGTGGCTACAATGGTTTGATATATTATTTTGGGTTGAGAAAAAGAAAAAAATAGAAAGGTTGAAGCCAAAGGCAAAATAGAAAAAGAAAAAGAAGAAAATTACAAAAATGCCAAAAGTGGTAAAATAAAAGGGTGTTAAAAGAAATAGGTTGTAGCCACCCAAAGCGTGAAAAAGAAAAATGAAAAAAGGAATTATAGTGAAAATAAAAGTGTAAAAAGTTTCATGCTCTCTTAATTCCTAGGGACTTAAGCCTAATACCTTTGTATATTCTACCATTAGCCAAGTCCTATTACAACCTTTAAAAGACCTTTTGATGTTGCATATATGTTTTTTGTGGGAACTTTATTTAGATGAAAATCACGATTCAATCACGTTGTGTCGTTGCTATTCCGCCCAGGTTCGCCGTCGCTCCTCCGTTGTCGTTTCAGTCGCTCCAGTCACGTACAAAACCGTGCCACCCGCCACGCTAAGCGGTTCCAATCGGAGAAGGACTGTGGGGATGCGAAGGTGTGGCGGCGAGGTAGGTGGATAGTCAGGGATTGATGATTGTGAAATGATGAGGGTTAAGAGGGAAATGGGCATATGGCGGTGGTGAGGTAGTTGGGTTTGGACTTTGGAGGAGAGGTGAATAGCAAGCCGCCAGAGAGGGTTGTGAGGAAGAGATTCATTTAAGGAGTGAAAAACAAAAAGCAAGGTTTTTTTCCAAAGAGCATAAAGACTGCCACATAGGATTAAGTAGTGATGTGAAACAAATTGCAAGAGGTGGCAAAAAACATGTTGAGGTGTCATTGGTAGATTTTGAGGATAGATTTTAATATATTATAATATATAGATTATGGCGGTTACAACTGATGATTTATAATCGGAATATTGATTTAGTCACGCAAATTGCTTTATGCAAATAATGACTCATCGTATTATACATGAAGATTGTGGCAGTTAAGCCGACGACAGGTGAAAAATGCCTTATTATACCTTATGGCGGATGCAATTATGGTCATATTGGTTATTCCCGGTAATTCACTCATTCACTCAATTATGGTCATATTAGAGTAATGATTGCTTGAATAATTGAATTCTCAATTGATTGAAGTAAATGAATATGGGGATTATATTGATGAAAATGAGGAAACATTGAATTAGAAAATTGAATTGTTAAATTTGCATGAAATTTGTGCGAAAATAATTGAGTCCATTGAGCTTACCAAGTTTTGAGTCTTTTTGAGTTTTAGTTTTCTTGGGGACAAACAAAGTTTAAGTTTGGGGTATTTTGATAAGCCGCTAGCTTATCTAGTTTTATAACTAGCAAGACCATAATTTTTATGCTAATTATTCGAGTTTAATCTCGTTTTCGCCCAAATTTGGATTTAATTGTCCTCAAGCAACGTTTTGAGTCTCTTAAGTAGTTTCTAGGATATTTTACTTAATTTTGAGTCAAATAAAGCATTTAATTCTATTTTGTATTTTTAGGTTAAAAATGAAGCTTAAGAGAACTTGGAGAATTGAAGAAACAACCTAAAAGAAGAATTTCATGTTTTTGCCTCGCGAGACAATCTTCGCCTCACGAATATTAAAATCTGCTTGTAGCCAGATTCACATGAAGTAAATGGTGCAGGAGCCCACATGATAGTTTTGAGCTCAAATCAATTTGGATTATTATGATTAAAAGATAATTTAATTGGTTTGAGAGAAAAGATTGGATTTGGATAATGATTGCCTATCACAATGAAGGATATGATAAGATTTGACAATTAATTTAAAGATGGATTTTTGGCAATTGAAAATAGAAGCTACCAGACTTCGTCTACATGAAGTAATTTGTGCAGAGCCCAAGTGGTGATTTTAAAGTAAATCAATTTTGATAACAATTAACAAGTGGATTATCACAAAAATAAAACATATGATTTAATTAGGATTGGCAATTTGACTTCAAATAGGAAGACGGTTAATTACAAGACAAGTGGGTCCATGACCAAATAACAAAGGAATTGGTTTGGCGGCATGAAATCAATTTGCCAAGGGACCCACAATTCAATTTGCAAATTGAATTACAAGAAAGGAACGTGAATTGCAATATCAGTGGAGAAGAAAACAATATCGGTGGGATATTATATTTTATAGTTATTGGGCAACTTATATTTATGAAGAAGAAGGATTGCTGTTAAATTGGAGTTTGCAATTGAATTAAATTTTGCAAGTGAAAGAAAAGAAAGAAAGGTGAAGATGATTGCTAGAGGATAGCATATTCAAGGAGCAAATTATGGAAAACAATTTACATGGATAAGATTTGGTTGATCAATTACTATTTGAATTGAACCTGAATTTATGAAGGTGGCCCCACGTGAGTGTGGTTTTGAATTTTAGAATTAAATAAAAAGAATGGTGAGCACTTGATCAAATATAGCTTCAGCAAAAATCATGTGAAGCAATTTTCACAAGGGTCCCACGCGATGCATTCTTGATTAAATATTGATATTGATATATATTGGATAAAAGATAGGATAGCATCAGTAAGAAATAGAAGTTTGGTAAACTTGAATGGACTTACGTATGGGCCAAGAAAAGTATTCCAAATCGAATTGAATTAGAAGATTGCACTATATATAAATAGAAGGTGCACAACACGCCAGAGGGGGAGTTGCACAGGGTGCAGCGCCGCAGGAGAGGAGGGAGAGTTGCACAGGGTGCAACGCCGCAGGAGAGTCAGTTGCTGGCAATTTTTGTTACAGTTTTCTTTTCTTTTTCTTGTTCTTTCATTTATGACTGAGTAGTTTGTTTTATTTTTAGTATTGGGCAATGCCCTTTGACATTATTATGATGAATATTTGATTTTTCCCTTTTGTTAATGTTTGATTCATTGATTTGGTTCTTATTGTGATTTATCCATGTGAATTGATTGATCACCTTTTTGCATGTCTTAGATATTCTAGGGATGAACTTAGCAGTGAACCTAGGTATTGGATCCATAGGAATTGAACTTAGGACTTAAATCACGAGAGTTAGAAGCGGTCCTTCGAGGGTACTATTGAATTATCATAAATCGTAATGGGTTCAATTTAAATACAATTATCACGAGAGTATGAGTTGGTTTAATTGAGCACGGTTCTTGTATCTCGAAAGGGAACATTAACCAAGTTAGGATGATTCACCTTCAATTGAGTTAAATATTAATAAAGGGGTAGTCAATTAGATTTCATAATTTGTCATTGTGGTAGCCTCAATCCTAGAAATCTCTTCTCATATTTTAAAAATATATATTTGATTTTGATTTCTTTTATTGTTTATTTTATTTTCTTGAAATCTATTCACACTTACTTCTTAGTCTAAAATAGTTGTTTAATTTGTGAAGTTGTACTTGGTTTCCCAATCCCTGAGTTTAATACTCGGTAATTTACTTGCCGTTTTAATGACAAAGTTAGATATGCAATCATGTGTGCTTTGAGCAGAGAAGAGTTTGAAAAAGTCCGTGCTTGTGAATCTGCAAAAGAAATGTGGGATTCACTAACTGTTGCTCATGAAGGAACCAGCAAGGTGAAGGATACCAAAGTCAGCATGTTGGTCAAGAAATACGAACTGTTCAAAATGGAAGAAGGAGGAAATATTGGTCAAATGTATGAGAGATTTCAAACTATAACCAATGGGTTGAAGTCTCTAGGAAAAGTGTACAAAACTAACGAACACATTTAAAAAAATCTCAGAAGTCTTCCAAAACAAGGGAGACCTCTGGTAACTGCTGTGTCTCGGGCCAAGGATCTGTCAATAATGAAGCTGGATGAGCTTCTTGGTACACTTCAAATCCATGAACATGAACTGATTGAAGAAAACAATGGAAAGAAGAGCAAATCCATTGCTCTCAAAGCTAAAAAGAAACCATCCAAGGGTTCTACATCTAAAGCCCTCAAGGTTGATGAATCTTCAGAAGAATCCAATGAATCAAATGAGCATGACTCTGATAATGTAGATGATGAACTTTCTCTTCTTACCAGAAAAATGAAAAAGCTCTGAAAGAAAAGAAATTTCAGAAAGGACAAACCATTCAGGTGCTTCAACAAAGATAAATACAACAAAAATGGTGGATCTAATGACAAAAATGTCATTGTCTTCTATGAATGCAAAAAGCCAGGACATATCAATGCAGAATGTCCTCAACTCAAGAAGCAAACTCTCAAGAAGTTCTTAAATAAAAGAAGAAAGGAATGATGGCCACTTGGGAAGACCTGGATGAAAGCTCCACTGAAAGTGAAGAAGAGGAGCTTGAAGCTAATCGATCTTTGTCTCTTGGCAAATACAGATTCTGATTCTGAAACTGAGATATGCTTAATAGGACAAAACAAACACCTGTCATGGTACCTGGACAGTGGATGCGCGCGACATATGACAGGAGAAAGGCCTATGTTCCTAGACCGCCAACCTAAGAAAGGTTAACATGTAACCTTTGGTGGCAACCAGAAGGGAAAAGTTGTTGATGTTGGTAAAATTGGTGGTAAACCTCCCTTACCTATCATCTGTGTGAAATAGACAACTATAAACATGAGAATAGGGGTTGAATTGTGTTTATAAAAAATTAAAACAAAGTTAAAAACTTTTCGCACACAGAAGCTAGGTTCAGACAAGTGTGAAAGCACTGCACAAACAGGTGACCTGTCTGGTGTGATTTTAACAGAAAAACACACAAGCACACAACTTGAAAATAAGTTTAATATTCACACTTTAATCACTTTAGTTAGAAAACAGATAATATAACCAAACCAACTAAAGAGTTTAAGGGAAGAGAGATTAACACAACTATTTATCCTGGTTCATTTTTTAACACAAAGAGCTACGTCTAGTCCTTGGCAGCACCAAGTTTTATCCACTATAACTGATTAGGTTACAAACTCCAAGTATTATTTGCACACCTAGCCTCTTCAGGCTCCAAGACAAGTATTCTTTGCTCACCTAGCCTCTTCAGGCTCACTCAGGTTTGTTTGAGAAGTTTGTTTGTATTAAATACAACAGACAGACAGTTCTTTCACTAACACTCAAAGAGTGGATTAAATGTAAGCTTAGGAAAGACTACGTAATAACTTCAAACGATTGAAGAATACAGATTGAAAGAATGAAGAAATGAATGCACATAGTAATAGCTCTTTAATGCTGTGTGTTATGTATCTTCATCTTCAATGAGTTCTGTATTTATAGCCTTCAAGCATTTAAGATCTGTTAGAGAAATTCCTTCAAATGTTGTCTTTAGGCAGAGCTCCATTAAATGCAATAGAGTCATTCTGCGAAGCCATTAATGCAATAGGAACGTTGGTTGTACTCTAACAAAGAAGACCAGGGCCTTATGCATCGTGTAGTAGCCATATCAGAGTTTGTGCATAATGCTTTTGTACTTTGCAGAGTATATATTTCCTTTTTCGTGTAATAACAAAGAGTACTAGGGGATAAAGCATGTTGGAAACATTCTTTAACTGGACTTCATTTCTGATTTCCTAGGTTGCTTGTTAGAATGACCTTCTGACTTTCTTGATAAATGTGAGAAGAAGAAAGAAAGAGCTTCAGGGTCTTCTATATGAGGGGATAGCTTTCAAAAGCTCTTTGTACTTGAGTTCCCCATCGAAGAACCTTAGACGAGTATGAGAACTTAGCAGCAGACCCGTTGAAACTTCAATGCAGAAAATCAATATCCTAGTCAACAGACAGGTTGACTTTTACTTCTTCAGACAGGTGGTCATCTATATGGGCAGACGGGTGAGAAAATGACTTACTGTTTTGATATTCACACTGGATAGACAGGTTAGCAATCAATATGAAGGTTAATTAAATCATTAACATATGTTTAGTTTTCATCAAAACTTTGAGAATTTCACATCAGACATTTTAGAGAAACAATCTCCCCCTTTTTTACGATGACAAACATTCATATGATTTAATGAACCTTAGAAAATATCAACAGATAAGATAATTGGATTTAGACAGGTTGAAATTTTCTTAACCAGAAAGGTTGTCCAGACAGGTGCACTTAGGTTCAATTCATATTTAGGAGTTCTTTAAAATAGCACAGTATCAGAGTTATGTTCATATACAAGAACATTTAATTAATTTAGAGTTAAAATTATGCAGCTCAGAGACATGTTCATTCAATTTTACTTAACTTTACTTAATCATCTTAACTTTACTTTCTCCCCCTTTTGTCAACAACAAAAAAAGAAACAATTAAGAAGTAGAAAAGTAAAAGACAGTAAAGCTAAATGATAAAATGTATATTTTATTCAACATGAGCTGTTCAATACAAGGCAAATTCTAAATTAGAAACTACCTAGGCTGACTAAAAAGTAAAAACAGAGATTCAACTCTCTTTTCTAACAGCATTCTAGCATGCCTCTCTCCATCCAGTTGTCTTCTAGTTTGCTCTAGCTGAGCTTGAAGCAGGTTGAAGCTATGTAAGTCCACCATCTGAGGAGTGGAGGCTTCTATGGTCAGGCTAGCTGAAACAGCAGACTGGTCCGAGTGTCAGGGCAAAGCTAAGACTGGGGGTGCCTTGGGCACATAAAAAGGTGAAGAGATACGGGGGAAGACACACTGATGAAAGGTTCTATAGTAAAAGAATGGAAGAAAGGCTAGTTTAAACAAGGGTCTGATTCTGACAAAGTCAGTATCAGGAGATGAAAAAACACAGGATAGTCTTTCAGACAGAGACAAACGGGTGGCTTTAATCTGGATAGGAGATGGAATAGGTGTTTGTGCAAGAATAGAGGGAGGTATGGATAACAAAGAATCAATGTAAGAAAAGAAAGAATTTGAACCTGTAACTAACAAAAAGTAATACCTAGCTGAGCTTGAAGCATGTTGAAGCTATGTAAGTCCACCATCTGAGGAGTGGAGGCTTCTATGGTCAGGCTAGCTGAAACAACAGACTGGTCCGAGTGTCAGGGCAAAGCTAAGACTGGGGGTGCCTTGGGCACAAAAAAAGGTGAAGAGATACGGGGGAAGACACACTGATGAAGGGTTCTTATAGTAAAAGAATGGAAGAAAGGCTAGTTTAAACAAGGGTCTGATTCTGACAAAGTCAGTATCAGGAGATGAAAAAACACAGGATAGTCTTTCAGACAGAGACAGACGGGTGGCTTTAATCTGGATAGGAGATGGAAGAGGTGTTTGTGCAAGAACAGAGGGATGTATGGATAACAAAGAATCAATGTAAGAAAAGAAAGAATTTGAACCAGTAACTAACAAAAAGTAATACCTAGACCTAGATGGTAACGTTACAACAGAGGCAGGATAATGAGTCCTTGCCAATGTTCTAGTGAACAAGACAATAGGGGAATAGAAGAAAATCTCCCTACATGGGTTAATAATATGAAGTGGAGGAGAGGGAATGACACAAAGGTTAGAGATACTTGCAGTCATGAGTGATTGGAAGTCAGACACAAAAAAGACTTTATGATGTGCCAGCTTGTTCTTTGGGAGTTGAATCCCTATGAACTACTGTGTACTGATATATATCAGACACAACATCATAAGATGGTGTTCGGGTTTTGTGAGAGGAGACATGTGAGGAAAATGAAGACACATGGGAGAGGGGTTGGATAGACAGGGCAGGTGGAGAAGAAACAGAAGGGTTCAAGATACCTTGATGAGAAGGGGAAGATGATGTAGAAAGGATGGATGGAAGGACCAACTGGTTTTCTGACATCCTCATCTTCTTCCTTGGTAAAGGAGGGTTTAGAGGGTCAACCTCAGGATAGACAATTGTCTGTGTCCCAACAGACATATCTTCAATAGTCGCAGCAGCAACTTCAACCTTTAATTTGCAGCTTGAACTTCTGGAGGAACTTCTACCCTTTCAGCAGTTGCCATAGAAGGTACTGGGTAGCCAGACCTTCTCTTTCTGGGAATGAGTCCCAAATTGAGAGTCTTCTTCTCCTTGGGTTTCTCCAAGGGACTAGTCTTCTGCTCCCCCTGAGCAGGTGCTTCCTCTTTGCTAGGTGCAGACTCCACTTGTCTGGCCTTAGCAAAGGTCTTCACAAGCCTTCTCTTCTTGATGGTCTGTACAAACTCAACTTCTGATGCCTCAGCATCCCTTGCCTTCCTCTTGGGAGACAACTTCTTCATCTTGAACCTCAGAGGTTCAACTGTCTCACCAGTCTCAGTAGAGACATAGGGTTTCTCTAAAGCAGGCATCTGGTCCTGTCTGGCCACTTTTCCAGCAGGCTTCCAGATCCTTTAAGAGATAGGAATCTCTGACTCATCAATGGAGACCACCGGTTCCACCTTCATCTTCTGCTCAGCAGCAGGTTTCATCATCATCATCATCATCATCTTCTTCTTCTTCTTCTTCTTCTTCTTCTTCTTCTTCTTCTTCTTCTTCTTCTTCTTGTCTTCCTCTTCATCCTCTAGATGAATACCCTTTATTTTCATCATAGATAAGTTCTTCCTGTCAATAGGAAATGACATGTCTATGAATTCTCCATCACCAGGAACAAAATGATTGTTCCTGAAGAGTCTTGTGAGCAGCATTCCATAGGGGAAAATCTGCATGTGGGTCCTCTTGATCAGGGATTCAAGGTAGATGAAGATCAGGTCATTGATATCCACCTTGATCTTGTGAATCAAGTGGTACAGGGCAAACATGTCCATCTTGGTCACACTATCCCATGACCCTTTCCTCGACATCACACATTCCAGCAGTAGCTTGTGCATGAATCTGCACTTCACTACCATGTTCACAGGCTTCATGTTGTCTTGGTTGGGAACACCATACAGAGCAATGTTCACATTCTTTGTTCCCACTTGATATTCCCACTCAGGCTTGTAAGCTGCTCCAATCCTTGGGAACTTGGTGACAAGCTCCAGAGAACTGATGGGAACGAAGATAGTGGTATCCAGCACTCGAGCACGATAACTCTTGGTTCCATCAATAGTACTGGTGAAAACCACATCACTTGTCCAGAAGTCTCAGACAAGATTGGGATGAACCAACTCCTTTAATTCGAAGAAGGAGGTCCACTTGGAGTACTCCAACTCCTCAGTGACATCCATTCCCCACTTCTTCATTTGTTGGAGGTCTACAGGTTTGCTAGTCAAGATCTTTTCAACTTCTGAGAGTCTCGTATTGTATTTCTCAACAATTTCTTTTGAAGAGAGGTGCTTTGAGGGTGCCATTGCAGAGAGAAAATATTTTTAGGGTTAGAAAAGGTTAGAAGGGTTTGGCAGAGAAAGACACGAAGACGAAAAGATTTTAGGGATTTTAAAGCGTAAAGGTTGAACCTTTCTGACTCTTTGCCTTTTATAGTCATAAAGTCAGGAGAGATAAAGAAAACATTTTTAATTTTAAAACGGCATGATTTACGTGGGGAACTACAACGCCCACTTTAGACATTATGAAAACATGGTTTCGAGATTAAAAACTATCATGCACATTGTGGATGCAATGTACTTTCAGGAAATTAATTTTGATGATGAGCAACAAAAGAAAAAAAATTGATTGAGATAAAGAAAGTGCAAGATCAAGGCAAGATCATCCAAGACCAAGAGAAGAACTTCAAGGGTATATAGCTTAAGTTTGGTCTTAGAATTATTTGTAAGATTCAAGTGTAGGATTGGCTATTAAAATTGAATTAATTAAAAATTGTTTTTAAAATTGAAAATGGGCTTAAGGTTTTTCAAAGAATTGGAAAAATGTTTTTCATAAGTGTTATAATGTTCTTTAGATTGAAAAATATCATTTTTCTGATAAAAGACCAATTCGTAATTGAAATACCAGAACTCCTGTAATCTATTACCATTTTCTGGAAAAATCAATATTTAAAAATATCAGTGGTAATCGATTACCAGACTCCCGTATTCGATTACCAACTTATGTAAAGCTCAGTATTTCAAACTGACAGCTCGTAATCGATTATCAATACTTCTGTAATCGATTACCAGTCTCGAAAAAGTGATTTCTGGTGCAGAAAATGCGTGACAGCTGTTCAAAACGGCCATATTTTGAAACCCCACTATAAATACTCAGTAGCAGCCCAAAAAACCCTAGGTTAACACTCTAAGAACACTTGCCAAACATCTCTAACCTCAATATTCAATCTTTCACTCTTGAAATCAAGATTTGAGCCAATCCTACACAAGAGTCATAGTGCTTCAACTTGTATTGATTTAACCTTTTGAGGTATTCTTCTTTGTAATCACTTATTGCTTGATTTGTATTGGTTAAAGAGAGTTAGGAATCTCTCTAGTTTGATTTGTAACAAGGGTGAGGTATCCCTTGAGTAGATTTGGAGAGGGTGAGGTATCCCAAGTGAAGAGGGCTCTTTGTAAAAGGGTGGGGAATCCCTTAAGAAGAAGAAGGTGAGGTATCCTTCTTGTATTGAGAGAAAATCTTGGGGTGAGGTATCCTTAAGTCCAAAGGGTGGGGTATCCCTTTGGTGAGTTGTATTGAGGCTCTTGCACGAGGTGGGGTATCCGATTGGAGAGTCCTCTAAGTGTTGTAAAGTTTGAATTGATTATTAGTGGAAAATACTCACAAATGTATTATGGGGACTGGATGTAGGTCACTCAAGGGAGTGATTGAACCAGTATAAATTGATTGTGTGATTTCCTCTTCCTTTATCTTTTTACAATTTCTCAAAAATTAGTCTAGGTCACAAAAAGGGGACGAAAATTTTATAAACCCAATTCACCCTCCTATTGGGTTATGGTTGCCACGACCAACACACATGATTAGATTGAGATTAATAAATGGCATTAAATAAATAATAACCATTTTAAAAACTGTTGAGTTGAAGCATTAAGACTCAGCAGGGTTAGACAGGTATCACAGACAAGTGATATAAAAACAAAAGACATATAGCATAGATAGGTTAATCATCAGACATCTCATTCAACAATACAATGCATGTTTAGATTGTCTCTAATAAATAAAAACCTTTCTTCTGCTAATGGTTTGGTGAAAATATCAGCCCATTGATTTTCAGTTTAAACAAACTTAATATCAAAGTTACATTTCTGAACATAATCCCTTATAAAGTGATGTTTGATTTCAATATGCTTAGCCTTAGAATGCTGAATTAGGTTTTTAGTTAAGCATATGGCACTAGAATTATCACACCACACAGATATATTTTGCTCATAAATAGAGTAATCCTCAAGTTGATCTTTTACCTATAAGAGTTGAGAGCAGCAACTAGCAGCTGAGGTGTATTCTGCTTCTGCAGTAGACAATGCAATAGTTGTCTGCCTTTTGCTTGACCACGAGACTAAGCTTCCTCCAATGAAGTGACATCCTCCACTGGTGCTTTTTCTTTCTATTCTGTCTCCAGAAAAAGTCAGCATCACAGAATCCCACTAATCTGTATTCTTTTGATCTTAGATACAACAAACCAAGATTAGTAGTCCCAAGCAAATATCTAAATATTCTTTTAACAGCTTTAAGATGAGTTTCTCTTGGGTCAGATTGGAATCTAGCACACATACAAACACTAAACTGAATGTCAGTTCTGCTTGAAGTTAAGTACAGTAGAGAGCCAATCATACCTCTGTAGACAGTTTGGTCTACCTTTTTACCTTCATCATCTTTGCTTAGTTTTGTATTGGGCTGCATGGGAGTTTTCATGAGTTTTAGCACTTTCCATCTTGTACTTCTTAAGTATCTCCTTGGTATATTTTTGTTGATGGATGTAGATTCCATCACTTGTCTGTTTGATTTGTAATCCAAGGAAGAACTTTAATTATCCCATCATGCTCATCTCAAATTTTGCTTGCATTAGCTTGGAGAATTCCTTGCATAACTTTTCATTAGTTGCTCCAAAACCATTTTGCATGAGGAAAGAACTAAGTCTATCATATCATGCTCTAGGTGCTTGCTTCAAACCATATAAAGCCTTTTTAAGTTTGAAAATTGTTAAGTCATAAAACGTCTGACTCGTCATGCATCTGACTCACGCTCATGTGGCTCTTGTGTGTTTTGATGAACTCAAACATTAATTGATTTTACATTGAACCATATGAACGTTTCTAATCATCTACTTGAGTTGTGTAGACAAAGCTTTCTATCTTAGCAGAACAAGTCAACAAAAGATTGTGAAAGAATCAAATGATTGCATACAAGCGTCTGAAGTACACTGCGTCTGAAGTCTGATTCACTGAAGCCTACATCAATATCTTTCAAACTTATCAAACTATGAAGAAGAACAATTAGCAGCAGTATTGAAGCAGTATCAAAGCAAAACAATCAATGATTGTCACTTTCACTGAAAGCTAAAAGGACTTACTCGATCATGAGCAAAAGAAATAATAGAAAGTGTCAAGCAATACTCTTGTGGAAGACTATTCGTTCTTACTTGACTGACCATGCTTAAGACCAAAGAAGCATGAAGTTATCAGTCTGAGTAATGATCAAAAGTATTCAAAGAATGCAAACACACTATCTTCTGAAGTAAGTTGAAAGAAGAAGAAGGATCAAGATTACAGATCATGAAGTCTCACTTCAATGAAGCGTCTATCTCTCTCAATACGCGTCTAAGCATCTGACAAAATTAGAACCACTTTTCTGTCAAAGTAACATGTTTGATTCAAAATATGTTCAAACATTCACAAGATTAGAAGA
This sequence comes from Sophora flavescens, assembly GCA_030762895.1. Taxonomy (NCBI): domain Eukaryota; kingdom Viridiplantae; phylum Streptophyta; class Magnoliopsida; order Fabales; family Fabaceae; genus Sophora; species Sophora flavescens. The sequence goes on along the minus strand of CM061066.1, from coordinate 109,097,502 downwards.
TGTGGAACACTAAGTCACTTCTGTGATATTGAAGCACGCTCCAAGGAGAAAAGCTCTCTATGAAGGAATCACTTAATATTTGATTATAAGTTAAGAGTGATTTGAAATATAGTTAATTAAACTTGAAAGAAGTTTATTAATATATTTTTTATCTTCAATCGAAGTCAGAGAAAGGAGAAAATACAAAAAGGGTAAAGCTACAGAAAAGCATTTCTTATGTTAGCAAATGAAAAGCTTCTTTATCAGAGCATATAAGGAAAGAACGTTGCCCAAAGCCAGAAAAACATATATGCTATACTCAGATGTCAACAAGGAATCTCCAACGTTCTTCATAGCATTTATTATCAAGTCAGAATGGCTATTTCCTGAAGAACAAAGCTGAAGACTCTCAAATGCATCTCAACGGATCTTTGTGATCAAGTGTAAATAGAAGAAGTCAAAGACTGAACAATAGTGATGTGATACATTGATAAGTAACCAGAGAAATTACTCATCAATTGAAAAGCTATATTACTCAAAGAACAATACTCATCTCATCATATCAATAGCTGAAATCTCTTATCACTCACGCATCTTCTTAAAACTCTGAAAAATCCTTTGAAGAATAACTCATCTGCAACTCACCAAGTTCCAAGTTCATATTCACTCTTTGTAGTGCTTAAAGATTGGTTTAATTGCTTTGTAACTTTGAAGCTATGCTTCAAAACTCTCACAAACTCTGAGCCTGAAGAGGCTTGTTTCAAGAATACTTGTTGAGCCTGAAGAGGGTAGGTGTGGAAACAATACTTGTGGTTGATCCTGGAGAGGCTAGGTGTGCAAATAATACTCCTCTGTAACCTTGATCAGTTATAGTGTTAAAACTTATTTAAGCCAAGGACTGGATGTAGCCCAAGGTTTGTGGGTGAACCAGGATAAATCTGAGTATATTCTCTCTCTATCCTTCACTTTATTATTCAGTTATTTATCTGGTTTTAGTAACTAACTCGGGTGTTTTAAATAATTGCTAATCAGTGTGTTGTGAAAGGCGCCTGTTCTAAGAGCCACTTTCATTCACTGATTTTTGTTTTGTGCTTCTTAAACTCTGATTTTCGAAAACACTATTCAACCCCCCTTCTAGTGTTGTTTTTGTGCCATTTCAAAAACGTGATCTGGTTGATCAGTATCTTCAAAACTAGGGGGTTGTTTAACATACACTTCTTCAATTATACCATTTAGAAAAGAACTTTTTACATCCATTTGAAAAATAGTGATTTGGTGTTGTGCAGCATATGACATTAATATGTGAATAGCTTCTATTCTAGCTACAAGTGCAAAGGTTTCAGTATAATCAATACCTTCTTGTTGGTTATAGTCTTGAGCTACAAACCTTGCCTTATTTCTGACAACTTTGCCATCCTCATCCAATTTATTTCTGAAAACCCATCTTGTTCCAATGACAGATTTGATTTTGGGTTTGGAGACAAGTGTCCAGACATCATTTCTGGTCAACTGGTTGAGTTCTTCTTGCATAGCAAGAATCCAGCTTTCATCCTCAAGAGCTTCTTCAATGTGTTTTAGCTCCATTCCTGACATAAAATCCACATTGCTTGATTCTCTTAGAGTAGATCTGGTTCATACTCCTTTTGAGGGATTTCCAATAATAAAATCCATAGGATGATGAGTTTTGAACTTTCAGTCCCTTTTGAGATCATCATGAAGATCTTGACTTTTCTGTTAACTTGTCTGCTGACTTGTTTGCTCCACTTGTCTGTCTAGATCATTTACAGGTTCTATCTTGGTCAGATCAGGTTGTTGGCTTTCTGGCTTGTTTATGTCAAGACCTGCAAGATCATCTTCTAGATCTGATAGCTCCTTATCAGTCTTTAAACCATCATTGAACTTAACATGAACAGATTCTTCAATAACAGAAGTTCTGGAATTATAAATTCTAAAGGCTTTAGATATTTCATTATAGCCTAGAAAGATACCTTTATCCACTTTGGAATCAAACTTTCCAAGTTGATCCTTAGTGTTCAGAATGAAGCATTCACAACCAAATGCTTGAAAATAAGATATGTCGGGGCTTTTACCTTTCCACAATTCATAAGGTGTCTTATTTATAAAAGGCCTAATAAGTATTATGTTCTGTACATAACATGCAATGTTTACTGCTTCTTCTCAGAAGTACTTAGGGAGATTATTCTCATTGAGCATAGATCTAGCCATCTCTTGCAGAGATATGTTCTTTCTCTCAACTAATCCATTTTGTTGTGGAGTTCTAGGTGCAACGAAATTGTGAGAGATGCCATTCTCCTCACATAACAGTCTAAACTGCTTATTTTCAAATTCTCCCCCATGATCACTTCTATGGGTAGAGTTACAGAAACCCTACTCATTTTGTACTCTTTTACAGAATATCGAGAAAGCCTTAAAAGACTAATCATTGTGGGTTAAGAAGAGTACCCATGTAAATCTAATGTAGTCATCAACTATGAGAAATCCATATTTTCTTCCAGCCAAGCTAGCAACACTATCTGGCCCAAACAGATCCATGTGTAACAACCGAAGAGGTCTAGAGGTTTATACTTGGTTCTTAGATTTGAAACTTGATTTTACTTGTTTATCTCTCTGACATGCATCACACAAGACATCTTTCTTAAAATTAATATCTGGCAATCCTCTCACAAGGTTATCATTTTTCAGTTTAGAAATGAGTTTCATACTAGCATGTCCTAGTTTCTTATGCCATAACCATCTTTCATCCTCTTTAGACATCAGACAGGTTACACTTTGATCTCAGAGTTCTGTCAGTTCAATCTTATACAGATTTTGTTGCCTTTTAGCTGAAAAGAGGGTTTTACCACTCAAGTCTTTAACTATACATAAATCTTGGTAAAGGAGACATTAAATCCACTGTCACATAACTGACTTATGCTAAGCAAATTTTGTCTTAATCCATCAACCATAAGAACATTAGATATAGGGGGAAGAGGGGGTTTACCACCAATAGTACCAATGCCTATAACCTTCCCTTTCTGATTGCCTCCAAAGGCAACATGTCCTCCTTTCTTAAGTTGGAGGTCTAGGAACATAGACCTTTCTCCTGTCATGTGTCGCGAGCAACCACTGTCTAGGTACCAGCAATGGTGTTTTCTTTGTCCCATTAAGGACATCTGCAACAGGAATTATTTGTTCGTTAGGTACCTATAATTTTCTGGGTCCTTTTCTGTTAGTCCTAGGAGTCTGTGAGGACTTCCTTCTCTTCTTGTGAATACACTTAGACATAACATGTCCAGTTTTTCCACAAAAGTTACATACTGGTATCGATTTAATGAATGTTGACTTAACAGACACTTTAGAAGTTTTAGTTGATACTTTATGATGTGTCTGATGGACATATCCAATACCTTCTTTATTAAGGGAGTGTCTCTAACAGCCAAGCAGCTTGGTCAGATTGTCTCTACCATTAACAAATTTGGCAAGATCAGAAGTGAGCTCTTCCACTTTTTGTTGAAGTTTTTCAACTTCTTCAAATTGTGATGTTTCACTAGAGATCTTAGCTTCATCAAACTTTTCAGTCTTCATCTCACTATTCTCTTTGGCCAGCTTCTCACATTCTTGAGATTTCTGCTTATGCTCACTAAGGATCTTTGCATACTCTCTCTTGAGGGATTTGAAGGCCATAGATAAGCAGTTGGATTCCTCCAGTAACTCCTCATAGGCATCAAGTAATTCCTCATAGTCAAGATGTACCTCATTATCTGAATCTGAGTCAGTGTAGGCCATCAGACAGAGATTAGTTTTTTCCTGTCTCTTCATCATCAGAAGATATTGACTCCAGATTCTCCCACGTAGCCATCACCCCTTTCTTCTTCTTTTTGAAGAACTTCTTAAAGGGGGCTTTCTTGAGTTGAGGACACTCAGCCTTGATGTGACCAGGCTTCTTGCACTCATAGCAGACAATTGAACTCTTGTTTGTTGAAGTGGATTCTTTGAAGTTCTTATCCTTGTTGAACCTTCTGAATGGCTTATCCTTTCTAAACTTCTTTTTCTGTAAGAGAATCTTTATCTTCCTAGTTAGGAGAGATAACTCTTCATCACTTTCAGAATCCTCGAGTTCAGACAGGTCGACATCACTAGATGACTCATCTACCTTCAGAGATTTGGAAGCTTTTGCCGCCTGTTGATCAGTCTTCAGAGCAATTGACTTGCCCGTCTTTGTTGCAATTTCATCACCAAGTTCTTGCTCATGAACAGCGAGTGTACCAAGAAGTTCATCCATAGTCAAGATAGTGAGATCATTGGCTTGAGAGATAGCAGTGCCAAAGGTCTCCACTGCTTAGGTAGACTTCATAATATCTTTCCAACCTTCTAAACATTAGTATAAATTTTGCCAAGAGACTTTAGGCCATTGATGATAGTTTGGAATCTTCCTATCATCTGAGCAACAAATTCCCCTTCCTCCATGAGAAATAGTTCATACTTTTTGACAAGTATAACAATTTTTTATTCCTTGACTTTGGCTGTTCCTTCATGAGTTACAAATAAAGTATCTCATATTTCTTTTGCATAATCACAGGCACACACTTTTTCAAATTCTTCAGGACTGAGAGCACACATGATGGTGAATCTAATGACAGAAATGTCATTGTCTGCTATGAATGCAAAAAGCCAGGACATATCAAGGCAGAATGTCCTCAACTCAAAAAGCAAACTCCTAAGAAGTTCTTCAATAAAAAGAAGAAGGGAATGATGGCCACTTAGGAAGACCTGGATGAAAGCTCCACTGAAAGTGAAGAAGAAGAGCTTCAAGCTAATCTTTGTCTCATGGCAAATACATATTCCAATTCTGAAACTGAGATATGCTTAACAGGACAAAACAAACACCTATCATGGTACCTGGACAGTGGATGCTCGCGAAATATGACATGAGAAAGGTCTATGTTCCTAGACCTCCAACCTAAGAAAGGTGGACATGTAATCTTTGGTGGGAACCAGAAGGGAAAAGTTGTTGGTGTAGGTATAATTAGTAGTAAACCTCCCTTACCTATCATCTGTGTGAAATAGACAACTATAAACATGAGAAGGGGGGTTAAATTGTGTTTATCAGAAATTAAAACAAAGATAAAAACTTTTCGCACACAGAAACTAGGTTCAGACAAGTGTGAAAGCACTGTACAGACAAGTGACCTGTCTGGTGTGATTTTAATAGAAAAACACACAAGCACACAACTTTAAAATAAGTTTGATATTCATAGTTTAACCCCTTTAGTTAGAAAGCAGATAATAAAATCAAAGCAACTAAAGAGTTTAAGGGAAAAGAGATTAACATAGCTATTTATCCTAATTCACTCTTTAACACAAAGAGCTACGTCCAGTCCTTGGCAGCACCAAGTTTTATCCACTATAATTGATCAGGTTACAAACTTCAAGTATTATTTGCACACCTAGCCTTTTCAAGCTCCAAGACAAGTATTCTTTGCTCACCTAGCCTTTTCAGGCTCACTCAGGTTTGTTTGAGAAGTTTGTTTGTAATAAATACAACAGACACGGTTCTTTCATTAACACTCAAAGAGTGGATTAAATGTAAGTTTAGGAATGGTTGCGTAATAACTTCAAATGATTGAAGAATACAGATTGAAAGAATGAAAAAATCAATGTGCGGAGTAATGGCTCTTTAATGCTGTGTGTTCTGTATCTTCATCTTCAATGATTTCTATATTTATAGCCTTCAAGCATTTAAGATCCGTTAGAGACAGTCCTTCAAATGTTGTCTTTAGGCAGAGCTCCATTAAATGCAATAGAGTCGTTCTGGGAAGCCATTAATGCAATAGGAACGTTGGTTGTACTCTAACAGAGAAGACCAGGGCCTTATGCATCGTGCAGTAGCCATATCAGAGTTTGTGCAGAATGCTTTTGTACTTTGCAGAGTATATTTCCCTTTTCGTGTAATAACCAAGAGTACTAGAGAATAAAGCATGTTGGAAAAATTCTTTAACTGGGCTTCATTTCTGATTTCCTAGGTTACTTGTGAGAATGACCTTTTGACTTTCTTGATAAACGTGAGAAGAAGAAAGAGAGAGCTTCAGAGTCTTCTATATGAGGGGAGAGCTGTCAAAAGCATTTTGTACTTGAGTTCCCCATCGAAGAACCTTGGACAAGTATGAGAACTTATCAGAAGACAAGTGAAACTTCAATGTAGAAAGTCAATATCCTAGTCAGCAGACAGGTTGACTTTTGCTTCTACAGACAGGTGGTCATCTATGTGGGCAGACAGATGAGAAAGTGATTTCTTACTGTTTTTATATGCACACTTGATAGACAGGTTAGCAACCAATATGAAGGTTAATTAAATCATTAACAAATGTTTACTTTTCATGAAAACTTAGGAAAATGCACATAAGACATTTTAGAGACTTAACATTGTGATGCTTTATTAGTAAAATGGTTAAAACATAATCTGCTTAGCATAAGTTAATTATGTGATAGTGGATTCTCAATATCTTTTTTCTAAATATGCATGCATAGTCAATGACTTTAATGGAAATACCCTATTTTCTACTAAAAGGCAACCCAATCTGTATAAGATTGGCCTGTATGAACTTTCAGATCAAAGTGTAACATGCTTTATGTCTAAAGAGGATGAGAAGTGGCTATGGCATAAGAAACTAGGACATGTTAGTATGAAACAAATTTCTAAATTGAAAAAGCATAATCTTGTGAGGGGATTGCCTGATATTTCTTCTAAGAAAGATGTTTTGTGTGATGCATGTCAGAGAGGTAAACAAGTAAAATCAAGTTTCAAATCTAAGAAAGAAGTCACCTCCCTAGACCTTTGCAACTGTTACACATGGATCTGTTTGGACCAGTCAGTGTAGCTAGCCTAGGTGGAAAGAAATATGGTTTTGTCATAGTTGATGACTATTCTAGATTCACATGGGTACTCTTCTTAACCCACAATGATGGGTCTTATAAGGTCTTTACAGTATTTAGTAAGAGAGTACATAATGAGTAGGGTTTTTGTATGTCTGCTATTAGAAGTGATTATGGAGGTGAATTTGAAAATGAGCAGTTTAAGTTGTTCTGTGAGGAAAATGGTATTTCTCACAATTTCTCTACACCTAGAACTCCACAACAAAAAGGAGTGGTTGAGAGAAAGAACAGATCTCTTCAAGAGATGGGTAGAACAATGCTCAATGAAAACAATCTCCCTAAGTACTTCTGGGAAGAAGCCATTAACACTGCTTGTTATGTGTAAAACAGAATACTGGTTAGACCTATCCTAAAGAAGACTCCTTATGAATTGTGGAAAGGTAGAAAACCCAACATATCATATTTTCATGCATTTGGATGTGAATGTTATATTATGAATACAAAAGATCATTTGGGAAAATTTTACTCTAAAGTAGATAAAGGCATATTCATTGGTTATTCTGAAATGTCTAAAGGTTTTAGAATTTTTAATTCTAGAACCTATGTAGTAGAAGAATCAATACATTAGAAATTAATGATGGTTTAAAGACTGATAAAGAACTTTCAGATCTAGAAGATGATATTGCAGGTATTGATCTAAGTCCCTCTGAGGAAAAACCTTCAGACAAGTGAAAAGTAGACGTGTTTGATATTCCAGAAAATCAGACGAGTGCTCAAATGTCTGAAAAACTGAATTAGAAAAGAGACTGGAAATTCAAGACTTATCATTCAGAAGATCTTATCATTCGAAGTCCGTCTCAAGGTGTTAGAACCAGATCTACTTTCAAAGAAAATAATAACATGACCTTCATATCAGATTTGGAGCCCAAACGAATTGAAGAAGCTTTACAAGATGAAAGCTGGATTCTAGCCATGCAAGAAGAATTGAATCAGTTCAAGAGAAATAATGTGTGGTCTCTAGTTTCTAAACCCAAGGATAAATCAATTATTGGAACCAGATGGATCTTTAGAAACAAACTGGATGAAGATGGAAAAGTGGCAAGAAACAAAGCAAGACTAGTTGCTCAAAGGTATAATCAACATGAAGGTATTGACTTCACTGAAACCTTTGCACATGTAGCTAGATTAGAAGCAATTAGAATTCTTATGTCTTATGCTGCACAACATGATATAAATCTTTATCAAATGGATGTTAAAAGTACATTTCTAAATAGGATAATTGAGGAGGAAGTTTAAGTTAAACAACCTCCTGGGTTTGAGGATTATGAAAATCCTTACCATGTCTATAAGCTTAAGAAAGCTTTATATGGACTCAAATAAGCTCCTAGAGCTTGGTATGATAGGTTAAACACTTATCTAATGGAAAATAATTTCATTAGAGGAAAAGTAGACACAACACTTTTCATGAAATGCTCAAAGAAAGATTTCATTGTAGTACAAATATATATGGATGATATTATCTTTGGTGCTACTAATGAAAAACTCTATAACGAGTTCTCTGAGTTGATGTAGAATGAGTTTGAGATGAGCATGATGGGAGAATTGAAGTTCTTTCTTAGTCTGCAAATAAAATAGAGTCATGGAATCTATATCCATCAGCAAAAATACACCAAGGAACTACTGAAAAAGTATAAGGTGGAAAATTCAAAGCCTATGAGTACTCCTATGCATTCATCAATTGTTCGAAACAAGGATGAGGAAGGTAAAAATGTATATCAAACTGTCTACCTAGGTATGATTGGATCTCTTCTATACTTAACTGCTAGCATACTTGACATTCAGTTCAGTGTTTGTCTCTGTGCTAGATTTCAATCAGATCCTAAAGAATCTCACCATAAGGTTGTTAAAAGAATTTTCAGATTTCTAATTGGAACCACTAACCTTGGTCTATTGTATAAGAAATCTGAAGATTTCAGATTAGCTGGATTCTGTGATGCTGATTTTGCTGGAGATAGAATATATAGAAAAAAGTATAAGTGGAGGATGTCACTTTATTGGAGCAAACATGATCTCTTGGTCAAGCAAAAAGTAAAGTACCATTGCTCTCTCAACTACAGAAGCTGAATATATATATATATATATATATATATATATATATATATATATATATATATATATATATATATCTGCAGCAAGTTGTTGTTCACAACTACTTTGGGTAAAATATCAACTTGAGAATTATTCAATGTTTGAGCATAACATTCCTGTTTGGTGTGATAACACCAGTGCTATTAACTTGTCTAAATATCCCATACAACATTCTAGAGTAAAGCATATAGAAATAAAGCATCATTTTATTAGAGATTATATGCAAAAAGATGTTTTTGAAATTAAGTTTGTGAACACTGAGTATCAGTGGGCATACATCGTTATTAAACCTTTAATTGAAGATAGATTTGTTTTATAAAGAATCTTAATATGCATAATGTGTCTGAATGATTGTATGCACTCATATGTCTGAAAATTTACTTGTCTAATTTTTATGCTTCACTCGTCTACTTTATCCAAGCATCTGATGACGTGGCTGAAAGCACTCACAAAGTGCTGACCCTGACGGAGATACGTGTACATTGCAAAAGTTCCCCCCTTTATCTAAAAAATGTTCCATCTTTTCACAACTGTCGTTTCAAAAATTATTTCCCTTTATGGCATAACATCTTTCCTTGTTCCCAACGCAAAAAACACTCAAGTATTTCCTTTTCTTCTCCTAAAAGAAAACTTAGGTGTTTCAGTATCTCTCCATGTACTCAGAATCTCTGCTGTCACACTCTCTCTATCTGACTTTCTCTTCATCTTCAACCTCACAAAACCCTTTGTTTCCAAACCTTAAAAGTTTCTTCTTTTCCTAATTAAATGGCACCCAAAAGCTTCTTGGAAACCATCAGTAAGCAAACTGGAATCTCTATGAGTGAGATGAAGAAGGTACACCCTGGAAGAGTTCCAAACTTCGAGGAACTGAAAAACAAGGGCATGGGTGTGCAATTCGAGATTGCTGCTATTGGATGGAAGCCTTTCTTCCATCTTCGTGAAGTTGTGTACCCTTCACTGGTTAAGGCTTTCTGGAAAACAGCCAAGATAACCAAGGACAACCTTACCTCCATGATTTCTGGAGATGTTGGTGATGACCATGTCATCATCACTCATGAGTCACTCGCTGAAGTGACAAAATGCCCAAGAGAAAGTGATGGGTATGATACTGATTGGATGAAGCCAATGGGAGAGAAAGTTGTTCATCGTGCTGTATGGAGTTCCAAGCCCTGCTAATCTTGACGCCAAATATCTGACTCCAAAGGCAAGGTTTTTACATGTTCTTATTATTAATTGCATTATGCCTAAAACTGGGTCCAGAGACCATGTGAGCAAAATTGAGAAGTTTGCCATCTATCACTTGGTCCAAAAGATCAAGATAGATGTAACTGATATCATTTTTAGGCACATGGAGAAGGCTGTTAAGGGGAAGAACATGGGATACCCCTATGGGATGATCATGACTAGGGTCTTTATGTAAAACTCTTTGAAGGATCTTAGGGATGCTTTCAATGTGCATCTCTGCATTGAGATCACCACAAAGACCTTATCTCTGATGAAGGTATCACTGACACCATTTAAGGAACTTGCTATAGTGGAACCTCAACAAGCACCTATTGAAGAAGCATCTGCTACCCCTACTATGAAGATTGAGCTTGATGAAACAGCTACTGCTACTGCTTCTGTTTCAAGACCTCAAAAATTTCCAACCAAGAGGAAGAGGATTACTGAACCTGTTGGACAAGCTGAGGGGGAGTCTCAAGCTGATGAGACTGTGATCCCCAAGAAGAAAAGGACCTCTACTACTAAGAGGAAGGCCACTGAGACTCTAAGAAAGTCAACAAGAATCAAAAGGAAGTTGGTTTTGCAGGAAACCCCTCCTTCTTCACCATCCCAAACCAAGCTGCCAACACCTACCAAAACCAGAACACCCTCACCTCCATCCAAAGACAAAACACCTTCACCATCACCAAAGAACAAAACTCCTACACCACCACCTACATCACCTGTACCCTCATCACACAAAGCCCCAACACCACCACCTGCCTCACCTATCATTGAACCAAAACCATATATTTTTATTTCTAAACCACATGTGTCTGAAACTGAACCTCACCTATCTGAACCATCAACACCACACTAATCCCACTCTTTTGAATCTCATCAAGAAGAACCTTTTAATGAATTTGACTTTTTTGACTCACCTAACTCACCTCCACCACCACCTAGATCACCCACTCCTGACTATATCAGGAATTAGTGCCAAATTCCCTGGAGTAAGATCTTTCTGGATCTTTTCTCTGAAACCAGAAATAACCCCCTGCCCAAAGCCACCTTACCTAGATACCTTTTATCCTCCACAACCACTCCCTTTACTGTCTCAGATGATTGTACCTCTGATATGATGTTCACAAAAGACTTGGCAGTAATTGTCTCACTGGAAGCTGAGAGGCAGATGGTCAAACTGGCTGAGAAACAGAAGTTTTCTGCAAGATGGAAGCCAAATCCATATCTGATAATGAAGCCCACAACAGTAATCAAAGTCATGCCTGACTCTATGGTTTTGAAGGGGAAGTAGAAACCTATGTACATGTTTGGGAAGCATATTGACTTTTTGATCAATCTCAAGGATAGGAAGCTCAAATTCAGACAGAGGATTGCCACCACTACCACTGCCTCCAAGTACCTGAAGGTTGGAGACATCTACCTCATATGTGGTTCTTGCTCTGGACTGACAGATGAGGAAAAGAAGGAAATTCCTCCTGATGGTAGACCTGCATTTGCTCTCTACCCCTTTGCCCCTTCCATTTATACCTTTCTTCATTTCTTTGTTGTTTCCCCTTTCTTTATCCTTAATTTCTGAGTCTACCCCTGTCACTCCCATAAACCTCATTAGGAGATCCTACTAGTTTATGTTTTCACAAATAGAGTCTCCTCTTCACCATGAAAGGATTATGTGGGTTCTGGATCACTTTTTCCCTAACACCGACTTTGAAACCACACTCTCAACCGGTGTCTATATGGATCCTGAGCCTAAGGATGAAATCATGGTTGAAGAGTTACCTCCAACCCCTTCTCCAAGTCCTACCCCTCCTTCTAGTCCTCCTCCATCTGCACCTACTGATTCCACAACCTCTTTGGCTACAACAGTCTCTACTACTGTTGTTGCTCATGATCATGCTGCACATCAAAGGCTGGATGAAATGGCCACCTGTCTGCAATCTATTATGCAGAAACAAGATCAGGCTTTGGAACAACAAGCTTCATTCCAAGCCACTGTGTTAGCCTAGCAAGCAGCAATGCAAAGGATACTGGAAGCCTTCTTCAAGGGTCAGGGAGGACCTAGCTCCTAGTTTTTAGGACTTAGTTTCTTTTTGTCTAGAGTCATGCAATGTATTGTCAGTGATGTTATTATCAATTTTGTAAATGTAGGTTCTGACTCTGAATGAAGTAGAAACAGTTTATCACTTTTGGCTCTTTTGTATTTATCATTATCTGTCTTTGTAATGTTTAATGTTTATCTTTTTGATTGATGCCAAAAGGGGGAGGAAGTAAAAGTAAAAGAAAAGTAATTTGTAACCCCTTAAGACTTAACATATATAGTTTTGCTCTGATATTTGTTTTCTCTGATGAACTAATTAAGGGGGAACATATTTTTTTCAAACTTATATCTATTGGTCTAATTTACGTTATTACTTTTGATGTTCAATAAAATCAGAAAAATTATTTGTCATCATCAAAAAGGGGAAGAATGTTGAGACCTCATAAGTCTGAAACACAATCAATGTGTAAATTCTGAGTTTTGATGATTCCAAATATATTAACTATGGTAATATTGAACCAAGTGAAATTACTGATTAGTCTGTTAAGTGTCCAGGAAAATAGACTTAAGGTCACTCGTCTAAATCTGACCCGTCTAAACTTCTCTAAGGAGCAGTTTTTCATACTTGTCTGAAAAACTACCCGTCTGAAAGTTTGACAACTCAGTCAAAGACCAAGTCAACTCTCAGTCAATGATCTGATCTAGTTGATGACATGGCAAGGATCAAAAGTCTAAAGAAGCTTCAGTTGATCACTCGTCTAAAAAATGACTTGCTCACCCATCTAGTTCTGGATCATTGCACCCGTCTATTTTTGGACTCCACTGGACCCGTCTAAGTGTCAGACTGTCAAAAGAAAGTTCAAGTCAATCTTATTTGAAAAAGATGCCTTCATTAAGGATCTTGAAGACCTATAGATAAAAGCACCAAGGACAAAGAATAAAGAATTCATTCTTTCAAGTTTTTAAGGAATAAACACGCTACCTCTGTACCACGCCAGTGACTTTTAGCCATTTCAAGTACAAAGTAAAAGTACTTTCCAGAGAGTTAACTGAGTGTTACACTGAAATGGAAAGCTCTCTGTTGCAGGTACAAGAAGTCTGCCACTGCAACTCTGAAACAATAGCTGCTCAGAAACAAAGTGTACTCTTGGTCGCATATATCAAAGTCCAACGTCCCTAAACATTTAATGCTTACACAGAACGAATCTTTGGCATTAATGGTATCCCAGAAGCTCAAGTTAAAGGATCACACTTTCTGAAGCTTGTAAGACTCAATGACTTAGAGATTTTGATATATGACAAATACAATTTAATGTGTGTGCAAGTGTTTTAGTGTCGAATTGCAAAGACAGGTATCAAGCAATGATCAACAAGTTCATTAAGCAAATTCAAGGAAAATATTCAAGGAAGAACTTGAAGGAATCAAGGAGTTGCATGTAGAAATCAAAAGAGCAAAGTCAAAGATCAAAGGATCATCAAGACCAAGCTTAAAAGAGAATTTTAGATTTCAGTCTTAGATGATTTGTAAGAGAAAGAAATCTCTTAGTCACAAAATAGCTAAACTAAAAAGATGCATGAAGAAAATCAATTTTCATAACCTGCATTAAAAGGAATAAGTTTTTTTTTTATTGAAAATGATTTTTGGAAATAAGAAAATTATTTGTCAGGTACAGCCATGTAATCATTGGATGTATGTCTGCTACTGTAACTGACAAATGAATTTAAGGTTGTTGATTTAATACATAGATGTACTGAATGGATGTACTAATGGATTAACCAAGTTCAAAACTATCAGTATGAAATAGGTTAATACAGCCCTATACTCAACCCATGTTCAAGAACCAGAATCAAGAAAACAGATTCTGTTATCAGATCCAAATCTGTTTTAATTGATCCCAACGACTATAACTTGTTTCCTATATATAGAGGGATCAAAGGAACACTTTGAACTACAACAAAAGAATATAGCATAATTACACGAAATCAAATTGAGAGATCAATTGTGAAAATCATTCATCACCTTTCTTGAGCTTATTTTGAAAAGGAGTGTTTCAATTCTCATAAGAACTTAAATTTGTATATCTGACTATTGAGAGTTTAGGAATCAATCTTTTCGTTCTATTTGATTGTAAAGAGAGAGGGAGTCTCTCTGTGTGATTAGGGTGAGGTATCCCTAAGGAAGAACATTGAGGCTCTTCACAAGAGTGTGGTATCTCGAGGTGAAGGAGTGCTCTGTGGTGTAAAGGTTTTTCAAGCTACCTGGCTAAATCTTGTTGTGTTAGTGTGTGAAAACCCACAGGTGGAGTGGGGACTGGATGTAGGTCACAGTGATGGTGACTGAACCAGGATAAATCTGGTTGTGTGATATCTCTAAACTCAAACTCTTTAATTTCTGTCTTGCGCATATAACTGTGATCTTGATGTTTTAAGTTTTCAATTTATATTAGTTCTTGATCTGTTTAATATGAATTAAAACCAGAATATTACTGCAATCAATCTTGAGTTATTAATTGTTCAAAACTGAGTTGATTAAAACTATTCTTAATCACTGAAACTGAAACAGAAACCTGCAAGTTTGTTCTTGATTGTTAATGCTTGTATCTGAAACTTGCATAACTTGTTCTTAATCTTTAAAGACTTAATCAGTTTCTGTATTTTGTTATTATTGAGTTTTGAACCTGAACCTAGAGTATAGCTTCCAATGACTGTTTGAATGAAGGGGCTTCCCTTGCGCGCCCTCCTGCCTTCAATGGATCTGAGTATATCTATTGGAAGGAAGGAATGGTAATATTTCTTGAGGCAGCAGGTGTTGACATTTGAGATGCAGTAGAGAATGGACCATTTGTCCCCTCCGCTGTAGATGCTAATGGTGCTCCAAGAAATAAGCCTAAAACTGAATGGAATGAGGATGATAAGAAAAGAGTTCAATATAATGCACGTGCTAAGAATATCATAATATCTGCTTTAAGCCGTGATGAGTTTTTCAGGGTTTCAAATTACAAATCAGCAAAGGAGATATGGGATACATTGCAAGTAACACATGAAGGAAACATAGATGTCAAAAGAGCAAGGAGAACCTATGACTGAAATGCAAAAGAGATCACTCACATTGTCAACCAACTTGATGGTCTTGGAAAAACTATATCAAATGAGGATCAAATTAACAAAGTAATGAGATGCTTGAGCAGGGAATGGTAGCCTAAAGTCACTGTAATCTAAGAATCTAGAGACCTCTCATCAATGACCATTGCCACATTGTTTGGAAAACTGCAAGAGCATGAATTGGAGTTGAACTGACTGAATGAGAATGAAGAAACTGACAAAAAGAAAAAGGGATTGGCTCTAAAATCACAAGTCAGAGAAGTAGAAGACAGTGATGATGATAATTCAGCATAAGAGGCAGAATCTGAAGAAGAGATGGGAATGCTAGTTAGAAAATTCAAGAAGTTCCTAAAGAAGAAAGGAAACTTCAAAAGAAATCCATCCACTTTTCAAAGGAGAAATTTCAGCAAAGGTGATAACTCTTCCAACAACATCACATGCTATGAATGTGGAAAGATTGGCCACATGAAGCTTGACTGTTAAAAACTGAAAAAGATGGACAAAACAAAAAAGTTTGACTCAAAGGACAAAAAGTGGAGAAAGCCAAGAAAGGCCTACATTGCTTAGGATGATAATGATGTAGATTCCACTGAAGAATCTGAATTTGAGGAAGCAAACTTGTGCTTGATGGTCAGCAATTACAGTGATTCAGAGAGTGAGGTAGATTCTGATTCACAACCTACTTCTGATGAATTGCAAGATGCATTTGATGAGTTACATGTTGAATATCTTAAGATTGCTAAACAACTTGTCTCATCTAGAAAAATAATTGCTAAACAACGTGATGATTATGCATGCTTGAAAATGAAAGAAAGAGAACTAGAATCTAGGAATAAGGTCTTGATTGCATCTAGCTCTAATTGTTCTAAGTGTTGTACATTGACTAAAGAAGTTGAAAAACTGAAAAATGACTTAGCCAAGTTCACAAATGGTAGAGATAACTTGAATGCTTTATTAGGATATCAAAAATGTGTTTATAATAAGACTGGAATAGGCTATGAACCTAAGATACAAGAGAAATCTTTCAAGAAATTTTTTGTTGCACCTAAGACATCAAACACACCATTTGTTAAATGCAATTTTTGTGCTAGAAAAGGTCACACAACTTCTACATGTCAATACAGAAAATCAGCATACAATAAATTTAAGTATATATAGGTTCCTAAAGGAACTATTGCCGCAACTAACTCAAAAGGACCCAAACAGATTGGGTACCTAGAACACAAACATGATTATGTTTTGTAGGTGTGGTGGAATGGCAAGAGCAAAAATTGGAATAATGACATAGAGCCTTCACCAAACACAAAATGGGTAACAATAAAGAAATAATATTGATTGAATATGTTTTCTAATTATCATTATTAATGTATGATTGTGAATCTTTGTGTTGACTTATATATCATTGTATAATATGTCTACATTGTTGTATTAAAGTTATTTGATAAATCTCGGAATAATCATATGGCATTTGTGTCTCAAGCAGAACCTAAGAACATAAATGATGCTACAATTGATAATCATTGGATGATGGCTATGCAAGATGAGTTAAACCAGTTTGAAAGAAACCAAGTTTGGAAACTAGTGCCTAAACCCAAGAACAGTCAAGTAATAGGTACAAATTGGGTTTTTAGGAATAAACTAGATGAAAATGGTATAATTGTAAGAAACAAGGCTAGATTGGTAGCCAAAGTGTATAACCAAGAAGAAGTCATAGATTATGATGAAACATATGCACCAGTAGCAAGATTAGAAGCTATAAGAATGCTACTTGCTTATGCTTGCATAATGGGATTTAAATTGTATCAAATGGATGGTAAGAGTGCTTTCTTAAATGGATTTATACAAGAGGAAGTGTATGTTGGTCAACCACCTGGTTTTGAGAATAATGAATTGCCTAACCATGTTTATAAACTGTCTAAAGAACTATATGGATTAAATCAAGATCCTAGAGCTTGGTATGAAAGGTTAAGTAATTTTCTCATTGAAAAAAGATTTAAAAGAGGTAAAGTTGACACAACTTTGTTCACTAAGAAAAAGGCACACAACATTTTACTTGTACAAATATATGTGGATGATATAATTTTTGGTGCCACTAATTAGTATTTGTGCAACGAGTTTGCAAGTCTTATGCAGAGTGAGTTTGAAATGTCAATGATGGGTGAGCTGAACTTTTTCCTTGGACTGCAAATAAAGCAAACCAAAAATGGAATCTTTGTTAGCCAAACCAAGTACTGCAATGAGTTTGGCATGGAAAATGCTAAGGAGATGGAAAATCCAATGAGTACCTCCTGTTATCTGGACAAGGATGAGCAAGGTAAACCTGTTGATGTTTCTAAACTCAGAGGTATGATAGGCTCACTACTTTATCTTACTGCTAGTGGGCCAGATATCATGTTTAGTGTATGCATGTGTGCTAGGTATCAAACAAATCCAAAAGAATCACACTTAACATCAGTTAAAAGGATAATTAAGTATCTGTTAGGAACAAAAGACATGGGATTATGGTATCCCAAGGGAGCTACATGTACTTTAATTAGCTATTCAAACTCTGATTTTGCTGGTTGTAAACTAGATAGAAAGAGTACTAGTGGAACTTGTCATTTACTATGAAACTCATTAGTATCATGGTTCAGTAAGAAACAATCTAGTGTGACTTTATCCACTGTAGAGGCTGAATATGTAGCAGCCGGTAGTTGTTGTGCACAGGTTTTATGGATGAAACAACAATTAGTTGATTATGGTGTGCAACTAAACCAAGTTCCTATTAGATGTGACAATACAAGTGCAATTAACCTAACTAAGAATCCCATAATGCACTCTAGAACTAAACACATAGAAATCAGACATCATTTCATTAGAGATCATATTCAAAGTAGAGAAATTGAGATTAAATATGTTGATACAACTAAACAACTTGTTGATATTTTTACCAAGCCCTTGAACAAGGAAAGCTTCTTTTTCATTAGAAGAGAATTGGGCATAATTGATCAATCCTATATCTAATCTCTAAAGAAACAAAAGAAAATAAAAAAGGAAGAACTACTTCTAGGAATTCATAGGAATTAGAACTTAGTTTTTGAAAGGTAAAATGCCTTAGTTTGTAATTTTGGCTGATGGTTTCTGTTCTTTTTGATTTGTCCCTGCACCTATCCCTCTATCATGGACAATTTTATATGCTATGTTTGAATATTTAAATGCTTGCCTTCTCTATTGCTTTGAATGTTTCTTTTCTTTACCTTTTTGATAATGCCAAAAGGGGGAGGAAAAAGTATGATATAGAGAAAGAGGATAATAATAAATTATACATGCAAATGTTGAGGGGGAGCTTCTAAGCTTACATGATTAATGGGGAGTAAATCAAATTCTGCTCTGATGAATTTTTTTTTTGCTCTGATATACTTCTGCTCTAACACCATGATATAAATCTGTCGAAAAAACTTAGCTTCTGCAACACTTATACTCTAATCTTATAATTTGTTAAAATATTTGTCATAATTAAAAAGGGGGAGATTGTAAGACTCAATGACTTAGAGATTTTGATATATGACAAATACAATTTAATGTGTGTGCAACAGTTTTATTGTCGAATTGCAAAGACATGTATCAAGCAGTGATCAACAAGTTCATTAAGCAAATTCAAGGAAAATATTCAAGGAAGAACTTGAAGGAATCAAGGAGCTGCATGTAGAAATCAAAAGAGCAAAGTCAAATATCAAAGGATCATCAAGACCAAGCTTAAAGGAGAATTTTAGATTTAAGTCTTAGATGATTTGTAAGAGAAAGAAATCTCTTAGTCGCAAAATAGCTCAATTAAAAAGATGCATGAAGAAAATCAATTTTCATAACCTGCATTAAAAGGAATAAGTTTTTTTTAATGAAAATGATTTTTGGAAATAAGAAAATTATTTGTCAGGTACAACCATGTAATCATTGGATGTATGTCTGCTACTGTAACTGACAAATGAATTTAAGGTTGTTGATTTAATACATAGATGTACTGAATGGATGTACTGATGGATTAACCAAGTTCAAGACTATCAGTATGAAATTGGTTAATACAGCCCTATACTCAACCCCTGTTCAAGAACCAGAATCAAGAAAACAGATTCTGTTATCAGATCCAAATCTGTTTTAATTGATCCCAACGACTATAACTTGTTTCCTATATATAGAGGGATCAAAGGAACACTTTGAACTACAACAAAGGAATATATCAGAATTACACGAAATCAATTTGAGAGATCAATTGTGAAAATCATTCATCATCTTTCTTGAGCTTATTGTAAAATAGTGTTTCAATTCACATAAGAACTTCAATTTGTATATCTGACTATTGAGAGTTTAGGAATCAATCTTTTCGTTCTATTTGATTGTAAAGAGAGAGGGAGTCTCTCTGTGTGATTAGGGTGAGGTATCCCTAAGGAAGAACATTGAGGCTCTTCACAAGAGTGTGGTATCTCGAGGTGAAGGAGTGCTCTGTGGTGTAAAGGTTTTTCAAGCTACCTGGCTAAAGCTTGTTGTGTTAGTGTGTGAAAACCCACAGGTGGAGTGGAGACTGGATGTAGGTCACAGTGGTGGTGACTGAACCAGGATAAATCTGGTTGTGTGGTATCTCTAAACTCAAACTCTTTAATTTCTGTCTTGCGCATATAACTGTGATCTTGATGTTCTAAGTTTTCAATTGATATTAGTTCTTGATCTGTTTAATATGAATTAAAACCAGAATATTACTGCAATCAATATTGAGTTATTAATTGTTCAAAATTGAGTTGATTTAAACTATTCTTAATCACTGAAGCTTAAACCTGCAAGTTTATTCTTGATTGTTAATGCTTGTATCTGAAACTTGCATAACTTGTTCTTAATCTTTAAAGGCTTAATCAGTTTCTGTATTTTGTTATTATTGAGTTTTGAACCTGAGCCTATTCTGTGATCTATTAATTCTGAATCTACCTTTCTTATCCTCGTCACCTTCTATTCAAGATTTCATAAAAAGCCCTTCATTGTTTTTGTAAAAGATCCTGAGGCAACTCTGATTTGAAAAGTATAGTTTTCGAAAACGAAGAACTTTTGAAAACTCAATTCACCCCCTCTTGAGTCTTTGAAGCCAAAACAATAAAGCTGTGTCTAACGGATTAAATTGATTGAAGCCTTTAAATAGGGCAAACCATGACGATGAAGTTAAGAGATACACTGCGCATATTCAAAGAAGCATTTACTCTGCTCATTCCTTCATTGATTATATCTTCAACCATTTGATATAAATTTCGCAGTCTTTTATTCTTACATTTACTCCACTCTCTGAGTGTTACCAGAAAGACTTGCAAAACTTTATTAAATACTCAAAACCATTTATCCTTTACTGTTGAGCCTGGAGAGGCTAGGTGTGTAAAGAATGCTTGTTTGAGTGTGAGACTAGAGAGGCTATATGTGAAAAGAATACTTGTACTGTAATCTGATCAGTTATAGTGATTACCTTGGTGCTGCCAAGAACTGGACATATCCCTGTTGATTTTGGGGTGAACCAATATAAAACTCTTGAGTGATATTCCTCTTCCCTTATCTCTTTAATTTATTTAAGAGTTATTTGTTTATGCTTTTAACTTGGGAAGTTGTCTTGTGAATATAAAATCTCGTTTTAATCCTTCACTGTGCACGCGTGTGTGCTGTCTTAAAATTAGACGAGTCACCCATCTAATTTTCGGTAACTTTGTTTTGCTTGTTGTGCTTGTGAAAATATTTTCAAAGTTTCCTAAAAAGTTGGTAAACACAATTCAACCCCGCTTCTTGTGTTAACTTTTGTTATTTCAGCTATGGCTTATGCCATTACTTCAGCAAAGTCTGGTGCAAAGAATGGCAAGAAAGATATACCATTATGTGCTCATTGTGGCATTATTGGGCATACCAAGGACAAATGCTTCAAGCTCCATGGTTACCTGCCTGGCCACAAGAAATTCCAATCTTACACTTCAGTGAATCATGTTTCTGACTCTACTGCACTTCTTACATTAGAGCCAGCTCAATCCACACCACAGTTATGCCAACAATTGATGGCCCTTCTGCAGTCACAAATGACCCGCACTTCAGTTTCACATGCTCAAATGAATTTTCCTGAACCTATAGGTATGAGTTTTCCTCACTTGAGTCTTGTAAATCTCTAGGTCAATGTGATACTTGGATTTTAGATTCGGAAGCTACCTCCCACATCAGTTTCTCCATGTGAAATTTTAAATCATATGCATCACTATCAAACAAATATGTTACCTTACCTGATAAATCCTTTGTTAGAGTCAATGAAATAGGCACGGTACATTTGAATTCTGACTTGACCTTACACAACATTCTATACATTCCATCTTTTCATATCAATTTTATTTCGGTTTCTGCCTTGTTATTGAATTCTTCCTTGTCTGTCATATTCACTAAAAATTCCTTTGTCATTCAGGGCAATCAGCTGTTGAAGAGGATTGGCAAGGCTGATTTATCCCAAGGCCTTTTTTCGCATTGACACAAATAAGAGAAGTGTGGAACAACAGATTGCCCAACCTCTTGTTTGTTCTACCATTGTCAATACTATCAATAATTCAATTGTAACTAGGAACAAGTATACTCTATGGAATTCAAGATTAGGTCATGTATCAGATAAAATTCTAAATTGTTTTGTAACATTATATTCCTGTTTCATATACATCTAATTCTGTTTACTGTCCAGATTGTCCTTTATCAAAGTTTAGACGTCTATCTTTTGTTTCCAATAACAATTTTTCCCCTTACCCATTTGATCTTGTACATTGTGATGTGTGGGGTCCATACCAAGATACCACTTAAGATGGGAAACAATATTTCCATACTATTGTTGATGACTGTACACGTTTTACATGGATATACCTATTGAAACATAAATCTGATGCACCTACTTGTATTAAGAGTTTCTTTGCATATGTAAGGACTCACTTTGACAGGTCAATTAAGACTTTCAGATCTGACAATGCAAAAGAGATGGCTCTCACTGATTTCCTTCTTTCTCAAAGAACACAACATCAATTATATTGTCCATTTCGGGTGAATGCCTTGTCACTGCAGCCTTTGTGACACCCTAAAACCCGGCGTCACATGGTTACCCGTTGCAGAAAAGAAATTATTTAAAATGTTGGTCGCCTTCGGAAAAATAACCTATTATATAAGGTTACTGAAAAAGGGTACTCGTTTTTTTTTTGTTTTTAAAAGCAGTTAAGAAAATGTGGTGAACATTCAGAACATGAAAATCAACATCACACATATAATTATAACTATTCCACTTGGGATCTTAGGTTTGATTACAAGACAGACCTTGTCGAACTGGCCAACATACACTGAAACAGCTACAAAAGAAATAGGTAAAAATAAAACATCAAACCGAGAATAGGGAACTGGGAACAAGACTTAAAAGATGGATCTAAAAACCTAAGGACTATCAGGACAACTCCAAAAGCCGACGAACGATCTACCAATTCCTCATGCATGCAGAGTGACCACAGACACTACCCTCAGACGAGATATCAGATGTCGGATCAATAACGTCACTGCCATCATCGATAGGGACGTCGTCATCGCCAGGATCCTGCGGATGGTACTATGGATCCTCCTCCTCGTCGTCCTCGACCTCTATCAGCTCAAAAGGTTCCTCCTCAGGATCCTCTTCGGGATCCTCCTCCACTGGATCCTCCGCAAGCGGTTCAACTGGATCAAAATGCTCTTGAAGGAGTTCGGTGACTTGTAGCGTATGAAGGTAGTATCATGGAGGTGGAAGCGTCACAGTCCTCGTCTCGATGGTATGAATCCTTCGTACGGGTACTCCATTAGCATTCGTCTCGGTAGTCGTGACTGGTCCTCGATACGTCGTGGTCGTCGCACCCTCATGTATAGTCCAGTTCCCTGTCGTCCCAGCATGATCAAATACTTCGCTCCTCGAGCTCGACTGTGCCAAGGGAACGTTCGGATCCATCTAAAAGCACGCGCATACCCGATACAAGAAGAAAAGAACCAAACATATAGGTGTGCAAGAGTGAGATACCGTCATAAGATATATCCCACAACATCCATATACATGATACATAAATCACAGAATCATATAAGAAGTTAAATCATGCATATACATAACATAACAGTGTTATATCAAAGGGTCTCATACCCGCACAGTCAATCTTTGAAAATATGCATGGCACTTCAATATCAGGCTCTAACTTAATCTCATGAGATATCAACACCGTTTTCCACTAGAGAAGAATTAGAGTTGGTCAATCTCTAGCCCACCGGGCAGTTGCCTCCATACCCTCATGCATATAAGGTCTCAGGACGAGCAACGTCACATGTGCCTCTGAATCGGTCACATGGACTGACTCCTAGATATCACATTGTATCTGATATGTAAGAAAGGTACGTCTGCCTGAGGAAATGCACATGAGAAAATATTTTATTTAAAAGGTTTTCTTTGTGTTCATTCTTTTTCGCTGTCGCAGCTCAAAGCTAACGACTTAATCATCATTTCCCCATCACTTGAAAACTTAGAAGCATAGGACACACAGTCCGAATGCTCAATCACAACACCCGAGACCGATGCACCATTCCTAGGCTTGTGGTCGTAGAAAACAACATTCACCTTTAACAACGTTCATCACAACGTGGTTAGGACACACAGTCCACAACAACGTGATTAGGACACACAGTCCACAACAACGTGATTAGGACACACAGTCCACAACAACGAAATCAGAACGCACTGTCCTCGATTTCGAGAGTTGAACTCTCAGTCCAGAACATCATGAATAGGACTCATGGCCCCGAATTAACACTGATCCAAGATCACTTGCGTATAACTGAACACTAGAGGCGACGTCTCGCGTACTAGTTTCTTTTTCTTAAGTACTTATTTTTCGTTTATTGAAAATCAAATTCAAAACCGAATCCTCAATAACCTATCCAGGCTATCGGAAAGTTTCTAAAACATTTAGGAGAAAGCCTTTTCTTTGAAAATATTTTGTAAAGCATCTTTGAAAATCCCCAATAGGATATTGCCAAATAATCTTGAAAGTTTTCACTTGAAGACACATAGTTCGAAAAGGATTTTTCTCTTGTATAACAATAGTTCACCAAAACCATTTCAACATTTAAAACAAGTACTTTATGTAAATGAGCTTTTGGAAAAGAACACCAATCCCTTCATCTTCAAATCTTATTAAGGTTTTTAATCCTTATAACAGTTGAGCACGGACACAAGTCTAGCTTAGCAAACTTACAATCAACAAGCAATATATGTTCTCGAGTTCAATGCTAATATCATAGTTGAAAGTAGTTCATCACAGATATTCATTATAACATTTAGAACAAGCACAGTTCAACATCAGATAATAGCATAACAGTTCAAGTACATTAGATAACCAAGTAAGATCAATCAACATATAAATATCCAGTTAAACACCTACACACATGCATATAGTTATTGAATATCTTTAGGAAATCCCCTCTTACCTCACGTCGGAGTTAAGAGTTTTGGATTTGAAAAGAAGGTTCACCAACGTCCTCGCTTCTCCGACGATGGAAGTCTAAGGTTACCAACATAAAATCATGAGTTAAAAATAAATCAACTCGAGAACACTAACCACAAGGTATAGGTTCGGTTCATACAATAAACTAGGATTAGGGGTTTTCGAAATTTATGCGACTCTTGGATTTATGATCCTTAAGTGATAGAAGTTCATAAACAACAATCTTTTAACAAAGTTGAATTAAAAATCCCACTAAGTACTTGACTTAGGGTTTCGGTCAAGCATAGGTAAATAGGCTAGAAATTTCTAAACTTTCCAATCTCTTTAGGTTAGCATCCATACATAGTAAGGAGATTGAAACTATGATCGTTTTGGAAAAAGGAAAAATCAAATGTCTTAGACCATGAACTCTTAGGTTCGGCCTTAACAAGTTTGTGAGGTTAGAGATCTTTAAATCATCCAATCTTTTGGACATAGCATCCTTTAACATAAAGGAGATTTAATCCATAATCATCTTGGAAAACAAAATGAAATAACACATCATAGGTCAAATGTTACATTCGGCCGTCATAGGAAAATAAAGCAAGAAAATATTTTAAACTTTCCAATCACTTAGACATAGCATCCTTTAACATAAGGAGCTTTTTAGTCCATGATCACTTTGGAAAACAAAACTCAACATCTTTGCCATAACCATTGAAGGTTTCGGCCTTTTCAAGAAATAGGGGTTAGAAATCTTTAAACTTTCCAATCTCTTGGACCTAGCATCCTCCTATATCAAGGAGTCTTAATGCATGATCATTTTGGAAAACAAAACTTAAACATCATTGCCTTAAAACTCATTGGTTTTGGTCTTTACATAAAAATAGATTAAAAATCTTTAAACTTTCCAATCACTTAGACATAGCATCCTTTAACATAAAGGAGACTTGGTCCATGATCATCTTGGAAACGAAACTCAAATACAAACTCATACATGTAAAAGTTGAAACAAGATTCATCTAAACTATATACATGGTTTCGGCCTCCTTAGGAAGAAGAGGTTAGGAAACTTTGTTTTACACAACCTTTTAGTAGACGATAGTATGAGTAAATACAAGAATATAGAAAGTGGTCTCAACTCAAAAGGAGTTTTCTACCATTTTTGAGAGGTTTTAGAAGTTAAAAGCACATAAAGAACATATGAAGAAAACTTTGAAATAAAAAATGAAACTTTGAAAAAAAGAACTACATAGAAGTATTACCCTCAACAAGATGAACAACTTTGATGAAGAACTTTAAAAGAAAAGCTTGATAAAAATGTAAACTTTGTACGAGAGAAGGAGAAGAAGAAGAAATGTAGTAAAATGAAAATGTGAGAAATGGAGGAAAGTGATGAAGTGTGGAAATGAAGAGTATTTATAGAGAGTGAGGGGGAGAGATCACGGTTTTGGAGAAGAAAGAAGAGAAGAAAGAAGGTGGGTTGCTTGTAGAGAGGATAAGGAGTTAAGATGATGTGATGTGATTGGAGAGAGAAAGATGAAAAAGTGAGATTTTGAAAAAAAGTCAAGATTCACTTTTTGAGGTGTGTCATAGCCTTCACATCAAGTCACTTCATGTCACTTCATCCTCTTGATGCTCTGCTCCATTGCATATCAGATGACTTCCCCGATCGTATTTCCCGACGATTTCACCCGGGAAATCCCTAAGATTTGGCCCCGAACAAGATTTTTCGAAAAACTCCAAAACCACACAATACATCATAAAAACACTAACCGTATCGTTCACGAATTAAAATTTTGTCTCTACCTCAGTAAACTTGTACTGGCAGTGAGAACCCAGATCGGTTTTCGTCTGAATTTTCGACCGAAAATTTTACTGTGACTTCATACGGTAAAACAACACAAGAAAATGATTTTATTTTAATTAAAATCATCCTCTGGATTTTATCAAAAATAAACACATTAAAGCATGTCTTTACTGATAAAGAAGCATACGAAAAACAGGGTGTTATAGCCTTTCTTATCAACAGAGTGCAATCTCTAGCTCTCAAGAACAGTGCACCATATCATCTACTATATAACAAGGATCCGACTCAAGTTTTAGAGTTTTTGCATACCTTTGTTATGCTACCACACTCCCTCAACACAGGTCCAAGTTTGATCCCAAAGTCATTCCCTCGGTTTTCATGGGCTATCCTCCTGGCTACAAAGGTTACAAGTTTTATGATCTTCACAAAAAAAAGGTTCTTTATCTCAAGAGATGTCACTTACATTGAGGACCATTTTCCCTTTGCAGACCTGACACATGATCAGTGTCCAAATCCTTTCCATTCACTTGTGCTCCTAAAAGCAGCAACTGACACAAATGTTGATTTTGCTCAGAATACAATGCCAAATCGGGACCACATTCCTCCAAACCCACTTGTTCCCCAACCCTCTATAAGATAAAATAGATCTCACATAAGTCTAGCTTACCTTAGAGATATGTCTGTCATACTCAGTATCCTTTGCCACTCTCTTGTGATAAGTTGTCTCCTTCATACAAGCAGTTTGTTCACAATGTTAGTGAGCCTTATGAGCCTCAGTACTATCACTAAGAAGTAAAATTTCCAGAGTGGAGACAAGCTATGCAGGATGAAATTCATGCACTTGAGGCCAACAACACTTGGTATGTTGTCCCTCTCCCACATGGCAAACAGAAGATCGATTGTAGGTGGATCTTTAAGACCAAATTTAGAGCATATGGATCTGTGGATAGGCACAAAGCCCGATTGGTAGCTAAAGGCTACACACAACAAGTTGTTATTGACTTTGTGGATGCCTTCTCCCCAGTGGCTAAGCTCTGTACTGTGAGAGTTCTCCTTGCAGTTGCAACACAAAAGGATTGGCCCTTGCTGCAAATGGATGTTAACAATGCTTTTTTTGAATGGAGATCTCTTTGAGGAAATGTATATGGAACTTCCACTCGGGTATCATACTAAGGGGGAGCACCTTGTATGCAAGTTAAACGAGTTCCTCTATGGACTCAAGCAAGCTTCTAGGCAATGGTTCCAAAAGTTCTCATCTGCCATAATGAGCTCTGGATTCAAGGAATCTAGTGCATATCATTCCCTTTTTACCATGTGCTCGCGCAACTTCATAGTCATTTTACTAGTTTATGTAGATTACATTATCATAGCCAGCCCAGACCAATCACTGATTTCCAAGACCACCATTATGCAACAAAACAAGTTCAAGTTGAAGGTCTTGGGAGATATGAAGTACTTCCTTGGCTTAGAAATTTCCAAATCCTCCAAAGGAATCCATCTTTGCCAAAGGAAGTACATTGTCCAGGTTTTAGATGAGACGAGATTTGCTACTGCTAAACCAGCTAATCTCCCTATGGATCCAAACACTAAGTTCAATGAAAATGATGGAGAACTTATGCCTGATGCATCTCAGTTTCAAAGATTGCTTGGAAGGTTGATGTACCTTACCATCTCAAGGCCAGACATCACCTTTGTTGTCAACAAGCTCAGTTAGTTTATGGCAGCACCAAGAACTCCTCATCTACATGCTTTACATCATATACTGCAATACCTCAAAGCATATCCACGCCAAGGCATTTTATTCCTTTCTCGGCCATCTACTAAGGTCACATCATATGTAGATTCTAATTGGGGTAGTTACCAAGTAACCAGAAAGTCCACATTTGGTTTCTGCATATTCTTAGGAGGATCCTTGGTGGCTTGGAAGTCCAAAAAGCAAGCAACATTGGCCCGCTCCTCTACTGAGGCAGTAGTACAAATCCTTAGCTTGCCTCACCAGTGAACTTCTATGGCTGCAACAATTGTAGAGAGCATTTGAAGTCTCAATTCCTTATGTTATGGTCCTTTGTGACAACAAATCAGCAATCCAATTGGCCTCTAATCCTACTACCAATGAACGAACCAAACACATTGATATAGACTAACATTTCTTTAGACAACATATCAATTCGAGTTTTCTGAATTTGGTTCATCTTCCAACAAAACAACAATTAGCAGATGTCTTGACTAAAGCCCTCCCTGCCACTCAATTTCATGAACTTGTCTCCAAGTTGGGCATCTTGAATCTCTACCTCCTAACTTGAGGGGGAGTATTACAGTTAGTTAAAACTGTTAGATGGTAGTTAGGATGTTAGAAAGTGGTTAACTGATAGTTAGACAGTTATACCACATGTAGTATATATACACGCAGCTCAATGTAACTTAAAGTAACTTGTATTCATTTCTTAAAATTCATTGAATGAGAATCTAATTTTCTCCCCCTTTCCAAGTTCATCACTTTCCTTTCTCTATCAATACTAGTTTGGTAGTTTTTGTTACAATACTACTTTCGAATGTTAAATTTGATTTTCCCAAATCATTCCAAAATTTCCATGCCTTTTCTACAGTATTGAATGTTTTGTCTAACACTGTCAATCAAGTTCTATATCCTTTGTTGCAATAATATAATCATCTGGCATCCCAAAATGGAAAAAACAATTCAAAAGAAAAATATAATTAAAAACATCAACTTAAAGATTGATTAATTTCTAAAATGCACTATGAAGCACAGACTCTGACTCGGACACCGCGACACGGCTAATGTCCAAAACATAGGCACTAGTGCAATAAGTTCTTTTTACGTCAGTTAAAATTGATTTTTTACATCAGAATACTGACTGACGTAAATACAGCTGACGTTAAAAGTTAAACTTTTAACGTCAGTTAAGAACTGATGTTAAATATAACACTATTAACGTCGGTTCTTTAACACAACTGACGTTAATTTTGTCAAAATTAACGTCAGTTCTTTAACAGAACTGACGTGAATTTTGTTAAAACTAACGTCAATTATTATCAAGAACTGACGTTAAAGGTCTTAATTTTAACGTCAGCTGTATGATAAAACTGACGTTAATAGTATTTTTTTTTTAATTCAGTTTTAAAATATCACTCCCCTCAGCTATCCCTGCATTCAGTAAATATCCCAGTAACATAGAATATCACACACATTACAGAATTGCAAAGGAAAAATGGAACAATGATCCATATGTATGCCTGTTCAGAAACAATATATATTTATTAACATAGGTTATAACTCAAAATAAATACAGAAATATAAATAAAAATAAATGTATACTAAGTTTAAACTACCTATATCAATATCCCTTCGTGATGATCATCACGAGTGGCATGTACATCGTCCACCTGTGTCTCCTCGATTATAGTAGGCATGTTTGTTGAAAAAGAAGGAGTCTCAGGAATATCAAGATTTGAATCTTCATTTTCATCACTACCATTATACATACTTTTTCCTTGGAGAACCACGAACAACCTTTTGTTAGAAGGATCAGTGATGTAGAACACTTGTTTTGCTTGGGAAGCCATTATGAAAGGCTCATTTATATGACCTAACTTGTTGAGGTCTACCAATGTGAACCCCAATTCGTCGGTTTGTACACCACCGTTACTATCAACCCACTTACATTTAAATATCGGCACCGTAAGCTTAGTGTAATCGAGCACCCAAATATCTTCAATATATCCAAAGTAAGGTCTCTGGTCTTTGAACGGGTTTTGTGTCCTTTGCACTAGAGAAGTGCATTGCTTCGGCCACGATCATAACCCCACTATTTTGCATGGTACTCTTGTTATCTTGTTCCTTTGTATAAAAGGAAAAATTATTTATGTCGTATCCGCTCCAACATATGACGTTGAAGTTAGGCCCACGTGCTAGCCATTTTACGTCATCAGAAGCGAAGACTACCATCCTTAAGCATTTCTTCCTTGAACCATGGTAAGAAAGTCTTGTTATGCTTGTTCAACAACCACCTTTCGCTCATTCGAGGGTTTTCTTGATTGACTTTTCTTTTATGTTCAAATAAGAAAGGCTGAACACATTCGATGTTGTTCAATACATACAAATGTGCTTGAAGCACTTCCTCCCGATCCTTCCTATTAATTCTTAAGCCATGTGTACCCTTACCTTGACATCTAATCTCATCATGCCGAGGCTTAGGAACCCCTATAGGATCCGTGTTATGAAGGTAGTCCGAACAAAACTCAATAGCTTCTTCTGCAACATACCTTTGAACAATAGATGCTTCCGGACGATGAGGATTCTTCACGTACCCTTTCAAGATCTTCAGGTAGCGCTCACCTGGGTACATCCATCTCGGAAAAACCGCCCACATAATCTAATATCCTCACCAAATGAACAATTAAGTGAACCATTATGTCGAAAAAGGAAGGAGGAAAATACATCTCCAATTGGCACAAGATTGTAGCAGCCTCAACTTCCAAGTCATCCAACATACGGGGGTCAACGACTTTGCTACATACAGAATTGAAGAATGATCACAACCGAGTAATGGCATGTCTCACATTTTTTGTAGCAATACCACGAATAGCAACGGGCAGAAGTTGTTGCATCAAGATGTGACAATCATGAGACTTCAAGACAACCAATTTAAGATCACTAGAGACAAGCCTCTTCATATTTGAAGAGTAACCATGTGGAACTTTGATGCCCTGAAGACACTCGCAGAAACTTTGTCTCTCTTTTTTTGACAAAGTATGACATGCTGGCGGCAAATAAGTCCGCCCACCATCCTCAACAACTGGAGCTAACTGCTCTCGTATACCCATAGCAACGAGGTCGAGACGAGCATTCACACCATCCTTTGTCTTGCCCTGAATGTTCAGAAGCGTCCCGATCACACTATCACACACATTTTTCTCCACATGCATCACATCAATGCAAGTGTCGACATCAAGCTTGCGCCAAGATGGAAGATCAAAGAATATCGACCTCTTCTTCCATATGTTTTTCTCAAAGAGCTTTACCTTTCTTTTTGGACTTGCCGAATATAACATCGATGTCCTTTACCCTCTAATAAACCTGCTCTCCAATTAAGGCCGCTTTATCTTCCTGTCTCTTGGCATCCATTAAAAGCTTTTTTTCATCTTACGATATGGGTGATCACGTCTAAGAAATCTCCGATGCCCAAGGTAAACCGTCTTCTTTCCATGATGCAACTGAGTGTAGCATGTGCCTTCTTCACATATAGGGCATGCTTTATGCCCCTTGACATTGTACCCGGACAAGTTACCGTATGCTGGAAAGTCGTTGATGGTGCAAAATAACATGGCACGAAGCTTGAAAGTCTCATGAGAATACCCATCAACTACATCAACACATTCCACCCACAGCGTTTTCAAGTCTTCAATCAAGGGACCTAGATAAACATCTAAGTCATTTCCCGGTTGCTTTGGGCCCGAAATCATCATAGACAACATCATGTATTTGCGCTTCATGCACAACCAAGGGGGCATGTTGTAAATTACCAACAGAACAGGCCATGAACTATGAATGCTACTCATGTTACCATAAGGATTCATTCCATCCGTAGCAAGTCCAAGCCTTAGGTTTCTTGGCTCATCGGTGAAATCCGGAAACATAGTATCGATATTCTTCCATTGAATAGAATCAGCAGGATGACGAACCTTTCCATCACGTTTCCTCTCATCATTATGCCATCTAAGATTCTTCGCATCTTTCGCATTGGAAAACAATCGCTTGAACCTTGGAATTATTGGAAGATACCACAACACCTTCGCAGGAGGACCCTTTTTTCTCACATCATCAAGATCATCATCATCACCACCACCCTTCACTTTGTATCGTGATAACCCACATTTGGGGCAATCGTGATTGTCTTCATGAACACCGGTGTATAATATGCAATCATTGGGGCATGCGTGTATCTTCTTATACTCCATACCCATAGGACACAATACCTTCTTGGCCTCATAGTTACGGTCAGGCAATGTGTTGTCCTCCGGAAGCAAGTCTTTCAACACTTCAAGCAATTCCGTGAAGCTTTTATCGGTCCAACCATTTCTCGCCTTCACACAAACCAATTTTAGCACCGCCGACAACCGTGTATGAGTAGTACACCCTGGATATAAAGGCTTATCCGTATCACCGCACAACCTATCATACACATGAGCTCGATGAAAAGATTCTTGTCCAATATCACGGATCATGTCCTCTACTCGATCATCCTCCATATCTACGTCAACGTCCTCACTTTGGGAGACACTCGCCGTACTACTCAACAACACATCACCATGCCATATCCATCTTGTATAACTCAAGCAAATCCCTTCACAAATCAAATGAGTACGTATATCCTTCACCGTACATTTCCTCGTATTCAAACACTTGACACAAGGACAACAGAACATTCCATTACTATTAGGAACATTCCTTTGAGCAAATTCTATAAATTCTCCCACCCCCTTCAAATACTCAAAGACTAGTACGCTTACAAACCATCCAACTACGATCCATAACTAGATAGGTCCTGTAGACATACAAAACATATATCCAATATAAGGACAATACGGGAGATTGAAAACTATAGTTTTTGAAGATTGCCAAGCACTGGTCACGGCCTGGCAGTGATGTCCATCACGGCCGTAACGTGCAATCCGAACTGCACCATGCCATCACAGGCGGAATCGATCACGGCTGCGTGACATCAACCAAAGAGAGCAACATACACTCAAAACCAAAAATAGAGACGTACATTCCAAACAACTCAAACTCACGGTTTCAAGTTTCAACTACTGAGACTACAGTTTCAACATACACTCAAAACCAAAAATACAAAAATGTGCCCTAAATACTTACCAGAAATAGGTGCTCGCGTGGTGGTGGGGAGGGGAGCTCGAGTGGTGGCCAACGTTGATGTGGTTACTGAGAGCAGAGGGACAAGGAGAGTTAGTGCGCCGGAAGGGGAAACAGAGATGTCAAGTTATTGCAAAGAATGAATGGAAAGACAGAGTTAGGGTTAATAGTGTACCTCACGGTGGTGGCGAAGAAGCCCTCGCGGTGGTTGCGGTGGAGATGAGCTCGCGATTAGGGTTCTGTGCTGGGTGAGAGTGAGAGTGAGGGTTGAGAGTGATCTAGGGTTGAGCGTGATGAAAAGAGAAAAGAGACGTACGTACAGAGCGAAGTGCAGAAGGCGCGCGGGTGTAAACGTTATAATCAAAATAAAACAACATTTAACGCCAGTTGTATTAAACAACCGACGTTAAAAGTAATTGTTTAACGTCGCTTGTATTAAAAAACTGACGTTAAATATTAATATTTTTTTAAAAACACTTTTAACGTCAGTTGTTGAATACAACTGAGGTTAAAAGTGTTGTGTAAAAATCATTCTCTATATAAAGTATCATTCTTCTGTATCAGTCTGTAATACTGCCTCTTCTTTTCCTCTATATTTCTATTCCTTCACAAAATGGCTATGAGACCTTTGTTATTTCTTCCTATACCTAGACTTAAAGGTCTCTGTCTTAATGGTCAAAAATCTTCTGAGGTTGTGTAAATCACATTACATGGATGGTAAAGTTGAGTAAATCAAGTAATGTGATTCCCTCACTTTATTTCATCCCAGTCATCCCTTTCACTCTGCTTTGGCTGCAAGTGACTTTGGATTCGAGATGATGCATCAAGGAATTCCAGTGAAGGAGGTGATGCAAAGATCCCTTTCACTTTGATTAATCACGATGCATCATGGAATTCAAGTGAGGGAGGAGATGCATCCATTTGAATTTCTGAGGACAGGACTGAGAAGAAAATGATGTTGAAGCAGAAACTTTTTTATATTTTAGGGCTATGTTGCAGAAATTTTTTATCTTTTAATCATGTAATTAATTGTAACTTATGAACGCTTCAATGAGATACATACATACATATATATATATATATATATATATATATATATATATATATATATATATAACTTGTTTTATGTTAATTGTTTATATATATTAATTTGCACAAGAATTTGTTTACTAATTCAAGCTAATTAATTAAGATTAAAAATAAACTTGTTTAAACAAAAAAGTTTAGAAATAAACTGCACTATAGATGTGGATTGACCTGTGTTAAGAGTGATAACAGGGCATTTCAGATAGGGATATAGGATTATTTACGTCAGCTGTTTATTTAACTGAAGTAAAAATCACACTTTTAACGCTCGATTGTATAAACAACTGACGTTAAAAATAAATATTTTTATTTTAAAAACACTTTTAACGCCGTTTTATTCAACAACGGACGTTAAAAGTGTAAAAGTTTCTGCAAAAGCATTCATTCCTCTGACTACTTTGCAACTTAATTACCCATTACTGTTGTGCTACTTACCCATGCACATTGTAACCTATAATCCTCTTTATGAGCACTAAGTTTATACCTAGACTTAAAGGTCTATTTCTTCCTATTCCTTCTAAGTTTTCTTTTACGCACGTTTATAATATATGACTGCCAACTCCCAATGCGCCTTGGAACCTAATGCTCTTAATGATCAATTTAATTTTTTAGCAACTTACGACGCCTAGTAACTTCATCCCCTACTCCTATAAATAGCTTCCTTCCTTTAATTTTTCTGCTTCACAATATGGCTCTGCCATGGAGATTAACTTCATCACTCTTTCTTCCTATACCTAGACTTAAAGGTCTATGTCTTAATGGTCAAACAACTTCTGAGGTTGTGTAAATCGCATTACATGGGTGATAAGGGTGTGTAAATCGCATTATGTGAATTGCACACATTATCATCCTTCCGGAGAATCAGCAGCTACAGTTCCAAAACCTCAGCTTTGGAACCAAGGAATATTGCTGAAACAGATCGAGTGCACCCTTCACTCTGCTTTGGCTCCAAATTGACTGTGGATTCAGATGGAGCATCAAGGACTTCAAGTAAGGGAGGAGATGCATCCATTGGAGTTTCTGAGGACAGGACAGAGAAGAAAATGATGTTGAAGCAGAAACTTTTTTATATTTTAGTGCTATCTTACGGAAATTTTTTATCTTTTAATCATGTAATTGTAACTTATGAATCGCTTCAATGAGATACGATTTGATTATACATATAACTTGTTTTATGTTAAGTGTTTATTTATTTTAATTTGCACAAGAATTTGTTTACTAATTCAAGCTAATTAATTAAGATTAAAAATAAACTTTTTTTAAAAAAAGATTAGAAATAAACTGCACTATATATGGAGTGATGATCTGCGTTAAGAGTGACAACAGGGAGATGACAACGAAAGAAAGATAGGAATGAGTTGATTATTTACGTCAGTTATTTATTTAACTGAGAAAAAATCACACTTTTAACGTCAGTTGTATAAACAACTGACGTTAAAAGTGTTAATAATCACTTTTAACGTCAGTTCATTAAACAACTGACGCAAATAGTGATTTAATATTTACAAAACTGCCACCGCCTCATTTTTAACGTCAAACATATGGTCAACTGACGTAAAACGTTCCCGTATATTACATTATTTTCACTAGTGAGGACACCGCTTATTAGGATGCGTTTTTTTTTATGATCATTTTTTTTATGATCTTATTAGGATGCGTTTAGAAGAGCTTATTTGAGCTTATGAGAATAAATCATGAAAATAAATTTATGCGAATAGTTTGTGAAAATAGTTTATGATCTTCATATAAATTTATTTTATGATTAAAGTAGTATGTATTGTTAGTGTAAAAAATTTTACACTGACATTCACTAACATTTTGATACATGTGCTTTTATTTTAATAACTAAGAGAGAAATAACAATGATGCTTACTTGACAGGATGTTACTAGATGTCTGTGTAAAAATCTTTTACACTGACAATGCATAGAAGTTAAACTCATTATAACTTATTGAATTGAAATAAGCTTGTAAGAGAAACTTGTAAAAATAATTTGTTTTTCATTTATTTGAAAAACAAAGGGTAATGTGGTATGGGCTAAAAAGAAGCATGAAGATTTTATTAACTAAAGGTATTTGGGCCTTTATATTAAAATTGAGATCCAAAGTAAACTTGGGCCTTTATTATTTGGATCATATTTCTTTTGTTTTTTGTTTTTTTGTTTGTTTACATCTTGGATCATATTTCTTGGAATTGTGTTCCAATTATGTATGCTCTCAAAAGATATGATAAGCATTTTATGTAATCATTGTTGTAGCAAAATGAAAATCATACAACACGAAATCAAATCATTTTAATCTGATTACTCTAAAAATAATTTTAGGGGCTACTGTATATTGTTTTATCTATTTTGTAGTATATATATAATTTATTATCATTATAAACTTTAAGAGGAGGGCTAGCTTAAAATCATTAATTTATTAGTAAGATACTTTTTTTCATCTGGATTACATTAAAACAACAAATAAGATCTCATTGTTATTATAAATGATGATATTATTTTTGGTCTTTTATCATGTATCCCCACAAGTAAAGTTGTAAGATTAATCCTTGGGTCGGGGTTATGGTTAGGTAAAGTTCTCACCAAGGGAAACAAATATGATGTTCCAAAAAATGGTGTCTCGGTATCCCCTGCCAATCAAAGAGTTTGAATATGAATAAGTAGTAATGAGTTGAGATTTTATTTTATTTTTTTAAGCGACAAATTATCATTGGTGGGGGTGAAGAATGTGACAAAAATGCGAGATAGAGAATCTTGATCCCTCGCCAAGATAACGACTCCAAGATTCAAACTGCATATAAAATTCGTCTTGAGACACAATTCACTTTCATTGCGACCAACCACTATTAGGTGTAAATGTTGATAATATTGCTTTTAAATCAATATGAATGTACTGTTAGTTTTATAGTTTTCATCATTGAAAATACCAACATATGAAATAATTGTTTGGAATGATTCTTAGAAATACATTTCAACTTTACTTGCACTATCTATTTATTTTTGCATTCCTCATTTCAAATCCATTTATATGTTATGCGGGTTTCTTATTTTTATAATAAAATAAAAGAAATATTTTTTTGAGAGAAGATAATAAAATAAAAGATAAGATATTAAAATTACATTTAAAAGTTTCATATATTTTCATGAGCAGCCCGTAGGTATTGCAACTACTGATAAAATAAAACTCAATTTTGCGCAAGCTATTGAGTAGCTGTTGTTCCTCTGTTTTTCAAAATTATGCCTAAGCTGAGCAATTACGTAATAAAGAAGATTAGCCGTCACATGATAGTGAAAGCACATCGTTTATAATTAATTAATTGTTTTATTTGTAGCAACGTAGCCGCCCACGTGCAACTTTGTATATAATTTAATTTAATATTAATATATAGGGTTTTATTGACAAATGTCCTAAATGCATTAGACATTCATAATTATGTAATCTTATAGTCAATATTTACTTATATTTTTAGAAAACATATTATACATTCGATCGAAGTTAGTAGATGAAGTATCAAATATTTTTGAAATTTTATGAAACTTTGAGGAGTGGATCTACTCAATAAGATGTTTTAATTTGATGATCCCATTTTTGAAATTCTGTGTGTGTGTGTGTGTGTGTGTGTGTGTGTGTGTGTGTGTGTGTGTGTGTGTCTATATATATATATATATATATATCATCCCTGGCTACTCTGCGGATTGACAAATATCCCCACCCCATAGACCAACACGGGTCTTTTCAACGTGTTTTGTCCTCACTCACACGCTTCCTAGGAAAACTTCCCAGGAGGTCACCCATCCCAGAATTGCTCTAAGTCAAGCACGCTTCACAATGGAGTTCTTAAGTGATGAGCTCCCGAAAAGAAGATGCTCCTTATTTGTATAGGTAGTACGAATCAATTCATATAAGTCATCATCAACTGTATAGTCTCATACCTACACAGTCTCAAGATCCCTCTCTTTCCAGTGTGTAATAGGTTCATTCATGTGTCCCTCCTCCTAGAAGCCTGCCAGGATGCGCTCCTTGTCTGTGCCCTTGATATGGTCCTAAAAAGGAACGTATATAATTTTTGGATCTATCCTTAAATGAACAAGCAAAATTCAAATAATAGCCTTTTGGTTATGATCTTAGGTTGAATTTCCTTACTCAATTCTCAGTAGCACTATTTGTAAGAACTAGAAAAAGGAGAAACAAATAGAAAAAGCGGAGAAGAATAAAGATAGAGGGCGCTACAATTTCAAGAGGAATTGATAAGCCAAGGTGAATGATCGCCACAAGAAATCTGGTTTCTTGATAAGACCAAAGTTGGCTTAAATAAGAACCAAAGAGAATCAATATTCTCTCACAAATTGTAAATACCAAACTTGAACATCCAAAGTTATCATTCATCATGTTTGAGCATGTTACATATAGGCATGAGGCTGTCACAAATTGGCTTACACAAAGCCCTCATAAGATTCTATTATTCCATAACCCCCTAATAACTATATCACTAATTGGTGTAATAAACCATTAAGTGACTGTTTAAACTTAACCCTCTAATAATTGAAGTTATTACCACACTTAAGAGAATACTTAAAATGAAACATAACTTAAAATAAAACACAACTAATAAAGAATGATTTACTTTAGGCATGCAAGCTAAAAGATACATTCCTAAGACGAAGCTGAAACTCGTCCAAGAATTCCTATTAAACTTTCAGTTTGTTTTGCACCATGATAGAAGCCGAATTTGGTCAAGAGGCTTGAGGTACGATTTGTATATAATTTCCTTAGCTTTCAAACGCACCAAAGAATGCATTAATCTGAGATCTGTAGCACAAGATACAGCCAAAACAAGTCAACTGGTTCATCATTAATGAAAATAAAATTTTCATCAAAAATCAATTTGGCCTTAAATTGGACATCATTCTTGATTTGCATCAACCCTCTTGCACCGGCGACCACTCTCCACCCTCGTTAGCCCCGTGTATCACATGTCTACCAATTTTTGCTTGGTTTGTCCCCGAACCATACAGTACTGGGAGATGTGCCGTTCTGATACCATTTGTAATATCACTGTCTACTCTACGGACAGGCGACTATCCCCACAAACCAACACATATCTTTTTAACATGCTTTTATATATATATATATATATATATATATATATATATATATATATAACACAACACAAAACAAAAACAAATAGTTGATGTTGTGATTTTAGTGAAGAATATACCTTGAGAATAGGAATGATGACGATGAAAATGTCGTTATCGTTGAACAGCATCACATTGACCTTCCTGTATACGAACTCAAAATAACCCAATATAGGCTCGTAAGGAAGCGACGATGGGACTATTTTCTTTAGGATTTGTATTTCAATAAAGATAAATGTTAGCAAATATTATTTAACATTCTCGTTCCGATCCATTCATTCTTATTAGTTGAAATTCATATGAATCATACAAAATTTATGTGGGAGTCAAATGAACAATTTTCAAAATAATTGAACTCACGTAAATTTTAAGTTTTGAACCATTTGAAGAATGTGTATTGAAAAGAGAATATCAGATAATATGTTGCTAGCACTCTTGCCGGGTAAAATAGACAATAAGCAGCTGGAAAACTTCTACAGTTGACATTGGCTAGCATAATTCTTTATTCATTAACTTTACATCTTAATCCTTGAGATTTTCCTTAAACTCAAAAGGACTACGAGATAACGGTGCCTTCTACGTTGCACCACCCATTAAAGTGGTGCAATGATACATCATTCAAGTGGGTGAATCTGGACCATCCAAATTTTTATTTGGGTTGGTTAACTTTTCAACCAAATTTTCGTTCATCAAATGGTCAAAGTCCTTGATTAATGTTTTTGTATTTGCAAAAATAGGATAGGTATGTTTGTATTTATATAAATATTTTTTTATTTTAATTTATTTTAATAATAAGTATTTTCTAATAAGTCCATCCAAATTCCTTCTATGTGACAACCGCCACCCTCGCCCAAAATCCACCACCACTGACTACCACCATTCCACATCCTCACCACCACCATCCTCAAATCTATTTGATACACAACCCAAATGAAAGAGGAATCAACAAACCAGAAAATCAAACCTCGATCAGGATTAAACCACATCACGATACGATCATTGTGGGAGGGCGATAAAAATAGAGAAACATAAACGCGGACAGAGATATGGATTCGTAATTGTGAGGTAATGATTTCATAATCAATATCTGAGGTAAGGGTCAGCATCACAAATCCGTGGATTTGTAACCCAAATCTTGAATGGCAATGGTTAGGCAATGCGGCAGAGAAGCCGAGGTGAAGATTTTGTAGATTTGGTGAATTTGAGGTGTCGTTCAATGGTAATGGTTCGAACGATGCTAGTTGGGCAACCCGTTGGAGAAGACGAGGTACACGATGGAGAGGACGAGGTGCCGACCCTTCATTCAACCCGGTGCGGCTGGGAGGGAAGAACCAGCGGTTGTGGTGTGTGTAGGGGGCGCGGCTCACAGTGGTACAAAGTTCATGGTGTCCGGACGACAGAGGGGGCGGCGACATGCAGTGGTGGCCAAGGGTTGCGGTCACAAGGGGAACAACGCCAGTACGGTGGACGTGACGGGAGCAGATGGTGAAGGGGCGATGTTGGTGGAGACGTTCACGTCGCAAGGTTGTGTGACATCACCGACAGCGGACAACTAGGGGTGATGGTGGTGCTACTGGTAGACGGAGAAAGAGACACTTGATGAAGAAGAAGAAAATAGTATAAGTGTAAATACAATAAAATGAGTACTTTATATGCAAATACAAAAATAATACACTTTGACCATAAATAATATGCTTTGACTAGGAAAGATCCAACTAACCCAAGTGGCAATCTGAATGATCCAGATTGTGCCACTTGGGTGGTACGTCACTTTGATGGATGGTGCACCTTAGACAATATTATTTGCATCATAAATTATATAAACTAGATTTTGGCCTCATGCGTTGCACAGTGGAAATGAATTGTTTGGTTCAGTTTTTTTAGAATATACCTATTTTAGATTTTTCTTATTTATCATATGATATGTGGTTCTAAAATTGTTAACCAGACAATAAATTGTTTTTGGTCATTACCTGAAAATATTGTTCTAAAGTGACATAAAAGTATGCAAATTTTAATTTATTGTACATAATAATTTTGCTAATGCAATTGAATACACTTATAGATTTTTCAAAAAATAATGACTTCAGTTATACATATTGATTAAATTATGAATCAATCATGTGCCCATACGTGCCTTTCAATTGTTCTATCGATTTTTCATTTAAGCTTCTAAACCTGAACATTGCATTAAGGATCTCATGGTGTCATGTTAATTGAGAACTTTGTAAGCTTCCTTTTCAGCCATAGTTGCACTATGTTGTCCCAGGAATTTTATTTTCTTTTAAGCTTTTCTCCTTAACCTTTCTATCAAGATTGACTATTCATTTGAGGATGTTGTATTGTGTGTATTTGGATGTTCTCGTAATATGAAGCCCATTTCCAATAAAATTCTATTTAGCTCCTCCTTTACTTGCTAATGCAATGATGATGGATAAAAAAAAACCAACAAAAAAGTAAATAATTCAGTAGCTTTCTAGTATTAAAAATTGTCAAGGAA
The DNA here is from genome assembly GCA_030762895.1 of Sophora flavescens. Classification (NCBI taxonomy): domain Eukaryota; kingdom Viridiplantae; phylum Streptophyta; class Magnoliopsida; order Fabales; family Fabaceae; genus Sophora; species Sophora flavescens. The sequence goes on along the minus strand of CM061066.1, from coordinate 109,055,207 downwards.
TTAATATTGTTCCAAAGGAATTTTATTGAGAATAAAGTTGTCAAGGAAGTGAAACTATAAAATATCCATAATCCAGCATAATAAAAGAAGTGATAAATAGTTAAACAGGTTAAATATATATAAAAGAGATGCTTTTTGTCACGATAACTAAATGAATGTGTGTAGGTTGTTGCTTGTACACGACATTTAGAAATTTCTAACTAAGAGCATCCTGCCACAACAATAAGAGATTGGAAGGTCAGGTTCTCTTTCTCGTCTGCAACCTTTAAAATAGCTTCATGTGATACCGTAGACGACTCTATCTTTAGTACCAAAAAGGCTGACAAACAAATTCTATTCTGCACTGCATGTCCTCTCTTGTGTCCTTATATATGGTTATAGCATAAAAACATATTCAAAAGAGATTTGATTAATAAATTAAAATGAAGATGAAAAAGGCAAACGATAATTGACAAAATGAACCATATAATGTTTTTTATATTTTAGTGAAGCTTGCTAATATTTATTTTAGAATAAAGCACTCAATAATTTTTATGGCATTTGAAGTGGTGCAACGCTGCAGCAGGTGAATTGATGGGATTGAATAATTATTATTTCTTATAAGGTTCTGATAATTATTCGTTTTAGAATAAATACATTAAATGGCTTTTATAACTATTCAAGCTATAATAGTACAACATTAGTGGTTGAATTGAATGGAAAAGAAGTTGAAAAGCCACTTAATAAGAGAGAAAGAATGGAAAAAAGTTACTTACATGGCAAAATTGTAGAGACACATGAAGTTGACATGGCAACTCTACAGCTCGCGCTTAAGATTTTATATATTATAAATAGAAAACAGATTGTCGATCAAAAAAATACATCACCGTCCATATTCAAGAATTATGGCACCATCATAAAATGAAGGCCAAACATGGGAAGAAAAGCTTAGTGACTATCAAAATTGACTTAGAAAAGGCCTACAATAATCATAGATGGTTTTTCCTCATCAATACTCTTTGGGAGAAAGGTTTTATAGATTATCTAACTAATATTATTCGGCAATGCATTTCCACTTGAACAATGGAAATTTTGTGGAATGGAGAGAGCGTAGGAGAATTTAGTCATTCTCGACGCATTAGGCAAGGGGATCTACTATCTCTACCTCTTCTTGTTTTTTGCATGGAAAGGTTTTTCTCATTTTACTTTGATTGTAGCTGATCAAAAGTTGTGGAGGCCTATTGTTTCTTCTAGAAAAGACCCTCCATTTTCATATATTTTTTGGTAGATGAAGATCCCTTTTCGCTAAGGCCTCCTTGGACCTGGTGGATTTCACTAAAGGTTGCTTAGATATTTTTTTACAAGTTCAAACCAAAAGGTGATAATAGAAAATACTAAAATTGCTTTTCGAAAATTGTGAACTATTGCAGGGCTCAAGAGATTTATGAAGATTTTGGATTCACCTTGATAGGTGATTTGGAAGTATCTAGGCATGTTCATTTTGCATAAGCAGACAATGAGAAGACACTCAATTTTTTGATAGATTGACTAGTGAATAGGCTTCATAACTAGAAGTCTAACCAATTTTCTCTTGCGAATCGATTGACGTTTTATATGCAATTATTTCTTCATGCGTTTTAAGCACTGCAAATCGCTCCTATACCATCTTCTATTTGTAAGCATGTGGGCAAAAGTCGTAGACAATTTCTTTAGGATTAATCACCTAATTAAATGATTAGCCTAGTCATTTAGACATTATTTTTGCTATATTAACCTTAAAGTGGGTTTGGACTTCTGCGACACCCGAGACTAGAGTGGGCGGTGTAACATCCCGTTTTTTCGTAAATAAGTTTAATGTATTTATATATGTTATATATATGTTTGTAGGCAAATTCTACCATGCACAAGTGTAATAGGTTCTCCCATGGTGCACAAGCAAATTATACCGTTAGATTAAATAAGTTCATGGATCCTATTTTACTTATCCCACACTGGATCAAACCCTTGGACAAATAATCTTCCTCCACCCTAGGCACCCTTCTTCTTCGATCCCCCTTCTGCCTCTGATCCCACTTCTCTCTCATCCTCCCTTCCCCATCCTCCTCCACCCCCAGCCCTCTTCTTCTTTAAGACAATAGATCAACTGCATCACTTGGTAAGATGTATTAGAGGCATCCTTTTTGTACGCCTTATTTACTGCTAATTTTTGGAAGGCTTAGATGTATCGAAGCACCCCTGTTTTGCAAGGTCATATACACCACTCTGTTTAATCTGCAAGCCATGAGGTAGTGAATATCCTCAATATGTGGTTCCATGTAAGTAAACCAGGAGAATTGAATATCCTCAATATTTTCACAATGTTTAAAAAATTAATACTTGACAGACATGAATCCGGTGTGTTGTGGTATGCTCCACCTTGAGCAATTAGGTGGAGAAGGATATTTTTTTATTACTAAAATATAAGGTTTATCCACCAAAAAAAGAAGGATATTTTTTTATTCACCAAAAATTTAGAAAGTTTATCATCGATGGCCATTGTCAAAGATAACGCGAAATGGGAAAAAGTGCAAGTCATGCGTTAATTAATTTTTTTTTATTACGAGCATGATGAACACTCGCTGTCACCAGCTGCTAACCCACGATGGACATAAAGGCAATTCCCACATTTTTGCTGCTGAAAGAGGAGAAGGAGTAGGGGCGTCGGAGAAGAAGAAGAAGAAGAAAGGGGCTGAGGTGGAGGAGGATAAGTGGGTTTATGGGGTTTAATCTGGTGTGGGAGGAATACAATAATATCTGTCAACTTTTTTAATATAATGGTTTAATTTACTTGTGCATGATGGTACTACCCAACACACTTGTCCACCGTACAATCCGCTTATGTTTGTATATACTTGTTATGTTTGTTTTTTATGCCTAAGTTCATATTTGGGAAAGTTTAGCTTTAGAAAGGTTCAATCATTTTAGAGTCCTAGTAACATGTTTCACCGTTTGGGTCATATCTTGAGTTCTAGATGTCCGATTAAGGTGATCTTTGATGCGTTGGAAAGCTAAGACAATTATCTACAAGTCATATTTTATGTGTTTTGGCCAATTCGGTCTTTTAGATGGTCTCGCAGTACAATATATGAGCGCCCCGTGCTTAGGAATTGAGCACGGCCGTGCTCAAGTCACAGTCTTTAAATAGAACAGCTCCGTGAGGGTTACGAGCCAAACCCTCTTTTCGGCACTTTGGACAATCCTAGTGCGACAGAAACCTCCTCCCTTTCCCTTCACTTGAACCCTCTGAAGTTCTTGGAGTTTGTGAGTACGTTTGGGAGAGAAGTTATGTGTGTTAGCATAGTTTAAGGCTTGGGAAACTCATCGAGCCGCTCGAGGGAACGTGCCTAGTTTGCCCACATTATCGTTTCGAGAATCTTTATACCAGGTATGGGGAGAAGGGCTAGTATAAACATGTAGGCTATAGGGTAGCGTAAGATGAAGGGTTAACCCATGACCCTGGTGTTTGATTAAATGCCCATATGATTGTTTTCTTGATAACATGTTTATGTATGCCTATTTGATATCTTGATGTTTAGTTGTTTATGTTTGGCATGTTTAGACTTGTTACTATGATGATGATATTGATATATTTGATGAATGCCATGAGTGAATGTTCATGATGATGAATACTATGATGATGATGTTGTGCTCTTAAAGAGTTTTGATTGTTGGGGATGTTAATGCCAACAATGATGTTAATTAATAAGTCTCTAATTAATTAATAGGTCTTGTTAATGATGTTAAGACGTCAAAATACGTTAACAATGATAAATGAGATTTAACGAATGTTGTCCCAATTGTTCATAAGATAGGAATATAGTATGAGAGACAAGATTATGTTCATATGGCTTAGTTAAGGACCCTAGGATTGATTAGTGAGTGCTCTAGGGACATTAATAACGAAGTTGTGATTAAATGATTAATTTCCCATAATGATAAGACATGAAGAACAATTAAGAATAATGAAGCTGATGTTCACTGGATTAGTAAAAGCCAATAAGATTGAATCTATGAATTGTCCCAAGAATTTGGCAAAAGGGTTTGTGACCCTTTTGCTCAGATCAGTACGGCCACGCTCCATTGAGCACGGACGTGCTTAACAAGGAGCACGCCCATGCTCCAGTTGAATCCCAAAAAAGGGCGAGCTGCTTAAGCACGCCCGTGCTCAACAGTCAGCACAACGTGCTTGACTGTAAGCTTAGCACGCCCGTGCTCACCTGTGCAGACCAGAATGCTGAAACAGGGGTTTCACCTCAAACACCTTAAAAGATTTAATAAGATACCAAACGAACATGAAGACCAAAGACAAATGATAATATGATGTTGTACCTTGGTAGCCGAGTGGCCAAGGGGGCCTTGATGCTTAATGGTCAAGGTGTTGAGGTCTGTTGCTCTTTGTCCAGAGTGTTGTTTAACGTTTACAAGATTAAAGATGCTGTTATCTTTGGTGATTGTTGGCCAATGACGTTAAGCCCTAATAAATGGTGTTGATGGAGGTGGTAGATAAACGGTTGGTTGTTTGTGTGCATGCATCATGCATGACATTATTAGGGGGAGGTACGACATAGGGGAGGTCATCCGAGAGTAAGGTGATCTGACAGTCTGCGGTGATTCTTCCGAGAGTTAGGTGAATCATGGCCCCCCGTGGTGGCGCATCCTAGAGTATGGTGCGTCGGTTTTCCAACACTACTAGAAAAATTGATTTTTCGGACGGAATTTTCGAACGGAAATGTTTCCGTCCGAAATTTCCCGAAAATTTCGGACGGATTTCGTTAATTCTTATATTTTCCATGATCCGTCCGACATCCGTCCGAAATCCATCCGAAATTTCGGACGGATTTCGGACGGATTCGTTAATTCTTATATTTTTCTTGATCCGTCCTAAATCCGTCCGAAATTTCGGACGGATTTCGGACGGATTCTTATATTTTCCTTGATCCGTCCGAAATTTTCGGACGGATTTCGTTAATTCTTATATTTTCCAGGGTCCGTCCGAAATTTTCGGACGGATTTCGTTAATTCTTATATTTTCAATGATCCGTCCGAAATCCGTCTGAAATTTCGGACGAATTTCGGACAGATTCGTTAATTCTTATATTTTCCTTGATCCGTCCGAAATCCGTCCGAAAATTTCGGACGGATTTCGTTAATTCTTATATTTTCCTTGATCCGTTCGAAATCCGTCCGAAATTTTCGGACGGATTTCGTTAATTCTTATATTTTCCTTGATCCGTCCGAAATCCGTCGGAAATTTTCGGACCGATTTCGGACGGATTTCGTTGATTCTTATATTTTACTTGATTCGTCCGATATCCGTCCGAAAATTTCGGACGGATTTCGGACGGATTTCGTTGATTCTTATATTTTCCTTGATCCGTACGAAATCCGTCCGAAAATTTCGAACGGATTTCGGACGGATTTCGTTGATTCTTATATTTTCCATGATCCGTCCGAAATCCGTCCGAAATTTTCAGACGGATTTCGTTAATTCTTATATTTTCCATTATCCGTCCGAAATTCGTCCGAAATTTTCGGACGGATTTCGGACGGATTGTGTTATTTTGTATATTTTCCTTGATCCGTCCGAAATCCGTCCGAAAATTTCGGACGGATTGTGTTATTTTTTATATTTCCTTAATTTATCTTATACTATCCTTGAAAAAGTATTAAATAATTTATCTTTTAAATATGATTAAAATATTTGATCTTAATAAATTTAAAAGTAGACAAGATTTATGGAGTGAATTAAATAAGATTTATATTTCTTACAAGATTTTTGAAGTACAGTAAACAAGAAGTACAATTGTTTGATCCTAATAGAACTTAAATGAACTGGTTTGATCCTAATAGAGCCAAAATTGACTTGTTAGGACCTAATTGGACCAATTGCCCCGATCGGCCCAATTGAACTTCTATGGTCCTAATGAAGCCGAAATGGACTTGTTTGATCCTAATAGAGCCCAAATCGACTTTTTAGGTCATATACGACCTAACTGGGCCAATTTGTACTTCTTTGATCCTAATGGAGCCCAAATGGACTGGTTTGATCCTAATAGAGCCCAAATTGACTTGTTAGGACCTAATTGGGCCAATTGCCCCGATCGGCCCAATTGAACTTCTATGGTCCTAATAAAGCCTAAATGGACTTGTTTGATCGTAATAGAGCCCAAATCGACTTTTTAGGTCATAAACGACCTAACTGGGCCAATTTTTACTTCTTTGATCCTAATGGAGCCCAAATGGACTGGTTTGATCCTAATAGAGCCCAATTTGACTTGTTAGGACCTAATTGGGCCAATTGCCCCGATCGGCCCAATTGAACTTCTATGGTCCTAATGAAGCCTAAATGGACTTGTTTGATCCTAGTAGAGCCCAAATCGACTTTTTAGGTCATATACGACCTAACTGGGCCAATTTGTACTTCTTTGATTCTAATGGAGCCCAAATGGACTGGTTTGATCCTAATAGAGCCCAAATTGACTTGTTAGGACCTAATTGGGTCAATTGCCCCGATCGGCCCAATTGAACTTCTATGGTCCTAATGAAGCCTAAATGGACTTGTTTGATCCTAATAGAGCCCAAATCGACTTTTTAGGTCATAAACGACCTAACTGGGCCAATTTGTACTTCTTTGATCCTAATGGAGCCCAGATGGACTGGTTTGATCCTAATAGAGCCCAAATTGACTTGTTAGGACCTAATTGGGCCTATTGCCCCAATCGGCCCAATTGAACTTCTATGGTGCTAATGAAGCCTAAATGGACTTGTTTGATCCTAATAGAGACCAAATCGACTTTTTAGGTCATATACGACCTAACTGGGCCTATTTGTACTTCTTTGATCCTAATGGAGCCCAAATGGACTGGTTTGATCCTAATAGAGCCCAAATTGACTTGTTAGGACCTAATTGGGCCAATTGCCCCGATCGGCCCTATTGAACTTCTATGGTCCTAATGAAGCCTAAATGGACTTGTTTGATCCTAATAGAGCCCAAATCGACTTTTTAGGTCATAAACGACCTAACTGGGCCAATTTGTACTTCTTTGATCTTAATGGAGCCCAAATGGACTGGTTTGATCCCTATAGAGCCCAAATTGACTTGTTAGGACCTAATTGGGCCAATTGCCCCGATCGGTCCAATTGAACTTCTATGGTCGTAATGAAGCCTAAATGGACTTGTTTGATCCTAATAGAGCCCAAATCGACTTTTTAGGTCATATACGACCTAACTGGGTCAATTTGTACTTTTTTGATCCTAATGGAGCCCAAATGGACTGGTTTGATCCTAATAGAGCCCAAATTGACTTGTTAGGACCTAATTGGGCCGATTGCCCCGATCGGCCCAACTGAACTTCTATGGTCCTAACGAAGCCTAAATGGACTTGTTTGATCCTAATAGAGCCCAAATCGACTTTTTAGGTCATATACGACCTAATTGGGCCAATTTGTACTTCTTTGATCTTAATGGAGCCCAAATGGACTGGTTTGATCCTAATAGAGCCCAAATTGACTTGTTAGGACCTAATTGGGCCAATTGCCCCGATCGGTCCAATTGAACTTCTATGGTCCTAATGAAGCCTAAATGGACTTGTTTGATCCTAATAGAGCCCAAATCGACTTTTTAGGTCATATACGACCTAACTGGGTCAATTTGTACTTTTTTGATCCTAATGGAGCCCAAATGGACTGGTTTGATCCTAATAGAGCCCAAATTGACTTGTTAGGACCTAATTGGGCCGATTGCCCCGATCGGTCCAATTGAACTTCTATGGTCCTAATGAAGCCTAAATGGACTTGTTTGATCCTAATAGAGCCCAAATCGACTTTTTATACGACCTAATTGGGCCAATTTGTACTTCTTTGATCCTAATGGAGCCCAAATGGACTGGTTTGATCCTAATAGAGCCCAATTTGACTTGTTAGGACCTAATTGGGCCAATTGCCCCGATCGGCCCTATTGAACTTCTATGGTCCTAATGAAGCCTAAATGGACTTGTTTGATCCTAATAGAGCCCAAATCGACTTTTTAGGTCATAAACGACCTAACTGGGCCAATTTGTACTTCTTTGATCTTAATGGAGCCCAAATGGACTGGTTTGATCCCAATAGAGCCCAAATTGACTTGTTAGGACCTAATTGGGCCAATTGCCCCGATCGGTCCAATTGAACTTCTATGGTCCTAATGAAGCCTAAATGGACTTGTTTGATCCTAATAGAGCCCAAATCGACTTTTTAGGTCATATACGACCTAACTGGGTCAATTTGTACTTTTTTGATCCTAATGGAGCCCAAATGGACTGGTTTGATCCTAATAGAGCCCAAATTGACTTGTTAGGACCTAATTGGGCCGATTGCCCCGATCGGCCCAATTGAACTTCTATGGTCCTAATGAAGCCTAAATGGACTTGTTTGATCCTAATAGAGCCCAAATCGACTTTTTAGGTCATATACGACCTAATTGGGCCAATTTGTACTTCTTTGATCTTAATGGAGCCCAAATGGACTGGTTTGATCCTAATAGAGCCCAAATTGACTTGTTAGGACATAATTGGGCCAATTGCCCCGATCGGTCCAATTGAACTTCTATGGTCCTAATGAAGCCTAAATGGACTTGTTTGATCCTAATAGAGCCCAAATCGACTTTTTAGGTTATATACGACCTAACTGGGTCAATTTGTACTTTTTTGATCCTAATGGAGCCCAAATGGACTGGTTTGATCCTAATAGAGCCCAAATTGACTTGTTAGGACCTAATTGGGCCGATTGCCCCGATCGGCCCAATTGAACTTCTATGGTCCTAATGAAGCCTAAATGGACTTGTTTGATCCTAATAGAGCCCAAATCGACTTTTTATACGATCTAATTGGGCCAATTTGTACTTCTTTGATCCTAATGGAGCCCAAATGGACTGGTTTGATCCTAATAGAGCCCAATTTGACTTGTTAGGACCTAATTGGGCCAATTGCCCTGATCGGCCCAATTGAACTTCTATGGTCCTAATGAAGCCTAAATGGACTTGTTTGATCCTAATAGAGCCCAAATCGACTTTTTAGGTCATAAACGACCTAACTGGGCCAATTTGTACTTCTTTGATCTTAATGGAGCCCAAATGGACTGGTTTGATCCCTATAGAGCCCAAATTGACTTGTTAGGACCTAATTGGGCCAATTGCCCCGATCGGTCCAATTGAACTTCTATGGTCGTAATGAAGCCTAAATGGACTTGTTTGATCCTAATAGAGCCCAAATCGACTTTTTAGGTCATATACGACCTAACTGGGTCAATTTGTACTTTTTTGATCCTAATGGAGCCCAAATGGACTGGTTTGATCCTAATAGAGCCCAAATTGACTTGTTAGGACCTAATTGGGCCGATTGCCCCGATCGGCCCAACTGAACTTCTATGGTCCTAACGAAGCCTAAATGGACTTGTTTGATCCTAATAGAGCCCAAATCGACTTTTTAGGTCATATACGACCTAATTGGGCCAATTTGTACTTCTTTGATCTTAATGGAGCCCAAATGGACTGGTTTGATCCTAATAGAGCCCAAATTGACTTGTTAGGACCTAATTGGGCCAATTGCCCCGATCGGTCCAATTGAACTTCTATGGTCCTAATGAAGCCTAAATGGACTTGTTTGATCCTAATAGAGCCCAAATCGACTTTTTAGGTCATATACGACCTAACTGGGTCAATTTGTACTTTTTTGATCCTAATGGAGCCCAAATGGACTGGTTTGATCCTAATAGAGCCCAAATTGACTTGTTAGGACCTAATTGGGCCGATTGTCCCGATCGGTCCAATTGAACTTCTATGGTCCTAATGAAGCCTAAATGGACTTGTTTGATCCTAATAGAGCCCAAATCGACTTTTTATACGACCTAATTGGGCCAATTTGTACTTCTTTGATCCTAATGGAGCCTAAATGGACTGGTTTGATCCTAATAGAGCCCAATTTGACTTGTTAGGACCTAATTGGGCCAATTGCCCCGATCGGCCCTATTGAACTTCTATGGTCCTAATGAAGCCTAAATGGACTTGTTTGATCCTAATAGAGCCCAAATCGACTTTTTAGGTCATAAACGACCTAACTGGGCCAATTTGTACTTCTTTGATCTTAATGGAGCCCAAATGGACTGGTTTGATCCCAATAGAGCCCAAATTGACTTGTTAGGACCTAATTGGGCCAATTGCCCCGATCGGTCCAATTGAACTTCTATGGTCCTAATGAAGCCTAAATGGACTTGTTTGATCCTAATAGAGCCCAAATCGACTTTTTAGGTCATATACGACCTAACTGGGTCAATTTGTACTTTTTTGATCCTAATGGAGCCCAAATGGACTGGTTTGATCCTAATAGAGCCCAAATTGACTTGTTAGGACCTAATTGGGCCGATTGCCCCGATCGGCCCAATTGAACTTCTATGGTCCTAATGAAGCCTAAATGGACTTGTTTGATCCTAATAGAGCCCAAATCGACTTTTTAGGTCATATACGACCTAATTGGGCCAATTTGTACTTCTTTGATCTTAATGGAGCCCAAATGGACTGGTTTGATCCTAATAGAGCCCAAATTGACTTGTTAGGACATAATTGGGCCAATTGCCCCGATCGGTCCAATTGAACTTCTATGGTCCTAATGAAGCCTAAATGGACTTGTTTGATCCTAATAGAGCCCAAATCGACTTTTTAGGTTATATACGACCTAACTGGGTCAATTTGTACTTTTTTGATCCTAATGGAGCCCAAATGGACTGGTTTGATCCTAATAGAGCCCAAATTGACTTGTTAGGACCTAATTGGGCCGATTGCCCCGATCGGCCCAATTGAACTTCTATGGTCCTAATGAAGCCTAAATGGACTTGTTTGATCCTAATAGAGCCCAAATCGACTTTTTATACGATCTAATTGGGCCAATTTGTACTTCTTTGATCCTAATGGAGCCCAAATGGACTGGTTTGATCCTAATAGAGCCCAATTTGACTTGTTAGGACCTAATTGGGCCAATTGCCCCGATCGGCCCAATTGAACTTCTATGGTCCTAATGAAGCCTAAATGGACTTGTTTGATCCTAATAGAGCCCAAATCGACTTTTTAGGTCATATACGACCGTACTGGGCCAATTTTTACTTCTTTGATCCTAATGGAGCCCAAAAGGACTGGTTTGATCCTAATAGAGCCCTATTTGACTTGTTAGGACCTAATTGGGCCAATTGCCCCGATCGGCCCAATTGAACTTCTATGGTCCTAATGAAGCCTAAATGGACTTGTTTGATCCTAGTAGAGCCCAAATCGACTTTTTAGGTCATATACGACTTAACTGGGCCAATTTGTACTTCTTTAATCCTAATGGAGCCCAAATGGACTGGTTTGATCCTAATAGAGCCCAAATTGACTTGTTAGGACCTAATTGGGTCAATTGCCCCGATCGGCCCAATTGAACTTCTATGGTCCTAATGAAGCCTAAATGGACTTGTTTGATCCTAATAGAGTCCAAATCGACTTTTTAGGTCATAAACGACCTAACTGGGCCAATTTGTACTTCTTTGATCCTAATGGAGCCCAGATGGACTGGTTTGATCCTAATAGAGTCCAAATTGACTTGTTAGGACCTAATTGGGCCCATTGCCCCGATCGGCCCTATTGAAATTCTATGGTGCTAATGAAGCCTAAATGGACTTGTTTGATCCTAATAGAGACCAAATCGACTTTTTAGGTCATATACGACCTAACTGGGCCAATTTGTACTTCTTTGATCCTAATGGAGCCCAAATGGACTGGTTTGATCCTAATAGAGCCCAAATTGACTTGTTAGGACCTAATTGGGCCAATTGCCCCGATCGGCCCTACTGAACTTCTATGGTCCTAATGAAGCCTAAATGGACTTGTTTGATCCTAATAGAGCCCAAATCGACTTTTTAGGTCATAAACGACCTAACTGGGCCAATTTGTACTTCTTTGATCTTAATGGAGCCCAAATGGACTGGTTTGATCCTAATAGAGCCCAAATTGACTTGTTAGGACCTAATTGGGCCAATTGCCCCGATCGGTCCAATTGAACTTCTATGGTCCTAATGATGCCTAAATGGACTTGTTTGATCCTAATAGAGCCCAAATTGACTTGTTAGGACCTAATTGGGCCAATTGCCCCGATCGGCCCAATTGAACTTCTATGGTCCTAATGAAGCCTAAATGGACTTGTTTGATCCTAATAGAGCCCAAATCGACTTTTTAGGTCATATACGACCTAATTAGGCCAATTTGTACTTCTTTGATCCTAATGGAGCCCAAATGGACTGGTTTGATCATAATAGAGCCCAATTTGACTTGTTAGGACCTAATTGGGCCAATTGCCCCGATTGGCCCAATTGAACTTCTATGGTCCTAATGAAGCCTAAATGGACTAGTTTGATCATAGTAGAGCCCAAATCGACCTTTTAGGTCATATACGACCTAACTGGGCCAATTTGTACTTCTTTGATCCTAATGGACCCCAAATGGACTGGTTTGATCTTAATAGAGCCCAATTTGACTTGTTAGGACCTAATTGGGCCAATTGCCCCGATTGGCCCATTTGAACTTCTATGGTCCTAATGAAGCCTAAATGGACTTGTTTGATCATAGTAGAGCCCAAATCGACTTTTTAGGTCATATACGACCTAACTGGGCCAATTGCCCCGATTGGCCCAATTGAACTTCTATGGTCCTAATGAAGCCTAAATGGACTTGTTTGATCATAGTAGAGCCCAAATCGACTTTTTAGGTCATATACGACCTAACTGGGCCAATTTGTACTTCTTTGATCCTAATGGACCCCAAATGGACTGGTTTGATCCTAATAGAGCCCAAATTGACTTGTTAGGACCTAATTGGGTCAATTGCCCCGATCGGCCCAATTGAACTTCTATGGTCCTAATGAAGCCTAAATGGACTTGTTTGATCCTAATAGAGCCAAAATCGACTTTTTAGGTCATAAACGACCTAACTGGACCAATTTGTACTTCTTTGATCCTAATGGAGCCCAGATGGACTGGTTTGATCCTAATAGAGCCCAAATTGACTTGTTAGGACCTAATTGGGCCAATTGCCCCAATTGGCCCAATTGAACTTCTATGGTGCTAATGAAGCCTAAATGGACATGTTTGATCCTAATAGAGACCAAATCAACTTTTTAGGTCATATACGACCTAACTGGGCCAATTTGTACTTCTTTGATCCTAATGGAGCCCAAATGGACTGGTTTGATCCTAATAGAGCCCAAATTGACTTGTTAGGACCTAATTGGGCCAATTGCCCCGATCGGCCCTATTGAACTTCTATGGTCCTAATGAAGCCTAAATGGACTTGTTTGATCCTAATAGAGCCCAAATCGACTTTTTAGGTCATAAACGACCTAACTGGGCCAATTTGTACTTCTTTGATCTTAATGGAGCCCAAATGGACTGGTTTGATCCTAATAGAGCCCAAATTGACTTGTTAGGACCTAATTGGGCCAATTGCCCCGATCGGTCCAATTGAACTTCTATGGTCCTAATGAAGCCTAAATGGACTTGTTTGATCCTAATAGAGCCCAAATTGACTTTTTAGGTCATATACGACCTAACTGGGTCAATTTGTACTTTTTTGATCCTAATGGAGCCCAAATGGACTGGTTTGATCCTAATAGAGCCCAAATTGACTTGTTAGGACCTAATTGGGCCAATTGCCCTGATCGGCCCAATTGAACTTCTATGGTCCTAATGAAGCCTAAATGGACTTGTTTGATCCTAATAGAGCCCAAATCGACTTTTTAGGTCATATACGAACTAATTGGGCCAATTTGTACTTCTTTGATTCTAATGGAGCCCAAATGGACTGGTTTGATCCTAATAGAGCCCAATTTGACTTGTTAGGACCTAATTGGGCCAATTGCCCCGATCGGCCCAATTGAACTTCTAAGGTCCTAATGAAGCCTAAATGGACTTGTTTGATCCTAATAGAGCCCAAATCGAATTTTTAGGTCATATACGACCTTACTGGGCCTATTTGTACTTCTTTGATCCTAATGGAGCCCAAATGGACTGGTTTGATCCTAATAGAGCCCAAATTGACTTGTTAGGACCTAATTGGGCCAATTGCCCCGATCGACCCAATTGAACTTCTATGGTCCTAATGAAGCCTAAATGGACTTGTTTGATCCTAATAGATCCCAAATCGACTTTTTAGGTCATAAACGACCTAACTGGGCCAATTTGTACTTCTTTGATCCTAATGGAGCCCAAATGGACTGGTTTGATCCTAATAGAGCCCAATTTGACTTGTTAGGACCTAATTGGGCCAATTGCCCCGATCGGTCCAATTGAACTTCTATGGTGCTAATGAAGCCTAAATGGACTTGTTTGATCCTAATAGAGCCCAAATCGACTTTTTAGGTCATATACGACCTAACTGGGCCAATTTGTACTTCTTTGATCCTAATGGAGCCCAAATGGACTGGTTTGATCCTAATAGAGCCCAAATTGACTTGTTAGGACCTAATTGGGCCAATTGCCCCGATCGGCCCAATTGAACTTCTATGGTCCTAATGAAGCCTAAATGGACTTGTTTGATCCTAATAGAGCCCAAATCGACTTTTTAGGTCATAAACGACCTAACTGGGCCAATTTGTACTTCTTTGATCCTAATGGAGTCCAAATGGACTGGTTTGATCCTAATAGAGCCCAATTTGACTTGTTAGGACCTAATTGGGCCAATTGCCCCGATCGGCCCAATTGAACTTCTATGGTCCTAATGAAGCCTAAATGGACTTGTTTGATCCTAATAGAGCCCAAATCGACTTTTTAGGTCATATACGACCTAACTGGGCCAATTTGTGCTTCTTTGATGCTAATGGAGCCCAAATGGACTGGTTTGATCCTAATAAAGCCCAAATTGACTTGTTAGGACCTAATTGGGCCAATTGCCCCGATCGGCCCAATTGAACTTCTATGGTCCTGATGAAGCCTAAATGGACTTGTTTGATCCTAATATAGCCCAAATCGACTTTTTAGGTCATATACGACCGTACTGGGCCAATTTTTACTTCTTTGATCCTAATGGAGCCCAAATGGACTGGTTTGATCCTAATAGAGCCCAATTTGACTTGTTAGGACCTAATTGGGCCAATTGCCCCGATCGGCCCAATTGAACTTCTATGGTCCTAATGAAGCCTAAATGGACTTGTTTGATCCTAGTAGTGCCCAAATCGACTTTTTAGGTCATATACGACTTAACTGGGCCAATTTGTACTTCTTTAATCCTAATGGAGCCCAAATGGACTGGTTTGATCCTAATAGAGCCCAAATTGACTTGTTAGGACCTAATTGGGTCAATTGCCCCGATCGGCCCAATTGAACTTCTATGGTCCTAATGAAGCCTAAATGGACTTGTTTGATCCTAATAGAGTCCAAATCGACTTTTTAGGTCATAAACGACCTAACTGGGCCAATTTGTACTTCTTTGATCCTAATGGAGCCCAGATGGACTGGTTTGATCCTAATAGAGCCCAAATTGACTTGTTAGGAACTAATTGGGCCAATTGCCCCGATCGGCCCAATTGAACTTCTATGGTGCTAATGAAGCCTAAATGGACTTGTTTGATCCTAATAGAGACCAAATCGACTTTTTAGGTCATATACGACCTAACTGGGCCAATTTGTACTTCTTTGATCCTAATGGAGCCCAAATGGACTGGTTTGATCCTAATAGAGCCCAAATTGACTTGTTAGGACCTAATTGGGCCAATTGCCCCGATCGGCCCTATTGAACTTCTATGGTCCTAATGAAGCCTAAATGGACTTGTTTGATCCTAATAGAGCCCAAATCGACTTTTTAGGTCATAAACGACCTAACTGGGCTAATTTGTACTTCTTTGATCTTAATGGAGCCCAAATGGACTGGTTTGATCCTAATAGAGCCCAAATTGACTTGTTAGGACCTAATTGGGCCAATTGCCCCGATCGGCCCAATTGAACTTCTATGGTCCTAATGAAGCCTAAATGGATTTGTTTGATCCTAATAGAGCCCAAATCGACTTTTTAGGTCATATACGACCTAACTGGGCCAATTTGTGCTTCTTTGATGCTAATGGAGCCCAAATGGACTGGTTTGATCCTAATAAAGCCCAAATTGACTTGTTAGGACCTAATTGGGCCAATTGCCCCGATCGGCCCAATTGAACTTCTATGGTACTAATGAAGCCTAAATGGACTTGTGAGACTAGCCAACTATTCTACACATTTATCCTCTGTCCAGATGCAACCTATAGCATTTTGATTGATAATGTGGAGAAGCAATCTGTAACACCCTAGTTTTTACACCTATGATTAATTATTTTATTTGGATGTTTAAGTTTATTTTGTTATGTGGTTTAGTTTGAGTAATTAAATTACTCTCTTCAAATTATTTTATTGGGTGCGTTAGCACTGACTTATTTCAGTGAATGCACTCTTATTAGACAATAATTTACGTTATTGTCACTATCATTACCAGTACAGAAAAATATTTTAAATAATATGATTAAGAGAAAATAATTTTCATATTTTCATCCTATTTAATTTTAGAGTTGAAAATAATCTGGTTTGACTTTAATCGGAGATTAAATTTTGGATCGAGTATTTTCTTAGTTGATCAGTTCAATTATTAATCTTTACTCTAACTTGAATTTCGAAATCATATTTTTATCAATCTTTATTTTTAGATTCAAAAACTAAAAACATGTTTATTTTAGGCCTAATATTTATCACTCATTTTATACCCACTAGTACAAAAATAATAAAAATCCTCTATATACTCGACGTCTCCCACTCTCTTTCTTTTCTTTTCTATTTATTTTCTTTCTTTTCTCTTCCACACGTCCAGAGCCTTCTTCTTTCTTTTTTTTTTTCGTTCTTACTTCTTCATGTTTCAGACTCTCATCTCCATAAAATTTCTCTTCCTCCTCCTTCTCACCAAACCAGCTGCACACCACCACGTAAGAGGACCTCCTGCCGCCACACGACGTGGAGAAGACGGCCACACGACGCAGCTCCTTCTGGTTCATGTTCGCTCCAATTGCGCCGCCATACACCGCCATGGAAACGAAGCTCCGCCGTCCTGCTCACCTCCAGCCGCCGTTCGACTGCATCAAGGGCGAAGAAGCCGACCTGAACCGCGTCCTCCCTGTTCCGCACGTTCTGCTCCGTTTTGTTCCTCCATTTGTCCTTTGCCGCCACCATAAGCCACCGCGGCGGAAACACCTTCAGCCACCACGTCTCCTTCCTCTTAGTTGGGTGAGTGATTTTCTCATTTCACTTTGCCTAGTTTCAAGAAACCCCAAATTGATTTTGAAACCCTAACATTAACCCTTTGATTTCAGATTTTAATCTTGAAATTTAAGTTTGTTTTATGAAATTAGGACTGTGAATTAGTGTTTCCCTAAACCAATTTCATTATTCTTTAATTAAAATGAGTTTTCCCCAAATTGTATTTAGGCTAAAAAGGTATTTTTCCACCTTCTCATGTCAATGAGATTGTTTTGTTTATTCTTTGATACTTAGGAGCACAACTGACCTAAAAAGGTAGCAGAGGATATACTTTCCCTTTACCAAGTAATATGAGATCCTTGAAGATACTGTGAGTTCAATGACTTGACCACTTTCTCTTTCACTTAAAGTATTTTTTTTAATTAACCTATATTTTACTTGGACACCATATGCAGGATACTGAGAAAATGCTTGATTATAGGAAAGATCCCAGACTGGCAGAATATATTGGGACAACGGAAAAACTGAAAATCTTGTAAGTAGTTCTACAAGTGACTATCAGTAGTTTCAAAAACTTGATATATTACTTTTGAGGATCATGTTTCACTTGAGAAAATCTCATTAGAAATAGTTTGTAGAATAGAAAACTTATCTACCTTGACCTTATTTCTTCCCATCTTCACAGAAAATGTAGCATCAAAGTAGTTTACATAAGGTTAAAAAAGTGTAGAATTTGACCAGTGGTGTGCATCGGGTTACCAACTAGTAATTTTAGTATAAGTAGATAAATGTACTTTATATTGAAATTCTTATGGAAAAAATGTCTAAAATAGATTTGTATTTTCTCTATAGATTAATTTTTAAAAAATTAAATGATTGTTTCTCCAATGACCCATAAATGCATTATAGATGTCATTCAATTTTTAGTTGATGACTTCGCCCTTACCTCCTTGGTGTTCTTTTACCTGGGATGTCCGAATTATAGAGGAGACTCTTTCAAAATTTTCGTAAAAATACTAGATTTTATTCAAGTATATTCTCTAAATTAAATAGGCTTGTCAGGCTGTGATAGTAAGTCTGTGTGCCGATCAAGGCTTAGGAGTGGAGTCGTGACATACGTCATAGCTTATGTTTTGGAAAACTATTTTATTGAAAACATATGAACACAGAAAAGTGATTTTTAGCTTAAAATTAAATCTTGTTTTATGAAATTGGGACTGTGAATTAGTGTTTCCCTTCTTAACAGGCGGCAAAGTCCGGGAGATTGTTGTTTGGTATGTGTTTCTCATTACGTGCGATAAGGGTTGTCTTCGTTTTCTGTGGTGTTGATCTTTTTCTACAGCCGATTTGCTCACCTCCTGGGAGATAAATCAACCGGTCTAGGAGCCTCCCGGCTCTCTAGCAGTTCTCTTTTATTTATTTTGCATTCACAAACCTTTCAATTGTTTATCCTTTATGTGGCTGTTGTTCTGAATTATTGATTTTCTCAATGTTTATCCTTTCAGATTGGTTTGGATGGAATTCGTATGTTAGATCCAAATACCTGTCGAACATTGAGAATATATCCTCTTGACAACATAACAAGATGTGAAGTAAGTTTGTTAGCTTCCTTATTGACATTTTGACTATTTCTTCAAAATTAATTTTTGTAACTAGTCTCAATATAATATGTTTCTAATTTAATTATGCAGAAATTTGATTCATCTACCTTTGCATTCTGGTCAAGGAGCCCGGTGGATGTGGAGCCAGGACGAATCAGATTGCAATCCAATAGTTACACCATTAACACACTTTTGGATACTGTGACTGCTGCTACTATACAGGTATTCTGAGAATTTCATTCTCCTTTTGTGGAAATAGTTTTTGCTGATGAATTAGATTATAAGAATGTAAATTTTATAAATATCTCTTTGGGAGATCTTTGGGTGTACTTTATGTTATTGGGGGACATGATTTAGTTTTAGTTGCTTGCCTTGTATGAGTTGCAATGTGTAGTGTACATTCAAGGCCATGTTTTTACTCACGATATGTTTTGTACTATTTGAAGATTCATTATCATTGGATAATGTTTGTTATATTCAGTGCAACTTACCTGTTTCAACATTTTCTCTCTTATTCACCGAATCTTCTGTTCTTTAATCTTTATCAAATTTAAAGATTCCAATATTGATTGTTTGTGTGTCGTTTGTTTTGTGTGTGTGTAGTGGAAATAATGTTGGTTCTTTTGGCTATCTTAATACTCTTGTGCATTGCAGATTTTTTGTTTAGCCTCAACATTTGACTATCCTTTGAACTAAAGTGTAGTGTATGCTTAGGCCTAGGAATTATGAACGGACATGAGTTAGATAAAGATTCAAACAATTTGAGGGTTTGCTAGCAATAAAGATCCAAACAATTTGAGGGTTTGCTGGAAAAATCTCTTGATAATTTTTATTATTTGTACTTTCTGCTAGTCGCATCAATTTAAATGCCAATAATTAATAAATAGCCTTCTAATTATGCTTTTTGACTGTTAACAATGCTAGCAGATAAAATATGTCCTAAGCATTTAGCACTTTTTAATTGATAAACAATTATATTGCACTTTCCAACTATTGGAAGTACCATCGATCTTACTGATCTGTAGCATGTATATTTGCTCAGACGGCTATACTAAGCAAAGATAGATCACATGGGCTTCTTTCTCGCTCGATTCTTTTGGGGTTCTAGAGTACAGTTGAACACATGTGTGCACTTATTTCTGTTTGTTAATTAATTGACTTGCTTGGTTGATGGAAAGGTTCATTCTTTTACTGAATTGTTGGATATAAATCTTTCAGGTGTATCGTGGGGGCATCTCCATTGATGCAGGTCATTCTACTTCCAAAGGAAAAATGTCAGCAAATTTGGAAAGGCTGGATTCTCAGATTCCTCAACTTTTTGGCTCATTACATGACCTTCACAATTCACAGTGGTTTGATCTTCTGATAGTTTTTAAGTCATGACTTTTGGATTGCATGCAGCAATTGGTATTTGATTTTTAGAAGTTGTATGGTACCAAGACTGTATTTTGTAACAATAGTCAAATTCATGATTTTGTGATTGAATGTGAAACTGCAAATGTTAGTGATCGGTGCCATATAATTCGCATAGATAGTGAAACTGTAATGTAAGTGAAGTGATCCGTCACGGCCGTGATGAGCATCACGGCCTGGTTGTGACAACCGCCTTGAATGTTGTTTCACTAAATGGTCTGTCACGGTAGTGATGGGTATCACGGCTGACCGGCGATGTAACGGTCTCGCTTATAAGGGTGCGACTCGGTTAACATGTCATCGCTGACAGATTCTCGACTTTTGATTCTTCGTGGAAATCCGTCCGAAAACAAAAATAAATCCGTCCGAAATCCGTCCGAAAAATAACCAACAAAATCACAGCATTCCGTCCCAAATCCGTCCGAAAACAAAAATAAATCCGTCCGAAAAATAACCAACAAAATCACAGCATTTCGTCCTAAATCGTCCGAAAACAAAAATAAATCCGTCCGAAAAATAACCAACAAAATCACAGCATCCGTCCGAAATCCGTCCGAAAATAAAAATAAATCTGTCCGAAATCCGTCCGAAAAATAACCAACAAAATCACAGAATCCGTCCGAAAATAAAAATAAATCCGTCCGAAAAATAACCAACAAAATCACAGAATCCGTCCGACAATAAAAATAAATCCGTCAGAAAAATAACCACAGTCCGGATTTCCACGTTGTCCGAAATCCGTCCGTAAATATTTTCGGACGGAATTTGGGACGGATTTTCTAATTTCCCATGGGGCTTTTTCGGACGGATGCCATTCCGTCCGAAATCCGTCCGAAATGAATTATCCGTCCGAAATTCGTCCGAAATTTGTCCAGTTTCCGTCCGAAATCCGTCCGAAAATCCGTCCGAAAAAGATGGATTTCTAGTAGTGCAAGGGGTCCACCCATGGTAAGGTGAACTGCCCCGGCGTTGGTTCTTATTGGCCAATATGGAAATATAACTCCGAAGTCGTACGCCCGGTGTAGAAGGATCCACATGCATTAGGAGTAGTGAGTCGCATTGCATTATATGATTGATGAATGTGATATACTTATTATTGTTGATATGATGTGTATGATGTTGCTTTGCTATATGTTCATCTTGCTAACTATGGTGGTATGGGTGTATGGTTTAGGGGATCTTGAGATTGTGTAGATATGAGACTGTATAGTTGAAGGAAGCTTAAAATAATTAACTGATACTACCTATACCAACAAGATGCATCTTATTTTCGGAATCCTGTCACTTAAGAACTCCAAGGTTAAGCGTGCTTGACCTGGAGCAATTATAGGATGGTGACCTCCTGGGAAGTTTTCCTATGAAGCTTGTGTGAGTGAGAACAAAGTATACTGAAAAGACATGTGTTGATTTGTGAGAACAATCGTCAATGTAGAAAGAAGCCCGAGACATTACAAGTGGTATCAGAGTGGGGCCTCTCCCAGTACGGTGTGATTCAGAGATCAAATAAGAAGAAGTTTGTGGGCATGTTACACCCGGGACTGACATGGATGGGGACTGGGGAGTGGTTGCAAATGCAAAAGATGAAGCACAGACAAGAAATGGCTCCTGGCAAGCTTATTTCCAGAAGGACACATGAATGAGCCGATTCCACAAAAAAAAAAGAGGAACCTGAGACTGTACATGTATGAGGTTGTACAATTGAGAGGGTCCTAAGATTGTGTAGGTATGAGACTATGCAGGTGAGTGAAGTTTAAAAGGATTGATTACTGCTACCTATACCAACAAGATTCATATTCTTTTCAGGAGCCCATCACTTAAGAGCTCCAAGATTAAGCTTGCTTGACCTCGAGCAGTTCTGGGATGAGCGACCTCTTGGGAAGTTATCCTAGTGAGCGTGTGAGTGAGGACAAAGCACGCTAAAAAACGTGTTGCTTTATGAGAATAGTCATTAATTAATCCAGAAAGCAGTCTGCGTTCAACATTCAAAGGACTTGAATCTGGCTATCATGGACTAGATGGGTTGGGATCTAATTACTAGAAAGAATGAGCTTGGGCTCACGGAAGTAGATACAAGTGTAGGAATGATTTCATGCCTATCATCCAAGCTCGCGAGCTCTAATCCTTAGCAGGAGTCATGAAAGTGTATCAAGTGATGGAATATGGATATTAGCAAGTTCTAGCATGACCAATGGGTTCTTTTTGTGGGCCCACTTACTAGTTCGACTTTTGTTGGCATTTTAGAAGACCAGTCAAATAATATAGTAGCAGATATGATAACTTCCATTAGTGAATGATATTGATAATTTGTCTCGAGTTATTCAATCTCTGTTTTGTGAAAATATTGTAGGTAAAGCCATCTGACCATTTAAGCGGGAAAAACATTCCTGGTAGGGCACCTAGTCATGATGGAGCTTTTTCCAATAAAACTCGTATCACTACAAAGATGGGCATATTCATCTTATGCAGATATATACCTTTGCTTTGAAGTGTGTGGGCTTGGCTAGAAATTATGAGGATAAGAATTTTTCTTTGACTGTGAGCAACTAATAGTATTTCTTGACTAATGAATGTAAATTCTAATCTTTCTGATAAACCATCATGTCAATATTGCAAATAGGAGATTTTTGGAGTTTGCTTTGCATGTGGTCTATGATTTCCTAATTAAGTCCCTAGAATTTTGGTGGACACTTTTTTTCAAAACCTGTTACAAGATCCTTTCTTTAAACTTGATCTCCAAGAGCGGTTATTGGAAAGTCCAAGTAACAAGTTGAGGGTTGAGAGACTTCTACAAAATTACTTGTTTGACATTACAGTTCACTTTCTTTAGAATATTTAAAATAAGGATATTTTTTCTCTAAATGATCTGGACCCCAAAAGATCTTATGACTCGATTTTGGTTATGAGTGGAGGGGTATACAACTAAAACAGACATAGGTCAATCCATTACAGTGGAGTGCTTGGCAGATTCCTCCAATTCGGTGGGTATTTTAAAATGGATTGTAAGTGATTGAGTATAGTAGAGTGACATGTGGTGAGATTGTGTGGGGTACTTTCAATAAATCAAGGAGTTAACTCCAAAACTTTAGTTGATATTTAGGATGTGCTTCATTAGCTAAATCCTTACAAGGAATTATATATATATATATATATATATATATGAATGGATATTGATTCCAAGAGTGATATTGATTAGTTCATGTCTACATTTTTCTTTTACATCCAGCAACATCTATTGTGCGTAGAGATAGATCTCATCTGGATCAATTTTGGATTGTTGTCATTTCTCATACTTTTTTTAAAAAAAAAAAAAAATCAAATCAGGCGGCTGATAAATTAACACATATTGGGCATCTCTAAGACTCTAAGACTTTGTTGTGCATTAGTGTAGTGATCCTTTTCCTTGGCTTGTCGAGATGATTAAGGAAGATTTAGTTAGGCTCACGAACTATTGTTGGGTGCATAGTCTTTTGTCCTTTCGTTGTTGTCTAGTGGTACCGTATCATTTTCTAAAGGAAAAAAAATATTATGCTAACGAGTGTTCTTATGCACACTTTAAGGAACCAAGAAAAACAAGTTTTTATTGGAAAATTAAGCATTTTACTTTCTCAAATATTAAATACACGAATTCCTTATACAAACTTTCTTTTCCCGATTCCTTAATGAGTGCATTTAGATCACTCGTTAACATTTTCCTTAGAAAATTGGTTCTATGAATTCTTCCCTTGATGGATTGGTTGGAATGCTTCTTTTATTTTATTTTTCACTAGTACAATATATGCTTTTAATATCGGAGATTTAAAATCGGTTCAAAAATAACCGATGTCTAAAAGGAGACGGTGGCAGTTTTGAAATTAATGCAAACACTTTTAACATCAGTTCTAATTTTAACCGATGTTAAAAAAATTTAACATCGGTTAAAATTAGAAACCGATGTCTAAAATAAACCAAAAAAAAATTTAACTAAAGACATCGGCTGTATTTCCAACCGATGTCTAAAAGCCTCTAAAAAAATCAAACTAACGAAAGACATCAGTTCTATTCCCAACCGACATCTAAGAGCCTTTATTTAATTTCTATTCACTTCCATCATTTCTTTTGTGCGTTGCACTCAACTTTTCGACCCAAATCCCTACTGAGCCACCGTCGAACCCAAACCCCTGTGCCACTGCTCCTACTGCCAGCGCGAGTTCTCTTCATTCCCTCGAACCATCACAACCATCGCGCCGTCATTCTCTATTCGATACGAACCCTACGCGGTCGTCCGTCATTATCTGTTTGGTACATCGGTAGCACCCTATTTCTTCTCCCTTTCGTTCAACTTGTAAACCACTATCAATAGTTTATCTTGTAAATCTTTCGAGATATTTGGTGAAGAAGAGCCGTCGAGGACCGAGGTCGCAAAGCTCTTAGTATCACAAATCGCATATTTGGTATGGCAAATCTCCTTGGCACCTTCAACTGCCCTTCCAATGAGTTTCTTTTTCAGTTTTCTTCGTACAAGATTCTTTATTTTATCTGTTGGATTATTATTTATTTATTTTTTTGCACAGAGATTATCATATATCTTATAACTATTTAGGTTAACCTGATTTTGGTTTCTTTGGTTGAGTTTATTGAAGATGTCACTGCTTTTGTGAGTGGTCAAACCCTTGAAATTGAAAGGTTCTTCTTCAGTTTTTATTTTATTTTATTTTATTTTTTAAGAATGAGATCTTTGAATTTATGAATCTTTTTTTGTTATGTCTTCTCAGTCTCATGGTGCAGCAGATTCTGGCCACTTGAATTTGCTACCCCAGGTAAGTTTCCCTCTCTCATTTACTATTTTCCTTTTTGGGTGCATATGAAAGAATGTTCATATACTTTGTTGTGTTTTTTTTCCTTGCCATTACTTGCAGGGGTAGTGAATGTGAAGTTTAATGAGCTACAATCCCTGAAACACACCAAAGAACCAGATTGTGTTGTACAGTTGATTGAAGCATATTTTGCTAATATTGACATGATCATTTCTGAGCTTTTTGGTCATGTGTAATGATGCTGCTTATTTTGTGGTTTTATATTTTCAAGCTAACTATGTAACTTTCTGATTAATATTTATATTTCTACAGTGAGGATTCAAAAATTGACTACTGTAAGTTGGTTTCTCTAGCTCGTGAAATAGAGGACAAGAGCACAAGGTAACTTGAAAAGTCTATCTATTACAATTGTGTTGGTTGTTGAGCAAAAATGTTTATTCAGACACTTTGCATCTAACTATTTTAATAGTTTTTTCCTTGATTGAAGATGGGCATTTAGTCTTATAACAGTGAATGCTTAAATAACATGGCATTTAGTCTCAAAGGAATAAGGAAATAGACCAAGAGGGGAGAAAATGTACCGAGGAAACACAATAAAAATGTTTTGATTCTCAGTTGCCTATATTATGTTCTTACTTCTTAATCTTTTTGTTTTGAAAATGCATCTTTACTTGTCAGCAATAAAATTGTTGTTGTGGATTAAATGATAGAATAAGGGTTGGTTGTTGCATTTGACATGTAGTATATCTGAACCCCCTTGAGCTCAACTGATAGTTTCCTTGACTATTGGTGCAGGGGGATTTTGATACGGACAATTGTTGATGCTTCACATGAAAGGCAATCTCTATCTGCTCCACAAATTATCCTCAATGTTGTTGGCTTCTGCATTACTGTGGCTACAACCATCTTTATCACAGCATATGCTAAGAGAAGGCTCAAGGAATTGCAAATTGAGGAGGAGGTGTTGTTGCAATAGTCTCTTTCCTGCATGAATCAGTTACTCTACTATTTCATGCTCATTGCATTGCTGGGTAAGGTTTTATTTATATGATATGAATTAATAACTCATCAGTTTTGACATCTTTCACTTTTTCCTTTGTTTATTAGAGTTATATATGATATGATCTTAGTATTGCAACTTTTGAATGTGTTAGACTATTAACATACAAGCAAATTCTTGAAAGTGTGTTTGTATGATATGAATTAACCTCTGGCTCTCATATTCCAGAATCCAATTTATTTATTTTTTTTAAAAACTTTTAATATCAGTTCTAAAGGCAACCGATGTCTAAAGTATTGTTCTTTTTTAAAAAAACAGTTGAAAAACACTTTAGACATCGGTTATGAGCTAGAACCGATGTCTAAAGTGCCATTCTTTTTTAAAAAAAATGTTGAAAGAGCACTTTAGACATCGGTTGGAAACCGATGTCTAAAATGCCCACTTTCAACATCGTCCGTTTCAACATCGGTTCAAAAACCGACTTTAAAGGTCAATTTTAACCGACGTTAAATCCTTTTTCTGCACTAGTATTTTCTTGAAGGATTGGTGTTCTGTTCATACTAGAAACCCTAAGGGTGCGTTTGATTTGTTGCTAAAAATCAAGGGACTGGACAACACAAGTGTACTCGTTCCATGTTTGATTCAAAAAATAATCTAAGGGCTGGACAAAAAATGGGGCCAAGGACAACACAAAACTCAAAATCTTGTCCCTCACCAAACCATGGGACAAAAAGTTTTCCAATGACAAACTGTCAAAAAGACAAAAATACCCACATTCACTACAAGAAATTATGTGTTTAGTGACCAACAAATTCGGTCGCTAAATGTTGAAATTCGGTCGCTAAAACAGTTAGCGACTAAATTAGTGACCGAAAATAACCGGTTACTAAAACCGTGGTAGCTAACTGTTTAGCGACCGAAATATTAGTTGGTCGCTAAATATCGACCGAAATGCGATGGTCGCTAAATTAAACATATCGGTCGCTAATATTTGGTACCAAAATATTTATTTGGTACCATTTGCGAGCGAACAACGATTGATATAGTTCGGTCGCTATATATAATTTTTTTTTATTTTTTATTTGCTAATTTGCTGTTTTTTTTATAAAAACCTGTAAATAAAAATAAATAAAAATATTGAAAAGAAATTAAATAAAAAATAATAGTAAATGCTGTCAAAATTTAAATAATTACAAACTGTGTCAATGTAAGTAAAGAGTACATGTCAGCTGAGTGGGGGTGGGGATGAATGGGGGTGGTCGGGGGACCAATAATCAGTCTCATGATCATCTGGATCATGCTGCTGGCCAGATGTCGGGGGAACAAATGGGTCATGGTAGCAGTAGGTGCATGAGCATGGGTATCTGAAGCAGCAGCGTCCTCAGGGGCGGAACCAGATCCGTCGTCGGTGCAAGCCCAAGTCTTTGGTATAGCAGATGATTCTCCCTCTCCAATGCAGGCACCCTCTCTGCAAGCTGACTGACGAGCCTCGCGTTGAGGTCGATGACGAGCCCTCTGACGTCCGGTGTAGGGCCATGGCATGACTGAGAAGATGGTGTGGCAGAGGCCACATTCTCATCTCCCAGGGTCCCAAACAATAAACATGGCCCTTCTTGTTCTTGCCACCAACCACCTCCAGGAAAAGGGCATTGCAGAAGGCTCCTGGCCCTGACTAATGGACTCATCTCGGCGGTTGAACTCGACCTGCAATATAAGGCAAAATAAGTCAACAGTCGGAGGAATATATAATTAAGTATAATTAATTAATGTAATGATATAATTTAACTTACAGCAATCTCGCCCGCATTCCCGACCCACTCCCCAGTCTTGGTCTTCTTCGTCTTATTTAGCACCTCAAATGCAGTCGGATCCCTCGCCAGCTCGTTCTTATGCATATATTCATAAATAACTGTTAAGATATTTAATTATTAAGTTTACTTAATTGAAATGCATTATATAATTATCAGGTTATCATGATGCTTCATGATGGGCACAGACCCACCGGTGTATAGAGGAGCACCAGTATCTGCGGCTCGGTTCTGCTTCTCGATCGCATTCCTCCTCAGGAACTCCTCATCGGTGGCCCAATACCGACGCAGGCCGTCTATAACCTAGGGAGTCAAGAAGTCCCCAGGAGATGAACCATTGCGGATATTTCCAGTGAAATTCTTCACAACCAGGGATCCGCGATGCTCAAAAGCGGTTTGAATAGCAGCCTCATCCTCTGGTAGCCACCTGTAAGTGGACTGCATAACATACAAGACATCAAACCACAGTGTAATGGTAAAAACAATAAAAATTAAATCAAGAACCAACTAATTAATGAACCATTTAAATAAATAATACTTACACAAAAGAGGTGCTCAAACCAGTGATCCCGGACCGTCATGGGGATCTTCGTCCATGTGGGCAAGATCCGTGTAGTTCCCCTTAACAAGCTCGGAGATCCTCGTGTAGGGCCCATCTATTGGAAAGAAACCGTGGGCAAATAATATGTATATATTAATCACAATATAAATATTCAAATAATAAAAAGCAACAAATAAAGATAAATGTTTAACTCATTCTAGTGTTGCATATGGGTGAAGCCATATGCGCGTGTCCGTGGGTGTTGTCACCCCCGAAGCCCCCCCCGAAGACTGCTGTACCGAGGATGCTGTAGGGAGAGGGGTGCAAGGCATAACAGTGGTTGATGGAGTCATGGAGAGGGAGCCGACACCATGTCTGGACGGTGTGGCTCCTGAACCGCCAGAGGTGTCGTCGAGGTGATGAGAAGGGGTGGTGGTGGAGGTGGGGGTGGGTGCTGCTCTCCCACGTCCATGGGACCCACGCCCACGGGAATAACGTCCCCCACATCCAGCACCGTCAACCATCTATCTATAATTAAAGCACAAGTTACATATAACATAACAATATATCATAACCAAAATATACTAAGTATCATAACAATATGTATAATAACAAATTTGCATCATAACCAATTTACAGATTACCTAGCTGGAATCTCTATCACTGAATTCACCTTAACTCCCATCCTCCTTGGTTGAGACATGTTTCCTCGCTATCTGTGGCCAAGTCATACCGAGTCTCCAACTCCGTGTCAATTACCTTGTCGCTGAAGTTGACACGGGTAAACACAAGAAGGGGGGTTGAATTGTGTTTGTTAATAATTTTCAAAAATAACCTTTTCCAAAACTTATTTTCTCACATATGGAAAATAAGGCAGATGCACACACAAAAAGATCTTTTAAAAGCTTAACAAAATCAAGTTCAAATCCCCACAGTCAGTATAAACAAATAAAACTGAAGAGACAAGGGATTAGAAGATTCACGCAAGTGTTTTATCCTGGTTCACTCTCTTCCAACCAAGAGCTACGTCCAGTCCCTTCGACTTGAAGGTTTTACTCCACTATTTCTCCAAATAGGTTACAACAAGTATTCAACACCTCTCTAGGATACAATTATTCCTTTCTAACTCACTATGTGTGAGGATATGAAAGTTTAAGATCGGTTGAATATTACAACAATATTCAAGCTAAAGAATTACAGACTTTTGCTCTTGAAAGAATAAAGAAATGAGAGCTTGTAGATTGGTCAAAAGTTCAGCTCGCAATAGTTTTTCTTCTGCGGTTGAGGTCTTCTATTTATAGTGACCTTCTTCTTCACTTGAAAAACTTCATCAGCTGTTTTGAATATTCCCGTTTAGAGATAACATTATATGCATAATATCCGTTGTGACTGATAGCTTGATCGTGGCCATTGTGAAATGTACTCTTGGTTATCACTTTTGCACAAAATGGAGGGTCACGGCTCTGAGCAATGGCAACTTGAAAATCGTCTTTCCTCCTTTGTGAAAATTCCAGTTATTTCAGCAGAAAGGGTGACAGGGTACATATCGTTTTGTATTTCCCTATTGTACTATGTTGCTTTTTGTATTTCCTTGATGGTACTATGTTTCTCTCACAAAGAAACAAGGCATTAAAATAGATAAAACAAATAAGAAGGACCAACATTCGTTTGAAATAAATATCAACCATTTGAAATAAATATTTCTTTGTGGTCGGGTTAGCATTTACTTAGCTAGACGGAGCATATGAAAATTTATAACAAAAAGAGCTCGTCTACTTAAAATCTGCATCTATACGCTCATGGGTAAAACCAAGTCTATGGATTTGCAGTTTTATTTTCGCTCATCTACTGACGTGCCATATCCTCTCGTCTATCATCAAGTCTTTGGACCTTCTATATTTCAGTGAGTTATTTGTTATCTCTGGCTATTGACGTGGCATTTAAGCTCGTCTACTCATTGAAACTAAAGTTCTTGTCTACTGAGAGTATTTTATTAACTGTCTACTCAATTATAATAAATAAAAAAATATACCAAACGTTTTGAGCAGCTCGTCTACATGAATGGACGTGGATTCACAATCTAAGTCCAAGCATATATAAGGAAACTTTGTTCAAGGTTTCCATAACTTATATATTCTTAACATTCCTGCATGACTATATAAAGCATGTTAGATCTCAACTAAAACTTTGCCATGCAAATTTAATCCTTTTTGTTAACATCAAAACTCAGATTATTAATCCAAATCACTTTCGTTCCAACAATCTCCCCCTTTTTTATGATGACAAAAACTAATTAAATTTGGATGAACAAAGTCTAAGAGAGCTTACAAAGCTCCCCCTAATACAAAGCATTCAAACCTAACAGGAGTAAAATATAAGACATAAACTCAGCAACACATAACCCTTATATATCTTATCAGATCAGTTCAACTACTTATCAGCCAAAAGATAGTATCATAGCATATAAACTAAGGATAGTATCAGAGCAATCAGAAAGCAGTATCTATCAGAGCATATAATAGAATATGTCAAAGCATTTATAAATAAGTAAAATCATGCATATGCAGACAAACATATACTTTCAAAAACTGACTTTTATAAAATTTAATTGATTCTCTTATCCTTTCTCCCCCTTTTTTGTCATCGGACAAAAAGGTAAAAGGAGTGGACCATCATTGTCAGTATTAAGAAAAGAAAAAGAAAAGACTAAGAAGAGGGTGGAGGTGGAGGAGGAGGGTTTGGATTTGGTGGAGGTGGAGATGATTGAACTGGTAAGTTTTGACTTTGTTGAAAAGTATGAAGGATTGCCATTATTTGGTTGATCATGACATTGGTTGGAGCCAATGCTTTTGCAACCTGTACTTTAACTTGTTCCTTGACTTCAACTTTGACTCCATCCTCAAAAAAATTTCCATTGATTTCTTCAAAGTTCTGAGGCAGGGAGGGTCTTGAACTTTCAGCACTGTCTTGAGCATATGCTTGACTTGGAACAGTGTTTAGAGCTCTGGAAGTTTGAGGTTGATCATTAGGATGAATGACAGTCAGAGCCATTGGCTGAGATGAGTGCTTCTAAGAAGTGCTTGGTCTTGGAGCAGACTCAGCAACTTCCTCATTCCCAGTTTCTGGAAGAGCAGATTCAGTAATGAAATCCGGTTCTTCTCCTATGATTTGTTCCTCAGTGTGCTCCGAAGGAGGAGATCGAGGTGGAGATGGTGCAAAAGTGAGTACTGGAGGAGGTAGTTCCTTTGCCCAGTGGACAGGGACTTCTTCATACACAGGATTGATGACAGGAATACTAATCATGTCCTTGTAGATGTAGAATCTGACATTTGACAGTCCACATTTGCCTCTGACCATAGGGATTTTTCTCTTCTCTTCATTACTCAGACCAGAAGAATCCTTAGCACAGTCCAGCATGTGGTTTGCCCAAATTCAAAAGGTAGAATCTTGATCAATATCTTCAACTGATTGTGATTACCAGAAATTAATCATATTCTGATCATATGATTCAACAACATTAGGGTTAAGAAAGCAGGAAGTGTCTTCTGGCTTCTTTGTAGTGCTCTTCTGCTTCTTCAAATCCTTGTCTTTGTTCAGATCAATCATAGGTAGTCTAGGAGCAATCATGGGGGGTCTGACACCAATCTTTGTTTCCTTCTTGGTATGAAATAGCCAAGTTGGAAGGACAAAGTTTGCAGCCCTGACATACCTAGGAAATTCAAATTCATTCTTCAGAAAGGCATACCTGAGGTGATCCACGAGACTCACAGCTCTGCCATAAATGCTTGGGTGTCTGAATGTCTCCCATTTGGTTTTGTTGTCCATGATAAAGGGAATATGTCTGAAGAATCTTGACCTTTTGTAGATG
Source organism: Sophora flavescens (assembly GCA_030762895.1). Taxonomy (NCBI): domain Eukaryota; kingdom Viridiplantae; phylum Streptophyta; class Magnoliopsida; order Fabales; family Fabaceae; genus Sophora; species Sophora flavescens. The sequence goes on along the minus strand of CM061066.1, from coordinate 109,022,903 downwards.
ACATTGGTCAGATCTTTCTTTGCTAGATCCTTAGACCAGTCAGAGATGATATGCCTTTTAACACCATCAGTGAATGGCTTGAAGGGTGGGGATTTGATGAGGTTTGGGTAGATTTTTCTAGGTGGGAATTTTTTTTGTGGAAGATGAATTAGGGCAGGTCCAATATGGTTGTGCAGAATGGATGGAAGAGGTCTGGTGATGTTTGGTACATATGGTATGGGTACATAATCAGGTTGAGGTATGGTCTCGGGTTCATATTCATACTCGGGTAGGGGATAGAAGGGTCTGGTTGAAACCGGTTCTAGTTCATGTTTGTGGTAAAGGATTTTCCAGTTCCTCTTTACTTTGGCCTAGTTTTCAGATTGGCCATCATAAAGAACAAAGGGGTTAGTGCATGGAAATTTTGTCTTTTGGTTTTTTGGAAAGGGTGCACCAAGGGTAATTCCATCATTTGGTTGGTTGAACCAGTGGTCATTTTTAGGTACCAAGGGTTGGAATTGTGGTCTTTTTGGTGAGGCTGTTTGTGGTTGGTCAAGGGAAGTTCTTTGTGGTGATGGTACAGTGGGAATGTATACATCATCTACAGTTTAATTCACAGAAGTAGCACGTAAAAAAACATCATCCATTATATCCTCAAAACTAGACATTAAGGCATCTACTGCTAATTTTACCGGATCATAGTAGGGAGAATTACCTCAGAAGTCATAACAGACTTAGCTTTTCTAGGAGGTTGCCTTCTGGGTTGTGTAGGAATAAGGACATTAGCAACATCAGCAGTAGCAGCAGTCCTTTGTTTCTTCAAAACAGAACTGATGGGGACCCTGCCCTCATCATCCTCATCTTCATTGAAGGACAGAATTACATTCCTTGTCCTTTTTGAGTAGGTGCAGGTTGAGGAGCAGCAGTTGATGGTTCTCTGATTACAATCCCACCAGTAGTAGGCCTTTTAGGCATAGGTTTCCTTGCTGCAGTGGTTTTCTTTTTAACTGACCTTTTCAGTCCAAGAACTTCAGCATTGTTTTGTTCAACCATTTCTTCTTTGATCTTCATCATTTCTTCAGTCTTGGCCAAGGCAGCAATAGTGTAAGTACTCAGATTCATGTTGGCAATATTCATTTTGCCAAAACCAGCAACAGACATTGGCTTCTCAGTCAGCATTCTTGCTTGCTCTTCAGGGGACCTAGCAGTAATGAAATCCTATATCCCTTGTGACTTGAAGATTTTTGATAGAAGATGGCAGTATGGAAGTTCAGAGAGCTTCTTCCTATGAACAGCAGTATCCCTAAATCTTCCAAAGAGAATTCTGGGCAAGGTTATCTTAGTCTTAGTGATGAGATGACATAGACAAAATTTGTGTAGAGCTGACAGGTTGTCCTTAGACCCAGTTTTTTGCAGGACGACCTTGTTCAGTAGCTGATGAAGAATGTGAACCAATCTTTCTCCTTTAATTCAATTCTTGGTTTCCAATTCTGATTTGATTGCATTGATCATATGTTTTGCGTGATTGATTTGTTAGACGTGTTTGAGGCCGAGAGGCGATTCGCGTTTTAGAACTTGAATTGGGATCACTAATCGAATATTGCACGAGAGTGAGTAGGAGATTAGTGCAACCATATAGGGAACAAGAATTAACCAAATTCGAGATTAGGATTATGAGACCTAGTAAGTAATTAATCCAATCGTCGAATACGTCCTAATGAGCACGAGAGTGGATTTAGGAGAATTTAGGGGTCCTGGTTGACATTGTAATTGAACTTAGGGAGGAATTCATCATCACTTGGGAATACATATTGGGTAGGGGGAATTGTGACCTTGGACATTTTAATTTCTGATTTTTAGTTAATTAGTTTATTAGATTCGTTAATTGAATTTTTGATAGTATTCTCTTTCTCTCAACCACCTTCTGTAACTTGACCAAACGTATCGGATTTCCCGCGGATTAGTCAAATTGGTAGCCCAATCCCTGAGTTCCACCTCGGTAATTACTTACCGTGTTTATTTTATTACTTGCGACGACCCGGTACACTTGCCGGAGTAACAACAAGTTTTTGGCGCCGTTGCCGGGGATTGGCACAACCAATTTTCCTAATTTTTAGGAAATTCGGCTGTTTGGTTAAGCTGATTTTTGGTTTTATTTTCTTTTATTTAATTGCCATTATTTTTCTCTGTTTCTTTGATTCCACTTGGTCTTTGCCTGTTTTTGTATGCGAGGTACTCTTCTACAAGAGGACTTGCTATCCGATTCAGAGATCACCAGGACCGAGAGGCAATTAAGAAAAGAGGCCAGAGAAAGGAAGAGGTTGGAAGCAATTAAAATAGAGGGCATGGCTGAAGAAAATCCTCCTCCTCCTCCTCCTCGTTACAAGCCTCTCTTTGAGTACGATCTACCAAGCTTGGTAGATTGTGACTCTTCTATTGTGAGGGGCAACCTGAACACAGACTCCTTCAGAGTTGAAGCATGTGTCACATTCCAGATCCGGGAGAATCAGTTTGATGGGAGTGGCAAACAGGACCCTCATAGACACATCACTCGCTTCCTTGAAGCGTGTGACTTACGAAAGACCAGGGAGTCTCTCGGGATGAGTTTCGCTTATGCGGCTTTTCCCTCTTTCTCTTAGGGATGTCGCTCGCGATGGGTTGATGATTTTGGATAGGAACAAGATCGAAACTTGGGAGCAAATGGCACAGAAGTTCCTAACCAAATACTTTCCTCCTCGAGAAGGCGGCACAAGCAAGAATAGTCTCACTTCATTCAGGCAAACGGAGGATGAAACATATAATGAAGCTTGGGAGAGGTACAATGGCTTATTGAGAAGATGTCCTCAGCGTTCTTTGACCCGGTTTCCAAAGTTCAACATTTCTTTAATGGGTTGAGGGACGCTATCGGATGAATCTGTGATGCCGCATGTGGCGGTTCTTTCTCTTATTTATCAGCAGAGGATGGATGGACATTGTTAGAGAAGATGTCATATAATGATTACAACCGTGGTAGGGAGACCTCGAGTGGAATCGGTTCGGGACAATGGAAGCCATTTTAGAGCAAAAACAGACTTTTGAAGATGCAGTATGAGGCTTTGTCTGGGAACAAGAGGGTTAATGCGATACACGAGGGAATGCCTCCGGGTTGTGCAAATTGTAATGGAGATCATGACACTCAGATTTGCCCGCTAAATTTCTCTCAGGAACATGTGGACTCATGCCACAACTTCTACGACAATCGTGCCCCGAACAACTATCGAGGAACAATCGAGAATCAGAATAGGGGCTACATGAGAAGAGACCATCCGGGATTTGCTTGGAGTGATGTTAATGGTGGTCTAGCCGGTCAACAACACCCTCAACAGAATTGGCAACAACCTCAACAGGGTCTGAGACCAAACATTGGAATTCAGCAGCGCAATACTCAGCAGGCTCCTCCGGGGCCTAATCAGTTGCAAATATCAGATGGGGGAAGACGACAGTGGGAGCTGGCCTTTGAGAAGATGACCGCGACAGTTGAGAAGTTGTCAACCTATACATGCACAGCTTTGGAGAAAGTAAATGCGTCAGTTGACAAGTTGGCAACTCATACAGGGTCAGCAATTCACAATCTAGAGACGCAGGTTGCTCAGCTCGCGAGGCAACTTAATGAGCGTCTTCCAGGCACTCTCCCAGGTGACACCAGATCAACCCGAAGAACCAATGCAATGCCATCACAACTAGAAGCGGAAGGGTGTTGGGACCTAGCAGGGGTACCACTAGTTCTCAGGATGACAAGGGCCCGGAACAACTACCCGTTGAGGAAGAGCAACCAGAGAAAGAAGGGTTGGCAAGTGACAGGGGACCGGAGCAAGGGGGAAGGCTAAAACTTGTGGATGAAGAGTTCCGAAAGAAGAAGTGGGTTGAACCCCAAGACCTCCCGCCCTACATGAAGGTTCCGTATCCGGAAAGATTGAAGAAGCCTCAACAGGATAAGCGGTTCAACGAGATTCCTTGATGTCTTCCGCAAGCTTGATTAACATTCCATTTGCGGAAGCCTTGGAACAGATGCCATCATATGCCCGGTTTATGAAGGAGCTTCTCACCAAGAAGCGGAGGATAGTAGATGAAGAAACGGTTCTTTGTGACCGAGGAGTGTAGTGCCATTCTTCGAGAGAAAACTACCTCCAAAGTTGAAGGATCCCGGTTCTTTTTCGATACCATGCACCATTGGGGGGATGACTGTAGGGAAGGCATTGTGTGATCTAGGGGCAAGCATCAACTTGATGCCCCTCTCTATGATGAAGAGGTTGGGGATCAAAGAATTCAAGGATACACGGATGTCGCTCCAACTAGCCGATCGCTCTATAAAATATCCTTATGGGGTGGTCGAAGACTTGTTAGTAAAAGTGGACAAGCTCATATTTCCGGCGGACTTTGTAGTGCTTGATATGGACGAAGACGCCGAGGTTCCTCTCATATTGGGTAGGCCCTTCTTGGCCACTGGGGGTGCCTTGATAGATGTGCGACAAGGGAAACTCACTCTAAGGGTGCAAGATGATGAGGTAGTCTTCAATCTCTTTGAAGCAATGAAGCACCCTGCAGAGAGGTCGGAAGTGTATCGAGTGGATGTGGTGGACCCAACTGAAAAGGTGAAGACAACTCGAGAAGACCATGATCCTTCATTTGCAACAGTATCGGTAGAATCTCATGAGAAAGACAGTGAGGAAAAAGGTCCTTCGGGGGATGAAGTCTACCTTGAGTGGCTACGAGACATGGAACCCATACCGAGTCTCCCAAGGGAAGAATGTGCAAGGAAAGAACTCAGCAGCAAAGGAATGAAAAAGAAGGGTAAAGCACCAAGGTTGAAGGGTGGCACAACCGTGGTGGTCAAGACAGACAATGAATTGATCTCAAAAAGGATCACCACGGAGTGGAGAGTTCGTGCTGATTATAGAAGGGTCCTGAACTTAAATGAGCTGTCCGGGAACCGCATGCGAGCAGGTGAAAGGGCACAAACCTACAAAGAACGGGCCAAGGAATGGCATGGCAAGCAGGATCTTCCTCCGGATTAACCCTTAGAGGCGACTTGAGTCAGGCTCGGGACGTTAAACAAGCGCTACTTGGGAGGCAACCCAAGCTAGGTACCCTCTCCTTTTCTCACTCTTGTTTTTGTTTTTGTTTTTGTGTTTGTTTGTTTTTGTTTGTCACTCTTGAATAATTTGAGAAGATCAAGAGTTGTTGTATGAATGTTGTGTCGGCAAGCGTGTTGGATTTTAATTGAATTGAGCATAGATTGATCGCATGAATTATTTGACCATTGATGATTTCCCCTAAGTTCTGAAATTAGAAAAGTTTATCCCCACTTAAAAATTGAAAACTGAACTTTGAGGATTTTGTTGTGATTACTTGATTTATGATAAGTTTGGGGTGAGGGGGGTGTACACATTAGGAATCGTATCTCGGTCAGACAATTTGCAAAATGTCCAGGTGAGGATTTGAGCCTCCAACTCTGTTTTTGAATGTGTGAATCACTGTTAAGTTGAACTTTCCCGAATTTGCTTGAATCTCTATATGGTTTGCATGTTTATGTGTGGCATCAAATGATTTAGGCAATTTTCTTTGAATTAACTACTTGGCCTAAAATGAACCATCCCTCATGCATGTTCCCTAGTTAGCCAAATTGAGCCCAATTGACCTATTGTTTCTTGATGACCCTACATTACGAGCCAAAATCTGAAAAACCATGTTAACCCAATCTTAGGATTAGGAGAGCATGGAAATGAGCAAGAGAAAGGTTGTGAGAAACTAAGTTTGGGGTGGCTACGAGGTGATATGTCATATTGGGATGAGAAAAAGAAAATAAAGGTTGACCCAAGGCAAAAAGAAAAGAAAAGAAGAAAACAAAGAAAAAAAAAAATTTGCCAAAGGAAAAGGGGCAAAACAAAAAGATTAGCAAGGAAAAGGATGTAGCCACCCGAGCCCAAATGAAAAAATGGAAAAAGGAATTTGAGTGGAAAAAAGTGTCAAAATGCTCATGCTCTCTTAGTTCCTAGGGACTTAAGCCTAAATATCCTTCATTATCCTACCCTGAGCCAGGCCCCATTACAACCTTTAAAAGACCTTCTGATGTTGCATACATGTTTTCGTGGGAACTACTTTTGAGATGAAAATCAAATTCATGGGAAGTGCTCTTGATAAGTGAAATTGAGTGAAAAAGTTGAAAGCCTAGACGAATTTGAGCGAATGAGTGAAATTTTACATACCCTTGTGAGGAAGGCAGTTGTTTGAAATTGGTGATCTTCCTTTTGTGTGTGACCCTGATCCTCAACTTAGACTCATGATTGCATGAATGATGAAGTTCTCAACGGTTTAAAGTAAATGAATGTGGGGATTACATTGATGTAGGGGGGAGATCATTGGAGAAAAACTGTTTTGTAAAGTTGCATTAAATGTGTGCAAAATCGATTGATTCCTTTAGGCTTGCCAAGTCTTGAGTCGTTTTTGAGTTTTAAGCTTGCTTGGGGACAAGCAAGGTTTAAGTTTGGGGTATTTTGATAAGCCTCTGGCTTATCTAGTTTTATGACTAGATGAACTAGGGTTCATGTGCCTATTTATTCGAGTTCACTCTCGTTTTCGCCCAAATTTGCCTTGTTTTGTTCCTAAGTTGGACTTTGACTCATTTTGCGTCTTTTTGGCGCCGTTGCCGGGGATTGGGTTAACGGCGCAAAAATGAGTCAAAGTCCAACTTAGGAACAAAACAAGGCAAATTTGGGCGAAAACGAGAGTGAACTCGAATAAATAGGCACATGAACCCTAGTTCATCTAGTCATAAAACTAGATAAGCCAAAGGCTTATCAACCAAATCCTTCATTTCCACTGACTTCCATGAATGAGTTCTCAGATATGGTAATAGAACACGTGAGATAATGCTTAGCTTTTAGATTGAGCTGATACTGATTTTCTGCTCTTAAGTCCATTTGGCTCTAGGGACAGTAGCTCCAGCTTCACCTCTTGGCTCTGTGTAGCCGGTTTCAATCAGCTCCCAAATATCTACGTTCTATGCATCCAAGAAAGCCATCATCCTCTTCTTCCAGTAGTGAAATCAGTTCCACCAAAGAGAGGAGGTCTGTTGATAGATTGTCCTTCTGCATCCATGGTTGTTGGATCGTACTCCCTCAGCACTTGTTAGATCCTCAACCCTTTCGAGTCTGAGCTCTGATACCAACTGAAGTTGACACAGGCAAACACAAGAAGGGGGTTGAATTGTGTTTGTTAATAATTTTCGAAAACAACCTTTTCCAAAACTTATTTTCTCACACAATGAAAATAAGGCAGATGTACACACAGAAAAAGATCTTTTAAAAGCTTAACAAAATGAAGTTCAAATCCCCACAGTCAATATAAACACATAAAACTGAATAGATAAGGGATTAGAATATTCACGCAAGTGTTTTATCCCGGTTCACTCTCTTCCAACCAAGAGCTACGTCTAGTCCCTTCGACTTGAAGGTTTTACTCCACTATTTCTCCAAATAGATTACAACAAGTATTAAACACCTCTCCAGGCTACAAGTATTCCTTTCTTACAAAGCCTCTTCAGGCTCTAACTCTAACAAAGAGATTGTACGCTTTTGATCTTATAACTCACTATGTGGGAGGATATGAAAGTTTAAGATCGCTTGAATATCACAACAATATTCAAGCTAAAGAATTACAGACTTTTACTCTTGAAAGAATAAAGGAATGAGAGCTTGTAGATTGGCCAAAATTTCAGCTCGCAAAAGTTGTTCTTCAGTGGTTGAGGTCTTCTATTTATAGTGACCTTCTTCTTCACTTGAAAAACTTCAACGGTTGTTTTGAATATTCCCGTTTAGAGATAGCATTAAATACATAATATCCGTTGTGACTGATAGCTTGATCGTGGCCATTGTGAAATGTACTCTTGGTTATCACTTTTGCATAAAATGGAGGGTCACCAGCTCTGAGCAATGTCAACTTGAAAACTGTCTTTCCCCTTTTGTGAAAATTCCAGTTATTTTAGTAGAAAAGGTGACAGGGTACAGATCGTTTTGTATTTCCCCATTGTACTGTGTTGCTTTTTGCATTTCCTTGATGGTACTATGTTTCTCTCACAAAGAAACAAGGCATTAAAATAGATAAAACAAATAAGAAGGACCAACATTTGTTTTGAAATAAATATCAATCATTTGAAATAAATATTTCTTTGTGGTCGGGTTAGCATTTACTTAGCTAGACGGAGCATATGAAAACTTATAACAAAAAGAGCTCGTCTACTTAAAATCTGCATCTACACGCTCATAGGTAAAACCAAGTCTATGGACTTGCAGTTTTATTTTTGCTCGTCTACTGACGTGGCATATCCTCTCGTCTATCATCAAGTCTTTAGACTTGCTATATTTCAGTTAGTTATTTTTGATCTCTGTCTACTGACGTGGCATTTAAGCTTGTCTACTCATTGAAACTGAAGTTCTTGTCTACTGAGAGTAATTTATTAACCATCTACTCAAATATAAAAAATAAAAAAATATACCAAATGATAAGCCGCTGGCTCATCTAGTTTTATGGCTAGTATGACCGTGGTTTTGTGCTAATTTTATATCATTTTCGCCCAAATTAGACTTGATTGTCTTTAAGCAGCATTTTGAGTCTGTAAAGTATTTTTAGGTTAATTTAGTTGATTTAGAGTTAAATAAAGCACTTATGCTATTTTCTGTTTTCAGGTAATAAAAAGAAATAAATCTGGAGCTTTCGCCCCGCGAGAAGGCATTCGCCTCGCGAACCTGAAGCGTGACTGTTCCAGAATTTGCAATCCTTTCTGTATCGCCCCGCAAACATCTTACTCGCCTCGCGAGACTGAAGACCAGAAGCCACGACTTTTCCATTCCTCGCCACGCGAGATGTGCTTCGCCTCGCGAGAATACCAAACGTTGAAGACTGTTCGTAAGATTCGCATCGCGAGACGGTGTTCACCTCGCGAGTACGCGGAATCCAGAAGTTGTATATAAGCCTGTTTGAAGGCAGAACTTTGGTTAGCAAGTTTTTAGTCAGTAGTTGTAGTTCAGTAGTTTATTTTCTTTTCTTTTGTGCTTATGTCTGTAATGGAGAGCTAGTCTCCTTAGATTAATCTACTGTAATTGGTTTCAATTACACTTGAGGTTCTGTATTTCATGTTTTGTTTGCTATTCTCTTTTCAATGCGATGCTATATGTTTCTGTATGTTTAATTCAGGAGTGTATAGTGTTGTGTTGATTCATTTCGGTGATGTTATGTTCCTATACTTAATCGCGTTTGTTTAATTCACGTGTGTTCGTTCATGTTCGTTTAGTTCATGAGGGCTTCACCCCGTTTGTTTAATTCGGGAATAGGAACATATATCCGTGGTAGCGATTTTGTTGTAAATTGTTGCTACAACCGGGAGGGGATTAGAATCTGCTTAGGGCTTGGAATTATATCAACCAATGATAGTGGGAAACCGAGAACAGTAGGTTGATCGTCTTTAGCTATTTGTTAATCTCTTTGAACTGCCTTGTTTTCTTTGCTCTATTTTACTTTGTTTCTTATTTGCATTCACTCCAAACCCCCCAAAACTGATTTTCTGTTAATAATAGCAACCTAAGAGTCCTTGAGAGACGATACTCGAGTTGTCGCTCCCTATCTACATTATTTTGTAAACGCTCTTTCTTTTTGGCGCGTGGCGACAGCGCGACCACCAAACTTTTTGAGCTGCTCGTCTACATGAATGGACTTGGATTCACAATCTAAGTCCATAAGTCCAAGCAGATATAAGGAAACTTTATTCAAGGTTTCCTTAACTTATATATTCTTAACATTCCTGCATGACTAGATAAAGCATGTTAGATCTCAACTAAAACTTTGCCATGCAAATTTAATCCTTTTTGTTAACATCAAAACTCAGATTATTAATCCAAATCACTTTGATTCCAACAGTCACCAGGCCCGAGATCAGCAAGAATGCCCTGGTACTCGTCCGGTTCAATTTGCTACATTATTTGAATCCCGTCAATCTGATGAACATCTTGGTATGGAGCTTGTCTCAGGTTGACTTATCACATTGTCCATGATCGCCCTGCGTGCCTTCACTCGAATAACACCCAACCAGTCTTGATGTCCCTTTGGAAACAGGGTAAAATATACATGCTCTACTTGTTGTACAAATATAAACGGGTCGTACACCTGATATCTTCGCGACTTCCTAACTTCTACAGTCCCATGCTTATTGTCAACTTTTGTGCCCCTATTGGGAGTGTTATCAAACCATTCACACTTGAATAAGACTAACTTCTTATTGGGATGACCTGAATACATTAATTCATAAGTATCCCTTAAGATTCCAAAAAAATATCCTCTAATTGACCGTTGGTCCCTCTAACACAAACACCGCAATTTGAAGTTTTCACGACTTGACCCCATCGACTTGTGTGAAACTTATATCCGTTTATAATGTCTCAAATGTTCGAATCCTCCTGTCTGGTCCCCGTGCTAAAGCGTGTTAAGTCTCTAAAATGTTTGATATGCATTTCCCTAAGTTTTGATGAAAAATAAACATTGGTTAATGATTTAATTAACCTTCATATTGGTTGCAAACCCATCTATTGAGTGTGCAGATTAATAAAAAAATAGAATGAGACGTCCAACAAAGTGAAACAAGCATACGTCCAACAAAGTGTAACAATCAGACGTCCAACAAAGTGAAACAAGCAGACGTCCAACAAAGTGTAACAAGCAGACGTCCAACACTGTAGTGTTTGTAGCGCACGTTCAAAACACAAGAGAAAGAAACCCGTATCTAATAAAAATATTAGAAGGCCGCGTCTACTAAAAACAACAGGAGGCCGCGTCTACTAAAAACAACAGGAGGCCGCGTCTACTCAAAATATTAGAAAAACCCATCCAGTGAGGTATCAAAATTATCCGTCCAATGACGTGGCACTTGGAGCGCGTCCATCAAAGTATCAGAATAGCGCGTCCATCAAATTATCATAAAAGACCGTCCAGTGAGGTATCGGAAAGGTCCGTCCAATAACGTGGCATATGTAGCTCGTCCATTAAGGAAGCAGATGGAGCTCGTCCATTAAGGTCAGAATGTATCCGTCCACTGAAGAACAAGAGACTCTCGTCCAGTAGAGTGACTGAGACTCTCGTCCAGCAGACTAACTGAGACTCTCGTCCAGTAGAGTGACTGAGACTCTCGTCCACCAGAGTAACTGAGACTCTCGTCCAGTAAAATAACTGAGACTCTCGTCCACCAGACTAACAGAGGCTCTCGTCCACTAAAGGTGACAGAAGCTCTCGTCCACTAAAGGTGACAGAAGCTCTCGTCCACTAAAAGTAACAGAAGTGCTCGTCCACTAAAGGTGACAGAAGCGCTCGTCCACTAGTCTTTGGACTTGCTGAGTCCTTAATATGGAGCTCGTCTACTAGCCCGAATGAAAACTCAAATGACTAGATAGACGTGATTATTTTCAAGATGGAAGAACTTATCTTATGATCGCGAATTCTTTAAGGATTATCATAATCTTGGTTCAAGAACCAGAAAGAGACTTGAAGCCTTCTCTCCTACTCAGTTTCACGATTATCAAGAAAAGTAAGAAGCTACTCTCTCAAGCAACCTTGGATAATCAGAACCAAAGACCAGTTAAAGAATGCTACCGACGTGCTTTATTCCCTAGTACCTCTGGTCCTTACACAAAAAGGGAAGTGTACTCAGCAAAGTACAAAAAGCTCTCTGCTCAACTTTGATATGGCTGTAGCACGATGAATAAAGCCATGATCCTTCATGTTAGAATACAACCAACGACTCTATTGCATTAATGGTTGCCCAGAACGACTCTATTGCATTAATGACTACTCAGAACGACTCTATTGCAATTAATGAAGTTCTGCTTGAAGCCAACATCTGAGAGGATGTCTCTAACGGATCCTAAATGCTTGAAGACCATAAATACAGAAGCCATTGAAGATGAAGAGATAATATACACATTGCATTAAAAACACCATTACTCTGAGCATTTATTTCTTCATTCTTTTATTCTTTATTCTTCAATCATTTTGAAGTTATTACGCAGACTTTCCTGAGCCTTACATTTAAACCACTCTCTGAGTGTTAGTGAAAGATCTGCCTGTGAGAAATTGTATTTATTACAAACCAAATCTCTCAAACAAACCTAAGTGATCCTGAAGAGGCTAGGTGTGAAAACAATACTTGTCTTGAGCCTGAAGAGGCTAGGTGTGAAAACAATACTTGTCTTGAGCCTGAAGAGGCTATGTGTGCAAATAATACTTGAGTCTGTAACCTTATTAGTTATAGTGGATAAATCTTGGTGCTGTCAAGGACTGGATGTAGCTCTTTGATTTGAAGAGTGAACCAGGATAAATCACCGTGTCAATCTATCTTCCATTAAACTCTTTAATTGTTTTAGTTTTTCTTGCATCTGTCAAGTGGTGTGTGTGCAATAGTCACCCGTCCATCCTGTATTCTTCCACTCATCCAAAGATAGCTTTCTGTTTGCGAAAAGATTTCAGCTTTGCTTAAATTATGATAAACACAATTCAACACCCCCTTCTCGTGTTTATAGTTGTCTATTTCAGTTGGTATCAGAGCTTAGCCTCTGGGTTGAACATCTACCAGTGTAGAGGTAAAAGGTCCTGAAGAATAGACATGACGGCTGGAGCTAGTACAAGTGGAAGTCATCGATCAAAGGAGCCTCCCTAACCGCAACCTCCTTACTTCAATGGAGAAAATTACAACTACTGGAAAGATAGATTTCAGTGGTTTATTCTATCCACAAACTCTGATATTTGGGATGTCATCACAGATGGTCCATTCATTACCAAGAATGATGATAACACTGACAAACCAAAAGCTCAGTGGACTGCTGCAGAAAAATCAAAATGGGAGTTGAACCACAAAGCCAGATACAATATCATTTGTGCTCTCAGTCCGGAGGAGTTTGAGAAGGTATGTGCCTGTGACTCTGCAAAAGAAATATGGGACACCTTAGCTGTCACACATGAAGGAACAGCAAAGGTCAAAGAGTCAAAGATTGCCATACTTGTTAGAAAGTATGAACTATTCATCATGGAGGAAGGAGAATCTGTTGCTCAGATGATAGGAAGATTTCAAACTATCATCAACAGTTTAAAATCTCTTGGCAAAGTCTATACCAATGCTGAGAAAGTTGGTAAGATTCTGAGAAGTCTACCTAAACAGTGGAGACCTTTGGTCACTGCTATCTCCCAAGCCAAGGATCTCACTACCTTGATTATGGATGAACTTCTTCGAACACTCACTGTGCATGGTCACTGCTATCTCCCAAGCCAAGGATCTCACCAGTGATGCTGACCTATAAGAACTCGAGGATTCTGAGAGTGATGAAGAGTTGTCTCTCCTGACCAGGAAGATAAAGCTTCTCCTACAGAAAAAGAAGTTCAGGAGGGATAGGCCATTCAGAAGGTCCAACAAGGACAATAACTTCAAAGAATCCACGTCAACAGGCAAAAGTTCAATTGTTTGCTATGAGTGCAAAAAGCCCGGTCACTTCAAGGCTGAATGTCCTCAACTCAAGAAGGCCCATTTTAAGAAATTCATCAAGAAGAAGAAGAAAGGAATGATGGCTACTTGGGAGGATCTGGAGTCAACATCTTCTGATGAAGAAACTGAGGAAGAAGCCAATCTCTGTTTGATGGCCAACACTGAATCAGACTCTGATGATGAGGTACATCCTAACTATGAGGAATTACTTGATGCTTATGAGGAGTTGTTGGAGGAATCCAACTGCTTATCTAAAGCCTTCGAATCCCTCAAGAGAAAGTATGTAAAGCTCACCAGTGAGCATAAACAGAAATCTCAAGAGTGCGAGAAGCTGGCTAAAGAGAACAGTGAACTGAAGACTGAAAAGTCTAATTAATGAAGCTAAGATCTCAAGTGAAACATCACCATCTGAAGAAGTTGAAAAACTTCAACAGAAAGCGGAAGATCTCACTTCTGATCTTGCCAAATTTGTTAATGTTAGAGACAATCTGACTAAGCTACTTGGCATTCAGAAGCACTCTCTTAACAAAGAAGGTATTGGATATGTCCATCAGACACATCATAAAGTATCAACTAAAGCTTCTAAAGTATATGTTAAGTCAATTATAACCAAATCAACACCTATTTGTAACTTCTGTGGAAAAACTGGGCATGTTATGTCTAAGTGTATCCATAAGAAGAGAAGGAAGTCTTTACAGACTCATAGAACTAACAGAAAAGGACCCAGAAAAATATGGATACCTAAAGATCAAATAATTTTTGTTGCAGATGTCCCCAACAGGACAAAGAAAACACCACTGCTGGTACCTGGACAGTGGCTGCTCGTGACATATGACAGGAGAAAGGTATATGTTCCTAGACCTCCAACTTAAGAAAGGAGGACACGTTGCCTTCGGAGGAAATCAGAAAGGGAAAGTTATAGGTATTGGTACTATTGGTGGTAAACCCCCTCTTCCCTCTATATCTAATGTTCTTATGGCTAAAGGATTAAGACACAATTTGCTTAGCATAAGTCAATTATGTGATAGTGGTTTTGATGTTTCCTTTACCAAGGATGTATGCATAGTTAAATACTGTAGTGGCAAAACCTTTTTTTCAGCTAAAAGGCAACAAAATCTTTATAAGATTGAACTGTCTGATCTCTCAGATCAAGTGTAACCTGTCTGATGTCTAAAGAGGATGAAAGATGGTTATGGCATAAGAAACTAGGATATGCTAGTATGAAACTAATTTATGAATTAAAAAGGAATAATCTCGTGAGAGGATTGCCTGATATTAGCTTTAAGAAAGATGTCTTGTGTGATGCATGTCAGAGAGGTAAACAGATAAAATCAAATTTCAAATATAAAAACCAAGTATCAACCTCTTGACCTCTTCAGTTGTTACACATGGATCTGTTTGGACCAGTTAGTGTTGCCAGCCTGGCTGGAAGAAAATATGGATTTGTCATAGTTGATGACTATTCTAGCTACACATGGGCACTCTTCCTAACACACAAGGATGAGTCTTTTAAGGTTTTCTCAGTATTCTGCAAAAGAGTACAAAATGAGCAGGGTTTCTGTATTTCTACCCTTAGAAGTGATCATGGGGGAGAATTTGAAAATGAGCAGTTTAGACAGTTTTGTGAGGAGAATGGAATCTCTCACAATTTCTCTGCACCTAGAACTCCACATCAAAATGGAGTGGTTGAGAGAAAGAACAGATCTCTGCAAGAGATGGCTAGATCTATGCTCAATGAAAACAATCTCCCTAAGTACTTCT
The DNA here is from genome assembly GCA_030762895.1 of Sophora flavescens. Taxonomy (NCBI): domain Eukaryota; kingdom Viridiplantae; phylum Streptophyta; class Magnoliopsida; order Fabales; family Fabaceae; genus Sophora; species Sophora flavescens. The sequence continues at coordinate 109,007,608 of CM061066.1, read as the reverse complement.
GGGCAGAAGCTGTAAACACTGCTTGCAATGTACAAAACAGAATACTTATTAGGCCTTTTCTAAAAAGGACTCCTTATGAATTGTGGAAAGGAAAAATCCCCAACATATCTTATTTTCATGCTTTTGGATGTGAATGTTTTATTTTGAATACCAAAGATAATCTTGGAAAATTTGATTCTAAGGTAGATAAAGGTATTTTCATAGGTTATTCTGAAAAGTCCAAGGCTTTTAGAGTTTACAATTCAAGAACTTGTATTATTGAAGAATCTGTTCATGTTAAATTCAATGATGGTTTAAAGACTGATAAAGAACTATCAGATCTAGAAGATGATCTTGTAGGTCTTGATATAAACAAGCCAGAAAGTCAACAACCAGATCTAACCAAAATAGAACCAGTGCCTGAGGCTGAAAGACCAGTGGAACAGACCAGTCAGTATATAAGTCAAGATCTTCATGATGATCTCAAAAGGTATTGGAAGTTCAACACTCATCATCCTAAGGATCTTATTATTGGAAATCCTTCTGAAGGAGTAAGAACCAGATCCACATTAAGAGAATCAAGCAATATGGCCTTTATTTCATATTTGGAGCCTAAATGCATTGAAGAAGCTCTTGAGGATGAAAGCTGGATTCTTGCTATGCAAGAAGAACTTAACCAGTTCACCAGAAATGATGTCTGGACTCTTGTCTCTAAGCCCAAAAACAAGTCAGTTATTGGAACAAGATGGGTCTTCAAAAACAAATTAGATGATGATGGTAAAGTTGTCAGAAATAAAGCAAGGTTAGTAGCTCAAGGCTATAGCCAACAAGAAGGTATTGATTATACTGAAACCTTTGCACCTGTATCTAGAATAGAAGCCATACGCATTTTAATGTCATATGCTGCACAACACCAAATTATCCTATTTCAAATGGATGTAAAAAGTGCTTTTCTAAATGGTATAATTGAAGAAGAAGTGTATGTTAAACAACCCCCTGGTTTTGAGGATACTGATAAACCAGATCACGTTTTCAAACTTAAAAAGGCATTATATGGTTTGAAACAAGCACCTAGATCATGGTATGATAGACTCAGTTCTTTTCTCATGCATAATAGTTTTACTAGAGGCCAAGTAGACACTACTCTGTTCAAAAAATGCTCTAAAGAGAACTTTATTATAGTTCAAATATATGTTGATGATATTATTTTTGGAGCAACTAATGAAAAGCTATGCCAGGAATTTTCAAATCTAATGCAAGTTGAATTTGAGATGAGCATGATGGGAGAATTGAAGTTCTTCCTTGGATTACAAATCAAGCAGACAAGTGATGGAATTTACATTCATCAACAAAAATATACCAAGGAGATACTCAAGAAATACAAAATGGAAAATGCAAAGCTCATGAAAACCCCTATGCAACCCAATGCAAAACTAAGCAAAGATGATGACGGTAAAAAGGTAGATCAAACTGTCTACAGAGGTATGATTGGCTCTCTACTGTACTTAACTTCAAGCAGACCTGACATTCAATTTAGTGTTTGTATGTGTGCTAGATTCCAATCTGATCCTAGAGAATCTCATCTTAAGGCTGTAAAAAGAATATTTAGATATTTTCTTGGAACTACTAATCTTGGTTTGTTGTATTTAAGATCAAAAGAATACAGATTAGTGGGATATTGTGATGCTGATTTTGCTGGAGACAGAATAGAAAGAAAAAGCACCAGTGGAGGTTGTCACTTCATTGGAGCAAGTTTAGTCTCATGGTCAAGCAAGAGGCAGACAACCATTGCCTTGTCTTATGCTGAAGCAGAATACATCTCTGCTGCTAGTTGCTACTCTCAACTCTTATGGGTAAAACATCAACTTGCGGATTACTCTATTTATGAACATAACATATCTGTATGGTGTGATAATTCCAGTGCTATATGCTTAACTAAAAATCCAATTCAACATTCTAAGGCTAAGCATATTGAAATCAAACATCATTTCATTAGGGATTATGTTCAAAAAGGCATCCTTGATATTAAGTTTGTTAAAACTGAAAATCAATGGGCTGATATTTTCACTAAACCCCTCGCAGAAGAAAGGTTTTTATTTATTAGAGATAATCTAAACATGCATTGCATTGTTGAATGACATGTCTGAATGTTAAGCTGTCTGTGATAAATCTGTCATTACTCCTATATACATGTTCTTTCAACTAAGCATTAGTTCAGGGGGAGTAATGATACAATAGTTTAAGTGGAGTATGTCTAACCCTTTTTGATAAAACACATAAATAAAACTTGATAACTGTTGAGTCACCGGCAAGTGTATCGGGTCGTCGCAAGTAATAAAATAAACACGGTAAGTAATTACCGAGGTCGAACTCAGGGATTGGGCTACCAATTCGACTAATCCGCGGGAAATCAAATACGTTTGGTCAAGTTACAGAAGGTGGTTGAGAGAGAAGATAGGATTGAATTCAAATTAACAAATCTAATAAAAGCTAAGGTTTTAAAATCAGAAATTAAAATATCCAAGGTCTCAAATCCACCTACCCAATCATGTATAGTACCCAAGTGATGATGAATTCCTCCCTAAGTTCAATTACAATGTCAACCGGGACCCCCAATTTCTCCTATATCCACTGTCGTGCTCAATAGGACGTATTCGACGATTGGATTAATTACTTACTAGGTCTCATAATCCTAATCTCGAATTCTATTAATTCTTGTTCCCTATAAGGTTGCACTAATCTCCTAAATCCACTGTCGTGCTCATTATTCAATTAGTGATTCCAATCCAAGTTCTAAAACGCGAATCGCCGATCAGCCTCAAACACGTTTAACTAGTCAATCACGCAACACATATGATCAATGCAATCAAATCAGAATTGGAAAACATTCATTGGGAGAAGGGGAGAAAAACATACATCACAAGAACACTATACCGCCATGGGCGGCTTCATTGATCCCTCGGACGAGGGAATTAGTTCCTCATGCCCGTGACGACGCACAAACAATCCGACATAATCTCCATAATAAAATAAGAAAAGAAAAGAGAAGGGAGACGCAGCTCCAGAAACAAGGATTCGCACAAATCTGATCTAAAACAAGTGGAAAAACCTTGGATACCCATTCTGATCTGAAACAGCCTATAAATAGGGATTCTGGTTCTCGGTCGCTCGCGGGGCGAACCATCTTTCGCGAGGCGAACATTAGTTTTGGCGCGCATTCAATTTTGGATTCTCGCGAGGCGATAGTGTATTCGCGGGGCGAGTCTTCCAACTTCAATCTGTCACAGCCGTGACCTTCATCACGGCTAGGCCGTGATGGTCTTCGTCTTCCAGGGTGTTCAAACTCTCGCGGGGCGAACTTCCTCTCGCGGGGCGAGACTTCAAGCCTAGGCTGTGACCTTCATCACGGCTAGGCCGTGATGGTCTCTGACTTCCAGGTCTTCATGATTCGCGAGGCGAGCATAATGTTCGCGGGGAGAGCCAGAGTGATGACTGTTCCTGCTTTATCTGATGTTCAGGCTCGCGAGGCGAGTATCTCCAGAAGTGCTTTTTCCACTGCTTCTTGACTTTCCTTGACTCTCAGAGCTTCACTTATTGACCTGAAACAATAAAAAGACACAAAAAGCGTAATTCTATCCAAAATAGACTAAAAACTACTAAAAATGCCTAGAACGAGTAAAAGTCTACTTAGGAATAAAACAAGGCCAAATTTGGGCGAAAACGAGATTGAACTCGAATAATTTGCACAAAAACCATAGTCCATCTAGTTATAAAACTAGATAAGCCAAAGGCTTATCAAAACACCCCAAACTTAAACCTTGCTTGTCCCCAAGCAAGCTAAAACTCAAAAAGGACTCAAGACTTGGCAAGCCTAAAGGAATCAATCGATTTCGCACAAATTTCATGCAATCAAAACAGTGTTTCTCCAATGATCTCCCCCCCCCCCCTACATCAATGTAATCCCCACATTCATTTACTTTAAACAATTGAGAACTTCATCATTCATGCAATCATTAGTCTAAGTTGAGGATCAGGGTCACACACAAAAGGAAGATCACCAATTTCAAACAACTGCCTTCCTCACAAGGGTATGTAAAATTTCACTCATTCGCTCAAATTTGTCTAGGCTATCAACTTTTCACTCAACTTCACATTCCAAGAGCACTTCCCATGAATTTGATTTTCATCTCAAAAATGGTTCCCACGAAAACATGCATGCAACATCAGAAGGTCTTTTAAAGGTTGTAATGGGGCCTGGCTGAGGGTAGGATAATCAAGGATACTAGGCTTAAGTCCCTAGGAACTAAGAGAGCATGAGCATTAGACACATTTTCTACTCAAATTCCTTTTTCTATTTTTCTTTTTGCCTCTGGTGACTACAACTTTTTCCTTGCTATTTTTTTTTGTTTTGCCCCTTTTCTTTTGGCAATTATTATTATTATTATTATTATTATTATTATTTTTAAAATCAACCTTTATTTTTCTTTTTCTCACCCCCAATATGACACATCACCTTCTAGCCACCCCAAACTTAGTTCCTCACAACCATTCTCTTGCTACGCTTCCATGCTCTCCTAATCCTAAGATTGGGTTAACATGGTTTTTCAGATTTTGGCTTGTAATATAGGGTCATCAAGAAACAATAGGTCAATTAGGCTCAATGTGACTAACTAGGGAACATGCATTGGGGATGGTCCTTTTTAAGCCAAGTAGTTATTCAAAGAAAATTGCCTAAATCATTTGATGCAACACATAAACATGCAAACCATGAAGAGATTCAAGCAAATTCGGGAAAGTGCAACTTAAAAGTGATTCACACAATCAAAAACAAAGTTGGAGGCTCAAATCCTCACCTGGACATTTTGCAAATTGTTTGACCGAGATACGATTCCTAGTGTGTGCACCCTCCTCACCCCAAACTTATCATAAATCAAGTAATCACAATAAAATTCTCAAAGTTCAATTTTCAATTTTTCACATGGGGATCAATTTTCTATTTTCAGAACCTAGGGGGAAATCATCGATGGTCAATATAATTCATGCAATCAATCTATGCTCAATTTAATCAAAATCCAACAAGCTTGCCGACACACTATTCATGCACAAACTCTTGATCTTCTTAAATTATTCAAGAGTGACAAACAAAAAACAAAGTAAAAACAAAAACAAAAACAAAACAAAAGTGAGGAGAGGAGAGGATACTCCCTGATCAAGTTTCCATGGTTGCCTCCTCATCCAATTGGTCTCACGGGCTCCCTTATGTTGCATAGCATCCTGGAAGAACTCCTGCAAATGAAAACCTTAAGTGCAGATTCGCGAGGCGAGATATCACTCGCGAGGCTAATCTGGAAAATTGTTATTCACACTTTCCAGAATAGCGAGGCGAGTAGTATCTCGCGAGGCGAATCTAGAATTCCAACAGATGCTGATGCCCATAATCGCGAGGCGAAAGTAGACCTCGCGACGTGAGACAGAAACGTGAGTAAGCCTTTGAGGTTCTGGGCTTCTGTCTCGCGCGGCCACAATGGATTCGCGTGGCGAATCAAGTTTTTATTTTATTTTATAATAATATAAATAAAAATGACAGAAACTAAAACCAAAGGATACCTAACTTGGGTTGCCTCCCAAGAAGCGCTTGTTTAACGTCCCGAGCCTGACTCAAGTCACCCCTAAGGGTTAATCCGGAAGATCTTGCTTGCCATGCACTTTGCCTCGATCCGTTTTACGTAGGCTCTTGCCCTTTCATATGCTCGCATGCTGTTCCCGGACAACTCATTTAAGTCCAGTATCCTTCTATAATCAGCACGAACTCTCCACCCCGTGATGGTCCTTTTTGGGATCAACTCATTGTCTGCATTGGCCACCACGGTTGTGCCACCTTTCAACTTTGGTGCTTTATCCTCTTTTTCCCTGCCCTTGTTGTTTCTCTCTTCCCTTGCACATTCATCCTCTGGGAGACTCGGTATGGCTTCCATGTCTTTTAACCATTCAAGATAGACCTCATCTCCCAAAGGGCCTCTTTCCTCTCTATCATCATCATGGGATTTTACCAACACTTGAGCAAGTGAAGAACCATGGGCTTCTCTAGTCGCCTTTGCCTTGATAGTTGGATCCACCATATCCACCCGATATGCTTCCGTCCTCTCTGCAGGGTGCTTCATTGCTTCAAAAAGATTGAAGACTACCTCATCATCTTGCACCCTTAGAGTGAGTTTCCCTTGCCGCACATCTATCAAGGCACCCCCAGTGGCCAAGAAGGGCCTACCCAATATGAGAGGGATGTCAGCGTCTTCATCCATATCAAGCACTACAAAGTCCACCGGAAATATAAGCTTGTCCACTTTTACTAACAAGTCTTCGACCACCCCATAAGGATATTTTACAGAACGATCGGCCAGTTGGAGTGACATCCGTGTATCCTTGACTTCTTTGATCCCCAACCTCTTCATCATAGAGAGGGGCATCAAGTTGATGCTTGCCCCTAGATCACATAATGCCTTCCCTACAGTCATCCCCCCAACGGTGCATGGTATCGAAAAAGAACCGGGATCCTTCAACTTTGGAGGTAGTTTTCTTTGAAGAATGGCACTACACTCCTCGGTCACAGCAACCGTTTCTTCATCTACTATCCTCCGCTTCTTGGTGAGAAGATCCTTCATAAACCGGGCATATGATGGCATCTGTTCCAAGGCTTCCGCGAATGGAATGTTAATCTGAAGTTTGCGGAAGACATCAAGGAATTTGTTGAACTGCTTATCCTGTTGAGGCTTCTTCAATCTCTCAGGATACGGTACCTTCATGTAGGGCGGGAGGTCTTGGGGTTCAACCCACTTCTTCTTTCGGAACTTTTCATCCACAAGCTTCAGCCTACCCCCTTGCTCTGGTGCCTTGTCATTTGCCAACTTCTCTTTCTCAGGTTGCTCTTCCTCAACATGTGGTTGTTCCGGGGCCTTGTCTTCCTGAGAACTAGTTCCACCCCGGTTAGATCCCAACACTTTACCGCTCCTGATTGTTATGGCATTGCAATGGTTCTTAGGATTGTTCTCGATATCACCTGGGAAAGTGCCTGGAGGATGCTCATTCAGTTGCTTTGCGAGCTGAGCTATCTGCATCTCTAGATTGTGCATTATTGCCCCTGTATGCATTGTCAACTTGTCAACTTTCGTATTCACCTTCTCTGTGTTGATTACTATCTTTTCCATTGTCGCATTCATTTTCTCAAAAGCCAATTCCCAAGGCTGCCTTCCACCATCTGTTATTTGCAACTGATTAGGCCCGTGAAGAGCCTGCTGAGTATTACGCTGCTGGATTCCAATGTTTGGCCTCAGACCCTGTGGAGGTTGTTGCCAATTTTGTTGAGGATGTTGTTGACCGGCTAGACCACCATTAGCATCACTCCAAGCGAAACCCGGATGGTCTCTCCTCATATACCCCATATTCTGATTCTGACTGTAGTCATTCTGTCTATTCCTCTGATAATTATTCTGGGGCACAGTGTCATAGAAGTTGTGGCATGAGTCCACATGTTCCTGAGAGAAGTTGAACGGGCAGCTCCGAGTGTCATGATCTCCATTACAATTTTCACAACCCGGAGGCATTCCCTCGTGTATCGCATTAACTTTCTTGTTCCCAGACAAAGCCTCAATCTGCATCTTCAACAATCTGTTTTGCTCAAGAATGGCCTCCATTGTCCCAGAACTGATTCCATTTGAGGTTTCCCTTCCACGGTTGTAATCATTATATGACATCTTCTCCAATAATGCCCATCCATCCTCTGCTGATAAGTAGGAAAAAGAACCGCCAGCTGCGGCATCACAGTTCATCTGATAGCGCCCCCTTAACCCATTAAAGAAATGTTGAACCTTGGAGACCGGGTCAAAGAATGCTGAAGGGCATCTTCTCAATAACCCATTGTACCTCTCCCAAGCTTCATTGTAGGTTTCATCTTCTGTCTGCCTGAAAGATGTAACGGCTATTCTTGCCTGTGCCGCTTTCTGAGGAGGAAAATATTTGGTTAGGAACTTTTGTGCCATTTGCTCCCAAGTTACGATCTTTGTTCTGTCCAAGCTGTCAACCCAATCGCGAGCGACATCCCTAAGAGAGAGAGGGAAAAGCCGCAAGCGAAACTCATCTTGTGAGACTCCTCTTGTCTTCTGTAAGTCACAAGCTTCCAGGAAGCGAGTGATGTGTGTATGAGGGTACTGTTTGCCACTCCCATCAAACTGATTCTCACGGATCTGGAATGTGACACATGCTTCCACTCTGAAGGAGTCTGTATTCAGGTTGCCTCTCACAATAGAAGAGTCACAATCACCCAAGCTGGGTAGATCGTACTCGAAGAGAGGCTTGTAACGAGGAGGACGAGGAGGAGGATTTTCTTCGGTCATGTCCTCAAGATTAATCACTTCAAGCCTCTTTCTTTCTCTGACTTCCTTCCTTAAGCGCTTCTCAGTCTTGGTGATCTCCGAATCAAATAGCAAGTCCTCTTGTGAGATGGTACCTCGCATACAAAAACACAGCAAGACCAAGTGGAATCAAAGAAGTAGAGAGAAATAATAATGAAATAACAGAAAAAAAAATAAAAATAAAAATCAACTTAACCAATCAATCAAATTTCCTAAAAATTAGGAAAATTGGTTGTGCCAATCCCCGACAACGGCGCCAAAAACTTGTTGAGTCACCGGCAAGTGTACCGGGTCGTCGCAAGTAATAAAATAAACACGGTAAGTAATTACCAAGGTCGAACTCAGGGATTGGGCTACCAATTCGACTAATCCGCGGGAAATCAGATACGTTTGGTCAAGTTACAGAAGGTGGTTGAGAGAGAAGATAGGATTGAATTCAAATTAACAAATCTAATAAAAGCTAAGGTTTTAAAATCAGAAATTAAAATATCCAAGGTCTCAAATCCACCTATCCAATCATGTATAGTACCCAAGTGATGATGAATTCCTCCCTAAGTTCAATTACAATGTCAACCGGGATCCCCAATTTCTCCTATATCCACTGTCGTGCTCAATAGGACGTATTCGACGATTGGATTAATTACTTACTAGGTCTGATAATCCTAATCTCGAATTCTATTAATTCTTGTTCCCTATAAGGTTGCACTAATCTCCTAAATCCACTGTCGTGCTCATTATTCAATTAGTGATTCCAATCCAAGTTCTAAAACGCGAATCGCCGATCAGCCTCAAACACGTTTAACTAGTCAATCACGCAACACATATGATCAATGCAATCAAATCAGAATTGGAAAACATTCATTGAGAGAAGGGGAGAAAAACATACATCACAAGAACACTATACCGCCATGGGCGTCTTCATTGATCCCTCGGACGAGGGAATTAGTTCCTCATGCCCGTGACGACGCACAAACAATCCGACATAATCTCCATAATAAAATAAGAAAAGAAAAGAGAAGGGAGACACAGCTCCAGAAACAAGGATTCGCACAAATATGATCTAAAACAAGTGGAAAAACCTTGGATACCCATTCTGATCTGAAACAGCCTATAAATAGGGATTCTGGTTCTCGGTCGCTCGCGGGGCGAACCATCTTTCGCGAGGCGAACATTAGTTTTGGCGCGCATTCAATTTTGGATTCTCGCGAGGCGATAGTGTATTCGCGGGGCGAGTCTTCCAACTTCAATCTGTCACAGCCGTGACCATCATCACGGCTAGGCCGTGATGGTCTCTGTCTTCCAGGGTCTTCAAACTCTCGCGGGGCGAACTTCCTCTAGCGGGGCGAGACTTCAAGCCTAGGCTGTGACCTTCATCACGGCTAGGCCGTGATGGTCTCTGACTTCCAGGTCTTCATGATTCGCGAGGCGAGCATAATGTTCGCGGGGCGAGCCAGAGTGATGACTGTTCCTTCTTTATCTGATGTTCAGGCTCGCGAGGCGAGTATCTTCAGAAGTGCTTTTTCCACTGCTTCTTGACTTTCCTTGACTCTCAGAGCTTCACTTATTGACCTGAAACAATAAAAAGACACAAAAAGCATAATTCTATCCAAAATAGACTAAAAACTACTAAAAATGCCTAGAACGAGTAAAAGTCTACTTAGGAATAAAACAAGGCCAAATTTGGGCGAAAACGAGATTGAACTCGAATAATTTGCACAAAAACCATAGTCCATCTAGTTATAAAACTAGATAAGCCAAAGGCTTATCAATAACCCTTTTTGATGTTGACAAAAGGGGGAGAAAAGGAGAGATGAATAGGGAGAAAGGGAGAAATGAATAGGGAGAATGGTGGGAGAAATAGAATGGGAGAATGAATATGATATGACCCGTTCACTTAAGAAAATTTCAACCTATCTATATATGCTATTTTATTTGTTGATATTTTCTAAGGTTCGTTAAATCATCTCAATGTTTGTCATCATCAAAAAGGGGGAGATTGTTAAGTCTCTAAAATGTTTGATATGCATTTCCCTAAGTTTTGATGAAAAATAAACATTGGTTAATGATTTAATTAACCTTCATATTGGTTGCTAACCCATCTATTGAGTGTGCAGATTAATAAAAAAATAGAATCAGACGTCCAACAAAGTGAAACAAGCAGACGTCCAACAAAGTGTAACAATCAAACGTCCAACAAAGTGAAACAAGCAGACGTCCAACAAAGTGTAACAAGCAGATGTCCAACACTGTAGTGTTTGTAGCGCACGTCCAAAACACAAGAGAAAGAAACCCGCATCTAATAAAAATATCAGAAGGCCGCGTCCACCAAAAAGTATCAGAAGGCCGCGTCTACTAAAAACAACAGGAGACCGCGTCTACTCAAAGTATCAGAAAAACCCATCCAGTGAGGTATCAAAATTATCCGTCCAATGACGTGGCACTTGGAGCGCGTCCATCAAAGTATCAGAATAGCGCGTCCATCAAAATATCAGAAAAGACCGTCCAGTGAGGTATCAGAAAGGTCTGTCCAATAACGTGGCATATGTAGCTTGTCCATTAAGGAAGCAGATGGAGCTCGTCCATTAAGGTCAGAATGTATCCATCCACTGAAGAACAAGAGACTCTCGTCCAGTAGAGTGACTGAGACTCTCGTCCAGCAGACTAACTGAGACTCTCGTCCAGTAGAGTGACTGAGACTCTCGTCCACCAGAGTAACTGAGACTCTCGTCCAGTAAAATAACTGAGACTCTCGTCCACCAGACTAACAGAGGATCTCGTCCACTAAAGGTGATAGAAGCTCTCGTCCACTGAAAGTAACAGAAGTGCTCGTCCACTGATGAGTGTGATTTCACCTCATTTTCCATGTACATTTCTGCATGCATTTGCATATAAGTTAGGCCATTTTAGTTTGATTTTGGTTAATTTTTCCTTTGGAACAGATAAGGTGGTTTCTGTGTGTTGTTTTGCAGGATTTAACGGAAAAATGCCCAGAAATTAGCCTTGATGGAGCTTGGATGAAAAAGAGCCTGAAAAGAGAAGAAATTGAGCCAAGCAGAATTATGGTGATTCGCCCCGCGAGCCTGGATTCGCCCCGCGACCCTGAAAGCTGACTGATGGAGAAAATGCAAGCCTTTCTGGTTCACCTCGCGAACCCATGTCTCGCCTCGCGAGTCTGCAAACAGAAGCCATCACGCCCAGGCCCTGATGCTCCTCACGGGCGTATTGAAGAAAAACCTTTCGGTCTCGCGTCGCGAAGAAACTCTCGCCTCGCGAGAGATCAATTCTCTGAAGCAGATTTTTAATATTCGCCTCGCGAGACATGTCTCGCCTCGCGAATGCGCGCAACACTGACTGGTATAAGTTGCTGTTTTAGGGCAGAAAAGAGGGAGCTTTTGGTGGAGAGAGCACTTGGGGACTTGGAGGCTGCGGCTGAGCTAGGGTTTCGACCCTAGAGGGGAGTTGCTGAGAGGAATTGCTGTGAAGAAGAAGGAAAGCTTCCATGGAGTCTCTCCTCTCCTTTTCTCCTATTTCCCTGGTTTGGTTTTCTGTAAATATGAGTAACTGATCCCCCATTGTTGGGGTTAGATGCAGCTTTTCTGAACTGGTTGTATTTGATTTGGTGTTTTAATGCAAGTCTCTATTTCCTTATGAGTATGTGATTCTGTGCTTAATGCTTTCCTTAGATTTGCTACCCATAGGAATGATATGTTGCTTTGATAGATGACTGAAAGGTTGGTGTTAAGGCATGCTCATGAATCATATGCCAAGTAGTTCAAGAATCTAGACATAGGTGTTGAATGCTTGCAATCTTATAAGTCTTGACTTAATGCAAAATCACAGATTAATCCACCTAAGACATTAGGGTTTGATTTGTGGTTTTAGGCTCAATGCACCTAAGACATTAGGCTTGAGTACTTTAGAAAAGGCTTGATTGTCATAATTGAAGTAGGACTTGTGTTGATAACCATTTCATTGCAATTAAGGGAGGATTAGTGTAGTCCAACCCTAACAATCTTAGCCACATCTCTGTTTGCCTTCCAAGTGTTCGATAAAATTCCCAAAAGACCAAAAATATTGTTTTGCTTTCTTTATTTTCTGTTTTAATCTCTCATACTTTATTTTAGTTTGAATAGTTGTTAAGCTTGTGAATTGGTAATTGACAACCGATCCCTGTGGATACGATAACCGGTCTCACCACCGTATTACTTGATTGCGACAAGGTGCACTTGCCTTTATTTATATATTCTAAAAATCACGCATCATCCACTAAAGGTGATAGAAGCGCTCGTCCACTAGTCTTTGGACTTGCTGAGTCCTTAATATGGAGCTCGTCTACTAGCCCGAATGAAAACCCAAATGACTAGACAGACATGATTATTTTCAAGATGGAAGCACTTATCTTATGATCGCGAATTCTTTAAGGATTATCAGAATCTTGGTTCAAGAACCAGAAAGAGACTTGAAGCCTTCTCTCCTACTCAGTTTCACGATTATCAAGAAAAGTAAGAAGCTACTCTCTCAAGAAACCTTGGATAATCAGAACCAAAGACCAGTTAAAGAATGCTACCGACGTGCTTTATTCCCTAGTACCTCTGGTCCTTATACAAAAAGGGAAGTGTACTCAGCAAAGTACAAAAAGCTCTCTGCTCAACTTTGATATGGCTGTAGCACGATGAATAAAGCCATGATCCTTCATGTTAGAATACAACCAACGACTCTATTGCATTAATGGCTACCCAGAACGACTCTATTGCATTAATGACTACTCAGAACGACTCTGTTGCAATTAATGAAGTTCTGCTTGAAGCCAACATCTGAGAGGATGTCTCTAACGGATCCTAAATGCTTGAAGACCATAAATACAGAAGCCATTGAAGATGAAGAGATAATATACACATTGCATTAAAAACGCCATTACTCTGAGCATTTATTTCTTCATTCTTTTATTCTTTATTCTTCAATCATTTTGAAGTTATTACGCAGACTTTCCCGAGCCTTACATTTAAACCACTCTCTGAGTGTTAGTGAAAGATCTGCATGTGAGAAATTGTATTTATTACAAACCAAATATCTCAAACAAACCTAAGTGAGCCTGAAGAGGCTAGGTGTGAAAACAATACTTGTCTTGAGCCTGAAGAGGCTAGGTGTGAAAACAATACTTGTCTTGAGCCTGAAGAGGCTAGGTGTACAAATAATACTTGAGTGTGTAGCCTTATCAGTTATAGTGGATAAATCTTGGTGCTGCCGAGGACTGGACGTAGCTCTTTGATTTGAAGAGTGAACCAGGATAAATCACCATGTCAATCTCTCTTCCCTTAAACTCTTTAATTGCTTTAGTTTTTCTTGCATCTGTCAAGTGGTGTGTGCGCAATAGTCACCCGTCCATCCTGTATTCTTCCACTCGTCCAAATCTAGCTTTCTGTTTGCGAAAAGATTTCAGCTTTGCTTAAATTCTGATAAACACAATTCAAACCCCCCTTCTCGTGTTTATAGTTGTCTATTTCAAAGCGTACAATATAGCGTTTTGAATTTGGCTTTCCTTAACCTAGGATTAATGATTCTCAAGAGTATTATAAACAATCGCAAGGTAGTAGTTAATAGAAATATAAGTTAGATGGCTTACTTAACTTTTGAACCACTTAGGAAAATGTTTGACAACCTCTTGAGGAAATTGAGACTCCGAGATGTCGGGATCAAGCTCTTTCAGCTCATTGGCATATATTCTATCATTAGACAATACAAAATCTATTAAATAAAAAATACTAACAAAACTTAAGATGTTACTAATGAATTAATAGCAACTTACTCTAGTAATGGCTCCACCTCCTCGCAATTTTGAAGCACGTACAACTCAATAGCTATCATTTCACGGGCACCCAACCATGATTTCTTTTCTACACCACATGCCCTGCCCGGATGATTAAAAATTGATATTTGAGGGCTAGTAGAATATCCTTCACCATCATCAGCATTACATAACAATCTAGTTCTCCTTGTCTCTATGTTGTCTGGATAGTAAAATGAGGCAAAAGTAGAAGCCTCGTCCACTAGATATGCTTCACAAATAAAACCTTCAAACCTAACCTTGTTCTTTACTTTTAATTTTAACGAATGCAAAAACCTACATATTACAACCCCAAGCTAATGATTATTAACATATACATACCAATTTTGATATCATAATTAATTGCAGGTACAAAATAAGTTTAATACCTCTCAAATGGGTACATCCAATGATATTGAACCAGACCACCTACTCGTGCTTCGTACGGTAAATGGATGGGAAGATGCTCCATCGAATCAAAGAAGCTCGGAAGGAATATTTGTTCCAGCTTACATAACAAGACCGGAATGTCCCGCTCCGTATCCTTCAGTTGCTCAACCTTCAATGTTGTGGAAGTTAATACTCTGAAGAACTAACTCAACTCAACAATCGGATTCTAAATCTCCACCTGTAAAGAGGCAAATGCAATGGGAAGCAACCGTTACAGGAATACATGACAATCATGACTTTTCATTCCATGCAGTTTTCCCTCCCTAGTATTAACACATCTGGATAGGTTAGAAGCATAACCATCTGGTAACTTAAGTTGTTTAACCCATTCACAGACAGCTACCAGCTGGTGTTTGCCCATTGCATACTTTACCTTCGGTTTTCGTAACTTGCCATTCCCGATGTCCACCAATTCTAGATCCCGTCGTCTACAAATTTCTGCTATATCTAATTGTGCCTGTCACATATCCTTTGTCTTGCCGTTGACATCCATCACTGTGTCAAACACATTCATAAACACATTTCGCTCAGTGTGCCTTACATCAATGTTATGCGTATCAAATGCGTCTTCCAATAAGGCAAGCTCCAAAATATACTTTTTTTGGTCCAGTTATGTTCAATACCATATCCAGGTATCTGGCCACCTCCAGACTCATGAATCAACAGGAGCATACTAACCGTATGCCAAACCTGTTCTCCTGTAAACAGTTGGGGAGGTACGACTGTCTCAACACGGCCCTTCGTGAATGCATTTCTATTCCTCCTATAAGGATGATCTTGTGGAAGGAACTGGCGGTGACAATCAAACTAACTAGTCTTCCGACTATGGTTGAGCGTGAAACCCTTCGACCTCCCCATGCAACAAGGGCAGCCAAGCCGCCCAACAGTCATCCATCCCGACAACATCCCATACGTCGGAAAATCGTTGATTGTCCACATCAAAGCTGCCTTAAGCATGAAATTTTACCTCAAGGATACATCGTATGTCATTACACTGGAATTCCACAAACGGTTCAACTCTTCAATGAGAGACTGCAAGTACACATCAATCTTGCTTTTCGGATTCGACGGTCCAGGAATTATGACCGTCAGAAACATAAACTCCCTCTTCATGCACATGCCTGACGGGAGATTATATAGGGTCAGAATAACCGGCCAACAAGAGTAAGCTTTACCGTATTGACCAAAAGGATTAAATCCATCAGTAGATAAGCCTAATCTTACATTCTGAGGCTCTTGAGAGAACTTCGGGAACATCCTGTCATAATGCTTCCAAGCCTCTCCATTCGACGGATGGCACAAGACACTTGGATCCCTCCAATTGTTGTCGTGCCATTGCATGTGAGGAGCGGTGGACATTGAAGAGTACATCCTTTGGAGTCTATGGGTAATCGGGAAATACCACATTCTCTTCAAAGGGGTTTTTATTTCAATGCCCCTTCTATCAATTCTGATCTTATACCGGTCAGCACGACAAAATCTACAAGTCGTGAGGTCCGCGTCTTCGTTACAATACAACATGCATCCATTCTGGCAGCATTCAATTCTCTCAACCCCCAAGCCCAAATTTGACACAGATTTCTTCGCTTGATATAGATTCCTAGGCATACGTTTATCGGTCAGAATTGCATCACCCATAAAGCCAACCTAGCGATCAAACTCAGCCTCAGTCTCATTATAGTCGGACTTGATGCTAAGAACAACCAAGGAAGCCGACAATTCCGAATAGGTTTGACATCCATCCCACAACGGAGCTTGTGCAGCCGCCAACATGTCATAAAATCTCTATGCATCCGGATTCGGAACCTCCTCTATGTAATGGTGCTCAACATGATCATCGTCTTGTTGAATTTCTATACCAACAGCTGGGCCACCATGATCGAAAATCATCTGCTCAAAAGGTGCGGATTGTTCCCTCCCATCACCAGAACCATAATATGCATCTTCCATCACAACCGGGGGGACCAATGGCAATTTTTCACCATGGTTGAGCCAATAATAATAATTCGCCATAAACCCCCTCTCGTAGAGATGTGCCATCACATCATCCCCGTACTGGAATTTTAGACACTTACACTTCTTACAAGGACACCTAATTTTTGGATCCTTTTGACTTAGATATTCCTCTTACTGGCTCGCATAAATAACGAACTCGTTCACTCCCTCCATGAACTCGCACGTCAGTCGTCCATGATCCTTCCTTCTATCCATCCACTTTCGATTCTCAGGTGCTTCCATCACTGCTAACTACCACAAGAATTCTCAGTCCCACGGCTCCATTGTTCTCCAATTCTTATTACAAGGTATGGCCATAACCCATTCGAGAACAAACCTTTTCAACACTCCATTAACAGTTTCCTTATTTCTCATGCCTTATACCAGACAAAATTTTGGCAGCATTTCCCCTTGGTCTCCGGTATACACGAATTGAACGCAGTTATTCCACCACGATCAAATATGCACTCGTAAAACAACAGGAAATGTAACATACCAAAATTCACTCTAGTGTAAGATACGAGAATCCAAAGAATAACCGTTAACTTTGTCAAGAAAAAGTTTTTATCAAATTGTCCAACTTGGACAATTCAAGATTCAATATAATGAGTGGTATCTTGAAAAGGTACGCATGCTCATTGATATTGGATCTAAAACGGGATTCTATGGCTTTTCTAAATTATTAACCCTTAGTTCTTGAAAACCAATTTAACAACCAATGTTGAGGAGTCTTAGGTCGAAGTTCACTCCCTAATTCAGTTTATTTGCTCGATTCTTGAAACGTTATGTTTTTTGGTCCACTAAAACATTAATTTTAATCGCTAAATTTTGGGTTCTTCTTCATCATTCCAACTTCTATATTTAGAATGTGTTTGGAATAACTTATAAACAGCTTATTTTGACTTATAGAAATTTATATATTTTACTCAATGTTCTGGTATATGAACAAATGTATTGTTCAAAAAACCATTCCATAACACGTTATTAACTAATTAGTGTTCTGTATTCATTTCTCTACTTTCTTTTTCCAGACTAACCAATTCCACAACAAAGATA
Source organism: Sophora flavescens (assembly GCA_030762895.1). Lineage (NCBI taxonomy): Eukaryota > Viridiplantae > Streptophyta > Magnoliopsida > Fabales > Fabaceae > Sophora > Sophora flavescens. The sequence goes on along the minus strand of CM061066.1, from coordinate 108,989,899 downwards.
ACCAATCATTGTATGAAGATGACACTTAAATCCGATAATGAAACAAACAAATAAGATAAATATTTAGAGGTACAACTTACTAATACAAACACTAATAAGTACTAACACAGCCATGCATATTCAAAAACAATTTCATTCCAGAACATGTTTTTAAAAGTAACATGTACCCGACCAATAATACACAATATAAATGTCACTTTGAGCTTCACATAATAATTTCTTCTCATAACAGTTACCCACACCCTTTTGTGCAAACTAGCAAATAGCCACCAAAATCAAAGACCAAAAAAATCACAAAAAAACCATCATTTTCAGTGAAATGAGCAAGAGAGAGAGAGAGCTACCCTGGTGTGCTTGTCCTCTGCCCTGGTGTGGTGGTCCTCTGCCCTAGCCTATTACCAAAAAAAGCAAAGAAATCAGTGAAGGGTGAGAGACGAGGAGAGGGAAGGAGGAGGAGGAGGGAGGGTTCTGGAGTGAACATTTACCTGGACTGATGGTGGAGGGTGTTTTGTGACTGACGGTGGTGGCTCGAGCGGCGGACGATGGAGGGAAGGAAGAAGGGAACGGAGGAAGAGAGAAGGGATGAGGAAAGAAAGGGAGGAGGATCGGAACTAGGGGTGCACGGTGCTGGTCGGAACTGAGGAAGGGAGGGAAGGAGGGGGAGCAAGAGGGAGGATAGAGGTCTGAGAGGGAGGAGATAGGGAAATGAGGGGAAAGGGGCGCGATTTATGATTTAGGGATTTACAATTTAGCGACCGAATTAATTCGGTCGCTAAGTCGGTTGCTAATTTAAAATTTTACTAATTAGCAACCGAATTAAAATCGGTCGTTAAATTTAACCATTACACGATTGCTATCACGGTCGCTAATTGGTCAATATTCTTGACTTTCAAATTTTCTAATTTAACGACCGGTCTAGCGATCGATAAATTAGCGACCTAGCATTATCGGTCACTGATATTGTTATAGGTGACCAGTCTTTCTAAAATGGATCTCAGTCGCAAATCCGGTCGCAATAGCGACCGATAAGTTTCTCTCGCTAATATTCGGTCGCTAAATCACTATTTTCTTGTAGCGATTTATTTCTCCCTAAATAAATACTCTCTCTCTCTCTCTGACATAATTTTAATCTCTCTCTCTCTAACATAATTTTACTCTCTCTCTCTCACTCACAATTTTACACTCCTTTTTTTTTGAAATATTACATATAGTTTATACTAGTTTTTAACACCCGTGCAAATGCACGGGTAAAATTTCTATTAAATAAATTTCTTTCAAATTTTATAATGTTGACAATATTGATAATTAAAAAATTACTTTATTATAAAAAATATAGACAATATTATGTGTACATTAATTTTTTTTATGATAGTGTAGAAATATTTATAGAATGAATATTTTTTAACATTGCATCACTATATAATTACCAAGCAATATAAAAATCGTCAAACTAATAGCATGTACAAATTAATTTTTTCTTAATACATACAAACTTAAAACTTTATTATAACAATATCGACATTATTCTTATTACTTTGATTTACTGTACATTATTTTCATTATCATAATAATTATTATTACCATCACGAATAAAATTATTTTCATTATTACTCCATGTATAAAATCCAAAGCAAAGTAGGTGGTCTAGTCAAATATGGTAACGCCACATTTACATTCATACAACATATTCAAACCATTGCGCCACAATGTTTGCAACACCGGTTCATTCCTCCAAAGTCTTGACAAACTAGAAAAAAGTTTAACAAATCATCAACATGTAAAAAATAAAAATTATTTACAAATAGACAATAATTACTAAATAAATACCTTCACGTTCATCTTCAACAAATAAAGGATTCTCTCGATCATGAACTTGAAAATCCATTTTTATAATATCAATAACAATGAATCAATTAAATAAAAAACTGAAATGCAAGTGGGAAAAAGTTATACAATAATACAAATAAAATAACAATTTCTATTACCTGGACATATTGTGAAATTAACATTGTTTCTTCTACGTAGTATATCCCATAACTCACTTGGGTTGGTAGACTATGTCGTGGTTATTCCACTCGACTTACAAATCTAAATCTATTTTTTTTAAATAAAGCAAAAAAAAAATTAAATATAAGCAAAGTATTCAAAGACAAAGTTAGTATATTCACATTACCCTTTTAAAAACATAATTAAATATTAAATTAGAAAATAAATAATAAAAATAAAATATATGATCCCCCTAAAAACCAATACCAATAACTTTTAGAACTACAAAATTAATAAACATTGTAAAAAATACTTAATAAATATTCTACATATTAAAAATTAAACATTGTATATAAATAAAGTCCAAACAAAATATATTAAATAATTATATTCATATCTATTTATTAAAACAAAACAATTTTACTCTGGAATTATTGTTATATTTTCCTGACCGCTCATCAAACCAAACCATTGCGCCACAATGTTCACAACAACGGTTCAATTGTTCAAAGTCTACACAATCTAGAAAAAAAGTTTAACAAATCAGACGACATGTAAAAAAAAGTGGCAAAATAAAATAAATTAATATTTGTAAATGGACATTGATTACTAAATAAATACCTTCACGTTCATCTTCAACAAATAAAGGATTATCTCTATCGTGAACTTGAAAATTTATTTCTATAATACCAATATCAATGAACCAGTTAAATAAAAATCATAAATGCAAGTGGAAAAAAGTTATACAATAATACAAACAAAATAATAATTTTTATTACCTTGACGGATTGTGAAATTAACATTTTTTCTTCTACGTAGTATATTCCCATAACTCACTTGGGTTGGTAGGCTATGTTGCTGGCATTACACTCAACTTAGAAAATCTAAATCTATTTGTTTTTTAAAGATATAAAGCAAAAAAAAAATTAAAATATAAACAAGGTCTTTGAAGACAAAGTTAGTACATTCACATTACCCTTTCAAAGACATTATTAAATATTGAAGTAGAAAATAAATAATAAAACTTAAATACATGATCCCCTAAAAACCAGGACCAATAATTTGTAGAACTACATAATTAATAAAGGTTGTAAAAAAATACTAAATAAATATTTTATGTGACACCCTCTACCCCGCATGTATTTATAATAGCATAAAAAGAAAAGAAATAATTTAAAAATAAAAAACATGCATAATATTTCATAATAATAAAACTGTGGACAAAAGATTCACATGAACGAAATGTCGTGGAAAATAAAACCAGTCAAAACATAACACATGCATATTATTTCATAATAATAAAACCATGTGTTATGCTTTGACTGGTTTTATTTTCCGCGACGTTTCATTCATGTGAACCTTTTACCCTTGGTTTTATTATTATGAAATAATATGCATGTGTTTTTATTTTTAAATTATTTTTTTCCCTTTTATGTTGTTATAAATACATGCAGGGTAGAGGATATCATATTTAGTGGTATCAGAGCATGTCTGTCCTATCAGGTCATGGTATGAGTTTGTTATGTATCTTTTGTGTGCTCTTGCGTGGCATGTCTACATTTAATGTAGACAATAATATATGGTACTAAGTACATATAGCTTCGTTTTGGCTTGACTTACTGCATTTGGTGGTTTGTCTTGGGCAATCCAAAGTGCTTCTTGTGTTTAGAAAGGCTATTCTGTTATCAATTGTTAATAAGAACTTTGTAGTTGACCTTGTGTGCTTACCCTTGAAACAAATAGATGTTATTCTTGGTTTAGACTGGTTATCTTCCAACCATGTCCTCTTGAACTATTTTGATAAAAACATCGTTTTTGGAACTCCAGTGGAGTCTAAGGATCCAAGATTTCTCTCCTCCAACCAAGTTAACGGTTCTATGAAAGAAGAGGCCCAAGTTCACATGATGTTGTCTTCCTTGGAAGCAGAGAGCAAGCGTGATGTTGGAAATGTGCCAATAGTGAGAAAGCTCCCTGAAGTGTTCCGTGGGGATGTTTATAACTTACCCCATGAGAGAGATGTGGAGTTTACCATAGACTTAGTGTCGGGAATGTTGGGTTTTCATGAGATAATCCTCTTAGTAAAATCATATCTCAAGGCGGAAGAAAATCATCCTTATGGATCGCGCATTACAAAAACATGAATCCCATAAGGGCTATTTGTGTTTACCTCTTGAAGCGTGCTTTCATTTGGACCACTAGTGCCACAAAGGTGTGACACCTATACTTAGTCCACGTGACCAAATTGCGTCGGAGCAAAGCGTCTTGTGCTAGCTGACAGCTATAGGGAGGCACAGTTAGTAAGACTAGGTTAGAGGGGAGAGCACTAGCCTATTTATAAGCCGACAACTCCCTTTGACCTAACTGCTTACCCTATTGGGCTTTGTACACTACAAGCCCAATTGTCCATATATTAATTAAATCTTATTTATTAATTAAATCTTATTTAATTAATATAACTGCTCCGCATTTGCTCTATGTGTGTGACCCTATAGGCTCCCACTAAGTTGGCAATAATATTAAATATTATAATAATATCAAATATTAATTAATAAATATTATAAATAATGAACGGCATCTAGCAATGCATCGCTACTACACAATTAGCGAGAGTATCGGTGATCCGATTTAGCCTTACCGCGACCAAAATTTACCGTGTAGTAAATGTCCCTTCGTCCATATGTCTTAATTGAACACAAGGCATAAGAATGTCATCCTTGTTATGTTCAATTATTTATTCCTTGATCCCCGAGTAGACGTGTAATCACAAATGATCCCAATGTCACATGTTTTCCCATTTCCGTGTGGTCACGCATATTTCGCGTCTCACTTTATCGAGAGGCCCAAGACACTACCCATGTTATGTAGGAGGGACGAATCCTGTCTACATCACTTACACTCCTCAACATGATTTATTGCAGGCCTAATAACTACCTTTATGGACACCTGTTACGCGTGACGTTTGATAGCATTAAAGCCTACAACTCCTCATGTAGGAATCGTAGTGACTTCAAGTCGAAGGACTACTTCACAATGGTTGCCATGAAAATACTTATGACACTTACATAACTATTATGAAGTATTCTCATAGTGGGTCATCCGGTATAAATATTACTCCTAATATTTATACCTGTGTGCCGACTTGATATCACATATCTGTGACCTGTGAGATGTGGTCATCAGTCTACTCACAATAGTCTCTATGTATTATTGTCATCTTAATTAACAATAATACTCGACTAAATATATTTAAGAATAGAATTCTATTATTCAACAAGGTCTCACGATGAAGTTACTTACTTAATATCTCATTGACTGAACTACCTATTCTAAGGACTTTATTATGCTATAAACTAATAACATAATAAATGAATGCATTATTCATATATCAAATATATGATCGAATTAATGATACAAATGATGATCTATTCAAAATAGATTGGTCACTAGGGCTTACACCAACAGGGAACGGGACCCATATCCATAACACCTTATAGGATGTCTCCCCTCAAGAACTAGCAGTGTTGAAGAAACAGTTGGAGGAACTAATTCAAAAACAGTTCATTAGGCCTAGCGTGTCCCAATGGGGAGCGCCAATGTTGTTGGTAAAGAAGAAGGATGGCAGCGTGAGGTTGTGTGTCGACTATCAACAACTCAACAAAGTGAATGTTAAGAATGGGTATCCCCTCCCTAGGATTGATGACCTTATGGACCAGTTGATATGAGCTTGTGTTTTCTCCAAGATAGATATGAGATTAGGATACCATCAAATTCGGGTTAAGTCTGAGGACATCCCAAAGACTGCGTTTAGGACGCGTTATGGTCACTATGTGTATTTGGTTATGCCCTTTAGTGTGAATAATGCTTATTGACGAATTTTGGCAAGTATACCAAGTCGTACAAGTAGTAAAGAGGTAAGAGGGATATCGTTCCCACGAGGTCTGCGACAAGTACTAGCACGTAACAAATCAACTACTATCTAAGCGGATATTTGGAAGGAAGGGAGCTCAATATTAAATACCAAGCCCAACAAGATTTATAATTTAAAATAAACAAAATAAAAGGAGCAAGTTCTTTTAGGATTTTTATCAAACACTTGGAATGCAAAAAGGGGATTCTTCAAATATGATGAAAGATGTTGGGATTAAATTTCACTAAACCTTTGCCACATGCAAAACTAAGACCACCAATCCAATTTATACTTCAAATATTAAAATCAACCCACAAGATTACTCAAGTCCTAATTCCTTTGATGACAAGAGCCTAAATCCCCTAATTAGACCCTAATTCCTTAGGTGGCCTAATTAATGAATTTGCAGTAAGAGTAGGGATTACACGATTACTAATAAACCAAAATCCATTCCTAGATGCAAGGTTTACTGGATGATTAATTCCAGATCAAGAATTGATAAGAACTTCCCAATTTCAAACCAAATCTCAGAACAATTCATGGATGATCAGACCACAAAAAGCATTAAGCATAGGAATCAAACACTAATAAAGAAGCATAAACATGGATTAATAGATCAAGGCAAATACATGAGATTCGGTTCAGCTACATCTAATCCCAACAAAAGGGAATTTAGCTACTCATAGTCATAGAGAAAGCCAAAATAAAAGAAATAGGAACAAAGGAGAGAAGAAACTCCATGGAAGCTTTCCACAATCGTCACAGCAGCTCCTGGTTCAGAGAAAACGTCCCTTTAGGGTTAAAAAGTTGCCCCTTATATTCTGCCCAGATACATTATTTATAGATTAGGGAAGTTTCAATCCCAATCTAACACAAATTCGGATCCAAATAATATGCGTCACGGCCGTGATGGCCATCACAGCCAGGCCGTGACGGGTTCTGCCATGGGCGCTTCTTCAAATTTTGGTTTGTCACGGCCGTGACGCTCATCACGGCTAGGCCGTGATCAATTCTGCCTATTGAGGGTCTGGTTTAGCTAACATGTCACGGCCGTGATGGGCATCACGGTTGGGCCGTGACCAGTTTTGACTTTTGCCTTCTTTTCTTTTCAGTTTTGCTTGATCATGGTCGTGATGGGCTCTGTTTGGCTCATTTTCTTGACTTTCCAAGCCCCATCTTCATGCAAGCTCCATCATGGTTGATCTTGAGCATTTAATCCTTAATTTCTGCTAAACAACACCACAAAATCGCCTTACCCGTTCCAAGGTAAAAACTAACAAAAATCAAATAAAAATTGCCTAAACTATATGAAAATGCATGCAAAATGTAAATGAAATATGAGGTGAAATCACACTCATCAAATCACCCCAAGCTTAAGACTTTGCTTGTCCTCAAGCAATCACCAAGGCCAGAAGATATAAATAATTAGAGCATGGATAGTGAACCAAGAACCCGAGTAACTAATCCAAGTAACTGGCATTTTCAAATAATTCACCAAGAGACAATCAATTTCAAGTCCAATTAGAAGCTTAGGTTTCCTAGACTCATATTCTCACTGATTCGGGCACTCTTTCTCACCTCACTCAAGTGTTTAAGGATATATGATAATTCGCTCAATTTCCTCAAGGAATGAATTCTACCATAAGCTTGACTATTAACCAAATCTCTACTTTATTAATGAAAACACATAAGAATCAAGAGGTCTTTTACTTTGGTTGTAACGGGGCCATGGGATAATCGTTAGGTGGGGAAATCAAGAAAAGGAAATTTCAAGAAGGCTAAACAAAATATCAAGCATTGCAAAGCATGACACCTTTTAAAATACCTTTTTGAGTTTTGATTCATTTCCCCACCTTTCTTTCTTTCTTTTTATTTTATTTCTCACTTCCTTTTGTTATCCCCTTCTCTAAATTTTTTATTTTTGGAGAAGGGGAGATTTTCAATTCAAGAGAAATATTTTTCTAACTGTCTCATCCCATACTTTTTCAAACTACATTTTTACCCTTTTGTGCAATACTTTAGAAGGTCTCCTACCAAGCATCATTCATCAAAATATTTCAAGGTACCAAGAAAAGTATTTTATTCTTGTAGGCTCAAAATCAGGTAACCAAGGGGTAGCATTTAATCAATCAAAGCTCAGAAGGCCGGAAAAATACCTAGTGCCTCAATCATTTTCAAAAATGTTTTCAAAAATTTTTAAGCTTCAAAACGGTTTCAAGTCAAGTTCTAGAGAATACAATCCAAGAGGAATAAAACACTCTATCACAAGGAATGGGGTACATTTAGTGAGTACCCCTTTTTGGCTCAAAAATCTCGCATTTAGTAGTTCAAAAATCAATGAGAAACACAAATCTACTGAACCACATGCTAATTATCAACTATCAAAGATCATCTCAAGCATTTTTATTTGTAGCCTTATCACAAGAATAAAAAAATTGGGTTCAAAAATTCACTATATCAATTTATTTGGCACTAAGTTCTCACAATTGGATGCATAATCTAAGCAAGGGGCAATCTAATCATGTGATCATGCAAAACTATGCCTATATGAATGCAACATGAAAAATTCAAAAATTCAAAAATTTGCAAAAATACCCCTACCCCAAGCTTAAAAACTTACATTGTCCCCAATGTAAATAATCAAGTCGGGAAGAGGAGAAAAATGGAACAACTCACCAAGGTGGTAGCGGGTGCTGGCTCACATGCCTAGTCAAAGAGATGCTGGAAAATGTGTCACGGTCGTGATGCTCATCACGGGCAGGCCGTGATCAATTATGGTCCATAGGAACTGGCCTGTCACGACCGTGACCTCTATCACGGCTAGGCCGTGATACTCTCTAATCTTCATGGTTCTTCTCATCACGCCCATGATGGATATCACGGCTGGGCCGTGATCCTTTCTGATTTTCTCATTAAGCTGATCACGGCCGTGACCACTATCACGGCCTGGGCGTGATGACTTCTGCTTTATTTGTCCTTCCCTTTTTGCTCTTCCTTCCTTCAGAAGCTAAAATTCTTGGCAAAGCCATCAATTAGTGATCTTTCTTTTCTTATCTTCTCAATTTATTCAAAAACAAAATTTCAAAAACAAATGGAAAAGGAAAAGAAAACTTGGGTTGCCTCCCAGTAAGCGCTTCTTTAACGTCACTAGCTTGACGTGCCGGTGATCTCAAGGATCACGAAGGCGCACAGCTGTGGTCAATCTCTCGATGTCACCACCCAAGTAGGCCTTGAGCCTTCGGCCATTGACTTTGAAGGTCCTTTTTGAAGTAGGATCCTCCACTTATATAGCTCCATGAGATGAGACTTCTTTGACAATGAACGGTCCCGACCACTTAGACTTCAACTTGCCTGGAAACAATCTCAGTCGGGAATTGAATAATAAAACTTGTTATCCCGGTTGAAATGCTTTCATCACGATCTTGTTGTCATGATAAGTCTTGACTCGCTGCTTGTAAATAGCTGCATTCTCATATGCATTAAGGCGCATCTCCTCTAATTCATGCAGCTGATGGACTCGTTTCTCACCTGCCAAAGTGGCATGACAATTCAAGAACTTCAATGCCCAAAAGGCTCGATGCTCCAACTCTACGGGTAGATGACATGTCTTCCCATAGACCATCTGAAATGGAGATAACCCCAAAGAAGTTTTTAATGCAGTACGGTAAGCCCACAAGGCATCGTCAAGCTTCTTTGCCCAATTTTTTCTTGAAGTGACCACAGTTTTTTCCAGAATTCGCTTAATCTCCCGGTTAGAGACCTCCGCTTGCCCATTTTTTTACGGATGATATGGAGATGCCACCTTATGCCTCACATCATACTTGGTCAACACATTTTTCAGTTGTGAGTTGCAGAAGTGAGATCCCCCATCACTTATAAGGACCCTTGGGACACCGAACCGGGCAAAAATGTTCTTTTTAATGAACTTAATTACTGTTTGTGCATCATTCTTCGGTGTTGCAACGGCCTCCACCCATTTAGAAACATAGTCCACCGTCACCAAGATATATTGATTGGAGAATGAAGGTGGAAGTGGACCCATAAAATCTATGCCCCAACAATCAAATACTTCAACCTCCAATATGTTTTGAAGTGGCTTCTCATCCCTTTTAGATATGTTCCCGGTCCTTTGGCACTTGTCACAACTCTTCACATGATTGTAAGAGTCCTTGAAGATTGAGGGCCAAAAGAGCCCAGATTGGAGGACCTTTGCAGCTGTCCTCTCCCCATTGTAATGTCCACCATATGGAGAGTTATGGCAAGGCCACAAAATACTCTTCGCTTTCTGTTGACTAACACACCTCCTCCATAAACCATCCGGTCCAACCTTGAACAAAAATGGGTCTTCCCACATGAAATGGTTGGCATCCCGGAAGAATTTTTTCTTTTCTTGCCAAGTGAGGTGCTCTGGAACAATGTTGGTTGCCTTGAAATTTGCCATGTCGGCAAACTATGGTCTTTCATGCACTAGAAATAAAGCCTCATCCAGGAACTCATCCCGAATGTCCTTTTCTTTTGCAGTAACCTCTTCATTCACCAACCGAGATAAGTGGTCAGCCACCATGTTTTCGCTGCCCTTTTTGTCCGTAATGACTAAGTCAAATTCCTACAACAATAAAATCCACCTTATGAGTCTTGGTTTTGAATCTAACTTAGTCAACAAATATTTAATTGCAGCATGATCAGTAAAAATAGTGACTTGGGACCCAATCAAGTATGAACGAAATTTTTCCAATGCAAACACTATGGCTAGCAACTCTTTTTCAGTTGTTACATAATTTATTTGGTTCTCATTGAGAACCTTGCTAGCATAGTGAATGGCATGGAAAAAAATTTCCCTTCGCTGTCCCAAAACTGCCCCAACTGCATGGTCACTGGCATCACACATTAATTCAAATGGTGACTCCCAGTTGGGTGCAACAAGAATGGGAGCGGTGATAAACTTTTCTTTCAAAATCTGAAAAGAAGTAAGACAAGCAGTATCAAACACAAATGGTGTGTCCTTGTTCAAAAGGCTACACAACGGCTTGTCTATCTTTGAGAAGTCTTTGATGAACCGCCGGTAAAAGCCTGCATGACCAAGAAACTCCTCACACCCTTGACATTTACTAGTGGAGGTAGTTTCTCAATTATATCAATCTTGGATCTGTCCACTTCGATTCCCTTAGCTAAAATCTTGTGCCCAAGCATAATGCCCTCATGCACCATAAAATGACACTTCTCCCAATTTAAGACTAAATTGGTGTCCATGCACCTCTTTAACACAGCAGCAAAGTTAGACAAGCAATTATCATAAGAGGAACCGAAAACAGAAAAATTATCCATAAAAACTTCAATGTATTTTTCCACCATATCAGAGAAAATGGAAAGCATGCACCTTTGAAATGTTGCAGGCGCATTACAAAGACCGAAAGGCATCTTCCGATAGGCAAAAACTCCAAAAGGACATGTGAAGGCAGTTTTCTCTTGGTCTTCCGGGTTAACCGCAATTTGGTTATAACCCGAATAACCATCCAAGAAACAATAATAAGCTTGCTCGGTCAACCTCTCCAACATTTGGTCCATAAATGGAAGTGGGAAGTGATCTTTCCTAGTAGCTTGATCTTACGGTAATCTATACACATTCACCAACCGATGACCGTTCTAGTTGGGATTAACTTGTTCTTCTCACTTTTCACAATGGTCACACCACCTTTCTTAGGAACCACTTGTACTAGACTCACCCAAGCACTATCGGAAATCGGATAGATCATTTCGGCTTCAAAGAGTTTCAGCACCTCCTTCCTTACCACTTCTTTCATTGTAGGATTAAGCCTCCTTTGCGGTTGGACCACCGGTTTAAATTCAGCCTCCATCATAATCTTGTGCATACAAAATGTAGGGCTAATACCTTTCAAATCTAAGATGGACCATCCAATAGCTGTTTTATGCTCTCTAAGCACCCTTACAAGTTTCTCCTCTTCCAATTTGGACAATACATTGCTCACTATGACAGAATTTTCATCATTCTCACCAAGAAACACATATTTCAAGTGGGGAGGTAGAGGTTTAAGCTCTAACTTGAGCTTCTCTTGGACTTCATCCTTTTTGAGCTCTTCTTTCTTAGTATTGACAGCAAGTTGATTGGGTTGAGCTTCCAAATCACACAAATACTCCTCTATTTCCTTCTCCTCTCTCTCATCAAGATTTTCAATAGAGTTCATAATTACCTTCTCAAGAGTAGAGGAGTGGTGCTGATGTGCAAAGACTTCTTTAGCCACTACATCCACAATGTCCATGCGGAAACAATTCTCTTCATCACTCGGGCGATGCATAGCTTCAAATACATTGAAAATAACCTCTTCCTCTTGCACTATGAGTCGAAGTTGGCCTTTTTGTACATCTATCAAAGCACGACCAGTTGCTAGAAAAGGTTTCCCTAATATAAGCGGAACTTCTGCATTCTCCTCCATGTCTAATATCACAAAATCCGCTGGGAAGATAAACTTATCCACTTTGACCAAAACATCTTCCATAATACCAAGAGGACGCTTGATTGATCTATCGGCTAGTTGTAATGCCATCCTTGTTGGTTTCACTTCACCACCTCCAAGCTTGTTCAAGATTGAAAGCGGCATCAAATTGATACTCGCCCCCAAGTCACATAAGGCCTTCACAATAGCAAAACTCCCAATTGTGCAAGGGATTGTAAAACTACCAGGATCTTTAAGCTTTGGAGGTAGCTTCCTTTGAAGTATCGCACTACATTCTTCCGTCAAGGCAACAGTCTCATCTTATTTAAACCTCCTTTTCTTCGTAAGTAACTCCTTCATGAACTTTGCATAAGTTGGCATTTGCTCTAGTGCTTCAGCAAAGGGTATGTTGATTTGTAACCTCTTAAAGATGTCAAGAAATTTGGCAAATTGCTCTTCCTTATCCTTCTTCTTGCTTAAGTGAGGATATGGCAATTTTACATAAGAAGGGATCTCTTGAGGCTTGTCTCCATCTTTCAAAATCTGACTTTTACTCTTCCTCAAAATTGAATTTTCATCCACTAACTTTTCTCTCTTGTCTTTTTCAATATCTTTTTCTTCTTCCTCTATTACAACCTCTTTGCCTTTTTCCTCATTTTTCGCTCTTTTTTCAGCACTCAACTCAGTTTTTTCAGCAACTCTCTTATTTTTCAACAAAGGCTCACTGCTCACTTTTTCAAGACTCTTACCACTCCTCAAAACAACATCCTTACAATGCTCTTTAGGATTTATTTGAGTATTACCTGAAAAACTGCCGCTAGATTGTTCCCCTAGGTGCTTTGTAATTTGTCCAACTTGAACCTCCAAGTTTTTTATGGAAGCATCGGTGTTTTTCTGGTTTGACATGGACATTTGCATGAATTGATTGAGGGTGTTCTCCAAGATAGAAGTCCGGTCTTGAGGCGGTTGTGTGTGATGAGGCTTACTTGCTTGTTTGGCATCTTGTTTCCAACCAAAACTTGTTTGATTCCTCCACCCTTGGTTGTAATTGTTAGAATATTGGTTGTTACCTTGCCGCCCATAGTTCCCCATATAATTAGCTTCCTCATGGGAACTAGGTGTGGCCTCACAATTTCCATTATCATGATCTCCTCCACAAAAATCACATATCATTACCTGTTGAGGTGGCATGGTTGTCCCCTGCATGGTTTGGAGTTGTTGTGGGAGTAGAACTAGTTGCTTGGTAATGGACTCAAGTTGTTGTGACATAAGCTTACTTTGAGCCAAAAGTGCAGTTTGTGAGTCTAACTCCAACACTCCCCTTCTTGATATGGTACCTCGGTCATGATGCATCAGACAGTCATTAGATGTCATAGCTTCTATCAAAGTCAATGCTTCCTCCGGTGTCTTTGTGTTCATGGAACCTCCAGCTGAGGCATCCAACATAAGCTTGGTTGACGGCCTCAATCCATTGCAAAATGTTTGCATTTGGACAAGATCATCAAACCCATGATTTGGGCATTTTCGGAGCAAGTCTTTGAACCTTTCTCATGTGTCATGAAGAGTCTCACCCTCTTGTTGAACAAAGCTTATGATATCACCCCGTGTCCTCACAAATCTTGAGGCGGGAAAGAACCTTGCAAGAAATTTAGCCTCTAAGTCATCCCATGTAGTGATGCTCCCCCTTGGTTGAGATTGGAGCCAAGACTTGGCTCTATCTCTTAGAGAGAAAGGAAACAACCTTAGGCGAATTGCATCATCGGTATCACCATTTATCTTCACCGTATCACATAACTCAATGAAGTTGGAGACATGATTATTAGGATCCTCCTTCTCCATCCCGGCAAATTGATTTTGTTGCATAATATTCAAGAGAGCCGGCTTGATCTCAAAATTGTTGGAATTCACTGGAGGCCTCACTATGCTAGGGACATGCCGATTGACATTTGTATTTGCATAATCCCCAAGTGTCCTCCGTGGAACACCCTCACCATTGCCTGCCATCTCAAGTGGTTCTTAATGAACTTGTGAAGTGGAGGTCTCTTGTTCTCTTTCTTGTTGTGCTAATAACTTCCGCTGTCTTGCTTGACTCCGATTCTTCGTAGCCACTTTTTCTATTTCAGGATCGTAGAGAAGTTGGCTAACTGGGATAGTACCTCGCATGCACAAAAGCCTAGAGACCAAGAATGTTAGTACTAATTGACAGCAAAGAGAAACAGATAATAAAACAGAAAAAATAAAATTGTGCTTAGATTAGTAATCGAAATGGGTATGATAATATTGAAACACAAGTCCCCGGCAATGGCGCCAAAAACTTGTTGACGGATCTTGGAAAGTATACCAAGTCGTACAAGTGGTAAATAGGTAAGAGGGATATCGTTCCCACAAGGACTGCGACAAGTACTAGCACGTAACAAATCAACTACTATCTAAGTGGATATTTGGAAGGAAGGGAGCTCAATATTAAATACCAAGCCCAACAAGATTTATAATTTAAAATAAACAAAATAAAAGGAACAAGTTCTTTTAGGATTTTTATCAAACACTTGGAATGCAAAAAGGGGATTCTTCAAATATGATGAAAGATGTTGGGATTAAATTTCACTAAACCTTTGCCTCATGCAAAACTAAGACCACCAATCCAATTTATACTTCAAATATTAAAATCAACCCACAAGATTACTCAAGTCCTAATTCCTTAGATGACAAGAGCCTAAATCCCCTAATTAGACCCTAATTCCTTAGGTGGCCTAATTAATGAATTTGCAGCAAGAGTAGGGATTACACGATTACTAATAAACCAAAATCCATTCCTAAATGCAAGATTTACTAGGTGATTAATTCCAGATCAAGAATTGATAAGAACTTCCCAATTGCAAATCAAATCTTAGAACAATTCATGGATGATCAGACCACAAAAAGCATTAAGCATAGGAATCAAACACTAATAAAGAAGCATAAACATAGATTAATAGATCAAGGCAAATACATGAGATTCAGTTTAGCTACATCTAATCCCAACAAAAGGGAATTTAGCTACTCATAGTCATAGAGAAAGCCAAAATAAAAGAAATAGGAACAAAGGAGAGAAGAAACTCCATGGAAGCTTTCCACAGTCGTCACAGCAGCTCCTGGTTCAGAGAAAACATCCCTTCAGGGTTAAAAAGTCACCCCTTATATTCTGCCCATATACCTTATTTATAGATTAGGGAAGTTTCAATCCCAATCTAACACAAATTCGGATCCAAATAATACGCATCACGGCCAGGCCGTGACGGGTTCTGCCATGGGCGCTTCTTCAAATTTTGGTTTGTCACGGCCGTGACGCTCATCACGACTAGGGCGTGATCAGTTCTGCTTGTTGAGGGTCTGGTTCAGCTAACATGTCACGACCGTGATGGGCATCTCGACTAGGCCGTGACCAGTTCTGACTTTTGCCTTCTTTTATTTTCAGTTTTGCTTTATCATGGCCATGATGGGCTCTGTGTAACACCCCCCCTTAGGGCATTACTTACGTAACACATGTGGAATTTAAATTAAAAGATAATTTGCTGGTGCTTTCGGAAAATAATTTATATAAGTACATAAGTGTCTGAAATTGGGTATAAAAATTTTGTCACGACTCCTAAGCCTTGATCGGCACACAGACTTACTATCATAGTATGGCAAGCCTATTTAATTTAAAGAATATACTTGAATAAAAGCTAGTATTTTACGAAAATTTCGACAGAGTCTCCTCTGTAATTCGGACATCCCAGGTAAAAGAACATCTGCTAAAATAATTACATTTTCACTCCAGAATTTCAATTACACCAAATTCAACCAGACATCAATATATAAAAATAATAGTTATAACCATAAGCTTTACAAGACTAAAGAAAACAGCTTAAATTTTCATTCAAAAGATATGCTCTCAGAGCCATAAACATTCCATTTTAAAATAAAGGCTCTCTGAGCCATACTCATACATACTTATCAAAATAATCTAAGTCTCAAAACCCTAAGCTGGTCATTCTAAAAGTTATTCCTGAGGAAAACTCACATGATCACCCCACAATTAAGTACTTCATCAAACCACCAGATCTAAGTCTCTGGGTGACTTAGGGAGACTCCTCTGCACCATTTGTACTAAAATACCCAGGGTACAATAGCAAACCAGAAGAAACCTGATATGTTTGTAAGGGTGAGATACCGACAAATGGATATATCACACAACAACCATATACATGATACATACCTCACATAATCATATAAGCAGTTAAATCATGCGTATACATAACATAACAGTGTTATATCAAAGGGTCTCAAACCCGCACAGTCAACCTTTGAAAATATGCATGGCACTTCAATCATCAGGCTCTAACTTAATCTCATGAGATATCAACACCGTTTTCCACTGGAGAAGAATTAGAGTTGGTCAATCTCTAGCCCACCGGGAAGTTGCCTCCATACGCTCATGCACTTAAGGTCTCAGGACGAGCAACGTCACATGTGCCTCTGAACTCGGTTTACATGGACAGACTCCCAGATACCACCTTGTATCTGATATATATCAAAAGCACGTCTGCTTGGGGAAATGCACATGAGAAAAATGATTTTTCTCTTGTATAACAATAGTTCACCAAAACCATTTCAACATTTAAAACAAGTACTTTAAGTTAATGAGCTTTTGGAAAAGAACACCAATCCCTTCATCTTCAAAGCTTATTAAGGTTTTTAATCCTTATAACAGTTGAGCACAGACGCAAGTCTGGCTTAGCAAACTTTCAATCAACAGCGGTATATATTATCAGTTCAATGCTAATATATCAGTTGAAATCAGTTCATCACATATATGCATTATAACATTTAGAACAAGTACAGTTCAACATCAGATAATAGCATAACGGTTCAAGTACATTAGGTAATCAAGTAAGCTCAATCAACATATAAATATCCAGTTAAATATCCAGGCAAACTCCCCTTACCTTTGAAGACAAGTAAAGGATCCTCGTCTTAATGCTCACATTATCTCATATCTACTCCATCAAGCAAGCATAGCCGTGTCAAACGTCTCAGAGAGGGAATCCAACAACGCGCAACAATCAGAAACCAAGAAATCAATTACACATGATCAAACACACATTCTAATTTGATCTAAACACTTTATCTTGTTACCAAACAAGGTTATTTCCAAATAAAATCACGTTTGGAGCTTACGCTTCACAATACCCTTTAAGGAAACTTTGTTTTGATTAAAGGACCATGAAAGAGAACTTGGGAATCATCAATTAAGAGTCCTAATTGCACTAAATCATAATTAATTTCACAAAAACATACCCAAATTCAAATCAAATCAAATTGGGGTTTAGGGCTCCTAAATACAATTTGGGGAAAACTCATTTTAACTAAAGAATAATGAAATTGGTTTAGGGAAACACTAATTCACAGTCCCAATTTCATAAAACAAGGTTTAATTTTAAGATTAAAATTTGAAATCAAAGGGTTAGGGTTAGGGTTTCAAAATCAATTTGGGGGTTTTGAAAGAGAAGTAAAACATAGGGGAAACAACTCACCCAAGGTAGAAGAAAGAGGTTGCGACGGCCAGCCATGGGTGCGGCGGCGTCACGGTGGCTCCGGCAAGATCGCAGTGGCGGTGGAGAGTCTTGTAGCAGCCATGGTTCAAAAACAAGACGAAGCTTCATGGGAAGGAAAAGGAGAGCTCGAACCCCACCAAAAATGGCAGATCTACCATGGATGGCGGCTAGAAGACGTCACCGTGGCGGCAGCAACGGCGTGTTGCTGTCTTCTTTCCACCGTGCGGCGAACGGACGACGACCTCCTTGGCGGAGCGCGACTGGACAGCGATGGACGGCTCCTAGGGCGGCGTGACTGGTTGGTTGAGAAGGAGGAGGAAGAAGATGAAGTGAGGAGGAAGAAGAAGAAGAAGAAGTGTGGAAGAAGAAGGAAGAAGAAGTGAGAAAAAGAAAAAAAAAACTGTTGAAGAGTGGGGTGAGGAGGCGTCGAAGATAAGAGAGAGAGAGGAGATAAAGTTGAGTTTTTAAACTAATTATTTAGTGATAGGTACAAAATGAGTGATAAATATTAGGTCTAAAATAAACATTTTTTTACTTTTTGGAATCTAAAAATAAAGATTGGTAAATATATGATTTCAAAATTCAAATTAAAGTAAAGATTAATAATTGAACTGATCAACTAAGAAAATACTCGGTCCAAAATTTAATCTCCGATTAAAGTCAAACCAGTTTATTTTCAACTCTAAAATTAAATAGGATGAAAATATGAAAATGATTTTCTCTTAATCATATTATTTAAAATATATTTCTGTACTGGTAATAATAGTGACAATAACGTAAATTATTGTCTAATAAGCGTGCATTCACTGAAATAAGTCAGTGCTAACGCACCCAATAAAATAATTTGAAGAGAGTAATTTAATTACTCAAACTAAACCACATAACAAAATAAACTAAAACATCCAAATAAAATAATTAATCATAGGTGTAAAAACTAGGGTGTTACACTCTGTTTGGCTCATTTTCTTCACTTTCCAAGCCCCATCTTCATGCAAGCTCCATCATGGTTGATCTTGAGCATTTAATCCTTAATTTTTGCAAAACAACACCACAAAACCGCCTTACCCGTTCCAAGGTAAAAACTAACAAAAATCAAATAAAAATTGCCTAAACTATATGAAAATTCATGCAAAATGTAAATGAAATATGAGGTGAAATCACATTCATCAATGCTCCTGCTGTGTTCATGGATTATACAAACAAGACCGTTCACCCTTACTTGGATAAGTTTGTGGTGGTTTTCATAGATGACATCTTAGTGCACTCCAAGACCAAGGAGGAGCATAAGGAACACTTGAGTGTAGTCTTGCAGACCCTTAAGTAAAAGCAGTTGTATACTAAGTTGTCTAAGTGTGACTTTTGGCTAGAAGAGTTGTGTTTCTTAGGACATGTCATCTCTAAAGGAGGCATAGTCGTGGATCCGGCTATGGTAGAGACTGTGCTCCACTGGAAATCACCAAAGTCTATGACCCAGATTATGAGTTTCTTAGGCTTAGCAGGGTACTATAGGAGGTTCATAGAATGTTTCTCTAAGATAGCTTTACCTTTGACCCGTCTCACCATGAAAGACCGGATTTTTGTATGGGACTAGTAAGCAAAGTTTTCAAACCTTGAAGGAAAGGTTAACATCAGCACCGGTTTTGGTTTTGTCCAATCTTAGTGAGCCTTTCGTAGTATATTGCGATGCTTCTAAGCAAGGTTTAGGTGGAGTGTTGATGCATAATGGTAAGGTAGTAGCCTATATTTCTAGGCAGTTAAAAACCCATCATAAGAATTACCCTACCCATGATTTGGAATTAGGAGCCGTAGTGTTTGCCTTAAAGATATGGAGGCATTATCTTTATGGATCAAGGCTCGAGGTCTTTAGTGATCATAAGAGTTTGAAATACATGTTTGACCAAAAGGAGCTCAACATAAGGCAGCATAGGTGGATGGAATTCCTTCAGGATTGTGATTTTGAGTTGACCTACCACCCAGGAAAAGTCAATGTAGTGGCAGATGCCTTAAGTAGAAAGACCTTACATGTTTTAGCCTTGATGGTTATAGAGATGGATTTGATTGAGGAATTTAGAGACTTGAGCTTAGTGTGGGAAGTTACCCCTAAGAGTATTAGGCTTGGAACATTGAAGATTACCAACAGTTTGATGGACCAGATTAGAGAAGGTCAGAAGATAGATGTATACCTCTTAAGCCAGAAAGAGTTGCTTGCTCAAGGTAGAAACCATAGTTTTAAGGAAGGAACTGATTGAGTTTTGAGGTTTCAGGATAGAGTTTGCATACCTGATGTTCCAGAGCTTAGGAAGTTGATCCTTGAGCAAGGACATAGGAGTGGTTTGAGTGTGCATCCAGGTGCCACTAAGATGTACCAGGATCTGAAGTGTATGTTTTGGTGGCCTAGGATGAAAAAGGATGTAGTTGAGTTTGTCTATGCATGCTCAGTGTGCCAAAAGGCTAAGATAGAACACCAAAAGCCTTCTAGTAATATGCAGCCTTTGAGTATCCCGGAATGGAAATGGGATAGTATCTCTATGGATTTTCTGTCTGGACTCCCTAGGACTCCAACTGGTTGTGATGCTATCTGGGTTGTTGTGCACATGTTGATTAAATCTGCTTATTTCATCCCTATGAACATAGAGTATCCACTAGAGAAGTTGACTGGGTTGTACATCAGGGAGATAGTTAGGCTACATGTTGTGCCCTCTAGCATAGTGTCAGATAGAGACCCTAGATTTACCTCTAGGTTTTGGAATAGCTTGCATGAGGCTTTAGGGACTAAGCTTAGAATGAGTTCAGCATATCACCCACAGACTGATGGTCGGTCTGAAAGGACCATCCAGTCCTTAGAGGATTTGCTGAGAGCTTGTGTGCTAGAGCAGTGAGGTATTTAGGACAAGTTTTTTCCCCTAATTGAGTTCACCTTCAACAATAGCTTCCATTCCATTATTGGGATGATACCCTATGAAGCTTTGTATGGGAGGAGATGTAGGACACCTTTGTGTTGGAATGAACCTGGTGATAACGTTGTGCTAGGACCCGAGATAGTGTAAGAAACCACAGAAAGTGAGAATGATCCAGGATAAGATGAGAGTGGCACAAAGTAGACAAAGGAATTATCATGACAAGAGAACAAAGGCTCTCGAATTCCAGGAGAGTGATCATGTGTTCTTGAGAGTTACTCCAACAATTGGGGTTGGTAGAGTGATGAAAGTGAGGAGACTTACTCCTAGATTCATTGGCCCTTACCAAATTCCAAAAAGAGTTGGCGAAGTCGCCTACAAAATAGATTTACCACCTTTCTTGTCCAACCTTCATAATGTTTTTCATGTATCCCAACTTCGGAAATATATTCATGATCCTAGCCATGTGATAGTACCCGATACAACTAAGTTGAAAGAGAACTTGACGTTTGAGGTACTACCGCTTCGTGTTGAGGATCGAATGATGAAGCAGCTAAGAGGGAAGGAAATTCCCTTGGTCAAAGTTGTTTGGAGTGGGGCTACTGAGGAAAGTGCTACGTGGGAGCTGGAGAACAAGATGATGGAAGTTGTTGCGTGCATAACACACTTAGGGCAAGTGCACCCTGTCGCAATAGCAATAAAGGAATTTGAGTTCCAGACGAGAGAAATTCTTATGTTATTTAGACAAATCGAATTGGTGAAAGGATGAATTTTTTAAAGGAACGACAAAGACAAGATTTCGCAAGCAAGAACACAAGCACACACAAAGGGCGATTCAATTATGAGAAAGCATGGGTTCAAGGTTTCACTTGCACTTTTAATTCCCAATTCCTAATTCTTTATGATTTATGAGTTAAGCAACATATATCTTTTCCCCAAATTAATTTCCTATTTGGTCATGTAAGAAATTCAAATCCTGAGAAAGCATAAAGCACAGAGAGGTTTATTAATCTAATTGGTTAACCTGATTGAAAGATTAGGATTAAAGTTTGGTCATGCAATAACCGTAACCTCGATTATTCTATATGTCTGCCAATTAATTGCGGTACGACCGCCGGTCAATCAATCAACTCAAACATGCCAAGGGTGATCAAAACTTAATTAACATGAATTAAAGCAATAGAATAATCTACATGAAAGCAAAATCATGAAATCATATTAAATTAGGAAAAGATTTTCAAGTAGCAAGATCCATCATAACCCTAGTAATGGTATTTAGCAATCCATAGTGTAAAAGAGAACAAAATCCAAATAAAGGTACATGAAGAAACAAGGAAAAAGAACTCCTTTTACAGTAGCAATCTCCACTCTAATTCTTCAAGCGCCTTGCCTTGCTCTTGAATCGCTCCAAAGGTTTGGAAGAACTCTCACAATAGTAAAACCCTCAAGAATGTTCAGCTATCTAAAACTATACAAAAAATCCCTCAAAAGAGTTTTCTTAACCTATTTAAACTTAATAAAGGGTAAAAATGACTTTTCAAGAATAAACAGAATAGACACAGTTGTGTCTATTAGGGGACACAGCTGTGTCTCTTGGCAGAATCACACTTGCGAAACTAGACACAACTGTGTCTCTTGACAGGACAGCGCTAGCGAGGAATAGACACAGTTGTGTCGATTTGGAGACACAACTGTGTCGAGCTCCGGGAAAGAGAAACGTCCACTTTTTGGAGACACAACTATGTCTTATGCTCCAACTCTTAATTCACCCACTTTTAAACTCCAAAAGATACAGTTTTGCTCCAGTTAAGCTCCAACTTAGTTTACTATCAATAATCTGCAAAAGTAATCACAATTTATGAGAATCCACCCCTTTAATAGCCAAAAACCAATGAATAATTGCAATGAGGACATGGTTTTAATTATATAAAATCATGTTATCAGAAGCATACCCGCACCTTTTTACTCAAGGTGAGTAGAAATTTCGAGGACGAAATTTTTATAAGGAGGGTGGAATTGTAACACCCCGTTTTTCGTATAAAAGCCTTTAAGCATTGTATATGTTATACATATGTTGTATGTTGTGTTAGTTGTTAGACATATGCCTTAGGAATGCTAAAATGGGGTTAAGTGGGATTTTAGAGTGAAAAGTCCCTTTCTGGTGCATGAGCACGACCGTGCTCATGTACAACACGACCCCATGCTCAAAGGCGTGCTCAGTGGCTGAGTGAGCCACGAGCACGGCCATGCTCAAGGGGAGCACGGCCATGTCTGAAAATAGAGCATTTTGACGTGATGTTGAAGACCCCATGCTTAGTTAAGCACGAACCCGTGCTCAGTGTTGAGCACGTCCGTGCTTAAGGTGAGCATGCCCGTGCTCAGGGTCTGACAGGTTATATACAAGGGTTTAGATGGTTACGAATGTTAACCCTTGTTTTGACACTTTTAGTAACCCTAGTGTGACAGAAACCTATCCCCTTCCCTTCCCTTTGAACCCATCCAAGTTCTTGGTGTTCTTGTGTCCGTTTGGGAGAGAAGTCACGCACGCTAGTGTTAATTAAGGTAACGTAGTCATCCCTTGAAATCTCCTTTTCTTGTTTTATGAGATTGGAGATTAATGGTTTACCATTTGTGTTAGCCAAGTCTTGAGGAATTCGTAGAGCCGCTCGAGGGAACTAGTAAGATCGCTTACGTTTGGCATTAGTGTAATCTTCATACCAGGTATGGGAAGAAGGGATTACTATAACATGTAGGCAATGGGGTAGCGTAAGATGAAGGGTTAACCCATGACCTCTGCTATATGTGAGTGATGTTTTCAATGAGATTGGCATGCTTATTTTATGAATTGTTGTTAATATTGATAATGATAATGTTATGCCATTGACGATGATGTTGCCATGCTATGAATGAATATTTGAGTGTTGATGTGGCTAATGTTAACGTTAATGTTATTAAGACTTTAAAAAATGTTGATAATGACATATAAGAGTTAAGGGATAATTTTCCCCGATGTGCATAAGACATGAATCATAGTAATGAGAGGCAAGGTTATTACTCATTGGTCTAGTCAAGACCCTAGGTTGGATTCATGAGTGTTTTAGGGATGTTAATAATGAAACAAGAATTAAGGATTCATCCCCAATAATTACAAGACATGGAGGTTAAACAAGAGTAACGATACTGATACTTGATGGTGTAGTTAAAAGCCAATAGGATTGAACTATGAATGCCCTAGGAAGCTTGGCAAGGGTTTCCAAGCATTTCTGCCCAGAACGGTATGACCATGCTCCAGTAAGCACGAATGTTCTCATTAGACAGCACATCCATACTCAACTTAATGGCCAGCACGCCCGTGCTGGGGAACAACACGACCATGCTCCCCACACAAAGTTAAACGCTAAGACAAGAACAAGGGTGTTACACCAAAATTGTTCCCTATGATGAAATAAGATACCAATCAAAGTAAAGACAAGTTAGATAATTTAATGAAAACTTAACAAAGATAATTAAATACAAACATTAGGATGGTTAAGACTGTAACAATGGGTTACCGCACGTTGTTATACCTTGGTGCTTTTTGGCCAAGGTAACCTTAATGCTTATTGGTCAAGGTGTTGACGATGTTGAACCTTGGTGCTTATTGGCCAAGGGGCCTTGATCCTTGTTGGTCAAGGTGTTGATGGTGACAAAACTTTGGTGCTTTTAGGCAAAAGCAGAGGTGGTGATTGTTTGTTTTCCTATTGTTGTTCTCATGCATTCACGTATTAGAGATGTTAGTGGGGGAAGTTCAACATAGGGGAGGTCGTCCAAGAGTAAGGTGATTTGGCCGTCCAGGGTGATTCATCCGAGAGTTAGGTGAATCGTGCGCCCCCATGATGGTGCATCCGAGAGTAAGGAGCATCGACTATCCAAGGGGTTCACTCATGGTTTGGTGAACTGCCGGCATTGGTACTTATTGGCCAATGTGGATATATAACTCCGACGTTGTCTTCCTGAGGTAGTTTGGATCCACATGCATAACGGAGTAGTGGAGTAGTGCTGCACCACATAGCATACATTATTTGAGACGAGGTGAATGATATGAATATGTTGAATGTTGTTCCCTTGCCATTATGTTTATGCATCGATTTCTTACTCCCCATCTTTGTTGTTTCCTTTCACGTACCTTTTCTTGTTATGCAGAGGATGGTGAGCAGCCAGTTGAGAAGTGACTCTGAGAAGTCACTCACTGGTAGTTTAGGACCTTTTAATCTTTAGTTGCTTATCCGATGTTTTTCCGAATTGTTGGTTACCAGCTCTATAATGTGACACCGGGGTTAGGTTTTGTTTTGCAGTTATGTTTTGACTTGTTTTATTTTCCGCGACGTTTTGTTCATGTGAACCCTTTTACCCATGGTTTTATTATTATGAAATAATATGCATGTGTTTTTATTTTCAATTATTTCTTTTCCTTTTATGTTATTATAAATACATGCGGGGTCGAGGGTGTCACATTTTACATATTAAAAGTTAAACATTGTATACAAATAAAATGCAAACAAAATATATTAAGTAATTGTATTCATATCTATCTATTAATATAATAAAAAAAACCCATATGATTAGAGCTCACCACCCATTTTATAGTTCATCTATAGTAAAAATGGGGACGAGCCTTAATAAAGTATATAGATATAATATTTTTTGATAGACAAATATTAGATTGTTAGTATTTATTATGTTAGTGGGGGAGTTGAAACCATTACCTCCACTTTATCACTCCAAACCGTATCTCCCTCCCCACAGACCACCAAACCACCTTATAACTCATTGTATATAGATATTATATATAATATAAAATTTACAAATAACTTAATATAATATATATGTAATACTTTTTTAAAAAAGATATATGTAATACTTATTTAATATAATATAATATGATATTATATTGTCATATATAATGATATTTATATATTATATAGATGGATTTAATTGGTATATACTGACAGTGTAAAGTTTTTTACAGTGTCAACCAATCAAAAATTGAAACATCATTACGAATGTTTGATTCTTATCCTAACCATCTTAAAAATCATCAATTCCATGATTTCTGATTGGTTGTCAGTGTAAAAGTCTTTACACAAACAGTGTATATAAATTAAACATTACATATATAAATATATAATATTATTATATTAAATAATATGTTATGTAAAATTATATAATATATACACTATAAAGAGTATTTGAGTAAGTTTAATATTATTTTACTTGTGATGTTCATTATCCACATGACAAAATACATGACAAAGAGTTGTATTGTGACTCAAGTAGTTGTCGTGTATTGTTTCTCTTTGTCATGTACCACATTGAGAATCGAAGGTACCCTTAAGTGAATATGTTGATGCAAAAAACATTTTTTTTTTTTGTTAGAAAAGAAAGGCAAAACCCAGAAAAGAAATCAACTTCATCATATAGGCAAAATTGTGTATGGCAAACCAAATAAAACCAGCAAAGACTAAACTGGAAAGGTCCCCCACCAGGATGTTGACCATATGAAATCCATAATACCAGTCTCGACTCCAATTTGACAATCAGTCTGCACGTGAATTTCTTTGTTAGAAAGAAAGTGCACAACTACACATGTAAATGAGATGTGAATCCTTCATTTTCCATTAGCAAATCCTCGCCATAAATGATTTTGTATTTGGAGGGGCCCTATTTCCTTCTTCG
Source organism: Sophora flavescens (assembly GCA_030762895.1). Lineage (NCBI taxonomy): Eukaryota > Viridiplantae > Streptophyta > Magnoliopsida > Fabales > Fabaceae > Sophora > Sophora flavescens. The sequence continues at coordinate 108,963,366 of CM061066.1, read as the reverse complement.
GTATAGAAAATAATCATTCTGATCAAGTCACTCAATTACTACTTTATGAAAAGTCTTTTGCCACACAATCCCAACTCTTAAAGGACTCCCTTATGAATGTCAAACAAAAGCCCATGTGATGTGAATTTTTTTTTTAACATTATTGAGAATAGTAAGATATTTTAGAATAATAATTAATAGTCATTAAAAAAATTTGTCATTGTTTCTTAGATTTGCATATGACAATTCGTAAACCTTTCATAATCTTTGTCCACCGTTTTCATCTACCGGGTAGCCCTACGCACCGACCAATTATACTGCATTTTTAGTTAAATTAATTGCGCTCGTGGGCTTTCTTGCTCCTTGCTGCCCTTTCTTGATTGAGTCGTGTAATAATGTTGTCCAGGGCTTTATTTTGAGTTTAATTTTGTATGCAGTGTAAAATTTTTTAGTTTAATTGCCATGTCCTATGAGTTTAAAATTGATAATTAATTATAAATTTTGATACGAATGATTTTTAATATAATTAGGATAAGAGTCAATTATTTATAATGATATGTCAGTTTATGATTGATTGACAATATAAAAATCTTTTAAGTTAACGGTGTACAATCTATAATTAGTTTTGGTTCAGATTAGCAGAACAACTTCGATCCATTACAGATTCAATCAAGATTTGGACGTCAACGTTACAGATCCGGAGGCATGAGTATTCCGGTCAATTTGATTTTGTCACATTTGTAGGTATTTTTCCGTGTTATGCTATTAACCTGGGTACTGTGAGTTTGTTCATATATTCATCCTTTTCGATTTTTAGCGATGTTGAATTTGTGTTGTTTTCGATCTATTTTTTCAATTTGAATGAATGGATATCTTTTTTATTAAAAAAAATCTATAATTAGTTGTCGAAATAAAAAAAATTATACTAAAAATATATAGCAATTAAATAATTATTTCAGTGAAGAAAGCCGCCCCTGAATATAACATTTGTTAGAACGGGGATTTTTTACTCTTTCTTTGCTATTTTCATCAGATTTTAATTTCATATTAATTTTAAGTAAATTATTAGATTCAACTCGTTTAAAAATTCTGGTTAAAAAAAACTCGTTTAAAAATAATTAGTCAATAATATTATTTCTTCTCATCAAATTAAAGTTACAAGTCACTATCATCTTTCATTATTTTATGTTAAGAATTGTTATATATTATTTTCAGTAAAATTGATGATTCTAAACTAAAATTTCGTAAAGATTGATTATCAATCATATATACTCCCTCTTTGTCAAAAAAAAAAAAAAACATTTATACTCCCACCGATCCTTGGTATAAGAAACAAAACCCTAAAACAAACGGTCCAAGAAAATGTATTGAAATGAGTTAATTGTATTTAACATTCTTATAAATTTCCAAAAATACCCCTTCTAATTAATGAACAAATTCACTTGTATGAAAAGTTGATATATCTCGTAAATATAAATCCTATTATAAATGAGGGTAATATTGGAAATTAGTATTTAATGTGTGAAACTTATGTATGTTTCTTATATTCTGGACAAAAAAAAGTACTCATTTGTTTCTTATATTAAGAACCAGAGGGAGTATTAAAGAATAATGCTAATAAGTGCCCTTACTGGTATTGATTAAAGAATTAAGAAAAGAAATTTTTAATAAAAACTTGTACATTTAATATTTAGAATAAGATATACTTAGTTTTTCAATAAAACATTTTACTTTTTGCATTACTTAACTAAGATACAGGTTAGCATCACCCTATTAATTAAGTTATAGAATGAATTTGTTATTGAAGGTAAGCTATATTTTCCGTAATCTCTTTTCTCCTCGACGAGCAATATTGTGTCATTTTTTAAAGGGTCTTGCTCATCGATGCTTTAATGATACTAGTAAAGTAATCAATCAAATTACGAAAAATTTATATTGAGAAGCTAAGTGTAATATTTTTTGATATATTAAATACATCATTCTTTGTACAAACATTTCATTCCTACTATTTAATCGATGCCCGCACCATTTAACATGCTCCTATTTTACATATATTCCCGAGTATGCTTACTTGTTTTTAATTGCTATAACTTTATAATTAATTTTTTGCAACTATGACGACACCCCCTCCGATAGTGTGATTTCATATCATAATTTATGTATATTTTTGAATGCATTTTCATATTGTTTAGACATATTTAAATTGATTTTAGTTAGTTTTTACCTTGAAACGGGTAAGGCGGTTTCTTGATGTTGTTTTGCAGGAATTAAGGGTAAAATGCTCAAAATCAGCCATAATGGAGCTGGCATAAAGTTGGAGCTTGAAAATTGAAGATACTGGATGACTCCAATTTAATTTGGAATGGAAATATTTGATGACAATTGACAAAAGTCCAGCAGCAATATAAGAGGCCTAATTGATGGATTTGATGATTTGGATATTAATGGCTTGCCATAAAAATAGAAGATGAAGATATTGATTGGGGAGTTAATTTAGAAGATTTGAAGTCATTAAAGAATATCAATCACCATATGCAAGGAGATATATCTTGAACTCAATCCAAGGTGATGAGGGGCCCACACATTATGAGACTTTAATCCTAATTGAATTGAGGGATAAAATAAAAGGAGGAGCCGCACAACAACAGAGAATATATTTTGAACTAGAGAGCTTGGAACCCTAAAACATCTGCTCTGACCTAGAGCAGCTGCGATTGGGAGTTGCAAAGAGGGATTCCAACCCAAAAAGGGAGCTGCTGAGAGGGGCTGCTGGACTACTGTGGGAAGCTGCCATGGAGTTCTTCCTTCCCCTTTTCTCTGTTGATTTTATTTTGGCTTTCTCTGTAACCATGAGTAGCTAAATCCCTTTTTGTTGGGATTAGATGTAGCTAAAACTGAATATCATGTATTTGCTTTGATTTATCAATCTGTGTTTATGCCTTCATATTAGTGTTTAATTCCTATGCTTAATGCCTTTTGTGGTTTGATCACCCATGAATTGATTTTGAGATTTGATTTGCAATGGGGACGTTCTTATCAATTCTTGATCTGGAATTAATCACCTAGTAAACCTTGCATCTAGGAATGGATTTTGGTTTATTAGTAATCGTGTAATCCCTAATCTTAATACAAATTAACTACTTAGGCCACCTAAGGAATTAGGGTCTATTAGCGGGTTTAGGCTCTTGTCATCTGAGGAAGCAGGGCTTGAGTAATCTAGTGGATTGATTTTAATATTTGATGCATAAACTGGATTGGTGGTCTTAGTATTGCATGAGGCTAAGGTTTGGTGAAATTTAATCCCAACATCTTTTATCATATTTGGATCCCCTTTTCGCATTCCAAGTATTCGATAAAAGTACAAAAAGATTTTGTTTGTTTCATTTTATTTATGTTGAATTCTATTCATACCATATTTTAGTCTAAATAGTTGTTAAACTTGTGAATTGGTAATTGACAACCAATCCTCGTGGGAACGATATCGGTCTCACCACCGTATTACTTGTACGACTAGGTATACTTTCCTAGAAATCGTTCAACAAGTTTTTGGCACCGTTGCTGGGGATTGGTTTTGTCAATATCATTAGTAACAAAGGAGGCAACTAATTTAGACATTTTCATTTTCATTTTTTTTTCATTTTTTGTATATATTTGATCTTTTCTTTTGAGTTTCAGTTGTGCAAGGTGGATGCAATTCATGGACAACCATTATTATCCATCTGATGAGGAACTTCAAGTCATACTTTGGAGGACAACTTGTGTTGGGGAGACCACATAGATTTGGGAGGATTCTTCATCGAGTTTTCTTCATCTCATGATATTCTAGCACAAGTTGATTGTATGACTGGCCAGCTTGTATATATAGTCTCCAAGGAGGAATGGGAAACCTTTTGTTCGTATTTACCACCTCCACCACCATGTTTACAAGTGATCCCCAAAGAGCCGCGTGAAGAAAAATTTGAGCAAAATATGGTTGCTGGGATGGATCAAAATAGAGAGGAAGTGGTGGTGGTAGACGAATCACAAGAAGAGGAAGTACCTTTCACAAATCCTTGGGAAAGAACAAGTGAGAAGGCAAACCATTTGGAAAGCAGTCAATCCACCATGCTTGCTAAGAAACCTGAAATTACTGCATTAGATAAATATGTTGGCTTACATGCATGTGTGGACACTGCAAAGTTAGTTCCTTCCACTTGTCTGTCAAACTTCCTCGTGAAAAATACCATTTGACCCGAGAGGAAGTGAGTTCATTACTGTAGTTAAAGAGGTCAATTGAGTTTTCACACACTTGCCAGGAGGAATTGCGGATAGAGTCATATTGCTTCTGCAATCGTCACTTCGTCTGCCATGGGATCCGGGAGGGGGATCCTAGGCCTGTCAAGCTAGTGACGTTAAAGAAGCGCTTATTGGGAGGCAACCCAAGTTTTCGTTTTCATTTTTAATTTGTTTTTGAATTTAACTCTTGAGTAATTTGAGAAGATCAAGAGTAATAAGATCATAGATTAATAGATTTGGCAAGTATTTTCAGGTTCTGAAGGAAGGAAGAGCAAAAAGGGAAGGACAAGCAAAGTCAGCAGCCATCACGCCCACCGTGATGAGCCAGCCATGAAGATCAGAAAGGATCACGGCCCAGCCGTGATACCCATCACGGGCGTGATGAAAGGAACCTGAAGATCAGAGAGCATCACGGCCTAGCCGTGATGGAGGTCACGGCCATGACAGGCCAACCCCTATGGACCAGAATTGATCACGGTCTGCCCGTGAGGAGCATCACGGTCGTGACACATTTTTTTTTCATGCAATCCCTCTGACTAGGCATGTGAGCCAGCACCCTCTACCGCCTCGGTAAGTTGTTCCATTTTTCTCCTCTCTCCGCCTTGATTATTTACATTGGGGACAATGTAAGTTTTTAAGCTTGGGGTAGGGGTACCTTTGCATACTTTTGCATTTTTTATGTTGCATTCATATAGGCATAGTTTTGCATGATCACATGATTCGATTGCCCTTGCTTAGATTATGCATCCAATTATGAGAACTTAGTGCCAAATAAATTAAGATAGTGAATTTTGGAACCCAATTTGTTATTCTTGTGATATGGCTTCAAATAAAAATGCTTGAGATGATCTTTGATAGTTGGTAATTAGCATATGGTTCCGTAGATTTGTGTTTCTCATTGATTTTTGAACTACTAAAATGTGAGATTTTGAGCCAAAAAGGGGTACTTACTAAATCTACCCCATTCTTTGTGATAGAGTGAGATTCCTCTTGGATTGTATTCTCTAGAACTTGGCTTGAAACCGTTTTGAAGCTTAAAAATTTTTTAAAACATTTTTGAAAATGATTGAGGCACTAGGTATTTTTCGGGCCTTCTAAGCTTTGATTGACTAAATGCTACCCCTTAGTTGCCCAATTTTGAGCCAGAAAGAATAAAATACTTTTCTTGGTACCCCGAATTACTTTGATGAATGATGTTTTCTAGGGCACCTTTTGAAGTATTACAAAAAGGGTAGAAAGGTAGTTGAAAAAGTATGGGATGAGAAAAGTCAGAAAATATTTCTCTTGATCTGAAAATTTCCCCTTCTCCATAAAAACAAAAATAAAAAAATTAAAATTAAAAAAAGAGTATAGAGAAGAGGATGACAAAAGGAAGTGAGAAATAAAACAAAAAGAAAGAAAAGAAAGGTGGAAAAATGAATCAAAACCCAAAAAGGTATTTTAGAAGGTGTCATGTTTTGCAATGCTTGATATTTTGTGTAGCCTTTGAAATTTCCTTTTCTTGATTTCCCCACCTAACGATTAATCCCATGGCCCCGTTACAACCAAAGTAAAAGACCTCTTGATTCTTAATTGTTTTCATTAATAAAGTAGAGATTTGGTTGATAGTCGAGCTTATGGTAGAATTCATTCCTTGAGGAAATTGAGCGAATTGTCATATATCCTTAAACACTTGAGTGAGGTGAGAAAGAGTGCACGAATAAGTGAGAATAGGAGTCTAAGAAACCTAAGCTTCTAATTGGACTTGAAATTGATTGTCTCTTGCTGAATTATTTGAAAATGCTTGTTACTTGGATTAGTTACTCGGGTTCTTGGTTCACTATCCATGCTCTGATTATTTATCTCTTGTGGCCTTAGTGATTGCTTGAGGACAAGCAAATGAATAAGCTTGGGGTGATTTGATAGTGTGATTTCACATCATAATTCATGTACATTTTTGCATGCATTTTCATATAGTTTAGTCATATTTAAATTGATTTTAGTTAGTTTTTACCTTGGAACGGGTAAGGCGGTTTCATGGTGTTGTTTTGCAGGAATTAAGGGTAAAATGCTCAAAATCAGCCATAATGGAGCTGGCATAAAGTTGGAGCTTGAAAAGTGAAGATATTGGATGACTCCAATTTAATTTGGAATGGAAATATTTGATGACAATTGACAAAAGTCCAGCAGCAACGTAAGAGGCCTAATTGATGGATTTGATGATTTGGATATTAATGGCTTACCATAAAAATAGAAGATGAAGATATTGATTGGGGAGTTAATTTAGAAGATTTGAAGTCATTAAAGAATATCAATCACCATATGCAAGGAGATATATCTTGAACTCAATCCAAGGTGATTAGGGGCCCACACATTATGAGACTTTAATCCTAATTGAATTGAGAGAGAAAATAAAAGGAGGAGCCGCACAACAACAGAGAATATATTTTGAAACAGAGAGCTTGGAACCCTAAAACATCTGCTCTGACCTAGAGCAGCTGCGGCTGGGAGTTGCAAATAGGGATTCCAACCCAAAAAGGGAGCTGCTGAGAGGGGCTGCTGGACTACCGTGGGAAGCTGCCATGGAGTTCTTCCTTCCTCTTTTCTCTATTGCTTTTATTTTGGCTTTCTCTGTAACCATGAGTAGCTAAATCCCTTTTTGTTGGGATTAGACGTAGCTAAAACTGAATATCATGTATTTGCTTTGATTTATCAATCTATGTTTATGCCTTCATATTAGTGTTTAATTCCTATGCTTAATGCCTTTTGTGGTTTGATCACCCATGAATTGATTTTGAGATTTGATTTGCAATGGGGACGTTCTTATCAATTCTTGATCTGGAATTAATCACCTAGTAAACCTTGCATCTAGGAATGGATTTTGGTTTATTAGTAATCGTGTAATCCATAATCTTAATGCAAATTCACTACTTAGGCCACCTAAGGAATTAGGGTCTATTAGCGGGTTTAGGCTCTTGTCATCTGAGGAATCAGGGCTTGAGTAATCTAGTGGATTGATTTTAATATTTGATGCATAAACTGGATTGGTGGTCTTAGTATTGCATTAGGCTAAGGTTTGGTGAAATTTAATCCCAACATCTTTTATCATATTTGGATCCCCCTTTCGCATTCCAAGTATTCGATAAAAATACAAAAAGATTTTGTTTGTTTCACATCATAATTCATGTACATTTTTGCATGCATTTTCATATAGTTTAGGCATATTTAAATTGATTTTAGTTAGTTTTTACCTTGGAACGGGTAAGGCGGTTTCGTGGTGTTGTTTTGCAGGAATTAAGGGTAAAATGCTCAAAATCAGCCATAATGGAGCTGGCATAAAGTTGGAGCTTGAAAAGTGAAGATATTGGATGACTCCAATTTAATTTGGAATGGAAATATTTGATGACAATTGACAAAAGTCCAGCAGCAATGTAAGAGGCCTAATTGATGGATTTGATGATTTGGATATTAATGGCTTACCATAAAAATAGAAGATGAAGATATTGATTGGGGAGTTAATTTAGAAGATTTGAAGTCATTAAAGAATATCAATCACCATATGCAAGGAGATATATCTTGAACTCAATCCAAGGTGATGAGGGGCCCACACATTATGAGACTTTAATCCTAATTGAATTGAGAGAGAAAATAAAAGGAGGAGCCGCACAACAACAGAGAATATATTTTGAAACAGCGAGCTTGGAACCCTAAAACATCTGCTCTGACCTAGAGCAGCTGCGGCTGGGAGTTGCAAATAGGGATTCCAACCCAAAAAGGGAGCTGCTGAGAGGGGCTGCTGGACTATCGTGGGAAGCTGCCATGGAGTTCTTCCTTCCTCTCTTCTCTATTACTTTTATTTTGGCTTTCTCTGTAACCATGAGTAGCTAAATCCCATTTTGTTGGGATTAGATGTAGCTAAAACTGAATATCATGTATTTGCTTTGATTTATCAATCTGTGTTTATGCCTTCATATTAGTGTTTAATTCCTATGCTTAATGCCTTTTGTGGTTTGATCACCCAAGAATTGATTTTGAGATTTGATTTGCAATGGGGACGTTCTTATCAATTCTTGATCTGGAATTAATCACCTATTAAACCTTGCATCTAGGAATGGATTTTGGTTTATTAGTAATCGTGTAATCCATAATCTTAATGCAAATTCACTACTTAGGCCACCTAAGGAATTAGGGTCTATTAGCGGGTTTAGGCTCTTGTCATCTGAGGAATCAGGGCTTGAGTAATCTAGTGGATTGATTTTAATATTTGATGCATAAACTGGATTGGTGGTCTTAGTATTGCATTAGGCTAAGGTTTGGTGAAATTTAATCCCAACATCTTTTATCATATTTGGATCCCCCTTTCGCATTCCAAGTATTCGATAAAAATACAAAAAGATTTTGTTTGTTTCATTTTATTTATGTTGAATTCTCTTCATGCCATATTTTAGTCTAAATAGTTGTTAAACTTGTGAATTGATAATTAGCAACCAATCCTCGTGGGAACGATATCGGTCTCACCACCGTATTACTTGTACGACTAGGTATACTTGCCTAGAAATCGTTCAACACCCTCCTCAGGTATCACATTTAAGTAACTTGTTAAGGAATTTTAAACTTTAAGAAATAACATGTTGCTGGTTACTGTCGGAAAATAAGTTTTCTAATTACTTAGTCTTTTCAAAAATGGTATTAATTTTTTTTCTTTTCCTTTACTCCATATACAATCCAACACCATCAACATAATATACAACTATATATTATACATATGCATCACAAGAGTTTTACACAAGACCTTCATCCTACTAGGTCACGTTCTACAATCATAAAAACACAACCAAACTAAAAATAACATAACTATATCACAGTAGGAGTCTGAAACCACTACTCAAAAAGATGTCTCTCAGCAGCCAAAAAGTCAGACTATCTAAAACCCCACTCTTCCCAAAAATGGAACCACATCCTACAGCTGGTCGCTACTAATGAAACCCATTGGGGAGTCCAGTGTAGACATCCCCACCCCCATGAGGTGTATCTGGAGAGGATACCTCAACCACCTCTCCAACATCCGGGACTACACCATCCTCAAGAGGAACATAGTCCGGATCAACAATCAGATCCTCCTCAGGATCCTCCTCCATCTCATCATGCACCTCCTCCGGGATCAACACTATAGGCCCTGGAGGTGACTCTAGGGCTACCTGCTGCAAGGGATGAACATGCGGGGGAGGGTGATGTTCTAAGTCCCCGTGTTGTACCAAATGCTACAGAATCATCCAAATGGGAGGTAGTGAGACCTCGATCGTCTCCATACTTTGAACGCGTCGCTGTGGCCCAGCTGCCGATGTCCCAGAGAGAGTCCTAACAAGACCTGTGTAGGTGGCACTTTGAGCCCCTGGGTTAATGACCCAACCACCACCGTCATCCACGTTGTCAAACGTCAGGGCTCGGATCCCCGAGTAGTTCAGATCCACTCCGTCTGGACCCATCTGTACTCAGATATATATATTCCACATAGTAGAGGAAACAAGAAACAAACATGAAACAGTGATATACCAATATATGAGTTTTGACAAGATAACTACATGCGCGACACACAAAACAACATATACTTGATATTCACAACATATGGAAAATTATCCAAACAGCATAATAATTTCGTCAATGGGATTCATACCCGACAGTCATCGTGATTTTATAAAAATGCATGACACTTCAATATTCAAGATCTAATTTGATATCTAATCTCCGGAGATCCCACAACTTTCTGTTTCGTTTTGAGAAGATCGGACTCTTTTCATGGATCATTGTGAAAACGAAATAAAACAATGTCCAACGAACATATAACACATTGGCCAACAGTCAGTACGCCATGGTTATTGCTCAAAATGAAACACATTGGCCCACTCATGACACAATGGTTACTGCGATAAATGGAATTTATTGTCCATAACACATTGGCCAACACTCAGGACACAATGGTCAACGCATCAAATGGAAACATAGTCCATTTAAAGATTCATTAGTCATCACTCAGGACTCAATGATTTATACTTCAACAGATGGCACGTCTACCAACTAATGCAAGAGAAAAACTTTTATTCTCGCATTATTTTCTTTTTCGTCATATTCTTCCCTTGTCGAAACTCAAAGCTCACGATCATGCTTAATTTTATATTAAGACTTTTTCACTTTTAGCAAACACAGGACACATCAGTCCAAGTGTTTTAAACTCAACACAGGACATAAAAGTCGAAGCGCTCAATTGCAAAGCCCTAAACTGATGCACCAATTTTAGGTTAACGGATATGGAATTCACATTTCCCATATCAATTTCAGGACACATGGTCCACAAAACATTTGCAGGACACTCAGTCCACTAACACAGATCCATGATCTACGTGCCAACAGAACGCTAGAATTCCGACGTCTCGGTTACTAGGTTCACTTTTCTTTTTTTAAACCATTTCGCTCGGTGAAAAAACAAATACAAAACCAAACCTCCGAAAACTTATCCAAGTTTAAGGGAATTATTTTCACTGAATGAAACTCCTTTACGAAAATTCTTTTCTATTAAAAACGTTTATCCAAAACTTATGCCGTAAAAATCCTTTCATAACTCAAAATGACTTTTCTGTCGTAAATAATTATTCTGACGTCAATATTATATTTTTTTAATAACTTAACTACTTTAAATATCATTTTATAATATAATTGAATTTATTTTGGAAAAACTAAAGCCTGTGAAATTTTTTCACAGTTCCGCCCTTACTGTCACTAATAAAACCATTTTCCACCGAAAATATTATTAAAATAATTTTTTTCCACTTTTCCTCAAATTTCCGCCATTTAATCACTTATATTGAATATTTAAGCTTATCAAGATTTTATCCTCAAAAAAATTTAAACACTGACCACTGTCAGGTTTCTCAATCCATCACTCAACAGCAGGTAATTTCACCACAACACAGTATAGCATTCATCACAATTATTGCATGCATCAAAATTATAACTTAACAATTCAGTTATATTCACACAAATCAACATATCACATCCAAAACATATAGTAAATTAAACAACAAACAATTTAAAATCATAGGAAACCACAACAGATAAATTACAGACAACTCTAAGATAGCATATGGCTATCTTAAACTCCTCAGGTAAACTCCCCTTACCTTTTGAAGATTCAAGTTTCGGTTTCACGAACGATCCGATTTGGAACCGGTTTCCTTCGTACCGCTCAGATCAATTAAACACGGATTAATCCTTCACAACAAATCATAATAAAAAATTAACAAAATCAAATAAAACTCATTGAGTTCATGAGGGTTATGGTTCGGTCTTCACTAGATCATTAGGTTAGGGATGTTAAAAAATTTCAAACTCATGGATTTATGATCCTTAAGCATGATGAAGACATGATCAATGATCATAAATCAAGAACATTGAACAAAACTCATCTAACTCAATGAGTTAGGGTTTCGGCCTTGACACTAAATTTGAGTTAGAAATTTCACTTGATTTCCATCTCTTGGATTCAACAAACACGGATAGTATAGAGATTAATTCAAGTGTCACAAGATAAAATTGAATCAAAATCCATTTACTCCAAAAATTTAGGGTTTCGGCCCTCATGAAAAAAAAGAGACTAGGATTTGATTTGGTTTTCTCAATCACTTGGAGTCAATACCTATAATAATTTAAGAGATGAAACCATGCATCATTTAACAAAAGTTGAAGCGAAACCTATTTACACCCAAACACATAGGTTTCGGCCTTGCTTGGAAAAATAGGGAAGACATTTATTTTTAGTTCATGCTTCTAGATGACGAATATAGACATCAGGATGAGTTCAAAGAAATTGGTTTCAAGTCAAATGGATTTTTCTACAATTTTCTATGAATTTTTGAAGAAAGCATCATGAACTTTGAATATGATGATTCATGGCATAAACTCATGAAATATATGAAGAGAAAGAGTTGAGTGATCATGAATAGAAGAAATCACCTCTTGATGCTTGAATAAATTGTAAGACTCAATGACTTAGAGATTTTGATATATGACAAATACAATTTAATGAGTCTGCAAGTGTTTTAGTGTTAAATTGTAAAGACAGGTATCAAGCAGTGATCAACAAGTTCATTAAGAAAATTCAAGGAAAATATTCAAGGAAGGACTTGAAGAAATCAAAAGAGCTACATGGAGGAATCTAAAAGCAAAGGCAAAGATCAAGGAATCATCAAGACAAAATCTTAACGGAGAATTTTAGATTTAAGTCTTAGATGATTTGTAAGAGAAAGAAATTTCTTAGTCACAAAATAGCTCAACCAAAAAAAGCTGCATGAAGAAAATCAATTTTCATAACCTGAATTAAAAGGAATAAGTTTTCGTTGATGAAAATGATTTTTGGAAATAAGAAGAGCTCGTCCAACGCAAGTAACAGAAGCGCTCGTCCAACGCAAGTGATAGAAGCACTCATCCAACACAAGTGATAGAAGCGCTCGTCCAACACTGAAGTGATAGAAGCGCTCGTCCACTAAAGTGACAGAAGTGCTCGTCCACTAAAGTGATACAAGCGCTCGTCCACTAAAGTGACATATGGAGCTCGTCTACTAGGTTACGTTCAACCAGTTAAAGGAGTATCCGTCCAATGACGTAACATATGGAGCTTGTCTGTTATCAACTACGAGCCCTAAGGATTGAAGACGACGCCAATGTAGAATCTTATTTCAAGAACTAGAATCAAGAAAACAGATTTTGTTATCAAACCCAAATCGGTTTTGATTGATCCCAATGACTATAACTTGTTTTCTATATAAAGAGGGATCAAAGGAACACTTTCGAATATCATATCATATCATAACAACAGAAAAATACACATATCATTCATCATCTTTCTTGAGCTTATTGTGAAAAGAGTGTTTCATTCTCATAAGTGCTTCAATTTGTTTATCTGACTATCGAGAGTTAGGAATCAATTTTTCGTTTTTATTTGATTATAAAGAGAGATTAAGTCTTTTGGAGTGATGAGGGTGAGGTATCCCTAAGGAAGAACATTGAGGCTATTCACAAGAGTGTGGTATCTCGAGGTGAAGAAGTGCTCTGTGGTGTAAAGGTTTTTCAAGCAACCTGGCTAAAGCTTGTTGTGTTAGTGTGTGAAAACCCACAGGTGGAGTGGGGACTGGATGTAGGTCACGGTGGTGGTGACTGAACCAGGATAAATCTGGTTGTGTGGTATCTCTAAACTCAAACTCTTTTACTTTCTGTTTATGTTCAAGAACCTGTGAGTTTGATGTTTAAAGTTCAATATAATTTTTGTTCTTGATCTGTATAAACTGTATTGAAACCCGAGTCTGATTGTAATCAAGTCTGTGTTATCCGCGTTCAAAACTGAGTTAATCGAAACCATTCTTGATTGCTGAAACTGAACTATACTGAAACTGAAACCTGCAAGTTTGTTCTTGATTGTTAATGCTTGTATCTGAAACTTGCATAACTTGTTATTAACCTTTAAAGGCTTAATCAGTTTCTGTATTTTGTTATTATTGAGTTTTAAACCCGAACCTATTCTGAATTAATTCTGAATCAATCTTTCTTATCCTCATCACATTCTATTCAAGATTTTATATAAACCCTTCATTGATTTTGTAAAAGATCCTGAGGCCACAAATCTGAAAACTAAGTTTTGTGAAAAGTTTTTAAGAGGGAAAGATTTTAAGAAGACTAAATTCACCCCCCCCCCCCCCCCCCTCGAGTCATTGAAGCCAAAACAACAATTGGGTACCTATAGTACAAACATGAAATTCTGTTTTGTAGGTGTGGTGGAAGGTCAAGAGCAAAAATTGGAATCATGACATAGAGCCTTCACCAAACACAAAATGGGTAACAATAAAGAAATAATATTGATTGAATATGTTTTCTAATTATCATTATGTGAATCTTTGTGTTGATGTATATATCATTGTATAGTATATCTACATTGTTCTATTAAAGTTATTTGATCTATCTTGGAATAATCATATGGCATTTATGTCTCAAGTAGAACCTAAGAACATAGATGATGCTATAATTGATGAACATTGGATGATGGCTAAGCAAGATGAGTTAAACCAATTTGAAAGAAACCAAGTTTGGAAACTAGTGCCTAAACCCAAGAACTGTCAAGTAATAGGTACAAAATGGGTTTTCAGGAATAAACTAGATGAAAATGGTATAATTGTAAGAAACAAGACTAGATTGGTAGCCAAAGGGTATAACCAAGAAGAATGCATAGATTATGATGAAACATATACACCAGTAGCAAGGTTAGGAGCTATAAGAATGCTACTTGCTTATGCTTGCATAATGGGATTTATATTGTATCAAATGGATGTTAAGAGTGCTTTCTTAAATGGATTTATACAAGAGGAAGTGTATGTTGGTCAACCACCTGGTTTTGAGAATAATGAATTGCCTAACCATGCTTACAAACTGTCTAAAGCACTATATGGCTTAAAGCAAGCTCCTAGAGCTTGGTATGAAAGGTTAAGTAATTTTCTCATTAAAAAGTATTTAAAAGAGGTAAAGTTGACACAACTTTGTTCACTAAGAAAAAGGCACACAACATTTTACTTGTACAAATATATGTGGATGATATAAATTTTGGTGCCACTAATGAGCATTTGTGCAATGAGATTGTAAGTCTTATGCAGAGTGAGTTTGAAATATCAATGATGGGTGAGCTGAACTTTTTCCTTGGACTACAAATAAAGTAAACTAAAAATGGAATCTTTGTTAGCCAAACCAAGTACTGCAATGAGTTGATCAAGAAGTTTGGCATGGAAAATGCTAAGGAAATGGCTACTCTAATGAGTACCTCCTGTTATCTGGACAAGGATGAGCAAGGTAAACCTGTTGATGTTTCTAAATTCAGAGGTATGATAGGCTCACTACTTTATCTTACTGCTAGTAGGTCAGATATCATGTTTAGTGTATGCATGTGTGCTAGGTATCAAGTAAATCCAAAAGAATCACACTTAAAAGCAGTTAAAAGGATAATTAAGTATCTGTTAGGAACAAAAGACATGTGATTCTGGTATCCCAAGGGAGCTACATGTACTTTAATTAGCTATTCATACTCTAATTTTGTTGGTTGTAAACTAGATAGGAAGAGTACTAGTGGAACTTGCCATTTACTAGGAAACTCATTAGTAGCATGGTTCAGTAAGAAACAATCTAGTGTGGCTTTATCCACTGCAAAGGCTGAATATGTAGCAGCTGGTAGCTGTTGTGCATAGGTTTTATGGATGAAACAACAATTAGTTGATTATGGTGTACAACTAAACCAAGTGCAATTAACCTAACTAAGAATCCCATAATGTACTCTAGAACTAAACACATAGAAATCAGACATCATTTCATTAGAGATCATATTCAAAGTAGAGAAATTGAGATCGAATATGTTGATACAACTACACAGCTTGCTGATATTTTTACCAAGCCCTTGAACAAGGAAAGCTTCTTTTTCATAAGAAGAGAATTAGGGATAATTGATCAATCATATATCTAATCTCTAAAGAAACAAAAGAAAATCAAAGAGGAAGAACTAGTTCTAGGAATTCATAGGAATTAGAACTTCTAATTCTACAACCCTAGCAGGGATAAATCATGAAATTGAAATGGCTGCAAATTGCTGAAGTGAATGAAAGGATAAAAAGGACAGAAAAGAACATTGATAAACTCTAAGATAACCCAGGAGTGGACTTTCATTTTCCTGCACCTATCCCTCTATCATGAACAATTTTATATGCTATGTTTGAATGTGTAAATGCTTACCTTCTCTATTGCTTTGAATGTTTCTTTTCTTTACCTTTTTTATAATGCTAAAAGGGGGAGGAAAAAGTATGATATAGAGAAAGAGGATAATAACAAATTATACATGCATATGTTGAGGGGGAGCTTACATGATTAATGGGGAATAAATCAAATTCTGCTATGATAATATTTTTTTGCTCTGATATACTTCTGCTCTGATACCATGATATAAATCTGTCAAAAACACTTAGCTTCTGCTACACTTATACTCTGATCTTATAATTTGTTAGAAGATTTGTCATAATCAAAAAGGGGGAGTTTGTAAGACTCAATGACTTAGAGATTTTGATATATGACAAATACAATTTAATGAGTGTGCAAGTGTTTTAGTGTTAAGTTGCAAAGACGGGTATCAAGCAGTGATCAACAAGTTCATTAAGCAAATTCAAGGAAAATATTCACGGAAGAACTTGAAGAAATCGAAAGAGCTACATGGGGGAATCAAATAGCAAAGACAAAGATCAATGAATCATCAAGACAAAAGCTTAACGGAGAATTTTAGATTTAAGTCTTAGATGATTTGTGAGAGAAAGAAATCTCTTAGTCACAAAATAGCTCAACCAAAAAAAGATGCATGAAGAAAATCAATTTTCATACCCTGCATTAAAAGGAATAAGTTTTCGTTGATGAAAATGATTTTTGGAAATAAGAAGCGCTCGTCCAATGCAAGTAATAGAAGCGCTCGTCCAACGCAAGTGATAGAAGCTCTCGTCCAACACAAGTGATAGAAGCGCTCGTCCAACACTGAAGTGATAGAAGCGCTCGTCCACTAAAGTGACAGAAGTGCTCATCCACTAAAGTGACAGAATCGCTCGTCCCCTAAAGTGACAGAAGTGCTCGTCCACTAAGTGATACAAGTGCTCGTCCACTAAAGTGACAGAAGCGCTCGTCCACTAAAGTGACTGAAGCGCTCGTCCACTAAAGTGAAAGAAGTGCTCGTCCACTAAAGTGATACAAGCGCTCGTCCACTAAAGTGACAAAAGTGCTCGTCCACTAAAGTGATACCAGCGCTCGTCCACTAAAGTGACAGAAGTGCTCGTCCACTAAAGTGACATATGGAGCTCGTCTACTAGGTTACAACCAATTAAAGGAGTATCCGTCCAATGACGTAACATATGGAGCTCGTCTATTATCAACAACGAGCCCTAAGGATTGAAGACGACGCCAATTTAGAATCTTATTTCAAGAACCAGAATCAAGAAAACAGATTCTGTTATCAAACCCAAATCGGTTTTGATTGATCCCAACGACTATAACTTGTCAAAGGAACACTTTTGAATATCATATCATAACATCAGAACAATACACATATCATTCATCATCTTTCTTGAGCTTATTGTGAAAAGAGTGTTTCATTCTCATAAGTGCTTCAATTTGTTTATCTGACTATTGAGATTTAGGAATCAATTTTTCGTTTTTATTTGATTGTAAAAAGAGAGGTAGTCTCTCTGAGTGATTAGGGTGAGGTATCTCAAAGGAAGAACATTGAGGCTCTTCACAAGAGTGTGGTATCTCGAGGTGAAGGAGTGCTCTGTGGTGTAAAGGTTTTTCAAGCTACCTGGCTAAAGCTTGTTGTGTTAGTGTGTGAAAACCCACAGGTAGAGTGGGGACTGGATGTAGGTCATAATGATGGTGATTGAACCAGGATAAATCTGGTTGTGTGGTATCTCTAAACCCAAACTCTTTTACTTTCTGTTTATGTTCAAGAACCTGTGATTTTAATGTTTAAAGTTCAATATAATTTTCTGTTCTTGATCTGTATAAACTGTATTGAAACCTGAGTCTGATTGTAATCAAGTCTGTGTTATCTGCGTTCAAAACTGAGTTGATCAAAACCATTCTTGATTGCTGAAACTGAAACCTGAAAGTTTGTTGTTGATTGTTAATGCTTGTATCTGAAACTTGCATAACTTGTTCTTAATCTTTAAAGGCTTAATCAGTTTCTGTATTTTGTTATTATTGAGTTTTGAACCCGAACCTATTCTGAATTAATTCTGAATCAATCTTTCTTATCCTCCTCACCTTCTATTCAAGATTTTATATAAACCCTTCATTGATTTTGTAAAAGATCATGAGGCCACAAATCTGAAAACTAAAGTTTTGTGAAAATTTTTTAAGAGGGAAAGATTTTAAGAAGACTCAATTCACCCCCCCCCCCCCCCTTCTTGAGTCGTTGAAGCCAAAACAACATAAATGACGTGATTTGATCAAGTTCTTCACAAAATCACTAAGTTCCAACTATGAGGTTCTTGAAAGAAATGGCTTTAAGTTGATGAAGATGTCATGAATGGAGGAAAATTGCCTGAGTGTGGTGCTAAAGAGGGGGGACTCGTGTGGGGAGGGGTATTTTGGGCCAAAAATTACATTGGCAAGCCTTGTAATTTCCATAGGAAACCAAGGGTAAAATGGTCATTTCACCAAGAAAATATTTAATGGCATTTATGTGTCATTATGACCATTATGACTCGGATAGGATCGTCATAAATGATTGTCATATCAATCACCTCAGCTCCGTATCTAGCTCCGTTGTTTACCCGACTCAGGTTTTCCTCAAGATATTTTGAAGCTTTCACCCGCAGAAAATATAATATTATATTTTTACGTGAAAATTTTCAAAACTTCCAATATCGTAGCAAATATGATATAAACACTAACCATCTTGTTCACGAATTAAAATTAGGTTTTCTGAGCAATAAACTTTTACTGTCAGTGAAAACGCAGACCGGGTTCTGTCTGAATTTTCAACCCAAAATTTCATCGAAACCTTATGATATTAAGTATAACATGGAAATGACTTTGGTTTATCCAAAATCATTTTCTAAGTCTCGGATAAAAATATAAATTAACATTTATATATATATATATATATATATATATATATATATATATATACATATATATATATATATATATATATATATATATATATATATATATATATATATATTACTGATATTTGAAAGCAGTGAAAATCGAGGTGTTACAACTATCGTCCCTACTTACTTATTTTTTTCATTTAATTTTTTTTACAAAAGAAAATATTT
Source organism: Sophora flavescens (assembly GCA_030762895.1). Lineage (NCBI taxonomy): Eukaryota > Viridiplantae > Streptophyta > Magnoliopsida > Fabales > Fabaceae > Sophora > Sophora flavescens. The sequence continues at coordinate 108,944,236 of CM061066.1, read as the reverse complement.
CTAGTTACTAATTTTAAGTAGGATTGTATAATTGTATACTAATTGTTTAATATACAAATTTCTAGATATTTTTACCATTAACCAAATTTTATACTCCCTCCGGTCCATTTTATACTCCCTCCGGTCAATTTTTACCATTTTCCAATGACTCATTTAATAATATTGTTCCTAAAATACCCTTCATTTAATACAATTTTTGTTTTTCAATGACTCATTCTATTCCCAGCAACACAAGCAATTTTTTATTACCATAAAAGGGTATTTTTGGTAAAAACCTAATTTTTTTAACCAAAATGATATTAACTAACCACCTTCATATGTGTTGCATTAATTTTTTGCTTATAATATAGACAGTAGGGAGTATGTTAGAGATAAAAAAAATTAGGTTTTTAACAACATTAACATAACCAACAGAAACGTTATAACACTGTTAAAAAAATCCATTAAAAGTCAATAATAAAATAGTACTTTTCTTCCCCTAAACCTTAAACCCCCATTAATGGTTCCCTTCAAGTTTCAAGAACCCATCAACGACTTTCTTCAAATTTTTAACAAGTGTCCGAAAAACTCTCATAGAATATTTTAAAGAGAATATATATCTTTTAATTTCAAATATATTAAATATTTTTTTCTTATTTATTTTAACATTCCTATTTAAAATTAATAATAACAATAAAGTACATATTTAATGTACTCTATAAGTATACAATAATTTTCACCCAAAAAAAAAAAAGAGTATACAATAATTTCTCTAATCAATTTGCCTGTCTTCATTATCTTCCCACTCGTGGGAAAGGTGGTTGCTATTGCGTAATGCATATATTAATTACATAGGCAAGGATGCATTTTTTTTTATGAGGCCAGAATGTACATGGCCAACCTAGTAATATATATATATATATATATATATATATATATATATATATATATATATATGCAACTGTTAAGATTTTGTATCGTGCATGCAAGTAGCCCTCACGCGGCCACACCTTCCTTCCCTCCTTCCCGTGAATAACAGCAGGGTTTTCTCACTTCTCATACGACCGCGTTTGGATAAGATTATGACGTGCTTGGGTGTTCCCTCCACGTCCATGGGACAAGACACGGACAGAGTTATAAATGATAAACATTGTCATTGTAATGTATGGCCACCCACTATATGGCTTCCACGTCTTTTTCAAATCAAACGGACAAAAGAAATAAAGAAAGAATAAAAAGGGCACGCGGAACGAAAGGTGCTTGCTATTGGACCAATGCAAACATGCAGGTGAAGCCGACCACTTCATTTAATTCCAGATTTTTACTTTTCTTATCGAATTAAATTAGGGAGAATCCTAATCAGTGTTCTTAAGATATTTGTTAAAAAAACAAAATAACAAAATTTTTATTGAAAAGTGATATATTTAATATTTTGATAAGGTAAATACTCCACGTTCCAATAAAAATATGTTTGTTATGGAATCCTTAACTAATGTCTTTAGGATACTGGTTAGCAAGACCCTTAAATTAAAGGGTTGTGCTAATGAATGCTCTTAGGATACTCTATAAGGAACCAACAAAAGCAAGTTTTCATTGAAAACTAAGCATTTCATTTTTTAAAAAATATTAAATACACTAATTTTCTATGTAAATTTTTTTCTTGGTTCTTTAACGAGTGTCACTCGTTAGTATTATCCTAAATTAAATTACTAGTGCAGTGACTCGTTCTATGTATGAGTACTCCCTTCGATCTCTATTATAAGTAAAAAAATCCCAAACATTTTGGTCTAATATAATTATATAAGTAAATTTTAACTATTTCTATCCAATTTAATGACGTTATTCACAAAATACCATTCATTTAATACAAATTTTGTTTTCCAATGTCATTTTTCATTCCCAACAATACAAACTTAATATATAAGATGAAGGATAATTTAGGTAACAAACTTAATTTTTAAGGAGAATGTTAACGAGTGTCCTTAAGATATTGTTTAAGAAATCAAGAAAGGGAAGTTTGTATGAAAAATTGTGTATTTAGAATTATGAAAAGTGATACACTTAGTTTCCCAATACAAAGTTTCATTTTGTGGGTTCCTTAACCAATGCTCTTAGGGCACTCGTTAGCAAGACCTATTTTTTAAGTAAGATTAACAATATTAAATGAGATTGACTAACTACCTTAATATGTGTGTTTTATTTAATTTGTGCTTATAATAGAGACCGAAGGGAGTATATATTACATCTTAACATTTCAATAAAATATTTTATGTTTTAAATACATAATTATTTTTAAATAATTTGTATTAAGAATCATCTATCAATAATTATAAAAATTTAATTTATTTCCCACCTAAATTTGAGGATCAAAAACATCTTATATGAAACTTTCATACATATTTATTTAATAGTATATGGATTTTCATATATTTAAATTATAAAAAATATATTTATTTAACATCTCCTGATAGTGTATGGAGAAAACCTAGTTGGATTGGGAGAACTCACGTTGGGTTCCCAACAGGTTCCCCGTCGAAGATTAGTCACTACTAATGGTGGTGGATACTTCGTACCTAAGACACACCATTGTGTCCCAGTGTTTTATTAGTTTAATGCTTTCTTAATTAATTCCTTAATCACTCGCTTAACGTGAAAAGACGTAAAATTTAAAAACTTAACTTAAGGAGCATACAAACTTCAATTACTTAAAACTTTATACCATAATTATATTATGAATATAGCCATATGTCTTATACATATTACAAAACACCGTTGAGAGTATCCTCTCAATAGGATCCCTTATAGGCATAAACTTAACTAAAAGTCATACTTAGGGGAAACATATAAAAATACTTCTTATACACACTAGCCATACTATCTATACTCTAATCACCATGGATCACAGCTCGACCTCCTGCCTCTGGTTCATAAGGAGTTCCATCCAACTCCTCCTCATTCAGCTCAGCCACAGGGTCTTCTTGTGCAATCCCATAATAAAATAAGATACCACACACAGAAAGAATATAGGGGATAAGAAGCAGTTCTATCATCAACAAGCGGAAAAGAGTAATAATATATAATACAATAAATGTCACAGACAAAATATCACACATAACTAACAATCATCCTCAAATTACACATCTTCCTCTACCCTTACTCTCATGCAACTACACCTATATGCTAACATGACCACCACCTTATCCTGTCACCATCCCTCATCTGCATCGGTACACACTCTCAATTCCCGTTAGGGTGTTCATCCATTGAATGACACACACCCTCTTTCCCGTTAGGATACTTATTCAAAGAATGACACTATTCCCTCATTCCCGTTAGAGAATAGTTGCACAATACAAAAGTATCCTCATTCCCATTAGGGTACAGGACAACTCACCCAGAACTATAGGGGTATCATGGTAGTTTTCCCCATTCCCGTTAGAGAACTGACCCGTGACATCCTGTATCCATGATCGGATACTCCGACCTCGTGTATTCCCAACACACGATCGCGAACAACAATGCAAATACACGAACCTCACCGACCCACATTAATAACAACCTAGTGCCTTAACCTTCCACCAAAACCTCAACACATGTTTTATGTCACCACTCCTCTTTAAATAATTAGTTTAGGCTAGGCACCTCTAAGTCACCATTTATCCTCACCCCCAAACAATTATCTCCCGAACAACATATATCTTTGCTTAAAATCATCTAAGCATAGTATTAAAACCAGGCAGATCATGCATAACACATTAATCAACAGAATATTCAAATATCTCAATATCATATAAAGCAATCCACAACCAACCCATAACAATCAAATCAAATAAATAACAAAGTCAGACTCTGTCACGGCCTGGCCGTGATAGCCATCACGGCCGTGACATACATCAAATGCAAGAATTCTACAAAACAGAACCTGTCACGGCGTGGCCATGACAACCATCACGGCCGTGACAGACAACAAACATCCTCAATATCATAAATATTCAAACACCAACATAATACGTCACATGCAGATGGAATACCTCAACCAGCGTATCACAGTAAATTCAATAACATAAAGTCAGACATCCTCAATATCATATAATCAACCTAATGCCGATAAACCTACAATATCCAAATCACCATTGGTTTTACAAAAAGGTTTCCAATGTGATGATTTTGGTCTTGTCGATTACTCGACTACTAGTAGGGTTTAGGTCTCCCTACACAATCATTATATAATATACTACTTATCGTTTCCGATTATGGAATGGTTCTTTCCCCCACCTAAGTTATCACCGGAAACACGAAAACGACGATCCTCGTTATCCCGCCATGAGTTACCAAAACCACCTTCAACCAAATCAATAATAAAACAAATTAATCAACAAATCTAAATATGGACATATGGTGCTAGGTTCGGCCAACTCATCCGAATGAGGCTAGGGTTATATTCTTAATCTAATCTTTTAGGTACTAGTTCCTAGAGCATTAACTAGTATAGATTAAGTGTTAATAGTTAAAATTATGAAACAAAATCCTCTATCCAACTAGGTTAGGGTTTCGGCCTCAATGAACCAAAATAGGTTAGAAAATTCCTTTTGATTCAAGCTTTTGGATTTAGATAACATACATACTAGAGAGCTTAATTCAAGCATTAGATTTCACAATAGAAGCAAAAACACCAAACCCATTTTTCATGATAGTTTCGGCCTTGAAGAGAACATTAGGAAAGAGAATTTTTTTGCTTAAAAGCTCTTAGATGATGAAAGTAAAGGTCATAACTAGATCATAGAAATTGGTTTCACATTTTTAGGATTTTTCTACAATTTTCTAGAATTATTCAAAGTTCTAGATCTAAGAATATGAAAACCATGAAATAGGAAAGAAATGATCTTGAGATGAGATGAGATGATCATGGATGATCCTATTATCTCAGGTGTATGAAGAAGATGAAGAAAAGATGATGATCTTGACAGCTTCTCCAATGGAGCTCTTGGATCAACAATGGAGTTTTTGTGAAGAAAATGAAGATGAAATGGAAGAGATGAAGAGAATGAAGGAGTGAGTGAAGGGGCTGCGGTTTTGGAGTATATACAGGCTATATATTAGGCTTATTTGGTTATAAGGAATTGGTTTAATGGGTTTTGTGTATATTCAATAAATATAAGCTTAACCATTGTTAATAGTTAACTTAACTAGGGTTATGTTATTAACTAGGGTTAAAAAGTATGTGGCTCACAATTAATGTAGGTGTGACTGATTTTGGTCCATATCTAATGATTCAACTATGACTCATTGATCCCATTTCGTTCACGAGTCAAAATTAGGTTTTCGGATCATTAAAATCTTACTTTCAGTGAAAACACCAACTGTTTTTCTTCCGAACTTTTACCAAAATTCGTCCGAATAAACATAATATTTTATTTCTGATCAGAAATTTGGAAAATATAATTCCTCACGGACAAAATATAAAAAATCTACAAATTTCAGTTTCGGGTCAAATTAGGGTTTTCTGCCGGTATAAAATTATACTGTCGGTTAAAAACGTAGACCGATTTCCGTCTGAATTTTTAACCCAAATTTTAACCAGAGCTTCCTACCATAAGAGAGACTATGAATATGATTTTATTTTATTTAAAATCACTTTCTAACTCTCAGATTAAAATATAATTAATTATATTTTAACCGGTTAAACAACATAATTAAAAATCAGGCTGTTACATTACTACCCCACTTAGAAAAAAATTCTGTCCTCGGAATTTCGTGACTCAAACTAGACATCATCTTGTAATCGTATCTTAATCTAAATATCCCACATTATATTTCTCATCGCTGTCTTTCCCCTAGGTGACAGCGGTAACTTCATAACAGAATTCATTCTTATATCATTCTATTTATCCTCGAACTTATCCATCACTATATTCTATTCATTGTTCTTAACCTTTCCAACTTGATCTAAAATCCTTAAAGGACATAATCAAAACTTACTCCATTCCTCTTCTTACTACTGATCCACTAGAGAATCTTATTTCAACATCCAACTCCCGCAATTAACACCACAATCAATACTACCCTAACTTCCTACTTCATGTATCCAATCACAGTCTTAGTTCCTTAGAATGTATTTCACTATTCTAGATTATATCAAAATCACACCTTTCAAGTCTCCAAATAAACATCTCAACACTCCTTAAGATAAACTGCAATCAAAAGAACAACACCTGTTAGGATTATCTAACTTAACAAATTTGAATTTTTCTAGTAACCTCAATTTACATCAGAAATCATCTTTTCTGCTCATATTCAACTTAGGTGAAATTACTATATACACTTTCGTTTACTCTTCCCAAACTCATATAATCCATCTTAACTACGAACATTAATCATTGCCCTAGGTTCCATAATGATACTATGCCTCGATCAACATTTGACTTATAGTAATTGTCTTACTCATTGATATTGATCTTAAGGGTTCACATCCTACCAATCACAACTATACCTCAACAAAACTCTCATCACTTTCTTGTCTATCATGCTACTTAGACAAACAAACAAAGTCTACCAGATATCAAATACATACCTTGTATAAGATCCCGGATTGAGAATTCAGCTCCCCTCATGATAAATTCAGTGGCTTGAGGTCTGGCCATCTGCTGTCCTGCTGCTGGAACTCCTTTTCCAGCTCCACCTCTCTGTATACTGGTATACGACATATAATTCTACATAAAACTTGTATATATATGCCATATAAGTGTTAACTATCATGTCGGGACTCAATACCCAACTTCTAAGCATAGTCAATATCCAATGTGGATTCAACTAGACACGACCAGTAACAACATCCTAGACCTCGCAGTCTGATTAGAATCAAACTACTCTGATACCAAATGAGACACCCCGTTGTTTTATTAGTTTAAAGCTTTCTTAATTAATTCCTTAATCGCTCGCTTAACGTGAAAAGATGTAAAAATTAAAAACTTAACTTAAGGAGCATACAAACTTCAATTACTTAAAACTTCATACCATAATTATATTGTGAATATATCCATATGTATTATACATATTACAAAACATTGTTGAGGGTATCCTCTTAATAGGATCCCTCACAGCCATAAATTTAACTAAAAGTCATACTTAGCGGAAACATATAAAAATATTTCTTAGACACACTGGCCATACTATCTATACTCTAATCACCATGGATCACAACTCGACCTCCTGCCTCTGGTTCATAAGGAGTTCCATACAACTCCTCCTCATTCAGCTCAGTGATAATTCACTGTCTTATCATGTTTTATCTATTATTTTATAATGGATTTCATCAATTAAATTCTATTGAATGCTTGATTTAGCCCAAATTAGACTTTGTTTTCCTATTTTGGTTATTTTAGAGTCAGTGTGTGTATTTATTTAATTTTAATTAGATTTTGATTAATTTTATGATATTATTCTTATTTTTGATTTTTAGGAAAGTATCGAGGAGAAAAGAATGGGAATCAATTAAATTGAAGATTGCCAAGTAAATTTCAAGGGCCCACATGATGGATTTGAATCCAAATCAATTTGGATTTGAATTATTATGATTAAAAGATAATTCAATTGGCATTGAGATAAAAGATTGGATCCAAATCAATTTGGATTTGGATAATAATTGCTTATCACAACAATAAAGGATATGATAAGATTTGGCAATTAATTTGGAGATATTGATTTGGATATGAAGATTAAAATGCTCAGGACCAATTATGTTGGAGTCTGCATGAAGGCGGAGCTTGAAATACAAGAAATATGAGCCAAACAGAGCCCATCACGGCCTGGTCGTGATAGGCATCACGACCATGATCGAGCAGGGCTGAAAAAGAAAGAAGAACACAAAGCCAGAACCTGTCACAGCCAGGTCGTGATGGCCATCATGGCCGTGACATGCCATCAGTGCCAAGTTTTCCAAGACAGAATCTGTCACGGCCTGGCAGTGACAGGCATCATGTCCGTGACGTGCAATATCTGGAATTTTAATTGTTGATTTGATCTGATTTTGTAATAACTTGGGATTCAAGTTAACCTACTCTATAAATAGGGAAATTAGGCTCAAAAAAAGGATCACGGGGGCTGCTACCTTAGGCAAAAACTAGGATTTCTCCTCTTCTCAATTTCTTCTCTTCTCTTAGGTTTTCTTTTTATGCTTTTGTTAATCAAGCTTGCTATGAACATGGCAATGCTTGAGTAGTCCTTTATTTCTAGGGATTGGGGCTATGCCCAAGATTTGTTTTGTGTTATGAATTGACGTTTTACTTCTTTTTAATTTCAATTCGCTTTCGATTTAATTCCTATTGTATGAATTACTTGTGAATTTGGTGCGCACTTATTTGCATGTCATAGATACTCTAAGGAGGAACCTAGCGGTGAACTTAGGTATTGGATCTATAGGGATTGAACTTAGGACTTAAATCACGAGAGTTAGAAGCGGTCCTTCGAGGGTTCACTGAATTGTCACAAAGCTTAAATGGTTCGATTTAAATTCAATTACCACGAGAGTAGGGGTTGGTTTAATCGGGCACGATTCTTGTATCCCGAGAGGGAACATTAACTAATTAGGATAAATTCACCTTCAAAATAAATTTCGATAATTAACAAGAGGGGTAGTCAATTTAGTAACATGAGCAGTCTTGTCGGTAAACCAACTCCTGGAAATCTCTTTTTCATATTTAAAATCCCAAAAATATTTGATTTGATTTTATTGTTTCTTTTATTTTCTTAAAATCTTTTCACGCCTATTTCTTAATCTAAAATAGTTGTTTAATTCATGAAGTGGTACTTGGTTTCCTAATCCCTGAGTTCGATACTCGGTTTCTCACCATTTTATTATTACTTGCTTCGAAACGGTACGCTTGCCGGAGCCTATCACTCAGTCACAGGGTCTTCTTGTACGATCCCATAATAAAATAAGATACCACTCACAAAGAATACAGGAGATAAGAAGCAATTCTATCATCAACAAGCGGAAAATAGTAATAGTATATAATACAATAAATGTCACAGACAAAACATCACATATAACTAACAATCATCCTCAAATTACATATCTTCCTCTACCCTTACTGATATGAGCCCAATAAGGAGCATGGTCCAAGAAACAACACAAGGACTTGATGGGCCCATGACAAGAGTTTCACCCAAGAAAGCCCAACAAGTTTTAATTCAAATAGTGGTTCTTATCATGAAAGCAAGCCCAAATGCAAGAGTTGATGTAATGGCGCCCAAGAGGGTCACTTACCTTATCCAACCAGAAGATCCATGAACATGATGATGAAGGGCGTGAATTAGTGCAAGTCCAATTTTAATGGTTTTATTTTAATTTCAATAAGTGTAATGTGTTATGTAAGTGGGTCCAAATTTGTTAAGTGTTACAATTGGATCAAGCCCACTATTTTCCTATGTTTACACGAGTTTTAGAGTCTTGGGGAGGGAATCTTTGGCTTGCATGCTATAAGAAACTCCTCATTAGTTGTGTGAATAAATTGCGTAAATTATGGGGAGTTACACTTTTAATTTGAGAAGCAAGTGTAACAACCACATAATGAGTGAGAGAGAGAGTCATCAAGGAGGCTAGTAACCTATCATTTTGGTGGCAGAGTTAAATTAGTTTTAGTGAGTTTTAATGTCTTTACTAGGCCAAGTTATGTGGGTGTTAAGTTAGTTTGGGTGGCTGAATTAAAATGGTGTTAACACTAGTGGAAAATACACATTAGACGGGAAATGTTTACGTCAGTTAACCAAAAGCTAGAAGTTAAAAAGGAGGCGGTGGCAGTTTTGTAAATATCAGGTTTCATTAATTCAATTTTAACGTCAGTTGTTGTAAGGTCTGACGTTAAAAGTTAAGTGATTCACTTTTAACGTCAGTTCTATAAACAACTGACGTTAAAAGTGAATCTTTTAACGTTAGTTGTTTATTGAACTGACATTAAAAGTGAGTCACTTAACTTTTAACATCCATTCTTTCATCAACAGATGTTAAAGGTTATTTTAATAAATTTTTTTAGCCAGTATACGTACCCTCCCGCATTGCCTTCCTCAAAGTTTCAATTTCACTTGCTTTTATGTTTTGTGTTTCTGTTTTGAAAACTAAAATATATGTGCGAAGTAAAACTGCTATAAGTTGAATCAATAACCCAAACCGGATCTCTCATTCATGAAGTGTATCAATAATACAATTACAAGATACATTCAAAGATTTAAAATCCTATAAAAAGTTATATTGAAAGGGTTTAAAATCCTATAAAATCCTAAACATTTGTTAAGGCTTCGTTCCCTTCACGGGTGAGTAAGAGAGGAGAGTCGAATGACTGAGTTTTCCAGAGCGGCTGAGCAAGGGTGCACTCGATCTGTTTCAGCAATGGTCCTGGAACAGTCACTTGCTGCCAAAGCTGAGGTTTTGGATCTAGTCACCGATTCTCCTGAATGATGATAAGGTGAGCAACTCATATTATGTGATTTACACAACCTTATCATCCATGTTATGTGATTTACACAACCTCAGAAGTTGTTTGACCATTAAGACAAAAACCTTTGAGTCTAAGAATTGGAAGAGTGATGAAGTTAATCTCCATGGCAGAGCCATATTGTGAAGCAGAAAAATAAAAGTAAGGAAGGAAGCTATTTATAGGAGCAGGGGATGAAGTTACTAGGCGTGGTAAGTTGCTAAAAAATTAAATTGATCATTAAGAGGATTAGGTTCCAAGGCGCATGGGGAGTTGGCAGTCAAATAAAGTAATAAATGCAGTTATATATTATATACGTGCAGAATGAATAAATGATTGGGATGCATAAGCAGTGGCTTTTAACGTCTGTTAATCAAAAAGTAGACGTTAAAAAGGATGATATTGACTTTTAACATCAGTTGTTTATAGAAATGACGTAAAAAGTGATGATATTGACTTTTAACGCCAGTTATTTTAACAAATGACGTTAAAAGGTGATTAAATCGAAAAAATTTGAGTGGGGACAACTTAATTGCTTCACCCGTGTTTCTTCATCACTTTCATACTCTGCTCTGTTCACAATGTATACCCGGGCCCTTCTCTGCCCTAACCCTTTCACTCATTTCCTCACCACCGCGAGCTCCTCTCCTCACCACCGCGAGCTCCTCTCCTCACCACCGTGAGGTACCTTTCTCTCTTTCTCTCTCTCTCTCACTCTCTCAACTTCACACACTTTCTTGCGAGCCCTAACTCTCTCTGTCTCCCTCACGCGAGCTCCTCTCCCTCACGCGAGCTCCTCCTTCATGCGGTCAGGTACACTCTTTCTCTCTCTCTCTCTGAATCACACATTGTCTTTGTCTCACTTTGCGTGCCCTAACTCTTTCTTTCCCACTCACTCTCAGCCACATCGAACAGTGGCCTCCTGTGATAGCATCACCACTGAGCCACTCTCCTTCTCCTCTCTCTGAACTCAGGTAACTCCCTAAACCCTCAAAGTTTCATTTTCATTTTTGTTTTTGGTGTGGGTTGAGGGGTTAATTTATGATAGATGAAGATGAAATGAGTTGGGGTTGCTGTGCATTTGTTGTAAATGATGGTCTATGGTGTTTCCTAGTTTTGGTTGCAATGGGTTGATGATACTGTTTTTATGGAATGATATTGAGATTAATGATGTTTGCGATGGTGGAACTTTTTTGTGTGTAGTGTGTAGTTTGGGAACTATTTTGTTAGAGGGTAGTTTTCCTTTTATTTTTTAGTTGAAATGTATATTGTGAAGCTAAATAATAAAAAAGAAACAAATAGTGGTGTATATATATGGTTGTTAGGTTTTCAAATACTAGTGCGCTTTTCCAATCTCCCATATATTGTGCTTATATTGGATATATGTGTGTATATCTATAGAACCTATCTAGCTATGGATCATAGTTGGATGGTTTGCAAGCGCACAAGTGATGAGTATTTGAACGGAGTGGGAGAGTTTATAGAATTTGATCAAAGGAATGTTCCTAATAGTAACAGAATGTTCTATTGTCCTTGTGTCAAGTGTTTGAATACGAGGAAATGTACGGTGAAGGATATACATACTCATCTGATTTGTTTTGGGATTTGCTTGAGTTATACAAGAGGGATATGGAATGGTGATGTGTTGTTAAGTACTAAGGCAAGTGTCTCCCAAAGTGAGGACGTTGACATAGATATGGAGGATGATCGAGTAGTGGACATGATCTGTGATATCGGACAAGAATCTTTTCAGTGAGCATGTTTATATGATAGGTTGGCGGTGATGCAGATAAGCCTTTGTATCTCGGGTGTACTACTCATACACGGTTGTCGGTGGTATTAAAATTGGTTTGTGTGAAGGTAAGAAATGGTTGGACAGATAAAAGCTTCACCGAATTGCTTGAAATGTTGAAAGACTTGCTTCCGGAGGGCAACACATTGCCTGACCGTAACTATGAGGCCAAGAAGGTATTGTGTCCGATGGGTATGGAGTATAAGAAGATACACGCATGCCCCAATGCAATGCTACAGTGAAGGATATACGTACTCATCTGATTTGTTTTGGGAATTGCTTGAGTTATACAAGATGGATATGGAATGGTGATGTGTTGTTAAGTACTAAGGCAAGTGTCTCCCAAAGTGAGGACGTTGACGTAGATATGGAGGATGATTGAGTAGAGGACATGATCCGTGATATTGGACAAGAATCTTTTCAGTGAGCACATTTGTATGATAGGTTGTGCGGTGATGCAGATAAGCCTTTGTATCCCGGATGTACTACTCATACACGGTTGTCGGCGGTGTTAAAATTGGTCTGTGTGAAGGCGAGAAATGGTTGGACCGATAAAAGCTTCACCGAATTGCTTGAAGTGTCGAAAGACTTGCTTCCGGACGGAAACACATTGCCTGACCGTAACTATGAGGCCAAGAAGGTATTGTGTCCGATGGGTATGGAGTATAAGAAGAAACACACATGCCCCAATGATTGCATATTGTACACTTGTGTTTATGAAGACAATCACGATTGCCCCAAGTGTGGGTTGTCACGCTACAAAGTGAATGATGGTGATGATCTTGAAGATTCGATATGTGATGTGAGAAAAAAGGTCCTCCTATGAAGGTGTTGTGGTATCTTCCAATAATTTCAAGGTTCAAGCGATTGTTTGCCAATGTGAAAATGTGAAGAATCTTAGATGACATCATGATGAGAGGAAACGTGATGGAAAAGTTCGCCATCCGACTGATTCTGTGCAATGGAAGAATATTGATACTTTGTTTCCGGATTTCGCCGATGAGCCAAGAAACCTAAGGGTTGGATTTGCCACGGATGGAATGAATCCATATGGTAACATGAGTAGTATTCATAGTTTATGGCCTATTCTGTTGATAATTTACAACCTGCCTCCTTGGTTGTGTATGAAGCGCAAATACATGATGTTGTCTATGATGATTTTGGGCCCAAAGCAACCGGGAAATGACTTAGATGTTTATCTAAGTCCTTTGATTGAAGACTTGAAAAAACTGTGGGTGGAAGGTGTTGATGTAGTTGATGGGTATTCTCACGAGAATTTCAAGCTTCGTGCCATGTTATTTTGCACCATCAACGACTTTCCAGCACACGGGAACTTGTCCGGGTACAGTGTCAAGGGGCATAAAGCATGCCCTATATGTGAAGAAGGCATGTGCTACACTCAGTTGCATCATGGAAAGAAGACGGCTTACCTTGGGCATCAGAGATTTCTTAGATGTGATCACCCATATCGTAAGATGAAAAAAGCTTTTAATGGATGCCAAGAGACTGAAGATGCTCCGACGACCTTAAATGGAGAGCAGGTTTATCAGAAATTAAAGGACATCAATGTTATCTTCGGTAAGTCCAAAAAGAAGGGTAAGGATGCTGAGAAAAAATATGGAAGAAGAGGTCGATATTCTTTTATCTTTCATACTGGCACAAGCTTGATGTCAGACACTGCATTGATGTGATGCATGTGGAAAAAAATGCATGTGATAGTGTGATCGGGACGCTTCTCAACATTCAGAGCAAGATAAAGGATTGTGTGAATGATCGTCACTACCTCGTTGCTATGGGTATACGAGAGCAGTTAGCTCCAGTTGTTGAGGATGGTAAGCAGACTTATTTGCCTCAAGCATGTCATACTTTGTCTCTGGTTTAGGATTCCACATGGTTACTCTTAAAATATCAAGAGGCTTGCCTCTGGTGATCTCAAATTGTTTGGCTTAAAGTCTCATGATTGCCACATATTGATGCAACAACTTCTTCCCGTTGCTATTCGTGGTATTGCTCCAAAAAATGTGACATGCCATTACTCGGTTGTGCTCATTCTTCAATTATATATGTATTATAGTCGTTGACCCCCATAAGTTGGATGAGTTGGAAGTTAAGGCTGCTACAATCTCGTGCCAATTGGAGATGTATTTTCCTTCTTCCTTTTTCGACATCATGGTTCACTTAATTGTTCATTTGGTGAGGGAGATTAGATTATGTGGGCCTGTTTTTCTTTGATGGATGTACCCAGTTGAGCACTACATGAATAACTTGAAATGGTATGTGAAGAATCCACATCGTCCTGAAGCATCTATTATTCAAAGGTATGTTGCAGAAGAAGCTATTGAGTTTTGTTCAGACTACCTTCATAACACGGATCCTATAGGGGTTCCTAAGCCTCGTTTTGATGTGAGAAGATGTCAAGGTAAGGGTACATATGGTTTAACAATTAATAACAAGGGTCGGGAGGAAGTGATGCAAGCACATTTGTATGTATTGAACAACATTGATTTTGTTCAACCTTACTTTTGTGAACATAAAAGAAAAGTCAAGGAAGAAAAACCTCGAATGAATGAAAGGTGGTTGTTGAACAAGCATAACAAGACTTTCTTACAATGGTTCAAGGAAGAAATACTTAAGGATGGTAGTACTGCTTCTGACAAGATAAGATGACTAGCACGTGGGCCTAGCTTCAATGTCATATGTTGGAGCGGATACGACATCAATAACTTTTCCTTTTATACTAAGGAATGAGATAACAAGAGTACCATGCAAAATAGTGGGGTTATGATCGTGGCCGAAGCATTGCACTTCTCTAGTTCAAAGGACACAAAACCCGTTAAAGCACCGATACCTTACTTTGGAGTCATTGAAGAGACTTGGGTGCTCGATTACATTAGGCTTACGGTGCCGGTTTTTAAATGTAAGTGGGTTGATAATAAAGGTGGTGTACAAACCGACGAATGGGGGTTTACATTGGTAGACCTTTGCAAGTTAGGTCGTACAAATGAGTCTTTCATAATGGCTTCCCAAGCAAAACAAGTGTTCTACATCACTGATCTTTCTAACAAAAGGTTGTCCGTGGTTCTCCAAGGAAAAAGCATGCATAATGGTAGTGATGAAAATCAAGATTCAACTCTTGATATTCCTGAGACTCCTTCTTTTTCAACAAACATGCCTACTATAATTGAGGAAACACAGCTGGACGATATACATGCCACTCGTGATGATCATCACGAAGGGATATTGATATAGGTAATTTAAACTTGATTATAGTGTGAGTTTTGTTCTTTTAAGGCAAACGTCTTATTTATCCATGTTAGTTTTGATTTATTTTTACTTATCCATCTGTATTTATCTTTATCTTTAGGTATCCATGTTAAAAAAACATATTTTAATATTTACCATCTTATATATGTTTATTTAAATGACATTGAATTTCATTTCTTTCGTAGTCTCGATATCAGCTAGACGATTGGTCGTGTGGATATTATGTTATGCAACATATGCTGAACATAGTCTCTGCATCTATTACGGAAGGATGGAGGAGGGTAATAATACTTAATTATACAACTTATTTAATTATATATTATATTTTTTATTTTCATTGCGTTAATAAATGTTACCGTGATTTATTTGAACGTGTGCAGGCTTTTAACAGCGATCAATCTCCTCTAAACAAAAAAGAGTTCAAAGACTTGAGGATGTTGTTTGTAGAATTTTTCTTCAAGTATGGTAAAGAGAAAGGATTGCCCGCAAGTATACCTCAGGAGTATATAGAAGATGTGTAGTTAGTAATTAGTATAGAAACTTATATATAGGTGTGTAGTAATTAGTATGTTTTTTATCCCCCCCCCAATTTGTTCCTTTGTATATATATATATATATAGACATATACTTTTATATTATTAATGGAATTTAAGTGAAATATTGGACTGTTATTAAACTGTTTAGTGGACTGGATTGTTTACTGAATGCAGGGATAGCTGGGGGAAGGGATATATTGTAACAGAATTTTTTTTTTTAAAAACAAAGCCTTTAACAAAAGTTGTAATAAAACCTGACGTTAAAAGTTAAGCTTTTAAACGTCTATTGAATGAAACAACTGACGTTAAAAGTGTACTTTTAATGTCAGTTTTGTAATCAACTGACATTAAAAGTGTCAGTTTTGAACTGACGTAAAAAGTTACACTTTTAACGACTGCTTCAATAACATCAGGATTATTCAGATGTCAAAAATCAATTTTGACTGACGTAAAAAGCACTTCCTGCACTAGTGTAAGTTAGTCTTGATTAGGCTAGTTATGAGGGGGGTTTTGGAATCATTTGGAAGACTAAGTGCCTGTTTGGTTGAGATTCTTCTCAACGCAAACGGCAATTTTTTTCAGTTTGGGGTCACTGTTCATGCATCTGGGTACTGTTCATTCGTTTGTTTACGAAACTCCGTTGGAAATAATTGATTCCTGGTGAGTCAAAACTAAGTTTTGTGGAAGCAAAAATTTCTAGCTTTTCCGTTGAAAATAATTGATTCTAGATATAGGACCCACAAAATTCTACATATTTACACTTCAAAAATGATTTTACTTTATCATCCAAACAAAATCAATTCTTCTAAACCCACTTTAAAAATATTGTTACCAAACACAATCAATTTTTTTAACCTTGATTTTTTTCAAAATCAATTCTTCCAAAATCAATTCTTCCAAAATCAATTCTATCAAAATCTAAAACAAACGGACCTTAAGTGTAAGTCAAATGAAATCAGCCACACTTCTATATGTATTGCGCCTATTACACCATGAATGATAACTTGGATGTTGAATTTGGATTGAATCCATATTTGTGAGACTTTGTTATCCTTGCTACTTGGTTGAGCCAACCTTAGTTCTTATCAAGAATCCAAGATTCTTGTGGCGAACATCATAGGTTTATCAAACTCTCTAGTTTGTGACGCCATCATCATCTCTTTATCTTCCATTTTATTTCTTTCTTCACTTTAATTTTTCGTTACAAGAATTTGTTGTTAAAAATTCAACCATAAGATCTTTTAAAAGGAAACTATCCATTTGGTTGTCATCACTTACTCTCATGCAACTATACCTTTATGCTAACATGACCACCACCTGATCCTGTCACAATCCCTCATCTGCATCGGTACACACTCTCAATTCCCGTTAGAGTGTTCCACCCAGTGAACATCCTCATTCCCGTTAGGGTGTTCATCCAGTGAATGACACACACCCTCTTTCTCGTTAGGATGCTTATTCAAAGAATGACGTACATTATTCCCTCATTCCCGTTAGAGAATAGTTGCACAATACAAAAGTATCCTCATTACCGTTAGGATACGGAACGACTCACCCAGAAATATAAGGGTATCACGGTAGTTTTCCCCATTCCCGTTAGAGAACTGACCCGTGACATCCTGTATCCATGATCGGATACTCCGACCTCGTGTATTCCCTACTTGACTACTAGTAGGGTTTAGGTCGTCCTACACAATCATTATATAATATACTACTTATCGTTTCCGACGATGGAATGGTTCTTTCCCCCACCTAAGTTATCACCGGAAACACGAAAACGACAATCCTCGTTATCCCGCCACGAGTTACCAAAACCACCTTTAATCAAATCAATAATAAAACAAATTAATCAACAAATCTAAATATGAACATATGGTGCTAGGTTTGGCCAACTCATCCAAATGAGGCTAGGGTTATATTCTTAATCTAATCTTTTAGGTACTAGTTCCTAGAGCATTGACTAGCATAGATTAAGTGTTCATAGTTAAAATTATGAAACAAAATCCTCTAACCAACTAGGTTAGGGTTTTGGCCTCAATGAACCAAAATAGGTTAGAAAATTCCTTTTGATTCAAGCTTTTGGATTTAGATAACATACATACTACAGAGCTTAATTCAAGCAGTAGATTTCACAATAGAAGCAAAAACACCAAACCCATTTTTCATGACAGTTTCGGCCTTGAGGAGAACAATAGGAAAGAAAATGTTTTTGCTTACATTCTCTTAGATGGTGAAAGCAAAGGTCATAACTAGATCATATAAATTGGTTTCATATTTTTAGGATTTTTCTACAATTTTCTAGAATTATTCAAAGTTCTAGATCTAAGAATATGTAAACCATGAAATAGGAAATAAATGATCTTGAGATGGGATGAGATGATCATGGATGATCCTATTACCTCAAGTGTATGAAGAAGATGAAGAAAAGATGATGATCTTGACAACTTCTCCAATGGAGCTCTTGGATCAACAATGGAGTTTTTGTGAAGAAAATGAAGAAGAAATAGAAGAGATGAAGAGAATGAAGGAGTGAGTGAAGGGGATGCGGTTTTGGAGTATAAATAGGCTATATCTTAGGCCTTGTTTGGTTATAAGGAATTTTGGTTTAATGGGTTTTGTGAATATTCAATTAATATAAGCTTAACCATAGTTAATAGTTAACTTAAATAGGGTTATGTTAATAACTAAGGTTAAAAAGTATGTGGCTCACAATTAATGTAGGTGTGGCTGATTTTGGGCCACATCTAATGAGTCATCCATGACTCATTGATCCCCTCCATTAGCGGTTCCCGAAAATCCCGTATGCTGCTCCGTCATTTACCCGATTTCGGATTTTGAGGGGAAAATGATGAAACGAAAGCAAAATGAAATAGATATGGGTTAGTATATTTGGATGCACGAAATTGAGGAGATGTGGCAGGTTAACAACCATGTAAAATGAGTGGTTAAGAGTGCGTAGATGTGTCTTGTTAATAACCGCGAAAGCTTGGGGGTATTTTGGTCATTTTATCTAAAAGTCATGATTAATAGCATTTAATGCTTATAAATGCTTGGTGACTCATCCTCCATGAGTTATCATATATGAATCGTTGTCCCGATCTTTTGAGGGTCTCTGCATTTATGTTTTTGACTCTGTCGGTTTCCCGATTAGGGTTTCTGTCTGTTTTTCGATCGAAAATTTTCAAAATAACCAAACTCGTTGCAAAATATGTTTTAAACATAAACCATTTCGTTCACGAGTCAAAATTAGATTTTCTGATCATTAAAATCTTACTGTCAGTGAAAACACCGACTGTTTTTCTTCCGAACTTTTATCAAAATTCGTTCGAATAAACATAATATTTTATTTCTGATCAAAATTTTGGAAAATAGAATTCCTCACGGATAAAATGTAAAAAATCTAAAAATTTCAGTTTCGAGTCAAATTAAGGTTTTCTACCGGTATAAAGTTATACTGTCAGTTAAAAACGCAGACCGGTTTCCGTCTGAGTTTTAAACCCAAACTTTAACCAGAGCTTCCTACCATAAGAGAGACTATGAATATGATTTCATTTTATTTAAAATCACTTTCTAACTATCAGATTAAAATATAATTAATTATATTTTAACCGGTTAAACAACGTAATTAAAAATCAGGCGGTTACAATACCCATATCATGGTTAACAAAAAAAATTATTGAAAAATTTAATTTAAATTTATATATTTTTAGGTATGATACAAATTTTACTATCACATGTTATTAAATTTAATTAACTAGTCAATAAATTAAAAAAAATTATTTCTAAAGTTTGAAACTATATTATATTAGAATGCGTAACAAATTAAGTTTTTTTTAGTGAGATAAATTTATTTTCAAATAAAACTATTAATTGTACAGTTACAGTATTATATTTGTTGATTGAATGATACGTAAAACATTCTAAATTTAGTTTACTTAATCATTTGCATTCAAATAATTAAAATATTTAATTTATCTCATTTATAATTTTAAAAAATAAAATCATTAGAACTATCCCACATAAATAACTATATATTTATTTGATTGCTCTGTACTCATATTAATTATAAAATAGTAATGATTATATTAATTATTAAAAATGTATATGTTGTATGAGTTTAATTGGTATATATTGGCGGTATAAAGTTTTTTATACTGTCATCCAATAATAAATCATCACATCATTGAAAATATTTATTCATTTCCAAATCACCTTAAAAGTCATTCATACCATGATTTGTTATTGGTTGACATTGTAAAAAATTTTACACTGACAGTGCATACCAATTAAAATCTATGTTGTATTCACTTAAGGTTAATATAAATAATAAATTAAAAATAAAAAAAAGCTTATGATTGAATCTGATTTTAAGGGAAAAAAAAATACAATAATATAGCATCATCATCATCATCAATATTATTATTATTATTATTATTATTATTATTATTATTATTATTATTATTATTATTATTATTATAAATATTAAAACTTATTTAAGTTTGATTGAAGGTAATAAATATTGATTTTAAAAAGTTGGATCTTTTCCTAAAAAAATAAAATTGGATCTTTTGCTTACAAATTTTTATTATTTTTATATATTAAATAATTATTTTATTTGTATAATATTTATAATTTGAGTGTCATGTTTAAAATATTAATTAATTTGATTTTCAACATCAATTTAAATTTATTGAGTATAAAATCACATGATTATATCTCATTCTTTATTTATTTTTATTTGTAGAATGATGGGATATATCATAATATGCTCTCTTTTTTTTTAAGCAAACAAACTTATGGCATTTCATTATTAATCAAAGAAGCAATACAAGTGGGAACTTGATAAAAACTATGGAAACAAGACTTAAATGGAGCCACTTTTGCAAGGCAATGGGCAACCCCATTAGCTTGTCTCCTAACAAACTCAACTCTAAGAGAGAGTGAAGGGAAAGAATACTAAGGCAGTCAGAAATTATCGACCCAAATTCAGAAATGTTAGGCTTGGGATCAAGAATACTATCAACCACAATTTTGCAATCAAGCTCAAATATGATTTGACCAATCCCAACTCAACAGCCTAAGAGAGAGCATGTAAGAGGTCGACTGCTTCACCCACAGGAATCTAAACCATAGGATCCATCCAAACAGTTTTGGCTTGATAAAAAGCACATGCTCCATTCCTCAAGCACATACCTATACCTGTACGATCCAGATCAGCCGCAAAAGATGTATCAACATTGCATTTGAGGAAATCTTGAGGTGGAAGGGACCAAGATGAGGGCTGACACTGCGGAATTGAAGAGGATGGAGAAGAGAGGTTTTTGATTATGATCCAGTCTCCATAAAAGTGTTTATACAGGCAACAACTCGTGAGGAAGTTACATCCTTATCATCCCAAAGTTTCTCATTCCTACGCTTCCAAATACCCCAGATTGTCAAAGCAAATTTGGCACGTTGAGGGGTGTCTAAAGAAGCAAGGACTTTGAATAAGTCTGCATATGATTCAGATGATAAGAGATGAGCATTTATAAAAGGCCACAAACCTTGAAGATCCTAGCAGTTAATTCTAAGAGGACAAGAGAGGAAGAGATGCCAATTGTTCTCAAAATCCTCATTGCATAGAACACAAGAACTAGGACACTGACACGCTGTCGCGCACGCGTCAAAAAGCGAGCGGTTTGTAAAAATATGTAGATAGGGAAAGTGCGACAACTCGAGTATCGTCTCACAAGGACTCTTGGGTTGTTGTTAACAGAAAAGTCAATTTTTTTTGGGGGGGGGGGGGGGGGGGTTTAAGATTTCAAACTAAATTAAGAAAACAGTTAAGAGAATAATGCAAATAGGTGATTGTCAATAATTGAAACGACTAATCTACTTCTCCCGGTTTCCCACTATCATTGATTCATATATATTCCAAGCCCTAAGCAGATTTTAATCCCTTTTCGATTGTAGCGACAATTAACAAGCGAAATCACCGCTAAGAGATATATGTTCCTAATTCCCGAATTAAGCAAACGGGGTGAAGCCCTCGTGAATTAAGCAAACATGATTGAACACACGTGAATTAAGCAAACGCGATTAAGTATAGGAACATAACATCATCGAAACAAATCAATACTAATTCTATACAATTCTGAATTAAGCAAACAGAAACATACAGAACAATATTGAAAGAGACTAGCAATTCAAATAGGAATTACAGAACCTCAAGTGGCAATGCGAACCGGTTACAGCAGATCAATCCAAGGGAGTCAGTTCTCCATTACAAATATGACAAAACCTAATTCGCAGCCGTCTACTCTAAAAAGAAAAGAAGATGAAAAGATAAACTAAAAACTAACTACCGCAATCTGCCCTAGAACAGCAATTTAAATCTGTCAGTTCTGCGCGATCTCGCGAGGCGAGCACTCACTCGCGAGGCGAATCTTATGAAGAAATCAGCAACGTTTGGACTTCTCGCGAGGTGAAGAATGTCTCGCGAGGCGAGGAATGGAAGAGTCTTCTTATTACACCCGTTATGATAATCACGGGCTGACCGTGATGCTTTCTGACTTCCAGGCTCGCGAGGCGAGACATGGTTCGCGAGGCGACACAGAAAGGGTTGCATTTTCTGGCACAGTCAGCCTTCAGGATCGTGAGAGAAGATCTTCTCGTGGGGCGAATAACTCCAGAACTGCTCCTCTTTATTACCTGAAAATAAGGATTAACAGTAAGTGCTTTATTCGATAAATTAACCTAAAAATACTCTAGAGACTCAAAATGCTGCTTGAAGACAATCGAGTCTAATTTGGGCAAGAACAAGATAAAATTAGCACAAAACCATGGTCATACTAGCCATAAAACTAGATGAGCCAGAGGCTAATCAAAATATCCCAAACTTAAACTTTGCTTGTCCCCAAGCAAACTAAAACTCAAAAAAGGACTCAAACTTGTCAAGCTCAAAGGTTCAATCAAATTCGTACAAATTTATGCAACTTCAACAAAACAATTTATCTTCAATGTTTCCCCCCTTTTCAACAATTCAATCCCCACATTCATTTACTTTAAAAATTGAGAATTCCACCATTCAAGCAATCAGTAATCTAAGCAAGGGATCCAAGTTACACACAAAAGGGAGAACACCAAATTCAAACAATCGCCTTCCTCACAAGGGCATTTAGTGTTTCACTCATTCGCTCAATTTTTGTCTAGGCTATCAACATTTCACTCAGTTTCACTTTTAAGAGCACTTCCCATGAATTTGATTTTCATCTCAAAATGGTTCCCACGGAAAATATGCATGCAACATCAAAAGGTCTTTTAAGGTTGTAATGGGGCCTGACTAAGGGTAGGATATACAAAGGTACTGGGCTTAAGTCCCTAGGAACTAAGAGAGCATGAAACTTTTCAACATACCGAATTTCCACTCAAGTTCCTTTTTCCATTTTTCTTTTTGCTTTGGGTGACTACAACCTTTTTCTTTAGATATCCTTTTTTTTGACATTTTTGTTCTTTTATTTCCCCATTTTTTTTCTTTTTTTTTTTCTTTTCTTTTTGCCCTTTGGCTCCAAACTTTATATTTTATTTTTCTCAATCCCAGACAACACATCATATCCTTGTAGCCACCCCAAACTTAGTTTCTTACAAACCTTCTCTTGCTAAGCTTCCATGCTCTCATAATCCTAAGATTGGGTTAACATGGTTTTTCCAGATTTTTCGGCTTGTAACATAGGGTCATCATGAAACAATAGGCTTATTAGGCTCAATGGGGCTAACTAGGGAACATACATTAGGGATGGTTCAATTTAGGCCAAATGGTTATTTACAAAGAAAATTGCCTAAATCATTTGATGCAAACACATAGACATGCAAACCATTAAGAGAATCAAGCAAATTCGGGAAAGTGCAACTTGAAAGTGATTCACACAATTAAAAACATGTTGGAGGCTCAAATCCTCACCTGGACATTTTTCGTAAATTGTTTGACCGAGATACAACCCCTAGTGTGTGAACCCCTTCACCCCAAACTTATCATAAATCATGCAATCATAACAAAATATCTCAAAGTTTAGTTTTCAATTTTTTCATGGGGATCAATTTTCAAATTTCAAAATCTAGGGGAAAACAGTCAACAAATAACATGCAATCCATCTATGCGAATTCAATCAAAATCCAGCAAGCTAGCCGACACAAGACTCAACACACAAAAGCTCTTGATCTTCTCAAATTATTCAAGAGCTAAAAGAAAACAAAATAAAAACAAAGCAAGGAAAAGAAAATAAAAAAGGAGAGGGTTTAGAGAAACTCATTGGGGGTGGTTCCACCAGGATCCCATTGCTTGTAACATAAGGCCCAAGTAATAGACAAAGGACGGAAGCTCATTCCATGCTTCCATAACTTGCAGCCTTGATATGGGAGTGAGCACTTGACAGTTATGGTGACCTCGCCCAGTGCGGCGGACTTCTCACTCCCTCTTGGGTCAAAGATGACCTCTTTTTCAACAAAGTCCTCCCAATAAAAATGGGGTTCAACCTCTTGGATTGGCCATAGTGCCTTCATATCCGAGGGTGCAAAATCCAAAGGCTTGAACTCCATCGCTGGTGGTTCCACAGTGGGAGGTGGCAAACAGGTAGAGAGGGTCTCTGGTGATACTTCATTTTCTGCACATTTTTCATCCACTGAATTACCAGATTCATCACCTTCTGTATATGCAGTAACCTCATCACGCACCACACAGGTATTTCTCCCATCACAATTGGCACATGCATAGGAGCCAATGGAATCATCTAATTCCAGAACTTCTTCATCATCCTCTAGCATGGCGGAATGGATGTCCTCTATATGCCTCTTCCTCTCAATTTCCTTAGTCAAGGGTTCTGATCCTTGAGCTTGCTGCATGGCATTCATTGAAGTGGTAAGCTGTCCAATCTGTGTCTGCAAGACCTGAATACTAGCATCTGTTCACTACTGAAACTGTCCAACCTGTGTTTGCAAAGTATTAATGCTAGCATCCGTTCGCTGCTGTAACTGTCCAAATTGCTGCTGAAACTGGAGATTTTGTGCATTTATTTGTGCAGTTATTTGTGAAGTCATTTGCTTGAACATGTCCTCTAGTGAAGGTCCGGAAGGTGCAGAAGTGGTCACTTGGGGAGAGTTCTGTGGTGGTGCCAGCGGTAACATCAGTTGTTGTTGCGTGGGTGAGTCCCCATACCAAGGGTTTGGATGGTTTCCCCAGCTGGGGTGGTACTCATCAGTGGAAGGGTCAAGAATGTTGTGCCTGTTCTGATTGTTGCCTTGATTGTAAATATTGGCTGTATATGCTTGAGGTGATTCATTAACTTGTCTATTACCAAATATCTCTCGCCTGATTGATGCAGCTCTGAAGGCAGGAAAGTATCTCACTAGGAAGACTTTCTTCAAATCAAACCAGGTTGAGACGGAATTCGGCTCAAGACAATACAACCAATCCTTTGCAGCGCCTTCAAGTGAGAGATGGAAGGCTCTCATCTTGATGTGGTCTTCTGTTATTCCTTCAGGACTCAGCATTATAGAACAAACAACCCGGAATTCCTTCAAATGCTCCTGCGGATTCTCACCCGCAAGACCACTAAACCTTGGCAACCAGTGCATTAAACCAGAAAAGTCAGGATAATATATGCATGGTGGTTCATAATTAACATTAGGCATGTAACCTTGCATATAATTATCCATGGGTAGATTCACAACCAGATCAATTCAGCAATTTTTTTTCTTTTTATATATTGTCTGTTAATAACAACAAGAGTCCCCGGCAACGACGCCAATTTTTGACACGCTGTCGCGCACGCGTCTAAAAAGTTAAAAATATGTAGATAGTGAAAGTGCGACAACTCGAGTATCGTCTCACAAGGACTCTTGGGTTGTTGTTAACAGAAAAGTCAGTTTTGGGGGGGTTTTAATATTTGAAACTAAATTAAGAAAACAGTTAAGAGAATAATGTAAATAGGTGATTGTCAATAATTGAAACGACTAATCTACTGCTCCCGATTTCCCACTATCATTGATTCATATACATTCCAAGCCCTAAGCAGATTCTAATCCCTTTTCGATTGTAGCGACAATTAACAAGCGAAATCACCGCTACGAGATATATGTTCCTAATTCCCGAATTAAGCAAACGGGGTGAAGCCCTCGTGAATTAAGCAAACACGATTGAACACACACGAATTAAGCAAACACGATTAAGTATAGGAACATAACATCATCGAAACAAATCAATACTAATTCTATACAATTCTGAATTAAGCAAATAGAAACATACAGAACAATATTGAAAGAGAATAGCAATTCAAATAGGAATTACATAACCTCAAATGGCAATGCGAACCGGTTACAGCAGATCAATCCAAGGGAGTCAGTTCTCCATTACAAATATGACAAAACCTAATTCGCAGTCGTCTACTCTAAAAAGAAAAGAAGATGAAAAGATAAACTAAAAACTAACTACCGCAATCTGCCCTAGAACAGCAATTAATATCTGTCAGTTCTGCGCGATCTCGCGAGGCGAGCACTCACTCGCGAGGCAAATCTTATGAAGAAATCTGCAACGTTTGGACTTCTCGCGAGGCGAAGAATGTCTCGCGAGGCGAGGAATGGAAGAGTCTTCTTATTACACCCGTTATGATAATCACGGGCTGACCGTGATGCTTTCTGACTTTCAGGCTCGCGAGGCGAGACATGGTTCGCGAGGCGACACGGAAAGGGTTGCATTTTCTGGCACAGTCAGCCTTCAGGATCGCGAGGCGAAGATCTTCTCGTGGGGCGAATAACTCCAGAACTGCTCCTCTTTATTACCTGAAAACAAGGATTAACAGTAAGTGCTTTATTCGACTCCAAATCAGCTAAATTAACCTAAAAATACTCTAGAGACTCAAAATGCTGCTTGAAGACAATCGAGTCTAATTTGGGCAAGAACGAGATAAAATTAGAACAAAACCATGGTCATACTAGCCATAAAACTAGACGAGCCAGAGGCTGATCAGACACTCAACACCTTTCTTCTGGAGTTGGAGACGATTCAGGAGGGCATTTCTACAAGCCTTCCAAGGATGGATTTTGACTCTCGGAGGAACATGTAAGCGCCAAATGAAATCCCAATCTCCTTGCACACACAAATGGTCGTGATTTGCCTCTTTATTCATTAGAATATGATAACCAGACTAGATCTAGTATATGTAATTACAGTTTAGGAGCCAGGTGAGCTCATCTTTGCGGGTCGAAGGAAATAAAGGAACTTTCAAAATACTGGCAGCAATATCATTAGGAAAAATATCCTGCACTATGTCACGATTCCACTCCTTCAAGTTGGGGAGCCAGAGGTCTTTGATCAAAATATTAAGAAGGTTACTCGCAGGGTCATAAGGGATTCTTGGTTAAGAGGTATTATGATGCCAGGGAGAATTCCAAACTTTGATGTTTTCGCCGGAGCCAATTTTCCATCTAATGCCTTCATTTAATAATACTTGAAAAGATAAGATACTACACCATGTAAAGGACGGGTTGTGACCAATCACTGCGTCTGTAAAATCCCCTCTTGGGTAATATTTAGATTTGAAGTTACAAGAAACAAGAGCATCTTGGTATGTAATGAATTTCCATTCCTGCTTCCCAAGCATCGCAATATTGAAACCATAAAGATCACGAAAATCCAAGCCACTAAATTTCTTGTGAATATAGAGTTTATCCCAGGACAACCAGTTAATACCACGGTTACTATTCTTGCTAGAGCCCCACCAAAACAAGTTTAACATCTTCTGGATGTCGTCTGCCAAAGCAGGAGGAATAGAGTAAATACTCATGCAGTATGATGGTATTGCTTGAGCAACAGATTTAATTAGGACCTCCCTACTAGCCATAGAGAGAGTACGACTATTCCAGGAATTAATCTTCTTCCATATTCGGTCTTTAATAAAAGTAAAAGTGGATTTTTTAATGTGACCAATCATAGAAGGAAGACCCAAATACTTACCTATGCCTAAACAAAGACAAACTCCGAAAAGATTAGAGAGAGATTCGTGTGTGTCCGGGGGTACATTCTTGTTGAAAAAAAATCCGACTTCTGAAAATTAATGGCTTGACCCAATGCTTTTTCATAAAGTAGAATATTTTTCATGACCGTGAACTCCTTGTCGTTAGCTCGGAGGAAGAGAAAGCTGTCATCTGCGAAAAGAAGATGGGAGATAATGGGGGCGGAGTGACAAATTTTTGTACCATGGAGATCACCTCTACCAACACAATCCTTAATTAAAGCTGATAAACCTTTGACACAAAAGACAAAGAGAAGGGGAGAGAGTGGATCACCTTGGCGAATGCCTCTTCCAGATAAATAGGGCCCACAACATTATTATTCACCAAAACAGATAGAGAGGCAGAGGAAATGCACAAGTGAATCCAATGAACCCATTTAGAATTAAATCCCAACTTAAGCATAACAACAGCAAGATAGGACTAGCTAACTCTATCAAAAGCTTTGCTAATATCAATCTTTAAAGCCGCTACACCTTTTTCCCCCTACTCTTACATTTCATATAATGAATAATCTCAGTGGCAATCTGTAATAGATCTACCTGCAATGAAAGCTAATTGTTCCTCTGAAATACATTTATCAATAACCAAGGAGAGCCTGTTAGCGAGAACTTTAGCCAAAATTTTATCAATAACATTACAAAGAGAAATTGGTCTAAGATCACGCATAAAAGAAGGGTGGTCACATTTGGGGATAAGCACAATATTTGTTATAGAGATAGAAGGAGGAATAGATCCAGAATCAAGCCAGTGACAACAAGCAGAAAAAACATCCTTACCACAAATATCCCAGAAACAACGAAAGAAATCCAGGTTCCAGCCATCAGGTCTCGGAGTTTTATCCGAGTGCATATGAAATAAAGCTTTCTTAAATTCAACTTCCTGGAAGGGTGTAGTTAGCAAGCTATTATCTTTAGTCGTGAGACACATAGGAATAATGTTAATAACAGAGTCAAAGTCATACGGTAGCTCCTTAAAAAGATCATTAAGGTAATCAAAAGTCAGGTTGTTAATCCATCTTGACCCTCAATGACAGTACCATCCTCGACTGAGAGCTTATCTAGAAAGTTGCGTTTCTTATAAACTGAAGCAGTAGCATGGAAGAATTTAGTATTGGCATTACCATCACGTAACCAAAATGTTTTGGATCTCTGGTTCCAATAAGTTTCCTCATTTACTAAAAGAGATGCAAGCTCATCTTTCAGAGAAAGAAAGGAGTTGATGCCCGCTGGATCCGCACTATCACGCAGAGACTCCAACCTGTGCTTACACCTCAAAATGTCATCTCTAAAACATGAATTAATACTTCTTCCCCATCCATAAAGGGTGTCACAACAGGACTTGATTTTCTGAGTAACACCATCCGTGCCAGGAAGAGACCAACCGGAAGAAACTACCTTATTAATAGATGGCTCCTGGAGCAACACAGTCTCGAATTTGAATTGATGAGAATAGTTTCTAGGAGGAGGATCATCTGAAGATAATAAAATCGTACTATGATCGGACATGGGAGCAATGAAATTAAGCAACTTGGAGTTTGGGAAGCACTAGAGCCAAGAGTTAGAAACTAGAGACTTGTCTAACCTCTCTTCTATTGCATCTGGTTTACCTTTGGATTTAGCCCAAGTGAAGGGGTAACCAGTCGAAGGAATATCAATAAGATTACAACTGGAAACCGCATCACGAAAACTGTTGATAAGCAAGGGAGGTCTAGGAACTCTTCCACATTTATCATCAGAAGAAAGAATGTCGTTGAAATCTCCAATAACGCACCAAGGATGGTTGGGATTGACAGAAAGATTAAGGAGGAGATTCTAAGATTCACTGCAACGACTTGATTCAGGAAAGCCATAGAAACCTTTAAGCTTTAACATCGGAATTCCTCAATCAACAAGCATCAAAACCCAAACGAACTAGCAATTCCTCAACTTTATTAGCATGAAAAAGAGTTTCAAATAAAAAAATTACATCCGGTTTATGAGACCGGACTAGATCCCTTAGGGTAGGAACTGCACGTAGGTGACCCAATCCACGACAGTTCTAACTTAAGATAATCATGGTTCCCGGCAGCCCCGGGAACCAGGGCATGCCGATAAAAAAATGTTTGTGAATGGAGAACATATCTGGAGTAGTAACCATAGGAGAAGTGTCATCCATTGCTTCCCGTTTGGAGCGTTGGCATTTTGCTATCCGCATGAATATCATTAGGATCAGGATCACATGAAACGAGCTCAATAGTAGGCAAGGTAAGATCACATGGGCCATGCACTGTGGAAGGGCCATGCATGATGGAATTGATAGGAGAGTCGTGTGGACTGTGATAGGGGTGGACACCGGACGGGTTCGGACGGTTTTGGGCCGAAAAGTGTCTACCCAACGAAAATCGAAATATGAAATTGTCGAACCGTTTCCATCCATCGGAGACCTTTGTTTAGTCGGGTTACAGTTTGAATGGGTGACGGGTTCGACGGGTGGGTTAATACGGGTGTAAACTGTAAAAGAACTTAAAGAACTCAGAAAACCATCAATGACACTTTTTGAAATAGACAGCTATAAACACAAGAAGGGGGGTTGAATTGTGTTTATCAGAAATCAAAACAAAGTTAACAACTTTTCGCACATAGAAGCTAGATTCAGACGAGTGTGAAAAACACAGCACAGACAGGTGACCTGTCTGGTGTTATTTTAACAGAAAAACACATAAGCACACACACTTGAAAACAAGTTTGATATTCACACTTTAACCCCTTTAGTTAGATAAAAGATAATATAATCAAAGCAACTAAAAGGTTTAAGGGAAGAGAGATAAACACAACTATTTATCCCGGTTCACCCTTTAACACTAGGGCTACGTCCAGCCCTTGGCAATACCAAGTTTTCTCCACTATAACTGATTAGGTTACAGACTCCAAGTATTATTTGCACACCTAGCCTCTTCAAGCTCCAAGACAAGTATTCTTTGCTCACCTAGCCTCTCCAGGCTCACTCAGGTTTGTTTGAGAGAAGATAGTAATAAATATAATATGCAAGTCTTTCACTAACACTCGGAAGAGTGAATTAAATGTAAGCTTAGAAATACTGCGTAATAACTTCAAATGATTGAAGAATACAGATTGAAAGAATAAAGTATTGAATGCGCAAAGTAATGGCTCTTTAATAATGTGTGTTATCTATCTTCATCTTCAATGACTTCTGTATTTATAACCTTCAAGCATTTAAAATCCGTTAGAGACATTCCTTCAGATGTTGGCTTCAAGCAGAGCTCCATTAAATGAAATAGAGTCATTATGGGCAGCCATTAATGCAATAGGAACGTTGATTGTACTCTAACAAGGAGGATCAGGACTTTATGCATCGTGCAGTAGCCACATCAGAGTTGTGCAAAATGCTTTTGTACTTTGCAGAGCATATTTCCCTTTTCGTGTAATAACCAGGAGTACTAGGGAATAAGGCATGTTGGAAACATTCTTTAACTGGACTTCGCTTCTGATTTCCTAGGTTGCTTGTAAGAATGACTTTCTGACTTTCTTGATAAGCATGAGAGAGAAAGCTTCATAGTCTTCTGCAAGAGGGGGCAACTCTCAAAAGTTCTTTGTACTTGTGTTCTTCATCACAGAACCACAGACGGGTGAGAGAGCTTCACATAGACAAGTTGAATCTTCAATGCAGACAATCAACATTCCAGTCAGTAGACAGGTTGACTTTTACTTCTCTAGACAGGTGGTCTTTCAGGTGGGCAGACAGGTGAGAAAAATGAATTCTTACTATCGTGATCTGCACACTAGATAGACAAGTTAGCAACTAATATGAAGGTTAATTAAATCATTAACAAATATTTAGTTTTCATCAAAACTTAGGCCAAATGCATATCAGACATTTTAGAGACTTAACACTTTTCTCTATTCAGATTCATGTGAAGAGCAAATGATTAAAAAAAAGCAAAGGATGTACACGGCCAAGAAGTCAAGCACCATAGATCGCCTTCCACGAGCCGTTGTTGTCACGCCATTAACAGAGTCTCTGGGAGGACGAGAAACATGAAGGGTGTGAGAGTAACTAAGGAACACGAGTGAGAATGAGAGAACCAGGGAAGCGGAGCAAAGCTTAAGCGGTGCTACTCTAGGGTTTGGAAACTTTGGTAAGTGACTTACGTTTGTGATCCGATAAGTTTTTGGGCCATTTAGTTTTTTAGCTTATGAGTCGTTTAAGTTTTAACCCTACATAACATTTTTGGACTATTTAATTTTGCATAACATTTTTGGGCTATTTAAGTTTTTGGGCCAATTTTTTTCTTCTTTTTTTTAATACATAAAACACCCTAAATACCTTAACCCTAATAACCTCTTTACTTTCTATGTTCTTCCTTTCTCACGAGTCTCCCTCTCATCATTGCACTGGCTGGTGGCGGCTACTCTCAACCATCACGCGACTCGACACCGACACCGTCACGCGACTCACGAGTCTCCCTCTCACCACTCAATATCGTCACACGACTCATGCCCACGACAACACTGCTCGCGTTGTCACCTCTCTGTCCCCATCACCGGAAATCTCTCCCCCCAAGCCATGGTAGCCACCTTCCTATCCTCGTCACACTCTCCTTTTCTCTTACGTCGATCGGGTTCGGTCACCGGCGGTTTGAAATTTTCGGAACCGAGCCCGACCGCCGTTGGCTCTGTTTTTCGAACGGATGACCCGATGACCCATCATGACCCGTCCGTGTTCTTGTTTTCAGTTTCGGGTAAATCAGGTTCGAGTCAGGCTCGGTTATTTGTCCAGCCCTAGGTCATGATTTCCATGATTGACGCTGTCATTCATTGTAGGAGTAGAAATCGAAATTAGTTGACCATGCGAGATATTTGGGAACCCAGTAATGATTCCAAAATCCGCAGTAACCAACTTATCATGATGAATAACTGAATATCTCGAAGAAATAGGGACCTGGCCAAGGTTTTCGGAATTAGCATCTGGAGCACCCGAGCTAGGGTTTTGAGATGACATTTCCGGTGGGTCAAAGCGCGCCGCCCTATCAGAACGGAGCCACTTGCTACTAACTGGAGCATTACCGCAGCGACGGACAACATGCAGATCATGTCCCCACTTGCAAACACCATCATCCTCAGGGAGATTGAACAAGATATCACAGGATTGGTCAGTGTGGCCAAGTCTCCCACAGAAGAAACAGAAGGGACCTAACTTCTCAAACTTAAAATGAACCACTCGCCACTCACCACCAGAAACTCGAACTTTCTTGGCTCTCTTTAATGGTTTCCTAACATCAACTATAACCTTGATCCTCATGAAAGATCTATTGTTAGGATCATATTCTAAAAATTCACCAATGAAGTTTCCTAGTGATATGAGCCAAGAGGGGGCAAGTAAACTTTTCAGCAAGAATGATTTGAGCCCAATGAAGACCATGGATCAAGAAGCACTACAAGGACTTGGTGGCCCAATGACAAGAGCAAGAGCAAAGAAAGCCCAAGAAGCTCTAACTCAATTGGTGGTTCTCTTAATGGACACAAGCCCAAGTTCAACTCAAGAAGATAATGAGCCCAAATCCACAACTTTACTCATTCAAATAGAATAAACATGAGGAAGGGCGTGTGGGTCCAATTTGAGTTGTTTTTCTTATCAATTTCAATAAGTGTATGGATCATGGAATGTGGGTCCAATTTTTCTATTTGTTGCAAATTGGGGCAGCCACCTTTTCCTAATTTTGCACATGTTTTATATGTCATAGTTGAGTGAATAATTGTTGTAAATTGTGTGGGAGTTACACTTGTAAGTTGAGAAGAAAGTATAACATCCACATAATGAGTGAGAGTAGGCCATCAAGGGGGGGTGGCACAACTCTTAATAATTGTGGCTGCCATGAATTCATTTTGATGGCTACATTAAGATGGGTTTTTAGTGTGTGTTAAGTGTCTTGAATTAGGCTAATAATGTGGGAGTTTTAGTTTGTCCTAGGATTCCATGTGTGGGACGCAAACTTCAATTGGGGGCTGAGTTAGAATAGGTCTTAAAGTGAGTCATTAGTGACATAATTAGGCCATTCAAGTGGAGGTTATGCTTTGTCTTTGGATGCCAAAAGTTTGGCTGCCCACAACTATTTGTAAACACCTAAACACATTGGAATGATAACTTTGATGTTAATTTTGGATTAAATCCATATTGTGAGAATTTGTTCTCCTAGGTTCTTGGTTGAACCAAGCTAAGTTCTTATCAAGAATCCAAGATTCTTGTGGTGAAAATCATTTGGCTTATCAAACTACATGTTTGTGGCGCCATCCATCTCTCACCTTCTTCCATTTTTGTTTTCTTTACTCATTTGATTTTGGTTACAAATTGGTTACACTAAGTTCTTGACAAAAATTCAACCAAATAGATCATTCCAAAGGCAACTATCCATTTGGTTCTCATCAAGTGGTATCAAAGCTTTGGTTGAATTTTTTGAGTTTTTGTTTTTCATTTTCTCCTTTGTTCTTCATCTTTTACCTTTCTTCTTTTCTACCTAGATAAACCCAAAACAAAAAAATTATTTTTTTGTTTCTGTTTGAAGGGAATTTTTGTGTTATTATGTTCATCTTCTTGCTGCCCAAAATCAACAAAAAAAAAATTGAAAAAAAAAGAAATACATTTGTGTTTCTCTTTGCAAGCTTTTCTCTAGTGTGTTGTATGAATTAAAAAAAAATCGAAAAAAGAGAGAGGAAAACAACTCCTAGAATTTCAAGAAAAAGAGAAGAGAAAAAGTTCTATTTGGGCAATTTGAGTTCTTGAAATATTCCCTTCTTTCTTGTTTCATTATTCTCAAAGATTTTCCTTTCTAGCATTTCCTTTTGTTTCCTTTGTTTTGATAAGTTTTGTGAACTTTTGTTACTTGAATTTTGGATTTTTTGTGTGGATTATTGTTTGACTCTTCTAAGAGCTAAAAGAGAACAATTGAGTGGAAAAAGGCAAGAGTGAAAAATTACATCTTGTGTGAAAAAAGTCAATTAACTGAAATACATTTGAGTGCACAAGTGAGGGAGTGTAGTAAGGAATTTTATAATTTTTTATTATCTTTTGATATTGTGTGTTCAAGTGATGGCAGTCTATGAAGATAGTCCACCATTTTCTCCAAAGTACGCAACTCTTCATGCTAGAATGGCTAATCAAGTCCAAGATCTTCAAACACAAATGGAGCAAATGCAAGCCAATTATGATAGACAACTTGCTAATCTACACCGTGATGATTCAAGTGACTATGATAGTGAAAGAGGAAGGCCTAGAGGAGGAAGACAAAGAGGAGGAGGACATAGGGGAAGGAGGCATGATGATAGGCTTGAAGGGGTCAAAATCAAAGTTCCTCCCTTTATTGGGAAGAATGATCCAGAGGCTTACTTGGAGTGAGAGTTAAAAATAGAATAAGTCTTTGATTATAATTCTTACAATGAAAGCAAGAAGGTGAAAGTAGCCGCCCTTGAGTTCAAAGAATATGCCCTTGTGTGGTGGGACCAATTACAAAAAGAAAGGAGGAGACATGGAGGAGAGCCCATAGACACTTGGGAGGAGATGAGAAAAATCATGAGGAGAAGATTTGTTCTACACCATTACCATAGAGTTCTTCACAACAAATCAAAGAAGGAGGGTAACACTTCAACCTCTAAGGAGGCCGTGGTTAGTGCTCATGGAAAGAAACCTATGGAACCCTCTCCTAATACCAAAAACCATGATGGATATTCCAACAAGTTCTCTTTTATACACCAAAATCACAAGATCAATCTTGCACCTTTGTCCCCACGAGAAGTGAGTGTGGATCAACTTAATTTGAGAGGAAGAAAAATGCAAGAGGAAAAAGAAAAAGAGAGTGAAAAGAAGAGTGATGATCAAGAGGAAAAAGAAAAAGAGAGTGAAAAGAAGAATGATGAGTAAGAGAAAAAAAGTGAGAAAAAAAGTGAGCAAAAAGAGAGTTCTTTGGCAACAAAAAGTGAGCAGAAGAGGGCTTTGATTTCAAAACAGTCCCAATGCCTAATTTATTGCAAGGACTTTTGTTTAATTGCCAATGCTTCTAATGATCTCTCTTTGCCTAGTAGCGTTAAAACTCTTTTGCAGGAATTTGTAGATCTAATCCAAAAGGAAGTACCCTATGGTTTGGTGACTTACATGGGTTCCCAAAAGCTCACTCGTGCACCCATTCATGTTTTACCTTTTCTTGGAAAATCTCTTGAACTTAAGTTTGATGTAACCAATGTCATTGTGAGGAACATTTTAGAAGAACCACCACTATCTAATTTTGGTGAGAAGCGAAATGAGGCTATGCTTCGGTATTCCACTTATGAAAATGAGTTGATGCCTTTGAAATGGAATGAAAAATTTTCATATGTCATGCACCATTGTCAAAGAAAGGTAAATATTGCGGTAGATGCAATTTCAAGAAGGTATAATTTTGTTACTACCTTTAGCACTCAATTGTTTGACTTTAAATATCATAAGGTGATATATGTGCATGATTGGAAATTTCCTAACATATTTAATTTGTTACATGTGAAGAGTTCTTTAGATATGTGTTTGATCCCGGAGATTGGGTTTGGGTGCACATGAGAAAAGAAAAGTTTCCTTCACAAAGGAAATTTAAGCTTCAACCAAGTGGAGATGGGGAATTACAAGTGTTGACCAAGATCAGTGATTATGGTGTTAGTGCAAATTTCAGTACGGCTGAATTCTTTCCCTTTGGTGTAGGTGATAGAGAGTCAAATTCGAGGTCGAATTCACTTAAAGAAGGGGGGGATGATATGAGCCAAGAGGGGGCAAGTCAACTTTTCAGCAAGAATGATTTGAGCCCAATGAAGACCATGGATCAAGAAGCTAGCACTACAAGGACTTGGTGGCCCAATGACAAGAGCAAGAGCAAAGAAAGCCCAAGAAGCTCTAACTCAATTGGTGGTTCTCTTAGTGGACACAAGCCCAAGTTCAAGTCAAGAAGATAATGAGCCCAAATGCACAACTTTGCTCATTCAAATAGAAGAAACATGAGGAAGGGTGTGTGGGTCCAATTTGAGTTGTTTTTCTTATCAATTTCAATAAGTGTATGGATCATGGAATGTGGGTCCAATTTTGCTATTTGTTGCAAATTGGGGCAGCCACCTTTTCCTAATTTTGCACATGTTTTATATGTCATCGTTGAGTGAATAATTGTTGTAAATTGTGTGGGAGTTACACTTGTAAGTTGAGAAGAAAGACATCCACATAATGAGTGAGAGTAGGCCATCAAAGAGGGAGGGTTGGGGGGGGGGGGTGGAGCACAACTCTTAATAATTGTGGCTGCCATGACTTCATTTTGATGGCTACATTAAGATGAGTTTTTACTGTGTCTTAAGTGTCTTGAATTAGGCTAATAATGTGGGAGTTTTAGTTTGTCCTAGGATTCCATTTGTGGGCGCAAACCTCAATTGGGAGCTGAGTTAGAATAGGTCTTAAAGTGAGTCATTTGTGACATAATTAGGCCATTCAAGTGGAGGTTATGCTTTGTCTTTGGATGCCAAAAGTTTGGCTGCCCACAACTATTTGTAAACACCTAAACACATTGGAATGATTACTTTGATGTTAATTTTGGATTAAATCCATATTATGAGAATTTGTTCTCCTGGGTTCTTGGTTGAACCAAGCTAAGTTCTTATCAAAAATCCAAGATTCTTGTGGCGAACATCATTTGGCTTATCAAACTACATGTTTGTGACGCCACCCATCTCTCACCTTCTTCCATTTTTGTTTTCTTTCCTCATTTGATTTTGGTTACAAATTGGTTATACTAAGTTCTTGAAAAAAATTCAACCAAATATATCAATATTCCAAAGGCAGTTATCCATTCGGTTGTCATCGGCTAGGGATTGGCCAACAGTAGGGGTCATGAAGCCTGCTGGTAAGTCATGGACTTGTCCCAAAAGGGAACATGGTTGAGAGGGATTTGGCTTGGGATATCACCAGTTTGAAAGACTCCAAGAACAAGAAGATAGTTGTCAAAATGCCAAGGTCCACCATGGAGAATTTAAGCATATCAGACTTGTGAAAGAATTGGAAAAGGAAAACACCAGATGGATCCTCCGAAATTGAGACCCCCTTGACTGGTCTCCATATATCTGCCATTCTTACTTTCATGATATTAGCGCAGATAGGACGATCAGAGAGAAATCTTACCACCAAGCAAAGATCAATCACAATACTGCAGTCATTGGCATTCTCCATTGGGTATTCTGTACCATCATCATCATCATCCAACAGGGAAAGGCGTTAAAGATCACTCTCCATTGAAAGAAGTCGCTGGAAATAGAGAAGGGAAGGCAGGAAGAAGAAACAAACTCCCACAGAGAGGAGAAAAAACCCTAACACTCACGAAGGAGGAATATTGTGTTGATTATATCATAATATGCTATCACGTTATCCATTTGGGTAATTTAATTTCATATTAATTTTATTTTTTTACATTTTTATATTACTTGAGCCAATTTGTATTTGAATTGTATTAATAGTGAAAAATATTATTTTGAAGGTTTAAAATTATTTACTTTTAATTAATTTGTTAATTATCATTTATTAATTTATTAATATAAAAATTATAA
This sequence comes from Sophora flavescens, assembly GCA_030762895.1. Lineage (NCBI taxonomy): Eukaryota > Viridiplantae > Streptophyta > Magnoliopsida > Fabales > Fabaceae > Sophora > Sophora flavescens. The sequence goes on along the minus strand of CM061066.1, from coordinate 108,905,556 downwards.
CTAAATTCTAATATATTGGGAACAAAAAAATATTATTTAATTATAATTTTTATGAAATAAATTGATGAAAACTAATTATTGGACATTAGTTTTGGAGCTAAATAATTATTGTGACAATGATTCATGAGATCTAAATAGAAAAACTTTAATTTAGATGTTTAGATATTTAAATAAGAAATCAAAAATAAGGAAATTATCATTAAATAAAAACTATCAATTCCCATTAATAATCATTAATTTCTTGCTTCTTGGATTCTTGAGATACAAAATATTTGAAGATTTTTATTTTATTTTGGTAACCATGTTATAGGTACGAAGTATTCATCACCGTTAACAACTCCGTCGGGGAACCTGTTGGACACATAAGATAGGTTCTCCCCTCCCAACTAGGTTCTCTCCATACATAAACTCTCAATATGTAGTAGGCCATATATAAAAGAGTTATGCATGGTTGACTAGATAACTTTTTTCATAAAGATATGCTTATTTATAGATTAGGTGATATTTTTAGTGTGATTTTTAAGTTAATTTTGATTTAATTTAAAATTAAAATCACTATGTTAGTACAACATTTAATATGAGTTATATGATACATGATGATGATAATAATATAATTTGATAAAGGTCAGAATTTGATGTGATGTTTATAAAGTGCTGAAAAATGAATTCCGTTTTGATATGTAACATTATTAACATTGGAATAACAATTTTTACCATGATGCATGAGATTCAAAAAATTTAAGAATAAAACTTGATGTTCAAAATATTATGTGATATTTATAAAATGTTGTAAGTTAAATGAATGATGAAAATAATTAAAAATAAAATTATTTTAGATAGAAAGAATGAATATCGTGTTGATATGTGAGGTAACTCATATTACACAACATTGTTTTATATGATAACAACAACAACAATAATCTATAATCTATAATTTATACAAAGTAGAATGTTACATGAACCTATATAGGGAAAACTTTTACACATGGCAGCTCCTGACAGCTTCTCACATCTCCAAATCCATGTGTCGCTCTCTCAATGCAACTCCATCCAAATTCTAATTGCAACAATAAATTTGATAGAACCTAATTAGTAATAGCAATTAAATTAAATATTTGATTTTAATGGAATTGAATATGAAATTAAATGTATAATTTTAATGATTTTATTTTATTTCAAATTAGAAACAATATTTGAATAATAATTAGTATTATTTCATTTTGAATTTTCGTTAATCTTAGTGTGTGGTCTATAAATATTTGCTTACTTCTGAACCAACATCAACCTTACTTCTCGCTAACAATATTTGATATTACATTATTCAATATTCAAATTTTGTTTCCGTTGTTGGCATGTACAAATTCATCTTTTGCACCCTTCACTTCGCCTCTCACTATTCTTTCTCTCATTTTTTTTTTTCACATTTCATCTCACTCCTTTGAAATTTCTGCAGATCTACCAAATCAGTAGATGGAGGTATGCATTTTTTAGATCACCATTGCTGCTAGCAGACTACCGCCGCTTACCCAATGTCTTCTCTCTCATTAAGGTAATGCTGTCTTTTTCCCTTTTTTCTCCTTTATCATTGTTGAAAATGGAATTGGTTGACATTGGCTTTTGTTTGAATGATTTCACTGCACATTCTAACTGTAGAACCATGAGAGCAAAAGAGGAGGATTTTGTAAGGAAGTTGTTGTTTCAGGTCCCATTTCTTTTCTACTCATACCTTTTTTTGCTTCCTAGCCCCATTGTCTTTGTATGATTCACGATTTTTCATTTTGATATTTTGTTCTCTTCTATTTTAGGCTTTTCATATGCAAAGGTGAATGAGGTTCTAGATCTATTTCTTATCTTTCTAATTCTCTAGAGAACCATTTAGGAATCCAGTTGACACTTCTTTTACAGGACTAGAAGCTGTGTAAGCTGTACATATTAAATATTGAAATCTTTAAAATTCATCAAATTAGTCATTGAATGCCTCCATTTGGTTGTTTCAAAAACTAAAAGCTTATTTTTATAATGATAGCGCTCTATGGATATGAGTATGGGATACAAATCTTCTGTCCCATAATCCCATTTCCTGTCATACCAATAAACATCTGCCACGTCAATTAATGAAACAATACCTTTTTGTTTTATAAGAAGGTACCGTGACCACAGTTAAGTCTTTTAGCCATATGTGAGTCCCGTTTGCATTCTCTTTTTCTTTCTGCATTCTGTCAAATTCTCACTACCTCCATTGACCACCGTTTCCAAGGAACACGATCAGACCATCTTCACTTTTTCTCTGGACGCAACTACTTTCACTTTTTCAAAATTACTTAAATATTAAAGATCCCCTTTGATAAAGGATTATTTATCTGCAATGGGAAGTTATGATTTATTAAGGTACTGGACGTGAAGAAGGAGCCACAAAACCAACTTGCAAAATTGACTTGTCCCCTTGCAAGCCCAAACCAGCAACTGTAACCATAAGAAGGAACAAATATATAGGTCTGATTCACATTGTGATGCAATGGTAGTAAACCAAAAGCCAAAACCAGAATTGAAGTAAATATGGCGAATGCGTCCGAAGAAGACTAATACGGCAGGTGAGAAGACTTAATTGGTCTTCGTTAATGTACTATCTTATAAACTTTGGTCCCATAGATGACACGAATTCTCGATTTGGATTCTATATATAAAAAATTATTAAAATATCCTTATACGTATAAAAACTCTTCATTTGGTCCCTGCCGTACAAAATTTTAGAGACCGATTTAATAATTTTTTGCTCGTATAGGAATCAAACGGATAGACCAAATGAAAACTTTTTATACGTATATGAACCATTTTAATAATTTTTTATATATAAAAATCAAATCGAGAATTCATGTCACATATAGGATCAAAGTATTATTTTAACCTAAAACAAAACAGATATTGTTTCATTAATTGACGTGACAGCTATTCATAGGATAGGGAATGCGGACAGAAGATTTGCATCCATGAATATGATGGGTCAGTGGATGCTTCAGCCATCAAGCATGCAATCAAGCTTTTCAAATAGTGTATTTCAATTTTTTTATGTAAAATTTTCTCTTTCTAAGTTGATTTTATGTGAAAGAATAATATAATAGTTATACACAAAAATCATTATACTTTCGTTATAAGTATTGTTCTAATATTTTTCCACGTGCAAATTAAGATTTTGCTTGATAACGTGTTCAATGCTATATTAAATACCTTGTGAATTTGAAATTTACACAAACCATGTATATAGAACCGAACTTAATACTTGGATTTACGTTTATGGAAAACATCAATAAAGAATAATGATTGATTCATAAAATATGGAAGTAATTCAAAATAATATTCTGGATATTCAAGCTAATACGAAATTCAATAAATATATATATATATATATATATATATATATATATATATATACTAGAAATTTGTTTAAAATTGATGATTCCATATTCTGAATTAATGCATTAATGGTAAGAAGAATAGTATTAAAAAAATATGGGAATATAATAAAAAGAAATCGAGTAATTAGTATTAATTATTAATTTGGGATTCAATTTTAAATGCAAATAATGATAGTCTAAATGAAAGAACCAATGATAATAAGAAATAAATCAGCATTAATTAAAACATAAACTTTTTTTTGACAAATTAAAAACATAAACTAAACCATATAATAAAATGAAATAAAAACAGTTAAATGATTGATTTTGATTCATAGATTAAATTAACATAAAATTTCAAGCTATGCACAAGAACTTTGTGACAATAGTAATATAGAATTTTAAAAAGGTTATATTGAATATAAAAAATAGAAATCTTTCTTTTTTTTAGAGAAAAAAATAGAAATATTTCAAACATGGTAATACATCAATCCTATAATCATAGGTCATATGTGATATTTAAAATTTAAAAAATTAATGCATAATAATAATATATGCATACATTTGATTGAATCATTTTAATAAATGACAATGATAACATGAGTTTTTTTTTTTTTTGGAATGATAATGTGAGTTTTGAAGAATAAAAGAATGAATAAAGACTATAGACGTGATCAAACATAGAATATTACTTTTTATGGATTCATTATCAATTTCCTCAACTGTAATATTCGAATTATAGAAATATTTGGGATACTGGGATTTATTTGAATTATATTTCAACCCATCTTCAACTTAAATATAGAAATATTCAAATCTCCATATTTAATGCTATATAATAATTCGATTTTGATGTTACCGAGTGAAACTTATTAAATTAGGCAAATATGTTCTGCAAAATACAATGGGGTTTATATTATCAAATTAATCGATGGATACTATGAAAGTAGCAATTTATGATTTGTGTCATATTTTTAGAAACAAGTCACAAAGATTGAATAATTTATTTTATATAAGTAAATTAAAACTTTTTTAAAAATGTTAATATCTATATGTGAAGCCAACAACATAAAATTTACATATTAAAATGATTTGTTATTAATTAATTTGACTTTCTAAAAATTTATATATCTTTAAATTGATTTCGTTATGAAATACTAATATTGTTTCTCTAGAATATTTTAATTATGATAGTTTCATTTTTTTAATTAAAATCAAATAATACTTTATTAGAAATAAAAGTTTTCATCATAATATTTGGGATGATTATAACTATAATTATTATGATAACATTCATTACAATTAGCAAAAATTACAATAAATGTTATTAAGTAAGTCATTATCAGTCCAGAGATGAATATTTTATATAAATTTATATTAATATTTATATAAAAACATTATTATTTAAATTATACAGTAAAAATAATTATTTAAGGATCTAATATTTGACGAGAAGATATATATTTTTATTAATTTTTACTTATTGACATTTAACTTAAGAGTAAAAATATATTATGAGGGGATTGAACATTTTACTTGAAACAAAAATTAACTCCATTTTCAAAGTTTGTTATTAAATTCAATATAGTTAATTTGAATAATTAAACATTTACATCAATACGAAAAATTCAAATGTCAATATAAGAATAACAAATAATTATATAAAATGTCAATGTATTATAATAACATTAACATTAATTATAATTATAATTATAATTATAAGAACTTTACAATTAATGTCATTAAGTAAATGATTATCGTTCCAGATTTATCTGCCCTAATTTTGTTTTGTGCTTGAAAAACTCTTAATGGCGAAAACACTATTCAACCCCCCTTCTAGTGTTATTTTGTGCCATTTCAGAAACTTTCTCCCCAGTAACGATGCTTAAATCTGTTCGGATTCTACTTACTATTGCTGCTTACTATGACTATGAAATCTGGAAGATGGATGTCAAGACTGCATTCCTTAACAGGAATCTTCTCGAGGATGTGTACATGACACAACCCGAGGGTTTTGTCGATCCAAAGGATGCTGAGAAGGTGTGTTAGTTGCAGAGATCTATTTATGGATTAAAGCAAGCTTCCAGAAGCTGGAATCTTCGTTTTGATGAAGCTATAAGACAGTTTGGATTCATTAGCTAGAAATGATGATGAGCCTTGTGTATACAAGAAGGTTAGTGGGGGTGAGATAGTCTTTCTCGTATTGTATGCGGATGAAATACTGCTTATCGGAAACGACATCCCTACGCTACAAAATGTGAAATCATGGTTAGGGAATTGTTTCTCGATGAATGACTTAGGTGAGGCTTCCTATGTGTTAGGAATTAGGATCTCTAGAGATAGATCGCTGAAGTTGCTAGGCCTTAGTCAGAGTACATTATGTACTATACCAGTTGTCTTGTATGCTTTGAGCACGACAAGAAGGTACCAATTGATATCAGTGAAGGTCACTGAACTATAGTCAAGAAACATCCTTAATTATCTGAGAAGAACTGAGGATACATTCTTGACATATGATGGTGAGGAAGAAGTCGTTGTAAGACATTACATCGACACTGTTTCCAAACTGATAAAAACTATTCCATATCACAGTCTGGATTTGTGTTTTATCTAAATGGTGGCACTGTGAGCTTGAAAAGGTTCCAAGCGTGAGACAGTTGCAGAATTCTTTACAGAGGCCAAGTATATAGTTGCCCTAAATGCATATCGGGAAGTTCATTTACGAACTAGGAATATTTCCTAACTTAGCGAACTCCGTTGATCTCATTGTGATGATGATCACTACAAAAAAAACCTATTTAGCGACCGAAGATTTCGGTCGCTAAACATGATAATTCGGTTGCTATACTGTATAGCGACCGAATTAGCAACCGAATTAAGGGGGTAGCAGAAACCCTGGTCGCTAAATGTTTAGCGGCCAAAAATTATATTTCGATCGCAAATCTGCGACCGATATTTCGATTTGCAAAAGTATATATTTCGGTCGCCGTATAGTTGGTCGTATACCAGCTCGCCTAATTTGGTGACCGATATTCGGTCGCTATTTCGGTCGCAAAATTTTGATTTTTTTTTCCTGTAACGATCCTGCCGACCAAATATAGTTTTTCAACTATTACCCCATTGATTTTTAATTTCTGATATAAACAAAATACACCAATATTTTTTTTTAAATAAATAGAAAACATAAATATGATGTACTAACGATCCAAAACACCACAGTCAATATGATCAAGAAAACATATACATTAATTAACGCAAGTTTAATAATGGTTTATAAAAAAAAGTTTAATAAGCACTAATTAACGATCAAAACATAAAAATACACCACAGTCAATAAGTACTAATCAAAATATCAAAACTCATCAATCTTCCAAAGGGATGAACATGTAGAAACGAGAACCCCCAAGGTACTTAAACTTTGCCAATGCACCAGTGGACAACAAATACAACTCCCTGATACCATTTGTATCTGTTGCAAAATATGGGCGATCCTCATGGATTACTATATTCCCATTGAACAGATTTCCGCTTTTGTCTTCAATAGTCACAACACGCGGTATTTGTTGTCCCCAACGACGGTAGAATGATCGCGGGATTGAAATCAAATCCTGCAAATACACAAGAACAATTTAGTAAATGATTAGTTTATGCCTTAACCATCATTACGTGAATCCGATCGTTATTCTTAAGTTGATGAGATACTGTACCTGGTCTATATGGATGGCTGTCTCAAAACATTTAGTCGGGTCCATTTTCTGATAAAACGATAAGGAAAACAAGTCATATGTCTAAACTTCATCAAGTGATAATAAGAAAAGATGGAAAGATCCATGTAACATACTATCATGTTAAAATAGAACAAAGAAATGCAACTTCACATGCAACTTTACATATTAGCAAACATAGTAGTTTTCAGGAAAGCAGATGCTTTTACGTCGTTTTGAAGGATGGTCATAGAGAGGATTAGCATTGTTACTACCTTTGGATGCCAAATGGTGTTTCACAATCATTTAATCATAAGATTGAATAACTTAACTCATAAATCAATCTATTGCTTAACAACTAATGACATAAAACAAAACACAAAAACCATTCACATGAGCATTCTATAATCTCTCAATCTATCGCTTAACAACTAATGACATAAAATAAGAATCATAAACAAAATAGTTCTACAGAAACAGTTATAAGGAAAACACTAAACCTATGTCCATACGGGTTTTCAGGACAGCAACTATAACATCTCCTTGTAAACAATATAACAAACACCTGTCAAGCAAGATCCTTTAACATATCTATTCTCACATATTGGCATATCAACACCATCACAAAATCAAAACCAAATTACAATACACATGCAAACAACACATAATTGCAAATGCATGCATAAATATTAAATTATCAGCACACAATCAGCATCTTGCCTTTCAGGCAGGATACCTTCCTATTGAGCTCAGCTCTCCACTAACAAACAACAAGATATATAGTAGTGATAATAAGAAAAGATGGAAAGATCCATGTAGCATACTATCATGTTAAAATAGAACAAAGAAATGCAACTTCACATGCAACTTTACATATTAGCAAACATAGTAGTTTTCAGGAAAGCAGATGCTTTTACGTCGTTTTGAAGGATGGTCATAGAGAGGACTTTTCCCTACCGGAAGTGCCTAGATAACCTAGTAAGGATGGTCATCAACAACTATTTCTGGAAAGCTCCATTTCCTAATAAAACAAATGAGTAAAAAACTAGAGTTGTTTTCATAATATTGTGTACAAAGCTGCTTTCTAATGTGAATAATGTTTTAATGATGACGGCCCATCATGCATGTGCCTGGCAAACTGTGCCTAGCCCTTCATTTTATCTAACCCTATACTTAATCCTTCATTATCTAAGAGACTCGCTTTTGTTGGCTTCAAGAAGAGACTTTCTAATTAAGCTCATGGACTTTAAATTAGTAAATGAATATTAACAACAACAAAGTCATGCCATTTACGAACTAATAACACTTTATCAATTCATTCCAATGCTTGTAATGTAAATATATACAAATATGATTCCATAATCATTTCCAAACAAGTTATCAATAAATACATATCAAATTATTCTAATTACATTGATTCATTGTTATTGAAAGATTTTTATTTTAAAGAGAATAAACTATTCTTCATAGCAATCCAAATGTATGAACATGCTCAGATATAAGTACCAGCCTTCAATAAATTTACATCAAATAAGGTACACTCAAATACAATGAAATATACCATGGTCATTTCATGTGCTTTCTGAAATCATCAATCACCAAAAAGAAGTGATTCAGAAATCGAAGAACCATGGGTGAATAGCCTATCAATAGAATGGTTTAAATTACTTACATAAAGTTATAGACTTCAAGTAACAAATGTTAAATTAAATTAATAGATAAAGCTTGATAACCATATATACCCCTCATATTCGCAACCGTGCAACAATTAATCTTATGACTTCTCTCACAAAACGAAACAAAAAAATGAGATGGGTAATAAATAGGAAACAATTACCAATACTCAAGCAAAAAAACGTAATTGGCAAAGTAGCCACACTTACTCTCCTGTCAAAACTCTTTGCTCTCCCTGTAATTTTACCTTCTCTTAAGCAACCCGTATCATATTCTTAATTTTCTAGTTCAAACAAATCTCACATATCTCATATCAAAACATATCTTCCACAAATCTCAGTATTAAATATAAGATATGAATCTATTAACAAGATTAATTACAAATTAATGTCTGTAATATCAGTCTCAATCTCTTTTATCCACAATTTATTGCCATTATCTCTACATCTCTACAACACATCTCAATTAATGTCACCCCTTCATATACCTTTACCAATTCCCCCAAACAAGTATTTATAACCCATAAGAATTAAACTTGACAAGTAAACACTAACCACCATAATTTTTTTATATAAACAAGCAAGTCGTGTACATTAGAAACAATGGTAAGGTCTTATTTTAAACAAATCTCACATCTCATATAATGACATCTATTACATGTATCTTAATATTCATTACATGATATAAATATATGAATGAAAATTGAAAACCACAGTAATTTTTAAATAGGAATTTACATCAACATTAATCACAACTTACATTAGAAACAATGGTAAGGTGTTCTACTCAATCACAGTCACCTATATCACAACTCACATGAAATACACAAGTAGCTCTTCTCAGTAGTAAGCAATAAAGCAAGCAATGAAACAATGAAGCAAAATAAAAAATTATACATAGAGAGTCCATGCATGGTTACCTCAAGGCAGAGCAGGGAATGCACAAACTGAGGAGAGAAGAGGGTAGGAGGAGCTCTGCCCGTGCGTGGTGACCGGAGAGCTGCGTATGGCGGCCTGAAACAGAGGGGGCGGAGTATGGCGGCCTGAAACAGAGGGGGGATTAAAAACAGAGCAGGAAGAGGGGAAAGGAAGAGAGGAGAGGAAGAGGGAAGAGATGGAAGAAGAGGAGGAGGAGGACGGAGGCTTACCGGAGACGGCGGTGGTGGCGGTGCCCACTGCACGGTGGTGGCGGCCTGAACGCGAGGGAGAAGATCGAAGATGGGTGAGGGAGGAAGGAAGAGAAGGCAGAAATGAGGAAGAAGGGGAAGATTTCACGATTTTATGGATTTATAATTTAGCGACCGAAATAATCGGTCGCTAAATCGGTCGCCAATCACTTAAATAAAAAATGGTCGCTAAATTCGGTCGTTGGATGAGTTAATTTGAAATTTGAATTCATAAATTTAGCGACGGAGAACTCAATCGGTCGCTAACACGCGCGATTTTAATTTTTTTTCCGCGCCGTTTAGCGACCGAATTAATATCGGTCGCAAATGTAAATAAAATTTAACCGTTGCATTTAATTCGGTCGCTATTTCGGTCGCTAAGAATACATAAAATTTCTGGCTTTCAACCGTTGCATTTAAGTCGATCGTTATTTCGGTCGCTAAGAAGGGATAAAATTACTGACTTTTAAGTTCCTTCATATAGCGACGGAAATAGCGACCGATAGCCCTGCTACGCTCTATTTCGGTCGCTATTTCGGTCGCAGTATTATCTCTAATCACTATTTCATGTAGATCCTACAATCGGTCGCTAGTTCGGTCGCAAAAAGCAACCGAAAAATTCGGTCACTATTTTCGGTCGCTAAACAACCTTTTTTTTGTAGTGGATGGAGCAATCGCATAAGCTAAGGAAACTTGATCTCACCAGCGATCCGAATATATACTTAGGTGCTTCCATCTCATTTGATAGATGATTGATAGAGGAGAGATGTGAAGATGTGCAGAATGACAACACTAAATAATCCGCTAATGGAGTCTTTTGCTCAGTGGTGGCATGAGACTCACACTAGATCGATGGGTGTTAGGTTGATTCCCGATTGGCTCTAGTGGTAGTGGAAGATTGTTGGTGTAAGCCCTAGTGGCCAATCTATTTTGATCATCATTTGTATCATGAATTTGATCATATATTTGGTATATGAATAAGGCATTCATTTATTATGATATTAGTTTATAGCATAATAAAGTCCTTAGAATAGGCAGTTCATTCAGTGAGATATTAAGTACGTGTCTTAATCGTGAGACCTCATTGAATAATAGAACGCTATTCTTAAAATATCCATAGTCGAGTATTATTGTTAATTAGGACGACAATAAGACATAGAGACTATTGTGTGAGTAGACTAATGACCACATCTCACAGGTCATCGATAGTGATATCAAGTCGGCACACATGTATAAATATTAGGAGTAATATTTATACCGGATGACCCACTATGAGAATACTTCATAAGTAGGTGTCATAAGTATTCTCATGGCGACCATAATGAAGTAGTCATTCAACTTGAAGTCACTACGATTCCTACATGAGGAGTTGTAGGCTTTAATGCTATCAAACGTCACGCGTAATAGGGTGATCACAAAGATAGTTATTGGGACTGCAATAAATCATGTTGAGGAGTGTGAGTGATGTAGACAGGATTCGTCCCTCCTACATAACAGGGGTAATGTCTTGGGCCTTTCGATAGAGTGCGACATGAAATATGCGTGGTCACACGGAAGTGGGCGAATATGTGCTATTGGGCCCATTTGTGATTACTGCATAATAAATTTTGGTCACGGTAAGGCAAAAATCGGATCACCGATACTCGCTAATTGGGTAGGAATGATACATTGCTAGATGTCGCTCATTATTTAAAATGTTTAATATTATAATTAATATTCAATATTATTATAAGATTTAATATTATTTTCAACTTAGTGGGAGCCTACAGGGTCACACGCATAGAGCAAATGCGGAGTGAGTCAATTGATTAAATATGATTTAATTAATATAAAGGTTTTTGGACTTGTAGCGTACAAGGCCTAATAAGTAAGCAGTTAGGCCAAGAGGAACCTGTGGCTTATAAATAGACTATTAGCCTTGCTCTAAACCTCGACTTGCTTGTCATGCCTCCCCATAGCTGTCAGCTAGCACAAGGCGCAATAGTAAAGAGGTAAACACAATAACCATTATATGATTCATGTTTCTAATACGCGATCCATGGACAAGGTTTTCTTCCACCTTGAGATTTGATTTTAAAAGAGGATAATCTCATGAAAACCTAATAGTAAAGACATAATTTTCTCGGGGAAACACTATTAAAGGTATATCTTTTAGTAGTGTTTCCTTAGGGAAGCCATATTATAAGTATTTCTTCCCAAAACCACTATTAAGTGTGCACTATTAAAGGTTGAATTTGATGTGGAAACTTGTTCTTTTTGAAGATTTGTGCTTGATAGACATTTCATGTATGGACTTCTTTGAAAATTCTTTGAAGACTTCATCGTATGAACTTAAAACTTTAGTTGGAAGATGTAACATCCCTATTTTCACATATATGTTTGATCATTTTATTAGAATGATTAATTATCTAGATGTTTATTTTTGTCTATTTTTATGTGGTTTAGTTTGAGTAATTTTATTACTCGTTTAAAATTATTTTAATGGGTGTGTTAGCACTGTGTTACTGCAGTGTATACATGCTTGCTAGACAATAATGTTATTCTATTGTCACTATTATTATTTGTTTACAAAAATATTTTAAATAATATGATTTAAAGAATTTTATTTTCATATTTTACACTATTTAATTTTAGATTTGAAAATAAATTAGTTTAGTATTAATTGGAGAATAGTTTTGGATCTTTGATTTTCTTGGTTGACCAATTCAACCATTAATTTCTACTCTAATTCAAAATTGCTTCAGATTTAAAAAGCCCCAAATCAATTTACAAACCCTAACCCTAGCTTTTGACTTCAGTTTTAATTTTAGAAATTAAACTATGTTTTTATGCAGTTGGGGTAGTGAATTAGTGTTTCCCTAAACTAATTTTATCATTCTTAGGGTAGATTGATTTTCCCCAAATTGTATTACGAACCCTAAAGCCCCAAATCTATTTCTTTTGACATTGGTTTTATAATTATGAAATTAACTATGTCTTTATGCAATTGGGTCTGTTAATTGATGTTTTACCAAACTGATTTTGTATTTCTATGACCAAATCTCTTTTCCCCAATTTTTGGTGATGAACACTATTTTTACCCAAATCTGATTTCTGTTGAAAGTGACACTGTTTTGTATGAAATTAAGTTTATAGATAAATTAAATCAATGGTTTTGATTATGAGTGATTGATTATGTGATTTGTCTGGTTGTTGAAAATGCTTGGACTCCCTCTATGGGATGTTACCGTGGTTGCGCTTGCTTGGAGGAGCAGGTTTTGTATTTTTCGAGAGTTGACATGAGCTGTTTGTACATGCTGCAAAGTGTCAGAGGAAACTTGATCGTCGAGTCGGGTTGTTAGTTGGGGTTTAACCTTGTGAAACTTCACTCTGAAGGAAACTAACTATTGAAGCACCTAGGAGATGATCATCCTTGTCTACAAGAGGTAAGGGGGAGTGAACCACATCACACCATATTGGTGGGTGTGAAGATGGCTTTATTTGTCTGGTCCTCGGAAATCCTAAACCAAGGATTATCCACTTTGTTTATTTAGTCCCTTATGAGGACATGATTGTAGTGGTTAATTGTAGTTTAATTCATGTTTATTGGTGTGATTTCTTGGTTGGAAAAATGATTTCTCGCATGTTGAAAACCATCACTTTGATCATTGGATCAAAGTGAGGATTTTAATAATTGGTTATTGCAAATAAATTGATTATTGTGATTATTTGATATAATCTGATATATTGAAGGTTATGCATAATTGTGAGTTTGTTTGGTGAAGTGTAACCTTCACTTTGGTTGTGATTGGCTTTTGGTCAAGTGTGAATGGAAATGGGAGTTTAACTGCAATCCTTGAAACTTAAGCGACTTTAACATCTTTAAGTGAGAAAATGAATATTACAGTCCATAAAGGAAAAAAAGAATAACTTTTGAACAATTATTTTGGAACCTTGATTTTTTGTTAAGGTTTTAGAAATGTTTTGAGAAATATTTTGATCGTACGTTATATTTTGAATTACTCAAGTGATGCATTAGAAACCAAAGAAATAAGTGTTTTAAGGATCAATTAAAATAAGAAAAAGTGTTGTTTTTCCAAAACTATTTTTACGGTGTTTAGAACTGTATTGATGTGTTCAAATGATTATAAAATGATTTGATCTTAGTTTAGGTTATTGATGGGCGTGAATCCACAAGTGAACGGCTTCGTCGTCAAGTAATAAAAAAATCGAACCCACAGAGACCATGATCTTAAATAACAATCAATTATTAAATCAATTATACTGGACAAGAAAAAAAGATTTGGAAAAGATTTGGTTATTTTTAAAATAAGAATCAAGTAACAAATCAAATATCTAAAACGCAATCAAACAAAATCGCAATCAAATCAAATCTAGGGGTTTTCAAATCAAAAGAGATTTCCAGGAATTGGGTTACCAACAAGACTGCTCATGTTAATAAATTGACTACCCCTCTTGTTAATTATCGAAATTTGCTTTGAAGGTGAATTTATCCTAAATAAGTTAATGTTCCCTCTCGGGATACAAGAACCATGCCCGATTAAACCAACCCCTACTCTCGTGGTAATTGAATTTAAATCGAACCCTTTAAGCTTTGTGACAACTCAGTGAACCCTCGAAGGACCACTTCTAACTATCGTGATTTAAGTCCTAAGTTTGATTCCTATAGATCCGATAGCTAAGTTTGCCGCTAGGTTCCTCCTTAGAGTATCTATGACATGCAAATTATAAGTGCGCACCAAATTCACAAGTAATTCATGCAATAGGAATTAAATCGAAAGCGAATTAAAATTAACAAGAAGTAAAACATCAATTCATAACATAAAACAAATCTTGGGCATAGCCCCAATTCCTAAAAATAAAAATAACTACTCAAGCATTGCCATGGTCATGACAACCTTGAATAACAAAAGCATAAAAAACCTAAGAGAAGGGAAGAAATTAAGAAGAAGAGAAATCTTAATTTATGCCTAAGGTAGAAGCCCAGTGGATCCCCTATTTTCGAGCCTTAGAGTCCTATTTATAATGTAGGGTAACTTGGGATTAAAGTTGTTACAAAATCAGATCAAATAAACAATTAAATTTTTAGATTTTTCACGTCACGGCCGTGATGCCTGTCACGGCCAGGCTGTGATGGATTCTGTCTTGGAAAACTTGGCATTATTTGGCCTATCACAGTCGTGACAGGTTCTGACTTCTGTGTACTTTTCTTTTCAGCCTTGCTCGATCATGGCCGTGATGGCTGTCACGGCTAAGCAGTGGTGGGCTCTGTTTGGCTCAGTTTTCATGCTTTTCAAGCTCCGTCTTCATGCAATCTCCATCATGGTTGAGCATGAACATTTTAATCTTCATTTCCAAATCAATATCTCCAAATTAATTGCCAAATCTTATCATATCCTTTATTGTTGTGATAGGCAATTATCATCCAAATCCAAAAAGATTTGGATCCAAAGGAACAATAGGAGATATTTTCTCCTTGCACTCATCTTCATTCATGTCCATGCTAGCAAATAGATTCTCTTCAATTTGAATTCGACGCTACTTTTCTACTAGCAATTTAGAAAATTCACTAGCTTGTTCTTCTAACTTTTGAAAGTTGTCACTTAGCGATGCCGCTATCTTACTAGCATTTTCCCCTGCTCGCATTTCAGCCCTCTGAATCATGGAACTAACTTCCTCCTTGCTACGCTCTATGCTCAAGATCAAAGGATAAGCATCTATATCCCAAAGAATCTCTAGCAAATCGGGATCCAGCTCGAAGTATGGTGGTGGTTGCAAAGATGACAAATAGGATTTCCATTCCTCTTTGGAGTATATCTTCACGTGCTTATCAGTGATACCATCAAACACGATCCAATCAAGTTGATATTCCCAAGTTGGATAGTAACGATAGTCCATATATTTCATCAACCTTGCACAAACAAAACTCAAAAAAAAGATCAAATATATACAAAGAAAAATTAAAAAGACTAAAGTAGTTGCCTCCTTTGTTAATAATGATATTGGTATTGCCAATCCCCGGCAACGGCGCCAAAAACTTGATGGACGTGAATCCGCAAGTGAACGGCTTCGTCATCAAGTAATAAAAAGATCGAACCCATAGAGACCGTGTTCTTAAATAACAATCAATTATTAAATCAATTAAACTGGACAAGAAAAAAGAGATTTGGAAAATATTTGGTTTTTTTTTTTAAATAAGAATCAAGTAACAAATCAAATATCTAAAACGCAATCAAACAAAATCGCAATCAAATCAAATCTAGGGGTTTCCAAATCAAAAGAGATTTCCAGGAATTGGGTTACCAACAAGACTGCTTATGTTACTAAATTGACTACCCCTCTTGTTAATTATCGAAATTTGCTTTGAAGGTGGATTTATCCTAAATAAGTTAATGTTCCCTCTCGGGATACAAGAACCGTGCCCGATTAAACCAACCCCTACTCTTGTGGTAATTGAATTTAAATCGAACCCTTTAAGCTTTGTGACAACTCAGTGAACCCTCGAAGGACCGCTTCTAACTCTCGTGATTTAAGTCCTAAGTTTGATTCCTATAGATCCGATACCTAAGTTCACCGCTAGGTTCCTCCTTAGAGTATCTATGACATGCAAATAAGTGCGCACAAAATTCACAAGTAATTCATGCAATAGGAATTAAATCGAAAGCGAATTGAAATTAACAAGAGGTAAAACGTCAATTCGTAACATAAAAGAAATCTTTGGCATAGCCCCAATTCCTAGAAATAAAAACAACTACTCAAGCATTGCCATGATCATGGCAACCTTGAATAACAAAAGCATAAAAAAACCTAAGAGAAGAGAAGAAATTAAGAAGAAGAGAAATCCTAATTTTTGCCTAAGGTAGCAGCCCAGTGGATCCCCTATTTTTGAGCCTTAGAGCCCTATTTATAATTTAGGGTAACTTCGGATTAAAGCTGTTACAAAATCATATCAAATCGGCAATTAAATTTTCAGATTTTTCGCGTCACGGCCGTGATGCCCGTCACGGCCAGGCCGTGACGGATTATGTCTTGGAAAACTTGGCATTGTTTGGCCTATCACAGTCGTGACAGGTTCTGACTTCTGTGTACTTTTCTTTTCAGCCTTGCTCGATCATGGCCGTGATGGCTGTCACGGTTAAGCCGTGATGGGCTCTGTTTGGCTCAGTTTTCTTGCTTTTCAAGCTCCGTCTTCATGTAAGCTCCATCATGGTTGATCATGAACATTTTAATCTTCATTTCCAAATCAATATCTCCAAATTAATTGTCAAATCTTATCATATCCTTTATTGTTGTGATAGGCAATTGTCATCCAAATCCAAAAAGATTTGGATCAAATCTTTTATCTCAATGCCAATTGAATTATCTTTTAATCATAATAATTCAAATCCAAATTGATTTGGATTCAAATCCATCACGTGGGCCCTTGCAATTTACTTGGCAATCTTCAATTTAATTGATTTCCATTCTTTTCTTCTTGATACTTTCCTAAAAATCAAAAATAAGAATAATATCAGAAAATTAATCAAAATCTAATTAAAATAAATTAAATACACACATTGACTCTAAAATAACCAAAATAGGAAAACAAAGTCTAATTTGGGCTAAATCAAGCATTCAACAAAATTTAATTGATGAAATCCGCTCTAAAATAATAGATAAAACATGATAAGACAGTGAATTATCAATTATAGAGGATTAAAATCATGTTTTAAGAGACAAAGAAATTGAGATTTCAATATTTTGAACTTGTGAAATTAACCAAGAATGGAAATTCGATAAACAATATTTTTGGGAGTTAGAAACTATTTTTGAAACTTAAATAAGTGTTCTAAGGTTCTAAAATGAGTCATTAACCTTGAAGATCAAAGAATCAATGGAAAGGAATCACCTATTTTTCAAACTTAGAGGCATTCGACCAAATTTTAGGACTTTTGAGTAAAATATTATTCAAGACCTTAACTTAGTATTTTAATACCTTAAAATGAGTATTAGAACCTTGGTAAGTGATAGTTTTGAGTAAAAGAAGCTTATTTTGAAAGTTTAGGGGTTTTGACCCCAAATCAAGTAAAAAGGGGAAAATCATCTATCAATAATTTTACGAGTTTTGAAGTATTGTTTTGAAAGATTTGGTATCAATGTACCTATGTGTCAATCTTACTTCCAAGTGAGTTGGTTTTAGTCAAAGGGTTGTGATTTTTGGACAAAAGAGGTTTTGGTCTCCAAGACTAGTATTTCAAGTTAAATGGAAAACCTAAGTCAAGGATGACTTTGTGAAAATACGAATCTAATAATTTATGACTTACGGTGAAGCAAGACCACTTGTCATAAAGTGTGGATAATTCTATATCCACACATCCATAATACTTAATGACAAAGAGTATTTTAAAGTGACTTGCTCGACATGTAATCTCGTTCGGAAATGGACTTAAAGAGGCATAATGAGTTAGTGACTATTGACCAACCTTCACAATGTACTAAATTGTTGAAACATGGATAGTCCAACGAGGGGTGATTCCCAATAGGTTGGTATTGTCTGCTTTGCCCCTAGAATGACTTTTGTTTTCCGTAAGGAACCCCGAAATTTATCCGGTGGATAAATATGAATACATACTCCGTTGTCGGCTTGATCAATGTAAGTGTCAGCACGGTCGTTGTGCCTAGGAATATGAGCTGACAAGTTTGGTAGAGTGTTTCACAAATAGCTGAGTAAGGGTTGATTACCCCTATGAATATAAATGTTGTGCTATTCTGGGTTGATTATCCATGGTGAATATTGTGCACACATTATGGACTTCGGGCATTGTTATGATAATTATAAATGTTGTGTTGTTCTGGGTTGATTATCAATATTGAATATTGTGCACAAATTATGTCCTTCAGGCATTGTTATGATAATTACAAATGTTGTGCTATTATGGGTTGATTATCCACGGTGAATACTGTGCACACATATTGGCCTTCCGGTATTCTTATGACCTTTGGGTCCGTGTGTCTACTATGCTAGCCACACGTTATGTGACACCTTCTACCCCGCATGTATTTATAAAGCCATAACATAGGATAAAATATTTAAAAAGAATAAACACATGTATATCATTTATCAAATTGAAAATCACGGTAAAAGGTACCACACTGTAACCAAACCCAACCCCGATATCACATTACAGAGCTGGTAACCAACAATCCGGAAACATCACGGAAAAACAAACTAAACTGAAAATAAATCCTAACTACGAGTAAGCGACTCCTCGAGGTCACTCCTCAACTGGCTGCCCAACATCCTTTGCATAAAGATAAGGTACATACAAACAACAACAGAAATATGGGGAGTAACAAACATGTATATAAACATAACGGCATGTGGAAGCGGTTAGTAAGACGATCATGCACCATATAACATATAGCATATCAAGCATCATACTATATTTACATATCAACATCATTCATATCATTTCAAATAAGTATGCTATGTGATGCAACTCTACTCCACCACTCCTTCAAGCACTTGGATCCAATCTACCTCAGGAAGTCAACTTCGGAGTTACATATCCACATTGGCCATTAAGCACCAATGCCGGCGGTCCCCCAACATGGGTGAACCCCTTGGACAACCGACGCACCTTACTCTCTGATGCGCCACCACGGTTATACATGATTCAATTGAATTGCCGCTGACGGCCAGATCGCCTTACTCTCGGACGATCTCCCCTGTGTTGAACGTCCCCCACTAACATCTTCGATGCATGAATGTGTGAGGAACAACAACACACAATCAACAAACACCTCATTCACTTGGGCTACTAGGTTACCCAAGTTTTAACACCATCAACACGTCAACCACTTGGCTATCGAGGTCCCCTTGGCCACTTGGCTACCAAAGTTCAACATTAACAACACCTTGACCATTAAGCATCAAGGCCCTCTTACCCACTTGGCTACCAAGGTACAACAACATGTGGTAAATATCGTTACCGGCTTAACTATCTTTACGTTTGTATTTAATTACACTTGATAAGTCTTCATTAAATTATCTAACTTGCCTTTACTGTGTTTAGTGTCTCATTGTCATCGTTGGGACCATTTGGGGGGAAACACCCCTGTTCTGTTTGTGTTTCTGTTTTGGACCGTGCTTCCCCTCAGCACGGGCACTAGTGCAGAAAAGGGATTCCACATCGGAGTTTACACATCGGTTTCTTGAAAACCGATGTGTAAAACAAGGCAGTGGCATTTTTGAAATTAAAATCAAAGTATTACACATCGGTTTAGAGATTAACCGATGTGTAAAACATTTCCACATCGGTTATTTCTAACCGATGTTTAAAATTAAAATAAAAAATATTTAAAGTCAGAATTTTTAACATTTAACATCGGTTCTTTACGAACCGATGTGTAAAATAGTGATTAACCACATCGGTTTCTATCTAACCGATGTATAAAATTAAAAAAAATTAGAATTTAAAATTTTACTTTTACACATCGGTTTTAGTAACCGATGTATAAAATTATAAAAAAAAATTTAGAATTGAAAAGTTTACTTTTTCCAAATCGGTTTTACCATAACCGATGTGTATAATATGGTTAACCACATCGGTTTTTCATATAACCGATGTGTAATATTGCTAATTTTTGTCATTCCCTCCTTCTGTTCCGCGCCCTCTCCCATTCTTCAGTTTAACCTTAAAACAGAAAACACTCCCTCCCTCTGCTAACGCGCGGCTTCTTCCTTCATGCAATCCCAGCTCGAAGTTCATCTCCTCTGATAACGCGCGGCCTCCCAGCTCGCCGGCCTGTCTCGCTTCGCCCGCTCGCCTCGCGCTTCTCCCTCCGCGTGAACTTCACATTACTCATAAAACCGGTTACTCATCCCTTGTCTCCAACCATACCGCTGCCTCCACTGGTATGTTTTCTTCTCTCCTTGCTTCTCATTGTTCAATCGCGGTAGGGTTACCATTAGAGGCTTTTTTTGGTCCTTATTTCTATAACAACTATAGAATGGTGTTCTATGCTTGTGGGGGTGCCGCTGGTCTTGTTCCTATGTGGGTTTGGGTTTCTTGGGTGGTAGTGGTGATGATGGCCATTGGTGTTAGCATTGGTTTGGGTATTGTTATTGTAATTATAATTTATTATTTGCACTGAAAAATTTCTAAACTTTGCACTGATTTCTTACTGTTTTATCTTGTCTTTGGATGGAGTAAATGCTCCTAATTCAATATAATTTGTTGTTGATGTTGTGCTGATGTTCTTCTTTGTTGGGCATATCTATCTGCTTTGGTTTTCTTGTCTTTGGTTAGAGTCATTGCTCCTAAGTCACTCTAAAATTTGTCGTTGATTTGTTGTTGTTGTTCTGCTTCGCTGGGCCTGGGTAACACCAATCTGATTTTGGAAGTTATACTGCATGTTGATGGACTAGCACATACTGACTAGTGGACTGTTTTACTGTTTTGAAAGAGGTAGTATTCAAGATGATTAAAATTGTTAAAAGGTTAAAATTAGTTGTCCTTAAATCTGGTTTGAATGACAAAAAAGGGTTGGAAGGGTTTTGAATGTTTAGGACTTATGCTATTGTACTAATTCAAGCTTGATTTGTTTGGGATGTGGGGGAATGCAATTTATCAACCTTGGTGCAGAAAAGGCCCTTAAGGAGTTAGTGTGCATTAGTTTGAAGTGAAACAAAATATGTGACGTTGTTATTTTAAAGAAATGTTCAAAGGTAAAAATGACCAGAGGAAAATGGGAAACAAGGGGAAAGTCAAGGCAGTATCATGGCCTTCACCTTTGTCATATTTTTACTTTAAACTTAAAAGTGCAAGTCTCTATCATCTACCATCTACCATCCCATTTGCATTCATATGCCCCCTCATAGCTTATGTGCTTCTAAATTTTCTCGTGGCATTTCCTGTTTCGTGACAGACGCGGGTTGTTCTGTAACATATTATATTTCTTTGTTCTGTAATTGCAGGTTGTGTCTCTTTTCAAAATGACATTTGAAATGTGAGTGTGCCATTGATTTGAATACTTCTCGAGCTTTACATGTTCTTTCTCAAACTTCTTTCTAAAAAGCACATTTCTTTGTGTCAAATATACAACTTGTGTGGTACCAATAAGTTCCTTCTTCATGTAAATAGTATTTGTTTGATTTTGTGTATTATTTATGTGAATCACTTCAGAGTAACTTCTTGTCAGCATGCATCTTCTTGTCAAGTGTAAAAAATGTCTAATGCTCGTCTAAATAAAATTTCTAGTAGTTAGATCTTTTTGGCCATTGACCTATATACTGAATTACTGACGGAGTTCTTCATACATATCCTATATGACTCATTTTTAAGCATTTCTAACATTTAGCATTTCTACCAATCATTGCCGCTGACTAACTTTCTTACTCTATTTGCAGAACAAGAAATTGACAGGTGTTATTTTCCTGGACTGCGGATTTGATTTGAGGAGTGTCTTTGACTCCGTTGCATAGTGCTACTGCCTCTGGTTTCTTCACTTCTCTGCTGTCTTTGCACAATAACAACTAGACGTGTCTCTCAGAAGGTACGTTTTGGCTGAAAAGCTTTCATTGGAGTTTTAATGTATTTTCTTGAAAATTTATTTGATTCGAGAATATGCCCACAATAATTAGTAAAGCCTTAGTTTCCCGTTTGAGATGCAATACTAATGAGCGTACGTGTATGTGCTTAATGTACCGCTCATTGTGTTGGATCTTGAATTGTCCAAAGTTGGACAGTTTGGGAAAAAACTTTTTCTTAATTCCGTTAAAATAGTTATTCATTGATTCTAATGTTATATACTTGATGAAAGTTCGGATTGATACATTTCCTTTCGTTCTCCGGGTGCATACTTTATCGTGGTGGACGTCATCGCGTTCAAGTAGTGTACGTCGGAGAGCGTAGGGAAATGCTGCCGAAATTTGGTCGAGTATGAGCATGAGAGTTAAGGACTAACTGTTAACCGAATGTTGAAAAAGTTTCTTCTCGAATGGGATAGGGCCATACCCTGTCATAAGAAGTGGTTGATGAATATGTTGGACTAAGTACGAAGGTATTGGTTTAGTCATGGATCGCGGTTGGATGAATGCTAGACGGACAAGTGATGAGTATGATAATGGAGTGGAAGATTTTCTATAGTTTACAAAAACAAATGCTCCTGATAGTGGTAACGGAAGGTTTTATTGTCCTTGTGTTAACTGTTTGAATGAGAGACGACTAGAAGCTGAGGAGATACGTGATCATCTTATTTGTGAGGGGATTTGCAAGAGTTATACAATATGGATATGTCATGGTGAATCGTTAGACAGGTCGAGGGTGTCGGATAGAGAGGAAGTTGATGACGTGGAAATGGACGATGGACTAGAGGACATGATCCGTGATGTTGGGCAAGAGTCTTTTCGGCGTGCACATGTGTATGATACTTTGTGCAGTGATGCGCAAGTGGCTTTGTATCCGGGGTGCACTAATTTCACACGGTTGTCAGCGGTGTTAAGATTGTTCAATGTGAAGGCGAGAAATGGGTGGAGCGATAAAATCTTTGCTGAATTGCTTGAGTTGTTGAAAGAAATGCTTCCAGAAGGCAACACATTGCCATCTCGAAACTATGAGGAGAAGAAGATATTGTGTCCGATGGATATGGAGTATAAGAAAATACACGCTTGCCCCAATGATTGCATATTGTACAGGAAAGAGTTTGAAGAGATGCACGAGTGCCCCAGGTGTGGGGTATCACGCTACAAAGTGAAGGATGGTGATTCTAGTTGTGATGTGGTCACCAAAGGTCCTCCTGCGAAGGTGTTATGGTATCTTCCCGTGATTCCGCGGTTCAAGCGATTGTTTGCTAATGTAAATGACGCAAAGAACATTAGATGGCATGCAGATGAGAGGAAGTGTGATGGACAGCTTCGCCATCCGGCCGATTCTTTGCAATGGAAGAGAATTGATAGTTTGTTTCCGGATTTCGGCAATGAGCCCAGAAACCTCAGGCTTGGACTTGCTACTGATGGAATGAATCCATATGGAAACTTAAGTAGTATTCATAGTTCATGGCCTATTCTCCTTGTAATTTACAACCTGTCGCCTTGGTTGTGCATGAAGCGCAAATACATTATGTTAAGTATGATGATTTCGGGTCCTAAACAGCCAGGAAATGATATTGATGTTTATCTGAGTCCCTTGATTGAAGACTTGAGAATGTTGTGGGATGAAGGCGTTGATGTGATCGACGAGTATTGCCGTGAGACATTCAGATTGCGTGCCATGTTATTTTGCACCATCAATGACTTTCCAAAGATATACGGAACCTGTGTGGGTATAGTGTTAAGGGGCATAAAGCATGTCCAATATGTGAAGAAGGCACATGTTACCATCAACTGCAACATGGAAGGAAGACGGTTTACCTTGGGCATCGGAGATTTCTCCGACGTAATCATCCTTATCGTAGATTGAGAAAAGCTTTCAATGGACTTCCGGAGAATGAAATTGCTCCGGTGGCCTTGACTGGAGAGCAAGTTTATGAAAGGGTGAACAACACTAATGTTATCTATGGGAAGACCCAGAAGAAAGCTACCGAGAAGAAAATATGGAAGAAGAGGTCGATCTTCTTTGATCTTCCATACTGGTGCAAGCTTGATGTAAGACATTGTATTGATGTGATGCATGTAGAGAAAAATGCGTGTGACAGTTTAATCGGAACGCTTCTCAACATTCAATGCAAGACAAAGGATGGTGTGAATGCTCGTCTGGATTTATTTGCGATGGGTATACGAGAGCAGTTAGCTCCACTTAAAGTGGGGGATAAGAAGACTTATTTACCCCCAGCATGTCATACTTTATCAAAAAAAGAGAAAAGAAGTTTCTGTGAATGTCTACGGGGAGTCAAAGTGCCACAGGGTTACTCTTCAAATATCAGAAGACTTGTCTCAATGAAAGATCTCAAATTAGTTGGCTTAAAGTCTCATGATTGTCATGTCTTGATGCAACAACTACTACCGGTGGCCATTCGTGACATATTGCCTAAAAAAGTCAGACATGCCATTACTAGGTTATGCTTATTCTTCAATGCTATATGTAGCAAGGTCACTAACACTAAAAATTTGGATGAGTTGGAAAATGAGGCAGCCATTGTCTTGTGCCAATTGGAGATGTATTTTCCACCTTCATTTTTTGACATCATGGTTCATTTGATTGTTCATCTAGTGAGGGAGATTAGATTGTGCGGCCCCGTTTATTTAAGGTGGATGTACCCGGTTGAGCGATACATGAAGATCTTGAAAGGATATATGAAAAATCCACACCGTCCCGAAGCATCTATTGTTGAAAGGTATGTTCCAGAAGAAGCTATTGAGTTTTGTACAGACTACATGTCAGAAGCGGAACCTGTAGGGCTTCCTAAGTCTCGTCACGAAGGAAGATATGATGGTAAGGGTACACGAGGTATCACTGTTAAGAGCATGGATCGGGAGGAAGTGCTTCAAGCACATTTGTATATATTGAATAACACTGATGAGGTTGAACCATACTTATGTGAGCATAAAAGCATCATCAATGAAACTTACCCTAGAATGAATGAAAAATGGTGTTTGAACATGCATAACAAGACTTTCTTGAACTGGTTTAAAGAAAAAATTGCAAAGGATGGTATTGCTTCTGATACATTAAAATGGCTAGCACAGGAGCCTAACTTTGATGTCATATGCTGGAGTGGATACGATATCAATAAGTTTTCCTTCTATACAAAGTCCCAGGATGACAAAAGTACTATGCAAAATAGTGGGGTAATGGTCGTCGCTGAGTCCATGTATTTCTCTAGTTTGAAAGATAAAAATCCTGTTATGGCATCAGTTTCATACTTTGGAATCATTGAAGAGATATGGGAGGTTGATTACACGAAGTTTAGAGTACCTATTTTTAAATGTCAGTGGGTCGATAGTAACAATGGTGTGCAAACCGATGAGTTAGGATTCAAATTGGTGGACCTTAATAAGGTAGGTAATAAAGAGGAACCTTTCATCATGGCATCCCAAGAAAAACAAGTGTTTTATATCCGTGATCGTTCTAACAAAAGGTGGTCAGTGGTTCTCCAGGGAAAAAACATGTATAATGGTAGTGAGTGAAATCACGATTCAACTCTTGATATTTCTGATACTCCTTCTTTCTCAACACGAGTGCCTAATTTCAATGAGGAAAATGAAGTGGATGATGTACATGCTACTCGTAATGATCACCAAGAAGGGTTATGGGAGAACTTTACTAATTGACCACAAAGTAAGTTTAGTTTGATATTACCATCAAGTTTGGCATATTATATGTTTACGTTGATATTTATAAGTTATGTTTATGTACGTTGATCGATATTTATAAGTTATGTTTGATATTTATCCTGACATACTAACAAGTTTTTTTTTTGTTTAAACAGGTATACATGGCTGATCATGAGGATATCCCTCCTTCATGCAGCGGGTCGGAGACCCCGTCTACTGGTAGAAAGGGTAGACGTGCCACACGAATGAGGAATTTGACTGCCAACCGTGGTTCAAATCAAAGGATAAGAGTAGACTTTGATAATAACCTCAATCCTATTGGGCCAATGGCAGATCAGTTTAAGAGTTTTGTGGCGACCCTTGCTAGGAACAGGCCTAGTATACTCATTGATAGGTGGAGAGATGTACCGGCGGACGTGAAGGATCAGATATGGGAGAGTATTCTGGTATCTATACTTTTACGTCCTGTGTTTGTCTGTATCTACTTTATTTTTATCTTAATAATATCATACAGTAATTCGTTGATTCTTTTGGTCTTAATGTAGTTGACCTTTGACATACCGGATACGTACGTTATGAAGAAGCGTTTGCTAAAGTATGCTGGAGAGCGTTGGAGGGCTTTTAAGGCCGACCTGGGAAGATACTATGTATTCAATCCAAAAAGTAAAAAAGAACCCACTTGAGGTGTATCCGTTTCTTGACAAGGCGACGTGGGATCGCTTTGTTCAGAGCCGACATGATCCCAGCTTTCAGGTTAACTTATTTGATTTGTCTCTAAATTTATGTAATTGCATTAATTTTATTTACTTATGTAATTTAATTGTCTTTTATTTATAACAGGAGAAGAGGAAAAAGGGGCAGAGAAACCAAAGCAAGAATGTCTACCCCCATGTCATGTCTCGTGGGGGATATAAAAAGCTTGTTCAGAAAATGGTTGAAGAGGAAAAGAAAGCACGTCAGGAAGCAGCATCTCAGGCGGATCCTAATGCTGAAAATCGTCTAGAGGTTGTCGATCCACCTCCACCCCCACGCCATCGTAAATGGAAGAGGGTCCGACAAAGAAAAACGAGACAATATACATCTGAGGAGGCCCGCCAAGTAGCTGAGAAGATTGTAAGTATAGTTTGTTGTAATTGTCATTTTAAGATTGTTACCGAATTGTAATGTGACCTGATATTTTATGTGGTAGGATGCCTTGGATGATCAGCTAATCCAAGGAACCTTTGTTCCTAGAGGACGCGATGATATCTTATCTGCTGCCATCGATAAACCAGACCACCCGGGCCGTGTCATTGGTGTTGGATGGGGAGTCGGCATTCGCCAATACCATGGTTCATCTTCACACCAATGCCACAGGGATGTTGAAGCAGATAGAGCACGACTAAACAGGAGATTGCAGCTGAGCTTCGACAGGAGATGGCCGAGCAGTTTGCCCAGCAGATGGCAATATTGACTTCTATGTCCCAGCAGATGACAGCCGGTGTCCAACCCTCTGTCCATGTGAGCACCAAGGGCTCATGTGATCCTCCTTATCATCCTGAAAATGATGATGATGGTGATGATGATGATGATGATGATGACGACCCTGATAGGTGTGAGCTGTATGTTGATGATCATCATCATCGCCGCTTAGTGGCATTGGGTAGGGCACATAATAACTTAGGTAATACCATACACCATCGTTTATTATCGGATGATCAGCTGAGAGTTGTTGTTGAGATTATTCGAGATGCTGATGCTCGAGTCCCTGTGCCCGCTGAGGAGGTTCAAACAGTGGGTCAGGCCCCCGGTAACTTCATCCTCTGGCCAAGAAGACTGGTCAGCTTTCTTGTTGCATCTGAGGTATTCGGTTAGTTGTGTTTTTCTATATTCATAGTTGAAATAATTTATTATTGTTTAAAGATAATGCTTATTTTTATTCTTTATAGGATGTTGGAAATGATATTGTGCCTAAAAGGTCGGATCTAGGAAGACCAGAGATGTCTGCTCCTGCCAAGGTATTCATTTGACCATTTAGTTAATAACGAATTAAATAACTTAATTATCCGTGATTACTAATATATATCTATGTTGTTTAGGGGATCGACAAAGGGGCACCTGGCCATGGTGATGTTTTTAAAGTTCTGGCTATACAGGTTGTCACCATGGAGAATGACGCAGCCTTGGTAAGGTTGGAACATGATGCCAGCCCTGGTGATGAACTGTATATCCCAAAGAAGGAACTTATGGAGATGGTACTCAATAAATAAATGGTTAGTTCTGCACACATATCGTTATGGTGCACGTAAGTACATTTTATTTATAAGTTAAGTAATTAATTTTTAAATACTATGATAATTAACATGTTTTTCCAATATATTAGGTATCTGCATCGTATGTTAGTCGATCAGGGTAACCTCTCCCTTTATGGGTTCATTGACCCCATGTTCATTCAGGGTGATGTTCTCCTAGCATCAGAAGACCCGGTCACTACCATACGTGATATACTTGCCCGAGACGATCATCAATTCTATCTTGCGCCTTATCTCAATAAGTAAGTACCGGTTATTTAAGTATAACTATATATGACTTAGTCACTAACTTTTCCGCAAATACAGCCTGCATTGGTAACTGTTGCTCTTGTACCCAAGAATGAACGTCGTGGTCTTCTTCTGCTCATTGGGAAATAAGCCGGCGAATCAACTGAAGACGATCATCGAAACGTAAGCATTAAAATACTTTATAATCAGTAATGCAGTTGTTTTAATTATCTGAAATTTATTAGATATACTTTAATTAATGTTTTTGTCATGATAGGTCTATTAATGCAACCCACATGTTGCGTGGTGAAAGGCGTACTCGGGGTATCAGATGGATTATTCCCAGCATAAGATATTTATTAGTTCAAATGCATCAAATGCAGTGGGTACAATAATTGATTTCTATTTTATTTAATTCCTCATATTCTAATTGGGTTTCATTTGTACGTAGTCACGTATACAACGTGGATCATGGGAATGTGGCTACTATGTGATGCAGTGGATGTTGGAAATTATCTCCTCCAGGATCACTGAAAGATGGCACGAGGTAAATGTTAATTGACACAATTAGAAGTAATAGTATAGATTCGTTATATGTTTTATGTTAGTTTATTACTTAAAAGATATAATCTTTTGACCAATTAAACTTGCAGATATTCAACAATCCAACTCCATTATATGATTCCGACATCAACAACATAAAGAGGCGTTGGGCAACTTTCTTTCTTGAAGTGTACCAACCATAGTTTGTGTATATGTAGTTAGTTTAAAAACTTATCATGTACTAGCTATAGTGTACTTTTGACTAATCATTTGTATTTTGATATGAAATCTATAATATATCATGTAGCTTTTTGGTTTCTAATTATTTTTGTTGTCTCTGAATGTAATTGAATGTATATATATATGTATTGTTCGTAATAAATTCAATATATATTAGGTTTGTTGAGAATATTTACAGTATGTTATTCTGGTATATATTGATCTGCATTACTGAAACATGGGGAAAGGAATGATAGAAATGTAAATAATAGGAAAAAAATGAGACTTTACACATCGGTTTTATTAAAACCGATGTGGAAATTTCACTTTACACATCGGTTTTATATAAAACCGATGTGGAAAGTGAAATTTCCCAATAGGATACCAATTGACAAATTAATTTTCCACATGGGTTAAAAGGTAATCGCTGTATAAAATATTGTAAACATCGGTTTTAAAACCGATGTGTAAAGTGGCAATAAACCACATCGATCGTTTCAACATCAGTTTTAAAACCGATGTGTAAAGCCAAAAATAACCGATGTGGAATCCCTTTTCTGCACTAGTGGGGGGTGCTAACTTTTAAGTCAAGTACGGTCATGCTGACTGTTGAGCACAGCTGTGCTAGCTGAGGCATGGTCGTACTGTTTTTGGACAGAAGGGTTAAAGAACCCTTGTTATGCTCCCTAGGGCATTCAAGGATCAATCCTATTGACTCTTACTAACCATTAACATCATTTTCATTACTCTTAATTAATCTTCATGTTTTATACCTATTGGGGAATTAATCCTTTAATTCCAGTTCCATTGTTAATGTCCCTAAAACACTCAAGAATCAATCCTAGGGTCTTAACTAAGCTAATGAGCATTAATCTCACCCTTTACTATGGTTCGAGTCTTATGAACATTTGGGAATTAATCCCTTAATTTCA
This sequence comes from Sophora flavescens, assembly GCA_030762895.1. Classification (NCBI taxonomy): domain Eukaryota; kingdom Viridiplantae; phylum Streptophyta; class Magnoliopsida; order Fabales; family Fabaceae; genus Sophora; species Sophora flavescens. Next base: position 108,875,153 of record CM061066.1, on the reverse strand, counting down.
TTCATCGTCTTTCAACATCTTTTAATGTCTTATACTCATCAACCAAACAATCAAACAAAACATCCATGACAATATCATCCATAACATAACATCATCATCATTAATCAACAGTTTATGACATAATCATCATCAAATACAGTTCATAACAATAATAGACATACCAACACAATTAAGAAAATATAATCATGAATAGCAAGTAAACAATAATAAACAATTGGGTCATGGGTTAACCCTTCATCTTACGCTACCCCAAGCCTACATGGTATCCTGACCTCAAATCTATCTTGGAGAAAACACAAGCTCCTTTCAACTGGTCCATGAGATCATCAATCCTAGGAAGGGGATACCTATTCTTAATGGACACTTTGTTGAGTTGTCGAAAATTGACACACGACCTCATACTAGCATCCTTTTTCTTCACCAACAACACTGGCGCTCCCCATGGGGATATGCTAGGTCTAATGAACTGTTTCTGAATCAGTTCCTCAACTATTTCTTTAACTCAGATAGATCTAAAGGATACATCCGATAAGGTGCTATGGATATGGGTCCCGTTCCCAGCACTAAGTCTATGGTAAACTCAACATCTCTCTCAGGGGGCAGTTCATAAACATCCCCAAGAAACACCTCAGGGGACTCTCTCACAACAGGCACATTTCCAACATTAGGCTTGCTCTCTACTTCTAGGGAAGACAACATCATGTATACTTGGGCCTCTTCTTTCATAGAAGCCTTAACTTGGTTGGCATAGAGAAATTTCGGATCCTTAGACTCCACAGGAGTTCCAAAAACTATGGTTTTATCAAAATAATTTAAGAGAACGTGGTTGGAAGATAACCGGTCCATGCCAAGAATATTCTTGCATGCATGTGAAGTAAGAACATGTTTATTTGTGGGTGTGGCAACAATCAAATCACACTCAAGAAGGGGTCACAGGCAATTTAAGACTCTTAACACATTCATGCGATATGAATGAGTGAGTTGCACCCGAATCAAACAAGACAGCTAAAGGAGTTCCATCAATGAGGCACATACCTTGGATCAAGTCCTCGGACTCGGAGGCCTCAGCTCCACCAAGAGTAAAGACTCTTCCACCGGTCTTCAGTCGATTTGCTTGGGGTTTGTGATTCTTGCTAGCACTTTGCGGTTATGACTTTGTTCCATTGCACTCTTAGCTGATGTGGCCAGTTTTGCCACACTTGAAGTAAATGATGTCGGTCTCCTTCCACTGAGCATTGAATTAGTCCTGTCCATACTTGCCGCACTGGATGGGTCTAGGAGCAGAAGAATCCCAACTCCTAAACCTGTTTGAAGATGACTGTGGCATATTGCCACCCTGCTTCAAGTCCCGGCCGACTGGAGCTAGACACTGCTTTCCTTTGTCTTTCTGATCATTCTTTCCGTTGCCCTGAGCATCTGAACTATTGTAACTGGACACTCTGGATTTGTAGGCATCTTCGAAGATCCTACACTTGTTCACCAAGACCGGAAAGATGCGGATCTTCTGATAACTGATGGCTTGCTTGATCTCTGGATGCATACCATCCTCGAACTTCACTCACTTGGAGCAGTCGTCATTTACATACTGATACAGTGTGTAATAACGAGCAAGATCCTCAAACTTCGTAGCATACTCTCCCACGGACATAGTTCCTTGCTTCAAAGCTAAGAACTCCATCTCCTTCTTGTCGTGGATGTTAGTTGGAAAGTATTTCTCCAATAATCTATCCTTGAAGACATTCCAAGTAACCACTGTACCCTCGGCTTCCATACGTTGGCAACAATTCAACTACCAGTGATCAGCTTCCTCCTTCAGCATGGAAGTCCAAAAAATGACTTTCTGAATGTCGTTGCATCCCATAGCCCAGAAGATCTTCTCAATCTCCCGCATCCACATAAGAGAACCTTTAGGGTCATAAGCTCCGTTGAAGGAAGGTGGATTGTTCCGCTGGAACTTATCCAGACCCGGAACCTTAGCTGGTCCTCCATTATTGTTATTCTACTTCTGTCCTATAGCATCGGTAAGCAGTTCCAATGCGTCAGTGATAGCCTGATCGTTCGTACCTCTTCCTGCCATTGGTTCCTACACTTGTCCAAGACAACTATTAAAAACAGAGAATCAAGTTGGAAGAGTCACACTAAGCATCATTATTTATAATAAATATAGATAAATCAAACAAGAGCAACACAGAAGACTGATAACAGACTCATACCAGAGCCTGATAGGACAGACCTGCTCCGATACCACTAAATGTGACACCCTCTACCCCGCATGTATTTATAAAGCCACAACATAGGATAAAATATTTAAAAAGAATAAACACATGTATATCATTTATCAAAATGAAAGTCACGGTAAAAGGTACCACACAGTAACTGAGACACCCCGTTGTGCCCCATTGTATTATTAAATTAAAACCTTATTAATTATTTACTTAATCGCGCTTATTGTTGAAAATACGTAAAAATTAAAACTTAATTAATAATCATATAACTTCTACAAATATAAAACACACCAAACTATATTACATAAATACACACATAAGTATCCTTATTTTACACAACACTGTTTAGGGTATCCTCTCAGTAGGATCCCACGCAGTTATAAACTTCACTACAGACATACTTAGTGGAAATATAAATACTCCTTAGACACACTGGCCATAATGTCTATACTCTAATCGCCATGAATCACCGCTCGACCTCCATCATCCGGTTCATACGGAGTTCCATCTAACTCCTCAACAATTGGTTCCTCCATCGGGTCTTCTCGTACGATCCCATAGAATATAAAATAAAACATACAGAAAGATACAGGGGATAAGAAACAGTTCTATCATCAAAAAACGGAAAAGAATACATAGTACATAATATAATAATAGCCACAGAGACGCATCACTCAAAATCAACAATCATCCTCAATTCACTATATCATCCTCTACCCTCAGCCCCTGCAACTAAGACTTTATACTGATGTGGCCATCTTTACTCCTGTCACATTAGTCAGTAGTCCAGAATGGTCCAGTACCAATAACTTTCGAACGCATCAAAGACTAAACAAGTATTAATCTAAAATGGTCCAGTACCAAGAATATACGAACGCGTCAAGGAGCATCAATCCAGAACGGTCCAGTGCCAAGAACATACGACCTCGTCAAGGAATATCATTCCATAACGGTCCAGTTCCAAGAACATGCGAACTCGTCAAGAACTAAAGAGTATTACGGTAGTCTACCTCGGCATCCACATCCGTAGGGCACTCACCCGCAATATCCGATATCCCAAAATATGATATCCTGACCTCGTGTGTTCCACTCACACGACTGTGAATAACAATACGTCTATAAATGAATCTCCCTAAATTACATCAATAACAACCTAGTGCCTCAACCTTCCATCAAAGTCTCAACACCTTTTTCCTCATAGATAAAACTGCTTAATTAGGCTAGGCACCTCTAAATCACCATTGTTCTCTCCCCCAAACAATTATCTCCCGAACAACACATATCCTTACTTAAAAATTAGCTAAGCACACTATTAAACCCAGGCAGATCATGCATAACACATAAATCAATAGAATATTCAAATATCTCAATATCATATAAGGCAATTTATCACAACCAAATCATAATAGTTCAACCAAATAAATAACAAAGTCAGATTTTGTCACGGCCAGGCCGTGATAGCCATCACAGCCGTGACAGACATCAATGCAAGAATTCTACAAAACAGAACCTGTCACGGCCTGGCCATGACAACCATCACGACCGTGACAGACAACAAACATCCTCAATATCATAAATATTCAAACACCGAAATAATACGTCACATGCAGATGGAATACCTCAACCAGCGTATCACAGTAAATTTGATAACATAAAATCAAACATCCTCAAATACTTAAAATCAACTTAATGTCGATAAACCTACAATCCCCAAATCACCATTGGTTTTACAGAAAAGGTTTCCAATATGATTTTGGTCTTGTCGATTACTCAACTACTAGTAGGGTTTAGGTCACCCTACACAATTATTATATAATATGCTACTTATCGATTCCGACAGTAGAATGATTCTTTCCCCCACCTGAGCTAGCACCGAAGTCTTGAACTCAACGTTCCTCGCTATCACACCACATCTTAATAGTTTCACCTTGAACCAAACAACATAACTATAATTAATCAAATAACAACCATCTATGACACTTTAGGGTTAGGTTCGGCCAAGACTTATAAAATAGGTTTAGGGTTATCTTCTTAATGCCATCTTTTGGATCCTAGTTATTAGAGTCATAACTAACATAGATTACTTATTACAAGACTAAAATTTGAAACAAAATCCTCTAACCTTTAGGGTTAGGGTTTCGGCCAAGGGCTGACTTTTAGGGTTCAAAATCCTTAAAATTTCTAATCATGATTAAGTCATAGATTAATGGTCCTTGATCAACCAAGATCATTAATGAAAACCCTAAACAAAACTCATCAAATCTCTCTCATCTAGGGTTCGGCCAACATAGAGATTTTTGAGTAAAGATTTTCATTTTAATAAACTAATCATGGATTAGAGTGTGTAGGCATACATGTCATATGAAATACATGATCATACATGACAACCCATGAACAAAACCCTATCAAACCCATCCTCCTAGGTTCGGCCCAGTCCAGAAATCAAGGAAGGAAATTTCTCATGATCATATGCTTCTAGATGATGAAAATAGAGATGATTATAAGATCATAGCAATTGGTTTCATGTCAAAAGGATTTTTCTAGAATTAGTTATGAATTTTCAAAGTTCTTGATCTAGAAACTTAAAAGTGATGAACATAGATGAAATAGACTTTGAATAAAGAAATTTATTGAAGAAAATAGATATGATTAAGGAATAAGATTAGGATTTACCTGTTGAAGATCAAAGACAAAGGAAATCCAAGAACTTGCTTCACAAATTTGACACTAAAAGACTTATGAACTTTAGGGTTTTTGAACAAATGGCAATAGAAACTAAATGAAATGTGAGAGAAGGTATTTATAGATATGGGTGGAGCCATCTTGGAAGGATCTAGTAAGGATGAGTTGTCTTGTTCAAAGGATTGAAATGCAAATACTTCCTAGGGACCATTTTGCAAAGATTCCAAAAGTATATTGACTATTTTGCAAATTGCCAATAAATTGTAATGATGACTATTTGCCACATTAAATGTGGTCTTATCTTGACTAACTTTGACTGATTTTTTTCTCCATAAGATATTTTAGGAAGAATCAAGAAGTGTTTAGAACATTTTAGAAAAGTTGAGAAGATTGTAGAATGTAGTAGAAAAATGCAGAATGGTGTGGAATGTAGTAGAAAATTCTAGAATGCTCTTTGCTCATACAAGATGAGGGTAGCCTCCACTCCCTCATGGGCTTGCGCATGGGCCTAATATATTTGGGCTTGGATTCATTTTTGTGGGGCCCACCAAAAGATTTAAGCTTAAGCATGACATAGGAACTTATGTGGTCTCAAATGGGCTTCATGGAATTAATCCATGGACAAGAAATTTGGGCTTCATAGCCACGGTCCAATAAGAGATTTGGAACAAAGATTCTGGCCCAACTCACATAGAAAACCTAGAAACTAACTTAGGGACCAAAGTGTAATTAATAGAAAGTTCAGGGACTTAAGCGTAAAATTCATAAATTTTCACTTTAACCCTGTAGAACCTTCTAGACTTAAAAGTATGATTCATCCCCATGAATCATCTCAAAATACTAAGATAAACTCTTTATCTGCTCTTGGAAACTTCGAAATCCACTCCGCCGCTGACCCGATTACGTATTCCGCCCAAAAAACGTAAATTATTTTTTTTTTCTGAAATAATTCTAAAAATAAAGAATTGTAGGAAATAAAATAAAAACCTTAAGTCTTTCGTTCACGAATTAAAATTAGGTCTTTTGAGCAGCATAAATATACTGTCAGTGAAAATAGCGGGCCGGGATTCGCCCGTCGTTTCAACCTCAATTTTAATCGCAGCTTCCTACATTCAAGTAGGATTGAGTGATGAACTCCATTTATTTAAAATAATTTTCTAATACTCATATAAATATATACAATAATCGTTCGCATTTCGATTATTTTGAAACAGTGAAAATCGGGGTGTTACAGTAACCAACTAAAACAGCACGGACATAACAAGGTTTAAGCATACAGAAAACATAACTAAAAACAAAACCCAACCCCGATGTCACATTACAGAGCTGGTAACCAACAATTTGGAAACATCACGGATAAACAAACTAAACTGGAAATAAATCCTAACTACGAGTAAGCGGCTCCACGGAGTCACTCCTCAACTGGCTACTCACCATCCTCAGCATAAAGATAAGGTACATACAAACAACAACAGAAATATGGGGAGTAAGAAACATGAATATAAACATAACGGCATGGAAGCAGTTAGTAAGACAAGCATGCATCATATATATAGCATATCAAGCATCATAATATATTATCTTATCAACGTCATTCATTTCATTTCCAGTAAGTATGCTATGCGATGCAACTTTACTCCAATACTCCATCATGCACTTGGATCCAATCTACCTCAGGAAGTCAACTTCGGAGTTACATATCCACATTGGCCATTAAGCACCAATGTCGGCAGTCCCCCAACATGGGTGAACCCCTTGGATAGTCGACGCACCTTACTCTCAGATGCGCCACCACGGTTGTACATGATTCACTTGAATCGCCGCGGACGGCCAGATCGCCTTACTCTCGGGCGACCTCCCATGTGTTGAACATCCCTCAGAAACATCTCCGATGCATGAATACGTGAGGAACAACAACACACAAAAAACAAACACCTCCTCCGCTTGGGCCACTAGGCTACCCAAGTTTTAACACCATCAACACTTCGACCACTTGGCTATCGAGGCCCCCTTGGCCACTTGGATACCAAGGTTCAACATTAACAACACCTTGACCATTAAGCATCTTTACATTTGTATTTAATTATACTTGTTAAATCTTCATTAAATTATCTAACCTGTCTTTACTGCATTTGGTGTCTCATTATCATCGTTGGGAATGGTTGGGGTGAAACACCCCTGTTCTGTTTCTGTGATTCTGTTCTAGACAGGGGAGCACGATCGTGTTGACTGTTGAGAACAACCGTGCTCGCTGGGGCATGGCCATACAATTTCTGGGCATAAGGGTTAAAGAACCCTTGTTAAGCTCCCTAGGTCATTCAAGGATCAATCCTATTGACTTTTACTAACCATTAACATCAGTTTCATTACTCTTAATTAATCTTCATGTTTTATACATATTGGGGAATTAATCCTTTAATTCCAGTTCCATTGTTAATGTCCCTAAAACACTCAAGAATCAATCCTAGGGTCTTAACTAAGCCAATGAGCATTAATCTCACCCTTTACTATGGTTCGAGTCTTATGAACATTTGGGAATTAATCCCTTAATTTTATTTATAGTCTTTCAAACATCTTTTAATGTCTTATACTCATCAACCAAACAGTCAAACAAAACATCCATGGCCATATCATACATAACATAACATCATCATCATTAATCAACTGTTTATGGCATAATCATCATCAAATACAGTTAATAACAATAATAGGCATACCAACACAGTTAAGCAAATATCATCATGAATAGCAACTAAACAATAATAAACAATAGGGTCATGGGTTAACCCTTCTTCTTACGCTACCCCAAGCCTACATGTTTATACTATCCTTTCTCCCTATACCTGGTATGAAGATCAAACCCCTTGACAAGCATAACAAAACTATCCTCGATCCCTCGAGCTACTCGTTGAGTTTCCCAAGTCTTGGTCAACACAAAAGGGTAACAAATTAATTGCAAATTACAAAAGGAAAAGGAATTAAAGAGAGGGATAAACTGTTACCTTTCTAATGGCACTAGCGCGTGACTTTCTCTCTCAAACTAGAGCAAGAACACCAAGAACTTGGTTGGGTTCAAAGGAATGGAAAGGGGAGAGGTTTCTGTCACACTAGGATTGCCTAAAGTGCCAAAATAGGGTTCACACATGAAACCCTCGCACACTGACTTGTTTATATAGACTTAGACCTGAGCACGGTCGTGCTCCTCATTAAGCACGACACGGTCATGCTTAACTTAAGCATGGGGTAGTGCTCAAGCCAGCACGGTCATACATAAAGAGCATCTCGGACACTCATTTCCGACACGGTCGTGCTCCCCTTGAGCACGGGCGTGCTCGTGGCTCACTTAGCCACTGACCACGCCTATGAGCACGGGCGTGCTCGTGGCTCACTTAGGCACTGAACACGCCTATGAGCACGGACGTGCTAGTACATGAGAAGGTCGTGCTCATGCACTAGAAAGGGGATTTTCACCTCGAAAGCCCCACTTAGCCCTTTTACAACATTTATAAGGTAACTTAACAACATAAAACATACATGTAAACACTTATAGACTTCACATGAAAAACGGGGTGTTACAATTTCACCCCCTTATAAAAATTTCGTCCTCGAAATTTCTACTCACCTCGAACGAAGAGGTGCGGATACGCTTCCATCATCTCGCTCTCAAGGTACCACGTAGCACTTTCCTTAGTAGCCCCATTCCAAACTACTTTAACCAAGGGAATCTCCTTGCCTCTCAGCTGATTCACCCTCCGATCCTCCACTTGAAAGGGTAGTACCTCAAAAGTCAAGTTCTCTTTCCACTGAATTGTATCAGGTACTATCACATGGCTCGAATCATGAATGTATTTTATAAGTTGTGACATATGAAAGACATTGTGAAGTTTGTATAGGAAAGGTGGTAATGCAATTTGGTAAGCAACTTCACCAACTCTTTTTAGAATTTGGTAAGGGCCAATGAATTTGGGAGTAAGTTTCTTCGCTTTCATCACTCTACCGAGCCCAATTGTTGGAGTAACTCTCAAGAATACATGATCACCCTCCTGGAATTCAAGAGCCTTCCTTCTCTTATCATGATAACTCTTTTGCCTACTTTGTGCCACTCTCATATTTTCTTGGATCATCCTCACTTTCTGTTGTTTCTTCCACTATCTCAGGTTCTAGCACAACACTATCACTGTGGTCATTCCAGCATAAGGGTGTTCTACATCTCCTTCCATACAACGCTTCATAGGGTGCCATCCCAATACTAGAATGGAAGCTGTTATTGTAGGTGAACTCTATTAGGAGCAAAAACTTGTCCCAACTACCTGACCACTCTAGCACACAAGCCCTCAACAAGTCTTCTAAGGACTGGATTGTCCTCTTAGACTTACCATAAGTCTGTGGGTGATAAGTTGAACTTAATCTAAACTTTGTCCCTAAAGCCTCATGTAAACTATTCCAGAACCTAGAGGTAAATCTAGCGTCTCTATCAGACACTATTATAGAGGGTACACCATGCAACCTAACTATATCTTTGATGTACAACCTAGTCAACTTCTCTAAAGGATATTCCATGTTCATAGGGATGAATTGGGCAGACTTAGCCAATCTATCCACAACAACCCATATAGCTTCATAACCAGCTGGAGTCCTAGGGAGTCCAGACACAAAATCCATAGATACCATCCCATTTCCATTCTAGGATACTTAACGGTTGCATTTTACCTGATGGTTTTCGGTGTTCTATCTTAGCTTTTTGGCACACTAAACACGTGTAAGCAAACTCAGCCACATCCTTTTTCATCCTAGGCCACCAAATCAAACGCTTTAAGTCTTGATACATCTTAGTGGCACCTGGGTGCACACACAGTCCACTCCAATGTTCTTCTTCAAGGATCAAATTCATAAGCTCAGGAACATCGGGTATACAAACTGTAACACCCTGCTTTTTATATACACTGTATTACTGGTAAAGATATATTTATTTATATTTTTACCTGAGACCAAGAAAATGATTTTGAATAAAACAAAATCATATTTATACTATACCTTATGGTAGAGGGTTACAGTAAAAATTTGGGTTTAAAATTCAGACGGAATATGGTCTGCGTTTTCACTGACAGTAAAATTTTACTGAGCAGAAAACCTAATTTTGACCTGAGAACGAAACAGTTTAGTTTTGTAACATATTTTCAACGATATAGGCTATTTTAAAATTCTTGCTCAAAAATATATTATTATAATTTTTATAGGCGAATTTTCAAAGAAAACGTGAGAGAAAATTTAAATCGGGTAAACAACGAAGTTGAAAACAAAGGTGCAGAGATAGAACCAGACACCGGAAGGAGGTGCACTTGCCACCTAGGGTGGTGAGTCTGGGGTGAGTCACCACCATGACTCACCATGTAATGATGGTGTTTTAGAAAAATTACTGACCTCCTTAATCAAATGATCAAAGTACCCTTGACCTTTCATTCAAATTCCAACTTTGTCCCGATAATTGGTGGACGAAATTTCCCCCCATTACACGGCCCTAACTCATACAAGGCCTTAGGAAATTTCATTTCTTCATTCTTCACAACTATTCATGTTCATTTGCTCCAAAACACTATAAGTTTCCATTCTTGGAAGCTTGTTATTTTGATCACTTTTCTTCAATTTCTTCATCATCTAGAGGTATAACCTCCTTCTCCATGATCTATTCTTCCATTTCTCTCTTGAAATTTTTTTATTCCAATAAGTGTTTCTCAAGATCAAATTTAATGCTCTTTTCTTTAGAAATTCAAGAAAAATCATAGGAAAATGATTTTGGAGTTATGATAATTTCTATGAACTCTCTAAGGCTTCTATATTCTAGATCCAAAAGGATGCAATCAAAAGAAAATTCTAACCATATTTTCCTATCATGGCCGAATGCCTATATATGTGGGTTAAATTAGTTTTCTTCAATTTTTAACTTGTATAATGATTTGTATAAGCTATTTAAGATCTCTAGATTCTAGATCCAAGAGCATGAGAGAAAAAGAAATTTCCTCCCTAAATTTTTATCTCTTGGCCGAAACCCTAGTTAAATGGGTTGGATGAATTTTGTTTTCAATTTTTGACTTGTGACAAGTTTTCTATGCTATCTAAGACCATACCATTCTATATCCAAAATATTTAAATGAGAAAAGAACCCTAGCCCTATTTTGGTGTCTTGGCCGAACCCTAGCCATTTGTTACTCTAGATGGATTTTGCTTGATTAACTTGTTTTTATGTTAATTTGGTTGAAGGTTGATTGGTAGATTTTGGTGTGGTAAAGAGGAGCTTCACTTTCGTGATTCCAGTGTTAACTCAAGTGGGAGAGAGAAATATCATGTCGCCAGAACGGATAAGTAGCACACAGAAATCTATAAATATATATATATATATATATATATATATATATATATATATTTATATAACAACAACAACAACAACAACAACAACAACAACAACAACAACAATAATAATAATAATAATAATAATAATAATGGTGTAGGGCGACCTAAACCCTACTAGTGGTTGAGTAATCGACAATACAAAAATCACATTGGAAACTACCCCGTAGTACCAATGATGATTTGAGGATTGCAGGTTTATCACCGTTAGGATAATTTTATAATATTCGAGGATGTTTGATTTTATCACTATTGAGCTGTTTGTGATGTGCTGGCTGTGGTAACATACTTTATGTGATGTTTTGTGATACCTGAATATTTTATTATTATTTTACTGTGGATAATCTGTTTTGTCTAATAACATGAAAAGGTGGTTATTTCATGCTTAGTTGACATCTAGGCCATGATATATGTTGGTCGGGAGATAGGTATATTGGGGAGAGAATAAAGGTGATTTAGATGTGCCCAACCTAATTAAAAAATATTTTATTATGATGAGATTAATTACGTGATATAACTTGAGATATTTTATGAGAAAATGACGAGAGGTTAAGGCACTAGGGTATGACTAGATATACGTCAGCGAGAACCATGTAGATGCATGATGCAGATCACGGTCGTGTGGGTGGAACGCATGAGGTCAGCATATACATAGTTCTTGCAGAGCGGCTCTATGTAGCTTTGGGATACTATGGTTTCAGACCATTTATGTATACATATACATCTGGATATATATATGATAGAGGGGAGTGCTCGCTCGAACGAAGGACTAACATCCGTATTCTGATGGAAGTTGTGTGACAAGATAGTGGTGCTCACGTCAGCATAAAATTTTAGTTGCATGAGAGTAAGGGTAGGGGATAATACCATAAATTAGGGATGAATGTAATATATATGTGATGTGTGTCTTTGACTATTATTGTATTGCATGCTGTGTTTCCTTTTCCGCTTATGATGATAGAGCTGTTTCTTATCTCCTATTTTGCTGTATTGTATATATTTTGTTATGTGATTATATGAGAAGACCATGCGGAGGAGCCATCTACTGAGGATCTTGATAGAACTCCTTATGAGTCAGATGCTGGGGGACGAGCGGTGGATTCTAGCGGTAGAGTTTAGGGAGTATGGCCAGTGCATCTTTTAAGACGTTTTTATTTTCCATCGTTTATAACAGTTTGTATAATTATGTATCTGTAAGGGATCCTACTGATAGGATACCCTAAACAGTGTTTTGTACCTTAATGGATAGACTTCTGTGGCGTATGTGTAGTATGTATATGGTGTGATGGTTTATCTTTCGGAAGTTGTATGTTTTATCTTTAAGTTTTTAATATCTTCGTTTTTCTGTATATACATTTAACGTTAAGAACGTGATTAAGTTTTAATTAATGAGGTTTTAATTTAATGGCACAACGGGGCACAACCGGGTGTCTTACAAACTCTATCTTGAAATCTTAAGACTCCATCACTGCCTTCCTTAAAACTAAGGTCTCTTCCCTGAGCAAGCAACACCCTCTGGTCTAAGAGATACTTGTCTATCTTTTGGCCTTCTCTAATCTGATCCATCAAGTTGTTGGTAGCCTTCAAGGTTCAAAGCCTAATACTCTTAGGGGTAACTTCCCTTGCTAAGCTCAAGTCTCTAAACTCCTCAATCAAATCTATCTCCCTAACCATCAAAGCGGAGATGTGCAAAGTCTTCCTACTTAAGGCATCCGCCACTACATTGGCTTTTCTTGGGTGGTAGGTTAGATCAAAATCATAATCCTTAAGGAACTCAATCCACCTATGTTGCCTCATATTGAGCTCTTTCTGGTCAAACAAATATTTCAAACTCTCATGATAACTAAACCTCAAACTTAGCTCCATAAAGGTAATGCCTCCAAATCTTTAAGGCAAATACCACAGCTCCCATTTCAAAATCATGGATAGGGTAGTTCTTCTCATGGGTTTTCAACTGCCTAGAGGCATAGGCCACTACCTTACCATTCTGCATCAACACCCCACCTAAACCTTGCTTAGAAACATCATAGTAAACTACGAAAGATTTACTAGGATCAGGCAAAACTAACACTGGTGTTGATGTCAATCTATCCTTTAAGGTTTGGAAACTTTCCACACACTTAGAGTCCCACACAAAGAGCTGTCCTTTCTTGGTGAGATGGGTTAAGGGTAAATCTATATTAGAGAAACCATCTATGAACCTCCTATAGTACACTGCTAAACCCTAGAAACTCCTATTCTCAGTCACTGACTTTGGCGCTTCCCACTGGAGCACCGTCTCTACCTTAGCCAGGTCCACGACTATACCACCTTTAGAGATGACATGTCCTAAGAAACTCACATCTTCTTGCCAAAACTCACATTTGGACAACTTAGCATACAACTGCTTTTCCTTAATGGTCTGCAAGACAACTCTCAGATGCTCCTCATGTTCCTCCTTGGTCTTGGAGTACACTAAGATGTCATCTATAAAAATCACCACAAACTTATCCAAGTAAGGGTGAAAGGTATTGTTCATACAATCCATGAACACAGCAGGAGCATTAGTCACACCAAAGGGCATAACTAAATACTCATAGTGACCATAACGCGTTCTAAGCGCTGTCTTCGGGATGTCCTCAGACTTAACCCAAATTTGATGGTATCCTGACCTCAAATCTATCTTGGAGAAAACACAAGCTCCTATCAACTAGTCCATGAGATCATCAATCCTAGGAAGGGGATACCTATTATAACACCTGGGTGCCGACGAGGGTGTGGAGTGGTCGCCGGTGCAAGAAGGCACGGACAAGGAGCGGCTCCTGGCAGGCTTCTAGGCGGAGGGACACATGAATGAACCGATTACACACCTGAATGAGAGGGATCATGAGACCGTGTAGGTATGGGACTATATAGTTGAGGAAGGCTTATATGAATTGATTGGTACTACCTATACTAACCAGATGCATCTTCTTTTCGGGAGCCCATCACTTAAGAACTCCACAGTTAAGCGTGCTTGACTTGGAGCAATTCTGGGATGGGTGACCTCTTGGGAAGTTTTCCCGGGAAGCGTGTGAGTGAGGACAAAGCACGCTGAAAAGACCCGTGTTGGTTTATGGGGACAGTCGTCAATCCATAAAGCAGCCAGGGATGTTACAAATGGTATCAGAGCGGCACCTCTCCCAGTAAGGTGTGGTTCGGGGACGAACCAAGCGGAAGCTGGTGGGCATGTAACACCCGGGTGTCGACGAGGGCGTGGAGTGGTCGCCGATGCAAGAAGGCACGGACAAGGAGCGGCTCCTGGCAGGCTTCTAGGCGGAGGGACACATGAATGAACCGATTACACACCCGAATGAGAGGGATCCTGAGACTGTGTAGGTATGGGACTATATAGTTGAGGAAGGCTTATATGAATTGATTGGTACTACCTATACTAACAAGATGCATCTTCTTTTCGGGAGCCCATCACTTAAGAACTCCACAGTTAAGCGTGCTTGACTTGGAGCAATTCTGGGATGGGTGACCTCCTGGGAAGTTTTCCCAGGAAGCGTGTGAGTGAGGACAAAGCACGCTGAAAAGACCCGTGTTGGTTTGTGGGGACAGTCGTCAATCCATAAAGCAGCCAGGGATGTTACACCTATTCTTAACGGTCACTTTGTTGTGTTGTCGAAAGTTGACACACAACCTCATACTACCATCCTTGTTTTTCACCAACAACACTGGCGCTCCCCATGGGGACATGCTAGGTCTAATGAACTGTTTCTGAATCAGTTCCTCCAACTGTTTCTTCAACTCAGCTAGCTCTAAAGGAGACATCCGATAAGGTACTATGGATATGGGTCCGGTTACGGGCACTAAGTCTATGGTAAACTCAACATTTCTCTCAGGGGGTAGTTCATAAACATCCCCAAGAAACACCTGAGGGGACTCTCTCACTACAGGTACATTTCCAACATCAGGATTGCTCTCTACATCTAGGGAAGACAACATCATGTAGACTTGGGCCTCTTCTTTCATAGAAGCCTTAACTTGGTTGGCAAAGAGAAATCTCGGATCCTTAGACTCCACAGGAGTTCCAAAAACTATGGTTTTATCAAAACAATTTAAGATAATGTGGTTAGAAGATAACCAGTCCATGCCAATAATAATATCAAGTTCTTTTATGGGTAGGCATACAAGATCAACAATAAAATTTCTACCATCAATAGTAATAAGAATATTCTTGCATGCATGTGAAGTAAGAACAGGTTTATTTTTGGGTGTGGCAACAATCAAATCACACTCAAGAAGGGGTCACGGGCAATTTAAGACTCTTAACACATTCATGCGATATAAATGAGTGAGTCGCACCTGAATCAAGCAAGACAGCTAAAGGCGTTCCATTAATGAGGCACATACCTTGGATTAACTCCTCGGACTCGGAGGCCTCAGCTCCACTAAGAGTAATGACTTTTTCGCTGGTCTTCAGTTGATTTTCTTGGGGGTTATGATTCTTGCTAGCACTCTGCGGTTCTGACTTTCTTCCTTCGTACTCTCAACTGATGTGGCCAGACTTGCCACACTTGAAGCAAATGACGTCGGTCACCTTGCACTGAGCGGTGAATGGATCCTGTCCACACTTGCCGCACTAGATAGATCTAGGAGCAGAAGAATCCCAACTCCTAAACCTGCCTGAAGATGACTATGGCTTATTGCCACCACGCTTGAAGTCCCGGTCGACTAGAGCTAGATGCTGCTTTCCTTTGTCCTTCTGACCATTCTTTCTGCTGCCCTGAGCATCTGAACTATTGTAACTAGACACTCTGGATTTGTAGGCATCTTCGAAGATCCTACACTTGTTCACCAAGACCGGAATGATGCGGATCTCCTGATAACTGATGGCTTGCTTGATCTCTGGATGCAGACCATCCTCGAACTTCACTCATTTGGAGCAGTCGTCATTTACATGCTGATACAATGTGTAATAATGAGCAAGCTCCTCAAACTTTGTAGCATACTCTCCCACGGACATAGTTCCCTGCTTCAAAGCTAAGAACTCCATCTCCTTCTTGTCGCGGATGTTAGCTGGAAAGTATTTCTCCAAGAATCTGTCCTTGAAGACATTCCAAGTAACCGCTGTATCCTCAGCTTGCATACGCCGATGAAAATTCTCCCACCAGTGCTCAGCTTCCTCCTTCAGCAAGAAAGTCCCAAAGATAATTTTCTGAATGTTGTTGCATCCCATAGCCTAGAAGATATTCTTAATCTCCCGTATCCACAAAAGAGCGCCTTCAGGGTCATAGCTCCATTGAAGGAAGGTGGATTGTTCCGCTGGAACTTACCCAGACCCTGAAACTCAGCTGGTCCTCCATTATTGTTATTCTGGTTCTGTCCTATAGCATTGGCAAGCAGTGCCAATGCATCAGTGATAGCCTGATCGTTCTTACCTCTTTCTGCCATTGGTTCCCGCACTTGTCCAAGTCAGCTATTATAAACAGAGAACCAAGTAGGAAGAGTAACATTAAGCATCATTATCTATAATAAATATAGATAATTCAAACAAGAGGAACATAGAAGACACATAAAAGACTCATACCACGACCTGATAGGACATACCTGCTCTGATACCACTAAATGTGACACCCTCTACTCCGCACGTATTTATAAAGCCATAACATAGGATAAAATATTTAAAAAGAATAAACACATGTATATCATTTATCAAAATGAAAGTCACGGTAAAAGGTACCACACTGTAACCAACTAAAACAACGCGGAAATAACAAGGTTTAAACATAGAGAAAACATCACTGAAAACAAAACCCAACCCCGATGTCACATTACAGAACTGGTAACCTACAATTTGTAAGCATCACGGATAAACAAACTAAACTAGAAATAAATCCTAACTACGAGGAAGCGGCTCCTCAAAGTCACTCCTCAACTGTCCACTCACTATCCTCTGCATAAAGATAAGGTACATACAAACAACAACAGAAATATGGGGAGTAAGAAACATGTATATAAACATAACAGCATGGAAGCAGTTAGTAAGACGAGCATGCATCATATAAAATATAGCATATCAACCATCATAATATATTAACATATCAATGACATTCATATCATTTCCAGTAAGTATGCTATTCGATGCAACTCTACTCCACTACTCCTTCATGCATTTGGATCCAATCTACCTCAGGAAGTTAATTTCGGAGTTACATATCCATATTGGCCATTAAGCACCAATACAGCCAGTCCCCCAACATGGGTGGACCCCTTGGATAGTCGATGCACCTTACTCTCGGATGCGCCACCACGGTTGTACATGATTCACTTGAACCGCCGCAGACAGCCAAATCGCCTTACTCTCGAACGACCTCCCCTGTGTTGAACATCCCTCACTAACATCCCCGATGCATGAATGCGTGAGGAACAACAACACACAATCAACAAACACCTCCTCCACTTGGGCCACTAGGCTACCCAAGTTTTAACACCACCAACACCTCGACCACTTGGCTATCAAGGTCCCCCTTGGACATGGGAGCACGGTCATGCTAACTGTTGAGCACAATCGTGCTCGCTGGGGCATGGCCGTACTGTTTATGGGTAGAAGGGTTAAAGAACCCTTGTTAAGCTCCCTAGGGCATTCAAGGATCAATCCTTTTAACTTTTACTAACCATTAACATCAGTTTCATTACTCTTAATTAATCTTCATGTTTTATACCTATTGGGGAATTAATCCTTTAATTCCAGTTCCATTGTTAATGTCCCTAAAACACTCAAGAATCAATCCTAAGGTCTTAACTAAGCCAATGAGCATTAATCTCACCCTTTACTATGGTTCGAGTCTTATGAACATTTGGGAATTAATCCCTTAATTTCATTCATCGTCTTTCAACATCTTTTAATGTCTTATAGTCATCAACCAAACAGTCAAACAAAACATCCATGGCAATATCATCCATAACATAACATCATCATCATTAATCAACTGTTTATCGCATAATCATCATCAAATACAGTTCATAACAATAATAGGCATACCAACACAGTTAAGCAAACATCATCATGAATAACAAGTAAACAATAATGAGCAATAGGGTCATGGGTTAACCCTTCATCTTATGCTACCACCAAGCCTACATGTTTATACTATCCCTTCTCCCCATACCAGGTATGAAGATCAAACCCATTGACAAGCATAAGTAAACTATCCTCGTTCCCTTGAGCGGCTCGATGAGTTTCCTAAGCCTTGGTCAACACAAAAGGGTAACCAATTAATTCAAAATCACAAAAGGAAAAGGAATTAAAGAGAAGGGTAAAATTTTTCCTTTCGAAGGGCACTAGCACGTGACTTTCTCTCCCAAACTAGAGCAAGAACACCAATTAAGAACTTGGTTGGGTTCAAAGGAAGGGAAATGGGATAGGTTTCTGTCACACTAGGATTGCCTAAAGTACCAAAATAGGGTTCACACACGAAACCCTCACACACTGACTTGTTAATATAGACTTAGACTTGAGCACGTCTATGCTCCTCATTAAGCACGTTCGTGATTAACTTAAGCACGGGCGTGCTTAACTTAAACACGGGGTAGTTCTCAAGCCATCACGGTCAGACAGAAAGAACGTCACGAACGCTTATTTCCGACACGGTCATGCTGCCCTTGAGCTTGGCCGTTCTCGTAGCGCACTTAGCCACTGAACACGCCTATGAGCACGGGAGTGTTGGTACATGAGCACGGTTGTGCTCATGCATCGTAAATGGGATTTTCACCTCGAAATCCCCACTTATCCCTTTTACAACATTTCTAAGGTAACTTAACAACATAAAACATACATATAAACACTTAGAGACTTCACACGAAAAACAGGTTGTAACACGTAATGCCTACGACGGGTGCATGTGAAACCTGTACTATTTAGGTTGTGTAGGTATAGGACTATGTAGTTTCAACCAGTTATCTCTACTCTCATGTTTCTGTGAACTAACAGTGTCCAGTCATGCTTGATGAGATCATGGTCATATTGATATTGTATAATGTTGGCTATTTATGTGCAAGTGTTATCTGTTACTCGTATATACTGGATTGTCTGATTGAGATATATGTTTATTTGGATATGGTAATATGTTATGTTGTGTCGTGCTATTTTCATATCTGTCATATGCTGTGATGTTTGGGAATCTCACCTCCTTATTTTTTATTGCCTATGTCGGCTGGCTATGTGCCTTTTGTGTTCTTTTGAGAAGACTGATATGTCAAGATGTCACTTGACTGATTCATAGTAGAGGTTGAGGTTTGAGCATGCGGACGATATGGAGCCTTCAGATGGTCAAAGACGATGGTGTTTGTGTTTCTGTCATGCCTAACCCTTCTTTTCTTGAGAAAGGCATGACAGTCGTTGACTCGTAGGCTATGACTTTTCTCTTGGAAAGGGCTTAGTCTGAGAGCTACTTATGTAATGTCTCTAGTAGTGTCTTTAGCGACGATGTCGGTAGTGGACTCAAATAGAGTTTCCACTAGATCTCGTCAGTTTGGCTAGCTTGGGATGTACGATAGAGGATGGTATTTTATATTTTAGTTTGGCTAGCTTAGGATGTTTGGGAGTTAGTGTTACCATTTATGGAGCTGCGACTCCAAGTATCTTATATTTTAGGAGCTGTGTCTCCATATCTTTATGTTGGGTCTATATATTGATAGTGTAAATCCGCAAGTGTGCGATTGCGTCGTCAAGTAATAAAAAGATCGAATCCACATGGACCGTGATTATGAAAACCAATTAATATTTAAATTAATTAAACTAAACAACAAAAAAATTGATTTTTGACATTGGTATCGAGTAACAAATCGAATATTAAAGTAGCAATTAAACAAAATCAAGAATGAAATAGGAAAGTAAATCAAATTGGGTGTCTTCAAATTTAAAAGGAATTTCTAGGAATTGGGTTACCAACAAGATCGCTTAAGCAAATAAATTGAATACCCTTTGTTAATTATCAAAATGCTTTGAAGGTGAATTTATCCTAATATAGTTAATGTTCCTTCTTGAGATACAAGAATCATGCCCAATTACACCAACCCCTACTCTCGTGGTAATTGTATTTAAACTGGACCCATTGAGGTTTGTGACAATTCAATGAACCCTCGAAGGACCGCTTCTAACTCTCGTGATTTGAGTCCTAAGTTCAATCCCTATAGACCCAATACCTAAGTTCACTTCTCAATTCATCCTTAGAGTATCTATGACATGCAAATAAGTGGCCACCAAATTCACAAGTAATTCATGCAATAGGAATTAAATCTAAAGAAAGTCGAAATTAACAAAGGGAAAACATAAATTCATAACTTAAAACAAGTCTTGGGCATAGACCAGATTCCTAGAAATAAGAGACTACTCAAGCATTGCCATGGTCATAGCAATCTTGATCAAAATCAACATCAAAATATCAAAGAGAAGGGGGAAAAGAATTGGTAGAAGAAGAGAGATCTCAATCCTAAAGACAATGCCTTCCAAATAGCAGATAAGGATCCTATTTTCGAGCCTAAATATCCTATTTATAGTGTAGGTCAACTTGGGATTAAAGCCCATTACAAATCAAATAAAAAAAAAAGATAAAAAATTATGTTTTCATCGTGCCACGGTCGTGACAGATTTCATGGCCTGGCCATGAACGCTTCTAACATTTTAATCTCTCTTCATTCTTTCCTGTCATGGCCGTGACAGATTCCATGGCCTGGCCATGACAGATTTCATGGCCGTGACAACCATCACCCCCAGGCCATGAACGCTTCTGGCTTTTGGCAGCTTTTTTCCTTTGCTTCTTTTGCATGTCATGGCCATGAAGCCTTTCATGCCCAGGCCGTGAAGCTTCAACTTTGCATATTTTTCATTCCTTTCAATCTCCATCTTCAAGCAAACTCCAAAACAACATGACTTAAGCATTTTTTTATCATTAATACCTACACAAACACACCACAACATCGCCTTATCCATGACAATGAAATATGATGTGAAATCACACTCATCAAACTACCCCAAGCTTAAGATTTTGGTTGTCCTCAAGAAATAACCAAGGCCGGACAAGATAATCAATCAAAGCATAGACAGCGAATCCAGAACCCGAGAACAAATCCAAGCAATAGGCATGCCCAAATAAATAACCAAGAGACAATCAATTTCAAGCCCAATTAGAAGCTTAGGTTCCCTAAATTCATGTCTTTCACTAATTTGGGGCACTCTCCTCACCTCACTCAAGTGTTTAAGGGCATATGACAATTCGCTCAATTTCCTCAAGGAAAGTACCCTACCATAGGCTTGACTATTAACCAAAATCTCTACTTTATCAATGAGAAAACATAAGAATCAAGAGGTCTTTCATTTTGGTTGTAATGTGGCCATGTGATTAATCGTTAGGTGGGGAAACCAAGGAAAGGAAATTCAAGAAGGCTAAACAAAATATCAAACGATGTAAAGCATGACAACCTTCTAAAATACCTTTTTGGGTTTTAATTCACTTTTACACATTTCTTTCGTTTTTCTTTTCCATTTTATTTATCACTTTCTTTTTCTCATTCCCTCCTCCATTTTTTTCTTTTATTTTTGTTTATTTTTTAAACTTTTTCATCAATTTGGAGAAGGGAAGAATTCCAACTCAAGAGAAATAATTTTTTTTTCTTTTTCATCCAACAATTTTTTTCAAACTACCTTTTTACCCTTTTGTAGTACTTTAAAAGGTGCCATACCAAGAATCATTTATCAAAAACAATCAAGGTACCAAGAAAAACATTATTTTTTTAATTAGGCTCAAAATTGGGCAACTAAGGGGTAGCATCTAATCATTCAAAACTCAGAAGGCCAAAAAAATAACAAGTGCCTCAATCATTTTCCAATAGGTTTTAAAAAATTTCTAAGTTTCAAAACGGTTTTAAGTCAAGTTCTAGAGAATACAATCCAAGAGGAAGAAAACACTCAATCACAAAGAATGGGGCCAATTTAGTAAGTACCCCTTTTAGGCTCAGTATCTCACATTTAGTAGTTTAAAATCAATGAGAAACACAGATTCAAGGAACCACATGCTAATTAACAACCATCAAAATATCATCTCTAGCATTTTTAATTTTTATCATTTCATCACGCTCATCAATCAAGCTCTTAGTCTCTTTTTCAACTTGCTTTTTCTTGACTAGCCTTTGTGGGAAAGGTATTGGGGGTTGGTAAGGTAGTGGAAGGACGTACTTTGGTTTAATATCTTCTTGTTCACTCATGTCCTCCTCACATTCCACACCCTTTTCAACTACCCCAAGCTTATCATCCCTCAAGTATATAGCATTACAATGCTCACCGGGATTAACTTCGGGTTGTCCCGAAAACGTACCCTTAGTCCTAGAAGATGTACTAGTTTGTTTGGCAATTTATGTGCCTAGCATCTTACGGTGAATGACTAAGTTATCCACCTTAGATGTAAGTTCCGTCATGTGACACCCTCTACCCCGCATGTATTCATAAAACGTAAAAGATATAAAAGAAAGAGAACACCTGCATATTATATCATACTAATAAAAACCAGGCAGAGGCTACCACATTGTAACATAACTTCAACGCGGAAAAACTAAAACATTGTTTAAAAGAAACATAACAGGAAACATATAACGAACCCAACCCCGATGTCACATTACAGAGCTGGTATAACCAATCCGATAAACAACTCGGATAAACAAACAAAAACTAAACATTACTAAACTACGAGTAGCGGCTCCTTAGAGTCACTCCTCAGCAAACTGCTCACCGTCCTCTGCATATCCAAAAAGATACATGCAACAAACAACAAAAGACGGGGAGTAAGAAACATATATATCAACATAATGGCATGGAAGCAGTTAGCAAGATGAACATGCATCATATAAACATAGCATATCAAACATAATCATCTCATCATATTAATATCATATATATATATATATATATATATATATATATATATATATATATATATCATTCCAAACAAAGTATGTTATGCGATGCAATGCGACTCCACTACTCCAATGCATGAATGAGCAACACAACGCACAACCAACAATCACCACCTCCGCTTGGGCCACTCGGCTACCCAAGTTCATCATCATCATCAACGTTATCTTTCATCTTTAGTCTTTAATCTTTTATCACATAATCTTTTCACTTTCACTCCGGCCAAAAAGCACTAGAGCTCAACACCTTGACCATTAAGCATCAAGGTCCCCTTAGCCACTCGGCTACCAAAGTCCAATATCTTTTAATTAACAACACCTTGACATTATGCATCAAGGTCCCCTAGGCCACTCGACTACCAAGGTACAAAACAACAACACTCTGGCCAATAAGCACCAAAGCTCAACATCTCGACCAATCGGCTGTCACGGCCCCCTTGGCCACTTGGCTACCAAGGTACAGATCGAACAACATCTTTCCAGTTTAATTATTAACACTCTGGCCCATAGGCACCACAGCTCAACACCTTGACCATTAAGCATTAAGGCCCCCTTAGCCACTCGACTACCAAGGTACATTATTATCTTTAAGTTATCTAGCTTGTCTTTACTTGGTTTGGTGTCTTCTTCGTTATTAGAAGCGTTTGGGGAGAAACACCCCTTGTTACCGTTTGTGTTCTGATCTGTACGGGGAAGCAAGCACAGGCATGCTGACTGTTGAGCACGACCGTGCTCAATAGAGCGTGGTCATACTATTTTTGGGCAGGAGGGTTGAACATCCCTTACTTAGTATCCCCGGGCATTCAAGGATCAAACCTATTGGCTTAAGCTACACCATCAATCATCAGTTTCATTATCTTTAATTGTTCCCATGTCTTTTACTTCCAGCTTCAATACTAATGTCCCTAAAACACTCACTAATCAATCCTAGGGTCTTTGACTAAGCCCTATGAACATAACCTTGCCTCTCATACTATATTCATGTCTTATGAACAAACTGGGAAAACATCCCTTAAATGCATTCATCTTTATTAACATCTCTTCTAAGGTCTTAACATCATTAATAAGCCCTATTAATTGGTTAGAGTCTTATTAACGTCATTGTTGGTATTAACATCCACAACACATTCAAAGAACCACATCATCATCATTATCATAATAGTCTCATCATTATCATAACAACATCATCATCATCATAATAGCATCATCATAATAGCATCATCATCATGATGAACATTCATGGTATCATTAAACATCATACTCGATTGGGGATACCAATAACATCCAATCATACATCATCAATAATTAACATCAAACAGTACAATAATCAAAGCATGTCATCAACATTAGAATCATATTATACATATATCAATTAACATCAAATAGGAAAACAACATACGACAGGGTCATAGGTTAACATTTCATCTTACCCTACCCCCAACGCCTACATGTTAATATTATTCTTTCTCCCCATACCTGGTATAAAGATTCCTAAAACGATAATGTTGGCAAACTAGACACGTTCTCACGAGCGGCTCGACGAGTTCCTCAAGACTTGGTCAAACAATAAGGGAAGTGAACAACCAATTAATCCCCAATTCAAAAGAAATGGAAAATAAGATTAAGGAGGGATAACTACGTTACCTTAAACGACGCTAACAAGTGTAACTTCTCAACCAAACGGACTCACAAACTCCAAGAACTTCAAGGGGTTCAAGGGAAAACTAAGAAAGATGAAGAGAGGCAGCTATTCGGAGGTTAACAATGTGAGAAATAGGGTTTAGTTTGAGTCTTATGGTATAAATAGACGTTATGTCATAACGAGCTCCTATTTCAGACCAAACTGTATACAGATCGGTATTTTGACCCTTACTTGAGCTACAAGTTTCCGACTGAGGTGTTCTTAGTCTCATTAGAAATCTGAGAGAAATATATACAAATTAATGTATGTCGATTGAATCCTAAATCAGACTATAAGATGCTCAAAAGGACGATGGAGGTTTAGAGATAGATTTGGTAGTTATTTCTAGATGGGATCCTTAAGAGATCATGATAAGATCTTAAGAGATAATCAAAAAGAGGATTCTCCTATATTAATAAGGACTTAAATCTGACTGATTAATGGACTAAAACCTAAGAGATAAATTATCTCGATTTAAATACTAAATCACACGATATCTCATAATATCTTTCTTAATCACTTATTATTGATAAAAACTCATATTATATATAACATACAAAATCACATACAAAATCATATTTCCATATAAGATCACACAATCTCATATTAATGCAAATAATCATATATTAAAATATACATTATCATATTTAATAACATATATATATATATATATATATATATATATATATATGTATGTATGTATGTATGTATGTATGTATGTATGTATGTATAAAAAAATACTACAACACTAATAACAATTACAATATCAATTATATAAATAACAATATTAACTTCATTAATATTAATAATAACAATAATAATAATAATAAGAATAATAACAACAACAACAACAACAATTAGGCATCCATAGTAACATAACTTCAACTCGGAAAAACTAAAACGTTGTTTAAAAGAAACATAACAGGAAACATATAACGAACCCAACCCCGATGTCACATTACAGAGCTTGTATAACCAATCCGATAAACAACTCGGATAAACAAACTAAAACTAAACATAACTAAACTACGAGTAGTGGCTCCTTAGAGTCACTCCTCAGCAAGCTGTTCACCGTCCTCTGCATATCCAAAAAGATACATGCAACAAACAACAAAAGACGGGGAGTAAGAAACATATATATCAACATAATGGCATGCAAGCAGTTAGCAAGATGAACATGCATAATATAAATATAGCATATCAAACATAATCATCTCATCATGTTAATATATATATATATATATATCATTCAAAACAATCACCACCTCCACTTGGGCCACTCGGCTACCCAAGTTCATCATCATCTCAACATTATCTTTCATCTTTAGTCTTTTATCACATAATCTTTTCACTTACACTCCGGCCAAAAAGCACCAGAGCTCAACACCTTGACCATTAAGCATCAAGGCCCCCTTGGCCACTCGGCTACCAAGGTCCAATATATTTTAATTAACAACGCCTTGACATTATGCGTCAAGGGCCCCTTGGCCACTCGGCTACCAAGGTACAAAACAACAACACTCTGGCCAATAAGCACCAGAGCTCAACACCTTAACCACTCGGCTATCGAGGCCCCCTTGGCCACTTGGCTACCAAAGTCCCCTTGTCACCGTTTGTGTTCTGATCTATCCAAGGAAGCACGGGCGTGCTTCCCCTCAGCACTGGCGTCCTGACTGTTAAGTCAAGCACGGTCATGTTGACTGTTGAGAACGACCGTGCACAATGGAGCGTGGCCGTACTGTTTTTGGGCAGAAGGGTTGAACAACCCTTACTTAGTATCCCAAGGCATTCAAGGATCAAACCTATTGGCATAAGCTACACCATCAATCATCAGTTTCATTATCTTTAATTGTTCCCATGTCTTTTACTTCCAGCTTTAATACTAATGTCCCTAAAACACTCATTAATCAATCGTAGGGTCTTTGACTAAGCCCTGTGAACATAACCTTGCCTCTCATACTATATTCACGTCTTATGAAAAAACTGGGAAAACATCCATTAAATGCATTCATATTTATTAACATCTCATCTAAGGTATTAACTGAGACACCCCGCTGAGCCTCTTTGTGTCATTAGATTAAAACCTCAATTATTTAATTACTTAATCGTACGCTTAACGTAAAAATACGTAAAAATTAAAAATTAACTTATAAAGTATACAACTTCATATAGAATGGCACATCACATTATAAGTATATTATGCATATTACAAAACACTGTTGAGGATATCCTATCAGTAGGATCCTTCACAGGCATATACTTAGACAAAAAGTTAAACAGCAGAAAACATAATAAAAATACGCCTTACGAGACGCACTGGCCATAACTAACTAGACTCTAATCACCATGGGTCACTGCTCGTCCTCCATCCTCCGGTTCGTAGGGAGTTCCATCCAACAACTCCTGGTTATGCTCATCCACAGGGTCTTCTCGTACGATTCCACAAGGAGGTAAAATACAACACATAGAAATATACAGGGGATAAGAAACAGTTCTATCATCAAAAACCGGAAAAGAGTCATAGTAAATTATACAGTAATTGTCATAGACAATCAACACACATAACTAACGAATCATACTCAGGTTAATATATATCCTCCTAACACATTATTTTAACGTAACCTCTCTAATCCTGTCACCATGTCTTTACGTTATCGTGTCCACTACCACTCCTGTCACCTTCCCTCATTTGCATCGGGGCACACCGTCATTCCCGTTGGGACGTTCCACCTAGTGCACACCTCCATTCCCGTTAAGGTGTTCCACCCCCATTCCCGTTAAAGTGTTCCACCCCCATTCCCGTAGGTGGAAGTGGTCTCGCGAGAACTCTTGATTTTACGTGTATTATATTACCAATACACGGTATATTATATTACCAATACACGGAAATGTTTTACGTGTATTATATTACCAATACATGGTGTATTATATTACCAATACACGAAAATGTTTTACGTGTATTATATTACCAATACACGGTGTATTATATTACCAATACACAGATGTCCTTGCGTACTGTATTACCAATACACTTTTGTCTTTGTGTATTATATTACCAATACACTTTTGTCCTTGTGTATTATATTACCAATACACGGTTGTTGACAACAACACCTATACTTGAATCTCACCAACCCGTTTTAACAGCATCCTAGTGCCTTAAACTTCCATTAGAACATGACACATATTCTATGCCATAACACCTCTTTAACATATATCATCTAGGTTAGGCACTTCTAAATCATTATTATCCTCACGCCCAAAACAATAATCTCTTAGACAACATATATATCTTTACTTAAAAACCACTAAGCATAATAATACAAACCAGGCAGATCATGCATAACACAATATCAATCAAAATATTCCCATATCACCAACATAGCACAAAATAAATTCAATAAAGGTAATAAAACCAAATTAACCATCAACAATATAAACTCAACCTAATATCGATAAACCTACAATCCCTGAACCGCCATTGGTTTTTCACAAAAGGTTTCCAATGTGATTTTGGTCTTGTCGATTACTCGACTACTAGTAGGGTTTAGGTCGCCCTACACAATTATTATATAATCTACTACTTATCCATTCCGATGATAGGTTGGTTCTTTCCCCCACCTGGGTTATCACTGAACTCCCGAACTCGAAGCTCCTCGTTGTCACACCACAAAGTACTAACTCCACCTTCAATCAATCAACATAATAACCAATAAATCAAACAAACTCATCTATGTTCTCTTTAGGCTAGGTTTGGCTATTTAATTCAAATTAGAGTTAGGATTCTTTTGTCAACATAAGCCTTTGGATACTTATCACTTAGGTTCTGGGTAACTTAGATAAATTGCTATAACCTGAAAATATTGAATAAAAATCATCCAACCAATTAGGGTAGGTTTCGGCCTTGTATTACAAAATAGACTAGAAATCTTTAAACTTTCCAATCTCTTAGACTTAGCATCCAAACATAGTAAGGATCTCAAAACCATGATCATTTTGGAAAATGAAAAACAAAGTATCCTAGGTCCATAACCTTCTAGGTTCGGCCTTCATAGGATTTATAGGCCAGAAATCTCTAAACTCTCCAATCTCTTAGACTTAGCATCAAAATATCTTATGGAGCTCAAGTCCATGATCATTTTGGAAAAAAATGGAAACTTAAACATTCCAATCTCTTAGACTTAGCATCCAAAAATCTTATGGAGCTTAGCATCCAAATATCTTATGGAGCTTAAGTCCATGATCATTTTGGAAAATAAGAAATAACACATCCTAGGTTCAATAACATGGAATAAACAAGTTAGAAATCCTTAAACTTTCCAATCTCTTAGACTTAGCATCCTTCTATATTAAGGAGCCTTAGTCCATGATCATTTTGGAAAATGAAACTCAAACATCCTTGCTCTAAAACATTTAAGTTTCAGCCTACATAGGATAAAGAGGAAAAATATTCATTGTTTGATAACAACTCTTAGGTTTAGAATCACAAGGTATTAAGAGTTCTAAATCCATGATCATACTTGGAAAGTTGAAACATAGTATCCTAGGCTTACTTATACATATTTTCAGCCATCATAGGAAAACAAGCTATCAAACCTTTCAAGATTTATAGATTTAAGATCAAGGAATAGTTAGAAACTCAAACACATCATCATATTCCAAAAGTTGAAGCAAAAACCTCCTAGGCCACATATGCTTAGCATTCGGCCTTCATAGGAAGAGATAGGTAGAGATTTTTGTTTTACACAACCTCTTAGTATGTGAAAATATAAGTTAATACAAGAATACAGAACTGGTTTCAACTCAAAAGGAGTTTTCTACCATTTTAGAGAGATTTTAGAAGTTTAAAGCATATAAATAACACATAAAGCAAACTAAGAAATAAAAGATGAAACTTGCAAAAAGATCCATACGAGAGCATTACCCTTAGTATAAGGAATAACTTTAATGAAGAACTCAAGTGGAAAAGACTAATAAAAATGGAAGCTTTAAGTGTTTGAAAAAAAAAAAGAAATGGAAGAAGTTGAAGAAGTATGAAGATGGAGGTAAAAAATGAGAGAATGAATATGAGTGATGATTATATAGAGGCGGGAGAGGGGAGCACGAAATTTTGGAGAGAGGATGATCTTGGAGAGCAAGTTTGGTCTTTAAGACTTGTTTGGTTGAAGAGGAAAGAGAAACATAGGTTTTTAGAATATAATATGATATAATTTGAAAAGCGTCATCATGACCACTTTTTAGGATGTGACTTAGGCCACCCCCCTAGTAAGTCACCTCACTCTCACATGCCACCTCATCACTTTTGTGCTCCCTCCTCTGCTCCATTGCGTATTCGGTTCAAGTTTCCGATCGTATTTCGCCCGGAATAAATATTATATTTTATATTTGAACTCAAATTTTCAAAAATTTCCAATATCATACAAAAAATCATAAAAACACTAACCGTTTCGTTCACGGTTCAAAATTAGGTTTTCTGCTTAGTAAACTTGTACCGGCAATGAAAACGCAAACCGGCTTTTGTCTGAATTTTCAACCGAAAATTTTACCGTAACCCTCTACCATAAAGTAGACTATGAATATGATTTTATTTTAATAAAAAGCACTTTCTAACTCTCAAATTAAAATATAATTAATTATATTTTAACCGGTTGAACAACATAATTAAAATCAGGCTGTTATATTACTACCCCTCTTAAAAGAAAATTCCGTCCTCGGAATTTCTTAACTCAAAACTGGGTAACACCTTACCAATGCATCTTAATCTAAAGAGCATTCCCTTAATTAACATCGGTAACTGATAGTGTGATTTTACATGATGTTTCATATACACTTTTGCATGCATTTTTCATATAGATTAGGCATTCTTTATTTGATTTTAGTTAGTTTTTCCCTTGGAACGGGTGAAGCGGTTTCTTGGTGTTGTTTTGCAGGAATTTAAGGAAAAATGCTCATAATTAGCCTTGATGGAGCTTGGATGAAAGAGAGCTTGAAAAATGAAGAAAATAAACCAAGCAGAGCCCATCACGGCCTAGCCGTGATGACCATCACGGCCATGATCAAGAAAACTGAGAAGATTGAAGGCAAAAGTTAGAAGCTGTCACGGCCTAGCCGTGATGCCCATCACAGCCTAGCCGTGATGCCCATCACGGTCGTGACAGGCCAACAGAACTGATCACGGCCTAGCCGTGATGAGGCTCACGGCCGTGATGCTCCAAATTTGAAAGCGCGCCCACTCCAGAACACGTCACGGCCTGGCCGTGATGGCCATCACGACCGTGACGCGTGGCCTCCCTATAAATAGAGCGCAGAACTGACAGAAAAAAGGGAATGCTGGATTGATTCCAGAGAGGATTCTGGGGTCTCTGACACAGACTTTCCAGACCTAAAAATAGAGACCTTGGAGGTTGCGGCTGAGGAAGGATTGTAACCCTAGAACGGAGTTGCTGAGAGGGGCTGCTGTGACGATAGTGGAAAGCTCCCATGGAGTTTCTTCTCTCCTCTTCTCCTATTTCTCTGGTTTTTGCTTTCTCTTTTATATGAGTAGCTAAATCCCGTTTGTTGGGATTAGATGTAACCAAACTGATTATTATGTATTTGTCTTGACTGATTATTCTGTGTTCATGCCTTCGTATTAGTGATTAATTTTCCATGCTTAATGCTTGTTGTGGCTAGCACCCCCATGACTCGATTAGTGTTTTCGTATGCAATTGGGAAATTCGTATTAGAACCGGAATTGAATTTAATCACCTAGTAACCCTTGCATCTAGGAATGGAGTTTGGTTTACTAGTAATCGCGTAATCCCTAATCCTAATGCAAATTCATTAATCCAGGCCACCTAAGGAATTAGGGTCTATTAGTGGATTTAGGCTCTTGCCATCCGAGGAATCGGGGCTTGAGTAATCTAGTGGATTGATTTTAATATTTGAAGCATGAATGGGAGGTATCTAGTCCTGATAGTACATGAGGCATATGTTTGGTGAAGTCTAGTCCCAACATATCCTTTTCGCATTCCAAGTGCTCGACAAAAATACAAAAAGATTTTTATTCCTTTTGTTTTTCTGTTTTGAATTATAGTTTTGTCTAGATAGTTTCCGAATTTACAAATTGGTAATTGACATCCAATCCCCGTATATACGATAACCGGCCGGTCTCACCAACGTATTACTTGCACGACTTGGTATACTTGCCCAGAACCGTCCAACAAGTTTTTGGCACCGTTGCCGGGGATTGGTTTTGCCAATATCATTAGTAACAAAGAAGGCAACTAATTTAGACATTTTTTATTTTTATTTTTCGGTATATATTTGATCTTTTTGTTTTGAGTCTTGTTTGTGGTAGGTGGACGAAATTCATGGACAATTATTATTATCCACCTGATGAGGAAGCCTCAAGTCACACCTTGGAGGACGACTGGTGTTTGGGAGACTGGATGGATTTGCTGAATCATATTACTCCAGCACAGGTTGATAGTGTGACGGGTAGGCTTATGTATAATATTTCCGAGGAGGATTGGGACACCTTTTGCTCGTATCTACCACCTCCACCACCATGTATGATTCCCATAGAGCCACATGAAGAAGAAATTGAGCAGAATCTGGTTGTGGGAATGGATCAAATTGAAGATGAAGTGGTGGACGAGTCACCAGAAGAGGAAGTACCTTTCACAAGTCCTTGGGAAATTGAGGAATGGGAATGGAATGAGCAGCCACCTCTGAAGGTTGCTCTAGAACAATATTCCCAGGAGCTATCTGCCTCCGAGGCCAAAATCAGAACCAACTGTGACAGTATCGAAGATGTGAAGCAGAACTTCAAAGCGCAAGCTGAGGAGATTTGCAAACAATTAGAACAAGAGTCACATGCAGCACAATTTGAGCAAAATCTGATTTTGGGGTAGTTCAAGATGAAGACGAAGTGGCAGTGGATTCCACCATGCTTGCTAAGGAATCTGAATTTTTTGCATTGGACAAATATGTTGGCTTACATGCATGTGTGGACACTGCAAAGCTAGCCCCTTCCACTTGTCTGTCAACCCTCCTCTTGAAAATTCCATTTGACCCGAGAGGAAGTGAGTTCATCATTACAGTTAAAGAGGTCAATGGAGTTTTCACACACTGGCTAGGTGGAGTTGAGGATAAAGTTATATTACTGCTGCAGTCGCCACTCCATAAACCATGGGATCCGGGTGGAGAATCTCACATCTTGAGAACCCCTTGGTCTTTATACCACAGGTATGGGATCCAGGTGGATGCTTCTTAATGAGTCAAGCTAGTGACGTTAAAGAAGCGCTTATTGGGATGCAACCCAAGTTTCTTAACCCTTCTCTTTAGTTGTTTTCATTTTCTTAGTAGTTTTGTTTTTGATTTTAACCTCTTGAATAATTTGAGAAGATCAAGAGGAAAAATAATAAATTGAGATTTGCCAAGTGATTTCCGGGAAAGAAGGAAGGGAGAGCAAGAAGACAAGGAAAAGAGCAAAGGCAGCAACCATCACGCCCAGGCCGTGACACTGGTCACGGCCGTGACAAGCTAATCATGAAGACCAGAAAGGATCACGGCCCATCCGTGATCCACATCACGGGCGTGATGAGAAGATCCTGAAGAGCAGAGAGCATCACGGCCTTCCCGTGATAAGGATCAGGGTCGTAAAGTACTTCCCAACAAGTTTCTGACTGGAATGAGAGCCAACACCCGCTACCGCCTCGGTAAGTCGTTCCACTTTTCTCCTCTCTCCGACTTGATTGTTTACATTGGGGACAATGTAAATTCTTAAGCTTGGGGTAGGGATATTTTGCATTTGCATTGTTCATGTTGCATTCATATAGTTTTGCATGATAGCTTTGCATGATCACATGATTAGATTACCCCCTTGTTTAGATTTTGCATCCAATTGTGAAAACTGAGTGCCAAATAAATTGAGATAGTGAATTTTCGAACCCAATTTTTTGTTTATTCTTGTGATAAGGATACAAATAAAAATGTTTGAGATAATCTTGGATAGTTGATAATTAGCATATGGTTCAGTAGATTTGTGTTTCTCACTTATTTTTGAACTACTAAAATGTGAGATTTTGAGCCAAAGGGGTACTCACTAAATCTACCCCACTCTTTCTGATTGAGTGTTATTCCTCTTGGATGTATTTCTCTAGAACTTGACTTGAAACCGTTTCAAAGCTTAAAAATTTTTGAAAACATTTTTTTTTGAAAATGATTGAGGCACTAGGTATTTTTCTGGCCTTCTGAGCTTTGATTGACTAAATGCTACCCCTTAGTTGCCCAATTTTGAGCCTGAAAGAATGAAATAATTTTCTTGGTACCTTGAAATTTATTGATAAATGATGCTTGGTAGGATACCTTCTAAAGTATTACAAAAGAGTAAAAAGGTAGTTGAAAAAAGTTTGGGATTAAAGAATCAGAAAAATATTTCTCTTGAGCTGAAAAATCCCCCCTTCTCCAAGTAAAAGGAAAACAAAAGAAAAAGAAAAATATATAGAGAAGGAGATGACAAAAAGAAATGAGAAATAAAATGAAAAGAAAGAAAGGTGGCGAAAAAGGAATCGAAACCCAAAAAGGTATTTTAGAAGGTGTCATGTTTGAAATGCTTGATACTTGGTTTAGCCTTTTTGAAATGTCCTTTTCTTGATTTCCCCGCCTAATGATTAATCTCATGGCCCCGTTACAACCAAAGTGAAAGACCTCTTGATTCTAAATTGTTTCATTAATAAAGTAGAGATTTGGTTGATAGTCAAGCCAATGGTAGAATTCATTCCTTGAGGAAATTGAGCAAAATGTCATATACCCCTAAACACTTGAGTGAGGTAGAAAGAGTGCCAAGCAAATGAACAAGCTTGGGGTGAGCTTCAGGTGAGAAAGAGTGCCCGAATTAGTGAGAATATGAGTCTAGGAAACCTAAGCGTCTAATTGGACTTGAACTAATTGTCTCTTGCTGAATTATTTGAAATGTCTGTTACTTGGATTATTTGCTCGGGTTCTTGATTCACTATCCACGCCTTGATTATTTTGATCTTCTGGACTTAGTGATTGGTTGAGGACAAGCAATTGAATAAGCTTGGGGTGATTTGATAGTGTGATTTTACATGATGTTTCATATACACTTTTGCATGCATTTTTCATATAGATTAGGCATTCTTTATTTGATTTTAGTTAGTTTTTCCCTTGGAACGGGTGAAGCGGTTTCTTGGTGTTGTTTTGCAGGAATTTAAGGAAAAATGCTCAGAATTAGCCTTGATGGAGCTTGGATGAAAGAGAGCTTGAAAAGTGAAGAAAAATAAACCAAGCAGAGCCCATCACGGCCTAGCCGTGATGACCATCACGGCCATGATCAAGAAAACTGAGAAGATTGAAGGCAAAAGTCAAAAGCTGTCACAGCCTAGCCGTGATGCCCATCACAGCCTAGCCGTGATGCCCATCACGGCCGTGACAGGCCAACAGAACTGATCACGGCCTAGCCGTGATGAGGCTCACGGCCGTGATGCTCCAAATTTGAAAGCACGCCCACTCCAGAACACGTCACGGCCTGGCCGTGATGGCCATCACGACCGTGACGCGTGGCCTCCCTATAAATAGAGCGCAGAACTGACAGAAAAAGGGGAATGCTGGATTGATTCCAGAGAGGATTCTGGGGTCTCTGACACAGACTTTCCAGACCTAAAAATAGAGACCTTGGAGGTTGCGGCTGAGGAAGGATTGTAAACCTAGAACGGAGTTGCTGAGAGGGGCTGCTGTGACGATAGTGGAAAGTTCCCATGGAGTTTCTTCTCTCCTCTTCTCCTATTTCTCTGGTTTTTGCTTTCTCTTTTATATGAGTAGCTAAATCCCGTTTGTTGGGATTAGATGTAACCACACTGATTATTATGTATTTGTCTTGACTGATTATTCTGTGTTCATGCCTTCGTATTAGTGATTAATTTTCCATGCTTAATGCTTGTTGTGGCTAGCACCCCCATGACACGATTAGTGTTTTGGTATGCAATTGGGAAATTCGTATTAGAACCGTAATTGAATTTAATCACCTAGTAACCCTTGCATCTAGGAATGGAGTTTGGTTTACTAGTAATCGCGTAATCCCTAATCCTAATGCAAATTCATTAATCGAGGCCACCTAAGGAATTAGGGTCTATTAGTGGATTTAGGCTCTTGCCATCAGAGGAATCGGGGCTTGAGTAATCTAGTGGATTGATTTTAATATTTGAAGCATGAATGGGAGGTATCTAGTCCTGATAGTACATGAGGCATAGGTTTGGTGAAGTCTAGTCCCAACATATCCTTTTCGCATTCCAAGTGCTCGACAAAAAAACAAAAAGATTTTTATTCCTTTTGTTTTTCTGTTTTGAATTATAGTTTAGTCTATATAGTTGCCGAATTTGCGAATTGGTAATTGACATCCAATCCCCGTGGATACAATAACCGGTGTCACCACCGTATTACTTGCACGACTGGGTATACTTGCCTAGAACCGTCCAATAGTAACTTCGTAACAGAATTCATTCTTATAACATGTTGTTTATCCTCGAACTTATCCACCACTACTTTCTGTTCCTTGTCCTTTAAATTTTTTATTTAAATCTATCGCCTTGAAGGGCATAATCCAAACTTACTCCTTTCTCTCTTCTTAATACTGGTCCACTAGAAAACTCGATTACAACATCTGACTCTTACATTTAACACCAAGATCAATACCACCATGACTGCCTACTCCATATACCCAATCACAATCTTAGTTCCTTAGAGTGTATTCCGCGATTCCAGATTATATCAAGTACTTAAAATGAATTCTCTTAATAACCCCTTCTTTCAATAACCAATTGCTCACTACACCTCATCCCCAATAACTAATCCTTCTAGTAAGCTTCTTGTCTAACATGCTACGTAGATAAACAAACAAGGTCTTCCAGATATCCAATACATACCTTGTATAAGATTCACAAGTTGAGGGGACTCAGCTCCCCTCACGGCGAACACTCTTCCAGTGGCCTGAGGTCTAGCCACCTGTGGTCTTGCTGCTGGGACTCCTCTTCCAGCTCCACCTCTTGGCACACTAGTTCCTCTGCCAACAACTACAGGCTGTTGCATATCCCGCTGCCTACAATCACGAACCAAGTGATCTGGTTCACCACAAATGTAACAAACAAGCATCTCTCGACAATCTCTCATATAATGCGGTCCCCCGCATCTGAAACAAGCTAAACCCTTCTGGTGCTGTTGACCTGCTCCACCCACTGGTGCTGTAGGAACTGATACTTTGCAGCTGTCTGCACTGGTCTAGTGTATGGTTCTCGTCTCCTCTGAGAACCACTATCTACTCTCCTTTGAGTATCCGATCGAATAGGGCCTCCACTCCTTAATTGTTTATGCTCATTGGCCATCCTCAGATCTATACTTTCAACGGTGCTGCATCTCTCGACTAGTTCCGAGAAATACTGAATGTCGAGAGACACTACAGCTCTCTGCAGCTCGTCCCTAAGTCCTTCCTCAAATCTTATACACTGACAGTCTTCACCGGGAAACCTTTAATAGAAATCCGAGAACTTGATCAGAGCCTCAAAACGTGAAGCATACTCACCAACAGACATGTTACCTTGTTTGAGGTTTATGAATTCCTTCTCCTTCTCGCGTCGGACTAGACGCGGAAAATATTTTTCGAAAAAGCAATCAGTGAATAACTTCCAGTTAATGTTCCTATCCTCAGCTTCCAGCAGTCTTTTCTTTCCCTTCCACCAGAATTCTGCTCCTTCGGTTAACATGAAGGCAGCATAGGTCACTTTCTTCTCCTCACTGCAGCGCATAGTCGCAAATATCTTTTCGATCTCTTGTATCCACCATTCCGCCTTCTCTGGGTCATACTCTCGTCGAAATTGAGGTGGCTTTCCGTTCATAAAATTAGTCGATCCGGCATCTTCAGCTGCTACCTCTCTGATTCTTAATTTCTAGCTGCTCTTTGTTCATCTGCAGCATCTCAGCATTATGCTGGGTTTTCAATAGCATAGCAGCACCTAGGGTTTCCATTACATTTGGAGTCGAAGATGATCCTCCTCCATTCTCAGTATTGTCAGCATTACAATTGACGGCTCCAATAATCCTTTCTAGAGTTCCGTCATCACTGTTAGTTGGACGTCCTCTTCTGCGAGCCATGATTCTGTTAAAAGAAATCACCCGCTCTCATTAGTATGACATATAATACTACATAGACCAGTATATAAATACCATATTCCATACTAATATTAACCTCTCACATCAGATTCGGACACACTACCCAACTTCCAAGCATAGTCAAAATCCGATGTGGATTCAACTAGACACGACCAGTAATAACACCCTAAACCTCGTAGTCCTTGATTCTGATCGGACATAACCCACAGTCCGTTTTAGAACCAAACTGCTATGATACCAAAATGAGACACCCTGCTGTGTTTCTTTGTGTCATTAGATTAAAACCTCAATTATTTAACTACTTAATCGCACACTTAACATGAAAATACGTAAAAATTAAAACTTAACTTATAAAGTATACAACTTCATATAGAATGGTATATCACAATATAAATATATTATGCATATTAGAAAACATTGTTGAGGATATCCTATCAGTAGGATCCTTCACAGGCATATACTTAGACAAAAAGTTAAACAACATAAAACATAATAAAAATACGCCTCACGAGACGCACTGGCCATATCTAACTAGACCCTAATCACCATGGGTCACTTCTCGTCCTCCAGCCTCCGGTTCGTAGGGAGTTCCATCCAACTCCTCCTAATTACGCTCATCCACAGGGTCTTCTCGTACGATTCCACAATGAGATAAAATACAACACACATAAATATACAGGGGATAAGAAACAGTTCTATCATCAAAAAGCGGAAAAGAGTCATAGTAAATTATACAGTAATTGTCACAGACAATCAACCAACATAACTAATGAATCATCCTCAGGTTAATATATATCATCCTCTACCCCTACTCTCAGGTAATCTAACACTTTATTTTAACGTAACCTCTCTAATCCTGTCACCATGTCTTTATGTTATTGTGTCCACTACCACTCCTGTCACCTTCCCTCATTTGCATCGGGGCACACCCTCATTCCCGTTAGGATGTTCCACCTAGTGCACACCTCCATTCCCGTTAAGGTGTTCCACCCCCATTCCCGTTAAGGTGTTCCACCCCCATTCCCTAAGGTGGAAGTGGTCTTGCGAGAACTCTTGATTTTACGTGTATTATATTACCAATACACGGTGTACTATATTACCAATACACGGAAATGTTTTACGTGTATTATATTACCAATACACGGTGTATTATATTACCAATAAACAGATGTCCTTGCGTATTATATTACCATTACACTTTTGTCTTTGTGTATTATATTACCAATACACTTTTGTCCTTGTGTATTATATTACCAATACACGGTTGTGGACAACAACACCTATACTTGAATCTCACCAACCCGTTTTAACAGCATCCTAGTACCTTAACCTTCCATTAGAACTTGACACATATTCTATGCCATAAGACCTCTTTAACATACATCATCTAGGTTAGGCACTTCTAAATCATTATTATCCTCACGCCCAAAACAATAATCTCTTAGACAACATATATATCTTTACTTAAAAACCACTAAGCATAATAATACAAACCAAGCAGATCATGCATAACACAATATCAATCAAAATATTCCCATATCACCAACATAGCACAAAATCAATTCAATAAAGGTAATAAAATCAAATCAACCATCAACAACATAAACTCAACCTAATATCGATAAACCTATAATCCCTGAATCGCCATTGGTTTTTCACAAAAGGTTCCCAATGTGATTTTGGTCTTGTCGATTACTTGACTACTAGTAGGGTTTAGGTCGCCCTACACAATTATTATATAATCTACTACTTATCCATTCCGATGATAGGTTTGTTCTTTCCCCCACATGGGTTATCACCAAACTCCCGAACTCGAAGCTCCTCGTTGTCTCACCACAAAGTACTAACTCCACCTTCAACCAATCAACATAATAACCAATAAATCAAACAAACTCATCTATGTTCTCTTTAGGCTAGGTTTGGCCATTTAATTCAAATTAGAGTTAGGATTCTTTTGTCAACATAAGCCTTCGGATACTTATCACTTAGGTTCTACGTAACTTAGATAATTTGCTATTACTTGAAAATATTGAATAAAAATCACCCAACCACTTAGGGTAGGTTTTGGCCTTGTATTACAAAATAGGCTAGAAATCTTTAAACTTTCCAATCTCTTAGACTTAGCATCCAAACATAGTAAGGGGCTCAAAACCATGATCATTTTGGAAAATGAAAAACAAAGTATCCTAGGTCCATAACCTTCTAGGTTCGGCCTTCATAGGATTTATAGGTCAGAAATCTCTAAACTCTCCAATCTCTTAGACTTAGCATCCAAATATCTTATGGATCTCAAGTCCATGATCATTTTGGAAAACAATGGAAACTTAAACATTCCAATCTCTTAGACTTAGCATCCAAATATCTTATGAAGCTTCAAGTCCATGATCATTTTGGAAAATAAGAAATAACACATCCTAGGTTCAATAACATGGAATAAACAAGTTAGAAATCCTTAAACTTTCCAATCTCTTAGACTTAGCATCCTTCTCTATTAAGGAGCCTTAGTCCATGATCATTTTGGAAAATGAAACTCAAACATCCTTGCCCTAAAACATTTAAGTTTCGGCCTACATAGGATAATGAGGAAAAATATTCTTTGTTTGATAACAACTCTTAGGTTTAGAATCACAAGGTATTAAGAGTTCTAAATCTATGATCATACTTGGAAAGTTGAAACATAGTATCCTAGGCTTACTTATACATATTTTCGGCCATCATAGGAAAACAAGCTATCAAACCTTTCAATATTTATAGATTTAAGATCAAGGAATAGTTAGAAACTCAAACACATGATCATATTCCAAAAGTTGAAGCAAAAACCTCCTAGGCCACATATGCTTAGCATTCGGCCTTCATAGGAAGAGATAGGTAGAGATTTTTGTTTTTCACAACCTCTTAGTATGTGAAAAGATAAGTTAATACAGGAATATAGAAACTGGTTTCAACTCAAAAGGAGTTTTCTACCATTTTAGAGAGATTTTAGAAGTTTAAAGCATATAAAGAACACTTAAAGCAAACTAAGAAATAAAAGATGAAATTTGCAAAAAGATTCATATGAGAGCATTACCCTTAGTATAAGGAATAACTTTAATGAAGAACTCTCGTGGAAAAGACTAATAAAAATGGAAGCTTTAAGTGTTTGAAGAAAAG
Organism: Sophora flavescens; assembly: GCA_030762895.1. Lineage (NCBI taxonomy): Eukaryota > Viridiplantae > Streptophyta > Magnoliopsida > Fabales > Fabaceae > Sophora > Sophora flavescens. The sequence continues at coordinate 108,833,912 of CM061066.1, read as the reverse complement.
AAAAAAAGAAATGGAAGAAGTTGAAGAAGTATGAAGATGGAGGAAGAAAATGAGAGAATGAAGATGAGTGATAATTATATAGAAGAGGGAGATGGGAGCACGAAATTTTGGAGAGATGGTGAGCTTGGAGAGCAAGTTTTGTCTTTCAGACGTGTTTGGTTGAAGAGGAAAGAGAAAAATAGGGTTTTAGAATATAATATGATATAATTTTAAAAGTTCATCATGACCACTTTTTATGTTGTGACTTAGGCCATCCCCCTAGTAAGTCACCTCACTCTCACATGTCACCTCATCACTTTTGTGCTCCCTACTCTGCTCCATTGTGTATCCGGTTCAAGTTTCCGTTCGTATTTCCCCCGGAATAAATATTTTATTTTACTTTCGAACTCAAATTTTCAAAAAATTCTAATATTATACAAAAAATCACAAAAACACTAACCGTTTCATTAACAATTCAAAATTAGGTTTTCTGCTTAGTAAACTTGTACCGGCAGTGAAAACGCAGACCAACAGTCGTCTGAATTTTCAACCGAAAATTTTACCGTAACCCTCTACCATAAAGTGGACTATGAATATGATTTTATTTTAATTAAAAACACTTTTTAACTCTCAAATTAAAATATAATTAATTATATTTTAACCAGTTGAACAATATAATTAAAATCAGGATGTTATATTACTACCCCTCTTTTAACTGGGTAACATCTTACCAATGCTTCTTAATCTAAAGAGCATTCCTCGTATTGTTCATCGATGTCTTCCCATAATTAACAGCGGTAACTTCGTAACAAAATTCATTCTTATAACATGCTATTATCCTCAAACTTATCCACCACTACTTTCATCATTATCATAATAGTCTCATCATTATCATAACAACACCATCATCATCATAATAGCATCATCATCATGATGAACATTCATGGTATCATTAAACATCACACTCGATTGGGGATACCAATAACATCCAATCATACATCATCAATAATTAACATCAAACAGTACAATAATCAAAGCATGTCATCAACATTAGAATCATATTATACATATATCAATTAACATGAAATAGGTAAACAACATACGATAGGGTCATGGGTTAACCCTTCATCTTATGCTACCCCCAACGCATACATGTTAACACCATTCCATCTCCCCATACCTGCTATGAAGATCCCCAAAACGATAACGTTAGTATACTAGACACGTTCTCACGAGCGGCTCGACGAGTTTCTCAAGCCTTGGTCAAACAAGAAGGGAAGAGAACAACCAATTAATCCCCAATTCAAAAGAAATGGAAAAGAAGATTAAGGAGGGATATCTATGTTACCTTAAACAATGCTAACATGTGTAACTTCTCTCCTAAATGGACTCACAAACTCCAAGAACTTCAAGGGGTTCAAGGGAAAACTAAGAAATATGAAGAGAGGCAGCTATTCTGAGGTTAACAATGTGAGAAATAGGGTTTAGTTCGAGTCTTATGGTATAAATACAAGTTAGGGCATAACGGGCTCGTTTTCTGCCCAAACAATATACAGATCGGTATTTTGACCATAACTTAAGCTACAAGTTTCCGATTGAGGTGCTCTTAGTTTTGTTAGAAATCTCAGAGAAATATATACAAATTAATGTCTAACGATCGAATCCTAAATTGGACTATAAGATGGTCAAAAGTGCGATGGAAGTTTAGAGACAGATTTGGTAGTTATTTCTAGATGGGATCCTTAGGAGATTATGATAAGATCTTAAGAGATAATCAAAAAGAGGATTCTCTTATATTAATAAGGACTCAAATATTATTGATTAAGGGACTAAAACCTAAGAGATACATTATCTCGATTTAAATACTAAATCACACGATATCTCATAATATCTTTCTTAATCACTTATTATTGATAAAAACTCATATTATATATTAACATATAAAATCACATACAAAATCATATATCCATATAAGATCACACATTAAGGAAGACAATCTCATATTAATGCAAATAATCATATATTAAATAAACATTATCATATTTAATATATATATATATATATATATATGTGTGTGTGTGTGTGTGTGTGTGTGTGTGTGTGTGTGTGTGTGTGTGTGTGTGTGTATGTATAAAATAAATATTACAACACTAATAACAATTACATTATCAATTATATAAATAACAATATTAACTTCATTAATATTAATAATAACAATAACAATAATAACAATAATAATTACAACAACAACAACTAGGTACCAAGAAAAAACATTATTTTTTACTAGGCTCAAAATTGGGCAACTAAGAGGTAGCATCTAATCATTCAAGACTCAAAAGGCCAAAAAAATACCTAGTGCCTCAATCATTTTCAAATATGTTTTCAAAAATTTCGAAGTTTCAAAACGGTTTCAAGTCAAGTTCTAGAGAATACAATCCAAGAGGAAGAAAACACTCAATCACAAAGAATGGGGCCAATTTAGTAAGTACGCCTTTTAGGCTCATGATCTCACATTTAGTAGTTTAAAATCAATGAGAAAAACATATTCAAGGAACCACATGCTAATTAACAACCATCAAAAGATCATCTCTAGCATTTAATTTTCTAGCCTATCACAAGAATACAAAAATTGGGTTCAAAAATTCACTTTCTTAATTCATTTGGCACAAAGTTCTTTCAATAGGATGCATACTCTAAGCAAGGGGCAATCTAATGATGTGATCATGCAAAAACTATGTCTAAAATGAATGCAGCTTGAAAAATGCAATATGCAAAATCCTCTATTTCATGCCCATGAAGTGTGTCATGGCTAGGGCGTGATTGATTCTAACTTTTGCTTCTCTGCCCTTCTTTTTGTTTTCAACCTGCAAACAAACTTGGCAAAACCATTAATAGGTGATCTTTCTCCTCTAAACTTCACAATTTATTCAAAACAAACAAAAACAAAACCAAAATAGCAAGTAAAGAAAACTTGGGTTGCCTCCCAAGAAGTGCTTATTTTTGGTCTTAAACTTGACCATACTGCCTTCAATCAACCTGGATCAGCTGGGCTTGGAAGTGAAAGAACACCTCTCTTCCAAGGAAGTCCTTCAATGAGCCTATAATGTTCATATGGCCACTTGTGCTTTCTCTTTGCTCTTTTCACTTTGAGTTTCATGGCCTTACTTCCTCCTGGCAAAAGTTTTAACTCCACATATTGAGCAACTCCAACTTCATCATTATTTGGTGCATCATCTGTCATGCAAAGTTTGGGAGTTGCTTCTATGTTAAGCCCTTCCTTCACCTTCGGAGGCATTATCTTAATCCTGGACACATGATTCTCAAAAGGATGGTTGTTATATGAGTTAGTCAAATCAAAATCCACCCTTCCTTTCTTTACATTCAAAGAGAGCTTACCATTTTTTACATCTATTATTGCTCTAGCTGTGGCCAAAAATTGCATTCCATGAATGATATGGAATTTAGAATTCCCGTTCATAACCAACACCATGAAATCAGTAGGAATAAAAAAATTCCCTTACTTTATGGAGACATTCTCTAGTATCCCTAGACGTTTCTTAGCAGAGCCATCCGCAAGTTGTAAAGAGAACATGGACGGACTCAATTCCTTGGTTCCTAACTTCTCAAATATGGTAAGTGACATCAGACTCGCACTAGCCCCTAAGTCACATAAGGCATGGTCTATTTTAACTTCTCCAACCGAGCAAGTAATAGAGAAACTTTCGGATCTTTTAGTTTATGAGGCATATTAGTTTTTATCATTTCATCACGCTCCTCAATCAAGCTCTTAGTCTCTTTTTCTACTTGCTTTTTCTTGACTAGCCTTTTGTGGGAAAGGTATTGGGGGTTGGTAAGGTGGTGGAGGGACGAACTTTGGTTTAATCTCTTCTTGTTCACTCATGTCCACCTCACATTCCACACCCTTTTCAACTACCCCAAGCTTATCAACCCTCGAGTATATAGCATTACATTTCTCACCGGGATTAACTTCGCGTTGTCCCGGAAACGTACCCTTAGTCCTAGAAGATGTACAAGTTTGTTTGGCAATTTGTGTGCCTAGCATCTTATGGTGAATGACTAAGTTATCCACCTTAGATGCAAGTTCCTTAATGGCTTCACCCATAGCTCTGCCATGTTGCCTAAACTCTTCGTTTTGTTTGGTTTGGGCTTCTACAAAGCCTTCTAAAAGGCACTGAAGTTTAGAATTTTGTACCTTCGGGAATCCTGAAGTGGGTTGAACATTACCTTAGCCTTCTTGGAATTGGTTGTTCAACGTGTTGTTGCTCCGGTAGGAGAGATAAGGGCTATTTTTCTTTCCTTGGTTGTAAGAATTTGGGGGAACATAGTTTGGTAACTTCGGGTTTGTGTAATATAAATTGTGACACGAATTTACCTGTACACCCGAAGTGCCTTTTGCAGGAGCACTACTATGTGGGCACTCTATGAAGTCATGTCCCTGCACTCCACAAATCTCACAAGCAACATTAGTAGCACCTGTGGAATTCACATTAGCTTTTTCAAGATTATCAAAGCGCTTATTTATTGAATCAATTTTAGCCATAATCAAATCCACACCATCTACATCAAACTTGCCTCCCGAAAGCTTTTTCGAGTTATTACCTCTTTCCAAAGCCCGTTGGTGATGGTTGGTGGCCACACTTTCAATGATGTTGAATGCTTCAGTTAGCGGTCTATTCATCAATGCTCCAACAGCTGGTCAAGTGACACCTTCGAAAAATATTCCAATCAATTGTAGAAGGTATGCACTAATAGCTACTTCTTGAGCCCATGATGTGGGCAAGACTCTAGCAATCCTTTGTAACGATCCCATGCTTCAGATAAGGATTCTCCATCCTTTTGGAAGAAACTGGTGATCTGAGTTCGTAGGTAAGCATTCTTGGAGAGTGGAAAGAATTTTTCCAAGAATGCCTGCTCCAGTTGGTCCCATGTTGACAAATATTATTAGGCACCGATTTCAACGAAGCTCTTACCTTTCCAGTCAAAGAGGAGGGGAATAACCTCAAACAGATAGCATCAACCGGGGTACCTTGAATTCTTGTTGTATCACAGAATTCCAAGAATGTATCCACATGATCGTTCGGGTCTTCCGAGGGCAATCCTCCAAATTGATGTTGCCTAATCATGACAATTAATTGGGACGGTATGGTGAAGTTCTCCGCAACAATTTATGGCTTAGCAATCACAGTTCGTAAAACCCTAGCACTTGGGGTTGCATAGTCCTTTAGTGGTTTGGTATCTTGTTGATCGGCCATGAGTGGAATGGGGATCAACTTTTCTCTCGCTCTTTGACTTTGTAGTCTTCTACGTCTATGAAAAGTCCTTTCGATCTCGGGATCAACTTCAATAAGAGTTCCAAGACTTTGGGATCTTCGTGTAAAAGAGAAAAATCACTTGCAAAAAGAGAAATCGATACACTAGAATTTTTTTTTTTAGAAAAATCAATTTAAAAATTAAATTGATAATCAAGAAAGCACAGTCCCCGGCAACGATGCCAAAAACTTGATCGCGTAAATCTGCAAGTGTACGGTTGTGTCGTCAAGTAATAAAAAGATCGAATCCACAGGGACCGTGATTATGAAAACCAATTAATATTTAAATCAATTAAACTAAAAAAGAAAAAAATTGATTTTTGAAATTGGTATCAAGTAACAAATCAAATATTAAAGTAGCAATTAAACAAAATCATGAATGAAATGGGAAAGTAAATCAATTTGGGTGTTTTCAAACTTAAAAGGAGTTTCCAAGAATTGGGTTACCAACAAGACCACTTATGCTACTAAATTGACTACCCTTAGTTAATTATCAAAATGCTTTGAAGGTGAATTTATCCTAATATAGTTAATGTCCCCTCTCGAGATACAAGAACCGTGCCCAATAAAACCAACCCCTACTCTGGTGGTAATTGTATTTAAATTGGACCCATTGAGGTTTGTGACAATTCAATGAACCCTCAAAGGACCGCTTCTAACTCTCGTGATTTAAGTCCTAAGTTCAATCCCTATAGATCCAATACCTAAGTTCACTTCTCAGTTCTTCCTTAGAGTGTCTATGATATCCAAATAAGTGGCCACCAAATTCACAAGTAATTCATGCAAGAGGAATTAATTCTAAATCAAATCGAAATTAACAAAGGAAAAACATCAATTCATAACATAAAACAAGTCTTGGGCATATCCCCAATTCCTAGAAATAAGAGACTACTCAAGCATTACCATGGTCATAGCAATCTTGATCAAAAGCAACATCAAAATATCAAAGAGAAGGGGGAAAAGAATTGGGAGAAGAAAATATATCTCAATCCTAAATACAATGCCTTCCAAATAGCAACCAAGGATCCTATTTTCGAGCCTAAATATCCTATTTATAGTGTAGGTCAACTTGGGATTAAAGCCTATTACAAATCAGATAAAAAAAAGATAAAAAATTATGTTTTCATCCCGTCACAACCGTGACAGATTTCATGGCCTGGCCATGAACGCTTCTGACTTTTTAATCTCTCTTCATTCTTTCGTGTCATGGCCGTGACAGATTCCATGGCCTAGCCGTGACAGATTTCATGGGCGTGACAGCCATCACCCCCAAGCCATGAACGCTTCTGGCTTTTGACAGCTTCTTTCCTATGCTTCTTTTGCGTGTCATGGCCATGAAGCCTTTCATGCCAAGACCGTGAAGCTTCAACTTTGCATATTTTTCATTCCTTTCAAGCTCCATCTACAAGCAAACTCCAAAACAACATGACTTAAGCATTTTTTTTATCATTAATTCCTACACAAACACACCACAACACCGCCTTATCAGTTCCAAAAGGAAAACTAACAAATAACTAAACAAAAATGCCTAATCTACCTTGAAAATGTATACAAAATGACAATGAAATATGATATGAAATCACACTCATCATATATCTTTATGATTTTTGTTTATGAGTCGGGTTGAGTTTTTATGTAAATGACTTTCGAACTTATAACCTTAATTATGATTATGAAATATTTTATTGCCCATTTATTTGATTCAATGTATTTATTTTGATGTCTTGTGAAAAATAAAAAAATTTACCCCATTATATTATAATGAATTTTAATTAACCTACTTTTCGGCCTTAAAATGTCACGGACAATGTAACGTTCGAGAAGGACGTTACAGAAGAAGCATTGAATTCCGTTAATCTTTTTATTTGTGATTTAGTAAACTTACACAATGTTTTGGACAACGATCCTTGATCATAGGCCTAATTAATCGATAATGTGCAATGGGCCAAACAATGGCTCAAATCCAAGGACAACATTGGGCCAGGCATAAGCCAAAACACCAAGTGGACCAAGTGACAGTCCACTCTTAACAAGGACCTAAGTCCTTGTAGGGTTGTTGCCCTACCAAAGTCGCTATGTCGCCTTTCCTTTTGTCTGTTAACGTAGACTTGTAACCTTACTCCTACAGAGTACGGTTGGGAAATGACATGGTTGACAGTGCAGCCCCTTTACAGGCAAATGAATGGTTAAAGAGACCTACAAATGTACAACAAGTAGTCACCTCCATATGCTGAATCCACTTGCTAGAAGGCCTATAAAGACCATGGAATAACAAACATACCTCTCACTCGTTATTTACTCTTTACTCTTTGTACTTTGATACTTACAATCTCCTATGCTAACTTAAGCATCAAAGTAACTTTGCAAATACCCTCGTTGAGTTGAATACTTGTCAGAAGCCGGGCAGAATCAGACCAACCAGGAAACTGTGTAGGCAGGACCAGATCGAGCAAATTGCATAAATCAAACAAGACATCGACATAGAAGACCTGTGTTCGAACAGAATACTCAAAATTTATATATATATATATATGTCCAAGCTGGTTGGTTATTAAAACTCAAAATGTTTTAACATCAAGTTTTAGATATCTCTAAACGTCATTGGAGTAAATCAAAGCATCTTAAGGTGTTAGGGTTCTTCTTGTGCTAATCATGGTTTTGGTTTTCTCATGCATTTGTGGGTCTCTGGTTTCTATTTTTGGGAATTGGCGTTTCTAACTAATTGACATTTTTGTGTTTCAGACTCAAAAACCAGTTCAAGGAAATCATGAACCAGTTCAAGGAAACCAGACAACACACTCTGCACAGCCACGAGGGACTAATTTGTCCACTCTGAATTTTTTAAGGGATAAATTTGGGTTACTAATCAATTTGAAAGGGATTAATTTGGCCCACAAAATTATGATGTATTATGCTCTTCACTGGTTTGATCTGTCTCATTTCAGGAAATGGGTGATCAGGTTTCTGTTCAAATTGATGAGGGGAAAAGGGGGGCGCAATGATGATGGTTGAAATCAGAGAAGAGGGGGAGAAGAAGAAGGTTAATAATGGAGATATGAATCCATGGTGAAGGCCCAGGGTTTCTATAAGTGTAACAGAGAGGGAGGAGGAAGAAGAAGCTTAATAGGGGAGGTGGGAGGCCCAAATGACGTCGTTTTGATAGGGAATAGATGAAAAAATAAATAAAAAGCCACGTAGGAGTACCGTAACGGCCACATAAGCAACATAACGGGTCACCTCGGTAGTTTAACGGAGGTCAAAGGTGGTCAACGATAGGAGGGACTAACGTGTCCCGATAATTACATTCTTAAGGATTAAATGGATAGTTTTTTTTTATAGGGATTATTTTTGACCCGAGTGTTTTTCTCAGGGACCAAATTTGGGGTTTAGTCTATAAATAAACAATTTACCTTTCTTTATAAAAAAATAAATAAATAAACAATTTGGTAACCATGATATAGGTAAGAAGTATCCACCACCGTTAGCAGTGACTAATCTCTGTCGGGGAGCCTGTTGGGCACACAAGATGGGCTCTCCCCTCCCAACCAGGTTTTTTCCATATACAAAAGTCAGGATTCAAACCCTTGACCACTTGCTTAAGGTATCCAAGTCCCTTACAACTTGGACTAACCACATGTTAGAAAATAAATAAACAACTTGAATTGATGATAACATTATTATTATTTTTTAGAACACACATACTTCATCCGGTCCTTATTATAAGAGGTAAATGACTATTTTTTTTTGGATCCAAAATATAAGAGATATGCATCTATTTGACAAATATTAAATGCTCATTTTCAATTTTATCCTTATTTATAATAAGGTTTATATTTACGAGATAGTGCAACTTTCAATACAAGTATGATTGTTCATAATTATTAGAATTGAGTAATTTTGTAAATTTATATGAATATTAATTATAAATAATTTATTTCAATGATGTTTTTTGTTTGTATATTTTAGGGTTTCTTATATATAGTAGTGGAGAGTATTGCCTTGTAGACTAAAATTCCTGCATCCGTCATCTATTACCCCCACCAGGTCATCATCCCGTTCGTCCGTAGTTACCGCACTCCAATTCTGTCGCTTTCTGTGTCAATTTCGTTGCTACCCGTATCTATTCTTCTTGCACAATATCAGGATCCACTTCGATACACATTAAAAGAAAGAAAAAACCCAGCATATACAGATTCAAAGGATCAAAAGCAAGGAATAAGATCAAAAGAAAGTCTTTGAATGATCCTTAATGGGTGTATTGCAAGATAAGCTGTTATCCTTGTACAGGAGCAGATGGCTTGTGTTTGTGGCTGCAATGTGGTTGCAGTCATGTGCAGGTATTGGGTACCTGTTTGGTAGCATCTCACCTGTTATAAAGAGCTCCCTCAACTATAACCAGAAGCAGGTTGCCATGTTGGGTGTGGCTAAGGACCTTGGTGACTCTCTTGGGTTCGTAACTGGGGTGTTGTGTGAGATATTGCCTATCTGGGGTGCTCTAATTGTTGGTGCTCTTTTGAACCTTGTTGGCTATGGTGGGGTTTGGTTGGTTGTCACTGGTCGTGTTCCAACTCTCCCTTTATGGGCTGTAAGTGTTTATTTATCATTCATCGAATCATTCATATATCTCTTAATTTGGATCATCAAGTTTATTGGTTTTGCTAGTTTGACTTTTCTTTATTAGGGGTTGTTGTTGTTACTATCAATCATAAGATGGTGTCTTTCTCTTAATTTTGTTTTGAATCATTCATCATCAGATTAATATGTCTTGTTGTTATCTTATACAAACTCTTTTTTACATATATAATTTTTTCTTTTTGTTTTCTTGCTTTCTATCTGTCTTTCTTTCTTTGTTGAGTTACAATTAGCTTATTCTGAACTGATCTGAAGAAATGGATTTGTTTTACATGAATTGACTATCATTAATATGGTTCCAGATGGAGTGTTTCTGCTCCTCATCTCTTTATCTTCTAATTGAAATGAGATTTCTGATTTTTTCTACTATTTCTTTCTTTGATTTTGGTTGATCCAAGGTTTCATGATTACCAGAATTAATGATTTAGTATTAAATTAACCTTTCATTTATGAAGCTGTATGACATGGGTCTCTGCAATAAAAGGCTGTTTCTTCAACATGAAAAGGACTTTATTCTAAAAGTGACAGTACTGGTCTATTGTTAACCATATACTTTTAAGTGACAATAAGGGAGATTTTTTTTCTTTCAGTCTATTTTCCTTTTACCTTTTACATGATGGTATCTATTAATGCCCTCTCTCCATTTGTATAATCCATTTTCATTTTGCCACTGCATCAGTTTAATTTGGATGTTAAGCAATACTATGCAAGCATGATAAGTTAAAATCTGCTTGTGAAATGGTGAAAGGGAAGTGTGAAAAATTTGGTCCTTTACCTACCCAAGATTTTGGTACCACAGACTACAAGGCCATTGTTGCAAGAATCTGCATCTTGGACCGATTAGAGACATTTATAATTTAAGAAATTGCACTCTGCTCAATTTGGCAGTCACCTCTCAGCTGTCTCCCATGTGCTCATGTGACATGATGCCAACTTTTGGTGTCACAATTTCTAAAAATTAGGACAAAGAGACAATGAACTGACATAACCAAATAACCAATCTTTTGGTTAACCGTACAATGCCTTTTCCTTTTAACTAATCTTTAATTGTACTGCACTTGGGAAAATGCATATGCATTAATCTATAGTACCCCAGATATAATTACTGTTTAAGGTTTCTTCATATGATATATGTCACACTTGGCAACATACATAAAAGTTACTTATACAAATTTGGACTTGTGATTGTGACAATGGCCTTAATTAGAAGGCATGGGTAATTTTGCTTTTGATTGAAGTAGTTTGGTGGTTGGTCAGAAGAATTAGAAATGAACAAATTTGTGTTGCCTGAGCATGGGCAAGTCTAATATAGTTAAGCTGTGGAGATGCCCTTACCCGTACTACTGTGATCTTAGAGCTTTTCTACTCTGGAGTTAAACTTAGTAGATGCCCATCATCCCTTTCAGTTACCTAGTTGATGTTTTATAAATGAATAAGAACAAGAAGGGAGAATAGTAAAGCAACAAGTGATATTCTAATAAAATTAAAGGGATTTGGGCATTTCAAACTGTCAAACATAGCTTTGCATTTGATTTCCAATTAAGGACTTTTTTCTTGTGGCTCAAACTGATTTACATGTTAATGTGTCAGATGTTGCAAGTATATATTTCATGACAATGTAATCATAAGAAAATAAGCTTATGCACCCTTATTATTGAGAATGTCTTTCAATGATAGTTATTTTCCATATTGCCTGGGTTACATGATTAATGGCTATTGGTATGCAGATGTGTGTTCTTTTATTTGTGGGAACAAATGGTGAAACCTACTTCAACACAGTTTCTCTGGTATCTTGTGTGCAAAACTTCCCCAAAAGCCGGGGTCCTGTGGTTGGAATTCTAAAGGGCTTTGCTGGGTTGAGTGGTGCAATCTTGACACAAATATATGCTTTGATCCATTCCCCTGATCATGCATCATTACTATTTATGGTTGCTGTTGGTCCAACATTGGTGGCAATAGGTCTGATGTTCATTGTTAGACCTGTTGGAGGTCACAAACAAGTCCGGCCATCCGATGGCAAAAGCTTCACATTTGTCTATGGTGTTTGCCTCCTATTAGCTGCTTATTTGATGGGAGTCATGCTTGTCCAAGATTTAGTTCCTCTTAGTGAAACTGTTTTATCAATGTTTACAGTTATCCTGTTTTTAATCCTCCTTGTCCCAATTGTCATTCCTATTTCATTGACTTTTGGCCAAGAGCAAAGACCTCCAGAGGAAGAGGCACTTCTTCCACAACTACAGAATAATGAACCAGGCAAATCTCAACAGTTTTCTGATGATGTAATATTAAGTGAGCTGGAAGATGAGAAGCCTAAAGAAGTGGATTTGCTTCCTGCATCAGAAAGGCAGAAACGAATAGCGCAATTACAATCAAAGCTACTCCAAGCAGCTGCAGAAGGAGCAGTGAGGGTGAAGAGGAGGAGAGGACCACACAGAGGGGAGAATTTTACCTTGACACAAGCTTTGATCAAAGCAGACTTTTGGCTTCTTTTCATTTCCATGGCCTTGGGTTCTGGATCTGGGTTGACTGTAATTGACAATTTGGGTCAGATGAGCCAGTCTCTAGGGTATAACAATACACATATATTTGTCTCCATGATCAGTATTTGGAACTTTCTTGGGCGTGTTGGAGGGGGTTACATATCTGAGGCTGTTGTGAGGTAAAAAGTCAGTTCAGGCACTAATTAATTTATAAAAAAAGACTCTTCTAAAGTGAGAAAGTAAGAATATATCCATCGTTGATTTTAATCAAAAGCTTATGGCAATCTTAACCCATTAAATGATTTAAAGGTGGATACATCCTTACTTACCGATCCTCCTCCAATAATTAGGTGTGTTATCTATCACTATCTGGACTCTTTAAGTTATTTTTCAAATTCCATTTTTTTACTTGAGCAGGGATCATGCCTATCCAAGACCAGTTGCACTGGCTGTATTTCAACTTGTTATGACTGTTGGCCATGTTTTTGTTGCTATGGGATGGCCAGGGGCAATGTATATTGGCACTTTACTTGTTGGACTTGGTTATGGGGCTCACTGGGCAATTGTTCCAGCTACTGCTTCTGAGTTGTTCGGTTTGAGAAACTTCGGTGCATTGTACAATTTCCTTACTCTGGCAAACCCTGTAGGAACTCTTGTCTTCTCTAGTCTCATTGCCAGCAGAATCTATGATTATGAAGCAGAGAAACAAGCTCATGATGGCCTTCAGAATATAGGATCACTTGTGTCACATGTGCTTAAAGCTGGTCAGTCACTAAAATGTGAAGGTTCCATATGCTTTTTCCTGACTTCAATTATCATGGCAGGATTCTGCATTGTTGCAGCAGGCTTATGCATGATTCTGGTATTTCGAACTAAGATTGTTTATGCCAACCTTTACGGAAAATCTTCTACTAGTAGTCTTCGATTATAAGAGAATTTGGACTATGTATTTTGCTGTCCTTATTCTCCAGAAAGTATTGTAGCTGGTATCCAGGAAAGATTAAAGATGAAAGGCCAAGAATCTGAAGCTGTCTTGAGAATGGAAAATCAAAGAAGAAATAATATAACAAAAAAAAGGAAATCAAGGCTTTGCTAAAGGATGTTTTGCCAGTTTGCTGCTACCACATAATTATGTTTATTCTTTTCTAAACATTTATGTTTTATATTCTTTCCTATTGCAAGCAACATTTGATTGGCATAAATATTAGTCACTAGTCTGTTTTGCCACACTTCCTATCAGAAAGCTTACAAAATTGTCCCTTGTTACTAAGGAAACTATTTTTGTTCTATCAGTAGCAGTGCAAAGGTTATGCTGTATCTGATACTGCATATCATAGTTGCAAAATCTCCTGTTCCTTTTACCAGCACATTGAAGGTATTGTTTGATGATTTTCAATATATTGCTGTTTAATTTATTGTCTAAGGGAATCACCTACCGAAAAAAATATTAACCAGATTACCTACCTAGGTTGGCAAAGAATGTGCAGCAAGTACCAAGTTAACTTTTAATTTTATGTTTATATATGAAAACAATTTTCTTTTAATTTTTTTTTATCTTTTGTTACAAACTTACAATGGAGTTGCTAAGGAGAAATGTCATAATGTGAAGTTAAGTGTGAGAGTTATCAATGGCGCTGACTGAGGGATTGAACTGTTATTTTCAAGTAAATCCACCGGCTTTTATGAACATGAACCAAACCAAAGAACATGTTCACAGGAGAAAATGAAAATTGATTGATCCATGACAATTGAAATGTTACACACACGAGATAAAGGCACCACCTTATTGGGTAGCCCACATGGTCCAAAGATAGCTGGCCGAATGAACAGGTCGAGTAAGTGGCCCTAACCCTCAAGGTAGAGTTATTACTGATAGTTATGGATTCAAATCCTTGTTATGTCAGTTTCTTTGCCCAGATGCTTAGTCCCAAGTGATATAAGTAGAAAAAGACATGAGAGAAAATGAGGAGAAGATGTATTTTTCTCTTGTTTGGTGGAGGAGAGAAATAGGGGAGAGAGAACAAAATTGGTGTGATGCAACTCAAATTTTTTTCTCTCCCAGAAAATGGAAGAGGGAGAGAGGCTTCATGTAAAATGACTTTTGTACACTTCTTTTTGGGTTCTCATTCAATTATTTAATAAATTTAAATAAATTGAATTAAATTAATAATTTATTAAATTAAATTAAATTAAAATTAATAAAATAATTATATTAAACTAATAAATTTTATTATTTAAAATAACTTAAATCAATTAAATTAATTTAAATTATTTGATTATTTAAATTAATTTAATTAATAAAATTAAAATATTTGTATATTGGTTTTTTAGTTAAGGGTATTTTTGTATTTTTTAAAATAATTACATTTCTCTATTCTCACTTTCTATCAAACCAAACAAAAGGAGAGAGAGAGAATACACTTCTTTCTCCTCTATTTCTCTTATATTTTTCTTATTCCAAACAACACATCAAAGATACTCTATTTCTCACCCTTTTCTCCCATCTCAAACTCTTTCTTCTCACAACCAAACAAAGCATTAATGTATTCTTCTCACTTGTAAATCTGATAAGTTCTCCTATCTTGGGGATTATGTCTTTCTTGTGAGGTCTAGCTTCTTAAAGAGATATGTGAACATGATGTACATGGAACTCCCCTAATCCAAAAATATCCTCTGGACTTTTATGTTTGCTAGGATCCTGGCTATCATTGGTGGATCTGTGGTTTGGGATTACGTTTTCGATGTCCTCATCTCCAAAGGATATTCAGGGGCTTTACTCGATCCGAAGCCCACTTTGCAGATGGGGTATATAACACCACAAAATTCATCCTTATGTTTATATGTGTTAGCTTTGCATTATATATGCTGTATATGTTTGATATGTTTGATCTTTATGCATATGTGTATGTTAGAGATAGCTTAGCCTTTGGGAGGGTCTTAATATTGAATTCTGGTTTTTTGGGATCCGCCCGGCCTAAGTTTTCTAAGCCCGTCCTACGTCTACGCCCGACCTAAGTTTTCTGAGCCCGGCCTAAAGTGCAGAAAAATTCACGTTCTGAAATCCTGCAGAATTCGCCCGGCCTAAGTTTTCTGAGCTCGGATAAGAGCCTTCGCCCGATCTAAATTTTCTGAGCCCGACCTAACGATGCTGACAACATTTTGGGGCTTCTGTTTCGGCCCAGTTGCACCCTAATTCGTTTTAAACCTCTAAGTCACGCCCTAAACCCTAGTTTACACGACTCAAACACTCAGAAACTGCCTCCCACCTTTCTCTTTGAGGTCTCATCTCTTTTCTCTAAAAACTCTCTCTAGGTACCATTCTGATCACCGTTTTCCACCGTTATTCAATTGGGAAACACCGTTGCAAACACGTGTTCATTGTGTTTGCTGTTTGGATCTCTAAACCAGGTAAAATTCGTGCACCTTGTCATCCCTTTTTGTTAATTTCCTTTATACTTCTTGAATTGGGGATTAATGGTTTCCCTTTTTAGGTTTTGACCAAGGCTTGGGGAACTCATCGAGCCGCTCGAGGGAAAGCGTTTGGTTTACCGCTTAGCTTTCATTGGGAATCTTCATACCAGGTAAGGGGAGAAGGGCTAGTATGAACATGTAGGCTATGGGGTAGCATAAGATGAAGGGTTAACCCATGACCCTGGTGTTTGATTAAATGCCTAAATGACTGTTTGTATGATAACATGTTTATATGCCTCTATGTCTATTTGTTATATGATGTTAATTGTTGTGATGATGATATTGTCATGAGTGTTATTAATTGATTTATGTTGGTATGAATGTTCTTGTTATTGATGTTGTTTGTTATGAATATGTTAATGTTGTGATGCCATGATTATGATGAGTATGTTGTTATTGACTGTTGTTTGTGTTGTACTCTTTATGAGTGTTGATTGTTGAGGATGTTAATGCTAACAATGATGTTAAGAAGTTAAAATACGTTAATAATGATAATGATAATTAAGGGATGTTTTTCCCAGTTGTTCATAAGACATGAATATAGTGTGAGAGGTAAGATTATGTTCATAGGGCTTAGTTAAAGACCCTTGGATTGATTAGTGAGTGTTCTAGGAACATTAATAATGAATCTATGATTAAAGGATTAATTCCCCATGATGATAAGACATGAATATTAATGAAGAACAGTTAACATTACTGAAGCTGATGTTCAATGGATTAGTAGAAGCCAACAGGTTGAATCTGTGAACTGTCCCAAGGATTTGGGAAAGGGTTTCTGACCATTTCTACCCAGATCAGTACCGCCACGCTCCATTGAGCACGGCCGTGCTTAACAGAGAGCAGGCCCGTGCTCCAGTTTGAAATCCAGAGAAGGGTGCGCTTTTAAGCACACCCATGCTTAATAGGCCGCACGGTCGTGCTTGCCTGCAGGTCCAACACGCCCGTGCCCACCTGACCAGAACAGAACCCGGATGCTGAAATAGGGGTTTTCACCCCAAATGCTTAAAAGACTTAATATGATACCAACGAAACATGAAGACCAAAGACAAGTGAAAAGATGATGTTGAGCCTTGATGCTTAATGGTCAAGGTGTTGTTGAAGTTGTACCTTGGTAGCCTAGTGGCCAAGGGGGACCTTGATGCTTAATGGTCAAGGTGTTGAGCACTGGTGCTTTTTGGTCAGAGTGTTGTTTAACGTTTAAAGTTAAAAGATTAAAGATGATGTTATCTTTGGTTCTTGTTGGCCAATGAGGTTAAGCCATAATAAATGGTGTTGATGGATGTGGTGGATAACGGTTGTTTGTTGTAGGCATGCATCATGCATGGAGTTTTAGAGGGAGGTACGATAGTTAAGGGGAGGTCATCCGTGTGTAAGACGATCTGGGCATCCACGATGATTCATCCGAGACTAAGGGGATCATGTACACCCGTGGTGACGCATCTGAGAATAAGGTGCGTCGGCTATCCTAGGGGTCCACCAATGGTAAGGTGAATTGCCCCGGTGTTGGTGCTTATTGGCCAATGTGGAGATGTAACTCTGGAGTCGCACGCCTGGTGTAGATGGATCCACATGCATTCGGAGTAGTGTTTCGCATTGCATTGTATGATTGATGTTATATTGTGATATGTTTGTTGTGTTGGTATGATGACCATGTTATAAAATCTATGTTGCTATGTTTCTATGTGTTGTATGTTCATCTTGCCAACTATCCTGTTGCCGTTATGTTTATATATATGGTTCTTACTCCCTGTCTTTCGTTGTTTGCTTTGCATGTATCCTTTGGTTATGCAGGGGACGGTGAGCAGCTTGCTGAGGAGTGACTCCGAGGAGCCGCTACTCGTAGTTTAGTTTATGTTTAGTTTAGTTGTTTATCCGAGTTGTTTATCGGATTGGTTATACCGGTTCTGTAATGTGACATCGGGGTTAGGTTCGTTTATGTCTTTCGTTTATGTTTACGTTTATGTTATGTCTTTCTTCTTAAACATGTTTTATTTTTCGCGCTGAGACCTTGTTACAATGTGGTATCCTTTACCCGTTGGTTTTCTTTTATAAAGAATAAGAATGTGTTTATCTTATTTTGAAAAATTAAATTATTTCCTTCTATGTTATCGCTTTATAAATACATCTGGGGTAGAGGGTGTTACAGGGTAGGAAGCCACACTCACAATGATCTACTCAAATCACACTTAAGGAAAGTGTAATAAAGAGATAAAGTCTCAAATATCAAACTCACAAGGCTTAATTGATAATTACTGGATCAACTCTTATGCTATCCATAGAATAAAAAAATTGAATTTGAAAGTGAAATAAGATAATCAAAAAAAGTGTAGGGAATTGAAATCACAAGAAAGACAAGAAGTTCAAATATGGAATTTTTTTTTTGAACAAAAGAGACTTATTGCATTTCAAGGGTTTTCTGCATGTTTTTTCAAGGGTTTGCATGAGTTTTCAACATGGCAGCCGATTGTCCATGGCATTACTTGTTTTCTGATTCTTTTTCTTATCTTAAACAATTCTCCTTACCATTGAAAGACTCTTCTCTTGCGATCTCTGATCCAAAATCTGCCTTTCAAGGCAAGTCTTTTGCACACGTTTTGAGTAAATCTTGTGATATTCCATTGAGTCAACTACCTAAACCTTGTGTTAAGGGAGAGGAAATCTCAATCAAAATTCCTGAGAGTGAGTATCTAGCGGGTTTAGAAGGGTGTAAAAATTATCTTCTTGGACGTTTGATTTTGGCCAAAGGTGAGAAACCAATCAAAATTGCTGACTTGCAGCCCAAGTTATCCATACTATGGAAGGACATTGATAAATAGGGCATTGTTGCTCAAAATGTGCAATGTGCAAGTATACACAATCGTAACAAGTAATAAATAATGAGTAAGAGATAGTTCCCATGAGGATTAGAATGCTGTAGCAATTTCCAAAATTCAGATTAATTGTTCTTGGTAGTTAAGATTAAGGAGTAACCAAATAGTGTGTGAAAGTGTTGATTTTCAAATATTAAAAAGGACAATATAAAAATGTAGTAATAAGAGAATAAGATAATAAAATGGGGTTGTGAACAGATATGATAAAAAAGCCACAAGTATGATCCCTTGTAATTTCAGTTTAGCTTCAGTTTTGCTTCGCGATGCTGTAGCATTTAGCTCCAGGAAATTAAAGTTATGTTTTCCAACACTTGAAAAATAAGGTTCATTAAACGCCTTATATTCCTAGATCCATATTAATTACATCCTCTTATTAATAAGCATGTTCCAGCTAGCTTAAGGACTTGAATGATTATTCCTAATCCATTCAACATATCCTAATTTTACAATTAGAGACTTAACCCTTATCTCTTAACCAAACCCACTTAACTTTACTTTTCCAAGTTCAGCAAGCTAAAGTTCTACTTAAGATAGCCAAGCTTAAATAAAGCAGCATATAAACACAGATTAAGAGAAAATGCAGAAGCTAGCAAAGCATCACTGATATGAGCCCGATGGAGACCATCATGGATCAAGAGGCCCTTCAAGGACTTGGTGGGCCCATGACAAGAGCTAGAACTAAAAAGGCCCAACAAGCTCTACTTCAAATGGTGGGATTTCTAATGGAGACAAAGCCCAAGAGAGAATCATGAAGATGATGAGCCCAAGTTGATAAATTTGCTCATCCAATTAGAAGAAGCATGATGGGGGTGTGCAAGCCCATTTTCAAGAGCTTTCTTTTATTTTCAATAAATGTAATGGACTATGTAAATGGCCCTATGTTACACGAGTTTTAGGATGCTTGGGGAGGGAATTTTTGACTTGCATGCTATAAGAAACTCCTCATTAGTTGTGAATAAAAATTGTATAAATAATGGGGGGTTACACTTTTAATTTGAGAAGCACGTGTAACCACCACATAATGAGTGAGAAAGAGAGTCGTGAATGGGGGTTGGGGGGGGGGGGGGGCGATGAGGAGTGACGATTCTCAGTAGTACGTGATGCTTTTCTCTTTGGAAGCTAAGGAGACTCCGAGTATAGATTATATGCATATCGTGAGAGAGTTTCCCTCCTGATGTTTCAGGTTTGCCACCAGAGAGGGAATTTGAGTTCACTATAGATCTCATACCAGGGACATGACCTATATCAGTAGCTCCTTATCGGATGTCACCCGTAGATTTGGCAGAGTTTAAGAAACAACTGGATGATATGATGAAGAAGGAATTTATCAGACCGAGTGTTTCACCTTGGGGAGCACCGATTTTGTTTGTGAATAAGAAGAATAGAAGTTCTAGGTTGTGTATAGATTTCCGGTAGTTAAATAAGGTGACAATCAAGAATAAGTATCCATTGCCTATGATAGATGATCTGATGGATCAGTTGAAGGGAGCTTTAGTATTTTCTAAGATAGACTTATGATCGGGATACCATCAGATTAGGGTAAAGAAGGAGGATATACCTAAGATAGCTTTCAGGAAGAGGTATGGACACTACGAGTACCTAGTTATGCCTTTTGGTGTAATTAATGCTCCAGCAGTGTTCAAGGATTACATGAACATGATCTTTAGACCGTTCCTCGACAAGTTTGTAGTGGTGTTTATAGATGATATTCTTATCTACTCCCGTACCCGGGAAGAACATGAGGAACACCTGAGAGTTGTGTTGCAAGTGCTGAAAGATAGGCAACTGTACGCTAGGCTATCCAAGTGTGAATTTGGGTTAGAGGTTGCAGTTCTTAGGTCATATAATCAACAAGGAAGGGATAGCAGTGGATCCAGTTAAGGTAGAGGCTGCGATTAAGTGGGAAAGACTGAAGTCAATGAGTGAGGTGAGGAGTTTTCTAGGTTTAGCAGGGTATTACAGGAGATTCATTGAAGGTTTCTCGAAGATTGTGTTGCCTATGACGAAGTTAACGAGGAAAGGTACGATGTTTTTATGGATAGAAAAGTGTGAAGAGAGTTTTCAAAAGCTAAAGGAGAAGTTGAATACATCTCCCGTGCTGACATTACCAGATCCATTAGGACAGTTTGACGTGTACTGTGATGCGTCATATCAAGGATTGGGTTGTGTTTTGATGCCAGAGGGAAGAGTTGTGGCTTATGCTTCCCGAAAGTTGTGGGTTCATGAAAGGAATTACCCGACCCATGATCTGGAGTTGGCAGCCATAGTGTTTGCGTTGAAGATATGGCGACACTATCTTTATGGAGCTAAGTTTAATGTGTTCAATGATCACAAGAGTTTAAAGTATTTGTTTGATCAGAAGGAGCTGAATATGAGGCAGCATAGATGGATGGAATTTATTAAGGATTATGAGTTCGATCTTCAATACCATCCTGGCAAAGCAAATGCTGTGGCGGATGCACTGAGTAGGAAATCTTTACACGTGTCCACAATGATGGTGAAAGAGATGGAGTTGCTTGAACAATTTAGAGATATGAACCTAGGTATGGATTTGACTGAGGATAGAATATGCTTAGGTATGATTACCATCAGTAGTGAGCTTTTGAGAGACCTTAGGATTAAGCAGGGTCAGGATGAATATCTGCAAGATGTGAGTCGAGGCATAGATGAGGGTAAGGTTTTAGAGTTTAGGAGAGGATCCGATGATGTGTTGAGGTTTAGAGATTGGATATGTGTGCCAGAGGATTTAGTGCTTAGGAAAATGATATTAGAGGAGGCGTATAAGAGTAAGCTGAGTTTTCACCCAGGAGCCACCAAGATGTATCAAGACTTGAAGAAAATGTTTTGGTGGCCAAAGATGAAGAAAGAAGTGGAGGAGTATGTTCTATCATGTTTGGTTTATCAGAAAGCTAAGATAGAACATCAGAAACATGCAGGTTTGTTGCAGTCTTTGGATATCCCAGAATGGAAATGGGATAGTATAGCTGTGGACTTTGTGGTTGGATTACCACGAACTCTGAAGAGGATTGATGCGATTTGTGTTATCATTGATAGGTTAACAAAGTGTGCTCACTTATTACCTAATGGTGAGAGTTACAGTCTTGAGAAGTTGACCTAGATCTACATCAAGGAAGTGGTGAGGTTGCACGGTGTGCGGTCGAGTATTGTCTCCGACCAAGATCCTAGATTTACATCTATATTTTGGAGACAGTTACACAATGCTTTAGGAACCAAGTTGAGGATGAGTTCAGCTTATAATCCTTAGACGGATGGGCAGTCAGAGAGGACAATTCAATCATTGGAGGATCTTTTAAGAGCTTGCGTGTTGGAACATGTTGGTAGTTGGGATGAATTCCTACATTTGATTGAATTCACTTACAATAACAGTTTCCACAGCAGTATCGGGATGGCACCATATGAGGCTCTGTATGGCAGAAAGTGTAGGACTCCGTTGTGTTGGTATGAGACTGGCGAGAGCCAAGTGTTGGGTCCTGATATGGTACAACAAACCACAGAACAAGTCAGGAAAATAAGAGAGAAAATGAAGGAAGCACATGATAGGCAGATGAGCTACAGTAACAAGAGGATGAGACCCTTATAATTCCAAGAAGGTGATCACATGTTTTTGAGAGTCACTCCGAAGACTAGAATTGACAGAGCTATAAAGTCTAGAAAGCTTACTCCCCGATTCATTGGACCATTTCAGAATCTTTGACGAATTGGTCCAGTAGCTTACCAGATAGCCTAACCCCCAAACCTTTCCAACCTTCATGACGTCTTCCATGTTTCCTTATTGAGAAAATACTATCCAGATCCTTCTCATGTCATTAAGCCCGAGTCCATACAACTCCGAGAGAATCTAGAATATGAGGCTTTACCGATTAAGATTGCAGATAGAAGGATTAAAGAACTTCGTGGTAAACAGATTCCCCTGGTTAAGGTCATTTGGGATGTTAGTACCGGAGACGCTACTTGGGAGCGTGAGGCAGATATACAGCAGCAATATCCCCACTTGTTTTCAGGTATGCAAATTCCAAGGACGGAATTTCTTTTAAGGGGGTAGAAATGTAACAGCCATAATTTTATGTTTTGTTTCAGTAAGAGGATTAGGTTTAAGGCTTGGATTAAATAGTTAAGATTTTTTTTGAGGTCTACGACCTTTGCATGGAAAGCACGAAGTCATCTCGAGTGAGTTTGAACCTACCCGCATCTTAGGGTTTTCCCCGATTATCGTCTTAAAGGCGTATGAGTGTGAAACAAGAAATTTGGAGTTAGGGTTGATATTAGGCATTTTTGATGGTTTGAGGTTGTTTATTAGGTCTTGATGAGCCTATATTTCAAATCTGAGGTCAATCGGACTTCAAACGAGCTCAGAAAACGAAGAAACGCGTAAGGTCAACGTTGCTGACCAGAGGCCAAGCTGAGCGTGGGAAAGCTGACGTTGAACGCTTGGAAGCAATGCCATGAACAAAGACACGTGGCGGGTGATGTGGTGTGCATGCAGGCATGCTGGTGGACGCTCCCACATTGAGCGTGGGAGAACTCACACTGAGCACCAGCGCGAGGATTTTGAAAAAAATAAGTAAGGTGCAAGAGGTAACTTAAGTTACCTCAGGTGAAATGAGAAGCAACAGAGGCAGAACATAGAAAAGAGAGCAAGAGAAGAATTAGATAGAGAGAGGGTGAGAAACCTAGAGAGAGAAAGAGTTCAATCATCTTGATTTGAGAAGCAGCAGAGGCAGAAAACAGCAGAAGCTTTGCTCAAAGACTTCAATCATCTTGATTAGCCTATCCATCTAGGGATTCATTTTATTGTTTTCCATCGGAGCCCGGGGCTCATCTCCATCCACTCTTACCCATTCTCCATCAGAATTCTTAGCAAGGTTCATCTTTCTTATGGTGCCCTCACCAAACTTGTGAGTCACTTGCCTTGCTTGGAACCTCTCCTCATGTTCCATTGAGACTTCAAATTTCTCAAGCAATTTTACAACCAGACCAGGGTAAGGCAAAGTAGCTCCACTAATTTTGCAATCAACCATGTGCCTCACAATGATATAGCTCTGTAAGACTAAGCTCTTTTGAAGTTTTGATGTATGACAAACAATGTGAATTTTACATGAGTTTTTCAATTTGAATATACACTAATAAAGTGTTCAAGTGTTTGCAAGTTTACTCATGAAGGAGAATGTCAAAGGATCAAAAAATGAAATAACAAAGATCAAAGAAGATCACGAGACTCAAAGATTCAAAGGAGAAGACATGGAATAAAGCATCAAGACCAAGCTTATTGAAGACCTTAAGTTCTTAGATGCTATTGTAAGAATAGAATACTCAATCTCTTAGTGAAGCTCTTGGAAAATTAAGGAAAAACTAAGTTTTCAAAAGAATAATTAAAAGAGTTTTTCAAGGAAAAGGATTTTCAAAATATGTTAATTGAAAAAGGAAATTAAGTGAAGTTATACACCTGTGTGTTACACATGTGTATATTCAGTTAATTTACAAAGTATAGGAGAAAACCTTTCTGTACACACAAGTTGTACACATGTGTATCGAAGCTGTTTCTTGAAAAATATGATGAGTACACAAATATACAAAATTATACACCTGTGTATAGAATAATTCAGATGCTTAAGAACTTGTGCTTTCATGTGTAATCGATGTACACAACCTGTGTATGAAGTTCTGGGCTGATCTGGGTTGGTGTTCTAATATACACTGATGTACAAAGATCATAATCTATGTATTCAAGAACAAGGAAAGAGATACACAGATGTACAAAGATGCTAATCTGTGTACGCGTGTGCTGGAAGTCAAAAACCAGTCTTATACACAGATGTACAAAGATAGTAATCTGTGTACACGTGTGCAAGAGTTGAAATATCAGTTTAATACATAGATGTGCAAATAACATAATATGTGTACGTGCTTTACAAAAGTTCAGAAACTGTGAATACACAGATGTACTACACAGATTATTTAGTGTCAGTTTTTCAAAACTGAATCTGTTTCACTTGTAACAACTTCTATGATTTGTCCAACGGATCTATTTCTTCAAATTAATATATATGGACAATATAGAAACACTTTTCAACAATCTTACGCACTCTGAATTTACAAACTCGAAAATCCAAGTTTCCATTGAGCTTCATCTTAGAGAGAAGAGTGTGATATTCATAAGTGCTTCAATTTGTAATATCTGATTTCTAGAGTCATATTCTTTTCATTCAAGTTTCGATTTGTTGATTAGAGAGTGGCTATCTCTCTGTTGATTTACAGAGATAGAGGGGATCTCTGGGTTACAAAGCAAGTGTGCTTTTGCTAAAGGTTTTCAAGGTAGTGAAGCCTTAATGATTTAAGAGAGGGTATCTCTTAGTTGTTACATAAGGATAGAAGGGATCCTTAATGATTTAAGAGAGGGTATCTCTGAGGTTTTGACAAGGATAGAAATGATCCTTGGGTAGAAAAAGCTAGTGTGCTTTTTGGTGAGTTTTGTGCAAGGTAGTGAAGCCTTGTGATGATTGTAATTGGATATTATAATTTCTGATTATAGTGGAGAAAACCACAGAGGTATGGGACTGGATGTAGGCTTATCAGAGGAGGTAGCTGAACCATGATAAATTGGTTTGTACATTCTTCATACCCTTAAACTTCTTACAATTGTCACATGCATGCTTGTTTTGTTAAAGTTGTTTAAGTGCTCTTGAAACTAAATATTTATGTTGTAATCTTGAGTTAGACTTTGATATAATTGATAGTGCTTTATTATTATCATCATTACTTCATTAGCAACCTGAATCTTGAGAATTAAAATTGAGTGAAAACCAATTTTCTTTAGAAAACTCTGTTTTGGTTGAAATTGCTGAAAAAGTTTTTAATCTCTCAATTCACCCCACTTCTTGAGATTGTAGCCATTACAAACAAGCTCCAGTTGAGCTGTTTCTTCTCAATCATTGCCCATAGCATCAGAATATCATTGTTCTGTAACACAACATGGTTACCTGACCTTGGTAGCAATATCCTACTGAGCACATACTGGAGTAGCCTGTGCTGAACATGCATGGAGCTGATGTTGATCAGTCTCCCTTCTTGTGCATTCTCAACCAAGAGCACCTTCTTAGCCTATTCCTTGTCGTAAGCCTTCAACCAAGAACTTTTAGGTCCTATTCCAGCGAGGTTACTTCCCAAGTAATCCATTCCAGTGAATTGAGAAAACTCATCCAAAGTCATATCTATTCTCTTGTTCTTAACTTCAACAGAAAATCCTACATTATCCATCTCTAGAGTGCAATAAAATGCTTTAATCAAAGTTGGGTATATGTCACTCTTAGTTTGTAGGAAATCACTCAGTTTGTATTCTTCAAGGATCTTGTTAAAAGAGAAACCATTTTTCTCAAAATAGTTGAAATCCACAGTTCTTGCTTCATGGGTATCTCTATGCTTAAAATCATTCTTGTAAAGCATAATGTATTCTTCATCAGTAAAATACCTCTTTAGTAGCTCAATTTCAGTATTGAGATCGTCATCCTCTTCTTCTTCATCAGCCTTTTTTCTCTTCTTTTGACCCACCTTCTTCTTGGGTCCTTCCTTTGCCATCTTCTTCTTCACTTATTTCTTCTTTGGTGCAGGTTTAGATGCCTCACCCACTTTTTCTTTTCCTTTTGCTTAATAGGTTCCTTGATTTGAAGCTTTTCTTGCCTCTGAGAGGTTTGGGGTTTTCCAATTTCTTTCCTCTTAGGGCGTGAAGGTGTGGCTATGGAGGAAAATTGTTGAGATGTGGAGGATTGGGTTGTTGATGATGATGTAGAGTTGGAGGGAACATGTGTAGAAGGTCCAGTTTGCTTAACTTGTGCCATTGGAGAGATTATCGAGCTCTGCTAGGGTTTTGGGTGTTGAAGATTTGATTTGCAAATGTGAAATATTTGGAGGGAAAGCTTAGTATTTATAGAATTTTATCAGTCAATCGATGTACAAAGTATCAGGATTGAATTTTGAACCGTGTTAATTGATAAATAGCCTTAGTCAGAGAGTACCAAGTTCTGAATCTTGAACTCAATCGATGTGTAAATCGATGTATAAGCTATGTCAGAGAGTCCAACACTAGTAGTATACACTCAATCGATGTAGACATCGATGTATAGGGCAAGTCAGTGAGTCCCAAGTTCTGGAAACTTCACTCAATCGATTTATATATAGGATTATCAATTTTAACCAAATGTAAATCGATGTATCAATCGATACATAAGCACTTACAGAGAGTCGTGCTTCTTGGATCAATGGCTCAATCGATGTACAAATCGATTTATAGCATATCAGTTTGATATTTTCTGATTTTCATAGCAGGTAAATCGAAGTTGGAATTGATGTATAAGGACTTCCAGAAAGTCATGTTTTCTGATTTTGTCTAACAATCGATGTAAATGTACTAAAGTCATATTTTTAGATTTATACATAGATTGCACAACTTGTGTACTAGCTTTGAGGTTTTGGTTTTAGCTTAAGCTAATCGATTGTCAAATCGATGCAAAGAGATCAACTATCAAACAATCATGAATTCAATCATACAACACATCAAGCATGTGTTGGATCAATTATTCCCAATTCTCTTCTTATGTAATAGAAGCTTTCCTTAGCCGATGGTTTAGTGAAAATATCAGCTAATTGTTTAGATGTATCAACATATTCAATAACTATATCTCCATTTTGAATATGATCCCTTATGAAATGATGTCTTAATTCAATATGATTAGTTCTAGATTGAATTATTGGATTCTTGGTTAGATTTATAACACTAGTGTTATCACATTTGATTGGCACCTTCTCTAAGAGAACACCATAATCAATGAGTTGTTTCATCCAAAGGATTTGTGCACAACAACTTCCTGCTGCAACATATTCAGTTTCAGCAGTTGACAAAGCCACACTTGTTTGTTTCTTACGAAACAAGGAAACCAGTGAGTTCCCTAGAAAGTGGCAGGTTCCACTAGTACTCTTCCAATCCAACTTGCATCCAGCAAAGTTAGAGTCAAAGTATCTTATAAGGTTACATGTTGAACCCTTAGCCTACCATAAATCCATCTCTCTAGTTCCTAGAAAATATTTAATGATTCTATTTAAAGATGTTAAATGAGATTCCTTAAGGTTTGATTGATATCTTGCATACATGCAAACACTAAAGATGCATCTTTTGAAATGAGTTAACATAATCGATTATTATTTCTAAATAATCGATTACTGTGCGAAGAAAATAATTTTTAAATGGGCTTGACCTAATTTCCTTAGACTATTTACTTATTCTATATAATGGAAACTTAGGCTTATAACAAAGTGCCAATTCCCCATTTTCTAATTATTCTAAAACTCTGTCATTGTCATTTTCTATCACTCTCACTACTAATGCACTTTGATCATAATATTGAGAGAGCTTTACACCATATAGGTGTTATTGTACTTGTGTTAGATTTTTCTTTAATTCTTTAGGTTCTTTTATTCTTTATGCGGAAGCTTTAAATCTACAGGCATACATCCTAGAGCACATTTACCATATAGCCTAGGATCTACATCATGCCAGATTACTAGGATATGAATATTCCTGGATCCATAGGGGTTCATGATCTTAAGCGTTCTTTAAAGGATGAACTTGATCACCAACCTTCATGTACAGAGAACGGCAATCAATCACGAACAAGGGGGTTGATCGCCTTCTTGTGCATAATACCTTGACAATCAATATAGATGATGATAACAAATATATGGTTAGAGATGGCTTCATGGTTCTTCCTCAACCTAGACTCCTTATGCCTTAGTTTCTCTTCAGATGGGGAAAAGAGACGGTGTGCGTTATGTCTGGTGTATTGGGGACCATAGCCTATATATAGGGTGATGGCCAATTAGGGTTCCCATTATTCCGAAATTGGCCATCGGTGACATCCACTGATATTTTATCCATATCAGATAATTATTGATAATCAATTATAAAATTAGAAATATGATAAGCCTTATCTCTAAATTGTGTTAGAACCAAAGTGCTTTTGAATAAAAATAATCTCTTAAGTTTTGATGTTAACAAAAAGGTTAAATTTGTATGGCAAAGTGTTGTCAAAGATCTAACTTGTTTGTTATAAGTATGCAGGGACTATTTGATTTATACGAGTCAGAGGAACTTAAAATTTAAAGTATGGAATCTATCAGATTCTATTTCAATCCTCTAGACGAGTCTACAACTCTTGGTAAAATTCTGAGACTATTAACTTTGTGTTAGACGAGGTCTTAAAATTAACTAAGGTAGATGCGTTACTAAGTCTAAAGAAAAATTGAGTAGACGAGACAATGAAATATAACAAGTCCAAAGACTTGATAGACGGAGTAGTCTCACTAGATGCCACGTCAGTAGACGATCTCTTAAGTATAGCACACCCAACTTTTGGAACTAGACGAAAAGTCTATAGACGCATTATCATTAGACGAGCCCGTCTCACTTATAAGCTAATCTTGCACATCCAAAGACCTGCGTGTCCACTAGTTTTAAAACGTGAACCCGTCTAAGCTTAAAATGTATTTATTTCAAATGATTGATTATTTAATTCAAAGAATATATATCTTTTTACTCTTGCTGCTTCTATTGTTTAAAATCTTTATCTCTTGGATTAAAGAACTTCGTACCATTGAAACCATAAACCTTTGTATGCTATCAACTACATTGTTGTAAAGATCAAGACAAGTACAAAGAAGGAAAGTCAGAAAGCAACCTTTGGTACAACAGAGAAGTGACAACTCTACTTTGAGCATTCCTCCGATAATCAAAAGCACTTCTCCAAGAAGCATATCAAGTTATCAGTCTCAACGGATCTAAGCATTTAATGCTATGTCTAAACGGATATAATTTGAAGACCGTTGATGAAGATCAAGATAGAGAAACACTTCAGCTATTTATACTTGAAGAATATCAAGAAGAAATAGTAGAGATACACATATACAAGAGATATACACATGAAGCTCTGATATCATAATGCAAAAACTCTGTTGATTTTGTAAAGCAAGTTCTCTTGTAAATCTTGCTGATCTTAAAACTTTCAAATCCTCACACATAGTGAGTTCTTAGATCAAATCAGTTAATCTCTTTGTTAGAGTTAGAGCCTGAAGATGCTTGGTAGAGAAAGAATACTTGTAGCTTGAAGAGGTGTTGAATACTTGTAACCTATTTGGAGAATAGTGGATAAAACCTTCAGGTAGAAGGGACTGGACGTAGCTCTTGGTTGGAAGAGAGTGAACTAGGATAAAACAATTGTGTGATTCTTCTAACCCTTATCTTTTATAGTCTTTAGTTATACTAACTGTGGGGTTTTGAATCTGAGTTTGTTAACTCTTCAAAAACGTTTTCTTGTTTGTGTGTTGTTTCTATTGTTTTGCTTGTAAAAAGTTTGAGAAAAGGGTTTTTTGAAAAACTGTTAAGAAACACAATTCAACCCCCTTCTTGTGTTTCCCTGTGTCAACTTCAGTTGGTATCAGACCTTAGCCTCAAAAGGGTTGAGCATCTAACAAGTGCTGAGGGAGTACGATCCAAAAAACATGGGTACAGAAGGTCAAGCAATCAATAGACCTCCTCTCTTTGATGGTAGTGATTATGACTACTGGAAAAAGAGAGTGTTGGCTTTTCTTAATGCACAAAACGTAGACAGCTAAGCACTATTTGATGTGTGCTATCACCAGATCTGAGCATGATAAAGTCCATAGCTGTAACACAGCCAAGGAAATATGGGATACTTTTGCCCTAGCTCATGAAAGGTCATCCCAAGTTAAGGATTCAAAGATAAGCATGCTGGTTCATCAGTATGAGTTATTTAAAATGTCTGAGCATGAAACTATAGATCAAATGTTTGGAAGATTCCAATCTATCACCAACAGTCTTAGATCTCTTGGAAAAACCTATGAGAATAGAGATCATGTCAGAAAAATTTCGAGGAGCTTACATAAACAATGGAGACCTAAGGTCACTGCTATTCAGGAAGCAAAGAACCTTAATACTCTCACTTTGGAGGAACTTCTTGGATCTTTAAAAGTTCATGAGCTTGAGCTCAATGAAGAAGAAAGTTCCAGAAAAGGAAAATCTATTGCCCTAAAGGTAAAGAAGGCTAGCTCTTCTAAAGTTCTTAAAGATGAGGAATCCTCTGATGAAGCAGACCCTTCTGTCCGTGCTGAAGGATCTGATGAGCATGAACTGTCTTTCATCTCCCTAAAGATTCAAAATATGTGGAGAAATAAATGTGGTTTCAGTAGGAAGCAGTTCAACAAAAAATTCATCAAGGAGAAATCAGACTCTAAGGAAAAAGGCCCACCTCTGTGCTTCAAGTGAAAAAAGCCTGGTCATTTCAAAGCTGACTGTCCAAATCTGAAAGACAAAAAGAAGTTCTTCAAAAAGAAGAAGGGCTTGATGGCTACTTGGGAGGATCTGGATTTGGCTTCATCCGATGAGGAAAATGAAGCAGAGGAAGAGGCAAATATTTGTCTCATGGCTGGTATATCATCAGAAAGTGAATACACTGATGCTAAGGTAATGGATTCTAACCCTTCCATTCTTCAAGATGCATTTGATGAATTATTGCACAACTCATCAATTCCGTCTCATGGATATAGAAGTCTCAAAAAGAAATTTTCAAAACTATCTAAATAATTTGATAGGGTTTGCATGGAGAAAATAAGTCTTGTAAAAGAGAATGACAAACTAAAGTCAAAATGTCAGTCTAATTGACAAACTCAAGTGTGAGTCAATTGTCTCTTGTGAAGTTACAAAACTGAAACAAGATGTGACATACCTAACAAACACTCTGTCTAAATTTGTAGGTGGCTCAGATAAACTAAGTTTAATTTTAAGGTACTCTAGGTCCCCGCATGATAAGTCTGGCCTTGGTTATGACAAAGAAAAGCATGAAGCATCTCATAAAAAGCCAAAACCACATATGCATAGTAGAACTTCAAAAGCTCAAACACTGCATGTTAAAAGTAAACTGAGCTCATCCAACACTTACTGTAAAGTGTGTGGAAAAGGTGGTCATATAACATCTAGATGCGTACATCATAAGCATATTAAATATGCTCGACCAGTGACTACTAACAAGAAAAGACCCAAGTCAATCTTGGTACTTAAAGATAAGATTGTACCTATTGCAGACTTGCTTAACAACAGGAAAGAAACATACATCCTGGTACTTGGACAATTGTTTCTCACGTCACATGACGGGAGAAAGGTTTATGTTACAAGACCTTAAACATAGGGATGGTGACTGGGTTACCTTTGAAGGTAATCAGAAAGGGAAGATCATTGGAGTATGTAAAATTGGTAAACATCATTTTCCCTCCATTGATAATGTTCTATTAGTTAATGGTTTAAAACACAATCTGCTAAGCATAAGTCAATTATGTGATAGTGGGTTTGCTGTTTCTTTTGATAAGAACATGTGTAATGTCAAGAAACCTGATGGATCACTCTTATTCACTGCCAAGAGGCAAAAGAATCTGTATAAGATTAACTTGGAGGATCTTACAAATCAAAGTGTCTCATGTTTGGTGTCCATTGAAGATGGGCGATGGATTTGGCACAAAAGGCTAAGTCATGCAAGCTTGAAGTTAATTTCAAAGCTAAATAAGCGTAACCTCGTGAGGGATTACCAAACCTTTAGCACGAATCTAATGCTCTCTGTGATGCATGTCAAAAAGGAAAAAAAGTCAAAGGTTCTTTTGAATCTAAGAATATTGTTAGTACCAATAGACCACTAGAGTTGCTACACCTTGATCTGTTTGGACCAACCAGGACTGCCTCTGTTAGTGGAAAGAAATATGGTCTAGTCATAGTAGACGACTACACTAGATGGACATGGGTTATGTTTCTAGCTCATAAAGATGAGTCTTTCAGGGTTTTATCTATATTCTGCAAACGTGTACATAATGAAAAAGGCATGTGTATCACTTCAATCAGAAATGACCATGGGGGAGAGTTTGAAAATGAGCTATTTCAAAAGTTCTGTGAAGAAAGTGGAATACTTAACAACTTATCAATACATAGAACACCACAACAAAATGGTGTGGTAGAGAGAAAGAACAGATCTCTTCAAGAGATGACTAGAACAATGCTCAATGATAACTCTGTCCTTAGACACTTCTAGACTGAAGCTGTTACTACTTCCTGCTACATTCAGAACAGAATATACATTAGACCTATCATGAATAAGACGCCTTATGAATTATGGAAAGGACGAAAACCCAACATATCTTACTTTCATCCTTTTGGTTGTAAATTATATACATTGAATACTAAAGATCAACTTGGTAAGTTTGATGCTAAAGTAGACAAAGGATTTCTGTTAGGGTATTCTGAATCATCAAAAGGGTTTAGAGTTTATAACTCTAGAACCTTAGTAGTAGAAGAATGTAGACATGTTAAATTTGATGACAAACAACCTGATAAGAAATTATCAGAGCTTGATGAAGCTATTGCAGATTTGAATCTCAAGCATTCTGAAATTCAAAAAAAAAATGTCAAACCTAATTATCAAGTGGACGATCCTCAACAACATGAGTCAGAAACTTTAACTTCTCAACAAGAAAATGTTCAAAGATCTTGGTATTTCAGGTATTATCATCCTCAAGATCAAATCATTAGGAATCCCAATGATAAGCTAAGAACCAGGTCTACATTCATAGAGCAAGATGATTATGTGTTAGTCTTTGAGTTAGAACCAAAGACAGTAGACGAGGCTCTACTAGACTAGGGCTGGATTCTTGCAATGCAGGAAGAATTGAACCAGTTTGAGAGAAGTGAAGTGTGGACTCTTGTGCTTTTACCAAAAGATAAATCAGTTATTGGAACCAAATGGGTTTACAGAAACAAGCTTGATGAAAATGGTAAGGTGATAAGAAATAAAGCTAGACTTGTTGCACAAGGTTATTCACAGGAAGAAGGTAGAGACTACACTGAAACTTTTGCACCAGTTGCTAGACTAGAAGCTATTCACATCTTATTATCATTTACTTCTCATCATAGTATGATGCTATATCAAATGGATGTAAAAAGTGACTTTCTAAATGGTGTTATTAGTGAGGAAGTGTATGTTATGCAACCTCTGGGTTTTGAAAGTGAAACCCAACCTAAACACGTATATAATTTAAAGAAAGCTTTATATGGCCTTAAACAAGCTCCTAGAGCTTGGTATGAAAGGTAAAGTTATTTCTTAATGGATAATGGACTCAGTAGAGGAAAGGTTGATACAACCTTATTTAGAAA
Source organism: Sophora flavescens (assembly GCA_030762895.1). Classification (NCBI taxonomy): domain Eukaryota; kingdom Viridiplantae; phylum Streptophyta; class Magnoliopsida; order Fabales; family Fabaceae; genus Sophora; species Sophora flavescens. The sequence goes on along the minus strand of CM061066.1, from coordinate 108,799,876 downwards.
ATCCAATAAGTCCAGTTTCATTGTTGTTCAAATATATGTTGATGACATAATCTTTGATGCTACTAATGAATCTCTATGTAAAGAATTCTCTAAGCTTATGTAGAAAGAGTTTGAAATGAGCATGATGGGAGAACTCAAGTTCTTTCTTGGACTTCAATTTAAACAAACAATGGACGAGGTGTACATCCATCAGACCAAGTACATAAAGGAATTGCTAAAGAAGTTCAAGATACATGATTGTAAACCTATGAACACCGCTATGCATCCATTGTCCATACTGAACAAAGATGATAAAGATAAAAAGGTAAACCAAAAGGTATATAGATGTGTGATAGGATCTCTGCTATATCTTATTGCATCTAGGCCTGATATTATGTTCAGTGTATGCCTATGTACTCGATTTCAATCTGATCCAAGAGAATCTCATTTATCAACAGTTAAAAGAATATTTAGATATTTAAAAGGTACTGCTAATCTGGATTTGTGCTTTAAGAAAAATAGTGATTACATATTAGTTGGATTTTGTGATGCTGACTATGCTGGAGATAGAATTGAAAGAAAAAGTACCAGTGGAGGATGTCACTTCATTGGAGCTAATCTAGTCTCATGGTCGAGCAAAAGTCAAAGTACTATTTCCTTATCAACTGCTGAAGCTGAGTATATTTCGGCTACTAGTTGCTGCTCACAACTTCTATGGATCAAACATCAATTGGAGGAATACAATGTGTTTGTAAGTAGTGTTCCACTTATGTGTGATAATACTACTGCTGCAAAAATCTATCTAAGATATACAAAAAGGGATTATTGATATACAATTTGTGGATACTGACCATCAATGAGCAGATATCTTCACTAAACCTCTTGCAGAGGACATATTCATATTTATTAGAAAATATCTTAATATGATTTGTCTGGATTGATTGTGCGTCTATTGCATGCGCGTCTATTTCTCAAATGCGTCCAATGCATGTTACATGTGCATCCAATAGGCATTGCATCCATTGACTGTTTGCATGGTTTTATCAGACTCGTCTATGCTATCTTTTGTTAAATTTACATTAATTCATGTCCAAGACATATTTAATAATATCCTTATGCCGAGTCAGTTATTTCCATCAATCCCATCAATAGCTTTTTACGGTTTCAAAAACCTGCGCCGCATCAATACTCATTACTCCTTTCCTCATATGTTTTCAATTTTTTTAAAAATTATTTTATTTGGGAAAACTCTTCGAATTCGAAACCATTTTAAGTAATACTTTTTCCCTCTGAAGAACCTTTCGCATTCTTTTCTCTTTGGACCTTCATGTACTGTATTTTCTTGCTACCAAACCCTAACCTTCAAACCTCATTAATGGCTTCCTCTTCTATTACTTCAACCATTAATGTGGACAAGCTGAATCTTGCTGTCGAGCACCACTTTAACTTTGGTATTTTGGAATAATATAACTTGGATGTGAGCAAGAACATCACTGCTGCTCTTTAGGATGGATTGTTCTTAGAGAAAGTCTCAATCTACCCTAATCTAATCAGGTATTTCTGGAGAAACCCTCAAGTAACAATTACGAAAATCTCTGCTGAGATACTTGGGAGAAGAATAATTGTCTCTGAAATGATCATTTCGGAAGCTATCAACTGTGCTCAAGAAGGAGTGGTCCTTTCTGATACTTGGGAGAAGGACCTTGGTGGTTCTGAGGTGATAGTTGCCTTCCTGATGAGAGAAGATATAGTGAGAACTCATTCATGGAAGTCAGTGGAGATGAAGGACAAGGTTCGTATTCTTCATCAGTTGCTGAACAAAGTTTTTCTTCATAAGACTGGGTCTAAGGACAACTTGTCAGCTCTACACAAGTTCTGTCTCTGCCATCTCATCACTGAGACTAAAATCAACCTGTCCAGAATTCTCTATGGAAGATTCAGGGATGTTGTTGCTCATAGGAAGAAGCTCTCTGCAATTACATTATGTCACCTTCTGTCAAAGATCTTCAAATATCAAGGAATCTATGATTTCCTTGCTGCTAAGTCCCCTGAAGAGCAAGAAAGAATTCTAACTGAGAAGGGTGTGTCTGCTGCTGATTTTGGAAGGATGAACATAGCCAACTTGAATCTCAGCACATACACTACTGCTGATATGGCTAAAGAAGAAGAAATGCTGAGGATTAAGGAAGAACAAATAAGAAGAAAAAGGACAATAAGAAGAAAAACTACTGCTGCAAGGAAACCAATTGCCAAAAAGTCTTCTGCTGGCAATGTGATCAGGGAACAAGCTGTTGTTGCCCCTCAACCTGCCATATATCAGAAAAGGACAAGGAATCTTGTCCTGTCCCATAATGAAGATGAAGATGATAAGGACAATGTCCCCATTGGTGATGTTTTGAAAAAGCAGAAAACTACTGCTGCTGCTGCTGCTGTTGTTCCAACAAGGTGAAGGCAACCTCAGAGAAAGGCCAAGTCTATCATGGATACTAAGGTAAGCATCCCTGCTAATGACCCTGTACAGTTAGCAGTTGATGCTTTAGTTCAGAGCTTTGATGATACTGCTGCACCTGCATTACCTGAATTACCACACACTGATGTTTACTTACCTATACTAGCATCACCATAAATCATTTCACCACAAACAGCCTCACCTTCCCACTCACCTGCTCAAACCTCACCAAACAGACCACATTTCCAACCCATAATACTTGCAGATGATCCCTGGTTCAATAAACCAGATGATGTAGGGATTAACCCTGGTGCCCCCTTTCTCAAAATTCCAAGAACCAAATTCCCTTACACTAACCCTTCAGTTCTCTATGATGGCAACAGCTGGGCCAAAGTCAAAAGAGACTGGAAATTACTCTATCACAAACATGAACCAGAACCATAGTCAACCAGACCTTTCTGTCCCCTGCCTGAATATGAATATGAACCTAAACCTACCTACACCCCATGGCATGTACCCATTCCCTATGAACAGACTCATCCACTCGTGCAAGTAATACGGTGGTGAGACCGATTATCGTATCCACGGGGATTGGATGTCAATTACCAGTTCACAAACTCAGCAACTATCTAGAATAAAATATGAATTCAAAATAAATAAAAGAAAACAATCAAAATCTTTTTGTATTTTTGTTGAGCACTTGGAATGCGAAAAGGATATGTTGGGACTAGACTTCACCAAACCTCTGCCTCATGTACTTCCAGGACTAGATACCTCCCATTCATGCTTCAGATATTAAAATCAATCCACTAAATTACTCAAGCCCCGATTCCTCGGATGGCAAGAGCCTAAATCCACTAATAGACCTTAATTCCTTAGGTGGCCTAGATTAACGAATCCGCATTAGGATTAAGGATTACGCGATTACTAGTAAACCAAACTCCATTCCTAGACGCAAGGGTTACTAGGTGATTAAATTCAATTCCGGTTCTAATACAAATTTCCCAATTGCATATCAAAACACAAATCGAGTCATGGGGGTGCTAGCCACAACAAGCATTAAGCATGGAAAATCAATCACTAATACGAAGGCATGAACACAGAATAATCAGTCAAGGCAAATACATAATGATCAGTTTTATTACATCTAATCCCAACAAACGGGGATTAGCTACTCATAAAAGAGAAAGCAAAAACCAGAGAAATAGGAGAAGAGGAGAGAAGAAACTCTATGGGAGCTTTCCACTATCGTCACAGCAGCCCCTCTCAGTAACTCTGTTCTAGGGTCACAATCCTTCCTTAGCCGCAGCCTCCAAGGTCTCTATTTTTAGGTCTGAAAGTCTGTGTCAGAGAACCCCAGAATCCTCTCTGGAATCAATCCAGAATACTTTTTTTGTCAGTTCTGTGCTCTATTTATAGAGAGGCCACGCGTCACGGCCGTGACGTGTTCTGGGGTGGGTGCGCTTTCAAATTTGGAGCATCATGGCCGTGATCTGTATCACGGCTAGGGCGTGTTCGCTTCTGTCTCCACCAAATGGTCTGTCACGGCCGTGATGGGCATCACGACTAGGCCGTGACAGCTTCTGACTTTTGCCTTCTGCTCTGCTTGATCATGGCCGTGATGGTCATCACGGCCAGGCCGTGATGGGCTCTGTTTGGCTCATATTCTTCACTTTCAAGCTCTGTTTCATCCAGGCTCCATCATGGCTGATTTTGATCATTTTTACATTAATTCCTGCAAAACAACACCAAGAAACCGCTTCACCCATTCTAAGGGAAAAACTAACTAAAATCAAATAAAGAATGCCTAGTCTATATGAAAAATGCATGCAAAAGTGTATATGAAACATCATGTAAAATCACACTATCAAATCACTCTTATTCAATTGCTTGTCCTCAAGCAATCACTAAGGCCAGAAGATCAAAATAATTAGTGCATGGATAGTTAATCAAGAACCCGAGTAAATAATCCAAGTAACAGGCATTTTCAATAAGTACTCAAGAGACAATCAGTTTTAAGTCCAATTAGACGCTTAGGTTTCCTAGAATCATATTCTCACTGATTCGGGCACTCTTGCTCTTCTGAAGATCACCCCAAGCTTGTTCATTTGCTTTCTCTCTCTCTCACCTCACTCAAGTGTTAGGGACATAAGACAATTCGCTCCATTTTCCTCACGGAATGAATTCTACCATAGGCTTGACTATCAACCAAATCTCTACTTTATTAACGAAACAATTTAGAATCAAGAGGTCTTTCGCTTTGGTTGTAACGGGGCCATGGGATTAATCGTTAGGTGGGGAAATCAAGAAAATGACATTTCAAAAGGGCTAAACCAAGTATCAAGCATTTTAAACATGACACCTTCTAAAATACCTTTTTAGGTTTCAATTCCTTTTTCCACCTTTCCTTCTTTCTTTTCATTTTATTTCTCATTTCTTTTTTTTTGTCATCCCCTTCTCCATATATATTTATTTTTCTTTTGTTTTTCTTTTATTTGGAGAAGGGGAGATTTTCAGCTCAAGAGAAACATTTTTTTCTGATTTTCTCATCCCAACTTTTTCAACTACCTTTTACCCTTTTGTAATACTTTAGAAGGTATCCTACCAAGCATATTTATCAAAATATTTTTGGGTACCAAGAAAAGTATTTTATTCTTTCAGGCTCAAAATTGGGCAACTAAGGGGTAGCATTTAGTCATTCAAAGCTCAGAAGGCCAGAAAAATACCTATTGCCTCAATCATTTTCAAAAATGTTTTCAAAAATTTTTAAGCTTCAAAATGGTTTCAAGTCAAGTTCTAGAGAGATATCATCCAAGAGGAATAACACTCTAACACAAAGAATGGGGCATATTTAGTGAGTACCTTTTTTTGGCTAAAACATCTCACATTTAGTAGTTCAAAAATCAGTGAGAAACACAAATCTATGTAACCATATGCTAATTATCAACTATCACAGATCATCTCAAGCATTTTTTTTTGTTGCCTTATCACAAGAATAAAAAATTGGGTTCAAGAATTCACTATCTCAATTTATTTGGCACTCAGTTCTTCACAATTGGATGCATTATCTAAGCAAGTCAATCTAATTGCGTGATCATGCAAAACTATCATGCAAAACTATATAAATGCAACATGAACAATGCAAATGCAAAATACCCCTACCCCAAGCTTAGGAATTTACATTGTCCCCAATGTAAACAATCAAGTTGGAGAGAGGAAAGAAAAATGGAACGGCTTACCGAGGCGGTAGCGGGTGTTGGCTCTCATTCCAGTCAGAAACTTGTTGAGAAATTCATCACGTCTGTGAGCCTCATCACGGGCAAGCAGTTATCATTTCTGATCCATGGGTGTTGGCCTGTCACGGCCGTGAACCCCATCACGGCTAGGCCGTGATGCTCTCTGCTCTTCAGGGTCTTCTCATCACGCCCGTGATGTGGATCACGGCTGGACCGTGATCCTTTCTGATCTTCAATTCTGGCTCATCACGGCCGTGACCAGTGTCACGGCCTGGGCGTGATGGTTGCTGCCTTTGCTCTTTTCCTTGTCTTCTTGCTCTCCCTTCCTTCTTTCCCTGAAAACACTTGGCAAATCTCAATTTATTATTTTTCCTCTTGATCTTCTCAAATTATTCAAGAGGTTAGAATCAAAAAACAAAATATAACTAAAGATAAGGGTTAAGAAACTTGGGTTGCCTCCCAATAAGCGCTTCTTTAACGTCACTAGCTTGACTCATTAAGAAGCATCCACCTGGATCCCATAACCTGTGGTATAAAGACCAAGGGGTGCTCAAGATGTAAGATCCTCCACCCGGATCCCATAGCTTGTGGAGTGGCGATTGCAGAGGCAATATGACTCCACCCTTACTTCCTCCTAGCCAGTGTGTGAAGACTCCATTGACCTTTACAATTATGAACTCACTTCCTCTCTGGTCAAATGGTGTTTTCACGAGGAAGTTTGACAGACAAGTGGAATGGGCTAACTTAGCAGTGTCCACACATGCATGTAAGCCGACATATTTGTTTAATGCAGCAAAATCAGATTGCTCAGCAAGCATGGTGGAGTCCACTACCACTTCGTCTTCATTTTGAACTATCCCCCAAACAAGATTCTGCTCAAGCAATGCTTCATCTGACTCTTGTACTAACTGTCTACAAATCTCCTCAACTTGCATTTTGAAGTTCTGCTTCATAGCTTCAATACTGTCATAATTGGCTCTTGCCTTGGCCTCAGAGGTGGATAGTTCTTAGGAATACTGTTCTAGAGCAGCTTTCAACGGTGTTTGCTCCTTCCATTCCCATTCCTCTTCTTGTTGCTCTTCTACCACCACCACTTCATCTTCACTCATGTCCATGCTAGCCAATAGATTCTCTTCAATTTGAATTCCATGTGGCTTTTCTGCTAGTAATTTAAAAAATTCACTGCCTTGTTCTTCCAACTTCTGAAAGATGTCGCTTAGCGATGCCATTATATTACTAGTATTTTTCCCTGCTCGCATCTCAACCCTCTGAATCATGGAACCAATTTCCTCCAGGCTACGCTCTATGCTCAAACTCAGAGGATAAGCATCTATATCCCAAAGAATCTCCAGCAAATCAGGATCCAGCTCGAAGTGTGGTGGTGGTTGCAAGGATGACAAAAAGCACTGCCATTCCTCCTTGGAGTAAATCTTCACGTGCTTAACAGTGATACCATCAAACACGATCCAGCCAAGTTGAGCTTCCCAAGTTGGATGGTAATGATAGTCCATGTGTTTCCTCACCCTTGCACAAACAAACACTCAAAAGAAAAAAAATCAAATATGTACAGAGAAAGTGTCGAATATATACAGAAAAATAAAAGATAAAAAATGTCTAAATTAGTTGCCTCTTTTGTTACTACTGATATTGGAAAAACCAATCCCCGGCAATGGCGCCAAAAACTTGTTGACGGTTCTGGGCAAGTATACCCAGTCGTGCAAGTAATACGGTGGTGAGACCGGTTATTGTATCCACGAGGATTGGATGTCAATTACCAGTTCACAAACTCAGCAACTATCTAGACTAAAATATGAATTCAAAATAAATAAAAGAAAACAATCAAAATCTTTTTGTACTTTTGTTGAGCACTTGGAATGCGAAAATGATATGTTGGGACTAGACATCACCAAGCCTCTGCCTCATGTACTTCCAGGACTAGATACCTCCCATTCATACTTCAGATATTAAAATCAATCCACTAAATTACTCAATCTCCGATTCCTCGGATGGCAAGAGCCTAAATCCACTAATAGACCCTAATTCCTTAGGTGGCCTAGATTAATGAATTCGCATTAGGATTAGGGATTACGCGATTACTAGTAAACCAAACTCCATTCCTAGACGCAAGGGTTACTAGGTGATTAAATTCAATTCCGGTTCTAATACGAATTTCCCAATTGCATATCAAAACACAAATCGAGTCATGGGGGTGATAGCCACAACAAGCATTAAGCATGGAAAATCAATCACTAATACGAAGGCAAGAACACAGAATAATCAGTCAAGGCAAATACATAATGATCAGTTTTATTACATCTAATCCCAACAAACGGGGATTAGCTACTCATAAAAGAGAAAGCAAAAACCAGAGAAATAGGAGAAGAGGAGAGAAGACACTCCATGGGAGCTTTCCACTATCGTCACAGCAGCCCCTCTCAGCAACTCCGTTCTAGGGTTACAATCCTTCCTTAGCCGCAGCCTCCAAGGTCTCTGTTTTTAGGTCTGAAAGTCTGTGTCAGAGATCCCCAGAATCCTTTCTGGAATCAATCCAGAATACTTTTTCTGACAGTTCTGCGCTCTATTTATAGAGAGGCCACGCGCCACGGCCGTGATGGCCATCACGACCAGGCCGTGATGGCCATCACGACCAGGCCGTGATGGCCATCACGACCAGGCCGTGATGTGTTCTGGGGTGGGCGCGCTTTCAAATTTGGAGCATCACGGTCGTGATCTGTATCACGGCTAGGCCGTGATCGCTTCTGTCTCCACCAAATGGTCTGTCACGACCGTGATGGGCATCACGGCTAGGCCGTGACAACTTCTGAATTTTTCCTTCTGCTCTGCTTGATCATGGTTGTGATGGTCATCACGGCCAGGCCGTGATGGGCTCTGTTTGGCTCATATTCTTCACTTTTCAAGCTCTGTTTCATCCAGGCTCTATCATGGCTGATTTTGATCATTTTTACATTAATTCCTGCAAAACAACACCAAGAAACCGCTTCACCCGTTCTAAGGGAAAAACTAACTAAAATCAAATAAAGAATGCCTAATCTATATGAAAAATGCATGCAAACGTGTATATGAAACATCTTGTAAAATCACACTATCATACCCCATGGCATGTACCCATTCCCTATGAACAGACTCATCCACTCCCATCTGCCCTGTACAACCATATTGGACCTGCCCTCACTCACCTTCCACAAAAGAAATTTCCAGCCAAAAAGATCTACCCTAACCTAATTAAACCCCCACCCTTCAAACCCTTCACAAATGGTGTCAACGGGCACATTATACCTGATTGGACTAGTGACCCCAACAAAGCCAAAGCTCCAACAATTTTGCACAAAAGGACAAGAACTGATAGAAGCCCAAAGTTCATTCTGGACAGAGAGACATCTTGGGTAACCTTTAGGCATCCATGTGTTTGTGGAAAATCTGTTGATCTTGTGGACCATTTCATGTATGCTTTCATGCAAAAAGAGTTTGAGGTGCCTAGGTATGTGAGAGTTGCCAATTTTGTCCCACCAACTTGGTTGTTCCATACCTTGGAGAGGACAAAGATTGGAGTCATACCTTACATGATTTGTCCAAGACTACCCATGATATACTTGAACAAGGATAAGGATCCAAAGAAGCGAAGGAGCATTGCAAAGAACCCAGAAAACAACACTTGTATGATCTTAGCTGATACCTCAGTCTCAGTTGATCAAAATATAATTGGTTTCTGGATGTCACAACCTATTGAAGACATAGTTGAAGATGCTGCAGTTGATATCTGGATAAGTCATATGATGACTTGTGATAAGGAAGCTTCATCCTCTGGACCGAGTGAACAAGATAAGAGAAGCATTCCAAAAGTTAGAGGAAAGTGTGGACTCTCCAATGTCATATTCTACATTCACAAGGACACTCTAGGAATTCCTCTCATAAGTCCTATCTATGAGGAAGACCCTGTTCACTGGGCTAAAGAGTTGCCTCCTCCTATACTCACTCTTGCTTCATCACCACCCCCATCTCCTCCTTCTGAGCATACTGAAGAAGAAATCTTTGTTGAAAGACCGGATTTGAGTGCTGATACTGATCAACCAGTAACTGGGAATGAGGAAGTTGCTGAGTTTGCCCCAAGACAAAGTACTTCTGAAAAGCACTCATCTCAGCCATTGGCTCTGACAGTCATCCATCCACATGATCAACCTAAAAACTCTAGAGCTATAAGCGCCTTTCAAGGTCAAGCACATACTCATGACAGCGCTAAAAGCTTAAGACCTGCTCTGCCTCAGAATTTTGAACAGATTATAGGAAAGATCATAGAGGATAGGGTAAAAGTGGAAACAAGGAACAAGTCAAAGAGCAAGTTGCAGAAGCTTTGGCTCCAACAAATGTGAGGATCAATAAAATGATGAGCATTCTTCAAAGCTTCCAACAAAGCCATAATCTGCCTGCTCAACCTCATCCACCTCCACCAAATCAGAACACTCCTCCTCTGTAACACCCCCTTGGGCATTACTTTGTAAGCACGTGCGGGAATGAATTTGAAAGGGAATTTCGATGGTTGCTTTCGGAAATTAATTTATATAAATATATAAGCGCCAGAAAATGGGTATAAAGTTTGTTAAATACGGTTACGATATAATTTAAACCTGTTTTGAAATAGTAAGATCACATTTTCACCTATCATGGTACAAATTCTGGTCATATATAGACCATTTGTCATATGACCCAAAACCTAAGTCGTGACCGTCACACAGACTTACAAACCTAGCCAGGCAAGCCTATTTATTTTCGAAATGTACTTAAATAAAAAGCTTGAATATTTTTACAAAAATTTTGACAGAGTCTCCTCTGTAATTGCAACATCCCAAAATAAAAACTCCTGTTGAAATATTTCTATTTTCATCCCAGAAATTCAAGTCATACAAAAAAACATAAAGACTGTATTTTTCTGAAAATATTTACATAAAAAAATACCAGACCAAAATGAAAGATTTTTAAATTTTTCATCCAAAAGAAGGGCTCTTCGAGCCATTTACATTCCATCCAAAAATAAAAGCTCTCCGAGCCATAAACATAATACTAACATTAATCAACATCATATCACAACCTAAGCTGGTCATTCTAAAAGATATTCATGGGTAAGACCCCTATGGTTCTCGCCATTATACTTGACATTATACATCTTCCAGGATTCAGAATAATATCCTCGAGCGAAACTGGAAACCTCTTCTGCATCTTCTGTATGCGTATACCAAGATACAATAGCAAAAGCAAAAAAAACAGATACATGCAAGGATGAGTACCAATATATGGACTTTAAAACGATAACCACATGTACGACTCTCAATTCCCACTTAACATATATATTCACAAATAAACAATATATATTTATCAACGGGTTTCATACCCGACAGTCATAACCGTTTTAAAAAAACCATGACACTTCAATATTCCACAACTAACTTTGAGACCTAATCTCCGGAGCTCCAACCAACAAGTGAATGAGCTGATCAGGCTCTAGTTGCCAATTAAGGCAGAATCAATGCCCGATATGGCAAAGTTCTATTGACCATTCCACAGTCCAACTCAAGGTAAAGTGGTGACTACATATAGCACATGGTCTACGTGGTCATATATTGATCAGCCTCTGGTTAACTAGTTTTATAACTAGTAAGACCATGGTTTTTGTGCTAATTATTCGAGTTTCAATTTCGTTTTAGCCCAGATTTGGATTTGATTGTCCTCAAGCAACATTTTGAGTTTCTTAAGTAGTTTGGGACATTTTAGTTAATTTTTGAGTCAAATAAAGCATTCACTGCTATTTCATGTTTTCAGGTTAAAAAGGGAAGCACTTAGAGGCAAGGGAATGAAGAAAACAATGGAAAATGCAATTCTGGAAGATTCGCCTCGCGAGAATCTACTCGCCTCGCGACCCTGAAGACCAGCCTGAACAGCAACAGTCACCCTTTCTGCTTCGCCTCGTGAATCACTATCTCGCCACGCGAGCCTAAAGGCCTGACTGTGCCAGAGAATGTCACCCTTTCGGTCTCACCCCGCGAATCACCATCTCGCCTTGCGAGAACCCAATTTTGAACTCGCGCCACTTTTAATATTCGCCTCGCGAGCGAGCGCAGATCCTGAAGGTTATGAATTGCTGTTTTAGGGCAGATTAGAAAAGAACTTTTGATATCCACTGCTGCGAATTATTTTCTAGGTTTTGTGTTACGTTTGTAATGGAGAACTAATTCCCTGGGATTAGTCTGCTGTAATCGGTTTCCGCCGCACTTGAAGTTCTATAATTCCCAATCTTATTGCTATTCTCTTTCAATATTTTCCTATATGTCTTGTTTGCTTAATTCAAGTGATATAGGATAAGTCTTGATTAATTTCGATGATTGTATGCTCCTTACTCTAATCGTGTTTACTTAATTCGCGTGTGTGCAATCGTGTTTGCTTAATTCACGAAGGTCTTAATCCGTTTGCTTAATTCGGAAGAGGAACATATATCTCGTAGTGTCAATTTCGCTTGTCTAATTGTTGCTACAATCGAAAAGGGATTATAATCCGCTTAGGGCATGGAATTATGTGAATCGATGATAGTTGGGAAATTGAAAACAGTAGATTAAGCATTTTTAGCTTATTTGACAATCACTTATTTGCATTGTTTTTCTTAATTTAATCATTCAACAACACCCCTCCCCCCCGGAAACTGATTTTGTGGTTAATAACAATCCAAGAGTCCTTGTGATACGATACCCGAGTTGTCGCGCCCTAGATGCAGTTTTTAAACCACTCGTTCTTTTTGACCCGTGTGCGACAGCGTGTCAAAATTGGCGCCGTTGCCGGGGACTCTTCGGTTTTTATTAGCCTTATTAGGAATTAAACTTTTTTTTTTTTTTATTTTGTTGTGAGTGTCTTGAGCTTATACGTTTATATCATATGGATAGTATTGCACATTGTGATTGTCGTGGTGATGAATCTTAGTACTTCCCATGGGTGATTATATGCAAAATTATATGCCTTATGTTGATTATGAGCCATCATGCATATATTATCCTGGCTTCACCGGTGGTTATGAGTTTAGCAGTGATTTTGGCATGAACGGAGCGAATGAGGTGCAACTTTGCTATTCTGGCCAACCTGGTGGGGAACATGGCTGCTTGAATGAGTTAGCCTCCTTAGTGCATCAATTGACAGTAAGCCAGCATCAATATCAGCCTGACCCCACACCAGTCCAACCCAGTCTGGAAGAATTGGTGCAACAAATGGCAGAAGACACTCTTGAATTCCAACAGAGGACAGAAGCAAGTCTTCAGGATTTGGCCACTCAAATTGGTCACATTGCCTCCGCCTTGACTGCACTTCAATCACAACGTCTCCTTGAAGAGCAGTCAGATTCGCAAATAGATATTCTTGGCGATGATTCTTATGAGCATTCTGTTTCTCAATTAGAGTTGCCTTCTGACATTGTTGATGACACTTATTGTGATTTGGTTGCACCTGCTGATTTTCCATCCTTTTCTGGTTTTGATGATGCTTACTCATGTGCTGATTGTACTAACACTAACTTTTGTGCTGTGTGTGCTGAGATTACTGCATGTATAGAAGGTGATGGATTTGGTAATGCAGTGAGTGAAAATCGTGCAGAAGTTGAAGCAGCACAAGTGATCCTCTCCACTTGTTTGCCACCACCCACTGTGAAGCAGCCAACGATGGAGTTCAAGCCTCTGCCTGAGAGACTGGATTTTGTGCACTTAAATTTGAAGGCACTATGGCCAGTCCAAGAGGTTGAATCCCATTTTTATTGGGAAGACTTTGTTGCCAAGGAGGTCATCTTTGACCCAAGAGGGAGTGAGAAGTCCGCCGCACTTGGCGAGGTCACCATGATTGTCAAGCGCTCACTTTCATACTTATGCTGCATGTCATGGGATCCGGGAAGATCATATTGCACTTTGAGCATTCCCTGGCCACTGTATCACAGGCAGTGGGATCCCGGTGGAACCACCTTCATGAGTTTTTCTAAACCTTTATCTTTTTAATTATTTTGCTTGCTTTGTTTTGTGTCATTTGTGTGTTGAGTCTTGCGTCGGTGAGCTTGTTGGATTTTAATCAAATTTTGCATAGATGGATTGCATGATATGTGTTGGCTGTTGATGATTTCCCCTAGGTTTTAAAAATTGAAAATTGATCCCCATGTGAAAAATTGAAAATTGAACTTTGAGATATTTTGTTGTGATTGCATGATCTATGATAAGTTTGGGGTGAAGGGATGCACACACTAGGGATTGAATCTCGGTAAACAATTTGCGAAAAATGTCCAGGTGAGGATTTGAGCCTCCAACATGTTTTTAATTGTGTGAATCACTTTCAAGTTGCACTTTCCCAAATTTGCTTGAATCTCTTCATGGTTTGCATGCTTATGTGGTTGCATGAAATGATTTAGGCAATTTTCTTTGAATTAACTACTTGGCCTAAAAATAACCATCCCTATGCATGTTCCCTAGTTAGCCACATTGAGCCTAATTAGCCTATTGTTTCTTGATGACCCTATGTTATAAGCCAAAAATCTGAAAAACCATGTTAACCCAATCTTAGGATTAGGAGAGCATGGAAGCTTAGAAAGACAAGGGTTGCAAGAAACTAAGTTTGGGGTGGCTACAAGGTTTGATATGTCATTCTGTGTTGAGAAAAAGAAAAGTAAAGGTTGGAGCCAAAGGCAAAAAGAAAAAAAAAAGAAAAAAAATAAAAAAAAAGAAGAAAAAAAGAACAAATTGTAAAAAAAAAAGGGGGTATTGGAAGAAAAAGGCTGTAGTCACCCAAAGCGAAAAGAAAATGAACGTGGGGATTAAAAGACCTAGTACCTTCGAATATCCCACCTTTAGCCAGGCTCCATTACAACCTTTAAAAGACCTTTTGATGTTGCATGCATGTTTTCGTGGGAACTTTGTTTGAGATGAAAATCAAATTCATGGGAAGTGCTCTTGAAATGTGAAAATGAGTGAAAAGTTGATAGCCTAGACAAATTGAGCGAATGAGTGAAATATTTCATGCCCTTGTGAGAAAGGCAATTGTTTGAAATTGGTGATCTCCCTTTTGTGTGTAACTTGGATCCTCAACTCAGATTATTGATTGCATGAATGGTGGAATTATCAATTGTTTAAAGTAAATGAACGTGGGGATTACATTGTTGAAAAGGGGGAAAACATTGAGGAAAAATTGTTTTGTTGAAATTGCATGAAGTTTGTGCGAAATTGGTTGAATCTTTTAAGCTTGCCAAGTTTGAGTCTTTTTTAGTTTTAGTTTGCTTGGGGACAAGAAAAGTTTAAGTTTGGGGTATTTTGATCAACCTCTGGTTAACTAGTTTTATAAATAGTAAGACCATGGTTTTTGTGCTAATTATTCGAGTTTCAATCTCGTTTTAGCCCAGATTTGGATTTGATTGTCCTCAAGCAACATTTTGAGTTTCTTAAGTAGTTTAGGACATTTTAGTTAATTTTTGAGTCAAATAAAGGATTCACTGCTATTTCATGTTTTCAGGTTAAAAAGGGAAGCACTTAGAGCCAAGGGAATGAAGAAAACAATGGAAACTGCAATTCTGGAAGATTCGCCTCGCGAGAATCTACTCGCCTCGCGAGCCTGAAGACCGGCCTGAACAGAAACAGTCACCCTTTCTGTCTCGCCTCGCGAATCACTATCTCGCCACGCGAGCCTGAAGGCCTGACTGTGCCATAGAATGTCACCCTTTCGGTCTCGCCGCGCGAATCACCATCTCGCCTCACGAGAACCCAATTTTGAACTCGCTCCACTTTTAATATTCGCCTCGCGAGCGGGCACAGATCCTGAAGGCTATGAATTGCTGTTTTAGGGCAGATTAGAAAAGAACTTTTGATATCCACTGCTGCGAATTATTTTCTAGGTTTTGTATTACGTTTGTAATGGAGAACTAATTCCCTGAGATTAGTCTACTGTAATCGGTTTCCGCCGCACTTGAGGTTCTATAATTCCCAATCTTATTGCTATTCTCTTTCAATATTTTCCTATATGTCTTGTTTGCTTAATTCAAGTTATATAGGATAAGTCTTGATTAATTTCGATGATTGTATGCTCCTTACTCTAATCGCGTTTTCTTAATTCGCGTGTGTACAGTTGTGTTTACTTAATTCATTAAGGTCTTAATCCGTTTGCTTAATTCGGAAGAGGAACATATATCTCGTAGTGTCAATTGCGCTTGTCTAATTGTTGCTACAATCGAAAAGGGATTAGAATTTGCTTAGGGCATGGAATTATGTGAATCGATGATAGTTGGGAAACTGAAAACAGTAGATTAATCGTTTTTAGCTTATTTGACAATCACTTATTTGCATTGTTTTTCTTAATTTAATCATTCAACAACCCCCCCCCCCCAAACTGATTTTGTGGTTAATAACAATCCAAGAGTCCTTGTGATACGATACCCGAGTTGTCGCGCCCTAGCTGCAGTTTTTAAACCACTCGTTCTTTTTGACCCGTGTGCGACAGCGTGTCATATATCCATTAAGGCACAGTGATGCAAACTGCATGAATACTTGCCATCAAGCATTCAAGTCCTATGCAAAGGCACGTCTGCCCTGTAGTGCATGTAAAACATTTTGTTCTCGTTGTTTTCTTTGTGATCAATCTATAGGTGTCAGAGCTAAAAGTCTCACGACTAAATTACCAATTTAAACTTTCAAGTTTAATACCTCGTTCCAAAATAACTGACTCCAAGTCAAAAGGTGTGCAAATCACGAAATCCATACCGATGCACCAGTCTTGGACGCGTAGATTTTAGTGCACAAAACCAAATATACGGTTTGTAGGACATTATAGTCCATAATTCCTCTTCGGAGCCCAGGCCCATATCTTAGAACTCTAGACCCGACGTCTCGGTTGCTAGGCTCGTTTAAACCATTTTTGTTCTGTGAAATAAAAAAACAAAACCAAAGTTTCCTCAACCTATCCAAGTTGATGGAAATAACTTTATGTTTACCGAAAATCCTTTTACGTTGGAAATTCGTTTTGTAAACTTAACAAAATTCTTTAAAACTTATTTTTGTTCAAAAATCAATAATTTGAACTGTAAAACCATATTTGAGGCAAATTCTCAATAATACCCTCTTTAAAAACACTTTGGTAAATATTGACGGAATTGTGCGTCGTTTGCTGTTTTAAGACGCATTTAGGTAAAAATAGGACTCTTTGTCGTAAATTAATTTTTTCAACACTGTAATAAACTTATTTTCAAAACTTTTTCTCTTAAAATATTATTTTATAATATTTATAAATTACTCAGGTGAAAATTAGCAATGCTAAAATATTTTCACGGTTACGTCATCACTATAGCTCATAAAACGCTCTTCTGCTGTTAAATGATTAAAATAATATTATTTTTTACTTTTTCCCATTTTTCATTAAATAAATAACTAAGTAATATTATAATACTATTTCCATTGAATTAAACTCATTAATTCATAAAAAAAGTTTTTAGCTGCTTTTAACTCTTATTTAATTGAGCTCTGACCACTGTCAGGCTTTCAAACTCACAATCCACATCAACAATTATTTCATATCAATAATATGACACTAAGAAATTTAAAACATATCACCAAATAGAACAAATAATTAAATGCAGTTAAATTAAATAGTTAACAGCAGATAACCAATAAGCAAATAATGCTAACTACAAAATAAATACTTACACACCATAAATATGACACACAATAACAACTACACATGGCTATCGGAAAAATACCTCAAGATTTCCCTTACCTGAAAGCAAAGTATCTCTGAGAAACAGTTGGTCGGAAATCCAAGTAACGCCGATAACGTGCGTATCTGATAACTTAGCTTATCCTTCATTAAACATAACACTCAATCAACAAAAAAAAACAACTAAATCAAGCCTAAAATCCTACATGTTGGTTTCGGCCAAGGGCTGTGTTTGGGGTTAGGAATCTCTAAAAATTCTAAACTTTTGGATTAATCACTCCTAATTACTCAAAACCCTAAATCAATGGTTATTGAACAAAGATTGAATTTAAATTTTCCAATCCCTCATCAAATGAATTTCGGCCATGATCTATAAAATGGCTTAGAGACCTTCATTTGGTTCATACAATATAGATTCAATACCTAGTCAGCTAATAAGATTGAATCATGACAAACTAGTTAGGAAAAATTGGAACAAAACCCTAGTTTTCTAGAGTATAGGTTCGGCCTCTTTAGGTTTTAAGGGTTAGAAAATTTTGTTTGATGCAAGCTTCTAGATCTAGAATATAGAGGTAATAATAGGATTATATAAATTGGTTTCATGCTCATTGGATTTTCCTATGATTTTCTATGAATTTTTGAATCTAGAAACCCTAAAATGCATCATATTATTAAAGACTTCAAAATGAAAAACTTATTGAAGAACATGATGCTAAATAAGGAAGATGATTAAGGTTTACCTCTTGGAATCAAGAAATGAGCAAGAAATCTCCTACTTCCTTCACAAAATCAAGCTATGGCAACTTAGGGTTTAATGGAGAAAAATGAAGAGCAACCATTTGGAGAAGATGAGTTAGGCTTTTAGAGAAGTGAGGATGGCTTCATGGAGTGCATGGGCCATGGGTTTTGAAGGGCATTTGGGTCCAAAGTGCCAATTTTGAGGGGTAAAATAGTAATATTGTACAATGGCAAATTTGTAAATAAAACCAACATAAAGGGTAATTTAGTCTTTTCCTCCTAAAATGTAATCATGACTAAGGGTAGTCATCCCATGACTCACTCCTTGTGACTCATCATGATTTGACATCCTATTTATCCATTAGCTAGTCCCGCAAATTCCATTTTCAGCTCCGTCGTTTACCCGATTTCGTATAACGCCCGCATAATATATATTATTTCACTTTTAAAGTGAAAATTTTTAAAATAGCCAAAGAAGTTGGAAACATCATAAAAACCTCAAGTGTTTCGTTCACGAGTCAAAATTAGGTCATTTGAGCAGTAAAATTCTTACTGTCATTAAATCGCAGACCGAGTTTTGTCTGAATTTTCGACCTAAAAGGGGGAGAAAGGATAGAATTAAATTTTATATAAATATATAAAGTCATTTTTTGGACATGCATACTGTTTTATTACATATTCTGCTTGATATGATCTGATATTGCTATCTTTGATATATATCTTTGTTTTGACTTCTAAGCTCCGATAGCTCTGATACTGTGTTTAGCTCTGATACTATGTTTTTGAATTTGACTAAGTTAAATATGGTATGAGCTGCTACTTATCTGTTTTACCTTTTTAAGTTTGAATGCTTTGTCTTAGGGGGAGCTCTATAGCTCTCTTAGACTTTGCTCACTCAAATTTAATTGGTTTTTGTCATCATCAAAAAGGGGGAGATTGTTAGAAACAAAGTGATTTTGGATTAAAATAATCTCTTAAGTTTAGATGTTAACAAAAAGGTTAAATTTGTATGGAAAAATGTTGTCAAAGATCTAATTTGTTTATTATAAGTATACAGGGACTATTTGATTTACACGAGTCAGAGGAACTTAAAATTTAAAGTATGGAATCTATCAGATTCTATTTCAATCCTCTAGACGAGTCTACAACTCTTGGTAAAATTCTGAGACTATTAACTTTGTGTTAGACGAGGTCTTAAAATTAACTAAGGTAGATGTGTTACTAAGTCTAAAGAAAAATCAAGTAAACGAGACAACAAAATATAACAAGTCCAAAGACTTGATAGACGGAGCAGTCTCACTAGACACTATGTCAGTAGATGAGCTCTTAAGTATAGCACGTCCAACTCTCAGAACTGGGCGAAAAGTCTGTAGACGCATTATCAATAGACGAGCTCGTCTCACTGATAAGTTAATCTTGCACGTCCAAAGACCTGCGCATCCACTAATTTTAAAATGTGAACCCGTATAAGCTTAAAATGTATTTATTTCAAATGATTGCTTATTTAATTCAAAGAATATATGTCTTTTTACCCTTGCTGCTTCTATTGTTTAAAATCTTTATCTCTTGGATAAAAGAACTTCGTACCATCTAAACCATAAACCTTTGTACTCTGTCAACTACATTGTTGTAAAGATCAAGTCAAGTACAAAGAAGGAAAGTCAGAAAGCAACCTTTGGTACAATAGAGAAGTGACAGCTCTACTTTGAGCATTCCTGTGATAATCATAAGCACTTCTCCAAGAAGCATATCAAGTTATCAGTCTCAACGGATCTAAGCATTTAATGCTATGTCTAAACGGATATAATTTGAAGACTGTTGATGAAGATCAAGATAGAGAAACACTTCGGCTATTTATATTTCAAGAATTTCAAGAAGAAATAGTAGAGATACACATGTGCAAGAGATATACACATGAAGCTCTGATATCATAGTGCAAAAACTCTGTTGATTTTGTAAAGCAAGTTCTCTTGTAAATCTTGTTGATCTTAAAACTTTCAAATCCTCACACATAGTGAGTTCTTAGATCAAATCAGTTAATCTCTTTGTTAGAGTTAGAGCTTCAAGAGGCTTGGTAGAGAAGGAATACTTGTAGTCTGAAGAGGTGCTGAATACTTGTAACATATTTTGAGAATAGTGGATAAAACCTTCAGGTAGAAGGGACTGGACGTAGCTTTTGGTTGGAAGAGAGTGAACTACGATAAAACACTTTTGTGATTCTTCTAACCCTTATCTTTTACAATCATTAGTTATACTATCTGTGGGGTTTTGAATATGAGTTTGTTAACTCTTCAAAAAAGTTTTCTTGTTTGTGTGTTGTTTCTATTGTTTTGCTTGTAAAAAGTTTGAGAAAAGGGTTTTTAGAAAAACTGTTAAGAAACACAAATCAACCCCCCTTCTTTTGTTTCCCTGTGTTAACTTCAAATTGATCATGTAAGACTCAACGACTTAGAGATTTTGATATATGACAAATACAATTTAATGTGTGTGCAAGTGTTTTAGTGTCAAATTTCAAAGACATGTATCAAGCAGCGATCAACAAGTTCATTAAGCAAATGCAAGGAAACTATTCAAGGAAGAACTTGAAGGAATCAAGGAGCTGCACGTAGAAATCAAAAGAGCAAAGTAAAATATCAAAGGATCATCAAGACCAAGCTTAACGGAGAATTTTAGATTTACGTCTTAGATGATTTGTAAGAGAAAGAAATCTCTTAGTCACAAATAGCTCAACTAAAAAGACGCATGAAGAAAATCAATTTTCATAACCTGTATTAAAAGGAATAAGTTTTCGTTAATGAAAATGATTTTTTGGAAATAAGATTTCATAAGAAGCGCTTGTCCACTAAAGTAATAGAAGAGCTCGTCCAACACAAGTAATAGAAGCGCTCGTCCAACACAAGTGATAGAAGCGCTGGTCCAACACAAGTAACAAAAGCGCTCGTCCACTAAAGTGACAGAAGTGCTCGTCCACTAAAGTGACAGAAGTGCTCGTCCACTAAAGTGATACAAGCGCTCATCCACTAAAGTGATACAAGCGCTCGTCCACTAAAGTGATAGAAGTGCTCGTCCACACAAGTCTTTGGACTTGCAAAGTCCTTAATGAGAAGCTCCATCCAATGACGTGGCATATGGAGCTCGTTTATTATCAAGTAAGAGCCCTAAGGATTGAATACGACGCCGATGTAGAATCTTATTTCAAGAACCAGAATCAAGAAAACAGATTCTGTTATCACACCCAAATCTGTTTTAATTGATCACAACGACTATAACTTGTTTTCTATATATAGAGGGATGAAAGGAACACTTTTACAACATATTGAACACAATTAGAAATTTTAAGCTTGTTGTGTTAGTGTGTGAAAACCCACAGGTGGAGTGGGGACTGGATGTAAGTCACAGTGGTGGTGACTGAACCAGGATAAATCTGGTTGTGTGGTATCTCTATACTCAAACTCTTTAATTTCTGTCTTGCGCATATAGCTATGATCTTGATGTTCTAAGTATTCAATTGATATCAGTTCTTGATCTGCATAATTAGTATTGAATCTTGAGTAAGTTGTAATAATAACTGTGTATTCAATTCTATTCTCAAGGATCAATATTTGAATTGAATCTTGCATCATATGTGATAAAATTCGAATAGCTTAATTTCTGATTCTTAATCACTGAAACCGAAACCTGCAAGTTTGTTCTTAATTATTAATGCTTGTATCTGAAACTTTCATAACTTGTTCTTAATCTTTAAAGGCTTAATCAGTTTTTGTATTTTTTATTACTGAGTTTTGAACCCGAACCTATTCTGTGATCTATTAATTCTGAATCAATCTTTCTTATCCACATCACCTTCTATTCAAGATTTCATAAAAAGCCCTTCACTGTTTTTGTAAAAGATCCTGAGGCCACAAATCTGAAAACTAAAGTTTTGTGAAAAGTTTTTTAAGAGGGAGAGATTTTATGAAAACTCAATTCACCCCCCCCCCTTCCTGAGTCTTTGAAGCCAAAAAAATAATTGCCATCAGAGCTAAACACTTAAGTTTGGCTTAACAACTATAAGAGTATGACTTCCAATGACTGTTTGAATGAAGGGGCTTCCCTTGAACGCCCTCCCGCCTTCAATGGATCTGAGTATATCTATTGGAAGGAAGGAATGGTAATCTTTCTTGAGGCAGCAGGTGTTGACATATGGGATGCAGTAGAAAATGGACCATTTGTCCCCTCTATTATAGATGTAATGGTGCTCCAAGAAATAAGCCTAAAACTAAATGGAATGAGGATGATAAGAAAAGAGTTCAATATAATGCATGTGCTAAGAATATTATAACATTTGCTTTAAGCCGTGATGAGTTTTTCAGGGTTTCAAATTGCAAATCAGCAAATGAGATGTGGGATACATTGCAAGTAACATATGAAGGAACCACAGATGTCAAAAGAGCAAGAATGAACACCCTCACACATGAGTATGAGCTGTTCAGAATGAAGCAAGGAGAACCTATGACTGAAATGCAAAAGAGATTCACTCACATTATCAACCAACTTACTGGAATTGGAAAAGCTATATCAAATGAGGATCAAATTAACAAAGTAATGAGATGCTTGAGCAGGGAATGGCAACCTAAAGTCACTGCAATCTCAGAATCTAGAGAGCTCTCATCAATGACCATTGCCACAATGTTTGGAAAACTGCAAGAGCATGAATTGGAGTTGAACAGACTAAATGAGAATGAAGAAACTGACAAAAAGAAAAAGGGATTGGCTCCGTAATCACAAGTAAGAGAAGTAGAAGACAGTGATGATGATGATTCAGCACAAAAGGTAGAGTCTGAAGAAGAGATGGGAATACTAGTTAAAAAATTCAAGAAGTTCCTAAAGAAGAAAGGCAACTTCAAAAGAAATCCATCCACTTTTCAAATGAGAAATTTCAGCAAAGGTGACAACTCTTCCAACAACATCACATGCTATGAATGTGGAAAGATTGGTCACATGAAGCTTGACTATCCAAAACTGCAAAAGAAGGACAAAACATAAAAGTTTGACTCAAAGGACAAGAAATGGAGAAAGCCAAGAAAGGCCTACATTGCTTGGGATGATAATGATGTAGATTCCACTGAAGAATCTGAATCTGAGGAGGCAAACTTGTGCTTGATGACCAGTAATCATAGTGATTCAGAAAGTGAAGTAAGTTCTAATTATCAACCTTCTTATGATGAATTGCAAAATGCTTTTGAAGAACTTCATAAAGAATCCATTAGACTTGCTAGATTTCTAATTAAGTCTAAGAAAACCATCACATGCCTAGAAAAGAAAAATTATGTTTTAAACAAAGAGCTAGATGAATTAAAAACAGAAAATTGTACTGTAAAAGAAAGATTGGCTACTGTTTTGGAACCACCTATATGTCATAATTGTCCTAAGTTGGAGAAACATATAAATCATTTGAATGGTGATCTATCTAGAATTACTAGTGATAAAGACAACTTGAATGCATTACTTGGACAACAAAAAGAAATGAAAGAAAGAGAACTAGAAGCTAGGAAAAAGGTCTTGATTGCATCTAACTCTAATTTTTCTAAGTGTTATACATTGACTAAGGAATTGAAAAACTGAAAAATGACTTAGCCAAGTTCACAAATGGTAGAGATAACTTGAATGCTTTATTAGGACATCAAAAGTGTGTTTATGATAAGGCTGGAATAGGCTATGAACCTAAGATACATGAGAAATATTTCAAGAATTTTTTTGCTGCACCTAAGACATCAAACACATCATTTGTTAAATGCAATTTTGTGCTAGAAAAGGTCACACAGCTTCTACATGTCAATATAGAAAATCAGCATACAATAAATCTAAGTATATATGGGTTCCTAAAGGAACTATTGCTGCAACTAACTCAAAAGGACCCAAACAGATTTAGATACCTAAAGCACAAACATGAAATTCTGTTTTGTAGGTGTGGTAGAAGGTCAAGAGCAAAAATTGAAATCATGATATATAGCATTTTCCAAACACAAAATGGGTAATAATAAAGAAAGAATATTGATTGAATATGGTTTCTAATTATCATTATTAATGTATGATTGTGAATCTTTGTGTTGACTTATATATCATTGTATAATATGTCTACATTATTCTATTAAAGTTATTTGATCTATCTTGGAATAATCATATGGCTTTAATTTGTTTCACAAATTGAATCTAAGAAAATTGATGAAGCCTTAAATGATTTGTTTTGCTTGCTATGCAACAATTAACTTTGAACATGATCTCTATCATAAGAACTTTTATTCAAAGTAGAGAAATTGAGATTGAATATGTTGATACAACTAAACAACTTGCTGATAATTTTTACCAAGCCCTTGAACAAGGAAAGCTTGTTTTTCATTAGAAGAGAATTGGGCATAATTGATCAATCCTATATCTAATCTCTAAAGAAACAAAAGAAAATCAAAAAGGAAGAACTAGTTCTAGGAATTCATAGGAATTAGAACTCAGTTTTTTTTGCAAGGTAAAATACCTTAGTTTGTAATTTTGGCTGATGGTTTCTGTTCTTTTTGATTTGTCCTTGCACCTATCCCTCTATCATGAACAATTTTATATGCTATGTTTGAATGTTTAAATGATTGCCTTCTCTATTGCTTTGAATGTTTCTTTTCTTTATCTTTTTTATAATGCCAAATGGGGGAGGAAAAGTATGATATAGAGAAAGGGGATAATAACAAATTATACATGCATATGTTGAGGGGGAGCTTATAGGCTTACATGATTAATGGGGAGTAAATCAAATTCTGCTCTGATAATTTTTTTGCTCTGATATACTTCTGCTCTGATACCATGATATAAATCTGTCAAAAACACTTAGCTTCTGCTACACTTATACTCTGATCTTATAATTTGTTAAAAGATTTGTCATAATCAAAAAGGGGAGTTTGTAAGACTCAATGACTTAGAGATTTTGATATATGACAAATACAATTTAACTAGTGTGCAAGTGTTTTAGTGTCAAATTGCAAAGACAGGTATCAAGCAGTGATCAACAAGTTCATTAAGCAAATTCAAGGAAAATATTCAAGGAAGAACTTGAAGGAATCAAGGAGCTGCATGTAGAAATCAAAAGAGCAAAGTCAAATATCAAAGGATCATCAAGACCAAGCTTAACGGAGAATTTTAGATTTAAGTCTTAGATGATTTGTAAGAGAAAGAAATCTCTTAGTCACAAAATAGCTCAACTAATAAGATGCATGAAGAAAATCAATTTTCATAACCTGCATTAAAAGGAATAAGTTTTCGTTAATGAAAATTATATTTTGGAAATAAGATTTCATAAGAAGCGCTCGTCCACTAAAGTAATAGAAGCGCTCGTCCAACACAAGTGATAGAAGCGCTCGTCCAACACATGTGACAAAAGCGCTCGTCCACTAAAGTGACAGAAGTGCTCGTCCACTAAAGTGATACAAGCGCTCGTCCATTAAAGTGACAGAAATGCTCGTCCACTAAGGTGACAGAAGTGCTCGTCCACTAAAGTGATACAAGCGCTCATCCACTAAAGTGATAGAAGTGCTCGTCCACACAAGTCTTTGGACTTGCTAAGTCCTTAATGATAAGCTCCTTCCAATGATGTGGCATATGAAGCTCGTCTATTATGAACTACGAGCCCTAAGGATTGAAGACGACGCCGATGTAGAAACTTATTTCAAGAACCAGAATCAAGAAAACAGATTCTGTTATCACACCCAAATCTGTTTTAATTGATCCCAACGACTATAACTTGTTTTCTATATATAGAGGGATCAAAGGAACACTTTTACAACATATTGAACACAATCATAAATTTTATGAAATCAATTGTGAAAATCATTCATCATCTTTCTTGAGCTTATTGTGAAAAGAGTGTTTCATTCTCATAAGTGCTTCAATTTGTTTATCTGACTATTGAGAGTTAAGAGTCAATTTTTCGTTCTATTTGATTGTAAAGAGAGAGGGAGTATCTCTGAGTGATTAGGGTGAGGTATCCTTAAGGAAGAACATTGTGGCTCTTCACAAGAGTGTGGTATCTCGAGGTGAAGGGGTGCTCTGTGGCGTAAAGGTTTTTCAAGCTACGTGGCTAAAGCTTGTTGTGTTAGTGTGTGAAAACCCACTGGTGGAGTGGGGACTGGATGTAAGTCACAGTGGTGGTGACTGAACCATGATAAACCTGGTTGTGTGGTATCTCTAAAATCAAACTCTTTAATTTCTGTCTTGCACATATAACTATGATCTTGATGTGCTAAGAATTCAATTGATATCAGTTCTTGATCTGCATAATCAGTATTGAATCTTGAGTAAACTGTAATAATAACTGTGTATTCAATTCTATTCTCAAGGATCAATATTTGAATTGAATCTTGCATCATATGTGATCAAATTCGAATAGCTTAATTTCTAATTCTTAATCACTGAAATTGAAACCTGCAAGTTTGTTCTTAATTGTTAATGCTTGTATTTGAAACTTGCATAACTTGTTCTGAATCTTTAAAGGCTTAATCAGTTTCTATATTTTGTTATTACTGAGTTTTGAACCTGAACCTATTATGTGACCTATTAATTCTGAATCAATCTTTCCTATCCTCATTACCTTCTATTCAAGATTTCATAAAAAGCTCTTCACTGTTTTTGTAAAAGATCCTGAGGCCACAAATCTGAAAACTAAAGTTTTGTGAAAAGTTTTTTAAGAGGGAAAGATTTTAAGAAAATTCAATTCACCCCCCCCCCCCTCTTTTGAGTCTTTGAAGCCAAAACAACATATCACATATCAATTAAAGCCCCTAAATCATAAATAGCTAATATAATCAACTACCGATATCTGCCTACATTATGACATTGGAATAAAATATTCCGACAATCTCCCAATTAGGCAATAAATCGTAATAATTATCATAGTTCTTTAGGCGCGCTTCCGAATTCTATTTATCCTCAGACTTCCACTTTACAATCTGGTCCACCTCATACATCAATAATGGGACCACCGCGGGTGTCGCCACTAACGTATATCGTGACTAAACCCCGACAACCACCATATCAATGCACTTGATGATATAGATCGATATGGATGAGTGGCATGGAAATTTCATGCAATGTGATCTCTAAGTCATGCCTATTTCCAACTGGTCCAACTTAATTCTTTAGTGAGATCATACTGAAGTTCCTTATGTGCAAATTAAATATTTGTACATAACCAAAACTTAAGACAATTATTATAATAATAACCTCACAAACTTTATTTCTGCAGAAAATCAAACATAACATAAGTTTATACCAAATCCAAAACATAGAACATAGAACAAAATAACAAAATGAAAACTCCCACTAATCTAAGGCAATCTCAAAACCAACACCCATGTGAGCAACATGCTCATGAAAGACCTTAGGTGTCGAGCCTTTGGTTAGTGGGTTAGCTAGCATTAAGTTTGTTCCTATGTGTTCTATAGATAATTGGAAACTTGATGTCGATAACCTTCGACTTCATCGAACTCCAATTGTTATTGGAGTACAACACGACTGACTTATTGTCATTACATAACTTGAGTGGTCTTTCAATTCCTTTTATTATACACCGCCCAATGACAAAATTTCTCAGTCATATCCTAAGGTTGAATGCTTTCTATCTTGGCACCAAACAAGATCGGAGTCAGAATACCCCAAGATCTCTAAACTATCAGATCACCGATCCATGAGCATATATTCTTTTATTCTCTTTAAGAACCTTATGATCATTTTGAATGCTTTTCAATGATCCTTTTTTGGATTGCTCCAGTATCTGTCTAACACTGCATCTATTTACGCTGTGTCCGGATGCAAACAAACCTGAGCATACATCAGACTTCCCACAGCTAAAGCATATGGAATCTTATCTATTTCCTAAATTTACAGATTTCCTTTTGGGCATTAATTAAGACTAAATTACTTTCCATTAGTTATCGGGGTATTCCCTGGTTTACTATCTTTCATGTTGAACCTATCCAAAAACTGTATCGATATAGCCCTTTTGTGATAACCCAAGGATACCTCGAGAGTGATCTCCAAGTACCTGAATTCCAAAAACAAAAGAGGCGTCCCCAAGATCTTTCATCTCGAAAATTTTTCGTTAGAAATTTCTTGGATTCGGGTAATGAGCCTATATCGTCGTTGGCTAGTAAAAATGTCAACATATAACACCAAGAATATAAATTTGCTCCCACTGAAATTGTGATACCCACATTTGTCCATGATATTTATCTCAAAACCAAATGAGACAATCACTTGATGGACATGTGGTATCATTGATGAGACACCTTCTTTAGCCTATAGATAGATCCCTGCCAATTTACAAACCATCTTCTCTGTGTCTTTCAACACAAGATTTTCTAGTTACACTATAGACATATGTTTCATCAATGTTGCCATTGAGAAACCCCATCTTGACATTCATCTTATGAAGCTCCAAATTTATAATGAGCAACGAGAGTCATGATTGTCTTAAAAGAGTCCTTCATTGGTACTGAAGGGAATGCCTCTTTACAACCAATCCATTATTTTTAGTATAGCCTTTTGTCATTAAACAATCCTTATACCTCTCCATATTACCCCTTAAAACCTTTAGGTAAATGGACAAGTTTCAAACCTCATTGTCTAGCTTAAGCTTGTACTCATTCCTTTAATCCAATTTTCTGAATTGAAACTTCATATGGTTTAATGGGAGTTGATAGAATCATCTTCCATTACACCATCTACCTTATGTTCATGGAGAAATACTACATAATTATCCAAAATAGTATTCATCCTTTCTTTAGTGGATCATGACAAAATGCAATGACTCTTGATGCTCTAGTTCTTGAGGGTGTTGAGTTTGACCTTCAGGAATAATTTCCTTATCTAGAATAGGAAGAATAACAACAATATCCTCACAAGGATCCAAATTTGCTACACAAGTAACAACTATATGAATCGGTTCAAGGATTAGAACCAATTCTTCCTCAAAGATAATGTCTCTAATCTTATCTCCCCCCAAACTCAATATCCTCAAAGAACTAGTTAGTTACTGTCTCAAGGTATCTTTAACTTGGGATTTAAAAATTCATACCCCTTTAACCTTTCAGAGTAACCAATAAGGTAGCCACTCACTGTTTGGGACTCCAATTTCCTTTGCAAGGCTTATAAGGCCTTGCCTTAGTTGGATATTCATATACTTAAAAGTGATTGGTCGGTTACTTTAGTTGATTCTCTATCAAGCATTTAAGCTGCAATCTTTAGTATTACTCCCATAGTGACTCTAGTAAGGTAGAATGACTAATCATACTCCTCACCATATCTTTAAGAGTCATTACTAGGACTTAACTGTATTCTTGATAGCCATGTTCTGATCTATTTAACTTTAATACTTTTAATACAAACAATAAAATGTATAAGGCCATTGGAATCTAGGATTCTCTCATACAAGTCGCTCAACTCTATTTATAGAGATGTTCCATGAATATTTGTATCATAATGCTCCTTAATTTTTATTGTTAACTTTATGCTCAATGCCATATGAATACTCACTCAATGTTTTACCACAAGAGGCTTCAATATCAAGAAATTATAGATCGTCACAGTCCATAACTTAACTGGTTCCAACAATATTTGAATTTAAAAGACAAATTGAATCCATTGTTTCTAAATGAATAAAATTATTCTTGATTTGTTCAATAAGAAACCAAAACCAAATTTCATCTAAATAATGACTAAACCAAAATGCCTTTAAATTCCAAATATTAGCCAATAACAATAATCTGAAATGTCAATAGCCTTATCCTTTAATGACTTGGTCAACTCCTATATAGTTGCATCTTCCAGCACTACTTAACCTTCATCAGTTCAGACAACCCTTTATAGGCATGTCAAACATGGTATTTGGGACATTTCTTCTTTAGATGCCTGATGTCCATATAAAAGAAACAATTATGACCTTAGTTATTTCTTTTAAGATGAGCCCTTAACAGCTTAATCCTTAATTTTATTTTGTTTGCCCTTATCTTTAGAGGTATTTGCCAAATGTGCACTATTTGTCTTCTCTTGCTTCATTCTTTCCTTTCTTGCACACCTTATAAAATGAATCAATTAAGATATCATTTATCTTTATAACAGCTATAAGCTGACTTAAATTAACTGAATTGTGCATGAAGGAATACCAAATGCTAAATGCACAGGCAAGTCGTTGGACGGCCCAAGCTTTAACGCCTTAAGTTTATGAGCAAGATTGGACATTCCCATAAAGTGCTCCTTAAATTTCCTTTGCTTTTATTCTTAATGCAAAAACTAGCTCTCCAATGAGTGCTTGTTTCGCCTTTTTTACTTTTAGAAAGCACTTTTCAACTTTAGCAAGGAAATCTGACATTAATTATGTCATCCGAAATAACACCCCAAAAGATTTATGGAATATTATGTTTTATGATCATAATACCCAAGCGATTGGAGCGGTTCCACTTCATATACTTGATTCTCTCTTCAGAGGTACTGGATTGAGTGAGAGAAAGTGGGTTTCTCCATCTTTATGCCAGGTCTAGATCAAAAAACAACTTTATCTTTTTTCCTTTCAATCCTAAAAGTCATAACTTTTGGGGATTAAATTAGTAGATACATAAGCAATATTAACTTTAAAGAGAGCAAAAATATTGTAAAGATACTCGCTGAAATACATAGTGCATCATTAATATCAAGTCTTGGACAGTAACATTAATTGCTAGTGGTATTTTGTTATAATGATCAAACACTGACAATTAATCTTGACAAATAATAAATCACCTTATTTTTATTTATTTATCATTGACATGTTAACCTTATAATCGTCAAGTGTTTACCATCACATGTGTGAATGCTATCCGGTCAAATATTAACCTTCCTTTGGGCCGATTAATACCCGCATGGATATACACCCACACAACATTCAATATCTCTTATGAGCAATTTCCACAAGAGAGGCCACCTTAGTGACTTCATACTTTAATTTGCTCACTCAAAATCCAAATTGGCAAATTAAATACCCAAACAAGATGCCCAGGACAACATTAATCCCCAATATTTGGACTAGTAAGGATTAATTGTAAGCAGCCCTCTCACGCAATGATCAAACATTGGTGATGATAAGTCTTGTCAAATAATGGTCATCTTCGGGCATCCCATTATCCACGTGGAAATTACCTTTATAATCACCACACATTTATCATCGCAAACACTCAATTATGCGGCCAAACTGTCCTTTACCTTTAGGCCAAGTTCAGTCCGCATAAATAACTTCATGCGCATCTTAGTAAATTCAATTAAATCAATCTACACAACAGATGTTACTTTGACAACATGTTGCTTCAACCAACTCAACCAAAATTACCATACAGTTTAATAAAAATGGGAGGGTCTAAAATTTGCTCAATCCACATTTAAACTTTAAAAAAAATTGATTGTTCAAATGTGAAATAAACCTGAAAATATTTTTTTTTATTTAAAAAAAACATTATGAACCATGACGGTAATGCTCAACACAGCCTATCCGTATTCTGCCATGAAAACCAGATTTTCTATCCTTCAAGTCAATCAGTTTTTGGAAAACAATCTTAAAAAAAATAATAATTGTAAGCTCAAAAACAAATTGAAAACACATAATATATAAAGTCATCAATAAATCATTCTGGAAGCCATGACCAAACATACGTACAAGAATTGATATACTTCATGAACATTGAAATTGAAGCTATCACATCAATTCACTTTAATTTTTTATATATATAAAAAATATATATATACAAAAAATAAACATTCACGTTAAATCCATAACCCGGAGGTGCCTTGATTCTTATAAGTGTGATTTCAATATGAAATCCAAAAGCATGCTGCAGAATATGCAATTCTTAATTCATTCATATATGTGAATTATATTATATCATGAATAAAACCAGGATCCTAGAAGGAAAGAAAATTCACCGAAACAGAATGCACAAGTATATATTTTAATTTTCTATGAATCAAGATTCATTTATCCCCATGTGCGGAGCCATCAAATCCTTTTCAATTCAAATTATATATTATAAAGAATCAACAAAAAAAAAAAAACAGGGCAAGATGTAGGTGCTTCTGTACGTATGAAACAAAAAGCCAAATACCATATTCTCAAGATCGCAAGTCACAATACATTTTCGATTCATGTTAAAGGAAGCTTCAGGTATATTTATATAAAACCAAGATATTTTCCAGGTACCTTCACGTAATCACGTCACGCTTTCAGGCAAGTTGAAAAGCATCCATAATGATAATATATAAATACACATACAAAGGCAGCATTTAATAAGATGTGCAGCAAATCATAATAATCTAACAAGGATGACTGCTTTGATACCACTTGTAAGATATTTCTTTAATTCTTTAGGTTCTTTTATTATTTATGCGGAAGCGTTAAATCTATAGACATACATCCTAGAACATATTTACCACATGACCTAAGATCTACAACATGCCATATTACTTGGATATGAATATACCTGAATCCATATAGGTTCCTGATCTTAAGCATTCTTCAAAGGATAAACTTGATCACCAACCTTCACGTACGGAGAACGGCAATCAATCAGGAACAAGGGGGTTGATCGCCTTCTTGTGCATAATACCTTGACAATCAATATAGATGATGATAACAAATATATGATTAGCGGTGGCTTCATGGTTCTTCCTCAACCTGGACTCCTTATGCCTTAGTCGTTCTTTAGATGGGGAAAAGAGACGGTGTGCGTTATGTCCGGTGTATTGGGGACTATAGCCTATATATAGGGTGATGGCCAATTAGGGCTCCCATTATTCCAAAATAGGCCATCGGTGACATCCACTCATATTTTGTCCATATCAGATAATTAATGATAATCAATTATCAAATCAGAAATCTAATAAGCCTTATCTCTAAATTGATCACATATCAATTAAGGCCCCTAAATGATAAATAGCTAATACAATTAACTACCGATATATGCCCACATTATGACATTGGGATAAAATATTCCAACAACTTGTGCTTCAATTTGTTTCTATCAGCACTATTAAGAGTGCATATTGTTGGTAAGAGTCAGATTGACTCAAACCTTTCTTTTCTACACCATTCTTACAAGAGAAAGTATATCTCTTGTAGGTGTTTCTTGGATGTGAGTTCCAAGTTTTGTCAAGAGAGGGTATATGACACCCTCTACCCCGCATGTTATATAAAGCATTTAAACATACAAAGATAAAGATATATAATCATGCATAAACATTTAATTAACAAATGAAAGGTCCATGGGTAGAAAGGTCCACATGAACAAGTTCATCAAACGTGGAATGAAACATGTAAGTTTTGGGGGGGAAAATAAAAACACAACATAAAGCAATAACATAGCGCCCAACCCCGATGTCACACTCAGAGCTGGTAATAAAGGTTCCGGATAAATCCACGGAGTACAAAACCCCTAAACTAAACAACTAAAACTGATAAGCTAAACATCCAACTAAGTCGTGGCTCTTCGGAGTCACTCCTCAACAGACTGCTCATCGTCCTCTACAAAATGCCAATCAGGCCAAACAAGACAAACAGAAGCGGGGAGTAAGAAAACATATAATCACAATGGCATGGGAATATGAAGCAAGATGATCATACATCATGGCATATCAATATAACAACATACCATATATACACATCGTCATATAATATCATATCAACATGTTAATCATTCAACATATGCTATGTGGTGCGATGCAACACTACTCCGCTACTCTATCAATGCATGTGGATCCAACTAACTTAAGAAGTCAACTTCGGAGTTACATATCCGTATTGGCCATAAAGCACCAACACCGGCAGTTCCCCAAACCATGGAGGAACCCCTTGGATAGTCGGTATATCATAACTGGATATGCCACCTCGGGGGCGCACGGTTCACCAAACCATGGGTGAACCACCTGAGACTTGGGCCAGATCATCATAACTAGGACGACCTCCCCTATGTTGAACATCCCCCTCAACATCAACTCCAATGCTCTATGCAAATGGCACAACAACACACAAGGCAACCACCTCCTTCCCTTGGGCCTAAAAGCACCCAAGACTTATCACCAACATCAACATCAACACCTTAGACCCAAACAATGGGGGTCAAGGC
This sequence comes from Sophora flavescens, assembly GCA_030762895.1. NCBI lineage: Eukaryota > Viridiplantae > Streptophyta > Magnoliopsida > Fabales > Fabaceae > Sophora > Sophora flavescens. The sequence continues at coordinate 108,765,590 of CM061066.1, read as the reverse complement.
CCCCTTGGCTGAAAAGCACCAAGGTCCAACATAACAATACCTCGACCATAAAGCATCGAGGCCACTTTGGCCAAACAGCACCAAAGCCCAACAGCTTGCGGTGACCCATTAGGCACCGACTTAACCGATTATAATTATAATTCTCTTAATTGATTATTAACCAAGTTATCTAAGTTCCACTATGCAATTATTGCATTATCACATCACTATTGGGGATAAGTGGGGTCAAAACCCCTTAATTGCCTTTAATTCAGTTTCTGCCAGGAGGGGAAGCACGGGCATGCTTGTCCCCTGCACGGCCGTACTGCCTCATAAGTGAAGCACGGTCGTGCTTCTTATAATGCACGATTGTGCTTTGATGCACGGTCGTGCTTCTTCACTGCACGACGGTGCTTAATGCGCGGCCTCCCAGAATTCAAAAGGGAAGCATGGGCGTGCTTGCTATTAAGCATAGCCGTGCTCCTGGAGCTAGTCATGCTATTGTTGCCTCAAAAACAGTTGTTCTTAAGTGTGTGCAAGTATACAAAAATGCCTCAAATAATATAGAACTTTCGTTCATATATCATTCCCACAAGGATTAAATTGATGCAATAAAATTCCAGTTCAGATTATATGTTCTAGGAGTTAGGATTCCGTAACCAAAAATTGTTGTGAGTGGACAAATTAAAATAAATGGTATGAGTGCCAGAAAAATAAATGAGTTGTAAATTGAAAGTGGAAATGAAATAGGTTAACAAAGAAATGATTTGCTTATTTAGGTGATTAAAATAGCTTTAGGCATGCTGCAGCATAAATCCTGTTTAGCCCTCATAAATCCTTCAGGGTCATTAACTTTGTTATATTCCTAGATCAGATTAATTACACCGCCCTCTAAATCAAGCACGTTCCATCTAGCTTAGGGACATGATAGCTATTCCTAGCCTATACAACATCAATTAATTTTCCAATTAATGACATATCCCCTATCTTTTATCAATTTTCCTAAAGATATGGGGTAGCTAATCCTAGGCGCGTGTGCTTCCTTAAAAGTGATAGCGTTAGTGCCTTTGAGGAGAGAGGAAAGGTGTCCTTGTTGGCTTTTGTCCTTTAGTGCAATCCTACTAGAAGGTAGCCCTTGCTGCAACAACCAAGTTCTTGTATCCTAATGCTTCAGCCATGCTCCGGCAAGCTTTCTGCGTATACAGACACAACATTTTTAGACAATGATAGAGTAAATCAAGAGCAAATGGCTAGTATTCACTAAAATTAACATAAATATTTACAAACTAACATTTTCTAACAAAAGCAAGACTTAAAACCTTAAGGATGGCAAAGAATCATAGTAAAAAGGATCTAAATAACTCTTCATTCAAAGAGTTATCACACCCCCAAAATTAAACCATTAATTGTCCTCAAGTAATGCAAAAGAAACCCACAAGGAACACAAATCCTAATTGATGAATGATATGTAAGCACCACCCAGATTTGTCCATCCTTAAACTCACATCCAGAAATTCACACTTGCTTTCCTAACCAAACTACTCTTTCTATCCTGCTCTCAACAACAACAGCTACACACTGGTTCAAATAGATTCACACATGCTTCAGCATTCACCTCTCAAAACAGTTGGTTCTGCATCTCACCCTCACATTAGACTTTTCACTATTTACCACAAACACGCATCTCTGATATAGATTTGACGAGAATATATCACAATTAAAACAATCACAGAATTACACACAGCAAGAGGTCTTTAGGGCTGTAACTGGGCTTAGGACAGGTGGGGTTAAATCATTTGGATAAGTAGCTTACTCAAGGTAGAGCATAAGGATGCTTTTCTATCTAGCTCAACTTCCTAATTGACCCTACAATCCTCATTTTTTTGTTTTCTTTGATCCTTTCTTTACAACACCAAGTCCACCTTTTATTAAGCATTTAACATTTGCTATGAACAGAGAACACTTAGTGTGATTTTTCAGACTTTGCCCTGTTCTCTACTCATATTTTTAAATTTTTAAGTTTTTTTTAACTCAAAGCATATAGCAACTAGCTTCACATAAGGGATGACATCTTCACATTTTACACTTATGACTTTTTAATTCATTAGCTGCCTATCCCTTACTGATTTATTTACATCCTTGCTGCAGCATACACCTGTATTGCAGCACATCACCCCCAAACTTAAGCAAATGCTTGTCCTCAAGCTTCCCCTAAACTTATGTCAGAACTAGCTACAAAAACATCCTTAAGATCTACCTAGCAGGTGAATTTTGTTTTTCTAGTTCTAAGGCTTGTATTGTGATAGCATGTCAATAAATGGGTTAGGCTCAAATGAGCTAACTAGGGGCAATTATATTAGTTGGGAAGGTTTATTCAGGCTCTGCCAACCATAAAACAAACAAGAAAATGCCTCAAGCATACAGTGTGTGCAATTATGTATGTTCAAATCAGACAAAATGAAAGCAAACCATACAGAAAAAGCATGAGTGTGAAACATAGATGTTCAATGCAATATGTCACTCAGGATCACATTTGTCTATTCATGCTACATCATATATATCCTCTATCCTAACAGTGGTGCATTAGTGCTGGTGATCACTGTCTAGTTATTGCATTAGATTAGACAACAAGAGCTTCATTAGAACCAGTTGAACACAACAAAAGAGGCCAGAGGCCTTTGTCAATTAAACATTAATAATTTGGAATCAGAAACGGGGGGTGATTCATGTAAAGTCATTCATTAATCAGAAGTAAAACAACTATGGCCCTAGTGTCCCTAAAAACAAACACACATAACAGGTCCTAGTGACCATTACTTACAGAAAACTAAAAAAAAACATAATCTGGGAATAGGGTGGAAGGCTTAGGGCATCCTGATGTGGGATGTTGCAGCAAGCTGCAACATCCACTATGGCTCTATTTCAAGCCTATGCTGCTCTGGTGCACAAACTCTTTTTGGTGCCTCCACTTTTGGAGGGCACCTTGCCTTGTGTTGCTCCTGTGACCTTGACTTCTTCCTCTTCCTTCTCTTCTTCATCTTTTTCTTCTTCTGCCTCTGCATCGACACTCTCTTCATCCTCTTCTTCAGCTTGCACTCTCTTCTAGTCCTTCTTCTTTTTCCTCCTCAGTCTCAGCAGCTTCTTCTTTGTCAGATTCTACAACAACTTTAGCCTCTTCTTCCCTCGGTGCTACAGCAACCTTTTCCTTCTTGATCTTCAATGCAACATTGGGTGCAGTCATTTTTAGCTTCTTTGAGAGAGGCATTATGTTATCCTCCTCTTCATTTTTTGTTGCAACATAGATAATGCCTATCTTTGTCACTGGGCTCTCCTTCTCAATAGCTGATTTTGTGCATTTTGATGATTTTCATGCTGAGGGAGGAGCTGCTGCTGCAGCAGGGATGGTGGAGGGTACTTTTCAGAGGCTGCAACACGGGGCCTTTTATTGGTCCCCTGATCTTGCTCGGAGACTTTAGAGGCATATTTCTTCTTTTTAGGGGCAGGGGCCTCATCTTTTTTCTGTTGCTTGGATGGGGCAATACCCATCCATTCTTCATTCGAGGCAGAGCTGTGAGCAGGGTCAATGTTGTCAGTCTTTTCAGGGTTTTCAGGTACTGGGTCAGAAACAGATTTGGGTTGATGGGGTGTTACAGGGACATCTTCAGCAAAATGTGGCATAATTTCTTGGGGGAACTGGGGGATTGGAGTTTCAAGCATCCAACCATTGATCTTCAATGTTTGTTTTTCCCCCTGACACTTGCAGAAGCAGTATTGCCAGAAAGTCTTCTCATGTTGCACATGTTGCTGCAGCATGGTAGTCAGTTCTTCTACTTTCTGCTCCAGCATCCCAGAACGATCCTGCTGTTCTGGGGTGCCAGATCCAGGAGGTTTGCTTCCACTTGCACTTACTTTTTAGAATTTGAGTACATCCTCAGCACACAATTCATATCAATGGGACCTTTGTTCAGTTTTAGCCCTTCCCCAGGATTATACTATATTCCTTGCTCCAAACAGAGTTCACTAATAAAGAAGGGTAAAATTAGGTTACCTTGCTGCTTCATTGCACAGGCCGAGATTTGGTTCTTTAGCACCTCTCCCACATTTATCTTTTTCTTGTTCATGATACAGTGGAGCAGGGCCCGACGCTCTTTGTCCACTGTTTCCAGATGAAAAGTAGGGGAGAAAGTATCGGAGGAAGTCGTACCAGATTTTTGCAAGAGGCTGCAGCATGGACCGAGGCAGTTTGAGTTGGCCCTCTGCCGATTGTATGAAGTATGCGCCAGAGAGAGCTAGGTCTTTCTTCATTTGCTGCAGCTTGATAGTTGTTGCAGCTTTCAGAATCTGCTGATACTCATTTTCCACTTCCTCCAAACCGAGATGTTGATTAATCGTCCTTGAAGAAAAAGACACCTTACCTCTTCTGATAACCACAAATGTTTGGGCGTCAGACGCAATGTTTGCATAAAACTCCCTAACCGTTTGGGTACACAACCCATCTTTGTGCTCAGTAAAGGTCCTCGATTTATGCCTTTCAATCACGTCCATCAGTTATTGTAGCAAACCTTTTTCTTGATGGAGACTGCGATTGAGGGTCTCTTTTTCATACTTCTCTTGTGCTTCTTCACTAACCTAGCTGGTTAGGGTTTCAGTTGGATTAGAAGAGGGTGGAGCAGCATTCTTCACATCTTTGTGTTTCACACGACTTGATTTCTTGGCAGTCATGGTGGTTTGAGGGGTGGTTCAGTGAAGAATAGGAAGGGTTGAGTGTTAGGGTTACGGGTTGAAGTAAAAGAAGATAAACGTTGGGTGTGTAGAGTGTGAGTGGAAGAGAGGGGTGAGTGGTCTATTTAATGTGTCAGGTGAAAGAAGTGTATTGGTTGTCGCTAGTGGTAGTCGTGGGGAAAGAAAGGAATAAAGAAGAGAGAGAGAGGTGGAGATCGTGTGGTTGGGGGTTAGGCTTGGGGAAGAGGGTTTTCTCTCTCCACATCTTTTTGGCATTTATTGAAATTCAAAATTTCTTAAAACTGTCAACCTTTCTCCTTTTTCCACAACAGACAAAAATTCCAGCTGGTCTCCACTTAGTACCTTTGTCAGTAGATAGTCCCTATCCTCAAGATTGCATTTTTGTTTCTGTAATCAAAGCGCATGCTATAGCACTTTTCCAAAGCAACCTAATGTTCTGTCTTATGCTGCAGCCCGACTTACTTCTGCCTTCTCTGCTGCTTCTTTATTCAAAATGGTAAATACTTTTTATTGATGGGTTGCCTTCCATGAGCGCTTGGTTTATAAGTTCCTCAGCCAGACCATAATGCAGCATCATTCCATGTCATCAAGGGTGGTGGTGACCTTCATTCTGTCCAAAGGTTCACCAAAATAATGCTTGATTCTTTGGCCATTGACTTTGAATTCTCTGCCACTATCATCATCGAACAGATTAACAGCTCCATGTGGGTAGACCTTTACAATTTGAATGAGCCCAACCACCTTGACTTCAACTGGCCAGGGAAAAGCTTCAGTCTAGAGTTAAATAGCAGCACTTGCTCCCCTTCATGAAAGGATCTGTGATGAATCTTCTTATCATGCCAGGCCTTAGTTTTTGCCTTGTATGCTTCAGCATTTTCATAGGAGAACAGTCTGTGTTCCTCCAATTCATTAAGCTGCAGCATGTGTGCTGCTACAGCAGACTGAAGATCAAAGTTCAGTTTCTTGACTGCCCAGAAAGCCTTGTGCTGCAACTCTAAGGGAAGATGGCAAGCTTTCCCATACACCAGTCTATATAGGGACATCCCCAAAGGAGTCTTGAATGCAGTTCTATAAGCCCACAGTGCTTCATCCAAATGTGAGGAGCAATCCTTCCTACTTGTGTTGACCATTTTTTCTAATATCCTTTTGATTTCCCTGTTGGACAACTCAGTTTGACCATTAGTTTGGGGATGGTAGGTTGTGGCTACTTTATGCTTAACTCCATATTTTGCAAGCAGTTTGGAGAAAACTTGGTTACAAAAATGGGTTCCTTCATCACTAATGATAGCTCTAGGGGTTCTAAATCTAGAAAAAAAATGTTTTTCTGCAAAAACTTTGTCACCACCCTAGCATCATTTTTGATTGTAACCATAGCCTCCACCTATTTAGACACATAGTCAACAGCTACCAGAATGTAAAGGTTGCCAAAGGATGGAGGAAATGGTCCCATGAAGTCAATCCCCCATACATCAAAAAGTTCAATTTCCAAATTGGTATTTAGGGGCATCTCATTTTTATCAGACACATTTCCTACCCTTTGGAATCTGTCACAATGCTTAACAAATTCATGTGCATCTTTAAAAAGAGTAGGGCAGAAATAACCTGATTGGAGCACCTTGGCAGCAGTTCTCATGCCACCAAAGTGTCCACCATATACTGTAGCATGGCACTGAGTCAGAATATTTTGGAATTCTTCATCTGCAGCACTTCTTCTGTTCAGGTTGTCTGGGCACATCTTGTAAAGGTATGGTTCATCCTAGACATATTGCTTAGCTTGCTGGAAAAATCTTCTCTTTTGTTGAGAATTCATGTCTAGGGGATCCACACCACTGACCAGGAAATTGACCAGATCAACATACCAGGGTGCTGCAGCATCCTGCATTGCTAGCAGTTGTTCATCAGGGAAAGATTCATCAATCACTAGTGCAATAAGTGTTTTTTACGTCAGTTAAAATTGATTTTTTACGTCAGAATACTGACTGACGTAAATACAGCTGACATTAATAGTTAATATTTTAACGTCAGTTGAGAACTGACGTTAATTTTGTAAAAATTAACGTCAGTTTTTCAACAATCGACGTTAATTTTGTAAAAATTAACGCTCGATTTTAAACAACTGACGTTAAACATAAAACTATTAACGTCAGTTCTTTAAGACAACGGACGTTAATTTTGTTAAAACTAACGTCAGTGGTTATAAAGAACTGACGTTAAAGGTTTAATTTTAACGTCAGTTGTAATACTGTATATTTTATAAAATACTATCAACGTCAGTTGTTTGATACAACTGACGTTAATAGGTTTTTTTTTTTAATTCTGTTTTAAAATATCACTCCCCTCAGCTATCCCTGCCTTCAGTAAATATCCCAGTAACACAGAATATCACACACATTACGAAATTGCAAAGGAAAAATGGAACAATGGGGGGACTTAAAACCAAAACCCATTTATATATATAAATAAATTTTAGTTCCAATGTCTAAAAAACAAAACTACCAATCTAAGGATATATATATATATATATATACATGTTATTAATTAGTTTCTAAAGTCTAACAAAAAAAACTATTTATCTAAGTATTGCGGAGGTATCTTGTCAATTCCTTTTTCAGCCGCATACTTGAAGAAGAATTCAGCGAAGCGCATCCTCAAGTCTCTTAACTCATCTTCTTGAATAGGCGATTGGTCGTTAAATGCCTACACACGTTCAAATAATAACAATAACATCAATGCAAGTCATCTTCAAAACTATAATAAATAATTTAACAAGTTGTTTAAATATTACCTTAATCCATCCATCCGTAATAGATGTGGATACTATGTTCATCATATGAAGCATCACATAATAGCCGCACGACCACCCGTCAATTTGAAATCGAGACTACCAACAAAATTAATTTCAACGTCAGTTGAATATACATATAAATTAGTAATTATAATATTAATTATTTGATAAATAAACTACCAAACCTTGAGGATGTTCCATACAGGATTTGCTTTAGCCTTAGAAGCCCTACTTCTCCCGTTGGCGCAACTTATGCTACTTGCCTTCAGCGCGCTATCATAAACAAATAATCATGTCGATCAATTAAAAAATTCATATATATATATCATGTGTGTAATAAACTAAAAACAACTGATATTAAAACTTAAATTAAATTTAAGATTAGTTACTTACTTATTTACAGCTTCCACAACCTTCGGTGGCGGATCTTGGTGGAGAGAGCAGAAGAATATGACAGTATGCCTAGACGGGTGAAGTACGAACAACTGCCAATGGTTTTTCATACAGTAGGGAGCCAGATATAATTCTTTCCGATTGTCTCCCAACAAGTTCCCTATGTATTTACTTAATCCATCGCCATCAAAGAATTGGGACAGAAGGACTGACGGATCTAAGAAGCCGTAAACTGATGCAACGCCCTTATCAAGCTGAAGACGATGGAGATACCTAAGATATGAAAAGGTGTGGATGTTAATTACATAATATATATATTGAAATTAAAATAAATTATTAAATGTAAAAATACCAAAAATAAATAAGTTATAAAATTAAAATTAACTTACGTGCACCAGAGACTCAAAACATTGTTGTTCATCCAGACGTTATTTCTGCAGGCGTTCCCGAGATCATCACCACAGAAGGTAAATATCATCCGTTGATCTGGGCGTGCCACCCATCCATCGTGCTCCAATGGACATTCAAAAATCTCAAACGCATAATCCTCACCAAGTGAGAACAAACGAGTGATAGGTGACAGCGACACCAACGTCAACTTGGCCTTTAGTTTAGGAAAAATAAATTAGATAAGTTGTTGATAATTAAAAAAAACACAAGTAATTATTTGACTAATTTGGACATTAATAATGAATACATACCTTTGTTAACATTTCAAGCTCACGTCGTTTGGAGTCCAACTCAAGCTCACACCTTTTCATTTCCAACTCATGCTCATGGCGTTGGACTTCGAACTCCCGCTCCCTAGCTGCCAACTCATCGTCCTCCACATGTGCCCTACTAAAACTCTCTTTTGTGCTCACATGTGAAGGGTTGGCATGCCCTGCGGTGTCCTGGGATGTACCGACGGAGGAAAGCTCTCTGGCAAGTACCTGTTTGAATTCTGGGTTGGATATTAAGCCTTGCATCAGATGTGTTGTAATAGCTGGGTTAGACATGAGGTGCTGAGTAATGTCAGCCAAAATTGATGCTTCGTTGACCACCCGCTTTCGTTAAGTAGACTTGCCATAATATTCTTTGATGGTCACGTTCCCAGGAACACCGAGAACCCGACCAGGATGGTTTTTCTTGCCTAGAGCAGTCATTAAGACGTCCCGCCGTCCAGAAGGGATGAATGTGCCTTGGGAGGATTGTGCTTTAAGATCCATCTACAATGAAAAAAAATGAAAAAACGTTCAAGTGAAAAGTGTTGCAAATATCTATACAAATATCAATTGAAATCAAGTTAATTATTTACTTACAATCGTATCTGCCACTTCGTGATTGGCATCAACTTTAAAAGATCCCGTCTTTGTCATGCGGTCGGCTAACCAGACATCCTCGCGGTCGATGTCCGACGGAGGACTTAATGGTGTGCCCTCAGGCACCTCTCCTCTTTCAATCCTAGTAGAGTGCTCTTCCTGCTTCGCCCTCAGCCTATCAGCCATCATCTGCTCGATCCGAGTCTGGTACCCACCCTGAGACATGGTGTGGCGGTGGACGTTCTTCGCCTGATTCTGCCGACCCTTATTTGTCTTAGCCTATTCAAACAAAAACACATAATTAAATACAGTTAAATGATCTATAATAAGCATACAAAATTAACTTAATCAACCAACCTGAAATTCTCCATCCTGTCGACTCCTTGCAAACATATCCCAAGTATCCTGATCAATCCAGGGATAATCCGAGAACATTTTTTCAAGCCGCTTCTTCCCAGATACATAGTAACTGGTAAGATCATGCTTGAACCCATTCCAACGCTTTGATGCCATTTTCATACATTTATGACGATGATCCTCGTCATTTGGCACAGTCCAAGCTACCTACACATTAAATACATAACAACTGGATGGATTATAATAATTAATAATTTAAATAAATGAATGTGGTAAATGTGTAGCCTCCAAATGTCCTTAACGTTCGTGGTCATTCCAGTAGTTGATGCTTACGTGTTGCTTCGCTTGTAGAAACACCCACTTATTAAATTCTTTAGCACGGGGTCCCTGGGCATTTAGATTAGCATCGAAGGACACCTCAAGCTTCTGTCCGCTTTGCCTGTCCTTCTCTAGTTTCTTCAACGAGGTGGCTCCTCTACCCCATTTCCTATGAGCCTGTGATGTCTGTATGGACAAAAAAAATGATAAAATAGAGGGTTGTAACATTATAAACTTACATTAAAAAGAAGGACTAAAGATAGTATATAAAATGTAAACTTACACTAGAATCAGGCGTAGGCGTGATCGGGTCCTGCGAAGCCCCCACAGTGTCCTCCCGTGCATGCGGGCTATCCGATTGATCCATATGTATGCCTATTCAGAAACAATATATATGTATTAACATAGGTTATAACTCAAAATAAATACAGAAGTATAAATAAAAATAACTAGATAGGTCCTGTAGATATACAAAACATCTATCCAATATAAGGACAATACGGGAGATTGAAAACTATAGTTTTTGAAGATTGCCAAGCACTGGTCATGGCCGTAACGTGCCAAATGAACCAGACCCTCAAGGGCAGAACTGATCACGGCCTAGCCGTGATGAGCATCACGGCCATGACAGATCAACCAGCAGAGCAACATGCATGCACTCAAAACCAAAAATAGAGACATTCCAAACAACTCAAACTCACGGTTTCAAGTTTCAACTACTGAGACTACAGTTTCAACATACACTCAAAACCAAAAATAGAGACATTCCAAACAACTCAAACTCACAGTTTCAAGTTTCAACTACTGAGACTACAGTTTCAACATACACTCAAAACCAAAAATAAAAAAATGTGCCCTAAAGACTCACCAGAAATAGGCGCTCACGTGGTGGTGGGTGGGAAGCTCGAGTGGTGGCCAACGTTCGATGTGGTTACTGAGAGCAGAGGGACAAGGAGAGTTAGTGTGCGGGAAGGGGAAAGAGAGATGTCAAGTTATTGCAAAGAATGAGCGGGAAAGACAGAGTTAGGGGTTAAGAGTGTACCTCACGGTGGTGTCGAAGAAGCCCTCGTGGTGGTTGCGGTGGAGATGAGCTCGCGATTAGGGCAGAGTGAGAGTGAGAGTGAGGGTTGAGAGTGAGGGTTGAGCGTGATGAAAAGAGAAAAGAGACGTGCGTACAGAGAAGTGCAGAAGGCGCGCGGGTGTAAACATTATAATCAAAATAAAACAACATTTTACGTCAGTTGTTAGTAAAAACTGACGTTAAAGGTCATATATTTAACGTCAGTTGTCTTAAGAAACTGACGTTAAAAACACTCACACTTCTAACATCAGTTGTATTACACAACGGACGTTAAAAGTTTATTAGTTTCTGCAAAAACATTCATTCCTTTGACTACTGTGCTACTTACCCATTCACCTTGTAACCTAATCCTCTTAATGAGCATTAAGTTTTTACATAAGTTTTGAAGAAAATCAGAATAGCTTAGTAACTTCATCCCCTGCTCCTATAAATAGCTTCCTTCCATCCTTTTAATTATTTCTGCTTCACAATATGGCTCTGCCATGGAGATTAACTTCATCACTCTTTCTTCCTATGCCTAGACTCAAAGATCTTTGTCTTAATGGTCAAACAACTTCTGAGGTTGTGTAAATCACATAACATGGATGGCAAGGTTGGGTGAATCACGTAATGTGATTCTCTCACCTTATTTCATCCCCGTCATCCCTTTCACTTTGCTTTGGAAGCAAGTGACTGTGGATTCAAGTCAATGTATCAAGGAATTCCAGTGAAGAAGAAAGATGCAAAGATCCATTTCACTTTGCTTTCGCTGCTAGTGACTGAGGATTTACTTTGCATCATGGAATTCAAGTGAGGGAGGTGATGCATCCATTGGAGTTTCTGATGACAGGACTGAGAAGAAAATGATGTTGAAGCAGAAACTTTTTTATATTTTAGGGCTATGTTGCAGAAATTTTTTATCTTTTAATCATGTAATTTTAACTTATGAATCGCTTTAATGAGATACGATTTGATTATACATATAACTTGTTTTATGTTAAGTGTTTATTTATTTTAATTTGCACAAGAATTTGTTTACTAATTCAAGCTAATTAATAAAAATTAAAAATAAACTTGTTTAAAAAAAGGTTTAGAAATAAACTGCACTATATGGAGTGATCTGCGTTAAGAGGGACAACAGGGACATGACAACCAATGAAATGAGTTTCATAATTATTTACGTCAGTTATTTATAGAATTGACACAAATAGTGATTTAATATTTACAAACTGCCACCACCTCATTTTTAACGTCAACTTAATTTATGACTGCCAAGTTCCCGTATATTAATTACATTATTTCCAATATTCATTCTGCACGTTTATAATATATAGGATTATTTACGTCAGCTATTTATTTAACTGAAGTAAAAATCACACTTTTAACGTCAGTTGTATAAAAAACTGACGTTAAAAATAAATATTTTTTATTTTAAAAACACTTGTAACGTCAGTTGTTTTAAACAACTGACATTAAAAGTGTATAGATATCTGCAAAAACATTTATTCCTTTGACTACTGTGCTACTTACCCATGCACCTTGTAACTTAATCCTCTTAATGAGCATTAAGTTTATAGATAAGTTTTGAAGAAAATCAGAATAGCTTAGTAACTTCATCCCTTGCTCCTATAAATAGCTTCCTTCCATCCTTTTAATTTTCGGCTTCACAATATGGCTCTGCCATGGAGATTAACTTCATCACTCTTTCTTCCTATTCCTAGACTCAAAGATCTTTGTCTTAATGGTCAAACAACTTCTGAGGTTGTGTAAATCACGTAACATGGGTGATAAGCTTGTGTAAACCACGTAATGTGAGTTGCTCACCTTATCATCCTTCCGAAGAATCAGCTGCTGGAGGGCAAATCAGGTGCTCGGGCGTCACAGTTCCAAAACCTCAGCTTTGGCAGCAAGTGACCGTCACGGAAGTCTCTAGAACCACTGCCTTTGCTTGAAACAGATCTAGTGCACCTGTTTTTGCCTCTCTTGAGCTTTCTCATGCCCCCCAGTTTTCTGAGATCTTAAAGGATGCAAGTGACTGTTCCAAGACCATTGCTAAAACAGATCGAGTGCACCCTTCGGAGTATAGTTTTCCCTTTGGCATATTTCATAAAACTCTCTGATGGGATGTAGCTTTAATGTTTAGGATTTTAAACCCTTTCAATGTAACTTTTTATAGGATTTTAAACCCTTTCAATCTTCTGTATCAGTCTGTATTACACTTCATGAATGAGATCCAGTTTGGGTTATTGATTCAACTTATACCTCGCACATATATTTTAGTTTTCAAAACAGAAACACAAAACATCAAAGCAATTGTGAAACTGAAACTTTGAGGAAGGCAATGCGGAAGGGTACGTATACTAGATAAAAAATTATTAAAATAACCTTTAACGTCTGTTGATGTAAGGACTGACATTAAAAGTGAGTCACTTCACTTTTAACGCCAGTCCTTAAAACAACTGAAGTTAAAATTGAATTAATGAAGTCTGATATTTACAAAACTGCCACCACCCTCTTTTTAACGTCTAGCTTTTGGTTAACTGACGTAAACCTTTACCGTCTAATGTATATTTTCCACTAGTGAATGGCTACTCCCCTGGATGCTACAACATCCTCTGGCAATCTTGAGAGATGATCAACTACTTGGTTCTCCACTGCCTTCTTATCTCTGATTTCTAGATCAATTTCTTGTAGTAGCAATACCCACCTTATCAGCCTTGGTTTAGCATTCTTCTTGTCAATTAAATATTTGATTGCTGAGTGGTCTGTGTAGACTACTACTTTTGTATCAACAAGATAGGATCTAAACTTCTCAAAGACAAACACCACAGCTAGCAACTCCTTCTCAGTGGTGGTATAGTTGATTTGAGCATCAACTAGGGACTTGTTTTCATAATAGACAGGATGTAACACCTTGTTGTATCTCTGTCCCAAAACTACTCCTACAACAAAGTCACTAGCATCACACATGAGCTCAAAAGGCTTCTCCCAGTCAGGTGGAAGAAAAGGGAAACTAAAAAGGAACTATCTTTACATTTTCTAGGATCAACAACACTAACTAAACCTTCCCAAATAGTCTCCAAACTCCAACAAGCAAGGACTTTAGAGAAAATAAGGAAGAAATTCGTAGTAGGGTGGCTGCTAGGTTAGAAATAGGGTTCCAAAGTGAACCCTCGATTACTGTGCCTATTTATAGGCTATCACCATGAAGCACGATTGTGCTCCTCATCAAGCACGAGCGTACTGGACTTAGCGTCAGCAAGACGCGGTTTGCACATTGAGCACACCCGTGCTCACTGTTGAGCACGGGCGTGCTGGCAAATGAGCACGGGCGTGCTCATCTACCAGAAAAGGGACTTTTAAAGCTAAAATCCCACCTAGCCCTTATCCAACAACTTAACTTAACTTAACAAAACCAACTTAAACAACCAAACAAGCTTTAAAGAAAAACACTTATGAACAGGGTGTTACAGGGTATATCTCTTGGGATGTTGTTTGAGGCTCTTTCACTGGGGGAGGTGACATCCCTGGTCAGTGAGGAGTGCTCTAAATTGTAAAGGTTCTAGCTGCGCCTATTTAAAAGCTAGTGTTTGAGACTCTTACACAAGGGATAGTATGTCTTGTGATTTGTGTTAAGGGTTCTCTGAATTGTAAAGGTTCTAGTTGATCCTATTTAAAAACTAGAGTTGATTGAAAACCTTGTCATGGGGACTGGATGTAGGCCACGTGGGTAGTCTGTGGCTGAGCCAGGATATATTGTGGTGTTCATCTTATTTCCCTATCCTCTTTACATTTCCGCATTTTACTTATTGCACTTTAATTTCAAACGTTTTATTTTTCTAAAACGCCTTAATTTGAAAATAACTATTTATCCGCTGCAAATTTTGTTTTAACTTTGAAAAGGGTTTTGATTTGATGCAAAAGATTTCATTTTTATCTAAAACCCAATTCACGCCCCTCTTGGGTGATGGTTGCCATGGCTAACACAACCAAAGACAAGAAAGTGAGCAATATTTGGTTTTCTACCCTTATACAACTCATATGGAGTTTTCTTCAATATTGGTCTTATCAAGACTCTATTTAGTACATAGCAAGCTGTACTAATAGCATCTGCCCAAAAGTATTTTGCCACATTAGAGTCATTCAACATGGTTCTAGAAATCTCCTCAAGAGATCTAATTTTCCTTTCAACTACTCCATTTTGTTGTGGAGTTTTAGGTGCTGAAAAGTTGTGTTGTATACCATGTTCATCACAGAAATTGTCAAATTCCTCATTTTGTAATTCACCTCCATGATCACTCCTTATAGATACAAGTTTCATGTTTTTCTCAATTTGTACAAGCTTAGCCATTTTCTTGAAAGCAGAAAAGGCATCATTTTTATGTGCTAGAAAATATGTCCAAGTATATCTAGAGAAATCATCAACAATCACAAGAGCATAAAGATTTCCACCAAAACTTTTTGTTCTAGAAGGATCAAAAAGATCCATATGCAACAATTGTAAAGGTTTATTAGTTGAAACAATGTTTTTAGCTTTGAAAGAAGTTTTCACTTGTTTTCCTTTTTGACAAGCATCACATAAACCATCTTTCACAAACTTCTTCTTAGGTGAACCAATTACTAATTCTTTGGAAATCAATTTGGTCAAGTGATCCATGGAAATTCTTCTCAATGCTATGCAAATTCTTCGGAACTGTTTGTGTGATGATGCTTATGAGAAAATAAAAAATTGTGATTGTGCCATGGATATTCTGAATGTGCTTGATTATAATTACCTTGTCACTAACACTTTTGAGAATGAAAGCAATTATAGGAAAGGGCAAAATTCATTGGAGGAAAGACATCCTCAAGAGTATGCCAAAAAAAAAAGGACCACAAAAGCGAAGAGCTAATGGTCAAGAAAATTGAAACTACTCTCCAAGTAACTCAAAGAAACTTGGAGGTAATAGATTCTAAACTCAATCCTTTGAAAGATGAATGGTTACATGCATACAATAATTTGTATGATGAATTCGTGAATTTAGAAAATAAAAATTTGAATTGCTTGAAAAATATTTCGTCCATTGAAATTGATATAGAAAATCTAAAGAATGAATATACTTTTCTTAGTGAAGAAAATGTTTTAAAATTCGAATTTGACTCTTCGTGTTTTGAAAATTACAAAATTCTTGATAATCAAGTTGAAGAGTTATTTCATGAAATTGTTAAAGCAAATAGTTCCACATGTGCACAACCTTCATATGAAAATTGTTTTATGAAAAATAAAATGGATGTAACATGTAATTATTGTGGAAAGTTAGGACTTATTTCTCATATGTGCAATTATAGGAAAAACCATTTTATGAGAAATAAAATTGCTTGGATTCCTAAAGGTGAAAATTGCTTGTCCACTAACCCACAAGGACCCAATATGAAATGGGTACCAAAAAGTTTCTCTAGTACTTCTAAAGTGCAGGAAAAATCAAACAATGAGAAATAAGCTATCTCGAAAAAGGAGAGGACATCAAGAAGAATGCTTCACAAAGTCAAAAATATAATTATTATCAAAAGAAGCAAAGATCACTTGATGAACAACTCAAAGAAGATAGATGATGCAAGAGCTAAATTCAAGCTCAAGCAAAAGTGGGCTCAAGCAAAAGTGGGTAAGACAGGATAGTCTTGTGAATTTACACAAGGAGGTAACTCTATTCCCTACTTCCAATACTTGCTCAAATGTTAAATTTGTTAAATGGAATTATGTTAATAAAGATAACAATTTGATATCAAAACATATTTCATGTGATAATCCTAACATGAATATATCCGCTTGATTGTGGAAATTTGTGCTAAATGCCAAGAACATGCTTAAAAGATGTTTGTGAAGCATGTTATATTTAATTTTAGTGAAATTAAAATTCACTAAGAAAATCTAGGAAAATTAAAAGAATGTCATAAGGTCTCTTAGATAAACAATAAAATCTTCCTTGCTAAGAAAAAAATGAAAAATCGAACTGGATAATCGATTAGATAATCGATTATGGTTCCTCGAGAAAACACGGAAGTGTAACACCCCGATTTTTCAATGCTTTCCAATATCTACAAAGATAATAATATGTTTACATTTTATCCAAGAACCTAGAAAATGGTTTTGACTAAAACAAAATCATATTAGGATCATGTTTGATGATATAAAGTTCCGGTAAAATTTTCGGTTGAAAATTCAGACGAAAATCGGTCTGTGTTTTCGTTGACAGTATAAATTACTGATCAAAAAACCCAATTTTGAAAAATGAACGAAAGATCAATGATTTTTATCTCTTTTCAAGAGATATGGGTCATTTCCATATTTTTATCTCTAAAATAAATATTATATTTTATTTGGTTAAAATAACAAAACGGAACGAGCGTAAAAATCTTCAGTCGGGTAAATGGCAGAGTTGAGAATGATGCAGAGATGATGGAAGTGATTGAGAGGATTCATGAAAAATCTTTATATTTTTTGAAAACCCATTAATTGGAATTACCTAAGGCAAACTAAGCCTTAAAATATCTAAGACCCATTCCCCTATAAACCCCCATCCTCACAACACACTATCATTTTTCATCATTTGTCCTCACCAAAAAGCTAAGAAACCAAGATATCCAAGTTGGTTTAGTTCAAGGATCATCATCATTTTTCTTCATTTCCTTGCGGTATCCCCTTCATCGTTGATCAATATTTTCATCTTCTTGATCATTATGTTTCCTTTTCATGGTTAGGTTGTTAGAAACCCATTTTGCATTGTTCATGAAAATGGATTCAAAACATGAGTTTTATGCCTTAGATTCTTGTATCACAATCATCCATGTCATCTTGTTGAGACTCTAGCATGATGTTTTTAAGAGTATGGAAAAAATGAAAACCCTAACCCCTTAAACCCTATTTTGGCGGAATTTTCTAAGGAATGAGGGATTGATGTTTTTGTTTCATTTCTTCAATCCAATGCTTGTTTAATAATCTCTAGTACCTAGGTAATTGAAATCCTAGAGCTTAGGTTCAACAAAAATTCCTAACCCATTCTTCCCTATTAAGACCGAAAATCACTCATAGTGAGATAGAAGGAAATTTTCAAAAATTGACTTGTGTTGTGATGTTTTGTGAAGGAAACATAGAATAAGTGTACTTTCTGGAATCGTGGGAGGAAGCTGAATCGAGGACAACTCTTCACAGAAAAATATTTCACAGTTGAGGTAAAGGGAGTTTGCCTGAGGAGCTACTTGGATAGTCATGTACACTGTTTTTGTATTGTTTGGTTATATGACAGTTTTAAATGTGTGTTAGAATTGATTTGTGATTTTGTGATTGGTGATATGTGTTGATGCTATTGGATTTATTATGTTATGAAGTTCATGGAATCAATTGTGTTGATGATTATTAGAATTGTGAAAATGAACATGTTATTATTGAGCTATGATTATTTTGATTGACTGTGATTGGCTGATGGCATGACACGGGTCATTGCTTGTTAACAAAGACTAAGACATTAAAATGCTTTAACTCTGAAAATTTAAAACATTGATGTTTCTTTTTCCTTAACAAAGTGGAAGGAAAAATTCTAATTGAGAAAGTGTAAGATAGAATAAAATTAGGAGAAGAAAGAAGATGGAAAGTGTTAGAAAGTATATGAAAAGAGTTCTGAGAAAAACAAAGATTTTAGAATGGAGAAATCTTTTTGAAAAATTGAAGATTTTAATTTCAAGTTTTACAAAAGTGTTTTTCTTTTTCAAAAGCGGAAAGTTTTAGACAAAAGAAATCCTTTGGATTAAACCTCTTTATTGAGAGTTTTGGTTTTGTTCAAAAATTTAGGAAAGGTTCTTAGTGATTTCTAAGAAATGGAAAATGGTTCTTAAAAGAAAAGTTTTCTTGAAAACAATGTTTTTTTTAAGCATGAGAAATAATTCATGCTACAAAGTCTAGAAGACAAAGATGTTTTGTTTTTCAATCTAGTTTTCACTGAACGAAAAATAATATCAAGCAAAAAGAGGTGATATGGAAAGGACCTAGTTTACCGAAATGATGGGCTAGGATTAATGCTTTGAGTAGAGAAGAACCTAGATTCCGAGACGTCGGAGTAGTGTTCAATTGTGTAGGAGATTTCGAAAGCATGGATTTTGTTGTAAAATCCTAACTTGGTATTAAAATTTATTTAATACCTGAATGAAAATAGTCAAGAGCGTCAAGCCTTGACCATAGAAAGAATGATGTGAAAAAGAAAAGAAAAACGAAAACCTTGTTTTACATGGACAGTGGCAAACGTGCCATTGTGTATCGAGCTACAGTTTCACAAAGGGTGAACTAACAAACTGAATAGTTACGGACTAGAGACCTATTCCTTAGTTTTTGTGTCTTTAGGGACATTCGGGTTCGAAATCCATAAAATGCTCCGGGCAGAAATCTCGGGTCGTGGAACTTGGTTACCCTGCTCGAAATGTACTCAATTAGGAATTATTCTGTATTATTTAGGTGAGATGCGATACCCTAGAACAATTGAGGATTCAGACCCACGAGAGGTCGATCCAATGCGAAACAATTGTGCTATAGGCATTATAGCGATCCTATCATTGCTCGATGAAGGGATGTTATGATCTCTGGAGAATTATGAGTTAGAGAGTAAACATTGAAGTGACATGAAAGGTTTTACAAAACTGCATTTGGTTGTTGGATTGAACTCATTAATATAATTATGAAATTATGTTATGAATATTCATGTTTATATGTTGTTGTAGTGTGTTGTGTATGTGGCTACCATAAAATGCTCATATATTGGTATCTCACCTTTGCATTATATTTGTCCGGTTCTTTTTGTGCTACATTGCATTATGTCTATAGATGGATCCGATGAACAACATGACCCACTCAGGGTACCTGGGACTGGCTTTTGAGCATAGAGATGAGGGTGGCGCTTGGGTCATACACCGAGGGGCCCGAAGCGCTGTATATACCGGGCCTTTAATCACTACATAGGGAACAGAAGCAGGAATCATGGCGCGTACTCATAGTATCAAGACTGTAGAAGTGTCGCTGCCTCCTATATGGCTTCTCCTGAGGACTTTGGTGGCGACTGGAAACACTTATCATCAGCCTCCACCACTTCAGTTTATCCTTGGGTCAGCACCCGTCTCTCCGGCACCAGAGTCGCCAGCACCCATTGTCCTAGTTGGAGGAGAGGACGATGATGATGAGGTGATGGTTGAAGAAAACATTGAGGAAGAGGATCTAGTGGAGGATGTTGTGGAGGGAATAGAGTATCACCCCCTAAATGATGATGTTGTCGATCCCATTGTTGATACGGATGTTGGAGTAGGCTCACCCAATCCTTCTCCAATTAGGGATGATCATGGTGGTCTCCCTGACGGCTTCCATTAGTTTGACCAGCTTAGGAGTTATTTTGTTGGGGTAGTGTTTTGCTTCTCTTACTGTATATCAGGCTAATGAGAGCCATGTATTTTTGAAAACCCTGGTTCTCTGTCCAACCCTTTGATATTTTGGTACTGTAACCATAAGTATGTATTTACTTTCTAAGTATTTGAAACCAAGGACAAATTACCCGAAATTCACTAGGGTCTTGATGAATGTAATTAAGTATGATGATGTCAATCCTCTGAAGGTGTATGTATATACAAGTTAGGCTTGTTATGTGATTAAGTCAAAGTTTTTTTTTTTGTACACGGTTTTTCGAACTAGAATAAGAGATGATTTATCTTCCGAAAGTACAACCAGCGAAAGATTTTCTATTTTATTTTCCGCATTAGAGTAAGTACATGTAGCACTAAGGGAGGTGTTACATTAGTGGTATCAGAGCTGGTCGAGTCTTTCGGGAATCTTTGGGAAATAGGTATGTTATGTCTAAGTTGTGTGATCTCTGACTAAGACTTCTTTGAATTACTTCTTAGAAGTAATATGTGTTGTTAAGTGAGTATATGTTTCGGTTTACAGTTGCGATTTAACTGATAATGTCTTGTAGGTCAGTTATGGAATTGGAGGGTGGACGTGGACGTGGAAGAGGACATGGTCGCGGCCGTGGAAGAGGCCGTAGAGGTGGTCGTATGCTTGGTCACAGTGATTTCAAGGAAAATTAAGAGGAGGATGGGGGAATACACTACGTGGCACAAGCAATGGCAGATGTCGCTGCTGCTATTGCTCTCCAGACAGCTGCGATGACTAGTCAAACTCAATAGGAATAGCTTCTTGCTGAGCAAGCTGTAGAAGGAAGAGGTCCGACCGCTTTTAGACGTCAGAATCCACCTCAGTTTCATGGAGAGACTGACCTTGAAAAGGCAGATTTGTGGATACAATAACTTGAGAAGATTTTTGAACTGATTCACACCCCGGAAGGATTCAAAGTTTCCTATGCTACCTTCCTACTCTTGGGAGATGCTGAGTACTGGTGGAAGGGCACCTGACAACTGCTAGTGGCTGATCATCAGGAAATCACTTGGGAGGTGTTTCGCAATGCCTTCTTGGATAAGTATTTCCCTCTAAGTGCTAGAGTCAAGAAAGAACAAGAATTCCTGCGTCTGCAACAAAGGGAGCTATCAATTTGGGAATATGCAGCGAAATTTGAATCGCTTGCTAAATATTTCCATTTCTTCCAAGCTCAACCTGATGAAAGCTGGAAGTGCGAGAAGTTTGAAGGAGGACTGAGGTTTGAAATCAAAGAGTTAGTATTACCACTGCAGATTCAGAATTTTCAAGAGTTGGTGGAGATGTTCCGAAAAATAGAAAAATGAAGAAAGGGAGGGATAACAGAGGCAATGTTGGAGGACCGTCTCGATCAACAAATCAATTATAGAACCAGAAAGGAAACCAGAACCAGAGGATGCCATACTACAAACCACCCGGAAACAACCAGAACTGACAACCATACCGCCCAGTCATTTCTGCATCTGGTAGCGTAGGCCAGAGGAATCAAGATCAATGCTATGTACAGAGATGTTAGAAATGTGGAAGTACCAATCATATCACCAATGATTGTTGAGTCACCGGCAAGTGTACCGGGTCGTCGCAAGTAATAAAATAAACACGGTAAGTAATTACCGAGGTCGAACACAAGGATTGGGCTACCAATTCTACCAATTCGCAAGAAATTCGATAAGTTTGGCCAAGTAACAGCAAATGGTTGAGAGAGAAAATAGGATCTCACTTCAAATTAACAAATCAAATAAAGATATGGTGTTAAAATCTGAAATTTAATATCTAAGGTCACAAATCCACCTACCCAATCATGCATAGTACCCAAGTGATGATGATTCCTTCCTAAGTTCAATTACAATGTCAACCAGGACCCCTAAATTCTCCTAATGACACTGTCGTGCTCAATAGGACGTATTCGACGATTGAATTAATTACTTACTAGGTCTCATCACCCAATCATCAAACTCGATTAAATCTGGTTCCTATAAGGTTGCACCGATCACCTATTCACTCTCGTGCAATATTCGATCGATGATCCCAATTCAAGTTCTAAAACGTGAATTGCCTCCTAAGCCTTAACACGTTTAACTAGTCAATCACGCATGCATATGATCAACACAACAGATTCAGAATTGGAAAACACTAATTGAGAAAAGGGAGAGAAACATACATCACATCGAACACTATACCGCCATGGGTGGCTTCATTGATCCCTTAGACGAGGGGATTAGTTCCTCATGCTCGTAACAATGCACAAGCAATCGGCCATAATAACCATTGTAAAATAAGAAAATAAAATAAGGAGACGCAGCTCCAGAGAACAAGGATTTCGTCCCAAAACGCTACAAAACAGTGGAGAACCAAAAGCTCCCGTTTCTGCCCTAAAACAGCAATATATAGAGTTCAGATTCGGCGCGCGCTTGCGAGGCGAGCAGCCTCTCATGACGCGAATATTAAAAATGGCGCGCTTTCAAATTGGACTCTCACGAGGCGAGAGGATGTTTTGCGAGGCGACCCTTCAAATCCTAGTCTGTCACGGTCGTGACCTTCGTCACGGCTAGGCCGTGATGGTCTCTGTCCTCCAGGGTCTTCAGTCTTCGCGAGGCGGTTAGCATCTCTCGAGGCGAGACAGAAATGATGACTGTTACTGCTCAGCTAGTCTTCAGGCTCGCGTGGCAAGCAACTTCTCGTGGGGCGAGTATCTCCAGAATGGCAATTTCCACTGTTTTCTTCATTTTCCTTGACTCTAGAGCTTCACTTTTACCCTGAAACAACAAAAGAAAATGAAAAGCGTAATTCTATTCAAAATAAACTAAAAAGTACAAAAAATGCCTAGAACGAGTCAAAGTTTAACTTAGGAACAAAACAAGGCCAAATTTGGGCGAAAACGAGATTGAACTCGAATAATTAGCACATAAACCACAGTCTTACTAGTTATAAAACTAGATAAGCCAGAGGCTTATCAAACACCCCAAACTTAAACCTTGCTTGTCCCTAAGCAAGCTAAAACTCAAAAAGACTCAAGACTTGGCAAGCTTAAAGATTCAATCAATTTCGCACAAATTTCATGTAATCAAAGCAGTTTTTTTTCTTCAATGAATTCCCCCCTTGCATCAATGTAATCCCCACATTCATTTACTTTAAACAATTGAGAACTTCATCATTCATGCAATCATTAATCTAAGTTGAGGATCAAAGTCACACACAAAAGGAAGATCACCAATTTCAAACAATTGCTTTCCTCACAAGGGTATGTAAAATTTCACTCATTCACTCAAATTCGTCTAGGCTATAAACTTTTCACTCAATTTCACATATCAAGAGCACTTCCCATGAATTTGATTTTCATCTCAAAAATAGTTCCCACGAAAACATGCATGCAACATCAAAAGGTCTTTTAAAGGTTGTAATGGGGCCTGGCTAAGGGTAGGATATTCAAGGATACTAGGCTTAAGTCCCTAGGAACTAAGAGAGCATGAGAATTTGACACATTGAATCTCCACTCAAATTCCTTTTTTCATTTTTCTTTTTGCCTTGGGTGACTACAACCCTTTCCTTGCTAATCATTTTGTTTTGCCCCTTTTCTTTTGGCAATTTTTTCCTTTTCTTCATTTTTTTTTTGCCTTGGGTTTCAACCTTTATTTTTCTTTTTCTCAACCCATAATGAAATAACAAACCTTGTAGTCACCCCAAACTTAGTTTCTTACGACCCTTCTTCTGCTAAGTTTTCAGGCTCTCCTAATCCTAAGATTGGGTTAACATGGTTTTTACAGATTTTTGGCTTATAACATAAGGTCATCAAGAAACAATATGCCAATTAGGCTCAATGTGGCTAACTAGGGAACATGCATTAGGGATGGTTCTTTTTAGGCCAAGTAGTTATTCAAAGAAAATTGCTTAAATCATTTGATGCAACACATAGACATGCAAACCATGAAGAGATTCAAGCAAATTCGGGAAAGTGCAACTTAAAAGTGATCCACACAATCAAAAACAAAGTTGGAGGCTCAAATCCTCACCTGGACATTTTTGCAAATTGTTTGACCGAGATACAATTCCTAGTGTGTGCATCCCTTCACCCCAAACTTGTCATAAATCAAGCAACCACAACAAAATTTCTCAAAGTTAAATTTTCAATTTTTTCCATGGGGATCAACTTTTCTATTTTCAGAACCTAGGGGGAAATCATCGATGGTCAAAATAATTCATGCAATCAATCTACGCTAAATTTAATTAAAATCCAACAAGCTTGCCGACACAATACTCAAACACAAACTCTTGATCTTATCAAATTATTCAAGAGCGAAATTCAAAAACAAAAACAAAACAAAAACAAAACAATTGGTTCCCTCCCCCACACTTAAAGCATACATTGTCCTCAATGAATGAACACAAATATAAAATAAGAGTGAGGAAAGGAGAGGGTGCTCCCTGATCAAGTTGTAGTGTAGGTGGCCGCTTCCACGCAAAGCTCTTATACAGTTGCATCCTCATCCAATTGGTCTCTCGGGCACCCCCTGTTGCAAAGCACCCTGGAAGAACTCCTGCAAATTAAAACCTTAATTGCAGATTCGCGAGGCGAGATATCACTCGCGAGACGAATCTGGAAAAATTGTTCTTCACACTTTCCAGAATCGCGAGGCGAGTAGTATATCGCGAGGCGAATCTGGAATTCCAACAGATGTTGATGCCTAGAATCACGAGGCGAAAATAGCTCTCACGACGCGATATAGAAGCGTGAGCAAGCCTCTGAGATTCAGGGCTTCTGTCTCGTGTGGCCACTGTGGATTCGCGTGGCGAATCTCTTTATTTATATATATATATATATATATATATATATATGGGAAAATAACATAAACATAAATGATACCTAGCTTGGGTTGCCTCCCAAGTAGCGCTTGTTTAACGTCCCGAGCCTGACTCAAGTCACCCCTAAGGGTTAATCCGGAGGAAGAAACAGCTTGTCATGCCATGCCTTAGTCCGCTTTTTGTAGGTTCTTGCCTTTTCATATGCTTGCATGCGGTTCCCGGAAAACTCATTTAAGTCCAACAACCTTCTATAATCAGCACATACTCTCCACCCCGTGATGGTCCTTGTTGGGATCGATTTATTGCTTTTATTGACCACCACGGTCGTGCCACCTTTCCTTGGGACCATATGAATTGGACTACCCCAACTACTATCCGAGATTGGATAGATGATTCCGGCCTCTAAAGGTTTAATCACTTCCTCACGCACAGCTTCTTTCAATCCTTCTTTGTTGAGCTTTTCCCTTGCACCTTCATCCTTTGGGAGACTCGGTAAGGCTTCCATGTCCTTTAACCACTCAAGATAGACCTCATCCCCCAAAGGGTCTTTTTCCTCACTATCATCATCATGTGATTTTACCAACACTTGTTCAAGTGAAGAACCATGGGCTTCTCTAGTTGCCTTTGCCTTGACAGTTGAGTCCACCACATCCACTCGATACACATCCAACCTCTCAGCAGGGTGCTTCCTTGCTTCAAAGACATTGAAGACTACCTCATCATCTTGCACCCTTAGAGTGAGTTTCCCTTATTTCACATCTATCGAGGCACGCCTAGTGGCCAAGAAGGGCCTCCCTAATATGAGAGGGATCTCGGCGTCTTCATCCATATCAAGCACCACAAAGTCCGCCGGAAATATGAACTTGTCCACCTTCACTAACAAGTCTTCAACCACTCCATAAGGATATTTTATAGAACGATCGGCGAGTTGGAGTGACATCCGTGTATCCTTGACTTCTTTGATCCCCAACCTCTTCATCATAGAGAGGGGCATCAAGTTGATGCTTGCCCCTAGATCACACAATGCCTTTCCTAGAGTCATCCCCCCAATGGTGCATGGTATCGAAAAAGAACCGGGTCCTTCAACTTTGGAGGTAGTTTTCTCTGAAGAATGGCACTACACTCCTCGGTCAAAGTAATCGTTTCCTCATCCACTATTTTCCGCTTCTTGGAGAGAAGCTCCTTTATAAATCGGGCATAAGATGGCATTTGTTCCAAGGCCTCCGCAAATGGAATGTTAATTTGAAGTTTGCGGAAGACATCAAGGAATTTACTGAATTGCTTATCTTGTTGAGGCTTCTTCAATCTTTCCAGATATGGTACCTTCATGTAGGGCGGGAGGTCCTGGGGTTCAACCCATTTCTTCTTTCGGAACTCTTCATCTACAAGTTTTAACCTCCCCCTTGCTCCGGTGCCTTGTCACTTGTCAACTCCTCTTTCTCAGGTTGCTCTTCCTCAACATGTGGTTGTTCCGGGGACTTGTCTTCCCGAGAACTAGTTGCATCCCTATTAGATCCCAACACCCTAACGCTTCTAGTTGTTATGGCATTGCATTGGTTCTTAGGGTTGTTCTCGGTATCACCTGGGAAAGTTCCTGGGAGACGCTCATTTAGTTGCTTTGCGAGCTGAGCAACCTGCGTCTCTAGATTCTGAATTGCCGCCCCTGTATGAGTTGCCAACTTGTCAATGGTTGTGCTTGTATTGATTGACAACTTCTCAACTGCTGCACTCATCTTCTCAAAAGCCAACTCCCAAGGTTGCCTTTCACCATATGTTATTTGCAATTGATTAGTCCCTGGAAAAGCCTGCGGAGTATTGTGCTGATGGATCCCATAGTTTGGCCTCTGATTCTGCTGAGGTTGTTGTTGTTGGTCTAGACCACCACTAGCATTACTCCAAGCGAAACCAGGATGGTCTCTCCTAATATAGCCCCTGTTCTGATTCTGATTGTAATCATTCTGTCTGTTCCTCTGATAGTTGTTCTGGGGCACACTGTCATAGAAATTGTGGCATGAGTCCACATGTTCCTGGGAGAAGTTGAACGGACAGTTCTGAATGTCATGATCTCCATTACACTTTTCACAACTCGGAGGCATTCCGTCGTGTATCACATTAACCTTCTTGTTCCCAGACAATGCCGCATTCTGCATCTTCAACAATTTATTCTGCTCTAGAATGGCTTCTATCGTTGCAGCACTGACTCCACTTGAGGTTTCCCTACCATGGTTGTAATCATTGTACGACATCTTCTCCAATAACGCCCATCCATCCTCAGCTGATAAATAGGAAAAAGAGCCGCCAGCTGCGGTATCACAGTTCATCTAGTAGCGCCCCCTTAACCCGTTAAAGAAATGTTGCACCTTGGAGACCGGGTCAAAGAACGCCGAAGGACATCTTCTCAAGAGCACATTGTACCTCTCCTAAGCTTCATTATAGCATTCATCTTCTGTCTGCCTGAAAGAAGTGACGGCTACTCTTGCTTGTGCCGCTTTCTGAGGAGGAAAATACTTAGTTAGGAACTT
This sequence comes from Sophora flavescens, assembly GCA_030762895.1. Classification (NCBI taxonomy): domain Eukaryota; kingdom Viridiplantae; phylum Streptophyta; class Magnoliopsida; order Fabales; family Fabaceae; genus Sophora; species Sophora flavescens. The sequence goes on along the minus strand of CM061066.1, from coordinate 108,737,890 downwards.
TTGTGCCATTTTCTCCCAAGTTCTGATACTGTTCCTATCCAAGCTGTCAAACCAAGCAAAACTCATCCCTAAGAGAGAGAGGGAATAGCCGCAAGCGAAACTCATCCTGCGAAACACCTCTTGTCCTCTGCAAGTCACAAGCTTCGAGGAAGTGGGTGATGTGTCTGTGAGGGTCTTGTTTGCCACTCCCATCAAATTGATTCTCACGGATCTGGGCTGTGACACATCCTTCCACTCTGAAGGAATCTGTATTCAGGTTGCCCCTCACGATAGAAGAATCACAATAACCCAAGTTGGGTAGACTGTACTCGAAGAGAGGCTTGTAAGGAGGAGGAGGAGGATTTGCGGCCATCTCCTCAAATTCAATTGCTTAAACCCTCTTTCACTCTCTGGCTTCTTTCCTTAAGCACTTCTCGGTCTTGGTGATCTCCGAATCAAATAGCAAGTCCTCTTGTGAGAGGGTACCTCGCATACAAAAACAAGGCAAGACAAAGTGGAATCAAAGAAGTAGAGAGAAATAAAAATAAGTAAATAACAGAAAAATAAAAATAAAAACAGCTTAACCAAATAATCAAATTCCCAACGGCGCCAAAAACTTGTTGAGTCACCGGCAAGTGTACCGGGTTGTCGTAAGTAATAAAATAAACACGGTAAGTAATTACCGAGGTCGAACACAAGGATTGGGCTACCAATTCTACCAATTCGCAAGAAATTCGATAAGTTTGGTCAAGTAACAGCAAATGGTTGAGAGAGAAAATAGGATCTCACTTCAAATTAACAAATCAAATAAAGATATGGTGTTAAAATCTGAAATTTAATATCTAAGGTCACAAATCCACCTACCCAATCATGCATAATACCCAAGTGATGATGATTCCTTCCTAAGTTCAATTACAATGTCAACCAGGACCCCTAAATTCTCCTAATGACACTGTCGTGCTCAATAGGACGTATTCGACGATTGAATTAATTACTTACTAGGTCTCATAACCTAATCATCAAACTCGATTAAATCTGGTTCCTATAAGGTTGCACCGGTCTCCAATTCACTCTCGTGCAATAGTCGATCGATGATCCCAATTCAAGTTCTAAAACGCGAATTGCCTCCTAAGCCTCAACACGTTTAACTAGTCAATCACGCATGCATATGATCAACACAACAGATTTAGAATTGGAAAACACTAATTGAGAAAAGGGAGAGAAACATACATCACATTGAACACTATACCGCCATGGGTGGCTTCATTGATCCCTTAGACGAGAGGATTAGTTCCTCATGCTCGTAACAATGCACAACCAATCGGCCAGAATAACCATTGTAAAATAAGAAAATAAAAGAAGGAGACGCAGCTCCAAAGAACAAGGATTTTTTCCCAAAATGCTACAAAACAGTGGAGAACCAAAAGCTCCCGTTTCTGCCCTAAAACAGCAATATATAGAGTTGAGATTCTGCGCGCGCTCATGAGGCGAGCAGCCTCTCGCGACGCGAATATTAAAAATGGTGCGCTTTCAAATTGGACTCTCGCGAGGCGAGAGGATGTTACGCGAGGTGACCCTTCAAATCCTAGTCTGTCACGGTCGTGACCTTCGTCACGGCTAGGCCGTGATGGTCTCTGTCCTCCAGGGTCTTCAGTCTTCGCGAGGCGATTAGCCTCTCTCGAGGCGAGACAGAAATGATGACTGTTGCTGCTCAGCTAGTCTTCAGGATCGCGTGGCGAGCAACTTCTCGCGGGGCGAGTATCTCCAGAATGGCAATTTCCATTGTTTTCTTCATTTTCCTTGACTCTAGAGCTTCACTTTTACCCTGAAACAACAAAAGAAAACGAAAAGCGTAATTCTATTCAAAATAAACTAAAAACTACAAAAAATGCCTAGAACGAGTCAAAGTCTAACTTAGGAACAAAACAAGGCCAAATTTTGGTGAAAACGAGATTGAACGCGAATAATTAGCACATAAACCACAGTCTTACTAGTTATAAAACTAGATAAGCCAGAGGCTTATCAATGATTATCAGCTAAGTGGGGTAAAATGCTTCAAGTGTGGACAAGTAGGACATCTGACGAGAGACTGCAATAATCAAAGGTCTGCACCAACTGGTAACAATTCAAGGACCAATAAACTTACCGCTAAGGGAAGGGTTTATACCATGAGTGGTGCTGAGGCTTCATAATCCTAAGATCTCATACACGGTAATTGTGACATAGCTGGTAATCTCTTAATTATACTTTTTGATTCGGGTGCAACGCATTCTTTTGTTTCGTTGGATTGTGTGAGACATCTGAAATTGCCCATTTCTTCTATGACATATGATTTGATTGTTTCGACCCCTACTGCTGAACCCATTGTGGTAAATTCTATATGTCTAAATTGTCCTATTGTTATTCAGGATAGACATTTCCTTGTAAATCTGATATGTATGCCTTTAATATAGTTAGCTATAATTTTAGGCATGGATTGATTATCTTCCAACCATATCCTTTTGGATTGTGCCCATAAAACTTTAGTTTTCCCTAATCCTAAGATTTCTGGATTTTTATCTGCCAACCAAGTAAGAACTTCTTCGAAAGGAGAAGGTCAGGAATGCTTGTTTTTATCTAGCTTAGAAGTCGGGGGGAGATCGATCTGAGTACAACACCAGCAGTAAACGAGTTTCCGAACATTTTTCCGAACGATGTTCTGGGTTTGTCACCAATTAGGGATGTTGAGTTCTCCATCGATCTAGTTCCTGGAACTGGTCCAATTTCAATCTCTCTGTACCGAATGGCACCTACAGAGCTTGTTGAGTTGAAAACTCAACTGGAGGACCTTCTGTCGAAACAATTCATAAGACTGAGTGTGTCCCCGTGGAGAGCACCAGTCTTGTTAGTAAGAAAGAAGGACGTAGGTTCCAGACTCTGTGTAGATTTTCGACAACTCAACAAGGTGACGATCAAGAACAAATACCCTCTACCAAGAATTGACGATCTAATGGATCAATTGAGAGGAGCTGTGGTATTCTCGAAGATAGACTTAAGGACGGGTTATCATCAAATAAGAGTGAAGACTGAAGATATACCAAAGAGTGCATTCAGAACTTGTTATGGACATTATGAGTATCTTGTAATGCCTTTTGGAGTGACGAATGCACCTGCTATCTTCATGGACTACATGAATCGGATTTTTCGTCCGTTTCTTGATAGGTTTGTCATAGTGTTCGTTGATGATATCCTCATTTACTCTAAGAGTCATTAGGAACATGACGAACATTTGCGACAAGTTTTACAAATTCTATGCAAGAAGGTGTTGTACGCCAAACTTTCCAAATGAGAGTTTTGGCTCAAAGAAGTGAAGTTCTTAGGACATGTGATCACCAAGGAGGGAATTGTTGTAGATCCTACGAAAGTAGAAGTTGTACTTTCTAGGGAAAGACCAAAGACGGTGACGGAAATTCGAAGTTTTGTTGATCTAGCGGGTCACTATCGGAGATTCATTGAAGGTTTTTCAAAAATAGTCGTGCCCTTGACTCAACTCACAAAGAAAGATCAACCTTTCACGTGGACTGCAAAATGCGAGGAAAGTTTTCAAAGAATAAAGGAGCATCTGACGACTTCGCCGGTGTTAATACTTCCCGAACCAAATGAACCATATGAAGTATATTGCGATGCTTCACATCAAGGTTTGGGCTGTGTGTTAATGCAACATTGAAAGGTCGTAGCGTACGCGTCACACCAACTGAAGACTCGTGAAAGGAATTATCCAACACACGATCTAGAGTTAGCTATCATGGTTTTTGCACTAAAGATATGGAGACACTACCTTTATGGAGCTAAATTTGATATCTTTAGTGACCAAAAGAGTATAAAGTACCTGTTCGATCAAAAGGAGCTCAATATGAGACAAAGGCGGTGGATGGAATTTTTGAAAGACTACGACTTACATTGCAATATCATCCAAAAAAAGCGAATGTGGTAGCGGATGCACTGAGCCGAAAAGTCATTCATATTAGAGCTATGATGGTAAAGGAACTTGAATTGATTTAGAAGTTCCGAGATCTCAATTTAATCATGGAAGTAAGCCAAAAGAAAATCAGTTTGGGAATGATAAAGATTTCTAGTGGCTTAATGGAAGATATCCGATAGCAACAAGATGTGGATGCTTTCATTCAAGAAAAGAAAGATTTAATGGAGAAAGGAAAAGTTACTGAGTTTAGCTTGGGATCGGATAACATCTTAAAGTGCAAAGGCAGAATTTGTGTACCTGATAATCCTGAGATGAAAAAGATGATTCTGGAGGAATCACACAAGAGAAAGTTAAGTATTCATCCTGGATCGACTAAGATCTATCAAGATCTTAAACAAAGGTTTTTGTGGGCAAGCATGAAAATGCAGGTTGCTGAGTATATGGCATCATGTCTGACTTGTCAGAAAGCAAAGGTAGAACACCAAAGACCTGGGGGAATGCTTACATCTTTAGATGTACCTGAATGGAAGTGGGATAGTATATCCCTGGATTTCGTAGTAAGTTTACCTAGAACTTCCAAAGGTTTTGACTCAATTTGGGTGATTGTTGACAGGTTAACGAAATCCGTACATTTCTTACCTGTTAAGGTCAATTACACAGCGGAAAAATTAATTGATCTCTACATCAAAGAAGTAATCAGACTTCATGGAGTGCCTTCGAGCATCGTGTCAGATCGAGATCCAAAGTTCACTTCTTGTTTCTGGGGGGGTTTACAACAAGCGCTAGGAACCAAATTGCGTTTAAGTTGTGCATATCATCCTCAAACAGACGGACAGATAGAAAGGACAATCCAATATTTAGAAGATTTACTGAGAGCATGTGTCTTAGATCATCGTGGAAGTTGGGACAATATCTTGTCGCTGATTGAATTCACATACAACAACAGTTTTCATGCAAGTATAGGGATGGTTCCCTATGAGGCTCTGTATGGGTGAAAATGTCAAACACCATTATGTTGGTATCAAGATTCAAAGAGCATGATTCTAGGTCCCGAAATTGTACAGCAAACAACATAGAAGGTTAAACAAATCAGTGAAAGGAAGAAAGGGACCCAAAGCAGGCAGAAGAGTTACTCTGATAGAAGAAGACGGACTCTTGATTTTCTAGAAGGTGAACACGTATTCCTGAGATTCACACCCATGACTGGGGTAGGTAGAGTTACCAAATCCAGAAAAATCACTCCTAAATTCATTGGACCTTAGCAAATTCTTTGCCGTATTGGTCCAATAGCCTACCAAATTGCTTTACCACCTTTTCTTTCAAATCTTCACAATGTGTTCCATGTCTCACAACTGAGGAAGTATATTCCTGATCCATCACATGTAATTGAACCCGATGCAGTACAATTAAAAGAAAACTTGTCTTACGAGACTTCACATGCACGGATCGAGGATAAGATGATTAAGCAGCTCAGGGTTAAACAAATTTCCTTAGTCAAGGTTATTTGGGACGAGACAATCGGAGAAGCAATATGGGAAGCTGAGGACAAGATGAAATTGCAGTATCTTGATCTTTTTCTAGGTGCACAATTTCGAGGACGAATTTTTTTTTAGTGGGGTAGTAATGTAACACCCCGATTTTTCAATGCTTTCCAATATCTGTAAAGATAATAATATGTTTATATTTTATCCAAGAACCTAGAAAATTATTTTGACAAAAAAAAATCATATTAGGATCATGTTTGATGATATAAGTTCCAGTAAAATTTTGGGTTAAAAATTCAGACGAAAACCGGTCTATGATTTCACTGACACTATAAATTAATGATCAGAAAACCCAATTTTGAAAAATAAACGAAAGATCAATGATTTTTTTCTCTTTTCAAGAGATATGAGTCATTTCCATATTTTTGCGCTCTAAAATAAATATTATATTTTATTTCGGGTAAAATAACTAAACGGAACGAGCGTAAAAATCTTCAGTCGGGTAAACGGCAGAGCCGAGAAGACTCATGAAAATTGTCACATCAGGAGTACTAAAAGTCATCATGATAACTTTAACTATATAGTTTAATATTGTTTGAAAACCCATTAATTGGAATTACCTTAGGCAAACTAAGCCTTAAAATATCTAAGACCCATTCCCCTATAAACCCCCCTCCCTCACAACACACTCTCATTTTTCTTCATTTCTCTTCACCAAAAAGCTAAGAAACCAAGATCTCCAAGTTGGTTTAGTTCAAGTTCATCAAGGATCATCGTCATTTTTCTTCATTTCCTTGAGGTAACCCCTTCATCCTTGATCAATATTTTCTTCTTCTTGATCATTATGTTTCCTTTCATGATTAGGTTGTTAGAAACCCATTTTGCTTTGTTCATGAAAATGGAAATCAAAACATGAGTTTTATGCCTTAGATTCTTGTATCATAATCATCCATGTCGTCTTGTTAAGACTCTAGCATGATGTTTTTAAGTGTATGGAAAAAATAAAAACCCGAACCCCTTAAACCCTATGTTGGCTGAATTTTCCAAGGAAGGAGGGATTGATATTTTTGTTTCATTTCTTCAATCCAATGCTTGTTTAATACTCTCTAGTACCTAGATAATTGAAATCCAAGAAATTAGGTTCAACCAAAATCCCTAACCCATTTTTCCCTATTAAGGCCGAAAATCACTCCTAGTGAGATAGAAGGAAATTTTCAAAATTTGACTTGTGTTGTGATGTTTTGTGAAGGAAGCATAGCATAAGTGTACTTTATGGAACTGTGGGAGGAAGTTGAATCGAGGACAACTCTTCACAGGCAAAAATTTCACAGTTGAGGTAAAGGGAGTTTGTCTGAGGAGCTACTTGGATAGTCATGTACACTGTTTTTGTTTTGTTTGGTTATATGACTGTTTTAAATATGCCTGTTAGAATTGATTTGTGATTTTGTGAATGGTGATATGTGTTGATGCCATTGGATTTATTATGTTATGAAGTTCTTGGAATCAATTGTGTTGATGATTATTAGAATTGTGAAAATGAACATGTTATTATTGAGCTATGATTATTTTGATTGACTGTGATTGGCTGATGGCATGACACTGGTCATTGCTTGTTAACAAAGACTAAGACATTAAAATGATTTATCTCAGAAAATTTAAAACATTGATGTTTTGTTTTTCCTTAACAAAGTGGAAGGAAAAATTCTAATTAAGAAAGTGTAAGATAGAATAAAATTAGGAGAAGAAAGAAGATGGAAAGTGTTAGAAAGTCTATGAAAAGTGTTTTGAGAAAAACAAAGATTTTAGAATGGAGAAATCTTTTTGAAAAAATCGAAGATTTTAATTTCAAGTTTTACAAAAGTGTTTTTCTTTTTCAAAAGTGGAAAGTTTTAGACAAAAGAAATCCTTTGGATCAAACCTCTTTATTGAGAGTTTTGGTTTTGTTCAAAAATTTAGGAAAGGTTCTTAGTGATTTATAAGAAATGGAAAATGGTTCTTAAAAGAAAAGTTTTCTTGATAATAATTTTTTTTAAGCATGAGAAATCATTCATGCTACAAAGTCTAGAAGACAAAGATGTTTTGTTTTTCAATCTAGTTTTCACTGAACGAAAAAGAATATCAAGCGAAAAGAGGTGATGTGGAAAGGACCTAGTTTACTGAAATGATGGGCTAGGATTCCTGCGTTGAGTTTTGAGGAAAGAATAGGACCTAGTTTTACCGACGCTGAGATTCGGTCTAGATCTGGTTTGCCGAAGTATCGGGCTAGATTTAGATTGCCGAGCAGCCGGGCTAGTGTTCCGTTGAGAAGAACTTGGATCCCGAGATGTCGGACTAGTGTTCAATTGTGAAGGAGATTTCGAAAGCATGGATTTTGTTGTAAAATCCTTAGTTGGTATTAAAATTTATTTAATACCTGAATGAAAGTAGTCAAGAGCGTTAAGCCTTGACCAAAGAAAGAATGATGCGAAATAGAAAATAAAAATGAAAACCTTGTTTTACATGCATAGTTTGGCTTATATGCCGTTGTGGCAGATGTGCCATTGTGCTTCCAGCTACAGTTTCACAAAGGGTGAACTGACAAACTGAATAGTTATACGGACCAGTGACCTATTCCTTAGTTTTTGGGTCTCTAGGGACATTAGGGTAAGTACATGTAGCACCAAGGGAGGTGTTACAGGAAGAGAGACAGAAGCTTAGTAATCAATTAGGGGAATCGATTATTGATGTGGGTCGTTCTTTAGAAAGTAACCAGAGGCATCATAATCAATTACCACTAGGAGGATAATCGATTATGTCTCGAAAAGAAACGTTAGTAGAAAAGGTTTTTAAAATTCAAATTAATGTTTCTTCATGAAAAGATATCTGACTTAATTTTCTAATCTTTTTCAAGATATCAAATTCAAACGATTTCAAATTTGAATGCACCTTGACATCAATTTCTTTTATGATAGAAAATTATTTTGGAAAATTATTATTTTTCCTATTTCTGAAAATATGTTTTGAAAAATAAATAATGATTTAATTCATGATCATACTTTAATGAAAGTATAATTTCTAGTCATGAATTAATTAACAACTTTCTCAAATTGAGAATCACTATGATTATACTAATGTATTCCTGATATTGATTGATTGACATATGGAGGATCAATTTTTGAAACTTAAATGATAAATAAATTATTATAATATCTTTTGAATATCATAATAAAGAGAATTCAATTTTTTTTTCTTCATATTTTAAATTCAAAATTCAAAATATTTTTCATTATTTTCGAAATTTCATTTTATGAAGATATATTTTGAAATTCAAAAAGCATAATTTCATCATAAAATCAAAATCAGATTCAAAAATTATTAATTATTTCATGATTGCACTTTATTAGAAAATTGATTTCTTATCATGAGTCATTATATCACTTTAATATTTTCAAAATGCTCTAATAAAAAGAAATAATTTTTTTAAAATTCAAAATCCAAAATTTCCACCTTATTTTCGAAATATTTTATGTGATATATTTTGAAAATTCAAAAATCTCTATAAAATTAAAATCTGACTGTAGAATTAATTTTAATTCATAATCAGACTTTGGTGAGAAATCAGTTTCTAATCATGAATTTATAAGCAATATCTTTTTCAAATGTTAATATCATTAATAAATTCTTAATATTGAGTGATACAAAATTTGTTGAGAGTTAATTTTTCAAAATTCAAATGATCAATTAGTTATCATATTACTTTAATAAAGAGAATTCAATTTTTGAGATTTCAAATTTAAAATTTAAATCTCTTTGTTATCTTCGAAAAATTTATGGAGATATACTCTGAAATTCTAAAATTAAAAATCTGATTGCAAAAATCATTTTAAGACTCAAGTATTAATTAATTCATGATTGCATTTTATTGAAAAATTGACTTCTTTCCATTAATTAATATACTACATATTTTCAAAATAGAAAATCATTAAGATTGTGTTAATAAACTATTAATGTTGGTTGATTTGAAAAATCTTTTAAGGATTGATTTTGAAATTTAGATGATCAGTACAAATTCTGATGATATATTTTTTAATGATTTATGTTTTCAAATTTAGAATTAAAAATTCAAATCCTTTCTGGATATTTTCAAAAATTTATGATGAAAAACTATTTATGATGATTGAATCAATATTTAATAAAAATTGATTTGGAAATTGTTTTAAAATCAAAAGTTTTTCGGATTATGGAAATCTTTTATTACACCACAAATACATAAATGAGAATTCATTAAGTTTGTGGTTAATAAAGAAAGATCTTAAATGACTTTGGTATATCTTTTATTTGAATATTTCTTATTGCAAAAAATTATAAAAGATTTCAAATCAAATCTTTTATGATTAATTTCGAAAATCTCATTAATTTTGAAATCTGGATGATTCTTTGAAATTCAAATTTTTTTTTGAAATCTTTAATTACACCACAAATGCTTAAATAACATTTATTGAAATTGTGGTTAAGAATGAGAAAATTGAAGAGAATGCCATACTCTCAAATTGAACATTTATAATTGCCAAAATAGTTCAAGATTTCAAATTCAAATTATTTTCTATGTCTAATTTTAAAAGTTTTGGAATTTTGGAATTTAGATGATTAAATGAAATTAAACATACTTCAATTTATGGAATGCTTTAACTACTCCACAAGCAATTAAAATTTATTGTGATTGTGATTAATAAGGAAATATTTTAAATCAATCACGGATTACATGAATGCTTGTGTATGCATCCTTATTTTCACCTTGTTATTTCTAATATGTACGTTGAATTATGGTAACAAGGTTATACAGGTTCTCTCCAAAGAAACTGACCAAGTTCTGAAGTTTTCGAGTAATAATTGATTATGCAGAAGGAACAAACCAGAGGAGTTATAATCGATTAAAATAATCGATTATGAGGAGCTCAAATAATGGATTATGAAAGTCAAACATATTGTGACTCGTGGAGATTCAAACACCAAGGTTAAAAAAATGAGTTATCTTGACAAAACTGGTGATCTCTTTCCTTATTCCTCATTATTATTTAGTTGCAAAATTTATTGAATTTATGAAATCATTATAGACATGTCTTAGTGCCATTAAATGCAATACATGTGATAATCATCTTAAGACACGTGTTGTAACACCCCGATTTTCGTATAATGGATTATGTTATTATGGATGCCTAGTTGATGTTGTTGTTATTATCAATATTATTATTATTATTATTATTATTATTATTATTATTATTATTATTATTATTATTATTATTATTATTATTATTAATGAAGTTATTATTGTTATTTATATAATTGTTAATGTAATTGTGATTAGTGTTGTAGTATTTTTATGCTTATACATATATATGTATGTATATATTATTACATATGATAATATGTATATTAATATATGATTATTTGCATTAATATGAGATTGTGTCTCTTAATGTGTGATCTTATATGAATATATGATTTTGTTTGTGATTTTATATATTAATATATAATATGTGATTTTATTAATAATAAGTGATTAAGAATGATATGATGAGATATCGTGTGATTTAGTATTTAAATAGAGATAGTGTAATTATTAGATTTTAGCCCCTCAACCAATCAGATTTCAGTCCTTATTAATAAAGGATAATCCTCTTTTTGGTTACCTCTTAAGATCTTATCATAATCTCCTAAGGATCCTATCTAGGAATAACTACCAAATATGTCACTAAATTTTCATTGAACTTTTGACTATCCTATAGTACGATTTAGGATTTGGTCATTATATATTAATTTGTAGATATTTATCTAAGCTTTCTAACGACGCCAAGAACGCCTCAATCGGAAACTTTTAGCTCAAGTTATGCTCAAAATACCGATCCGTATACAGTTTGGACTGAAATAAGAGCCCGTTATGCCCTAACTTGTATTTATACCATAAGACTCGACCTAAACCATATTTCACACATTGTTAAACTAAGAATAGTTGCCTCTCTTCATCTTTCATAGTTTTCCCTTGAACACCTTGAAGTTCTTGGAGTTTGTGAGTCCGTTTGGGAGAGAAGTTACACGTGTTAGCATCGTTTAACGTAACGTAGTTATCCCTCCTTAATTTCCTTTTCCCTTTCTTTTGAATTGGGGATTAATTGGTTATTCTCTTCCCTTCTTGTTTTACCAAGGCTTGAGGAACTCGTAGAGCCGCTCGAGGGAACGTGTCTAGTTTGCCAACGCTATCGTTTTGGGAATCTTCGTACCAGGTGATGAGTCACCGGCAAGTGTACCGGGTCGTCGCAAGTAATAAAATAACATGGTAAGAATTTTACCGAGGTCGAACACAAGGATTGGGTTACCAATTCGACTAATACGCGGGAAATCCGATACGTTTGGTAAAGTAGCAGAAGTGGTTGAGAATGGAGAGAAAATATGATCGAATTCAAATTAACAAATCTAAATAAAATAATTAACTAAAAATCAGAAAATAAAAATGTCCAAGGTCACAAATCCACCTACCCAATATGCATACCCAAGTGATGATGAATTCCTCCCTAAGTTCAATTACGATGTCAACCGGGACCCCCAAATTCTCCTAAATCCACTGTCGTGCTCATTAGGACGTATTCGAAGATTGGATTAATTACTTATTAGGTCTCATAATCCTAATCATCAAACTCTGTTAATTCTTGTTCCCTATAAGGTTGCATCGATCTCCTACTCACTTTTGTGCAATATTCGATCGATGATCCCAATTCAAGTTCTAAAACGCGAATCGCCTCTCAGCCTCAACACGTTTAACTAGTCAATCACGCAAGCATATGATCAACGCAATCAAATAAGAATTGGAAAACATTTATTGAGAAAAAGGGAGAAAGACATACATCACATTGAATCTACACTGCCATGGGTGGCTTCATTGTTCCCTCAGACAAGGGGATTAGTTCCTCATGCTCATAGACAAACAATCAGACATAACCTCCATAGTAAAATAAGAAAAGAAAAAGAGGAGACGCAGCTCCAAAGAGAAAAGAAATCTTCCTAAACGCTACTCTACAGTGGAAAAACTACTAGGATTCGGATCCCCAAAAGCTTTCCCTTCTGATCTGAAACAGCCTATAAATAGGGATTCTGGTTCTCGGCCGCTCGCGGGGCGAACAAGATTTCGCGAGGCGAACATTAGTTTTGGCACGCTTTCAATTTGGATTCTCGCGAGGCGAGAGTGTGTTCGCGGGGCGAGTCTTCAAACCTTAATCTATCACAGCCGTGACCTTCATCACGGCTAGGCCGTGATGGTCTCTGTCTTCCAGGGTCTTCAGGCTCTCGCGAGGCGAGAAGCCTCTCGCGTGGCGATCCAGAATTGATGACTGTTGCTGTTTTGCTGATCTTTAGGCTAGCGAGGCGAGAATCTACTCGCGGGGCGAGTATATCCAGAATGGAAATTTCCACGATTTCTTTGACTCGAAGTGCTTCCTTGACTCTTGGAGCTTCACTTCTAACCTGAAACAATAACAAAGAAACAAAAGGCGTAATTCTATTCAAAATAGACTAAATACTACAAAAACTGCCTAGAACGAGTCAAAGTCCAACTTAGGAACAAAACAAGGCAAATTTGGGCGAAAACGAGAGTGAACTCGAATAATTTGCACAAAAACCACAGTCCATCTAGTTATAAAACTAGATAAGCCAGAGGCTTATCAAAACACCCCAAACTTAAACCTTGCTTGTCCCCAAGCAAGCTAAAACTCAAAAAGGACTCAAGACTTGGCAAGCCTAAAGGAATCAATCGATTTCGCACAAATTTCATGCAATCAAAACAGTTTTTCTCCAATGATTTCCCCCCTACATCAACGTAATCCCCACATTCATTTACTTTAAACAATTGAGAACTTATCATTCATGCAAGCATTAATCTAAGTTGAGGATCAGAGTTACACACAAAAGGAAGATCACCAATTTCAAACAATTGCCTTCCTCATAAGGGTATGTAAAATTTCACTCATTCGCTCAAATTCGTCTAGGCTATCAACTTTTCACTCAATTTAACATATCAAGAGCACTTCCCATGAATTTGATCTTCATCTCAAAAATGGTTCCCACGAAAACATGCATGCAACATCAGAAGGTCTTATAAAGGTTGTAATGGGGCCTGGCTGAGGGTAGGATATTCAAGGATACTAGGCTTAAGTCCCTAGGAACTAAGAGAGCATGAGCATTTGACACATATTCCACTCAAATTCCTTTTTCCATTTTTCTTTTTGCCTCGGGTGACTACAGCCTTTTCCTTGCTATTTTTTTTCTGTTTTGCCCCTTTTCTTTTGGCAATTTTTTTTAATGCCTTGGGTTTCAACCTCTATTTTTCTTTTTCTCAACCCAAAATGACATATCACCTTGTAGCCACCCCAAACTTAGTTTCTCACAACCCTTCTCTTGCTACGCTTCCATGCTCTCCTAATCCTAAGATTGGTTAACATGGTTTTTCAGATTTTTGGCTTATAATATAGGGTCGTCAAGAAACAATAGGCTAATTAGGCTCAATGTGGCTAACTAGGGAACATGCATTTGGGATGGTTCTTTTTAGGCCAAGTAGCTATTTCAAAGAAAATTTCCTAAATCATTTGATGCAACACATAAACATGCAAACCATGAAGAGATTCAATCAAATTCGGGAAAGTGCAACTTAAAAGTGATTCACACAATCAAAAACAAAGTTGGAGGCTCAATTCCTCACCTGGACATTTTGCAAATTGTTTGACCGAGATACAATTCCTAGTGTGTGCACCCCCTCACCCCAAACTTATAAATCAAGTAATCACAATAAAATTCTCAAAGTTCATTTTCAATTTTTCACATGGGGATCAATTTTCTATTTTCTGAACCTAGGGGGAAATCATCAATGGTCAAAATAATTCATGCAATCAATCTATGCTCAATTTAATTAAAATCCAACAAGCTTGCCGACACACATTCATACACATACTCTTGATCTTCTCAAATTATTCAAGAGTGACAAACAAAAACAAAAACAAAAACAAAAACAAAAACAAAAACAAAACAAAAGTGAGGAGAGGAGAGGGTGCTCCCTGATCAAGTTCCATGGTTGCCTCCTCCTCCAATTGGTCCCACAGGCTCCCTTCTGTTGCATAGCATCCTGGAAGAACTCCTGCAGATTAAACCTTAATTGCAGATTCGCGAGGCGAGAGATAACTCGCGAGGCGAATCTGGAATTCCAACAGATGATGATGCCCAGAATCGCGAGGCGAAATTATACCTCGCGACGTGAGACAGAAGCGTGAGCAAGCCTCTGAGATTCAGGGCTTCTGTCTCGCGTGGCCACTGTGGATTCGCGTGGCGAATCAAGTTTATATATATATATATATATATATATATATATATATATAAATGACAAAAACTAAAAATAAAGGATACCTATCTTGGGTTGCCTCCCAAGTAGCACTTGTTTAACGTCCCGAGCTTGACTTATTAAGAAGCATCCACCTGGATTCCATAGCCTGTGGTACAAGGGCCAAGAGATGCTCATCATGTGAGATCTTCCACCCGGATCCCATGGTTTGTGAAGTGGCCCTTGCAGAAGCAATACGACTCTATCCATAATTCCACCTGGCCCGTGTGTGAAAACTCCATTGACTTCTGTAATTCTGAACTCACTTCCTCTCGGGTCCAATGGTATTTTCACGAGGAAGTGTGCCAGACAAGTGGGAGGGTCTAACTTACCAATGTCCACACATGCATGTAAGCCAACATAGTTATCCAATGCAGTAATTTCAGGTTGCTTGGCAAGCATGGTGAAATCCTCTACCACTTTATCTGCATTTTGATCTCTACCCCCTTGCTCCGGTGACTTGTCCCTTGCCAACTCCTTTTCCTCCGGTTGCTCTTCCTCAACATGTGGTAGTTCTTCCTCAACTTGTGGTTGTTCCGGGGCCTTGTCACTTGTCAATTCCTCTTTCTCAGGTTGCTCTTCCTCAACATGTGGTAGTTCTTCCTCAACTTCCTGAGAACTAGTTGCATCCCAGTCAGATCCCAACACCCTACCGTTTCTAGTTGTTATGGCTTCGCATTGGTTCTTAGGGTTGTTCTCGATATCTCCTGGGAGAGTGCCTGGGAGATGCTCATTTAGTTGCTCCACGAGCTGACCCAACTTCTCTACTGCCGCATTTGTCCTCTCAAGAGCCAACTCCCAAGGTTGTTGTTGTTGGGCCAACTTATCAATTGCCGCAATTGTCCTCTCAAGAGCCAACTCCCAAGGTTGTCTTCCACCATCCTTTTGTTGAGGTTGTTGTTGCCAATTCTGTTGAGGTTGTGGTTGCCAAGCTAGACCATCGCCAGCATTATTCCAAGCGAAACCCGGATGGTCTCCCCTCATATAACCCCAATACTGATTCTGACTCTGATAGTTGTTCAGGGGCACGCTGTCATAGAAATTATGGCATGAGTCCACATATTCTTGAGAGAAGTAGAACGGACAGCTCCAAGTGTCATGGTCTCCATTACAATATTCGCAACCCGGAAGCATTCCCTCGTGTACCTCGCATACAAAACAAGGCAAGACCAAGTGGAATCAAAGAAGTAGACAGAGATAATAGAAAAATAAAAAATAAAAATAAAAATAAAAATAAAAATAAAAACAAAAATAACTTAACCAAATAATCAAACTTCCCTAAAAATTAGGAAAATTGGTTGTGCCAATCCCCGGCAACAGCGCCAAAAACTTGATGAGTCACCGGCAAGTGTACCGGGTCGTCACAAGTAATAAAATAACACGGTAAGAATTTTACCGAGGTCGAACACAAGGATTGGGCTACCAATTCGACTAATCCGCGGGAAATCCGATACGTTTGGTAAAGTAACAGAAGTGGTTGAGAATGGAGAGAAAATAGGATCGAATTCAAATTAACAAATCTAAATAAAATAATTAACTAAAAATCTGAAAATAAAAATGTCCAAGGTCACAAATCCACCTACCCAATATGCATACCCAAGTGATGATGAATTCCTCCCTAAGTTCAATTATGATGTCAACCGGGACCCCAAAATTCTCCTAAATCCACTGTCGTGCTCATTAGGACGTATTCGAAGATTGGATTAATTACTTATTAGGTCTCATAATCCTAATCATCAAACTCTGTTAATTCTTGTTCCCTATAAGGTTGCACCGATCTCCTACTCACTTTCGTGCAATATTCGATCGATGATCCCAATTCAAGTTCTAAAACACGAATCGCCTCTCAGCCTCAACACGTTTAACTAGTCAATCACGCAAGCATATGATCAACGCAATCAAATCAGAATTGGAAAACATTTATTGAGAAAAAGGGAGAAAGACATACATAACATTGAATCTACACTGCCATGGGTGGCTTCATTGTTCCCTCAGACGAGGGGATTAGTTCCTCATGCTCATAGACAAACAATCGGACATAACCTCCATAGTAAAATAAGAAAAGAAAAAGAGGAGACGCAGCTCCAAAGAGAAAAGAAATCTTCCTAAACGCTACTCTACAGTGGAAAAACTACTAGGATTCGGATCCCCAAAAGCTTTCCCTTCTGATCTGAAACAGCCTATAAATAGGGATTTTGGTTCTCGGCCGCTCGCGGGGCGAACAAGATTTCGCGAGGCGAACATTAGTTTTGGCGTGCTTTCAATTTGGATTCTCGCGAGGCGAGAATGTGTTCGCGGGGCGAGTCTTCAAACCTTAATCTATCATAGCCGTGACCTTCATCACGGCTAGACCGTGATGGTCTCTGTCTTCCAGGGTCTTAAGGCTCTCGCGAGGTGAGAAGCCTCTCGCGCGGCGATCCAGAATTGATGACTGTTGCTGTTTTGCTGATCTTCAGGCTCGCGAGGCGAGCATCTACTCGCGGGGCGAGTATATCCAGAATGGAAATTTCCACGATTTCTTTGACTCGAAGTGCTTCCTTGACTCTTGGAGCTTCACTTCTAACCTGAAACAATAACAAAGAAACAAAAGGCGTAATTCTATTCAAAATAGATTAAATACTACAAAAACTGCCTAGAACGAGTCAAAGTCCAACTTAGGAACAAGACAAGGCAAATTTGGGCGAAAACGAGAGTGAACTCGAATAATTTGCACAAAAACCACAGTCCATCTAGTTATAAAACTAGAAAAGCCAGAGGCTTATCAAAACACCCCAAACTTAAACCTTGCTTGTCCCCAAGCAAGCTAAAAATCAAAAAGGACTCAAGACTTGGCAAGCCTAAAGGAATCAATCGATTTCGCACAAATTTCATGCAATCAAAACAGTTTTTCTCCAATGATTTCCCCCCTACATCAACGTAATCCCCACATTCATTTACTTTAAACAATTGAGAACTTATCATTCATGCAAGCATTAATCTAAGTTGAGGATCAAAGTTACACACAAAAGGAAGATCACCAATTTCAAACAATTGCCTTCCTCACAAGGGTATGTAAAATTTCACTCATTCGCTCAAATTCGTCTAGGCTATCAACTTTTCACTCAATTTCACATATCAAGAGCACTTCCCATGAATTTGATTTTCATCTCAAAAATGGTTCCCACGAAAACATGCATGCAACATCAGAAGGTCTTATAAAGGTTGTAATGGGGCCTGGCTGAGGGTATGATATTCAAGGATACTAGGATTAAGTCCCTAGGAACTAAGAGAGCGTGAGCATTTGACACATATTCCACTCAAATTCCTTTTTCCAATTTTCTTTTTGCCTCGGGTGACTACAGCCTTTTCCTTGCTATTTTTTTTTTTTCTGTTTTGCCCCTTTTTTTTTGGCTATTTTTTTTAATGCCTTGGGTTTCAACCTCTATTTTTCTTTTTCTCAACCCAAAATGACATATCACCTTGTAGCCACCCCAAACTTAGTTTCTCACAACCCTTCTCTTGCTACGCTTCCATGCTCTCCTAATCCTAAGATTGGTTAACATGGTTTTTCAGATTTTTGGCTTATATTATAGGGTCATCAAGAAACAATAGGCTAATTAGGCTCAATGTGGCTAACTAGGGAACATGCATTAGGGATGGTTCTTTTTAGGCCAAGTAGCTATTTCAAAGAAAATTGCCTAAATCATTTAATGCAACACATAAACATGTAAACCATGAAGAGATTCAATCAAATTCGGGAAAGTGCAACTTAAAAGTGATTCACACAATCAAAAACAAAGTTAGAGGCTCAAATCCTCACCTGGACATTTTGCAAATTGTTTGACCGAGATACAATTCCTAGTGTGTGCACCCCCTGACCCCATACTTATAAATCAAGTAATCACAATAAAATTCTCAAAGTTCATTTTGAATTTTTCACATGGGGATCAATTTTCTATTTTCTGAACCTAGGGGGAAATCATCAATGGTCAAAATAATTCATGCAATCAATCTATGCTCAATTTAATTAAAATCCAACAAGCTTGCCGACACACATTCATACACATACCCCTGATCTTCTCAAATTATACAAGAGTGACAAACAAAAACAAAAACAAAAACAAAAACAAAAACAAAAACAAAACAAAAGTGAGGAGAGGAGAGGGTGCTCCCTGATCAAGTTCCCTGGTTGCCTCCTCCTCTAATTGGTCCCACGGGCTCCCTTCTGTTGCATAGCATCCTGGAAGAACTCCTGCAGATTAAACCTTAATTGCAGATTCGCGAGGCGAGAGATAACAAGCGAGGCTAATCTGGAAAAATTGTTTTCACACTTTCCAGAATAGCGAGGCGAGTAGTATCTCGCGAGGCGAATCTGGAATTCCAACAGATGATGATACCCAGAATCGCGAGCCGAAATTATACCTCGCGACGCGAGACAGAAGCGTGAGCAAGCCTCTGAGATTCAGGGCTTCTGTCTCGCGCGACCACTGTGGATTCGCGTGGCGAATCAAGTTTTATATATATATATATATATATATATATATATATATATATATATATATATATATATATATATGACAGAAACTAAAAATAAAGGATACATATCTTGGGTTGCCTCCCAAGTAGCGCTTGTTTAACGTCCCGAGCTTGACTTATTAAGAAGCATCCACCTGGATCCCTTTGCCTATGGTACAAGGGACAAGAGATGCTCATCATGTGAGATCTTCCACCCGGATCCCATGGTTTGTGAAGTGGCCCTTGCAGAAGCAATACGACTCTATCCATAATTCCACCTGACCCGTGTGTGAAAACTCCATTGACTTCTGTAATTCTGAACTCACTTCCTCTCGGGTCCAATGGTGTTTTCACGAGGAAGTATGCCAGACAAGTGGGAGGGTCTAACTTACCAATGTCCATACATGCATGTAAGCCAACATAGTTATCCAATGCAGTAATTTCAGGTTGCTTGGCAAGCATGGTGAAATCCTCTACCACTTTATCTGCATTTTGATCTCTACCCCCTTGATCCGGTGCCTTGTCCCTTGCCAACTCCTCTTCCTCCGGTTGCTCTTCCTCAACATGTGGTAGTTCTTCCTCAACTTGTGGTTGTTCCGGGGCCTTGTCACTTGTCAATTCCTCTTTCTCAGGTTGCTCTTCCTCAAAATGTGGTAGTTCTTCCTCAACTTCCTGAGAACTAGTTGCATCCCAGTCAGATCCCAACACCCTACCGTTTCTAGTTGTTATGGATTCGCATTGGTTCTTAGGGTTGTTCTCGGTATCTCCTGGGAGAGTTCCTGGGAGACGCTCATTTAGTTGCTCCACGAGCTGACCCAACTTCTCTACTGCCGCATTTGTCCTCTCAAGAGCCAACTCCCAAGGTTGTTGTTGTTGGGACAACTTATCAATTGCCGCAATTGTCCTCTCAAGAGCCAACTCCCAAGATTGTCTTCCACCATCCTGTTGTTGAGGTTGTTGTTGCCAATTCTGTTGAGGTTGTGGTTGCCAAGCTAGACCATCGCCAGCATTACACCAAGCGAAACCCGGATGGTCTCCCCTCATATAACCCCAATACTGATTCTGACTCTGATAGTTGTTTTGGGGCACGCTGTCATAGAAATTATGGCATGAGTCCACATATTCTTGAGAGAAGTAGAACAGACAGCTCCAAGTGTCATGGTCTCCATTACAATATTCGCAACCCGGAAGCATTCCCTCGTGTACCTCGCATACAAAACAAGGCAAGACCAAGTGGAATCAAAGAAGTAGAGAGAGATAAAAGAAAAATAAAAAATAAAAATAAAAATAAAAATAAAAACAAAAATAACTTAACCAAATAATCAAACTTCCCTAAAAATTAGGAAAATTGGTTGTGCCAATCCCCGGCAACGGCGCCAAAAACTTGATGAGTCACCGGCAAGTGTACCGGGTCGTCGCAAGTAATAAAATAACACGGTAAGAATTTTACCGAGGTCGAACACAAGGATTGGCCTACCAATTCGACTAATCCGCGGGAAATCCGATACGTTTGGTAAAGTAACAGAAGTGGTTGAGAATGGAGAGAAAATTGGATCGAATTCAAATTAACAAATCTAAATAAAATAATTAACTAAAAATCTGAAAATAAAAATGTCCAAGGTCACAAATCCACCTACCTAATATGCATACCCAAGTGATGATGAATTCCTCCCTAAGTTCAATTACGATGTCAATCGGGACCCCCAAATTCTCCTAAATCCACTGTCGTGCTCATTAGGACGTATTCGAAGATTGGATTAATTACTTATTAGGTCTCATAATCCTAATCATCAAACTCTGTTAATTCTTGTTCCCTATAAGGTTGCACCGATCTCCTACTCACTTTCGTGCAATATTCGATCGATGATCCCAATTCAAGTTCTAAAACACGAATCGCCTCTCAGCCTCAACACGTTTAACTAGTCAATGACGCAAGCATATGATCAACGCAATCAAATCAGAATTGGAAAACATTTATTGAGAAAAAGGGAGAAAGACATACATCACATTGAATCTACACTGCCATGGGTGGCTTCATTGTTCCCTCAGATGAGGGGATTAGTTCCTCATGCTCATAGACAAACAATCGGACATAACCTCCATAGTAAAATAAGAAAAGAAAAAGAGGAGACGCAGCTCCAAAGAGAAAAGAAATCTTCCTAAACGCTACTCTACAGTGGAAAAACTACTAGGATTCGGATCCCCAAAAGCTTTCCCTTCTGATCTGAAACAGCCTATAAATAGGGATTCTGGTTCTCGGCCGCTCGCGGGGCGAACAAGATTTCGCGAGGCGAACATTAGTTTTGGCGCGCTTTCAATTTGGATTCTCGCGAGGCGAGAATGTGTTCGTGGGGCGAGTCTTCAAACCTTAATCTATCACAGCCGTGACCTTCATCACGGCTAGACCGTGATGGTCTCTGTCTTCCAGGGTCTTCAGGCTCTCGCGAGGCGAGAAGCCTCTCGCGCGGCGATCCAGAATTGATGACTGTTGCTGTTTTGCTGATCTTCAGGCTCGCGAGGCGAGCATCTACTCGCGGAGCGAGTATATCCAGAATGGAAATTTCCACGATTTCTTTGACTCGAAGTGCTTCCTTGACTCTTGGAGCTTCACTTCTAACCTGAAACAATAACAAAGAAACAAAAGGCGTAATTCTATTCAAAATAGACTAAATACTACAAAAACTGCCTAGAACGAGTCAAAGTCCAACTTCGGAACAAGACAAGGCAAATTTGGGCGAAAACGAGAGTGAACTCGAATAATTTGCACAAAAACCACAGTCCATCTAGTTATAAAACTAGATAAGCCAGAGGCTTATCAAAACACCCCAAACTTAAACCTTGCTTGTCCCCAAGCAAGCTAAAACTCAAAAAGGACTCAAGACTTGGCAAGCCTAAAGGAATCAATCGATTTCGCACAAATTTCATGCAATCAAAACAGTTTTTCTCCAATGATTTCCCCCCTACATCAACATAATCCCCACATTCATTTACTTTAAACAATTGAGAACTTATCATTCATGCAAGCATTAATCTAAGTTAAGGATCAGAGTTACACACAAAAGGAAGATCACCAATTTCAAACAATTGCCTTCCTCATAAGGGTATGTAAAATTTCACTCATTCGCTCAAATTCGTCTAGGCTATCAACTTTTCACTCAATTTCACATATCAAGAGCACTTCCCATTATTTTGATTTTCATCTAAAAAATGGTTCCCACGAAAACATGCATGCAAAATCAGAAGGTCTTATAAAGGTTGTAATGGGGCCTGGCTGAGGGTAGGATATTCAAGGATACTAGGCTTAAGTCCCTAGGAACTAAGAGAGCATGAGCATTTGACACATATTCCACTCAAATTCCTTTTTCCATTTTTCTTTTTGCCTCGAGTGACTACAGCCTTTTCCTTGCTATTTTTTTTTTCTGTTTTGCCCCTTTTCTTTTGGCAATTTTTTTTAATGCCTTGGGTTTCAACCTCTATTTTTCTTTTTCTCAACCCAAAATGACATATCACCTTGTAGCCACCCCAAACTTAGTTTCTCACAACCCTTCTCTTGCTACGCTTCCATGCTCTCCTAATCCTAAGATTGGTTAACATGGTTTTTCAGATTTTTGGCTTATAATATAGGGTCATCAAGAAACAATAGGCTAATTAGGCTCAATGTGGCTAACTAGGGAACACGCATTAGGGATGGTTCTTTTCAGGCCAAGTAGCTATTTCAAAGAAAATTGCCTAAATCATTTGATGCAACACATAAACATGCAAACCATGAAGAGATTCAATCAAATTCGGGAAAGTGCAACTTAAAAGTGATTCACACAATCAAAAACAAAGTTTGAGGCTCAAATCCTCACCTGGACATTTTGCAAATTGTTTGACCGAGATACAATTCCTAGTGTGTGCACCCCCTCACCCCAAACTTATAAATCAAGTAATCACAATAAAATTCTCAAAGTTCATTTTCAATTTTTCACATGGGGATCAATTTTATATTTTCTGAACCTAGGGGGAAATCATCAATGGTCAAAATAATTCATGCAATCAATCTATGCTCAATTTAATTAAAATCCAACAAGCTTGCCGACACACATTCATACACATACTCTTGATCTTCTCAAATTATTCAAGAGTGACAAACAAAAACAAAATCAAAAACAAAAACAAAAAACAAAAACAAAACAAAAGTGAGGAGAGGAGAGGAGAGGGTGCTCCCTGATCAAGTTCCATGGTTGCCTCCTCCTCCAATTGGTCCCACGGGCTCCCTTCTGTTGCATAGCATCCTGGACTCCTGTAGATTAAACCTTAATTGCAGATTCGCGAGGCGAGAGATAACTCGCGAGGCTAATCTGGAAAAATTGTTTTCACACTTTCCAGAATAGCGAGGCGAGTAGTATCTCGTGAGGCGAATCTGGAATTCCAACAGATGATGATGCCCAGAATCGCGAGGCGAAATTATACCTCGCGACGCGAGACAGAAGCGTGAGCAAGCCTCTGAGATTCAGGGCTTCTGTCTCGCGCGGCCACTGTGGATTCGCATGGCGAATCAAGTTTATATATATATATATATAAATGACAGAAACTAAAAATAAAGGATACCTATCTTGGGTTGCCTCCCAAGTAGCGCTTGTTTAACGTCCCGAGCTTGACTTATTAAGAAGCATCCACCTGGATTCCATAGCCTGTGGTACAAGGGCCAAGAGATGCTCATCATGTGAGATCTTCCACCCGGATCCCATGGTTTGTGAAGTGGCCATTGTAGAAGCAATACGACTCTATCCATAATTTCACCTGGCCCGTGTGTGAAAACTCCATTGACTTCTGTAATTCTGAACTCACTTCCTCTCGGGTCCAATGGTGTTTTCACGAGGAAGTGTGCCAGACAATGGGAGGGTCTAACTTACCAATGTCCACACATGCATGTAAGCCAACATAGTTATCCAATGCATTAATTTCAAGTTGCTTGGCAAGCATGGTGAAATCCTCTACCACTTTATCTGCATTTTGATCTCTACCCCCTTGCTCCGGTGCCTTGTCCCTTGCCAACTCCTCTTCCTCCGGTTTCTCTTCCTCAACATGTGGTAGTTCTTCCTCAACTTGTGGTTGTTCCGGGGCCTTGTCACTTGTCAATTCCTCTTTCTCAGGTTGCTCTTCCTCAACATGTGGTAGTTCTTCCTCAACTTCCTGAGAACTAGTTACATCCCAGTCAGATCCCAACACCCTACCGTTTCTAGTTGTTATGGCTTCGCATTGGTTCTTAGGGTTGTTCTCGGTATCTCCTGGGAGAGTGCCTGGGAGACGCTCATTTAGTTGCTCCACGAGCTGACCCAACTTCTCTACTGCCGCATTTGTCCTCTCAAGAGCCAACTCCCAAGGTTGTTGTTGTTGGGCCAACTTATCAATTGCCGCAATTGTCCTCTCAAGAGCCAACTCCCAAGGTTGTCTTCCACCATCCTGTTGTTGAGGTTGTTGTTGCCAATTCTGTTGAGGTTGTGGTTGCCAAGCTAGACCATCGCCAGCATTACTCCAAGCGAAACCCGGATGGTCTCCCCTCATATAACCCCAATACTGATTCTGACTCTGATAGTTGTTCTGGGGCACGCTGTCATAGAAATTATTGCATGAGTCCACATATTCTTGAGAGAAGTAGACCGGACAGCTCCAAGTGTCATGGTCTCCATTACAATATTCGCAACCCGGAAGCATTCCCTCGTGTACCTCGCATACAAAACAAGGCAAGACCAAGTGGAATCATAGAAGCAGAGAGAGATAATAGAAAAATAAAAAATAAAAATAAAAATAAAAATAAAAACAAAAATAACTTAACCAAATAATCAAACTTCCCTATAAATTAGGAAAATTGGTTGTGCCAATCCTCGGCAACTGCGCCAAAAACTTGATGAGTCACCAGCAAGTGTACCGGGTCGTCGCAAGTAATAAAATAATACGGTAAGAATTTTACCGAGGTCGAACACAAGGATTGGGCTACCAATTCGACTAATCCGCGAGATCCGATACGTTTGGTAAAGTAACAGAAGTGGTTGAGAATGGACAGAAAATAGGATTGAATTCAAATTAACAAATCTAAATAAAATAATTAACTAAAAATATGAAAATAAAAATGTCCAAGGTCACAAATCAACCTACCCAATATGCATACCCAAGTGATGATGAATTCCTCCCTAAGTTCAATTACGATGTCAACCGGGACCCCCAAATTCTCCTAAATCCACTGTCGTGCTCATTAGGACGTATTCGAAGATTGGATTAATTACTTATTAGGTCTCATAATCCTAATCATCAAACTCTGTTAATTCTTGTTCCCTATAAGGTTGCATCGATCTCCTACTCACTTTTGTGCAATATTCGATCGATGATCCCAATTCAAGTTCTAAAACGCGAATCGAGTATATCCAGAATGGAAATTTCCACGATTTCTTTGATTCGAAGTGCTTCCTTGACTCTTGGAGCTTCACTTCTAACCTGAAACAATAAAAAAGAAACAAAAGGCGTAATTCTATTCAAAATAGACTAAAAACTACAAAAACTGCCTAGAACGAGTCAAAGTCCAACTTAGGAACAAAACAAGGCAAATTTGGGCGAAACGAGAGTGAACTCGAATAATTTGCACAAAAACCACAGTCCATCTAGTTATAAAACTAGATAAGCCAGAGGCTTATCACCAGGTGTGTGGAGAAGTATAATGTATACAATAGGCAAGGGGGTAGCATAAGATGAGGAGTCCCCATAACCCCGTTATTGTTGTTAATTGCTATGAATGCCTATTCGTTATATGTTGTTATTAATTGTTGTTGATATTGCTACGTTTAGTATGACTATGCCTAAACTGTCGTTGATGCCATGATATTTCTGGTTGTATGAGTTAATTGTTATAATTGCTAATTGGTTGATGGTATGCTCAATGTTTATGATTATCATGTTGTTCGTCAATGATGTATAATAGTTGAATCTGTTCATGATCTGATTATGATCGTTATGTTGTTGTTGCTATGCATTGACTGGTTGAATGTTGATTGGATGAGGCTGTGTTGTTGTTATGATGGACACGTTAATAAGACCCTAATCAGTTTTAAATAGGACTCTTAGTTAACATAGGATTTAAGGGGTTAATTCCTCAATGCTTCATAAGACATGAACTGTTAGTGTGAGGTGATGTTTTATGCCTACTGTATTTGTCAAAGGACCCTTGGATCTGATTTGAGAGTGTTAGGGAGTTTTGACTCTAAGAATACGTATGAATCTGCCCAGAATAGTACGGCTGTCCCAGGAGCACAGCCATGCTGAACAGGGAGCACAACCGTGCTCCCAATTGCATTCTGGAAGGCAGGCCGCGCATTGAGCACGGCCGTGCTGGACAGTGAGTGTAACACTCCGATTTTCGCATACGTTGTATTAACAGTAAAGATATATTTATTTATATTTTTATCTGAGACCTAGGAAATGATTTTTGGAGAAAACAAAATCATATCTTGAACCTACTATATGGTAGGAAACTCTGGTTAAGATTTGGGTTTAAAACTCAGACGGAAACCGGTCTGCGTTTTTACTGATAGTATAGTTTTATACCGGCGGAAAACCCTAATTTGACCTGAAACTAAAATTTGTAGATTTTTTATATTATGTCCGTGAGGAATCCTACTTTCCAAATTTCTGATCGGAAATGAAATATTATGTTTATTCGGACGAATTTTAGTAAAAGTTCGGACGGAAAACAGTCGGTGTTTTCACTGATAGTAAGATTTTAATGATCAGAAAACCTAATTTTGTCTTGTGAACGAAATGATTTATGTTTAAATCATATTTCCAACGAGTTTGGTTATTTTGAAAATTTTCGATCGAAAAGCAGACAAAACCATAATCGAGAAACCAATGGAGTCGAAAACTGAACTGCAGAGACCCGTCTAGAGATCGGGACAACGAGTCATACATGATGACTCAGGGAGGATGAGTCACCAAGCATTTATGATCATCAAATGCTAAGAATCACGACTTTTAGGTAAATTGACCAAAATACCCCCAAGCTTTCGCGGTTATTAACAAGACACGTCTACTCACTCTTAACCACTCATTTTACATGGTTGTAAACCTCTCACATCTCCTCAATTACGTGCAGCCGTATATAATAAACCATACCTATTTCATTTTTCTTTCATTTCATCATTTTCCTCTCAAAAAATGAAATCGGGTGAATGATGGAGCTGAGTACAAGATTTCCAGGAACCGCTAATGGATGGGATCAATGAGTCATGGATGACTCATGAGATGTGGCCCAAAATCAGCCACACCCAAAATTAGCAAAGTAACCCTAGTTAAGTTAATTATTAACCATAGTTAACTGTTATATTATTGAATATTCACAAAATCCATTAATTGGACTCTAAGGAACCAAAAAAAAGTCTAAGATCTACCCTATTTAAACCCCCAAACAGCAGCAGCAGCCCTCTCCACATTTCTCACTTCATCTTTTCCATTTCTTCTTCATTTTTCTCCAAAAACTCCATTATTGTTCTTGCACAACTTGATTATTCTTTCACTTTCTTCCATTATCTAGAGGTAAACCCTCACTTCTATGATCTTAGTTATCTTCCTCATCTTCTTAAATCTCTTTATCACCCACTACTTCGGATTAGAGGAGAAGAATTGAGAGAGAAACCTCAATAGTTACAAGAAGCCTTTGTTGGAAGCTTTGAAACCTAGTTGGAGCAGTCTCAGTGAGAGAGTCGCCAAACACTCGTCAACAGTTTGATCATTCTCCAATTTTAGAAGATGCTTCATGACTTGTGGTTCTTCATATCCAACGGTCAGAATTTGGAACAAACCTCCAGAGTGTGAGATATGAAGCTCGGACTGTTGGCCTAGGAGGTGAGAAACTCAACCCGGATACCATCTAAGCTGTCACCAAAGAATTACGATATGAGATGTTTTAACCGTTGGATAGGGCTGAAACGTCGTGAGAAGGTTTAGGAAGGATATTTATTCATTGTCACCATTCAGTTTTCTAAATATAGCTCTTTGGCCAGAGGAATGGAGCTCGAACAGTAGCTCTGTTTTGGTAGCTTTTCCCTAGGATTCATGAGCTTATTTTGAATCCAATTTTCCCTAAGTCCAGCCGTTGCTCTCGTAAGTTTTTCCATCGATTTTGTCTCTCGATTCAAATATATTTATTTATTTGAAACCGTATTGTTGATTCGGTTGGTATTTGGTGTTTCCGGCGAATTGTGTTACTCGTACCTGTAACCGGGACGGAAAGCGGAATTGTGGATATGTAAGTATGGATGGTGGCAGATTTGTGGATGTTGTTGGACAGCGTACTGAGGTTCTTGGCAGCAGCGTGGACGCATTCGGAGCTTGTACGGGAAAGCGTGCATGTCAATCAGGTGGGGGAAAGAACCAATCTATCGTTGGAAACGATAAGTAGTATATTCTATAATAATTGAGTAGGGCGACCTAAACCCTACTAGTTGTTGATTAATCGACAAGACCAAAATTACACTGTAAACCTTTTCTGTAAAACCAATGATGATTCGGGGATTGTAGGTTTATCGACATTAGGTTGATTTTAAGAATTTGATGATATCTGACTTTATTGTTATTATTATTGAATTGCTTTATGTGATACTTTGATATTTGAATATTTTGTTGATATTGTGATTATGCATGATCTGCCTGGTTTTAATATTTGTGCTTAGTGGATTTAAGCAAAGATATATGTGGTTTGGAAGATATTTGTTTGTGTGTGAGGATAATGGTGACTTATGTAACACCCCGATTTTCGCTGCTTCGTAATATCGGTAATAAATATATAAATATATATATATTTTTATCCGAGACTTAGAAAATGATTTTGTACAAACCAAGGTTATTTCCATGTTATACTTATTTTCATAAGGTTACGGGGAAGTTTTTGGTTGAAAATTCAGACTTAAAACCTGGTCATTGTTTTCTGTGTTTTCACTGACAGTAATAGTTTACTGCTCAGAAAACCTAATTTTAATTCGTGAACGAAAGACTTAAGATTTTTGTTTTATTTCCTACAAGAGTGTATTTTTAGAATTATTTCAGAAAAAATAAAATAATTTACGTTTTACGGGCGTAATACGTAATCGGGTAGACGACGGAAGAGATTTTGGAGTTCCTAAGAGCAGAAAAAGAGGTTATCTTAGGATTTTGAGATGATTCATGGGGATGAATCATATTTTTAAGTCTAGAAGGTTTTTCAAGGTTAAAGTGAAAATTTATGAATTTTACGCTTAAGTCCCTGAACTTTCTGTTAATTACCCTTTTGTCCCTGAGTTAGTTTCTAAGGTTTTTTCAAGTGAATTGGGCTAGAATCCTTGTTCCCAATCTCTTAATGGACGTGGCTATGAAGCCCAAAATTTCTTGTTCATGGATTAATTCCATAAAGCCCATTTGAAGCCATATAAGTTTCCTATCTTAAGCTTAATGCTTAAATCTTAAAGTGGGCCCCACAAAGATGAATTCAAGCCCAAAATTTTAAGGCCCATGCGCAAGCCCAAGGAGGAGAAGGGGCTGTCCTCATCTTGGATGAGCAAAGATTATTCTAGAATTTTCTACCGTGTTCTCACATATTCTCCAAGATTCTACTACATTCTCCTAAGTTCTCAAGTTTTGTCCATCCTTCTAGGTTTTTCCAAAAAGTTTGAAGAAAAATCATCCAAGATGAGTAAAGATAAGACCACATTTAATGTGGCACATGGCCATCATATCAAACTATGGACAATTTGCAAAATAGTCCTTATACTTTTGGAATCTTTGCAAAGTGGTCCCTATGAGTTATTTGCACTTTAATCCTTTGAAAAGTCACCTCCTTTCTACTTGGTCCTCAAAAGTAGCGCAGCCCACATGCCTATAAATACCCTTCCTCATCTTTCACTTAGTTTCTATTGCCTTTTGTTCAAAAACCTAAAGTTCATAAGTCTTTGAATGTCAAGTTTGTGAAGAAAGTTCTTGGATCTTCACTTGTTTTTGATCTCCAAAAGGAATCAATCGGGTTGGTTTGACCTAAAGCCGACGGAGGAAATCGGATTAAATCGGGAGGTTGTTTGAAAACGTTAGTTGAGTCTTCAAGAGGTAAGGGGAGCTTACCTGAGGGATTTTCTCTATAACTATTTGCTTTTAGTGTGGCTTATATGATTTATATGTGGTTTGTGATTAATTGTTTATGTTGTTTACGATGTGTTGTTTATCTGTGTATCGGTGTTTGATCTGCTTTTAATTTATTTAATTATCTGCAGTAGTATATTATGTTGTTATGATGCATGATTTGCCTGGTGATAGAATTATGATGATGTTGTTGAATATTGAATGTTGAATGTTGTTTGAGAGGCCTCACAGTGGTCAGTGCACAACCGATTAATGAGATAAAATATTTAATAAGCTGTGAAAGTTATATTCAACGTTTTATGGGGAATGTTGGAATATAATAGTAGAGGAAAATATGATTTTGGAAAAATAATGAGTTTTTAGAAAGATTATTATTTTAATGATTTATTAGTGTAAAAGAAGTTTATGAGTCACGGTGAGAGCGTAACCGTGAAATTTTTTTAGTACTGCTAATTTTTACACAAGAAATTCCGAAGTATTATAAAAAAATGATTTTGTGAAATTAATATTCGAAAAGACCTTATTTATTATATAAGAAAATTATTTTAGAAGAAATGTCAAATTTTGACTTAAAGACGTTTTCTTTGAAAATGCTAAACGACGGCAAGTTTCGAAATTATTTACGGTGAGAGTTTAAAAACAACAGTACTTATGTTGAAAAGAGATTAAATTTGAATTGATTTATTAGAGTTGAAGTTTCAATAAAAAGAAGTTGTTGATGATTTGACGTTATTTTGGAAAAAATGTGTTTCCAAAGGAAAAGTGGATTTTCTATGAATTGAAGTTTTATAAACGAATTTCAAGTAGAAAGAATTTTCGGTTAATGAGTTTTACTTAATGACGTAAAGGATGATATAGAACTCAGAAATGATTTAAAAGATGTAAAAGATGTAAAACGAAGTAACAGATGTAAAACGATGTAAAAAGATGTAAAACGATGTAAAAGATGTAATATGATGTAAAAGATGTAAAACGATGTAAGACGATATAAAAAGATGTAGAACGATGTAAGATGTAAAAAGATGTAAGAAGATGTAAAAAGATGTAAAAATGATGTAAAATGATGTTATGGAACTTAATAACCGAGACGTCGGGGTATTAAGGTTCGTTGTGTTGTAGACTAGGTATCTACTAAAAGAAGTTAACACATTGTAAGACGTTTTCTATTACCACGAACCTAAGACTGATTGCAAGGTCTAGGGGCTTCGTGATTGAGCACTCGGACTTTGAGGTCCTGTGTTGTTAATAAAAGATGTAAAGATGTTTCAAAAGATGTTAAGTCGTAAGCTTTTGAGAGCTTTGACAAACAAAGATATAGCACAAAGAAAAGTGTTGAGAACAAAATGTTTTCTTGCATGCATTTGGCAGACGTGCCATGACCAAAGAGGGATTACCTTGCAGCGTTAGGGTAGATCATACAAAGAAGTTCTCATTGTGCCCAGGGTTTGGACAATGAGGCCCTATCTCAGAGTGTTATCACTGTGCCACGATGTTGGACAGTGTGCGATGGGCGTGCCTGTGGCTGTATGCCTGTGGCAATTGAGTCTGATCAACTCATCACAAGGTTTACGAGGTTGGAGATATCTCATGAGATTAAGTATGAATGTTTAGAAGATGTATTGAAGTGTTCATGCATAGTTTTCCAACGTTGATGTTTGGGGTGTGAAACCCATTGATAAACGATGTGATATAATATGAATGAGTACGTTGTTATAGACATGTATATGTGTATGTGCAATCTTTTGTGTTGTACATTTAGTTATGGTGATAAATCCATATATTGGCGTCTCACCCTTACAACCATATCAGAGTTGTACGAGGGGTATGATCCTTACAAGAAGATGAAGGCTGTCTAGTTCGAGGCATGCTGTGCTGTTTTTGTCGGTTGTAGTGTCCGTTAGTTACGACCAGCTTAGGTAATGTTATGTTTTAAGAATAAAGTTGATTATGATTTATACGAGGAAAATATGAGGTAGTATAGTTGAAGGACTTATATACATTATGTAGTTAAGTGTGATTTGAATACGTTGTTGTGGTTATGAGGTTAAAAGAAGGAGGCAAAGAAAAATTTTTATCACCATATTTTGAAAAGATAAACGTTGAGAAAATATGATTTTCCGAAAGCAACCAGCAAATTAAGTTTTATTTCCGCAAACGGGTAACCATGTGATGACCTGCAATTAGGGTGTCACAACTTAGAGGTGCCTAATCTAAATGATTTATTTTAAAGAGGAGTTGTCATATAAAGTATATGTTGAGATTTTGATGGAAGGTTAAGGCACTAGGATATTAATAATATGTGTTAGTGAGATTCATGTGTTTGTATTGTTATTCACAGCCGTGTGAGTGGAACACATGAGGTCATGATATCCTATTTTGGGATATCGGATATTGCAGGTGAGTACCATATGGATGTGGATGCCGAGGTAGACTACCGTAATACTCTTTAGTTCTTGACGCGTTCGAATGTTCTTGGAACTGGACCGTTATGGAAAGATATTCCTTGACAAGTTCGCATGTTCTTGGCAATGGACCTTTCTGGATTGATACTCCTTGACGCGTTCATATATTCTTGGCACCGGACCATTTTAGACTAATACTTGTTTAGTCTTTGATGCGTTCGAAAGTTATTGGTACTGGACCATTCTGGATTCTTGGCACTGGACCATTTTAGACTAATACTTGTTTAGTCTTTGATGCGTTCGAAAGTTATTGGTACTGGACCATTCTAGACTGACTAACGTGATAGGAAGAGAGATGGCCACGTCAGAATAAAAGTTTAGTTGTATGAGATTGGGGTAGAGGATGATACATTAATTTGAGTATGATTTGTTAGTTATGTATGTTGATTGTCTGTGACATTTATTGTATGCTATGCTATTACTCTTTTTCGTTTTTTGATGATAGAACTGCTTCTTGTCCCCTATATCTTTCTGTATGTTTTATTTTATCTTTTATGAGATCGTACTTGAAGACCCTATGGCTGAGCTGAACGAAGAGGAGTTGGCTGGAACTCCCTATGAACCGGAATACGGAGGTCGAGTCATGACCCATGGTGATTAGGGTCTAGTTAGTCTATGGCCAGTGCGTCTCGTGAGATGTTTTAATATTTTCCGCTAAGTATAATATTTTGTTTAAGTATTCCTGTGAGGGATTCTACTGAGAGAATACCCTCAACAATGTTTTAAAATATGTGTAAAAGACTTATGTGTGTATTTGCACTATAACTATGGTGTGATGTTTAAGTTATATTTTTATTAACTTAAAATTTTAATTTTTACGTATTTTCACTTTAAGCGCACGATTAAGAAATTAAATAATGAGGTTTTGATCTAATAACACAACGGGGCACAATGGGGTGTCTCAGTGAGCACGACCGTGCTCCACTTAAGTGGCAGCACGACCGTGCTGGGGTGAGCACGCCCGTGCTCCCCTTGCTGGTCAGAAACTGAGACTACAGGAATAAAGGGGTGTTTCACCCTAGTTGTCCCCAATAATGCAATAATAAATCAATCGAATGAAGAAGAGTTAGATAACTTAATTAAAGGATTAATTAAGATAACGAAGAATAAGAAGTTGGTTAAGTCGGTACCCTTGGGTTTCCGTACGTTGATACACTTTGGTTCTTTTTGGCCAAAGTGCCCTCAATGCTTTTTGGTCGAGGAGTTGATGAATTGAACCTTGGTGCGTTTTGTCCAAGGCGTTGATGTTGATGTTGTTGATGATGGTGATAAGTCTTGGGTGCTTATTGGCTCGAGCAAAGGATATGGTTGCTTTGTATGTTGTTTGCTCATGCATTCATACGTTGAAGTTGATTAGTCGGGGATGTTCAACATAGGGGAGGTCAAGTTATGATGATCTGGCCTAAGTCTCGGGTGGTTCACCCAAGGTTTGGTGAACCGTGTGGCCCCAAGGTGGCGTATCCAGTTATGATACGTCGGTTATCCAAGGGGTTCACCCGTTGGTGAACTGCCGGTGTTGGTGCTTTTATGGCCAATGTGGATATGTAAATCCGAAGTTGACTTCCTGAGATAGTTGGATCCACATGCATAACGGAGTAACGGAGTAGTGTTGAACCGCATAGCATATGTTGATTGAGATGATATGTTGTTATGTTATTTAATATTGATGTTATGTTGTATTGATATGCCATGCTATGATGTATGTTCATCTTGCTCAACTACTTCCATGCCGATGTGTTTACATGATTTCTTACTCCTCGTTCCTCTTTGTCTGTTGTTGGCATGTATCTCTA
Source organism: Sophora flavescens (assembly GCA_030762895.1). Lineage (NCBI taxonomy): Eukaryota > Viridiplantae > Streptophyta > Magnoliopsida > Fabales > Fabaceae > Sophora > Sophora flavescens. Next base: position 108,703,181 of record CM061066.1, on the reverse strand, counting down.
TATGCAGAGGACGGTGAGCAGCCGGTGGAGGAGTGACTTCGAGGAGCCACGACTCTAGTTAGGATGCATAGCTTTATCAGTAGTTATAGTTTGTTGTTAGTTTTCAGTTTCATTTATATTCCAAGGATTTTATTCCGGCACAGTTATACCAGCTCTGTATGTGACATCGGGGTTGGGTTATGTTTATGTTTACGGTTATTTATGTTTTATCTTATTTAAAAACTATGTTATTTCTGCGTTGGGTTGTTACAATGTGGTACCTTTTATCCAAGTTTTATTTTTATCAAACAAATGCATGTTTTTATATTACCTCTTTTAAGTAAATATTTTATATTAACGTGCGGGGTAGAAGGGGCACATTAAGTGGTATTAGAGCATGTCTGTCCTATCAGGCGGTGGTATGAGTCTGTTGTGAGTTTGTTGTATGCTCTTGTTTGAATTGTCTATATTTATATTGACAATGTTACGTGGTACTAAGTACCTATAGCTTCGCTTTGGCTTGACTTATTGCATTTGTTGGTTTGTCTTGGATGATCCAAGGAGCCTGTGAGTGCTTCTTGTGTTCAGAAAGGTTGTTCTATTATAATTTGATAATGAGAACTTTTTTGTTGATCTTGTATGCTTACCCCTAAAGGACCTTGATGTTATTCTTGGTATGGACTGGTTATCTCAACCATGTCCTTTTAATTTGCTTTGATAAAACCTTGATTTTTGGAATTCCCGAGGAGTCTAAGAATCCGATCTTTCTCTCTGCCAACCAAGTTAGAGCTTCGGTGAAAGACGAAGCCCAAGTGTTCATGATGTTGTCCTCCCAAGAAGTTGAGAGCCCTCCTGATGTCGAAAGTGTGGCTGTTGTGTGGGAGTTTCCTGAAGTGTTCCTGGGGGATGTTTACGAACTACACCCAAATCGAGATGTGGAGTTCACCATAGACTTAGTACCGGGCACCGGACCTATTTCCATAGTGCCGTATAGAATGTCTCCTCTAGAGATAGCTAAGTAGAAGGAACGGTTATAGGATCTTATCCCGAAGCAGTTTATTAGGCCTAGCGTATCCCCCTAGGGAGCGCCCGTGTTGCTAGTAAAGAAGAAAGATGGTAGTATGAGGTTGTGTGTCGACTATCGATAGCTCAACAAGGTGACCATTAAGAATCGGTATCCCCTCCCTAGGATTGATGATCTTATGGATCAATTGATCGGAGACTGTGTCTTTTTGAAGATAGATTTGAGGTCATGGTACCATCAGATTCGGGTTAAGTCTGAGGACATCCCTAAGACAGCGTTTAGGATGTGTTATGGTCACTATGAGTACTTGGTTATGCCCTTTGGTGTAACCAATGCCCCTTATGTGTTCATGGACTACATGAACAAGACCTTTAACCCTTACTTGGATAAGTTTGTGGTTGTCTTTATAGATGACATCTTAGTGTACTCCAAAACTAAGGAGGAACATGAGGAGCACTTGAGGGTTGTCTTGCAGACCCTTAAGGAGAGGCAGTTGTATGCCAAGATGTCTAAGTGCGAGTTTTGGTTAGAAGATGTTAGTTTCTTAGGTCACGTGATCTCAAAAGGTGGGATTGCCATTGATCCTGCTAAGGTTGAGATGGTTCTCCAGTGGGAGGTGCCAAAGTCAATGATTGAGATTAGGAGTTTCTTAGGTTTAGCAGTGTACTATAGGAGGTTTATCGAGGGTTTCTCTAAGTTAGCCTTACCCTTAACCCGTCTCACCAAAAAGGGATAGTTGTTTGTGTGGGAATCTAAGTGTGAAGAGAGCTTCCAAACCCTTAAGAATAGGTTAACATCAGCACCCGTTTTAGTGTTGCCTGATCCTAGTAAACCTTTCGTAGTATACTATGATGCATCGAAGCAAGGTTTAGGTGGAGTGTTGATGCAAGATAGTAAGGTAGTAGCTTATGCTTCTAGACAGTTGAAAACCCATGAGAAGAACTACCCTACCCATGACCTAGAGTTAGGAGCTGTGATATTGACGAATCTGGGCAAGTATACCCAGTCGTGCAAGTAATACGGTGGTGAGACCAGTTATCGTATCCACGGGGATTGGATGTCAACTATCAATTCACAAACTCAGCAACTATCTAGACTATGAAAAGAAATCAAAACAAACAAAAGAAAAGAAATAAAATCTTTTTGTCTTTTTGGGGACTTTTAACAAACACTTGGAGTGCAGAAAGGATATGTTGGGACTAGACTTCACCAAACCTCTAACTCATGTACTATCAGGACTAGATACCTCCCATTCATGCTTCAGATATTAAAATCAATCCACTAAATTACTCAAACCCCGATTCCTCGGATGGCAAGAGCCTAAATCCACTAATAGACCCTAATTCCTTAGGTGGCCTAGATTAATGAATTTGCATTAAGATTAGGGATTACGCGATTACTAGTAAACCTAACTCCATTCCTAGATGAAAGGGTTACTAGGTGATTAAATTCAATTCCGGTTCTGATACGAATTTCCCAATTGCATACCAAAACACTAATCGAGTCATGGGGGTGCTAGCCACAACAAGCATTAAGCACAGAAAATTAATCACTAATATGAAGACATGAACATAGACTAATCAGTCAAGATAAATACATAATAATAAATTTGATTACATCTAATCCCAACAAACAGGATTTAACTACTCATATTTACAAAGAAAGCCAAACCAGAAAAGCAGTAGAGAAAGGAGGAAAGGGAGAACTCCATTGAAGCTTCCCACTATCGTCACAGCAACCCCCTAACTCAGCTCCCTTTTAGGGTTGGGACCCTAGCCCAGCCGCAGCTCCAAGTCCTCTCTACTCAAAACCCTCAAAACTAAACTAAAAAACCCCCTCAGTTCTGCGCTCGTTCGGAGGCGAGACATGTCTCGCGAGGCGAATGTTAAAAATCTGCTGTTTCAGAGAATTGAACTCTTGCGAGGCGAGAGTTGCTCGCGACGCGAACCAGTAAAGTGCTTCTCCAATATGCACGTGAGGAGCATCAGGGCCTGGGCGTGATGGCTTCTGGTTTCCATACTCGCGAGGCGAACTAGCAAGGCTTGCATTTTCTAGCACAGTCAGCTTTCAGGGTCGCGAGGCGAATCCAGTCTCGCGGGGCGAATCTCCAGAATTCTGCTTGGCTCAATTTCTTCTCTTTTCAGGCTCTATTTCATCCAAGCTTCATTATGGCCAAATATGCACAGTTTTCCTTAAGTTCCTGCAAAATAACACCAAGAAATCGCTTCACCCGTTCCAAGGGAAAAACTAACTAAAATCAAAGAAATAATGCCTAATCTATATGAAATATGCATGCAAAAGTATACAGAAAATATCATGTAAAATCACACTATCAGCTATTTGCCTTAAAGATCTGGAGGCAATACCTATATGGAGCGAAGTTTGAGGTCTTTAGTGATCACAAGAGTCTGAAATATCTCTTTGATCAAAAGGAGTTGTATATGAGGCAGCGTAGGTGGATGGAGTTTTTAAAGGATTATGAGTTTGACCTAACCTACCACCAAGGAAAAGCCAACGTAGTGGCTGTTGTCTTAAGTAGAAAAACCTTGCATGTCTCCACTTTGATGGTTAGGGAGATGGATCTGATTGAGGAGTTTAGAGACCCGAGTTTAGCTTGGGAAGTTATCCCTAAGAGCATTAGTCTTGGAACCTTGAAGGTTACCAACAGTTTGATGGATCAGGTTAAAGAGGGTCAGAAGTTAGACCGGTATCTCTTAGACCAGCATGAGTTGCTTGCGCAGGGTAGAGACCTTAGTTTTAAGGAAGGAAGTGATGGAGTCTTGAGGTTCAAGGATAGAGTCTATATATACTAGACATCCTGGAGCTTAGAAAGTTGATCCTTAAAGAAGGACATAGGAGTGGACTGAGTATGCACCCAGGTGCCTCTAAGATGTATCAAGACTTAAAGCACATGTTTTGGTGGCCTAGGATGAAGAAAGATGTGGCTGAGTTTGTGTATGCCTGTTTAGTGTGCCAAAAGGCTAAGATATAACACCAGAAGCCATCGGGAAAGATGCAAACTTTGAGTATCCCTGAATGGAAATGGGATAATATTTCCATGGATTTTGTGTATGAACTCCCTAGGCTCCAACTGGTTTTGAGGCTATATGGGTTGTTATTGATAGACTGACTAAGTCTGCCCATTTTATCCCTATGAACATGGAATACCCTTTGGAAAAGTTGGCTAAGCTATATATCAGAGAGATAGTTAGGCTACATGGTGTACCTTCTAGCATAGTATCAGATAGAGACCCGAGGTTTACCTCTTGGTTTTGGAATAGTTTGCAAGAGGCTTTAGGAACCAAACTTAGGCTAAGTTCAGCTTATCACCCACAGACTGATGGTCAGTCTGAGAGAACCATCCAGTCCTTAGAGGATTTGCTTAGAGCTTGTGTGCTAGAACAATCAGGTAGTTGGGACAAATTTTTGCCCCTGATAGAGTTTCCCTACAACAATAGTTTCCATTCCAGTATTGGGATGACACCTTATGAAGCTCTCTATGGGAGGAGATACAGGATACCCTTGTATTGGAGTGAACCTGGTGATAGTGATGTGTTAGGACCTGAGATAGTGCAAGAAACCACATATAGAGTGAGGATGATTCAAGAAAAGATGAAAGTGGCACAAAGTAGGCAGAAGAGCTACCATGACAAAAGGAGGAAGGTGCTCAAATTTCAGGAAGGTGACCATGTGTTCTTGAGAGTTACCCCGACAACTGGGGTTGGTAGAGTAATGAATGTGAGGAAACTTACTCCGAGATTCATTGGTCCTTACCAAATTTTGAAAAGAGTCGGCGAAGTCGCCTACCAAATAGCCTTGCCACCATTTTTGTCCAATTTTCATAGTGTTTTTCATGTGTCTCAACTCAGAAAGTACATTCACGACCCTAGTCACGTGATAGTCCCCGATGCCATACAGTTAAAAGAGAACTGGACTTTTGAGGTGTTACCCCTTCTAGTCGAGGATAAGAGGGTAAAGCAGCTAAGAGGCAAAGAGATCCCTTTGGTCAAGTCGTTTGGAGTGGGACTACTGAGGAAAGTGCTACATGCGAGTTGGAAAGCAAGATGATGGAGTTGTACCCGCATCTTTTCAATCGAGGTGAGTAGAAATTTCGAGGACGAAATTTTTATAAGGGGAGTGGAATTGTAACACCCCAATTTTCGTATAAGGGATTATGTTACTATGGATGCCTAGTTGTTGTTGTTATTATCATTATTATTATTATTATTATTATTATTATTATTATTATTATTATTATTATTATTATTATTATTATTATTATTATTATTATTATTAATATTAATGAAGTTAGTATAGTTATTTATATAATTGATAATGTAATTATGATTAGTGTTGTAGTATTTTTATTCTTATACATATATATGTATGTATATATTATTACATATGATAATATGTATATTAATATATGATTATTTGCATGAGTATGAAATTTTGTCTATTAATGTGTGATCTTATATGAATATAAGATTTTGTTTGTGATTTTATATGTTAATATATGATATGTGATTTTATTATTAATAAGTGATTAAGAATGATATTATGAGATATCGTGTGATTTAGTATTTCAATAGAGATAGTGTAATTCTTAGATTTTAGCACCTCAACCAATCAGATTTGAGTCCTTATTAATAAAGTAAAATCCTCTTTTTGGTTACCTCTTAAGATCTTATCATAATCTCCTAAGGATCCTATCTAGGAATAACTACCAAATCTGTCGCAAAAGTTTCATCGAACGTTTGACTATCTTAGAGTACGATTTAGGATTCGGTCATTGCACATTAATTTGTAGATATTTCTCTGAGCTTTCTAACGACACCAAGAACGCCTCAATCGGAAACTTGTAGCTCAAGTTATGGTCAAAATACTGATCTGTATACAGTTAGGGCTGAAATAGGAGCCCGTTATGCCCTAACTTGTATTTATACCATAAGACTCGACCTAAACCCTATTTCTCACATTGTTAAACTCAGAATAGCCGCCTCTCTTCATCTTTCTCGGCTTTCCCTTGATCCCCTTGAAGTTCTTGGAGTTGGTGAGTCCATTTGGGAAAGAAGTTACGCGTGTTAGCATCGTTTAAGGTAACGTAGTTATCCCTCCTTAATATCCTTTTCCCTTTCTTTTGAATTAGGGATTAATTGGTTATTCTCTTCCCTTCTTGTTTGACCAAGGCTTGAGGAACTCGTCGAGCCGCTCGAGGGAACTTGTCTAGTTTGCCAACATCATTTTGGGAAACTTCATACCAGGTATGGGGAGAAGGATAGTGTATACATTAGGCAAGGGGGTAGCATTAGATGAGGGGTCCCTATAACCCCGTTATTGTTGTTAATTGGTATGAATGCCTATTCGTTATATGTTGTTATTAATTATTATTGATATTGCTAAGTGTAATATGACTATGCCTAAACTGTTGTCGATGCCATGATCTGCCTGGTTGTATGAGTTAATTGTTATAATTGCCAATTGGTAGATGGTATGCTCAATGTTTATGATTATCATATTGTTCGTCAATGATGTATAATAGTTGAATCTGTTCATGATCTGATTATGATCGTTATGTTGTTGTTGCTATGCATTGACTGGTTGAGTGTTGATTGGATGATGTTGTGTTGTTGTTATGATGAACACGTTAATAAGACCCTAATCAGTTTTAAATATGACTCTTAGTTAACATAGGTTTTAAGGGGTTAATTCCCCAATGCTTCATAAGACATTAACTGTTAGTGTGAGGTGAGGTTTTATGGCAACTGGATTAGTCAAAGGACCCTATGATCTAATTTGAGAGTCTTAGGGAGTTTTGACTCTAAGAATACGTATGAATCTGCCCAGAACAGTACGACTGGCCCAGGAGCACAGGCGTGCTGAACAGGGAGCACGCCCGTGCTCCCAGATTCATTCTGAAGGCAGGCCCGCATTGATCACGGCCTTGCAGGACATTGAGCACGACCTTGCTCCACTTAAGTGGCAGCACGACCGTGCTCCCCTTGCTTGTCAAAATCTGAGACTAAAGGAATAAAGGGGTGTTTCACCCCAGTTGTCCCCAATAATGCAATAATACATCAATCGAATGAAGAAGAGTTAGATAACTTAATTAAAGGATTAATTACGATAACGAAGAATAATAAGTTGGTTAAGTCGATACCGTTGGGTTATCGTACGTTGATACACTTTGGTTCTTTTTTGCCAAAGTGCCCTCAATGCTTTTTGGTCAAGGCGTTGATGAGTTGAAAATTGGTGCTTTTTGGCCAAGGTGTTGAAGTTGATGTTGTTGATGATGGTAATAAGTCTTGGGTGCTTATTGGCCCGAGCATAGGAGGTGGTTGTTTTGTATGTCGTTTGCTCATGCATTCATAGGTTGAAGTTGATTAGTGGGGGATGTTCAACATAGGGGATATCGTCCAAGCTATGATGATCTGGCCTAAGTCTCGGGTGGTTCACCCAAGGTTTGGTGAACCGTGCGCCCCCGAGTTGGTGTATCCAGTTATGATACGTCGGCTATCTAAGGGGTTCACCCATGGTTTGGTGAACTGTCAGTGTTGGTACTTTTATGGCCAATGTGGATATGTAACTCCGAAGTTGACTTCCTGAGATAGTTGGATCCGATGCATAGCGGAGTAGCAGAGTAGTGTTGCACCGTATATCATATGTTGATTGAGATGATATGTTGTTATGTTATTTAATATTGATGTTATGTTGTATTGATATGCCATGCTATGATGTATGTTCATCTTGCTTAACTACTTCCATGCTGATGTGTTTACATGATTTCTTACTCCCCGTTCCTCTTTGTCTGTTGTTGGCATGTATCTCTTTATGCAGAGGACGGTGAGTAGCCAGTGGAGGAGTGACTCTGAGGTGCCGCAACTCTAGTTAGGATGATAGCTTTATCAATAGTTATAGTTTGTTGTTAGTTTTCGGTTTGTTATATTCTGAGGATTTTATTCCGGAATGGTTATACCAGCTTTGTATGTGACATCGGGGTTGGGTTATGTTTTTGTTTATGTTTGTTTATGTTTCATCTTTTTTAAAAACTATGTTATTTCTGTTTTGGGTTGTTACAATGTGGTACCTTTTATCCAAGTTTTATTTTATTTCAAACAAATGCATGTTTTTATATTACCTCTTTTAAGTAAATGTTTTATATTAACGTGCGGGGTAGAAGGGTGTCACATGTGTTATGCATACACATATTCAATGTTATGCCTTTATAGATATACTTATCTCCTCAAATTTGCTACATATAATGGTCATGCTTAAAATGAGATGTTTTGACATGTTCTTAAATGAAATGACATATGACGGTCATATAGCTTGGTAATCTTCACACATTGACATGCTTAAACCAAGTTTTTGAACTCAAGTGCATTTGTAAAAATTTCATTCCAAATTAAATGACTAGTTGATAATGTTATATATGCTCTACATATTATCTATCAAACTATGTCTTGCTCATAGATGTGCTTAAACCATATTTGATGCTAACCTTTATTTTGAGAGCTCTATAAGTGTAAAAATACAGTAATCAATGTTTTGAATTACAAGCACATATGGACAAAAGGATAATTGTATAAAGATGAGCATTGGAAGATCTTCTTCTGACAACATAAAGTGGAAGAGATCAAGGGAAGATATAACAAGTGCAAAGTCCAGCTGCAAATAAGGAGGGTCATACTATATTTAATTCAATAAGTTTCTCAATCTCTAATCTCTTATGATATTCTATTTTGCGGATTGTTTAATGCTTGTTGAGATTAAATGTGCTTCTACCCTTTTTCTCTCATAAATGAAATGATTTCTTGAAAAATTATTTTCGAAAGGGGGAGAAATATTTGAATGTTTAAGGGAAAACATAGGAATACAAGATTATATACTTAAAGGGGGAGAATTTTCTTTTAAACTTGTTATATCTCTAAAATTCTCTTTTTGAAAGTTTGCACATGTTTCATCTCTAGATGCCAAAATTGAAATAGGCGAGATGACTCTATGAGATAAGTTAAATTGTGATTAAATCTATTTTTTGAGATAACAATGAGCTTTATATGGAATAAAAATTAATAACAATGTCCAACATGTGGTAATTTTTGAAACTTTTGAACAATGGCCATTATATCAAATGGTTATAAAAGTTTATTGCACCATTTTAAACAACTGATTTATCTTAATAAACGGTGTATATATCTCTGCTCATTAAGTGTTTTTTTTTGTGCTATTTTGAATTACCTGAATATATGCCTTGCTTTATTTGCTTTTCCCGCTTTTTGATAATGTCAAAAGGGGAGAGTTATATGAATGCATGATTCAGGGGGAGTGGATTTGAATATATAGATAGATTGAGGGGGAGTAGAGCATATAATCTGCCCATGAAATCTGATATTTGATTATGGAAATGCGCTAACCCGTTTCTTTAGCAAATCCCTCTATGAGATGTTTGTCATCATCAAAAAGGGGGAGAATGTGAATATATGCCTTGACAGGATTAATCTGTTTTGATGATTGACAAATGGAGAAAGGCAACATCGCTCTAAGACTTGATGAATGATAAAAGGGGAAGTCAGAAAGACTTTATTGCAAAAAGCGAAGGTCAAACAAGCAGTCAAGATTGGCAAAATGAGAATTCTACTATTTGTATTGGTTGTTCTAGAAAATGATGTAAATGGTAAGTAAAGCTCTCATAATTAAAACTGGTCACACACACATATATGAGCTTTCTAAGTAAAACTTAAATGGCTTTTAAATGAACTAAAATGAGTAATCAATTTCAGCATTAAGTTTTTCAAATTCAAATTTAATCCTAGGAATAATCGATTAAAATAATCGATTATCAAGCTCTTAAAAATGCTTTAATGAGTCATTAATTATATAGCTATTATATGTTTTCGAAATTTGAATTTGAAATGCAATATCGATTATGGTAATCGATTATGCCATGATGAGCACACTTTTAAATCAACTTAATTAGCATTAATGTTTTTAAATGAGTATTAATTATTTCTAGCCGTTAAGTTTGAATTCGAAATTATATAATTGATTATGATGTTTGAAAAATATATTATGTCTTTTTGAAAATCAAGACAGGGAATAGATAATCTATTAGTATAATCGATTTTGCTTTTTAACAATCAAATGGTTTTTACACAGAGAACAAGTAATCAATTATCCTAATCGATTATGCACTGACTGTTTAAAGATGCATTTTTTGAAATGAGTTCAAATAATCGATTATTATTTCTAAATAATCGATTATTGTGTGAAGAAAATAAGTTTTAAATGGGCTTGACCTAATTTCCTTGGACTATTTACTTGTTCTATATAATGGAAACTTAGGCTTATAACAAAGTGACAATTCCCCATTTTATAATTATTCTAAAACTCTGTCCATTGTCATTTTCTATCACTCTCACTACTATTACACTTTGATCATAATATTGAGAGAGCTTTACACCATATAGGTGTTATTGTACTTGTGCTTCAATTTGTTTCTATCAGTACTATTAAGAGTACATATTGTTGGTAAGAGTCGGATTACTAAAACCTTTCTTTTCTACACCATTCTTACAAGAGAAAGTATATCTCTTGTAGGTGTTACTTGGATGTCATTTCCAAGTGTTATCTAGAGAGGGTATATCTCTTGGGATATTGTTTAAGGCTCTTTCACTGGGGGAGGTGATATCCCTGGTCTGTGTGGAGTGCTCTTCATTGTAAAGGTTCTAGCTGCACCTTTATAAAAGCTAGTTTTGAGGCTCTTAAACAAGGGATAGTATGTCCTGAGATTTGTGTTAAGGGTTATCTGAATTGTAAAGGTTCTAGTTGATCCTGTTTAAAACTAGAGTTGATTGAAAACCCTTGGTGGTGTTGCCTTGGGGACTGGACGTAGACCACGTGGGTAGTCCGTGGTCAAACCAGGATATATTGTGGTGTTTATCTTCTTTCCCTATCCTCTTTACATTTCAACATTTTACTTATTGAGCTTTAATTTCAAACATTTTATTTTTCTAAAGCTCCTTAATTTGAAAATAACTATTTATCCACTACAAATTATGTTTTAACTTTGAAAAGGGTTTTGATTTAACGCAAAAGAATTCATTTTTATCTAAAACCCAATTCACCCCCCTCTTGGGTGATGGTTGCCACGACCAACACAACCAAAGACATGAAAGTGAGCAATATTTGGTTTTCTAGACTTATACAACTCATATGGAGTTTTCTTCAATATTGGTCTTATCAAGACTCTATTTAGTACTTAGCAAGCTGTACTAATAACATCTGCCCAAAAGTATTTTGGCACATTAGAGTCATTCAACATGGTTCTAGAAATCTCCTTAAGAGATCCATTTTTCCATTCAACTACTCCATTTTGTTGGTGCTGAAAAGTTGTCTTGTATACCATGTTCATCACAGAAATTTTCAAATTTCCCATTTTGGAGTTCACCTCCATGATCACTCCTTATAGATACAAGTTTCATGTCTTTCTCATTTTGTACAAGCTTAGCCATTTTCTTGAAAGCATAAAAGGCTTCATTTTTATGTGCTAGAAAATATGTCCAAGTATATCTAGAGAAATCATCAACAATCACAAGAGCATAAAGATTTCCACCAAAACTTTTTGTTCTAGAAGGATAAAAAAAGATCCATATGCAACAATTGTAAAGGTCTACTAGTTGAAACAATGTTTTTAGCTTTGAAATAACTTTTCACTTGTTTTCCTTTTTGATAAGCATCACATAAACCATCTTTCACAAACTTCTTCTTAGGTAAATCTTTTTGACTCAATGACTTAGAGATTTTGATATATGACAAATACAATTTAATGTGTATGCAAGTGTTTTAGTGTCAAATTACAAAGACAGATATCAAGCAGTAATCAACAAGTTCAGTGAGCAATTAAAGGAAAATATTCAAGGAAGAACTTGAAGAAATCAAAAGAGCTACATGGAGGAATCAAAGAGCAAAGACAAAGATCAAGGAATCATCAAGACAAGAGCTTAAAGGAGAAATTAGATTTAAGTCTTAGATGATTTGTAAGAGATGAAATCTCTTATTCACAAATAGCTCATTTGAAAAGATGCATGAAGAAAATCAATTTTCATAACCTGCATTAAAAGGAATAAGTTTTCGTTAATGAAAATTATTTTTTGGAAATAAGAACAAGATTCTAATCCTGCTCGTCCAACTAAAGTGATACAAGCGCTCATCCACTAAAGTGACAGAAGTGCTCATCCACTAAAGTGACAGAAGCGCTCGTCCACTAAAGTGACGGAAGCGCTCGTCCACTAAAGTGACGGAAGTGCTCGTCCACTAAAGTGATACAAGCGCTCGTCCACTAAAGTGACAGAAGTGCTCGTCCACTAAAGTGACAGAAGCGCTCGTCCACACAAATCTTTGGACTTGCTAAGACCTTAATGAGAAGCTCTGTCCAATGACATGGCATATGGAGCTCGTCTACTAGCTCGTCCGATGTAAAATCTTAATTCAAAATGGCTAGATGGACGCGGTTATTTGCAAGATGGACGCGAATTCTATAAGAGCCGATGTAGAATCTTATTTCAAGGACCAGAATCAAGAAAACAGATTCTGTTATCAGATCCAAATCTGTTTTGATTGATCCCTACGACTATAACTTATTTTCTATATAAAGAGGGATCTAAGGAACACTTTAATTGATATCGATCAAGAATATATCATAACATATCTGAATTATACGAAATCAATTTGAGAAATCAATTGTGAAAATCATTCATCTTCTTTTTTGAGCTTATTGTGAAAAGAGTGTTTCATTCTCATAAGTGCTTCAATTTGTTTATCTGACTATTGAGAGTAAGGAATCAATTTTTCATTTTATTTGATTGTAAAGAGAGAGGGAGTCTCTCCGAGTGATTAGGGTGAGGTATCCCTAAGGAAGAACATTGAGGCTCTTCACAAGAGTGTGGTATCTCGAGGTGAAGGAGTGCTCTGTGGTGTAAAGGTTTTTCAAGCTACCTGGCTAAAGCTTGTTGTGTTAGTGTGTCAAAACCAACAGGTGGAGTGGGGACTGGATGTAGGTCACAGTGGTGGTGACTGAACCAGGATAAATCTGGTTGTGTGGTATCTCTAAACTCAGACTCTTTAATTTCTATTTATGTTCAAGAACCAGTGACTTTGATGTTTAAAGTTCAATATAATTTCTGTTCTTGATCTGTATAAACTGTATTGAAACCTGAGTCTGATTGTAATCAAGTCTGTGCTATCTGCATTCAAAACTGAGTTGATCAAAACCATTCTTGATTGCTGAAACTAAACTGAAACTGAAACCTGCAAGTTTGTTCTTAATTGTTAATTCTTGTATCTAAAACTTGCGTAACTTATTCTTAATCTTTAAAGGCTTAATCAATTTCTACATTTTGTTATTATTGAGTTTCGAACCCGAATCTATTCTGAATTAATCTTTCTTATCTTCATCATCTTTCAATTCAAGATTTTATATAAATCCTTCATTGATTTTGTAAAAGATCCTGAGGCCGCAACTCTGATTTGAAAAGTTTTTAAGAGGGAAATATTTTAAGAAAACTCAATCCCCCCCCCCCCCCTCTCGAGTCGTTGAAGCCAAAACAACAAAATCAATTACTACTTCTTTGGAAATCAAATTGTTCAAGTAATCCATGTGAATATGAGCCATTCTCCTATGTCATAACCAATTTTCTTCTTCTTTTGAAATTAAGCAACATGCATCATTAAAAGATAAATTGTCTAAATCTAGCATATAGATGTTGTTTACTCTATTCCCAGTCAACTTCATGTTCTTATCATTTCTAGATTCAATCATACACATGTTTGAGTTAAAGTCTACCTTATACACTTTGTCACAAAGTTGACTTATGCTTAGAAGGTTATGCTTGAGTCCTTCAACATAGAGAACTCCTTCAATCTGAGTTGCTGGACTTTTTCCAATAGTGCCAACACCAAGTATTCTACCTTTGTTGTTGTCACCATATGTTACATTTCCACCTTGTTTGGAAGTAAAGGAAGTGAATCTTGTGATGTCTTCATTCATGTGTTTGGAGCAGCCACTATCTAAATACCAACTTGAGCTTTTGGCCTTCAAATACATCTACCAAACAGATTTTTAACCATTTGTCTTAGGTACCCAAATTTTGTTGGGTCCTTTGGTGTTAGTCATGACATAAGTTCCCAAAGGCACCCATATTTGTTTGACACTCATTCTTGAAGGATTTCTAAAATTACATGTGGAAGCAGTGTGTCCTTTTTTTACACAATAGAAACATTTAACAAAAGGACTAGTAGATGACTTTGGTACAACAAAGAGTTTCTTAAAAGCTTTTTCATGCATTGCTGGTTGGTAACCTATTCCAGCTTTATCATATACTCCTTTTTATTGTCCTAATATGGCATTTAGGTTATCTCTTTCCATTGTAAATTTAGAGAGAGTGCTTTGATAAACCTTTGATTCATCTAGTTTTATGACTAGAAAGACCTCGATGTTGATACCAATTGTGCGATTTCATTCTCGTTTTTAGACCAAATTTGACTTTAATTGTTCACAAGCAACACTTTTGAGTCTTAGGAATAATTTCTAGTAATTTCTTCTATTTTCTAGTCAAAATAAAGCATTTAATGCTATTTTTAATTGCAGGTTAAAAGTGAAGCTCTGGGAAACTTGGATTGAATGAAGAAAACAAGCAAAAGGGATTTTAAAGGTCTCGCCCCGCTAGACAGTTCTCGCCCTGTGAGCCAGAGCTGATGCTGAGTAGGAAGTTAGAGTCTTTCAGTCTCGCCCGGCGAGCCAGACACAGGGTTCTGAAGACTTTTCAATCTAGCCCGGGGAGACACACCTCGCCCCACGAGGATTCAAACTCAGAATGGAGCCAATTTTAAGTGCTTGCCCCGCGAGCGAGCGCAGACCCAACCCTCTATAAATAGCTTGTTTTGGAACAGTTTTGATATACCAGTTTTAGATCCAGTCCTAGTTTTTTGTGAGCTGTGTCTCGCTTAGGTTTACAACAGTTTTATTGTTTTCATTCATGTTTTTTATTGGGTTGATGATGTTGAAGCACGCTATGAGGGACTAATCCTCTTTTCTAAGGAAGCAATGAAGCCACTCATGATGGCATAATGATTTTGTGATATTTTTTACTCCCTAATTCTCAATTTTGTTTCCTATTTCTGTTTTGTATGTGTTGATCATACGAGCTCGTGATTAACTAGTCAGCATGTGAGTCCGACCGGAGATTCACGCTTAGGACTTGAATTAGGAACACAAATTGAATATTGCTAGAATTAGAATAGGATATTTGTGCAATCGTTATAGGGAACCAAGAACTTAATGAATCTTGAATGTTTGTCATCATAGAGACACGTTGATTTGCATGTTTATGTATTTTCTCTTGTGCTCAACCGAGGCATTAGGATAATTTCGGGTTCCTGATTGGCATGTAATTGAACATAGGGATAGAAAGTAATCACAATTGATCTATGTTTAATTGGCTTGGTGGAATCGTGACCTTAGATCTCCCCCATTCATAACTCACTAAATCTTGATAATTTCTCTTGCCTTAATTTGTTTTCTAGCGTAATTCTTGATAATTGGTTACTACTTGATTCACAACAAAACTCTCTCTCTCTCTCAACTTGATCAATCTTAAGTACTTATCTTAAATATTGAATACAATTGGCTACCCAATCCCCGTGTTCGATCTCGGTAGTAACTTACAGTGTTTTATTACTTACTTCGATCCGCTACACTTGCCGGTGCCCAACAAGTTTTTGGCGTTGTTGCCGAGGATTGACATAGCCAATCTTTCTTTATTTAAGGAAAATAGTTAAGTTGAACAAGCCAATTTTTCTTAAAATTTCTTCTTGAATTTTTGCTATATCTCTTGAATTTCTTTGATTCCACTTGGTCTTGCCTTGTTTTTTTTGTTGTATGCGAGGTACCCTTCCACAGGAGAGCTTGCTATACGACCCGGAAATTACAAAGTGTAACACCCTGTTTTTCGTATACTTCTTTATCAGTAAATACATGCTTTAATGTATTTATTTTTGATAAAATCCAGCAGATGATTTTATTTAAAATAAAATCATTTTCTTGTGTTGTTTTACCGTATAAAGTCACAGTAAAATTTTCGGTCGAAAATTCAGACGAAAACCGATCTGGGTTCTCATTGCCAATACAAGTTTACTGAGCTAGAGACCAAATTTTAATTTGTGAACGAGACGGTTAGTGTTTTTATTCTGCTTTGTGTGGGTTTGGAGTTTTTCAAAAAATCTTGTTCGGGGCCAAATCTTAGGGATTTCCCGGGCGAAATCGTCGCGAAATACGATCGAGAAAGTCATCTAATACGCAATGGAGCAGAGCATCAAGAGGATGAAGTGACATGAAGTTACTTGAAGTGAAGGTTATGACACACCTCAAAAGGTGAATCATGACTTTTTTTTAAAAAAATCTCACTTTTTCATCTTTCTCTCTCCAATCACATTACATCACCTTAACTCCTTATCCTCTCTACAAGCAACCCACCTTCTTTCTTCTCTTCTTTCTTCCTCCCAAAACCGTGACTCTCTCTCACTCTCTATAAACACTCTTCATTTCCACACTTCATCACTTTCCTCCATTTCTCACATTTACACTTTAATACATTTCTTCTTCTTCTTCTCTCTTACAAAGTTTACATTTTTATCAAGCTTTTCTCTTAGAGTTCTTCATCAAAGGAGTTCATCTTGTTAAGGGTAATAATTCTATGTAGTTCTTTTTCAAAGTTTCATCTTTTATTTCAAAGTTTTCTTCATATGACCTTTATGTGCTTTTAACTTCTAAAACCTCTCAAAAATGGTAGAAAACTCCTTTTGAGTTGAAACCACTTTCTATATTCTTATATTTACTCATACTATCACATACTAAAAGGTTGTGTAAAACAAAGTTTCCTAACCTCTTCTTCCTAATTAGACCGAAACCATGTATGTGGTTTAGGTGAATCTTGTTTCAACTTTTACATGTATGAGTTTGTATTTGAGTTTCATTTCCAAGATGATCATGGACCAAGGCTCCCTTATATATGTTAAAGGATGGTATGTCTAAGTTATTGGAAAGTTTAAAGATTTTTACCCTATTTTTATGTAAAGACCAAAACCAATTAGTTTTAAGGCAATGGTGTTTAAGTTTTGTTTTCCAAAATGATCATGTATTAAGACTCCTTGATATAGAAGGATGCTAAGTCCAAGAGATTGTAAAGTTTGAAGATTTCTAACCCCTATTTCTTGAAAAGGCCGAAACCTTAAATGGTTATGGCAAAGATGTTGAGTTTTGTTTTCCAAAGTGATCATGGACTAAAAAGTTCCTTATCTTAAAGGATGCTATGTCTAAGTGATTATAAAGTTTAAAATATTTTCTTGGTTTATTTTCCTATGATGGCCGAATGTAACATTTGACCTAGGATGTGTTATTTTATTTTGTTTTCCAAGATGATTATGGATTAAAGCTCCTTTATGTTAAAGGATGCTATGTCCAAAAGATTGGATGATTTAAAGATCTCTAACATCACAAACTTGTTAAAGCCGAACCTAAAAGTTCATGCTCTAAGACATTTGATTTTTCCATTTTCCGAAATGATCATGGTTTCAAGCTCCTTACTATGTATGGATGCTAACCTAAAGAGATTGGAAAGTTTAGAAATTCCTAGCCTATTTACCTATGCTTGGCCGAAACCCTAAGTCAAGTACTTAGTGGGATTTTTAATTCAACTTTGTTAAAAGATTGTTGTTTATGAACTTCTAGCACTTAAGGATCATAAATCCAAGAGTCACATAAATTTCGGAAACCCCTAATCCTAGTTTATTGTATGAACCGAACCTATACCTTGTGGTTAGTGTTCTCGAGTTGATTTCTTTTTTAACTCATGATTTTATGTTGGTAACCTTAGACTTCCATCGCCGGAGAAGCGAGGACGTTCGTGAACCTTCTTTTCAAATCCAAAACTCTTAACTTTGACGTGAGGTAAGAGGGGATTTCCTAAAGGTATTCAATAACTGTATGCATGTGTGTATGTGTTTAACTGGATATTTATATGTTGATTGAGCTTACTTGGTTATCTAATGTACTTGAACTGTTATGCTATTATCTGATGTTGAACTGTGCTTGTTCTAAATGTCATAATGCATATCTTTGATGAACTTCTTTCAATTGTGATATTAGCATTGAACTGAGAATGTATACTGTTGTTGATTGAAAGTTTGCTAAGCCAGACTTGTCTCTGTGCTCAACTGTTATAAGGATTAAAAACCTTAATAAGCTTTGAAGATGACAGGATTGGTGTTCTTTTCCAAAAGCTCATTAACTTAAAGTACTTGTTTTAAATGTTGAAATGGTTTTGGTGAACTATTGTTATACAAGAGAAAAATCCTTTTCGAACTATGTGTCTTCAAGTGAAAACTTTCAAGATTATTTGGCAATATCCTATTGGGGATTTTCAAAGATAAAAGTATTTCAAAGATGCTTCATAAAAGATTTTCAAAGAAAAGGTTTTCTCCTAAATGTTTTAGAAACTTTCCGTTAGCCTGGATAGGTTATCGAGGATTCGGTTTTGAATTTGATTTTCACTGAACGAAAAATAAGTACTCAAGAAAGAGAATCTAGTACGCAAGACGTCGCCTCTAGTATTCAGTTATACGCACGTGATCTTGGATCAGTGTTAATTCGGGGCCATGAGTCCTATTCATGATGTTCTGGACTGAGGGTCCAATTCTCGAAATCGAGGACAATGCGTTCTAATTTTGTTGTTGTGGACTGTGTGTCCTAATCACGTTGTTGTGGACTGTGTGTCATAATCACGTTGTTGTGGACTGTGTGTCCTAATCATGTTGTTGTGGATTGTGTGTCCTAACCACATTGTGATGAACGTTGATAAAGGTGAATGTTGTTTTCTACGACCACAACCCTTGACTGTGGCATTGGTCTCGGGCATTGTGATTGAGCATTCGGGCTGTGTGTCCTATGCTTCTAAGTTTTCAAGTGATGGGGAAATGATGTTTAAGTCGTTAGCTTTGAGCTGTGACAACGAAAAAGAATGAATACAAAGAAAAACCTTTTGAATAAAATATTTTCTCATGTGCATTTCCCCAGGCAGACGTGCTTTCTTACATATGAGATACAAGGTGGTATCTGGGAGTCAGTCCATGTGACCGGTTCAGAGGCACATGTGACATTGCTCGTCCTGAGACCTTAAATGCATGAGGGTATGGAGGCAACTGCCCGGTGGGCTAGAGATTGACCAACTCTAATTCTTCTCCAGTGGAAAACGGTGTTGATATCTTATCAGATTAAGTTAGAGCCTGATATTGAAGCGTCATGCATATTTTCAAAGGTTGACTGTGCGGGTTTGAGACCCTTTGATATAACACTGTTATGTTATGTATATGCATGATTTAACTGCTTATATGATTATGTGATGTATTTATGATGTATATGGTTGTTGTGGGATATATCTTATGACGGTATCTCATTCTTGAACATCTGTATGATCTATTCTTTTCTTCTTGTACTGGGTATGCACGTGCTTTTAGATGGATCTGAACGTTCCCTTGGCACAGTCGAGCTCGAGGAGCGAAGTGTTTGATCATGCTGGGACGGCAGGGAACTGGACTATACATTAGGGTGCGACGACTGCGACGTATCGAGGACCAGTCACGACTACCGAGACGAATGCTAATGGAGTGCCCGTACGAAGGATTCATACCATCGAGACGAGGACTGTGACGCTTCCACCTCCATGGTACTACCTCCATACGCTACAAGTCACCGGTCTCCTTCATGAGCATTTTGATCCAGTTGAACCGCTTGCGGAGGATCTAGTGGAGGAGGATCCCGAGGAGGAGCCTCTTGAGCTGATAGAGGTCGAGGAGGAGGAGGAGGAGGAGCCAGAGTACCATCCGCAGGATCCCGGAGATGACAACGTCCGTATCGACGATGGCGGTGATGTTATCGATCTGGCATCTAATATCTCGTCTAAGGGTAGCGTTTGTGGTCACTCTGCATGCAGGAGGCATTGGTAGATCGTTCGTCGGCTTTTGGTGTTGTCCCGATAGTCCCTAGGCTTTAAGAGCCATCTTTTGAGTCTTGTACCCAGTTCCCTATCCCTGGTTTGATTTTTCCTTTTTACTTGTTTCTTCAGTAGCTGTTTTAATGTATGTTGGTCAGTTCGACAAGGCCTGTTTTGTAATGAAACCTAAGATCCCAAGTGGGACGGTTATATTTATATGTATGATGTTTATTTTCATGTTCTGAGTGTTCATCACATTTTCTTAACTTCCTTTAACAAAAAAATTTGAGTACCATTTTTTAGTAACATTATATAAAAGGTTATTTTTCCGAAGGCGACCAGCATTTTAAATAAGTTTCTTTTCCGCAATGGGTAACCATGTGATGCCGGGTTTTAGGGTGTCGCACAAAGACCGAGAAACGGTTAAGGAAGGGACTAAGAGAGAAAAATAGGCTTGAAGCAACCCAACTCATCAATCTTGAAGGGATGGCAGAAGGAGATCCTCAACCCTACAAGCCTCTCTATGAGTACAATCTTCCTCACTTGGATGATTGTGCTTCTAGGGTTGTTAGGCCTCCCATCACGGTCAATTCTTTTGAGATGAATCAATTTTCCCTCAATCAAGTTCAAAGAGACCAATTTGATGGGAGTGGACACCAAGATCCTCACAGACATATTACCCACTTCTTGGAGATATGCGACATGTTCAAAGCTCCAGGAGTTTCAGATGACGCCTATTGTTTATGACTATTCCCTTTTTCTCTTCGGGATAGAGCACGCGATTGGTTGGAATTGAATTTAGATCATGCTAGCATCACAACTTGGGAGCAAATGGCTCAAAAATTCCTCACAAAATACTTCCCTCCTCAGAAAGCGGCACAATTGAAGATAGCAGTTACTTCCTTCAAGCAACATGATGATGAGTCCTACAATGAAGTTTGGGAGAGGTACAATGTGCTTTTGAGGAGATGTCCTTCTTCCTACTTTGATTTAATCTCCAAAGTGCAACATTTCTTTAATGGGTTAAAGGGATGCTACCAGATGAATTGTGATCCCGCAGCAGGCGGTTCTTTCTCTTGCAAATCAATGGAGGATGCATGGGCTTTATTGGAGAAGATGTCAAGGAATGATTACAATCGTGGTATGGGCACTACTTCTGGAATCAGTACGGCATCTTTAAAGGCGATTCTTGAACATAACGCACTCTTGAAGAAGCAATGCGAAGCACTTACCAGCAAAATGAGAGTTAATGAAGTGCGAGAATGTTTGACTCCAGGGTGTGACCACTGTAATGGTGATCATAGAAGCAAAAATTGTCCTGGTAATTTCCATCAAGAACATGTGGACTCGTGTCACAACTTCTACGACACAGTACCACCTAACAGCCATCAGAGGAACAGACAGAATGACTACCACCAGAGTCGGGGCTGGAATATTAGGAGAGATCATCCAGGTTTCACTTGGGGCAACACTAGTAATGGTCTTGTCGGGCAGCAACAACAGAGTCAGAGGCTAAACTATGGAATTCAACAGCGAAATACTCAACAAGCGCCCCCTGGGACTAATCAGTTATAGATCACATATGGTGGGAAGCAACCTTGGGAGTTGGCTATTGAGAGGACTAGTGTGGACATTGAGAAGTTGACAGTGCATACAGACACCGCCATTGACAAACTGGCAACTCACACTGGGGCAGCTATTCAGAATCTAGAGACTCAGATAGCATAGCTTGTAAAACAAATGAACGAGCGTCTTCTAGGCTCTTTCCCAGGTAATACAGAGAACAACACCAAAACCCAATGCAATGCCATAACAACTCGAAGCAGGAAGGTGTTGAGTTCAAATGGGGGTACAAGTAGTTCTCAAGAAGAAGAGACTACAAAGCAACCACAATTGGAAGAAGAACAAGCCAAGGAAGATGAGGTAGCTAGCGAAAAGGTGCTAGACCAAGGAGGGAAATTGAAATTAGTGGATGAAGAATTCATAAGAAAGAAGTGGGTTGAGCCCCAAGATCTTCCTCCCTACATGAAGGTACCTTATCCAGAGAGGTTGAAGAAACCATTGCAAGATAAGTAATTCAACAAATTCCTCGATGTGTTTCGCAAACTTTAAATTAATATTCCTTTTGCAGAAGCCTTGGAACAAATGCCATCATATGCTCGGTTTATGAAGGAACTTCTCTCCAAGAAGCGGAAGATAGTTGATGAGGAAACGATTGCTTTGACCGAGGAGTGTAGTGCATTTCTCCAAAGAAAACCACCTCCAATGTTGAAGGGTCCAGGTTCTTTTAGCATACCATGTACCATTGGAGAGATAACTATTGGAAAGGCTTTGTGTGATCTAGGGCAACATCAATCTAATGCCTCTCTCTATGATGAAGTAGCTAGGCATAAAATAAGCCAAGGAGACTAGGATGTCACTTCAACTAGCGGATAGTTCTATCAAATACCCTTATGGAGTGGTGGAAGATTTATTGGTAAAGGTAGACAAGTTCATCTTTCCGGTAGATTTTCTAGTACTTGATATGGATGAAGATGCCGAGATCCCTCTTATATTGGGAAGACCATTCTTGGCCACCGGGCGTGCTTTGATTGATGTGCAACAAGGAAAGCTCACACTAAGGGTACAAGATGAGAATGTGGTCTTCAACGTCTTTGAAGCAATGAAACATCCAATAGAGAAATCTTATGCTTATAGTATTGATGTGTTGGATCCAATTGTAGAATCTATAGCCACACAAGAAACCCATGGTTGTACACTTGCAAAAGTGTTGGTAAAGTCCCATGATGAAGATGAAGGAGAAGATATTTTGGGAGATGAGGATTATGTTGAATGCTTAAGGAACATGGAAGCCTTACCCAATCTCCCAAAGGATGAATGTCAAAAAGAAAATATCAACAAAGAAAGAGTGGAAGGAGACAACAAAACACCAGAATTAAAGTAACTCCCAACTTATTTGAGGTATGCATTTTTAAGTGAGTGGGGACATCATCCGATCATCATTAGCAATGCCTTGACATAGGATGAGGAAGAAAAGCTCTTGAGAGTTCTTAGGGAACACAAATCCACCATTGGGTGGAAGATTTTGGATCTAAAAGGTATAAGTCCTTCCCTATGCATGCACAAAATTTTGATAGAGGATGATTTCAAACCGGTGGTTCAACCACCAAGGCAGTTAAATCCCATCATGAAAGAAGCGGTGCGTAAGGAAGTGATTAAGCTTTTAGATGCCAGAATCATCTATCCAATCTCAGATAGCAATTGGGTTAGCCCGATTCATGTGGTCCCGAAGAAAGGTGGCACAACCGCGGTGGTCAATGAGAATAATGAAATAATTCCAACAAGGACCGTTACGGGGTGGAGAGTTTGCATTGACTATAGGAAGCTAAATGATGCAACAAGGAAATATCACTTCCCTCTCCTATTCATTGAGCAAATGTTGGAAAGGTTGCCCGGATATGAGTACTATTGTTTATTGGATGGTTACTCTGGTTACAACCAAATTGTAGTGGATACTCAAGACCAAGAGAAGATGGCCTTCACATGCCCATATGGAGTTTTTGCTTATAGAAGGATGCCCCCTTGGGATTGTGCAATGCTCCCGCTACTTTCCAAAGGTGTATGCTTTCCATCTTCTCGGACATGGGGGAGAAATTCATTGAAGTATTCATGAACGATTTCTCAGTCTTTGGGACCTCTTTTGATAATTGCTTAAAGAACTTGGCTTTGGTGCTTGAGAGATGCCAAGAAACTGACCTAGTGCTCAATTAGGAAAATTATCATTTCATGGTCAAAGAAGGTATAGTATTGGGGCACAAAATCTCCCAAAGGGGGATTGAGGTTGATAGAGCCAAGATTAAGTTGATTGAGAAGCTACCCCCACCAACCAATGTGAAGGGGGTAAGGATTTTCTTGCGCCATGCTGGTTTCTATCGGAGGTTCATTAAAGACATATCCAAGATAGCGAAACTGCTATGTGACCTTCTTGTGAATGACGTATCCTTTGATTTTAATGATTCTTGCTTAAATTCTTTCAATACTTTTAAAAAAATATGCTTGTCACCGCACCCATAATCCATGCGCTTAATTGGAAATTACCTTTTGAAATCAAGTGTGATTTACTATGCAAGTTATCTCATGTGATTTACTATACAAGTAAGGTTTTAAATGAGGCACAAGCTAACTATTCCACGACTGAAAAAGAACTCATTGTAGTGGTTTTTCCTTTAGATAAGTTTAGATCTTATGTTTTAGGGTCTAAAATTATTGTTTCCACCGATCATGTGGCCATAAAACACTTGATGACAAAACAAGAGGCCAACCCTAGATTAATCAGGTGGGTTCTTCTTTTGCAGGAGTTTGATATTGAGATTAGGGACCCCAAGGGCTCGAAAAATGGAGTGACGGACCACTTTTCGAGGTTGGTCAATCCCGACACTGAGGAGAAATTTCTAGACATAAAGGAAGAATTTCCCGATGAAAAATTGTTTGCAATTGTTGAAAAAATTTCTCCTTGGTTGTGGATATGGCCAACTTCAAGTCTTCGAATATAGTTCTGAAGGGATGGACTAGACAACAAAGGAAGAAGTTCTTCTCGAAAGTAAAGTACTACATTTGGGAAGATCCTTTGTTCAAACAATGCGCGGATGGATTGATATGGAGGTACATTCCTCATGATCAAATTGGGAGTGTGTTGTGGCATTGCCACGGCTCGGATTATGGTGGAAATTTTGGAGGAAAGAAAACTGCAGAAAAAGTTCTCCAAAGAGGTCTCTATTGGCCCACAATCTTCAAGGATGCAAAGGCTTTCGCGGACAGTTGTGATCGTTGTCAGATAGTTGGCAATATCTCCAAGAGACATGAACTTCCTCTCCAAACCATGTTAGAGGTAGAAATCTTCGATGTGTGGGGCATTGACTTCATGGGACCATTCCCTCCATCCCTCTCATATCAATATATTTTGGTAGCGGTGGATTATGTGTCCAAATGGGTCGAAGTCATACCTCTACCACAACGGATGATGCGCGATTCGTAATGGAATTTCTAAGGCGCAACATTTTCACAAGGTTTGGTGTTCCACAAGTTCTAATTAGTGACGGTGGTTCACACTTTTGTAACAAACAAATGAATCACCTACTTTCAAGATACAGGGTCACACACAAGTTTGCAACTCCTTATCATCCGCAAACAAGTGGTCTAGTGGAAGTGTCCAACCGTGAGTTGAAGCGAATCCTTGAGAAGACAGTAAATGCATCACGGAAGGATTGGTCAAAGAAGA
The DNA here is from genome assembly GCA_030762895.1 of Sophora flavescens. Classification (NCBI taxonomy): domain Eukaryota; kingdom Viridiplantae; phylum Streptophyta; class Magnoliopsida; order Fabales; family Fabaceae; genus Sophora; species Sophora flavescens. The sequence goes on along the minus strand of CM061066.1, from coordinate 108,677,857 downwards.
TAGATGATGCACTATGGGCATACAGGATTGCTTTCAAAACACCCATTGGTAGATCTCCATATAATTTGGTATTTGGAAAGGCATATCACTTACCGGTGGAATTGAAGCATAAATCCTATTGGGCCATCAAGACCCTAAATTTTGACTTGACAAAGGCCGGTGAGAAACGCCTACTGGACTTAAATGAATTGGCAGAGATACGAATGCAAGCGTATGAAAATGCACAGAATTACAAGGAACGGTCAAAGGCTTGGCATGATAAACATATTTTGCCTAGAAACTTTGAACCGGGGCAATGGGTCTTATTGTATAACTCAAGATTGAGGTTGTTTCCAGGTAAGCTGAAATCCGGGTGGTCTGGACCTTTTAAGGTTCACAAGGTATTTCCACATGGAGCAGTGGAGCTAGAGGGGAACGAACCAGGTGACATCTTCTAAGTAAATGGCCAAATACTCAAGAACTACTATGGGGACCTTAGATCTCCCCCATTCATAACTCAATAAATCTTGATAATTGCTCTTGCCTTAATTTGTTTTCTAGCGTAATTCTTGATAATTGGTTACTACTTGATTCACAACAAAACTCCCTCTCTCTCTCTCGACTTGGTCAATCTTAACTACTTTTATTAAATATTGAATACAATTGGCCACCCAATCCCTGTGTTCGATCTCGGTAGTAACTTACCATGTTTTATTACTTGCTTCGATCCGATACACTTGCAGGAGCCCATCATGCTTCTCAGTTTTTCTACCTCTTTTTCTAGAATATTGCAATTAGAGCATGTAGAATTAGATGCACTTAGCAATGACTTATTCTTAATTTGAAGAGATGCATAATCACTACATTGTTTAGCAATGACTTTCCTAGATGGCATTAATTGCTTATCAATTTTCAGATATTCACTATGCAATTCATCAAAAGCATCTTATAGTTCATCATAAGTAGGGGGAAGATCATTTACCTCATCTTCATTTTCATTGTCACTTTGATGACTAGTCATAAGGCAGAGATTTGCTTCTTCTTCCTCAGATTCTTCAGAGGATTCCATGTCATTTTCTTCCCATGCTATGTATGCTATTCTTGGCTTTTTATTCTTCTTGTCTTTGGACTAATAGTTATCATGTTTGTCCTTCTTTTGAAGCTTTGGACATTCATTCTTGTAGTGTCCAGGTTTGCCACATTCATAGCACTTCACATTTGAATTTGAATTGTCGCCTTTTGAGAAATTCTTTTTGGAAAAGAAGTTTGAGGGCTTTTTGTTGAAGGTTTTCTTCTTTTTGAGAAACCTTTTGAATTTTCTGACCAGCAATCCCATATCTTCCTCTGAATATTCATCCTCCTCAGCTTCTTCATCTTTATCACTATCAAGGACTTCTTTGGAGATATGTGCTTTTAGTGATAAGCCTTTCTTCTTTTTCTCCTTCTCTTCATGATCATTCAATCTATGAAGCTCCATCTCATGTTCTTTGAGCTTTCCAAACAGTGTAGCAAAGTTCATGGTTTCTAAGTCTCCTGATTCAGCTATAGCAGTGATCTTTGGTTGCCATTCTCTTGTCAAGCATCTCATGACTTTGTTGATTTGTTGTTCATCTGAAATAGTCTTTCCAAGTCCATTTAGTTGATTCACAATATGGGTGAATCTTTTCTGCATATCATTGATGTCTTCATCTTTCTTTATGTGAAATAGTTCATACTCATGCATGAGTGAGTTCATTCTTGCTCTCTTCACAACACTTGTCCCTCCATAAGTAATTTGCAGCATATCCCACATTTGCTTTGCTGTCTTACAGTTAGAGACCCTGAAAAATTCATCATAACTCAAAGCAGCAGTAATAATTTTTTTAGCTTTAGTATTATAACCTAATATTTTCTTGTCCTCATCATCCCACTCAGCTTTAGGCTTATTTGGCTTGGTGCCATTTGCATCAAGAGTGTGAGGGATGTATGGACCATTCTCAACAGTATCTAATACATCAATACATATAGGCAGTGTCATTGAATGCAGAGGGTCTTGCTAGAGAAGCCATTTAATGCAGGGGGTCTTGCTAGAGAAGCCCTTTGAATGTACGGGGTCATGCTAGATAATCCATTTCTTTCCAATACATATAGGAAGTGCCATTGAATGCAGGGGCTCTTGCTAGAGAAGCCCTTTCTCCTAAGATATCATTTGAAGCCATCCTCTTAAGGTGTTAAGCCTTACACAAGAGTGAAAGCTCTTATGCCACTTGTTGGTTGTAGCTTCTAGATACTCAAGAAGGGGGGTTGAATTGAGTATGGGTGACTTTTGGAAACTTTTCCCCTTTATGCAAAAACAAACTTTTCTAAACCTTTTGAAAAAGTTTTGTCAACCAACTAACCAAAACAAGTTTTTGTCAAAGTAATTGATTCAAGACTTTGTTCTTTAACAAGATAGGTGAAAAGATTGATTTCAGATATTTAGCATTCACAAGTTATTCCTTAACAATTGCCTAAACATACATACACCAATTAAAAGCAATTAAAAGAGTTAAGGGATAGAGAGAAATGCAAAGGAGATTTTATCCTAGTTCAGCTACCTCCTCTAGTAACCTACATCCAGTCCCCACAATTACTATAAGTTTTGTACACTAAAATTAAAACAATTACAAAATCCTTTACAAGCTTCAACTCCCAGGTTCCTTCTACCCAATTGACAGCTTTTCAGTCAAAGCGATCTTGCAATTCCAAAAGTCCCTTCTACTCTTGTTAAACCACCAAGAGTCCCTTCTACTCTTGATCTACACAGAGAGAACACCTTTTCTCTTATCTTCCTTTTGCTGTAAGAAAAGATTTTGATTTTGATTCTAAGAAATCAAGTATTACAAATTGAAGCTCTAACAGAAATATTCAAGTATTCTCAATGAAAAGCTCTCTCAATAAATTTCGTGTTTAATCTCAATATTGAATGAATTGTTGTTCAGAAAGTGTTTGCCTATGCCTTTAGATAGTAGTATATCAAAATAGATCCGTTGGGTACACTTCAGAAGTCAGTTAAGATCAAAACAAACTTTCTTTGAAAAAATCATGTATCAGTCAATCGATTGTGTAATCGATGTATTAAACAAAGTTTTCATTTTTATAAACATCAATTGTGTTCTTGGAAATTCTTGATTTTGACTAATACATAGATGTGTACATCGATTGTGTTCTTGATAAACATACGCATTCTCAGTCCAGAAGTATGTACATCGATTGGTCAATCGATTGCATAATCATTTTCAAAAGTGGCCTCTGTTTAGGCTTATGCATCGATGTATCAATCGATTGTTCTATCATTTTCAAAAGACTTTACTTCTGTTCTATGTATACATCCATGTACTAATCGATTGGATGCATATTACAACAAGTGTTGCCTTCTGTTTAGCCTTATGCATCGATTGTGCAATCGATTGTATGCTTCTTTCAAAAAGTGTCAGCTTCTGTTTCACCTTATACATCGATTGTGCAATCGATTTATAGAAGCTTGTTTTACATATTGATCAAATTAGTCAGAATCAATCGATGTATACATTGATGTATAGCATTGATACATTGATGTACACATAGGTTTTGATTAAAAGTTAGTTAATTAACTGAAAGTACATCGATGTACAGAACTTTCAATCAATTATTTTTCATTCTAAGTTCATTTTACTTTAAGAAAACCATTTTGATTTGTTTTTAAGAGAGCTATTTCACAAAGAGAAACTTAAGTATTTCTTTACATTAGAATCTAATTTTGCTTGAGATGCCTTGTGATTCAACTTTGAGATTCTTCATCTTCAAGCATTCCTTCATGATCCTTCTTTTTCTCCTTTGATCCTTTGCATCCTTTTCCTTGCACTAATGAGATCTTATACAAACATTTAAACTTGGCAAGTAGTTAGTGAATCAAAGTATAATTCAATTTAGTTTGGTCATTAATCAAAACTCAATAGGGTCATTATCCATAAACTCCCCTTTTTGATTGATGACAAACTTACCATACTTTATATGTTCAATGATAAAATATATAGGAAGTAAATGTTATATCAGAGATCATTATGCAGTAGTTGTTTTATTTTAACTTTTACTCTCCCTGTCTAAGTGACAGTTCTTACACATTTTGGATCATGAATTAATATCAGTTTATATAGTATGGTACCCTTTTTCTTCTCAAACTTTGTCATTAGCAAAAAGAAATAATGGGAGATGTAAAACACATATACAAGGTACATACTAAAGAATATTCAGGCAAAAGAAAAGTTTGTAACACCCCGATTTCTTGATTAGGGTTTAAGGAAGAGATTAAGTATGATTAAAGACTCAATCATGTTCCTTTGGTGTTAGTTAGCTTGTGTTTCAAGTTTGAGGAGAATCGGAGTTGAAATGGGTCCGAAACGCAAACAAACGCTAAACTGAGCGATTAATTAGTTAGTTAATTAATTAATTGAGAATTAGAATATTAAAATTAGGTTGGGCTTGAGCATAATAAATTTTTTTTAGTGGCCTAAATTAATTAAAAAATATATATTCCAATAGTAGGAAGATACAGAAGAAAACAACCAATTGTGCAAACGGAGCAACACGTGGTGACACGTGTCGTCATACAATTGCGCCACCACACATTCCACCAAAATGTTCCTAAAACAACCTACACATGACACCTAGCCTGCTAACTATCTAAGTAAAGCATGCAATGACACTTGTCTTCCACTAAAACTAAGATAATAATTAAATAATCCTAAATTAAGTAATATAAAAAGGAAATGAATGCATGGTCATCATCTTCTTCTCTTATTTTGGGCTCATAACCAGTGGAAAAAGTGAAGAGAAACACTCCTAAAGGCAGCCATTTTCGTGCCATACATAAGCTTGAGTTAAGGTGGTTTTGGTTGTCGGATTTTCAAACCGATCGTGTATTCGTGTTCACGGCTTCGACATCTTCGACGTTGTGTCTTTGCATGTAATTTTCGTCAAGGTAATTCAGTGTTGATGTCATTGGCATTTGTCCTTTTTAATTTATTTAAATTCATTCCACTCCTATTCTTAGTCCCGATATTGTTTTCGATGCATTTTAGGCTTTTACGGGTTTTTCGGTCAAATCAATCGAACGGGAATTTGACTTTGGAGTTGAAGACGAATCTGACTTCGTGGGACAGCCATTGTGTTGGTGAGTTTCTTATTTGATTTCTTGTGTTTAATTCGTTTCGGGTCATCGTTTCAATTCCTGTGTTGGTCGGTTGTTGATTCTGCGATTATTTGTGTTTCAGGCTATTTTTGGACCTCGTGCGTGTGCTAGGGATAATTTTTGGTCCAATGCACACATTGTAGGTGTTTATATCAGACTTGAGGTTGTTTTTGGGAAGCATGCCGAGGTTCGTGTCGGTAGCACAGAAGCATTCAGAGATTTTACAGGAAAGTGCGCACCTCAGTAAGGTGGGGGGAAAGTGACCGACATCGTTGGGGAGGCAAGCGTAGAATAATAATTATATATGCATGTGTGTAGGGTGCCCCAGACCCTACTAGGATGTCGAATAATCGACAACAGCTAAACCCAAATAAAATAATATTTCAATGTTGTCTCAGGCTTAGTAGTTGTAGGTTTATTGATAGTAAGTTTGATATCTTAAGTTAGCAAGTTGATATTGGTTGAAGTTGTCTTAATTGCATGCACCATGATATTTGAATTATGCATGATGATATGTGATATTTGCTATACTTGAATGTGATTATGTGATTGTTTTGTATGGTATATGAGCATTGATGATTGGCTGGTTGTTATGATGAATATCTGTTGTATGGATGAGTTGAGAGTTGACACCGTGGTAATGCCTTGAGACAGAGGCTTTGAGGCCGTGGAAGTATGGGCATCCGTGATGAGAGCGTGAATGTGTAAGAAGGTTCCGATGTTAACTATAGTGATGATTGTTGCATTGCATTTTTGCCAAGGTGGTGAGTCGTATGACTGGGTGTCATACGAGGTTAGTTGTACTCGAGGGCGAGTACGAATTACGGATGGGCCGGTATGTGAAGAGACCTTGGGGATGAAAAACTGGACTCGGGAAGCTCACAGTGACCATTAGTTAGCTCCTAATGCGTCGTGTACCCTGGTAGAACCTAGTTATCTCGAATTTACCGAGTGTCCACGTCTGAGGATGACTATCTGAGCTGACCCAGATACCTCTGATGGAGCTAAGCTCAGAGAGAGATGCATTCTTATGGGCCACGGCGAACGGAAAAGTTGCTTAGACAAACTAACTGATATTCCCTAAGCAAAGAGGCTTAATAAGGAAACGTTGTCTAAGCGGAGAGACTTGATAAAGGAAACGTTTTCTAAGCGGAGAGGCTTGATAAGGGAATATCTAGGGGCTGAGACCCGATTGAGAGATATCGGCCGACATGCATAAGAGTGAGACTCCTTAGAGGATTGATCTCAAAGTAAACTTTGGGGATGTACTGTGTTGGTGTGATTCTGAAGATGGTTGCCTATTACTTGTTGTATGTGTATATGTATATATGATTATTATTCTGTGTCCCCATCCCCATTTTCATGACCATGTTCTGTTGCTTATGTCCCTTCTTCCTTTATTCTTTCTATGTATGTTATCGACACGGTAGATGACCAGCAACCGCAAGGTGGAGATGACAGTGAGGAAGGGCTACCGTAATGGCGAGGGCAAGGGTAGTTCTAGGGGGTGATATGGTTTTGTCAGATGCGCCAAGTAGGTCGTAAGCCTCCGGGATATTATTTTGCTTTTGGATGTATTTGTAGAGGCGGGTCGGGTAGCTTTAGTACTTTATTTGTTTCAGCACTAGTATGTGTATGTATCCTTTTGGTTTCAATGTTTGCATAGTTTTTATAAGCTGCAATCCCTCTGTTGGGACAATCTGCACTCATATGGTGACCACTATATATATTATGTATATGTGTGTTGGGTTTTACCGTTGTGCATGTTTTATGTTACAAACGTTTTTAATTTCCACTTCCAAATGATAATATATTTTTGTCTTTAATGGGACATCAGGGTGTCTCAAAGTTCATTCATTCATATGTATGATTCCAAAACAGAGAGTACATTATCTCAAAATATGATTCAAAATAGCAAAACAACAATCACTGATCATGCAATACAACCATCCTAACATAAAAGACACAAACACTAAGAGACCCTAAAGAATAAGCATCTTCATTGTTCGTTGGCTCTTCATGGTGTTGTGTAGGCTCAGTTGCTTGAACATTCAGGAATCCCTTCTTCTTCTGGTGCATTCTCAGTAGTAGCAGCAGCAGCTTGCCTTGCCATTTGCACAACATCTTCATAAGTTGGAGTTGCTTTTGGAGGTGGAGGTGCAGTGATGGGGATGCCTAAGTGTTAATGTATTGTGGCCATTTGCCATTCAAGAGTATTGTTCTTTAGACTCATATAGTCTAAGGTCCTCTTGATCATCAAGTTTTGCTTGTTTTGCCTTTGCTCAAAGACTTCAATCATCTTGATTAGCCTATCCATCTTGGCATTCATTTCATTGTTTTCCATTGGAGCCCTTGGCTCATCTCCAGCCACTCTTACCCATTCTCCATCAGAATTCTTAGCTAGCTTCATCTTGCTTATGGTGCCCTCACCAAACTTGTGAGTCACTTGCCTTACTTGGAACCTCTCCTCATGTTCCATTGAGACTCCAAAGTTCTCAAGTAATTTCACAACCAGACCAGGGTAAGGCAAAGTAGCTCCACTGATTTTGCAATCAACCATGTGCCTCACAATGGTATAGCTCCAACTGAGCTGTTTCTTCTCAATCATTGCCCATAGCATCAGAATATCATTGTTCTGTAACACAACATTGTTACCTGACCTTGGTAGCAATATCCTACTGATCCCACACTGAAGTAGCATGGAGCTAATGTTGATCAATCTCCCTTCTTGTGCATTCTCAACCAAGAGCACCTTCTTAGCCTCTTCCTTGTCATAGGCCTTCAACCAAGCACTTACAGGTCCTATTCCAGCCAGGTTACTTCCCAAGTAATCCATTCCAGTGAATTGAGAAAACTCATCAAAAGTCATCTCTATTCTCTTGTTCTTAACTTCAGCAAAAAATCCTACATTATCCATCTCTAGAGTGCAATAAAATGCTTTAATCAAAATTGGGTATAGGTCACTCTTAGTTTGTAAGAAATCACTCAGTTTGTATTCTTCAAGGATCTTGTGAAAAGAGAAACAATTTTTCTCAAAATAGTTGAAATCCACAGTTCTTGCTTCATGGGTATCTATATGCTTAAAATCATTCTTGTAAAGCATTGAGATTCTCAACCTATTCTTCTTCATCAGCCCTTTTTCTCTTCTTTTGCTCCACCTTCTTCTTGGGTCCTTCCTTTGCCACCTTCTTCTTCACTTCTTTCTTCTTTGGTTCAGGTTTAGATGCCTCATTTACTTTTTCTTTTCCTTTTGCTTCCTTTTTCTTAGCAGGTTCCTTGATTTGAAGCTTTTCTTGCCTTTGAGAGGTTTGGGTTTTTCCAATTTCTTTCCTCTTAGGGAGTGAAGGTGTGGCTATGGGGGAAATTTGTTGAGGTATGGAGGATTGGGTTGAATATGACGATGTAGAGTTGGAGGGAACAGGTGTAGAAGGTCCAGTTTGCCTAACTCGTGCCATTAGAGAGATTTTTGAGCTCTGCTAGGGATTTGGGTGTAGAAGATTTGATTTGTAAATGTGAAATATTTGGAGGGAAAGTTGAGTATTTATAGAATTTTATCAGTCAATCGATGTACCAATCGATTTATTAAAGGTTTTCAGCTTGTTCAATACTTCAGTCAATTGATGTACAAAGTATCAGGATTGAATTTTGAACTGTGCCAATCGATATATAGCCTTAGTCAGAGAGCACCAAGTTCTGAATCTTGAAATCAATCGATGTGTAAATCGATGTATAAGCTATGTCAGAGAGTCCAACAATAGCAGTATACACTCAATCGATGTAGGCATCGATGGATAAGGCAAGTCAATGAGTCTCAAGTTCTGGAAACTTCACTCAATCGATGTAACAATTGATTTATATACATGATTATCAATTTTAACCTAATGTAAATCGATGTATCAATCTATACATAAGCAATTATAGAGAGTAGTCCTTCTTGGATCAGTGGTTCAATCGATTTACAAATCGATTTATAGTAGATCAGTTTGAGATTTTCTTATTTCCATAGTAGGTAAAACGATGTTGGAATCGATGTATAAGGACTTCCAGAAAGTCATGTTTTCTGATTTTGTCTAATAATCGATGTAAATGTACTAAAGTCCGATTTTTAGATTTATACAGAGATTGCACAATCTGTGTACTAGCTTTGAGGTTTTGGTTTTAGCTTAAGCTAATCGATTGTCAAATCAATGCAAAGAGATCAACTATCAAACAATCATGCATTCAATCATACAACACATCAAGCATAGGTTGGATCAATTATTCCCAATTCTCTTCTTATGTAATAGAAGCTTTCCTTAGCCAATGTTTTAGTGAAAATATCAACTAATTGTTTAGATGTATCAACATATTCAATAACTATATCTCCACTTTGAATATGATCCCTTATGAAATGATGTCTTATTTCATTATGTTTAGCTCTAGAATGCATTATAGGATTATTGGTTAGATTTATAGCACTAGTGTTGTCACATTTTATTGGCACTTTCTCTAAGAGAACACCATAATCAATGAGTTGGTTGTTGTTTCATCCAAAGGATTTGTGCATAACAACTTCCTGCTGCAACATATTCTGCTTCAATAGTTGACAAAGTCACACTTGTTTGTTTCTTACTAAACACGAAAACTAGTGAGTTCCCTAGTAAGTGGTAGGTTCCACTAGTACTCTTCCTATCCAACTTGCATCCAGAAAAGTCAAAGTCAGAGTATCCTATAAGATTACATGTTGAACTCTTAGCATACCATAAACCCATTTCTCTAGTTCCTAGCAAATATTTCATGATTCTCTTTACAGCTGTTAATGAGATTCCTTAGGGTTTGATTGATATCTTGCACACATGCAAACACTAAACATTATATCAGACCTACTAGATGTAAGGTAAAGTAAGGAGCCAATCATACATCTGTACTTGGATATGTCTACAGTTTTACTTTTTTCATCCTTGTCCAAGTAACATGATGGACTCATTGGAGTTGCCATTTCCTTTGTATTCTCCATGCCAAACTTCTTCAATAGTTCCTTGCAGTACTTTGCTTGGCTTATGAAGGTTCCATCATCACATTGTTTGATTTGAAGTCCCAGGAACAAAGTGAGTTCTCCCATCATGGACATCTCAAACTCATTTTTCATCAACTTAGAAAATTCCTTTCATAGTGAATCATTGGTAGCACCAAATATAATATCATCAACATATATTTGTACAAATAGTATAGTTTGAGCTTTTCTTTTTGTGAAAATTGTTGTGTCAACCTTGCCTCTAGTAAAACCATTTTGCAATAAAAAGTTACTCAATCTTTCATACCAAGCTCTTGGAGCTTGTTTAAGTCCATATAGGGCTTTGGTAAGTTTATAAGCATGATTGGGAAATTCATTCATTTCAAAACCAGGTGGTTGACCAACATATACTTCTTCTTGTATAAAACCATATAGGAATGCACTTTTAACATCCATTTGATATAACTTGAACTTCATGATACATGAATATGCTAGCAATATTCTAATAGCTTCTATTCTAGCCACAGGTGCATAAATATTATTATAATTTATTCCTTCTTCTTGATTATAGCCTTTGGCTACTAATCTAGCCTTATTCCTTACAATGATACCATTTTCATCAAGTTTGTTCCTAAACACCCATTTTGTACCAATTATTTGTTTATCCTTGTGTTTTGGAACAAGTTGCCAAACTTTATTTCTTTCAAACTGATTAAGTTCTTCTTTCATTGCCATAATCCATTTTTCATCAACTTTTTCATCATCTATAGTTTTAGGTTCAATTTGAGATACAAAGGCCATGTTGTTACATGCATTTCTTAAGGAGTGTCTAGTAGTTACCCCTATGGATATTTCATCAATAATGTTGTCTGGAGGGTGATTCCTTGTAATTCTCCACTCCTTAGGTAGTTCCTCATATTGTTCCTCTGCAGGATTCTCTACAACTCCTTCCACTTTTGTATTGTCTTGCTTTTCTTCAAGATGGGTTTCTTCCATTGTTTCTATATAAAACATCATCAAGAATATCCTTTCCCAACCTTTTAGGGTTAGTTTCATCAAATGTAACATGTACAAATTCTTCTATTATTTGAGTTCTTCTATTGTAAACTCTAAAAGCTTTACCAGATAAAGAATAGCCTAGGAAAATACCTTCATCAGCTTTAGGATCAAATTTACCTATATTATCCTTGCCATTATTTAGCACAAAACACTTACAACCAAAGACATGAAAGTGAGCAATATTTGGTTTTCTACCTTTATACAACTCATATAGAGTTTTCTTCAATATTGGTCTTATCAAGACTCTATTTAGTACATAGCAAGCTATACTAACAGCATCTGCCCAAAAGTATTTTCGCACTTTAGAGTCATTCAACATGGTTCTAGCAATCTCCTCAAGAGATCTATTTTTCCTTTCAACTCCATTTTTTTGTGGAGTTCTGGGTGCTGAAAAGTTGTGTTGTATACCATGTTCATCATAGAAATTGTCAAATTCCTCATTTTGGAATTCACCTCCATGATCACTCCTTATAGATACAAGTTTCATGGCACCAAGAGACGGGTGTTCGTCCTGAAGTGACCTTAGAAGGGGTGTCCAACACCAGATCGGCTAAAGGCGCATTGGAAAGGATCCTCGTGATGTTGTTGGTCAACCAATTTAAAAATGTTAGCCATTTTCTTGAAAGCAGAAAAGGCTTCATTTTTAGGTGCTAGAAAATATGTCCAAGTATATCTACAGAAATCATCAACAATCACAAGAGCATAAATATTTCCACCAAAACTTTTTGTTCTAGAAGGATAAAAAAGATCCATATGCAACAATTATAAAGGTCTACTAGTTGAAACAATGTTTTTAGCTTTGAAAAAAGTTTTCACTTGTTTTCCTTTTTGACAAGCATCACATAAACCATCTTTCACAAACTTCTTATTAGTTAAACCAATTACTAGATCTTTGGAAATCAATTTGTTCAAGTGATCCATGTTAATATGAGTTATTCTCCTATGGCATAACCAATTTTATTATTCTTTTGAAATTAAGCAACATGCATCATTAGAAGATAAATTGTCTAAATCTAGCATATAGATGTTGTTAACTCTATTTCCCAACCAACTTCATGCTCTTATCATGTCTAGATTCAATCATACACATGTTTGAGTTAAAGTCTACCTTATACCATTTGTCACAAAAATGACTTATGCTAAGAAGATTATGCTTGAGTCCTTCAACATAAAGAACTCCTTCAATCTGAGTTACTGGACTTTTTCCAATAGTGCCAACACCAAGTATTCTACCTTTGTTTTTTTCACCATATGTTACATTTCCACCTTGTTTGGAAGTAAAGGAAGTGAATCTTGTGATGTCTCCAGTCATGTGTTTGGAGCAGCCACTATCTAAATACCAACTTGAGCTTTTGGCCTTCAAACACACCTACAAAACAGATTTTTAACCATTTTTCTTAGGTACCCAAATTTTGTTGGGTCCTTTGGTGTTAGTCATGACAAAAGTTCCCTTAGGAACCCATATTTGTTTGACACTTATTCTTGAATGATTTCTAAAATAGCATGTAGAAGCAGTGATGAAAGCGAGGAAACTTATTCCCAAATTCATTGGCCCTAACCAAATTCTAAAGAGTGTTGGCGAAGTCGCCTACCCTATAGATTTACCACATTTCCTATCCAACATTCATAATGTTTTCCATGTGTCTCAGCCTAGAAAGTATATTCATGATCCTATCCATGTGATAGTACCCGATACAACTTAGTTGAAAGAGAACTTGACTTTTGAGGTGCTGCCGCTTCGAGTAGAAGATCGGAGGGTGAAGCAGCTAAGGGGCAGGGAGATTCCCTTGGTTAAGGTTGTTTAGAGTGGGGCTACTGAGGAAAGTGCTACATGGGAGCTGGAGAGCAAGATGATGGAAGCGTATCCGCAGCTTTTCAATCAAAGTGAGTATAAATTTTGAGGACGGAATTTTTATAAGGGGGTGGAATTGTAACACCCCATTTTTCGTGTTAAACCTTTAAGTGCTTATATGTGTTCTTTATGTGTTACATATTGTTAAAGTTTGACCTTAGGAATGTTATAAGAGGCTAAGTGGGATTTTAAAGTCGAAAATCCCTTTCTAGTACATGAGCACGACCGTGCTCATGTCCAGCACGCCCGTGCTTGCTTGGCGAGCACCGTGGCTGTTTGAGCCACGAGCACGGCCGTGCTCAAAGGAAGCACGACCGTGTCGGAAAACAGGGCCTTTTGACGTGTAAGTTGCAAGCCCGTGCTTCATTAAGCAATACCCCGTGCTCAAGGGTCAGATGTTATAAATAGAAGAGTTTGTGAGGTTTTTTAGTGTTAACTCTAAAATTGGAACTTTGGGAAACCCTAATGTGACAGAAACATCTCCTTTTCCCTTTCCTTTGAACCCAACCAAGTCCTTGGTGTTCTTACGTCCGTTTGGGAGAGAATTCACGTGCTAGTGTCATCTAAGGTAATTTTTTAATCCCTCTGTTAATCTCTTTTCCCTATTTCTTGGATTTGGGATTAATTGGTTATCCTTTATGCTTGACCAAGGCTTGAAGAACTTGTCGAGCCGCCCGAGGGAACGAGGATAGTTTGCTGGCGTTGTCATAGTTGGAATCTTCATACCATGTATAGGGATAAGGGATAGTATGAACATGTAGGCATTGGAGGTAGCGTAAGATGAAGGGTTAACCCATGACCCTATTTCTTGCTAATTGCTATATGTTTGTCTATGTTATTTATGATTGGCATGTATAGTTGTGATTTATGATGATATGTTGATAAATGAATGCTTAGTTTGATGATGATATTTGTGCCATGTTTGGTTGTGTTAACAACGATGTTGTTATACCATGAGTGTATACTTGAATTTCTGTTGTTGTTGATGTTGATATTAATGTAATGAGACGTTAATTAAGTACACAAGAATGTTGATGACAATATTTAAGAATAAAGGGATAAATTCCCAATGTTCATAAGACTTGAATTATAGTAATGAGAGGCAAGGTCATTGCTTAATGGTATAATTAAGACCCTAGGATTGATTCATGAGCGTTTTAGGGACATTAATAATCAAACAGGAATTAAAGGATTAATTCCCAATAAGTATAAGACATGGAGATATTGAGAATAATGAGACTGGTGATTGATGGTTAGTTAAAAGCCAATAGAATTGATCTGCGAATGCCCTAGGAAGCTTAACAAGGGTTCTTAACCTTTTCTGCCCAGATCAGTACAGCCATGCTCTAGCGAGCAAGGTCGTGCTCAATAGACGGCGCGACCGTGCTTCCCTATACATAACAGAACGCTGAAATAGGGACAAGGGTGGTTTCACCCAAATTATCCCCATGATGTAATAAGACACCAATCGGAGTTGTGACACCCTCTACCCTACACACATATATAAGCGATACAAGATAAGGTAAAATAAAAACATGCATCATTTATTAAAATTAAAAAAATAACGGGTAAAGAATACCATATTGCATCAAGTTCAAATGCAGAAATACAATAAACATAACAAGGTTCCAAAAGGAAAACATAAAATGGAAAAACAAAAACCCTACCCTTGATGTCAAATACAGAGCTGATATAACCAATCCGAAAAATATCCTCGGATACAACAAAAACAAACTAAACTAACTAACAAAACTGGAAATCCTAACTACGAGTCGCGGCTCCTCAGAGTCACTCCTCAACTGGCTTTTCGCCATGCTCTGGTTAAAAGATACATACAACAAAACACAAAGCATAGAAATGGGGAGTAAGAAACATGAATATGAATATAATGGCAAGGAAGGAGTTAGCAAGACGAACATGCATCACAATAATCAAGTTCTCACGGCAATAACTTATAACATAAAGATTTAACAACATCATATATTAACGTATGCTATGTGATGCAATGCTACTTCACTACTCCCTTATGCACTTGGATCCGTTCTACCTCAGAATTTCAACTTCGGAGTTACATATCCACATTGGAAAATAAGCACCAACACCGGGGCAATCCCCCTTAACTTGGGTGGACCCCTAGTATAGCCGATGCACCTTACTCTCGGATGCACGATCCACCTAACTCTCGGATGAATCACCGCGGACGACCAGAATGCCTTACTCTTGGACGACCTCCCCTATGTTGAACATCCCCCACTAACATCTCCGATGCGTGAATGCATGATCAACACAACACACGAACACAACCACCACCTCCACTTGGGCTACTCGGCTACCCAAGTATATCACCATCAACACCTCAACCACTTGGCTATCGAGGATTATCGTCATTGTTTCAACGTTTTAATCTTTTAAACACTCTGGCCGTTTTGCACCAGAGATTACCACCTTGACCACTCGGCTATCGAGGTCCCTTTGGCCACTAGGCTACCAAGGTGCATCATCATATTTAATTAACACTCTAGCCATTAAGCACTAGAGATTACCACCCTGACCATCATGCATCAAGACCCCCTTGGCCACTAGGCTACCAAGGTACAACATCTTATCACTTGTCGTTGGTCTTCAAGTTCGTTGGGTGTCTTATTACATCTTTTAAGGCGTTTGGGGTGAAAACACCCCTATTCCAGCATTCTATTTTATGTTCTGGTCAAGTGAGCACGGGGGTTCTCACCCTCAGCACGGGCATGCTAGACTACCAGGCAAGCACGGTTGTGCTTCCTGTTAAGCATGGGCGTGCTCAAGCAGCACGCCCTGTTTGAATTTTGAACTGGAGCACTGGCATGCTCCTTATTAAGCACGGTCGTGCTTCCTGGAGCATGGTCATACTGATCTAGGCAAAAAGGGTCAGGAACCCTTTTGCCAAATCCTTTAGGATAAAACATGGATAAAACCTATTGGCTATTACTAAGTCTTTGGACAATTAATTCATCACTTTTGACTTAATCTTCATGTCTTATAACAAAAGGGGAATTAGTCCTTTAATCTCAGTTTCCTTTTAATTGTTCCTAAACTCTCGTGGATCATTCCCTAGGGTCTAGTTAAGGACCATCAACAATAACCTCTCCTCTCATTATTGCGATTCAGTTTTATGAACAAAAGGGGAAAAATCTCCCTTAACATCGTTATTAACAATTTTCATTTTTTATTATGATCGCGCTCACAACATCAACCAACAGTCAATAACATCATAATCTCATAAACATGGCAACATGTCCATAGCAAACAACATATTACCAATCATACAAACATTAACATCATGTCAATCTATGCATCAAACAACAAATAGGCATATAAACATGTTATCAAACAATAGGGCCATGGGAACCTTTCATCTTATGCTACCCCACACCTGCATACTCATACTATTCCTTCTCCCCATACCTAGTATGAAGATTTCCCATTAAACTGAAGATGATCCTAAACCGGTTCCCTCGAATGGGTCGACGAATGATTCAAGCCTTGGCTAACGCAACAGAAGTTAACCAATTAATTCCTAAATCATGAACAGAAAAAAGAATTAAAAAGAGGGGAAAACTTGATAGAAGCATGGATGGCTTGAGTATGTGAAAAGAATCATATTCAAATCCACATTAGTGCACTATTATTAGTGGGATTATTAGATAACAATTAAGTCCAATTTTTATACTTATATTTTTAATTTTCGTAATATTTTTAGGATGAATTTCTGATTGAACCCATATACTTGATTTGGTCATATCTTGAGCTACGAATCTCCGATTGATGCATTCTTTGGTGCGTTGGAAAGCTTAGGGAATTATCTACAAATCATACTGAGGTCTCTTGACCAAATTCGACTTATATCATGGTTAAAAACGGGCTGGAAGTTTGGTACGAATATTTGGACGAGTTTGAGCTTCAAAGGAGTGTGTCTTTTGGCTTGCATGCCTAAAATAACTCCTTCTATATTATTTATGTTTCATTTTAAATATTCTCTTAATTTTGGTAATAACCCCAATTATTGGAGAGTTATGTTTAAATAGTCACCTAATGGTTTATTACACCAATTAGTGATATAGTTATTGGGGGTTATAGAATAATGGAATCTTATGAGGACTTTGTGTAAGCCAAGAGTTGGCAGCCCCACTACTATTTGTACATGCCCCAAACATGATGAAGGATAACTTTGAGTTCATTTTGGATTGAATCTATTTTTGAGGGAATTGTCTCTCTTTGGTTCTTGGTTGAACCACCCTTGTTCTTATCAAGAATCCAAGATTCTTGTGGCGAACCTCACCTTGGCTTATCAAATCCCCTTAGATTTGTGGTGCCTACCTTCCATTCCTTATCTAATCCATTTGTTATTACTCTTCTTCTTCTAATTTTGGTTGTCACTCAAGGATATGATCCTAAAATGATAGAAGCATGGATGGCTTGAGTATGTGGAAAGAATCATATTTAGATCCATATTAGTGCACTATTATTAGTGGACTTATTAGATAACAGTCAAGTCCAATTTTTATACTTATATTTTTAATTTTCGTAATATTTTTAGGATGAATTTCTGATTGAACCTGTATACTTGATTTGGTCATATCTTGAGCTACGAATCTCCGATTGATGCATTCTTTAGTGCGTTGGAAAGCTTAGGGAATTATCTACAAATAAAATTGAGGCCTCTTGACCAAATTCGAATTATTTCATGATGAAAAACGGGCTGGAAGTTTGGTACTAATATTTGGATGAGTTTGAGCTTCAAAGGAGTGTGTCTTTTGGCTTGCATGCCTAAATTAACTACTTCTTTATTAGTTATGTTTCATTTTAAATATTCTCTTAAGTTTGGTAATAACTCCAATTATTGGAGAGTTATGTTTAAATAGTCACCTAATGGTTTATTACACCAATTAGTGGTGTAGTTATTAGGGGGTTATAGAATAATGGAATCTTATGAGGACTTTGTGTAAGCCAAGAGTTGGCAGCCCCACTACTATTTGTACATGCCCCAAACATGATGAATGATAACTTTGAGTTCATTTTGGATTGAATCCATTTTTGAGGGAATTGTCTCTCTTTGGTTCTTGGTTGAACCACCCTTGTTCTTATCAAGAATCCAAGATTCTTGTGGCGAACCTCACCTTGGCTTATCAAATCCCCTTGGATTTGTGGCGCCTACCTTCCATTCCTTATCTTATCCATTTGTTATTACTCTTCTTCTTCTAATTTTGGTTGTCACTCAAGGATAGATCCTAAAATCTACATGCTCCTTTTTAGGATCATATCAGAACTATTACCTTTTTTAATTGGCACTACGCGTGATTAACTCTCCCAAACAGAGCAAGAACACCCAAAAACTGATTGGGTTCAAAGGGGGAAGAGGGAGAGGCTGCCATCACACTTAGGGTTGCTTAAAGTGCCAATTTAGAGGGTTTAACTCGTAACCCTCGCTATTTGCTCTATATTTTAAAATTCTGATCCGAGCACGGCCGTGCACCCCACTAAGCACCGTGGTGCTTACTTTAGCATCAGCGAGACACGGTTTCCCATTGAGCACAGTCGTGCTTCCTATTGAGCACAACCGTGCTTGTGGCTTAAGAAGCCACAAGACACGTTCCTCAAGCACGGACGTGCTCATGTACTAGAAAGGGATTTTAAGCCTAGAAATCCCACTTAGCCCTTAACAACAACTCTAGGCAAACAAGGCCTACACAAAAGCACTTATACGAAAAACGCGGTGTTACAATTCCACCTCCTTATAAAAATTTCGTCATCGAAGTTTCTACTCACCTCGAACGAAGAGATGCGGGTATGCCTCCATCATTTTGCTCTCAAGCTCCTATGTAGCACTTTCCTCAGTTGCCCCGCTCTAAACAACTTTAACCAAAGGAATCTCTTTGCCTCTCAGCTGCTTCACCTTCCGATCTTCAACTCGAATGGATTGTACCTCGAATGTCAGGTTTTATTTTAAGTGAATTGTGTCGGGTACTCTCACGTGGTTCAGGTCATGAATGTATTTTCTAAGTTGTGAGACATGGAATTCATTATGGAGTTTGGAAAAGAATGGTGGCAAGGCTATTCGGTAAGCAACTTCACCGACTCTTTTAAGAATTTGGTAATGACCGATGAATTTGGGAGTAAGTTTCTTCGCTTTCATCACTATACCAACCCCAGTTGTTTGAGTACATCTCAAGAATACATGATCGCCTTCCTGGAATTCTAGCACCTTCCTCCTTTTGTCATGGCAGCTCTTTTGCCTACTCTATGCTACTTTCATCTTTTCCTGAATCATCCTCACTTTTTCAGTGGTTTCCTGCACTATCTCAAGTCCTAGCACCACATTGTCACCAGGTTCATTCCAACACAAGGGTGTCATACATCTCCTCCCATAAAGAGCCTCATAAGGAGCCATCCCTATACTGGAATGGAAGCTATTGTTGTATGTAAACTCTATCAGGGGCAAAAACATGTCACAACTACCAGATTGCTCTAGTACACATGCTCTCAACAAGTCCTGTAAGGACTGGATGGTCCTCTCAGACTGCCCATCAGTTTGTGGGTGATAAGCTGAACTTAGCCTAAGCTTGGTCCCTAAAGCCTCATGCAAACTATTCCACAACCTAGAGGTAAATCTAGGGTCTCTATCTGATACTATACTGGAAGGTACACCATGTAACCTAACAATCTCTTTGATGTACAACCTGGTCAACTTTTCCAAAGGGTATTCCATGTTCATAAGGATGAAATGGGATGACTTAGTCAATCTGTCTACAATGTAACAACCTGTTTCTAATTACGTTGTTTTAACAATAAAAATATATTTAATTATATTTTTATCTGAGACCGAGAAAATGATTTTGGATAAAACAAAATCATATTCATACTCTACCTCATGGTAGAGGGTTATGGTGAAATTTTGGTTTTAAAACTCAGACAGAAACCAATCTCTGTTTTTACTGAAAGTATAATTTTATACCGACAAAAAACCCTAATTTGACCCGAAACTGAAAATTTGTAGATTTTTTATATTTTGTCAGTGAGTAATTCTACTTTCCAAATTCTGATCAGAAATAAAATATTATGTTTATTCGGACGAATTTTGGGTGAAAGTTCGAACGGAAAACGAACAGTGTTTTCACTGACAGTAAGATTTTAATGATCAGAAAACCTAATTTTGACTCGTGAATGAAATGGTTTATATTTAAATCATATTTCCAACGAGTTTGGTTATTTTGAAAATTTTCAACCGTAAACGAAATATTATGCTTTTATTCGGGTGTAAAACCCTAATCGGGAAACCGACGGAATCGGAATCGGAACTGCAGAGATGGAACCGGACATTTGAGGAGCTGAGCTATGGGAGGACTCATCAAGAATTTATGAAGCAATTGATGCTAGGAATTATGAGTTTTCAAGTGAAATGACCAAAATACCCATAAGTTTAACTTAACCGATGTTAGTTAAATGTTAACCATGGTTAAGGAACGAAGGCTAGTTTTTTTGTGGCCCAAAATCAGCCACACCCTCATAAATTATGGACCACATAATCTTAACCATAGTTATCAACTAATCCTAGTTAAGTTAATTATTAACTATAGTTAAGTGATTATATGATTTTATATTAAACCAAAACCCATTAATTGTTTCGAGTTGATCCAAACATGGCCTTAAGATAAAATATCTCCCCTATTTCTACCCTATAAACCCATGGCTCCCCACCTCCCTCCTAAATCACTCTTGTTATCTTCATTTTTACACAAAACACAAAGTCTTCTTCTTCTTCTTCCTCAAGAGCTCCAAGTTCATCCATAGTTGAACCTTGCCAATATCATCATCTTTTCTTCCTTTTTCTTCACACACTTGAGGTAACATGATGATCCATGATCATCTCCTCTACTTCTTGAACTCATTTTCTTCCTATTTCATGGTTTTACCATTCTTTGATCTAGAATTTCAAATAATTCTAGAAAATTGCAGAAAAATCATTTTAATGTGAAACCAATTACTATGCTTAGGTTGAGCAAGGGATATTTTGTTCAATTTTTGAAAACTAATGCGTGATTTAAGCTCTCTAATACCTATATATTCTAATAAATCCAAAATCTTGAATTCAACTAAAATTCCTAGCCTATTTTTCTATTTGGGTCAAAAACCCTAACTAAAAGGGGGTTGAAATGTTTTGGTTCAATTTGTGATTAATGATGCTTGTTCTTGCTTCTAATATGCCTTGTGACCACAAATACAAGAGATTGAACTCAAAAGATTTTTCTAACCCATTTTAACATTTATGGTCGAATCCCTAACCTAGTTGGTTAGAGGATTTTGTTTCATATTTTTAACTAGTAACTCTTGATTCATGTTAGTTAACACTTTAGGAACTAGTATCTAAAAGATTAGATTAAGAAAATAACCCTAGCCTCATTTTGATGAGTTGGCCGAACCTAGCACCATACTTCCATATTTGGATTGATTTGATTAATTTGTTTTATTGTTGATTTGGTTGAAACAGATAAGTAGTATATAGTTTATAATAATGGTAAAGGGTGACCTAAACCCTACTAGTGGTCGAGTAATCGACAATACCAAAATCGTATTGGAAACTTTTCCTCAATACCAATGATGATTTAAGAATTGTAGGCTTATCATATTAGGTTAATTTTATAATCTTTAAGGATGTCTGACTTATTTATTATTGACTATTTGTGATATGTTGGTTGAGGTATTCTACTGCATGTGACGTTTTATTTTGATGTTTGAATATTTTATTGCTTACTGTATTATGCATGATCTGCCTGGTTGATAAATTGCTTAGTTGATTTTAAGTAAAAATATATGTTGCTCGAAGGCATTTTATTTGGTGAGAGCTTGAATATGAAATAGAGGTGCCTAGCCATTATTTTATAGAAGTAATGTGATGTAGAATGTAAGTGGAGGCTATGAGGAAAGCTTGAGGCACTAGGTTGTTATTGATACGGGTCAGTGAGGTTCAAGTGTATTGTTGTTCGCAATCGTGTATTGGAAACACACGAGGTCCGAAGTTCTTGAGGGGATGTCCCAATTTATGTTTTAGATTGTGCAGCTATAGTGTCATTGCTTTGCATGAGCACCCTTGAGAGAGAATCAGGGTGTGTACCGACTGTATTGTGCAGCTATAGTGTCATTGCTCTGCATGAGCATTCTCACCAAGGAAGAGTATGTGCACCGGTTTTAATGGGGATACATCGCTTGGACGACTGACTAACATCCCTCGGCGGACAAGGGATGTGTGATAGGATTGGTATTGGACATGTTAGCATAAAAGTTTTGTTGCATGAGATTGACGGTAGAGGAAAGTATTGTGAGTTAAAGATGATTGTTAATGATGAGTGTTGTTTGTCTATGACCGCTATTATATTATATGCTATAAATATTTTCCGCTTATGATGATAGAATTGTTTCTTATCTCCCTATTTCTGTATTTTTGTGTATGTATACTTTATTACGTTAGAATACTTGGGAGAGGAATACGTTGCTGTGGAGTTGGATGGAACTCCATATGAAACTGATGTTGCTGAGGAGTATGAAGTGGATGCTGGAGGACAAGTTACGAATTCTAATGACATAGTGTAGTAAGTTTAGGGACAGTGAGTCTTATAAGAGATTTTATGTTCCGCTAGTTATAAACAGTTTGTTTAATTAAGTACCTGTGAGGGATCCTACGAATAGGATACCCTAAACAGTGTTTTGGTAATGTAATGAACAAACATGTGTGTATTTATATATCTTAACTTTGGTGTGTTTAAATTTGTAGAAGTTATATGATTATTAATTAAGTTTTAACTTTTACGTATTTTCAACGATAAGCGCACGATTAAGCAAATAATTAATAAGGTTTTAATCTAATAATACAACGGGGCACAACGGGGTGTGTCATTTGGTGGTATCAGAGCAGTTCGATTCTAATCGGACTATGAGGTTTAGGATGTTGTTACTGGCCGTGTCTAGTTGAATCCACATCGGATGTTGACTATGCTTAGAAGTTGGGTAGTGTGTCCGAACTAGACGCGATAACTAACGTTAGTATCGGATATAGTATTTATATACTTGTCTAAGTAATATTATATGTCATATTGATAAAAGCGGATGATTTCTTTTAAAGAATCATGGCTCGTGGATGAGGACGTCAGATCGATAGTGGTGACAGAACTCTAGAATGAATTGTCGGAGCTGACAATGTGGATAATAATAATACCGGGAGTGGAGGAGAGTCAGAGAGTCATCTGAGAATCAAGATACCATGAAAAACATAGCTACTGCTCTGTTACTACAAACACAGCAGAATGCTAAGATGCTGCAGTTGAACAAAGAACAGCAGGAACTAGAGAATCATAGGAGAGCTGCAGCAGCTGAAGATGCCGGAATGACTACTTTTCTGAAAGGGAAGCCACCCCAATTCCAAGGAGATTATGACCCAGAGAAGGCATAATGGTGGGTACAAGAGATCGAGAAGATATTCGATACCAAGAACTGCAGAGAGGATAGGAAAGTGTTGTATGCTGCCTTCATGTTAACTGGAGGAACAAAATCTTGGTGGAGAGGCAAGCGAAGATCGCTAGAGACCGAGGACAGAATGATCACTTGGCAGATGTTTAGCGACTGCTTCTTTGAAGAATATTTTCCGCGTCTAGTTCGACGTGAGAAGGAAAGGGAATTCATGAGTCTCAAACAAGGCAACATGACTGTAGGTGATTATGCATCACGTTTTGAGGCTCTGATTAAGTATTCATAATTTTATCAGAGATTCCCAGATGAAGATTGGCAATGTAGAAGGTTTGAAGAAGGACTCCGACATGAACTCCAGAGGGCTATAGTATCTCTCGATATCCAGAGTTTCCCAGAGCTGGTGGAAAGATCCAGTGCGATCGAAAGTATAGTTCAGAGGCTGGCTAATGAGCAGAAACAACTGAGGATTGGTGGTCCTACCCGACCAGGTTTTCAAAGGCGAGGAGGTAGTAACTCTCAATGGAGACAGAGACCATATACCTTACCAGTGCACACACCTGCACCAACATCAATGATTAGAGCAGGTCAGCAACAGCAAGGCTATGCTTGTTTCAGATGTGGAGGATCGCATCATATTAGAGATTGCAGGGAGAGACCCAGTTGTTACAACTATGGGAAACCAGGTCATATGGCTCGAGAATGCAGACAGTGGACTATTCAACAGCCGACAATTGCGGGTAGAGGAACTGGAGGAAACAGAAATGGAGCTGGAAGAGGAGCCCCAACTGCAGGACAACAAGTGGCTAGAGCTCAGGCCACTGGAAGAGTATTTACTATGAGGGGATATGAATCCTCTCAATCTGCTGATCTTATACAAGGTATGTGTTTGATAGCTGGTAGACTCTCGTATGTATTATTTGACTCAGGTGCTACACATTCATTTATTTCGTATGAGTGTGTAGATAATTTAAAATTAACTATTTCTTAATTACCTTATACCCTTACAGTATCTACTCCAACAAGTAACCCTTTGACTACAATATCTGTTTGTTTACAGTGTCATATAGTTGTTGAGAATATGACATTTATTGTAGATCTTGTTTGTTTGCCTATACAACAGATAGATGTTGTCCTTGGCATGGATTGGCTTTCGGCTAACCATGTATTGCTAGATTGTTGGAGGTGGAAGCTAATGAGACTCCTAGTATAGATTATATGCCTATTGTGAGAGAGTTTCCAGAGGTTTCCCTCCCGACGTTCCAGGTTTGCCACCAGAGAGAGAGGTGGAATTCACCATAGATCTTGTACCAGGGACAGGACCTATATCTATAGCGCCTTATCAGATGTCACCTGTAGAATTGGTAGAGTTAAAGAAACAGTTGGATGACATGTTGGGGAAAGAGTTCATAAGACTGAGTGTTTCACTGTGGGGAGCTCCAGTGTTGTTTGTTAAGAATAAAGATGGGAGTTATAGGTTGTGCACGGATTATAGGCAGTTGAACAAGGTAACAATTAAGAATAAGTATTCGTTGCCTAGGATAGATGATCTGATAGATCAATTGAAAGGAGCAACAGTATTTTCCAAGATTGATTTGAGATCTGGATACCATCAGATTAGAGTAAGGAAGGAAGATATACTCAAAACGGCTTTTAGGACAAGGTATGGACATCACGAGTATTTACTTATGTAACACTCCGTTTTTACTGTTTTTACGGTTTTTACCGTTTTGTTGTTTTTGTTGTTTTTACTATTTTTCAATTATCGGTAGAATTTTAATTGTTCGTAATTTTTATATTAGATCTAGAAAATGATTTTTAAAATAAAATAAAATCATAGTTATACTCTACCTTATGGTAGAAGCTTACGGTAAAATTTAGGTTTAAAACTATGACGAAACCCGGTCTGCGTTTTCACTGACAGTAAGATTTTGCTGGTCAGAAAACTTAATTTTGACCCGTGAACGAAACCGTTTAGGTTTATATTTTATTTCAAACCATAGTGGTTATTTTGAAATTTTTCAAAATAAATAGGTTATTATGAGTTATTTGGGTGAATACTCAACGATCGGTGATCGACGGAATCGAGAACGGAGGTACAGAGACAAAACCCGACCTTGGACGGATAGGAACAATGACTCATTTGTGATGACTCAAGGGGGTGAGTCATAGGGGTTAGTCATCATGCATTAAATGCATGTAATGATGACTTTTTAAGTGAAAAGTCCAAAATACCCTTAATCCTTCATTTTAACTACAAGTTTGCCATGACACCAAATTACTCCTTGGACCCTTTTCTCCCTAGGAAGCTCACGGCCACACCTTCACAAGACACACTTGGCATTTCATTTTGCTCATTTGGTTCATGTTCTTCATTTTTCTCACCAAAAACTCTTAAGTCTTACACTTGATTTACAAAGGAAGTATAAGTTGTTGTTGGTTTCTTCAAATTCGTAGATCCTTGTGATTCATGATCATATCTTCCTTTCCTTTCACAACTTTTCTTCAAATCTCAAGTTTTTACAAATTTCAAATTCCTATATCTAGAACTTCAAAAATCTCTAGAAAATCATAGAAAAATCCTTTTAATGTAATTCCAATTTCTATTATCTTCCTATGAATTCTATTTTCATTATCCAAAAGCTTGAAAAAAATTGGAGATTTCGAGCTATTTTTTTTAGAGTTGGCCGAACCATGCTCAAAATGGGTTTGGTAGTTTTTCTTCATTTTTAACTTGTTGTTTTGTTGATGATTCTTGGCTAGGTTTTGGTGTTTAAAACCTTGAGTTCTAGGTGAACATCATCCTCTTGTTTCAAGTGATCAACAAAGGTATGGGGGAGATTACCATCATCCTACCTTAGGGTAAACATGTTGATGGTTTACTTAGTGTTATTTAGTGTAAATGGTCTTATAAATTATAAGTATATAATTTGTGTAATTTATTGATTTATATGTGTGTGATCCTCTTGGAGAGATGGATTGAAGTTTGTGTTTGTGGTAGAATTACTATTGATGTTGAATATGATTATATGATGCATGACTACATGAGAAAATTATATTAATCACTTGTTTAGGCCATTCGGCCTTGGCTGTTTAAAAGGGTTCCATGATGTGTTAAATTGTTTGAATAATTTTTATGAGAAGTAAATGAATATATAAGAATATAGAAATTGGTTTGGATTGATTTGGATGTGTATATTGAAAGTTATGGATTTATGAGTCCTTAAGGACTAAATTGTAATTTCTGAGAATGTCAGTGGCTGCACTGAAATTCGTGTTCTTGAATGTTAATATTGTATTCCTTGATGAGACAAAACCATAGAAATTGGTTTGGTATTAATTGGATTAATACATAAAAAGTTATAAGCTTTTTGGTGAAAAGGACCTTTTTGCAATTATTGAAAAATGTTTGGGGCAGAAAAGTGATTTCTGGAAAATTCGAGGGCAACTGAAAAATATTTCTAAAGAAGTTGGTTTGGTGTGATTTGGAGTTATCAATAATAAGTTATAAGGTTTTAAGTGAAAAAGGACTATTTTGTAATTAATGAAAGTTTAGGGACTAAAATGCAATTTTCGAAAATAAATGTAATTGGACAGTTAGAAACTGTTTTTTCATACGTATAAAACTGTTATAAAACTCCAAAATGAGTTTTGGACGATTAGTATAAAATCGTTGAAAAAGGATTTACGCGATTTACAAAATTAACGATGTTCAGTCAAATTCTTAGGAATTTCATATAAATGATGTAAAATCAGTTTTTCAACATTTTCACATGAGTAATATAACCTAGGAGAATAATACAATTCAGGTGAAGAACCGTTTCTTCAAAAGTAGGACTTTTTAAGCCTAAATTCAGTAAAAAACGGTGAAACCGTTGTTTAACGTTTTAAGGATTTTTGAGGAAATGTTTTGGAGAAATTGATACCTAAGTATCTTTGAGGGAAATTGTTCTTTAAAATGGATTTTATTTTATATAAAGGGTTTGGTGTTAAGCCAAAAGGATTTTTGTCTTCAAAGATGAGATTTACTGTAAAATGTAAAAACCTAAGTCAAGAACGACTTAGTGAAAATACGAACGTAATAATTAATGACGTTGGGTGGAACACGAACTTATGTCATAAAGTGTAGATAATTTATTATCCATATTCCATAAAATTTAATGGACTTAATGATTTGTTTTATTGAAAACCAAAGAAAAAGGCTCAACTAGAAAAGTACATAGGAATAAATAACTGGACCTATGTTCCAATCTCATAATGTGCTAGGATTTGTAAACAAATATTTTAAGAAAACTTTACACAAAGATGAAAGGTTACTTGAGAACTTTAGCTTGATGATTAAGTACCGGTGATACGGACTTAAGGACATCTAGCATCTGTTACAATACGTTGAAAGGATTCTGATGGAATCAAACTTTGTCATCCGATGGATAGACGAGGAGAACGCATTTCCGGTAAAGTTTGCCTAAACACATAGTGAAACTATGTTCTGTAAGGCCGTTGTGCCTAGGAGATCGAGCTAACACTTTAATACGGGTGCAAATTTCATAGTGATGATCTATTGATGCTTGGGGATGTCGGGGTATGAAATACTCATATAGGCCCAGTTGGTTGCTCTTCTGTGGCATGGTGATCTTGCACTACACCGACATACTCTACTAGACACTATGTATTTTCTAGTAGTGTAGGATGTTCCTGAAAAAGCCAATGTGCACGTTGATGACTCTGGACACATTCTATTGCCCAAGGCTGGCATAGTCCGGAACAATCCTCCGAACCACTATCTCCGACTGTTTGTTAAAACCATGGTATAGGGGATCAGAGGTCATTCCTCGAGTCTTAGATGTCTCTTATCTATGAAAAGCGGTGCCTTGTGATTATGTTGTTGTGAAACATTATTATTTCTGTTGTGATGGATGATATAACTGTTTATTGATATTTGTGCGTACCTGTGTGTCGTACCACTGCATGTCTGCGTTAAGTGTAAAATGAATGGAAATCTCACCTCATTTCTGTATTTTCTGGTTTTTTGTTTTCTATCTTGCATTAGACGAAGATGACGACAACACTGTTTCTCCATCACATCCTGTTGGAGTTTGAGCGTACTTGGAGACATGGACACCGTCTCGAGGGCTTTAGTATAATGGATTTTTCTCAGTATTTTGTGTCTCGACAGTCTCGTGTCTATATTATATTTTATGGAGCTATGTCTCTAAAGATATTATTATTATAAACATTTTTCAGTCTGTTGTTATTTACTAGCGTTGGTATTTCCACCTTCTTTCTGAATATGTATGACTGATGATACTTGGAACTTGGTTTGTATAATATTGATGCATAAGTTGATGTTATATGTTAAAGACTATGTATGGTATTATTGCGAAAGAGAAAAGAAAAAAAAATAAACCCGTATTTTTGGTAAAATAATTATTTTCCGTTTTACTCTGTCTTTTAAAAAAATATCACAGACAATGTAGCACCCGAGAAGGGTGTTACAAGTTATGCCTTTCAGAGTGACTAACGAGCCAGAAGTGTTCATGGATTATATGAACAAGATATTTAGACCGTTCCCTGATAAGTTTTTGTTGTGTTTATCGACGACATCCTTATCTATTCTCGTACATTGGAAGATCATGAGGAACATTTGAGAGTGCTGTTGCAAGTTTTGAAGGATAGGCATCTTTATGCTAAACTTTCCAAGTATGAGTTTTGGATGGAAGAAGTCCAATTTCTTGGACATGTGATCAACAAGGAAGGTATAGCAGTAGATCCAACTAAGGTTGAGGCAGTTCTTAAGGGGGAACAACCTAAGTCAGTAAGTGAAGTACGAAGTTTTATAGGGTTAGCTGGATATTGTCGGAGTTTTATAGAGTGTTTCTCGAAGATTGTTTTGCCTATGATGCAGTTCACGAGGAAAAATATAGCTTTTGTATGGACGGGCAAGTGTGAGCAGAGTTTCCAAAAGATGAAGAAAAGGTTGACTACATCACATGTGTTGACTTTACCCGATCCTTTAGGACAGTTTGGCGTATACTGTGATGCATCATACCAAGGTCTAGGTTGTGTTCTAATGCAAGAGAGAAGAGTTGTGGCTTATGCTTCCCGACATCTGAGAATTCATGAGAGGAATTATTCGACTCTTGATTTGGAGTTAGCAGCCATAGTGTTCGCATTGAAGATATGGCAACACTTTCTGTATGGAGCGAAGTTTAATGTATACAGTGACCATAAAAGTCTGAAGTAACTTTTCGACCAAAAAGAGTTGAATATGAGACAGCGGAGATGGATGGAGTTTATCAAAGACTATGAGTTTGATTTACTGTACCATCATGGGAAGGCGAATGTTGTAGCAGATGCCTTGAGTAGGAAATCATTGCATGTATCCGCGATGATGGTTAAAGAGTTGGAATTACCGGAACAGTTCAGAGATTTGAACTTAGTAATGGAGTTGGTTGATGATAAAATTTACTTAGGTATGATCACTATTAGTAGTGATTTTATGAGAGGTCTTAAGGATAAACAAGTTCAGGATCTATATCTACAGGATTTGAAGAGAATCTTTTGGTGGACGAGGATGAAGAAAGAGGTAGCGGAGTATGTATTATCTTGCCTGGTGTGTCAGAAGGCTAAGATTGAACATCAAAAGCCGGCAGGCTTATTACAATCGTTGGATATCCTAGAATGTAAATGGGATAACATCGCTATGGATTTCGTGATTGGGTTACCACGAACTCGTAAGAGACATGATGCGATTTGGGTTATCATTGATAAGTTGACGAAATGTTCTCACTTCTTACCTATTGGTGAGAGTTATAGTTTAGAGAAGTTGACCCAGATTTATATCAAAGAAGTTGTTAGGTTACATGGCGTGCCATCAAGAATTGTCTTAGACCGAGATCCTAGATTCGCATCTAGATTTTGGAGACAATTGCACAATGCCTTGGGGACAAAATTGAGAATGAGTTATGCTTGTCATTCCCAGACAGATGGACAGTCAGAGAGGACAATCAAGTCATTAGAAGATCTCTTGAGAGCCTGTGTGTTAGAGCATACTGGCAGTTGGGATGAGTTCTTGCCATTGATTGGATTTACTTACAACAATAGTTTTCACATTAGTATTGGAATGGCACCATATGAGGCTTTGTATGGTAGGAAGTGTAGGATATAACACCCCGAAATATGATTTATATATTTATTAATTAATTCTGTGATTAAATTGTTTGAGAAATATAATTTAACAATTATAAATAATTTTTACTGCTTATACCTGAGAATTCAATAGATTTCGAATTAAAAACTCAGATAATAACCGGACTGTGTTTTGACACCGGTTTGAATTTACACTGTAAATTTGTGAATTCCTTGAACCGGTATATGTCTGAGGAAAAAAATTAATAAAATAATTGTTTGCGTATCTCTGAATTATTTTTAGACGGAACTGGTGAAAATATTATTATTTTAATTGGCTCTGCTATGTTTAAATTCGGAACTAAGGGCAGAGCAGTAGAGGAAGTAGAACACTGGGAAGTGTACGACTTGGAGTCAATGATGTGACCCTGGTCCTACCATTGAACCATGATTACTCCTTAAGGTTAATAGCTAAAATAAAAAATACCCTCCACTCATTTAGACTCACTTACACGGTTCAACCCCAACCACACACTATTCCCCCATTCTCTTTCATTTACACGGCAGCCACACTCCCACACACACACTCACTTTTCCTTTTATTTCAAACTTCATCTTTTTCAAGTTACCAAAGCTCCCTTCCTCCTTCATCCATGGTGAAATTATGTCAACACCATAGCTCCTTCATCCTTTCTTTTTTTGAAAAACCAACACCATATTCACACTCCTCTACATCAATTAGGCCCATGTTCTTCTCACTATTTTCATTTTAGAGCATGTTTCAAATGGGTCATTTCTAGTCATCCTCGTAACTTCATAATCCACATGCTTACTTGAGAAACTAGCACCATATCTGCACTCACCTCAACCATTTGAACACAAGTTATTTCACACCCTTTGAATTTAGAGGCTTCTAGCAAAATTGGGTATTCAAACCCAAGAGCTCCAAACCCCTGCCTCATCATTTTCTTCATTTCAAGTAAGGATACTATCTTGACTCTTCCTTCTTAATCATAACTAGATTCATGTAGATAACTTTTGTTGCATGAATTTTTGTCTTGCTAGGTTTTGACCTCTCAAAACCGTGACCTCATACAGCGAAAACCATCATCGTTTTGCTTGTTACTAAGTGAGCTACAAGAGGTATTGGGGAGACTTGTTGGAACCAAAGTGATTTGGATTTAAATAATCTCTTTGTTTTGATGTTAACAAAAGGATTAAATTTGATTGACAAAGTGTTAGTTGAAATCTAACATGTGCTATTTTGTTTTACAGGAACACTTAAAATTATAAGAGATGGAAACTTAGAATTAGTTTCATAAGTATCTGCTTGGACTCATAAAGATAAATGCACATCCACCCATGTATACGGGCTACTCAATGTTTTGGTAAATTTATTTATTTATTTAATTGGGTAGACTGGTTTCTTTAAGTAGACGATGCACTAAATGTTTACTAGATGGATTTTAAGTTTAAAATTAAATAGACTAGTTTTAACTTGCCACGTCAGTAGACGAGTTCATTGATCGAGTAGACGAACTCTAATTGCTACGTCACTAGACGAAGATTAAGATAACTCACTGAGATATAACAAGTCCAAAGACTTGATAGTAGACGAGAGAATATGTCACGTCAGTAGACGAGTTATATGAAATAGTGAATAAACTTCGTTTTTACACATAAATGTGTGGACAAAGATTTTTTTTAATAGACGAGCTTCTATCTCTTATGAATATGTTGTTCTAAAAATGGATAAATGCAATCTGACCCACAATGAATTTATTTGAAATGATTAATATTTAATTCAATAGAATATTTGTTCTTTCCATTTGTTTTATCAGGTTAATGCGTTGTTTCCTTGTGAGAAAATCATAGTACCATCAAGGAAACACAAAAAGAAAATATTACAATGAGGAAATGAAAAGTGACTTGTACGAATTCTTCTTTACTGCTAGAAAAAGCTAGAATGTACACAAAAGAGGAAAGAAAGTTGTCAAGGTACAAATTTCTCAGAAACAATGACCCTCTATCATGTGCAAATGTGATAACCAAGAGTACATCTCACAAAGGCCACAATCAAGCTATCAGTCACAACAGATATCATGCATTCAATGCTATTCCTAAACGACATTATTCAAAATAATCGTTGAAGAAATACAAGTGAAGATGAAGGTCACTATAAATAGAAGACCTCTTATACTAAAGAACAACTTTTACTAGCCCAACTTCTGCCAATACAATACTTGCTAGAACAAGCTCTTATTCTTTCATTATTTCAAAAGTAAAAGTCTCTAATCGTTTAGTTTGAATATTGTGAAAATATTTAATAGATCTTTAACTATCATATGCTCACACATAGTGAGTTAAGAAGATCATAAGTTAAATCTCTTTGTTAGTGTTAGAGCCTGGAGATGCTTGGTAAGAAAGGAATACTTGTAAGCCTGGAGATGCTTGGTAAGAAAGGAATACTTGTAAGGTGTTGAATACTCGGTTATAATCTATTTTGGAGAAATAGTAGATAAAACCTTCAAGTCGAAGGGACTGGACGTAGCTATTGGTTGGAAGAGAGTGAACCAGGATAAAATCTCTTGTGTGAATCTTCTATCCCTAAACTCTTACAGATTTATTTGTTTATACTAACTATGGGGTTTTGATATTGCTTTTTTTAAGTTTTCAAAAGATCTATTTATGTGTGCTTATTTCTGTTTTAATCTTTTTGTGTGAGAAAACTATTTTGAAAAAGGTTGTTTTCGAAAATTATTAACAAACACAATTCAACCCCCCCCCCCCCCCCCCTTGTGTTTCCTTGTGTCAACTTCAGTTGGTATCAGAGCTCAGCCTCAAAAGGGTTGAGCATATAACAAGTGCTAAGGGAGTACGATCCAACAACCATGGATGCAGAAGGGCAAGCTATCAACAGACCTCCTCTCTTTGATGGAACATATTATGACTACTAGAAGAAGAGGATGATGGCCTTCTTGGATGCACAGAATGTAGATATTTGGGAGCTTAATGAAACTGGCTACACATAACCAAAGATGAAGCCGGAGTTGCTGCTCCTAGAGCCCAATGGACTCAAGAGCAGAAAAATCAACATCAGCTGAATCTGAAAGCTAACCACTATCTCATGTGTGCTATTACCAGATCGGAACATGAAAAAGTTCACAGCTGCAACACTGCTAAAGAAATTTGGGATACTCTTGCCCTAGCTCATGAGGTTTCATCACAAGTGAAGGAATAAAAAATAAGCATGCTGGTTCACCAGTATGAATTGTTTTAGATGGCGGATCATGAAACAATAGATCAGATATTTGGGAGATTTCAGACTATCACCAATAGTCTCAGATCTCTTGGAAAAACATATGAAAATAGAGACCAGGTCAGAAAAATTCTAAGGAGTTTATCCAAGCAATGGAGACCTAAAGTTACTGCTATTCAGGAAGCTAGAAACCTGAATACACTTTCTGTGGAAGAGCTTCTTGGATCCCTCAAGGTGCATGAACTTGATCTAAATGAAGAAAAAAATTCCAGAAAAGGAAAATCTATTGCTCTGAAGGCAAGGAAGGCAAGTTCATCAAAAGTCCTTAAAGCTACTGAGTCATCAGATGAATCAGGATCTTCTGATAGCGATGAAGGATCAGATGAGGATGAATTATCTTTCATCTCCAGAAAAATTCAACATATGTGGAGAAAGAAATGTGGTTTCAGAAGGAAGCAATTCAACAAAAAAATTTCCAATGAGAAGTCAGACTCGAAGGAAAAAGGTCCACCCTTGTGCTTTGAGTGCAAGAAACCTGGACACTTCAAAGCTGATTGCCCTGAGATGAAGGATAAAAAGAAATTATTCAAAAAGAAGAAAGACTTAATGGCTACATGGGAGGATCTTGATCTGTCTTCATCAGATGAAGAAGATAATGTGGGGGAAGAGGCAAATATCTATCTCATGGCAGACACTGTGTCAAAAAGTAAATACACTGATGCTGAGGTAATGGACTCTGACCCGTCCACACTTCAAAATGATTTTGATGAATTGTTGCATGAGTCGTCCATACTGTCTTGGGAGTATAGGAGTCTCAAAAATAAATTTTCTAAACTGTCTAGAGAATATGATAGGGTCTGCACTAAGAAACAAAACCTTAAAGATGAAAATGACATACTAAAATCAGTAAATGTCAGTCTAGCTGACAAAATAGAGTGTGAGCCCGATGTTTCTTGTGAAGTTGCAAAACTGAAACAAGATGTAACATATCTGACAGACTCTCTGTCAAAGCTTGTAGGTGGCTCAGATAAGCTTAGTCTCTTTTTAAGGTACTCTAGGTCACCACATTATAAATCTGGCATTGGTTATGACAAAGAGAAGCAAGAAGCATCTCAACAAAAGTCAACACCACATACTCAGCACAGAGCTTGAAAAGCTCAAGGTAAACATGCTAAAACAAAGTCTGGCCCGTCCAACACCTTTTTAAAAGTGTGTGGAAAGAATGGGCATACTACATCTAGATGCATACATAATAAGCATGCCAAGCATACTCATCCAGTGACTACTAACAAGAAAGGACCCAAGTCAGTTTGGGTACCTAAAGATAAGATCATACCTGTTGCAAACTTGCTTAACAACAGGAAAGAAACAAGCGTCTTGGTACTTGGACAGTGGGTGCTCAAGACACATGACAGGAGAAAGGTGTATGTTCCAAGACCTTAGACACAAAGATGGTGGCTGGGTTACATTTGGAGGAAATCAGAAAAGGTAGATCATAGGTATAGGTAAAATTGGAAAACACCGTTTTCCCTCCATTGACGATGTTCTACTAGTTAAAGGCTTAAAACTCAATCTGCTAAGTATAAGTCAACTATTTGATAGTGGATATGTTATTTCATTTGATAAGAACATGTGTAATGTCAAGAAAAATGATGGATCACTCTTGTTCACGGCCAAGAGGCAAAACAATATGTATAAGATTGACATGGAGGACCTTAAAAATCAAAGTGTCTCATGTATGGTGTCTATTAAGGATGAGCGCTGGATTTGGCACAAGAGGCTAGGTCATCCAAGCTTAAGGTTAATCTCAAAGCTAAATAAGCATAATCTCGTGAGAGGGCTACCAAACCTTAAGTTCAAATCTGATGCTCTCTGTGATGCATACCAAAAGGGAAAACAAGTCAAATGTTCTTTTGAATCTAAGAATGTTGTTAGTACCAAGAGACCACTAGAATTGCTACACCTTGATCTTTTTGGTCCATCAAGGACTGCTTCTGTCAATGGTAAGAAATATGGTCTAGTCATTGTAGACGACTACACTAGATGGACATGGGTTATGTTCCTAGCTCACAAGGATAAGTCTCTCAAGGTCTTTTCTGTATT
Organism: Sophora flavescens; assembly: GCA_030762895.1. Lineage (NCBI taxonomy): Eukaryota > Viridiplantae > Streptophyta > Magnoliopsida > Fabales > Fabaceae > Sophora > Sophora flavescens. The sequence goes on along the minus strand of CM061066.1, from coordinate 108,641,805 downwards.
TTGAAAACGTGTATATAATGAAAAAGGCATGTGTATCACTTCAATCAGAAGTGACCATGGGGGAGAGTTTGAAAATGAGTTATTTCATAAGTTCTGTGAAGATAGTGGTACCCTTCACAACTTCTCAATACCTAGAACACGACAACAAAATGGTGTGGTAGAGAGAAAGAACAGATCTCTTGAAGAGATGGCTAGGACTATGCTCAATGACAACTCTGTCCCTAGACAATACTGGGCTGAAGCTGTTACACTGCCTACTACATTCAGAACAGAATATACATTAGACCTATCCTGAATAAGACTCCTTATGAATTGTGGAAAGGACGAAAACCCAACATTTCATATTTTCATCCCTTTGGTTGTAAATGCTATATACTGAATACTAAAGATCAACTTGGTAAGTTTGATGTAAAAGTAGATAATGGAATCTTATTAGGATATTCTGAAACTTCAAAAGGCTTTAGAGTTTATAATTCTAGAACTTCAGTGGTAGAAGAATGTATTTATGTCAAGTTTGATGACAAGCATCCTGATAAGAAATTATCAGAGCTAGATGAAGCTTTTGTATATATTGATCTAAACCCAATGACAAGCTAAGAACCAGATCGACTTTTAGAGAACAAGAAGATTCTGCACTAGTCTCTGAGTTGGAACCAAAGACAGTAGAAGAGTGATGAGTGTGATTTCACCTCATATTTCATTGACATTTTGCATGCATTTTCATATAGCTTAGGCATATTTAATTTGATTTTTGTTAGTTTTTACCTTGGAACGGGTAAGGCGGTTTTGTGATGTTGTTGTGTAGGAATTAAGGATTAAAATGCTCAAGATTAGCCATGATGGAGTGATAAGCCTCTGGCTCATCTAGTTTTATGACTAGTATGACCAGGGTTTTGTGCTAATTATATCCTACTTTCACCCAAATTAGATTAGATTGTCCTCAAGCAAGGTTTTGAGTCTCTAAAGTAGTTTTAGGTTAATTCAGCTAGTTTTGAGTCAAAATAATGCACTTATAGTTAATTCCTTGTTTTCAGGTTAAGTAGAAGTTGAGGAAATAAAGAAGTAGGGGATTCGCCCCGCGAATAGCTATTCGCCTCGCGACCCCGAAGGCTGACTATTCCAAGAAAATGCAAGGTCTCTGGTTCGCCCCGCGAAGAAGATCTCGCCCCGCGAGTTACCCAGCCCTGAAAGTCAGAGACGATCACGGCTTGCCCGTGTTGAAGGTCACGGCTGTGGCAGTTTTGAAGTTGAAGAGTCTCGCCTCGCGATCATACATTCGCCTCGCGAGCCTGGAAGTCAGAAAGCATCACGGTTGGCCCTTGATGTTCATAACGGGCGTAATAAGAAGACTCTTCAGTTCCTCGCCTCGCGAAGTTGTGTTCGCATCGCGAGAATACCAAAGGTTGCAGACTGTTCACAAGAATCGCGTCGCGAGAGAGGCTTCGCCTCGCGAGTGGGCTAAAATTCTGAATAGTATAAAAGGCTGTTCTGAACAGATTGTAGGGACTTTTGGCTTCTCCATTATTCTGTTTACATTTTTCCTCTGCGTGTTTTCGTTTCTTTCATGGAGAACTAAGTTTCTAGGATTAATCTATTGTAATTGATTTCCACTATACTTGAGGTTCTTGTATTTCCTGTTTTGTATGCTTTTCCCTTTTCAATGCCATGCTCTATATTTCTGTTTGCTTAATTCAGGAGTATATTGTGTTGTATTGATTTACTTTCAGTGATATCATGTTCCTAGAATTAATCGCATTTGCTTAATTCGCGTGTGTATGTTTCATGTTCGCTTAGTTCACGAAGGGCTTAACCCCGTTTGCTTAATTCAGGAATAGGGACTTGTATCTGTAGTAGTGGTTTCGCTTGTAAATTGTTGCTACAACCGGGAGGGGATTAGAATCTGCTTAGGGCTTGGAAATTGCATGAACCTATGATAGTTGGGAAATCGAGAACACTAGATTAATCTGTTTTTAGCTATTTGATAACCTCTTTGAACTGTCTTGTTTTATCGCTCTGTTTTCATTGTTTTATTTTCTTTGATTGCATCCCAATCCAAACCCCCCCCCCCCCCCCCCCCAAAACTGATTTTTGTGAAAAATAACACTTTAAGAGTCCTTGTGAGACGACATCCGAGTTGTCGCCCTAAACTACAGTTTTAAAACCCGCTCGTTCTTTTTGGCGCGTGCGCGACAGCGTGACCAAAAATTGGCGCCGTTGCCGGGGACTCTGATTTGTTATTTTTCGCATTTTGTTTTTTTTATTATTTTCTTTTCTTCCTTTTATTTTCTGTTTTTGTTTTGAATTGGTCTGGCTACTAGGTCTAATTGCCCTGAATTGTGTGATTTTGAACCGGAAATTGAAAGAACACTGCACACACTCCTTAGAGAATTTCGGGCTAGCACTAGTAGTGATTCTAATTTCAAAACTGTTTTTGAAAACATGGGAGACCAAAGGACATTAAGACAGCTTGCTGCCCCTGATGTCAACTATAATTGATTGTGTATTTCATATCCTGGTGCTGATACTCCTTTTGAACTAAAATATGGTTTCATTCACTTGTTGCCAAAGTTTAATGGTCTTGCAGGTGAGGATCCACACAAGCACTTGAAGGAATTCCAAGTTGTATGCTCCACAACCTCAAGATCAGAGGGAGTCACTGAGGATAGCATCAAGTTGAAGGCTTTTCCGTTTTCACTCTAGGGAGCTGCAAAGGATTGACTGTTGTATCTTGAGCCCAACTCTATCACCACTTGGAATGATTTGAAGAGGGTTTTCCTAGAAAGATATTTTCCTGCTTCAAGAGCTGCGTCAATAAGGAAAGAAATATGTGGCATCAGGCAAGGGAATGAATCGCTAGCTAAATATTGGGAAAGGTTCAAGCACTTGGTATCCAGTTGCCCCCAGCATCAAATTTCTGAACAACTCCTGATCCAGTACTTTTATGAAGGATTACTGCCGATGGATAGGAATCTTTTGGATGCTGCTAGTGGGGGAGCATTAGTTGATAAGACCCCAGCTGTTGCCAAGCAACTCATTGAGAATATGTCATTGAATTCCCAGCAGTTTACTACCAGAAGAAATTCAGTGGAGACAAGAGGTGTGCATGAGGTCCATAGTTCATCTTCCAACCAGGCTGCCCTTGAGAATAGATTGGATGAGCTGACTTCTTTTGTAAGGCAATTGGCAATAGACAGAGTTCAGCCTGCAAAGTTATGTAGCATGTGCAACTCACCTGAGCACCCACATGATCCATGCCCCATCCAGAGGGAAGAGTTTGTCAGTGAAGCGCCTCAAGCTTATGCAGTAAATCCCTATAATCAAGGAAACAGTCAGAATCGGTACAGCACTCCAGACCTCTCCACCAATAGGTACCATCCAAACTGGAGGAATCATCCTAATCTGCGGTATGGGAACTCATCCCAACAACAACCGATGGCACCTCAGAATCCTCCTCCAGTGACTACTTCTGCACCTTCGGGACCTTCCCTAGAGGATATGCTCAAGAAATTGGCCGCAAACAACCTCCAGCTTCAGCAGCAGGTTGGACAGGTTGCAGCTTCACAGGCATAGTTCCAGCAGCAAATGGGACAGATTCAGACTTCACAGACACAGTTTCAGCAGCAAACAAGTGCCAGCGTTCAAGATTTGAGGACGCAGATTGGACAGATGGCCACATCCATGAATAACATACAGCAAGGTCAAGGGACAAACCAGCTGCCGGCACAACCAGTGATAAATCCTAATGCCTCCAAGCCTAATGTGAGTGCCATATCTCTGAGATCTAGAAAAGTTGTTGAGGACACCTCTGAAAAAGATGAGCCTATTGTTGAGGTAACTCCTGAGCCTATTGTTGAAGTTGAAGTTGAAGTTGAGAAGGTATACATACCACCAATCCCATTCCCACACAGAATTCAGAAAAATAAGAAAATTGGTGGTGAAGACAAGGAAAGGGAGATCTTAGATGTGTTCAGAAAGGTAGCTGTGAATATTCCTCTCCTAGATGTGATCAAGCAAGTGCCCAAGTATGCCAAATTTCTTAAGGATTTGTGCACCAACAAGAAGAAGATGAAGAATAATGAGAGGGTTGATTTGGGAAGAAATGTCTCAGCTCTGATCCAGTCTAAGCCAGAAAGAGTTGCTTCTTTAGCCCCTACTCAGGCATTACCACAAAAGTGCAAGGATCCGGGCACATTCACTATTCCATGCACTATTGGGGATAGGAAGTTTGAAAACTGCATGTTGGACTTGGGAGCATCCATAAATGTCATGCCTACCTCCATCTTTAATAACCTTGACCTTGGTCCCTTGCAGTATATAGGTCTCACCATCCAGTTGGCTAACAGGACCAGTGCCCATACCCATGGGAATGGTAGAAGATGTTCTAGTGCAAGTTGATGATTTGATCTTCCCTGCGGACTTCTACATCCTAGACATGGCAGGAGAGACACATTCCAGTAGATCACCAATAATCTTGGGCAGACCATTCATGATGACATCCAAGACTAAGATTGATGTGTATGATGGGACTATGTCTATGGAGTTTGGTGGTATTGTGGCCAAGTTTAATATCTTTGATGCTATGAAACACCCACTGGAGGAGCACTCTGTTTTCCACTTAGAGTTGCTTTCTGAGCTTATTGAGGATACTCATGAGGACTTTGTTTCAGATTTTCCATTTATTTCTGGTTTTGATGATGTATATACTTGTACTAACTGTACTGACACTAACCCTTGTTTTGTTTGTGCTGAGTTTCTTGATTCAACCTTGCAGGGTGGTAGTGATAGTGATAGTGATAGTGAGAGTGAAGCTGTCTGTTCAGCAGAAGTCCGTGGCATCATGGCTACTCCCAATGTACCATCCATTGAGCAGCCGCCCTCCTTAGAGCTCAAGCCACTCCCAGAAAACCTGAAGTATGCTTACCTGGAGACAAATGAAAGACTTCCAGTCATCATCTCTTCCAGCCTTGACTCTGACCAGGAAGCAAAACTATTGGAAGTTCTGAAGAAGTACAAGAAGGCTATTGGGTGGACTTTAGCTGATATTCCAGGAATTAGCCCCTCCAGATGCATGCACAGAATTCTATTGGAGGATGGAGCTAAGCCAGTCAGACAGGCCCAAAGGCGACTTAATCCATTGATTCTGGATGTGGTGAAGAAAGAGGTGACTAAGCTTCTACAGGCAGGTATTATATACCCCATCTCTGATAGTACTTGGGTAAGTCCGGTGCAAGTTGTACCAAAGAAGTCTGGTCTAACAGTAGTTAGGAATGAAAATAATGAGCTTGTACCTACTAGAGTCCAGAATAGCGAGTCTGTATCGATTATAGGAAGTTGAACCAGGCCACCAGAAAGGATCACTTTCCTTTGCCGTTCATAGATCAGATGCTGGATCGGATGACTGGTAAATCCCATTATTGTTTTCTAGATGGCTTTTCCGGGTATTTCCAGATTCATATTGCCCCTGAGGATCAGGAAAAGACCACTTTCATGTGCCCCTTCGGTACGTTTGCCTATAGGAGGATGCCATTTGGCCTTTGTAATGCTCCTGGCACCTTTCAAATATGCATGCTTAGCATTTTCTCTGAATTTATTGAAAATTGCATAGAGGTGTTCATGGATGACTTCACTGTATATGGCTCTTCATTTGATGCATGTCTGCATAGTCTGAGTCTAGTTCTACAAAGATGTATTGAGACTGATTTGATTTTGAACTATGAGAAATGTCACTTTATGGTGGAACAGGGGATAGTTTTAGGTCATGTAATTTCTAAAGAGGGTATTTCAGTAGATCCTGCAAAAATTGATGTAATTTCTTCATTGCCTTACCCATCTTGCGTACGCGAGATCCGTTCTTTTCTTGGACATGCAGGTTTCTACAGGCGCTTTATAAAGGACTTCAGTAAGATAGCACTGCCATTGTCAAACCCGCTGAAGAATGATGCTCTGTTCAATTTTGATGACCATTGCAAGAAAGCATTTGACTACCTGAAAAAAGCATTGACTTCTACCCCTGTCATCCAGCCCCCTGACTGGACACTCCCTTTTGAACTAATGTGTGATGCTTCCAATTTTGCTATGGGAGCGGTTCTGGCACAAAGGGTGGGCAAGGTTGCCCATGTAATTCATTATGCTTCTAGGACATTAGATGCTGCACAATCAAATTACACCACCACTGAGAAAGAACTGCTAGCTGTTGTATTTGCACTTGATAAGTTTAGGTCATACTTGCTAGGTTCTAGGGTTATTGTTTTCACTGACCATGCAGCTCTGAAATATCTGTTAAAGAAACCAGAAACTAAGCCAAGACTGATCCGGTGGATGCTTTTGCTCCAGGAATTCAATGTGGAGATAAAGGACAAGAGTGGAGCTGAAAATTTGGTAGCAGATCACTTGAGCCGGATAGCAAGGGATGAGGATACTTATCCCATCCAAGATGACTTCCCTGATGAGAGACTTCTACATCTGTATGGGGTAACCCCCAGGTTTGATGACATAGTGAACTTTCTGGTTGCTGGTGTTGTTCCTGCAGGTACAAGTAGACATAAGTTCCACAAGCTCAAGAGCGATGCAAAGTACTATGTGTGGGATGATCCATACCTGTGGAAGTTTTGCAGTGATCAGGTTATTCGGAGGTGTGTCCCCGATCATGAGACAGATTCCATCCTGCATTTCTCTCATGCCTCTCCAGTTGGAGGACATTTTGGACCACAGAGGACGGCAAGAAAAGTCCTGGATTCTGGGTTCTACTGGCCCACAATTTTTAGAGATTTGGCACCCACAATTTATACAGGAATTGCAAAGAATGTCAAACAACAGGCCCTGCCATCACTCGTAGGAGTGAGATGCCTCAGCAGCCCATGCTCTTTTGTGAGGTTTTTGATGTGTGGGGGATGGATTTTATGGGTCCTTTCCCTCCTTCTTTTGGTTTTGTATATATTCTTTTGGCTGTAGATTATGTTTCAAGGTGGGTGGAAGCAATCCCCACTAGGACTAACGATGCTAACGTTGTTTCCAAATTTGTTAGGTCCAACATTTTTTGCAGGTTTGGCATACCTAAGGCCATCATCAGTGACCAAGGCACACACTTCTGCAACAGAACCATGGAAGCCTTACTCAGGAAGTATGGGGTTGTACATAGAGTTTCCACTGCTTACCATCCCCAAACCAATGGCCAGGCTGAAATATCAAACAAGGAGATCAAGCAAATTCTAGAGAAGACGGTGCATCCGAATAGAAAGGAATGGAGCCGCCGTCTGGAAGACGCATTGTGGGCTCAGAGGACTGCTTTCAAGACACCTATAGGAATGTCCCCATTCAGGCTTGTATTTGGTAAGGCTTGTCACCTCCCGGTGGAAGTTGAGCACCGTGCATATTGGGCAGTAAAGTGCTGTAACTTGGACATGAAGGAAGCTGGTGTTGAAAGAAAACTGCAGTTGCAGCAACTTGAGGAGCTTAGGCTAGAAGCCTATGAAAGCTCCAGGATTTATAAAGAGAAAACAAAAATTTTTCATGATAGGATGATTGCTAGGAAAGAATTTTTTGTGGGTCAGAAAGTCTTACTGTTTAACTCCCGCCTGAGATTGATGGTTGGGAAACTTGGGTCCAGGTGGATTGGACCATTTGTTGTTACTAATGTGTTTCCTTATGGTGCAGTAGAGATTCAAAGTACAGGTACCAACAAGACCTTCAAGGTTAACGGGCAGAGGCTGAAGCCATTCCATGGTGTGGATGCTGGTGTTCCTGTGGATATTAATGTTGAGGAGCTCTCCTTGGAAGCTCCCACCTACACTGATACTTGATCAGGGAGTTCCCTTTCCTTTCCCTCACTATGTTTTTATAATTCTGTTGTTCATTGGGGACAATGTATATTTTAAGTGTGGGGGAGGGAGCTAGTTGTAGTTTTTCCTTTTCTTTGAATAAAGCTCCTGAATAATTTGAGAAGCTCAGGAGTTGTGTTGAGTCTTTTGTTGGCAAGTTTATTGGATTTTTATTGATGTTGCACAGATTGATTGCATGATTTATGTGATGACTGTTTTCCCCCTAGGATTTGAAATTTTTTTGAAAAGTGATTCCCATGTGAAATTGAAAACTGAACTTTGAGATTTTGTTATGATGGCATGATTTATGATAAGTTTGGGGTGATAGGAAGCACACACTAGGGATAGAATCTCTTTCAAACAATTTGCATGAATGTCCAGGTGAGGTTTTGAGCCTCCAACATGTTTTTGATTGTGAGAACCACTTTTCAAGCTGCACTTTCCTGAATTTGCTTGAATCTCTTTTTGGTTTGCATGATTATGTGTTTGCTTCAGATGATTTAGGCATTTTCTTTGTAAATAGCTACTTAGCCTAAAATAACCATCCCTAATGCATGTTCCTTAGTTAGCCCCATTGAGCCTAATTAGCCTGTTAATTCTTGTTGACCTTATGTTGTAAGCCCAAAATCTGGAAAACCATGTTAACCCGATCTTAGGATTAGGACAGCATGGAATCTTAGAAAGAGAAAGGGTGCAAGAAACTAAGTTTGGGGTGGCTGCAAGGTGTAATATGTTGTTGGGATTGAGAAAAAAATACAATAAAAAGGTTGGAGCCAAAGGCTTAAAAAAAAGAAAAAAAAATGTATAAATGTTGAAAAAAAATAAAAGTATTAGAAAAAAAAGAAATGACTGTAGTCACCCAAGGCAATTGAAAAGATGAATGAGAAAAGGAACGTGAGTTTAATTTCAAAGTGTAAAATGTTCATGCTCTCTTAGTTCCTAGGGACTTCAGCCTAGTACCTTTGTATATCCTACCCTTAGCCAGGCCCCATTACAACCCGTAAAAGACCTTTTGATGTTGCTTGCATGTTTTGTGTGGGAATCATTTGGAGATGAAAATCAAATTTATGGGAAGTGCTCTTAAAAGTGGAAATTGAGAGAAATGTTGATAGCCTGACACAAACTGAGTGATTGAGTGAACAATAATTGCCCTTGTGAGGAAGGCAGTTGTTTGGATTTGGTGATCTCCCTCTTGTGTGTGACTTAGATCCCTTGCTTAGATTTCTGATTGCCTGACTGATGAAATTCTCGAATGTTTAGAATAAATGAATGTGGGGATTGCTTTGTTTGAAAGGGGGGACATTGAAGAAAACTGTTTTGATGTATAGCTTGAATTTGTGCAAGGTTGATTGAATCTTTTAAGCTTGCCAGGTCTTGAGTATTTTTGGTTTTTGAGTCTTAGTTTGCTTGGGGACAAGCAAAGTTTAAGTTTGGGGTATTTTGATAAGCCTCTGGCTCATCTAGTTTTATGGCTAGTATGACCAGGGTTTTGTGCTAATTATATCCTACTTTCACCCAAATTAGATTAGATTGTCCTCAAGCAAGGTTTTGAGTCTCTAAAGTAGTTTTAGGTTAATTCAGCTAGTTTTGAGTCAAAATAATGCACTTATAGTTAATTCCTTGTTTTCAGGTTAAGTAGAAGTTGAGGAAATAAAGAAGCAGGGGATTCGCCCCGCGAATAGGTATTCGCCTCGCGACCCCGAAGGCTGACTGTTCCAAGAAAATGCAAGGTCTCTGGTTCGCCCCGCGAAGAAGATCTCGCCCCGCGAGTTACCCAGCCCTGAAAGTCAGAGACGATCACGGCTTGCCCGTGTTGAAGGTCACGGCTTTGGCAGTTTTGAAGTTGAAGAGTCTCGCCTCGCGATCATACATTCGCCTCGCGAGCCTGGAAGTCAGAAAGCATCACGGTTGGCCCCTGATGTTCATAACGGGCGTAATAAGAAGACTCTTCAGTTCCTCGCCTCGCGAAGTTGTGTTCGCCTCGCGAGAATACCAAAGGTTGCAGACTGTTCACAAGAATCGGGTCGCGAGAGAGGCTTCGCCTCGCGAGTGGGCTAAACTTATGAATAGTATAAAAGGTTGTTCTGAATAGATTGTAGGGACTTTTGGCTTGTCCATTATTCTGTTTACATTTTTCCTCTGTGTGTTTTCGTTTCTTTCATGGAGAACTAAGTTTCTAGGATTAATCTATTGTAATCGATTTCCACTATACTTGAGGTTCTTGTATTTCCTGTTTTGTATGCTTTTCCCTTTTTAATGCCATGCTCTATATTTCTGTTTGCTTAATTCAGGAGTATATTGTGTTGTATTGATTTACTTTCGGTGATATCATGTTCCTAGAATTAATCGCGTTTGCTTAATGCGCATGTGTATGTTTCGTGTTCGCTTAGTTCACGAAGGGCTTAACCCCGTTTGCTTAATTCGGGAATAGGGACATGTATCTGTAGTAGTGGTTTCGCTTGTAAATTGTTGCTACAACCGGGAGGGGATTAGAATCTGCTTAGGACTTGGAAATTGCATGAACCTATGATAGTTGGGAAATCGAGAACACTAGATTAATCTGTTTTTAGCTATTTGATAACCTCTTTGAACTGTCTTGTTTTATCGCTCTGTTTTCATTGTTTTATTTTCTTTGATTGCATCCCAATCCAAACCCCCCCCCCCCCCCAAAAAACTGATTTTTGTGAAAAATAACACTTTAAGAGTCCTTGTGAGACGACATCCGAGTTGTCGCCCTAAACTACAGTTTTAAAATCCGCTCGTTCTTTTTGGCGCGTGCGCGACAACGCGACCATGGAGCTTGCATGAAGATGGGGCTTGAAAAGTGAAGAAAATAAGCCAAACAGAGCCCATCACGGCCTAGCCGTGGCAGCCATCACGGCCATGATCGAGTAGAGTTGAAAAGAAAGAATGGAAAAGTCAAAACTGGTCATGGCCAGCCCGTGATGTCCATCACGGCCGTGACATGTCAGCTGAACAAGACCCTCAAAGGCAGAACTGATCACGGCCTAGCCGTGATGGTGATCACGGCCTAGCCGTGATGGTGATCACGGCCGTGACAGACCAACCAGCGAAGCAACTTCCAAGCCAGAATCCGTCACGGCCTAGCCGTGACAGGCATCACGGTCGTGACACGTGATATATGGATCTTTAGAAACTAATTTGATCTGAAATTGTGATAGCTTGGGATTCAAGTTACCCTAATCTATAAATAGAGCACTTAGGCTCGAAAATAGAGGACTCTTTGGAGACTTTTGGGCTGGTACTCTTAGGCAAAATTAGGATTCTCTTCTCCTTCTTCTTCCCTTCTCTTAGGTTTTCATTTATGTTTATGTTAATCAAGCTTGCCATCACTTTGGCAATGCTTGAGTAGTAGCTTTATTTCTAGGGATTGGGGCTATGCCCAATATCTAATTTATGTTATGAATTGATGTTTTACCTTTGTTAATTTCGATTTTTCTTTAGATCTGATTTCTATTGTTTTAACTACTCGTAAATTCGGTGGCCACTTATTTGCGTGTCGTAGATACTCTAAGGAGGAACCTAGCAATGAACTTAGGTATCGGATCTATAGAATCTGACTTAGGACTTAAATCACGAGAGTTAGAAGCGGTCCTTCGAGGGTTAATGAATTGTCACAAAGCTTAAAGGATTCAATCTAAATTCAACTACCACGAGAGTAGGGGTTGGTTTAATTGGGCACAATTTTGTAACCCGGGAGGGAGCATTAACTTATTTAGGATAAATTCGCCTTCAAGGAAATTTTGATAAGTAACAAGGGGTAGTCAATTTGGTAACATGAACAATCTTGTTGGTAACCCAACTCCTAGGAATCTCTTTAGATTTGAAAAACCCCTAATTGATTTACTTTTCTGTTTTAATTGATTGCATTCTTCGATATATGATTTTCTAAGTTATTACTTATTACAAAAATTAAATCTTTAAAAAAAATCCTTTTTTTATATAGTCCAGTTTAATCGATTTAATAATTAGTTATTATTTGAGATCATGGTCTCTGAGGGATCGATCTTTTTATTACTTGGCGACGAATCTGGTGCACTTGCCGGAATTCACCACCTCAACGAGGCTCTGCTGGACGATGACTGATTATGGTTATGCAAGAAGAACTTAATCAGTTTGAAAGAAGTGAAGTTTGGACTCTGGTTCCCCTACCCAAAGACAAATCAGTGATTGGAACAAAGTGGGTTTATAGAAACAAACTTGATGAAAATGGTAAGGTGGTGAGAAACAAGGCAAGAGACTTGTTGCTCAAGGTCACTCTCAAGAAGAAGGTATTGACTATACTGAAACCTTTGCACCGGTTGCTAGACTAGAAGCAATTAGGATTTTACTTTCATTTCCTGCACATCATAGTATTATGCTTTTTCAAATGGACGTTAAAAGTGCTTTTCTAAATGGCTTTATTAATGTAGACGTATATGTAATGCAACCTCTTGGTTTTGAGAGTGAAACTCATCCAGAACATGTTTACAAGCTTAAGAAAGCTTTATATGGACTTAAGCAAGCACCTAGAGCATGGTATGATAGGCTAAGTTCATTCTAATGGAAAATGGATTTAATAGAGGAACGGTTGATACAACCCTATTTAGAAAGTCCATTAAGTCTAATTTCATAGTTGTGCAAATATAGGTTAATGATATTATTTTTGGTGCTACTAATGAATCTCTGTGCAAGGAATTCTCTAAGTTAATACAGAAAGAATTTGAAATGAGCATGACGGGAGAACTCAATTTTTTCCTTGGACTTCAAGTTAAACAAACTATGGACGAGGTCATCCATCAAACCAAGTATACAAAAGAACTCCTGAAGAAGTTCAAAATGGATGATTTCAGTGTATGTCTGTGTGCTCGTTTTCAATCTGTTCCTAGAGAATCTCACTTATCAGCAGTTAAGAGAATATTTAGATATTTAAAAGGTACTACTAATCTGGGTTTTTGTTTTAAGAAAAATGAAGATTACAGATTAGTTGGTTTTTGTGATGCTGACTATGCTAGAGAGAGAATTGAAGGAAAAAGTAGCAGTGCAGGATGTCACTTCATTGGAGCTAACCTTGTCACGTGGTCAAGCAAAAGACGGAGTACCATTGCCTTATCAATTGCTGAAGCTGAGTATATTTCAGCTGCAAGTTGCTGCTCACAACTTCTATGGATCAAACATCAATTGGAGGACTACAATGTGTTTGTAAGTAGTATTCCACTTATGTGTGATGCAAAAAGGTGTGTTTGATATACAATTTATGGATACTGATCATTAATAGGCAGATATCTTTACTAAACCTCTTGCTAAGGACATATTTATTTTCATTAGGAAGCATCTTAAAATGTTATGTGTGGATTGATTAAGGCATATAGCCTAGAAAATCTTTGTTGATGTATGTGCGTCTAAAGCATTTCATGTCCATTGTATTTGTATGCCGCGTCCACTGCATGACGCGTCTATGCCTGCTTGCATACTATTTGGACTCGTCCATACATTTACTTATTAAATGCATCTATTTTGTTTCTAAGACATATTTATCTAGTTTATTCTCTTTGCTGAGTCAGTACTTCCATCAATCCCATCAGTACTTCCATCAATCCCAACGCCGTTTTATTCTTTATTACATGTATTGTCAATTTTGTTTTTTTAAAAGAAAAACCTTTGGAATTCAAAACCTTTTTACGTAAGTTTCTTTCCCTCTGAAAAACCTTTCGCTACCCATCTTCCTTGACATCTATCTCTCTCAAACTCTCGAGCTCTCTGCTTCCCTAGTCTCTGAACCCTAATATTCAAACCTCAAAAATGGCTTCAACTTTAATCCTTGTCCATTCCTACGTCACTGATACTTTGAACATGGCGGTTGAACATGATGAGTGTGATTTCACCTCATCTTTGTCCATCATTTTGCATGCATTTTCATGTAGTTTAGGCATATTTTTATTAGATTTTAGGTTAATTTTCCTTTGGAACGGGTAAGGCGGTTTTCGTGTGTTGTTTTGCAGATATCAAGGGTAAAATGCTCAAGATCAACCATGATGGAGTTTGGATGAAGATAGGGCTTTAAAAGTGAAGAAAATGAGCCATACAGAGCCCATCACGGCCTAGCCGTGATGCCCATCACGGCCATGATCGAGCAAAACTGAAAAAGAACAAAGGCTGAAGTCAGAGTCTGTCACGGCCTGGCCGTGATAGCCATCACGGCCGTGACCCAAAACCACCACAAGTCAGAGCACATCACGGCCCAGCCGTGAAATTCATCACAGGCCATGAAAGGAAGGCTCGCGTCGCGAGCAACATTTCGCGTCGCGAGAATGCTGGATTTTGTAAAAGTACCAGAAACAGATACCGTCACGGCCTGGCCGTGATGGCCATCACGGCCGTGACGCGCATTACTTGGACCTGAAGAAACCGAAATAGATCAGATTTTGAGTTGGTTTGGGACTCTAACTTCCCAATTTCTATAAATAAGGATCAAGGCATCATATCAGAGAGGGAGGATCACATCCATATCATCTAGGACATCTTTTGGCTACATTATAGAGCTCTCTTCTCCTCTCCTCTTCTTCTTTTCTGATTTTCACTATGTTGTCAACCCAGCTTGTCATCTCCATGGCAAGACTGGAGTAGTAGTTTGTTTCTAGGGATTGGGGCTCTGCCCGAGTTTTGTAAATGTTGTTGATTTGATGTAAAATCGTTGTTGATTTCGTTATTGTTTTAGATCTGATTTCTAGTGTGTTAATCACTCGTAAATTCGGCAACCGCTTATTTGCGTGACGTAGACGTTCTAAGGAGGAACCTAGCGGTGAACTTAGGATTTCTAGGGTATTTCACTCGTAAAATTCGGCGGCCACTGGTTTGTGAGATGTGGATGATCCAAGGAGGAACCTAGCGGTGAACTTAGGTTATTTGCATGACTGAGACATTCTAAGGAGGAACCTAGCGGTGAACTTAGGTGTCGGACCTATAGAAGTCAGACTTGGGACTGAAATCACGAGAGTTAGAAGCCGTCCCTCGAGGAGCAACGAGTTGTCACGGAATGCAAAGGGTCCAATCTGGGATCGACTACCACGAGAGTAGGGGTCGGGTCAATTGGGCACGGCTTTTGTAACCCGAGAGGGAGCTTAAGCTATTAGAGGATAAACTCGCCTTCAAGGCAATTTCGGTAATCAACAAAGGTAAATCAGATTAGCAACATAAACAACCTCAAAGGTAACCCAAATCCCTAGGAATCCATTTAGATCAAAACCCCAAAAACATTTGTTTTCTGTTTTAATTGTTCTCTGCTCATCTATCTCTTAATTTCAAATTCAAACCTTTTCAAAATATAAAAATCCTTTTAAAACTGTCCAGATTTAATCGATTCGAAAACCGATTGCGATTCGGGAACACAGTCTCTGTGGGTTCGATATCTTTTATTACTTGACGGCAATCCGGTACACTTGCCGGAATCGCAGAGTCGCGTCGCGCTCGACACGCGCGACGACACATCAAGTTTTTGGCGCCGTTGCCGGGGACTGTGCCTTTTCGAATTTCAATTAGTTTTTAAATTGATTTTTCTGGACCTTTTTCTTTTTATTTGATTTTTATTTCTGAAATATTAAAAAAAAAAACCAAAAAAATCAAAAATTTCTTTTCCTTCTATTGTATCCATCTCTCTGTGAGTTATATGCAAAGATCCCTAAGTCTTGGGAGCCTTAGTGAGATTGGTCCGGAAATCGAGAGGACCTTCCACAGACGTAGAAGACTACAAAGAGAGGGAGAAAGGTTGAGTCCCGTTCCACTCATGGCGAATCAACCGGATACAAAACCTTTGAAGGACTACGCAGCCCCAAATGCGAGAGGCTTGCGAACTGGGATTGCAAGGCCAGAGATTGAGGCGGAGAACTACACTATACCGCCCATGCTAATCAACATGATTAGGCAACATCAATTCGGAGGATTGCCTTCGGAGGACCCGACTGACCATATAGAAACATTCTTAGAGTTCACCGACGCAATCAGGATTAATGGAGCCTCAGTCGATGTTGTACGTTTAAGACTGTTCCCCTCATCTCTCACTGGAAAGGCGAAGGCCTGGCTTAAGCAAATCCCTGCTAACACTTTGACTACTTGGGACCAACTGGAGCAGGCGTTCTAGGAGAAATTCTTCCCTCCATCCAAGACGACCTACATAAGAACCCAGATCACCGGTTTCTTCCAGAAAGACGGAGAATCATTATCGGAAGCTTGGGATCGATACAAGGGACTGCTGGAGTCGTGCCCACATCACGGACTCGAGAGGTGGTTAATAGTGCACACCTTCTATAACGGATTGGATTACTCTTCGAAGGTGTCACTAGATTCTACAGCTGGAGGAGCGTTTATGAATAGGCCTCTCACTGAGGCATTCAACATCATCGAGAATGTCGCCACCAACTACCACCAATGGGGGTCCGAAAGAGGTAATAACCCGAACAAGATTTCGGGGGGTAAGTTTGAAGTAAGTAGCATTGATCTGATTATGTCTAAATTTGACTCACTAAATAAACGATTAGATAAGATTGAAAGAGCTAATGTGAGTGCAATAGGTGCTACTAACACTATTTGTGAGATTTGTGGAATGCAGGGACATGACATGATGGAATGCCCTCGTGGCATCGCTCATGGATCCGGCGCTTCGGGTGAGCAAGTGAACTCTTGTCACAACTTTTACGACACGAACCCGAAGCCGCCCAACTATGCTCCCCCAAATCCCTACAACCAAAGAAGGAACAACCCTTACCTCTCCTACGGCAACTACAGCAACACGCTCAACCATGAGTTCCAAGAGGGTCAAGGTAATAAGAGAGCAGCACCGAGGTATCCTCAGGTACAAGGATCTAAACTCGAGACTTTATTTGAAAGTTTTGTTGAAACTCAGACAAAACAGAATGAGGAGTTTAGACAACAAGGAAGGGCAGTGAGCGAAGCAATAAAGGAGCTAGCATCTAAGGTAGACAACTTAGAAACTCATAATAAGATGCTAGAAACACAAATTGCCCAACAAGCCAGCACGTACTCGAGACCTAAGGGTACATTCCCGGGGCAACCCGAAGCAAATCCCAATGAGCATTGCAATGTCATACACTTAAGGGATGATAAGCTTGGGGTGGGGGTAGCTGAAATGGAGGTGGAACCGGAGGAGGACATGAGCGAAGATGAAGATCCAGAACCAAAGTACGTCCCTCCACCACCGTACCAACCCCCGATACCTTTCCCACAGAGGTTGGTCAGGAAAAAGCAAGTAGATGTAGAGACTAAAATGCCTACTAAACTGAAAGACCCAGGTAGTTTCTCCATCGCTTGCTCGATTGAACAAGTGCAAATAGACCAAGCCTTATGTGACTTAGGGGCTAGCACGAGCTTGATGTCCCTCACTATCATGGAAAGGTTGGGAAGCAAAGAGTTGAGACCATTCAAATTCTCCTTACAAATTGGGGATGGCTCAACTAGAACTCCTCTAGGCATACTAGAGAATGTTCCTGTAAAGGTAGGGAAAATTCTCATCCCTATCGACTTCCTGGTATTGGACATGAAAGGGAATTCTAAATTCCCCATCATTTTAGGAAGGCCATTCTTGGCAACATTGGAGCAAATAATAGACGTAAGGAATGGTAAACTCTCTCTAAATGTAGAGGAAGGTATGGTAAATTTTCAGTTGACTAACTCTTGTAACAACCCTCCTTTTGAGAGCCATGTGTGCAGAATTGATGTAACGTCTCCAGTGGTAAAAGAAGAACTCAACATGGAAGCAACTCCGAAGATATGCATGGCTGATGATGCACCCAGAGGTGACGAAGTTGGAGTTGTTGTCCATGCGGAAACAAAACTTCCGCCGGGAGGAAGGAAGGCTAGGAAGCTCCGAGAGAAAAGAGCGAAGCGGAAGCGTTATTGGCCGTATGAGCAGAAACGGATTTTTGAAGGAGCTCCTTGGAAGAGAAGTGTTCCGGCACCTCTACGCCCAGTCGACCCCGGTTGATTGAAGGAAGTATGGTCAAGCTTAAGACCATAAATAAGCGCTTCTTGGGAGGCAACCCAAGTTTTCTTTCCCTTTTTTTTCCTTTTGTTTTTGAATTAACCTCTTGAATAATTTGAGAAGATCAAGAGGCAAAAATATCATTAATAGGTTTGTCTAGTGTTTTCAGGTTGAGAAAGGGAAGAAGAGCAGAGAAAGATAAAGTCAGAGGCCATCACGCCCTGGCCGTGACAGTGGTCACGACCGTGATAAGCTAAACAAGAGCACAGAAAGGATCACGGCCTAGCCGTGACAACCATCACGGGCGTGATGAGTAGGATGCCAAGGCCAGAGAGCATCACGGCCTAGCCGTGATGTAGATCACGGCCGTGACAGGGCAACTCCTGAGGACCAGAAACGATCACGGCTTGACCGTGATGATCCTCACGGCCGTGATACTATTTCCACCCAAGTTTTGACTGGAATGTGAGCCAACACCCGCTACCGATTCGGTAAGTTGTTCCATTTTTCTCCTCTCTCTGACTTGATTATTTACATTGGAGACAATGTAAGTAATCAAGCTTGGGGTAGGGGTATTTATTTTTGCATTTGCATTGTTGCATTCATATTGCATTCTCATAGGCATGGATTGGTATGATCACATTCTATAGATTGCCCCTCACTTAGAACATGCATCCGATTGTGAGAACTTGGAGCCAAATGAATTGAGATAGTAAATTTTCGAACCCAATTTTTTATTATTCTTGTGATATGGCTAAAAATAAAAATTCTTGAGATAGTCATTTGATAGTTGATAATTAGCAAGTGGTTCCTTAGATTTGTGTTCCTCACTGATTTTTGAACTACTAAATGTAAGATTTTGAGCCAAAAGGGGTATTCACTAAATCTACCCCATTTCTTGTGATAGAGTGTTGTAATTCCTCTTGGACTGTATTTTCTAGAACTTGACTTGAAACCATTTCGAAACTTAAAAATTTTTGAAAACATTTTTGGAAATGATTGAGGCACTAGGTATTTTTCCGGCCTCCCGAGCTTTGAATGTTTAAATGCTACCCATTAGTTGCCCAATTTTGAGCCTAAAAGAAAAAAAAATACTTTTCTTGGTACCTTGAATTACTTTGATAAATAATGCTTGGTATGACACCTTTTAAAGTATTACAAAAAGGGCAAAATGGTAGTTGGAAAAAGTATGGGATGAAAAAAGTTAGAAAGTAATTTCTCTTGAGCTATAAATCTCCCCTTCTCCAAACCAATAAAAATGAAATAATCACAAAGAAAAAAAAATGGATAAGGGGATAACGAAAGAAAGTGAGAAATGAAAAAAAAAAAAAAAGAAAGGTGGAAAAAGTAAATCAAAGCCCCCAAAAGGTATTTTAGAAGGTGTCATACTTTGTAATGTTTGATAATCTGTCTAGCCTTCTTGAAATTCCCTTTCCTTGATTTTCCCACCTAACAATAAATCCCATGGCCACATTACAACCAAAGGAAAAGACCTCTTGATTCTTAAGTGTTTTCATTAATAAAGTGGAGATTTGGTTAATAGTCAAGCCTATGGTAAAATACTTTCCTTGAGGAAATGGAGTGAATTGTCATAAATCCTAAAACACTTGAGTGAGGTGAGACGAGTGCCCAAATCAGTGAGAACATGAACTTGAAGAACCTAAGCTTCTAATTGGACTTGAACTTGATTATCTCTTGAGTGCTTATTAAAAATGCCTATTACTTGGATTAGCTTCTAGGGTTTTTGGTTCACTATCCACGCTTTGATTGATTTATCTTATGGCCTGAGTAATTGCTTGAGGACAAGCAAAGTTTTAAGCTTGGGGTGATTTGATGAGTGTGATTTCACCTCATCTTTGTCCATCATTTTGCATGCATTTTCATGTAGTTTAGGCATATTTTTATTAGATTTTAGGTTAATTTTCCTTTGGAACGGGTAAGGCGGTTTTCGTGTGTTGTTTTGCAGATATCAAGGGTAAAATGCTCAAGATCAACCATGATGGAGTTTGGATGAAGATAGGGCTTTAAAAGTGAAGAAAATGAGCCATACAGAGCCCATCACGGCCTAGCCGTGATGCCCATCACGGCCATGATCGAGCAAAACTGAAAAAGAACAAAGGTCAAGTCGAGTCATCACGGCCTGGCCGTGATAGCCATCACGGCCGTGACCCAAAACCACCACAAGTCAGAGCACATCACGGCCCAGCCGTGAAATTCATCACGGGCCATGAAAGGAAGGCTCGCGTCGCGAGCAACATTTCACGTCGCGAGAATGCTGGATTTTGTAAAAGTACCAGAAACAGAGACCGTCACGGCCTGGCCGTGATGGCCATCACGGCCGTGACGCACATTACTTGGACCTGAAGAAACCGAAATAGATCAGATTTTGAGTTGGTTTGGGACTCTAACTTCCCAATTTCTATAAATAAGGATCAAGGCATCAGATCAGAGAGGGAGGATCACATCCATATCATCTAGGACATATTTTGGCTACATTATAGAGCTCTCTTCTCCTCTCCTCTTCTTCTTTTCTGATTTTCACTATGTTGTCAACCCAGCTTGTCATCTCCATGGCAAGACTGGAGTAGTAGTTTGTTTCTAGGGATTGGGGCTCTGCCCGAGTTTTGTAAATGTTGTTGATTTGATGTAAAATCGTTGTTGATTTCGTTATTGTTTTAGATCTGATTTCTAGTGTGTTAATCACTCGTAAATTCGGCAACCGCTTATTTGCGTGACGTAGACGTTCTAAGGAGGAACCTAGCGGTGAACTTAGGATTTCTAGGGTATTTCACTCGTAAAATTTGGCGGCCACTGGTTTGTGAGATGTGGATGATCCAAGGAGGAACCTAGCGGTGAACTTAGGTTATTTGCATGACTGAGACATTCTAAGGAGGAACCTAGCGGTGAACTTAGGTGTCGGACCTATAGAAGTCAGACTTGGGACTGAAATCACGAGAGTTAGAAGCCGTCCCTCGAGAAGCAACGAGTTGTCACGGAACGCAAAGGGTCCAATCTGGGATCGACTACCACGAGAGTAGGGGTCGGGTCAATTGGGCACGGCTTTTGTAACCCGAGAGGGAGCTTAAGCTATTAGAGGATAAACTCGCCTTCAAGGCAATTTCGGTAATCAACAAAGGTAAATCAGATTAGCAACATAAACAACCTCAAAGGTAACCCAAATCCCTAGGAATCCATTTAGATCAAAACCCCAAAAACATTTGTTTTCTATTTTAATTGTTCTCTGCTCATCTATCTCTTAATTTCAAATTCAAACCTTTTCAAAATATAAAAATCCTTTTAAAACTGTCCAGATTTAATCGATTCGAAAACCGATTGCGATTCGGGAACACAGTCTCTGTGGGTTCGATATCTTTTATTACTTGACGGCAATCCGGTACACTTGCCGGAATCGCAGAGTCGCGTCGCGCTCGACACGCGCGACGACACATCAGAACACCACTTCAACTTCGGAATTATGGAAGAGTATAACTTGGACGTTAGCAAGTACATAAATGCTGATGGATGGGATGGTATGTTCTTAGAGAAAGTCTCTATCTACCCCAATCTCATTAGGAACTTCTGGAGGAAACCTAAAATCACTGAAACTGAGATTATTGGCTTCGTGTTGGGAAAGAAGGTGATTGTCTCTGAGAAGACCATTTCTGATGCTATTACATGTGCCCAAGAAGGTTTGGTGATTTCTGACACTTGGGAGGAAGACCTAGGTGGTTCTGAGACCATTGTTGTTACCCTAATGAAGGAAAACACTGTAAGAACTCACTCCTGGAAGTCTGCCGAAATGAAGGATGAAATCAGAGTCTTCCATCAGATTCTGAACAAGACTGTCCTACATAAGACTGGCTCCAAGGACAACCTCTCCTCTCTTCACAAATTATGCCTGTGCAATCTCTACTGGGAAACCAAAGTCAACCTTCCTTGGATTCTGTTTAACAGATTCAAACATGCGATGCAAAATAGAAGGAATCTCTCTGCCATTCCTTACACTCATCTTCTATAAAAAATCTTCAGGCATCAAGGTGTTTATGATGTCCTTGCTGCTATGTCTGAGGAAGAGCAGAATAAGATTCTAACTGAGAAAGGGATGTTAGCTGCGGATTTTGGGAGAAGCAATCTCTCAGGCATGCAACTGAGTACTTACAAGAAAACTGCTCTGGCCAAGGCAGAAGAAACAATGAAGATCAAGGAAGAAATGATTGAGTCCAACAATGCTAAAGTCCTAGGTATGAAAAGAGGAACTAGGCAGAAGACCACTGCTAGTAGAAGGCCTATGCCAAAGAGACCTACTGATGGAATTGTCATCAGGGAACATACAGCTGCTGCCCCTCAACCTACACGCTCTCAGAAGAGGACAAGAAATCTGATCTTGTCACATAATGATGATGAGGATGATGAAGATAGAATTCCCATCTGCTCTATTCTGGAGAAGCAGAAAGCTGTTGCTACCTATGTTGCTGCTGTTGCCCCCTCTGCCATTCCAACTAGGAGAAGGCAACCACAGAGGAAAGGCAAAGCTGTATTTGGAACTGAGGTAACCCTACCTACTAATGACCCTATTAAGTTAGCAGTAGATGCCCTAGTTTCTAGCTTTGAGCAAAGGGTAGATAATTCTGGATCTACTATGAAAGATGATGTGTACATTCCCACACCCCTCTCACCATAAACAAACCTTCAAGACCAACCACATATAGCCTTAACCCCTAAATCAACTTTCCAATCCATTATCTCTGCTGATGATCCCTTGTTCAACCAACCTGATGATGGTGTTTGCCCTGGTTCCCCTTTCCCTAATATTAGAAAAATCAAATTTCCCTGTATTGATCCTTCAGTTTTGTATGAAGGAAAAGCTGAAAATTGGGCTAAAGTCAAGAGAGACTGGAAAATCTTATTCCACACCCACCAAACTGAAACTGAACCTATTCTAACTAGATGGAATCCTCTACCACAATATGAGCATGAACCTGCAAACATCTATTCATATTGGGTTAACCCTGAACCTCTTACACCTACTGGACCATTTCCATCTGAATCATTCAATTCCCTTGGACCTCTTCTCACCCATTTACCACAAAAGATATTCCTTCCTATAAAGATTTACCCCAACCTAATTAAATCTCCACCCTTCAAACCCTTCACTGAAGGAGTTCAAAGGCACGTCATTTCAGATTGGCACACTGACCCTGCCAAGAAGGATCTCTCTGATGACACATGCCAAAGGTCCAGATCATACAGACACGTCCCCTTCATCATGGACAGAAACACTACCTGGGAAACATTTAAGCACCCCAATGTGTATGGTAGAGCTGCAGATTTTGTTGATACATTGATGTATGAGATGTTAAAGTGGGAGTTTAGCCACTTTAGAATTGACAGAGCAGCAAACTTTGTCCCTCCA
Organism: Sophora flavescens; assembly: GCA_030762895.1. Lineage (NCBI taxonomy): Eukaryota > Viridiplantae > Streptophyta > Magnoliopsida > Fabales > Fabaceae > Sophora > Sophora flavescens. The sequence goes on along the minus strand of CM061066.1, from coordinate 108,618,581 downwards.
ACCTGGCTAAGACATTCATCGGCAACCAATATTGGGGTCAAGCCATACATGATTGCTCCAAGACCGCCAATGCTAGATCTCAACAAAGACAAAGACAAGAATAGAAGAATTTTCAAAGGCAAGAAGCCAGCAAATGAGTCAATAATGCTGGATCTCAACTCTGAACCATTTGACAACACACTACTAAAATTTTGGCAATCTCTCCATTGAAAAAGTCTCTGAAAAGGAACCTGCAGTTGATTTATGGAAATCACATGTAATTCACTGCACAAGAGAAGCCTCCACTTCAAGACTAACTCAAGAAGAGAAGAAAGTCATTCCAACTGTCAGGAAAATGTGGCCTTTCTGACTGCAGATTCATAATCATCAATGATATCTTTGGCCTGCCTGTCACTAGTCTCCACCTTGAAAATGAAGATACCATTCAATGGTTCAAGAAAGTACCTGAACTAGTACTTCAGTATGCTATCTCACCTCCTTCATCACCTCCATCAGAGGACACTGATGAAGAAATCATTATTGAAGATCCTATTGTAGAGCATGAAGCTGTTAAATTGATAAATGAGCATGAGGAAGTTGCTGAGTCTATTCCCAGACGAAGTACTTCAGAAAAGCACTCATCTCAACCTCTAGCTCTCACAATCATTCACCCTCAGGATCAATCCCTACAGTCAAGAGCATTGGACACCCTGCCTAGTCATGCACATGCTCAAGACAGTGCTGAAAGCTCTAGACCATCACTCTCTCTGCCTCCAAACTTTGAAGAGATAATTGGTAGGATTATTGAGGAAAGAGTCAAAATTGAAGTGAAGGAGCAAGTAAAAGAATACGTTACAGAAGCCCTGGTTCCAACAAATATGATGATGAACCAGATGACGAGCATTATGCTCAACTTTCAGCAAAGCCAAAATCTGCCTACAGAGATCCTTGCTCCTTCACCAAATCCTGATCAGAATCAGTACCAAAACCCTCCTCCTCCGCCTCCACCTTCCTCTTGACTTCTTATTCTTTTCTCTTTCTTTTTACTGACACTGATGTTCCACTCCTTTACCTTTCTGTCTAATGAAAAAAAATGGGGAGAAAGGAAGAGAATTAAATTAATAAGAAAAGTCAATTTTTGAAAAGCATATATCTGTTTGCACATGCATGTCTATGCCTATGCTTTAAATTATTCTATATCTGTTGTCTTGAATGTGCTGATATTGTTTACTACGATTTCTTTATTGTTATGATATATCCTAAGTGTACATACTCTAACTCTGTCTGATATGATATAAAATATTTGCTCTGAACTTATCTATAAGCTTGATTAAATCTATAATGCTCTGATATGTAATTGCTCTGATACAATCCGGATCTGATAAGTTATATACATGTGTTGTTAAATGTTTGAATGCTTTGTCTTAGGGGGAGCTTTGTAAGCTCTCTTAGACTTTGCTACTCAAATTTAATTAGTTTTTGCCATCATAAAAAAGGGGGAGATTGTTGTAACCAAAGTGATTTGGATTTAAATAATCTCTATGTTTTGATGTTAACAAAAGGATTAAATTTGCTTGGGAAAGTGTTAGTTGAAATCTAACATGTGCTATTTAGTTTTACAGGAACACTTAAAATTATAAGACATGGAAACTTAGAATAAGTTTTCATATGTATCTGCTTGGACTCATAAAGACAAATGCACGTCCACTCGTATAGATGGGCTACTCAATGTTTTGGTAAAGTTATTTATTTATTTGAGTGGACTGGTTTCTTTAAGTAGATGATGCCCTAAATGTTTACTAGATGGATTTTAAGTTTAAAATTAAATAGACTAGTTTTAACTTGCCACGTCAGTAGACGAGTTCATTGATCGAGTAGACGAACTCTAATTACCACGTCACTAGACGGAGATTAAGATAACTCACAGAGATATAGCTAGTCCAAAAACTTAATAGGAGAGGAGAGAATATACCACGTCAGTAGACGAGTTATATGAAAGAGTGAATAGACTTCGTTGTTACACATAAATGTGTAGATGAAGATTTTTTTTAATAGACGAGCTTCTATCTCTAATGAATATGTTGTTCTAAAAATGAATAAATGCAATCTGACCCACAATGAATTTATTTCAAATGATTGATATTTAATTCAATAGAATATTTGTTCTTTCCATTTGTTTTATCCGGTTAATGCTTTGTTTCCTTGAGATAAAATCATAGTACCATCAAGGAAATACAAAAAGTAAATAGTACAATGAGGAAATAAAAAGTGACTTGTACGAATTCTTCTTTACTGCGGGAAAAATCTAGATTGTACACAAAAGAGGAAAGAAAGTTTTCAAGGTACAAATTGCTCAGAAACAATGACCCTCTATCATGTGCAAATGTGATAACAAAGAGTACATTTCAAAAAGGCCAAAATCAAGCTATCAGTCACAACGGATATCATGCATTCAATGCTATCTCTAAACGGGACTATTCAACATAACCGTTGAAGAAATACAAGTGAAGTTGAATGTCATTATAAATAGAAGACCTCTTATACTGAAGAACAACTTTTGCTTGCCCAACTTCTGCCAATACACTACTTGCTTGAACAAGCTCTTATTCTTTCATTCTTTCAAAAGCAAAAGTCTGTAATCGTTTAGTTTGAATATTGTGAAAATATTCAACAGATCTTAAACTTTCATATCCTCACACATAGTGAGTTAAGAAGATCATAAGTTAAATCTCTTTGTTAGATTAGAGCCAAGAGAGGCTTGGTGAGAAAGGAATAATTGTAAGTGAGACACCCCATTGTGCCCCATTATATTATTAGATTAAGACCTTATTATTTATTTAATTAATCGCATGTTTATCGTTGAAAAGATGTAAAAATTAAAAACTTATTTACTAACCCTATAACTTCTGCAAATTAAACACACCAAAGTTATAATATATAAATACACACATATTTGTTCATTACATTACCAAAACACTATTTAGGGTATCTTATCAGTAGGATCCCGCACATGTATTTAGTTATACAAACTGCTTATAATCAGTGGAAAATAAAATATCTTATAAGACTCACTGGCCCTAGACACTAAACTACATTACTGGAATCCACAGCTCGTCCTCCCACCTCTGGTTCATACGGAGTTCCATCTAACTCCTCAGTAACTGGTTCCTCCATCGGGTCTTCTCATACGATCACATCAGAAATAAAATACAACACACAAAAAGATATAGGGGATAAGAAACATTTCTATCATCAAAAGCGGAAAAAAGTCATAGCATATCATACAATAAATGTCACAGGCAATCAACATACATAACTAACAAATCATCCTCAAATTAATGTACCATCCTCTACCCCAATCTCACACAACTACACTTTTATACTGACGTGGCCACCACTAATCCTGTCACACATTCCTCGTTAGGAATGTCAGTCAGTCGTCCAGGTGACGTGTTCCCAATACCGGTGCACATTTTCATCCATGGTGAGAATGCTCATGCAAAGCAATGACACTATAGCAGCATAATACAGTCGGTGCACACCCTGGTTCTCTCTCATCTCTATCAAGGGAGCCCATGCATAGCAATGACACTATAGTTGCACAACTTAAATTCTAAGGTGGAACGTTCTAATGAGAACTCTTGACCTCGTATATTCCAAATATACAGTTGTGAACAACGACGTAAACACATGAATATCACTAACCCATATTAATAGCATCCTAGTGCCTTAACCTTCCATCAAAGTCTTAACACATATTCTATGTCACCCTTCCTCTTTAAAATAACTCATTTAGGTTAGGCACCTCTAAGTCACTATTATCCTCACACCCAAACAATTATCTCCCGAACAATATATATACCTTTGCTTAAAATCCGCTAAGCACAATATTAAAACTAGGCAGATCATGCATAACACAATATCAACAACATATTCCAATATCACCAAAATAACACAATATCAATTTAATAATGATAATAAAGTCAAATCAACCATAAAGGAGAAAAGAGAAAAGAAGTTTCTGTGAGTGTCTACGGGGCGTCGAAGTTCCACAAGGTTACTCTTCAAATGTTAAGAGGCTTGTCCCAATTATGGTTATAAGTCTTGTTTAAAGTCATATTTACAAGTTTTATTTTTCTTGATATTTACAAGTTAATTTAAGTTATGTTTGATATAACTCGATTCTTATTGACACTTCATTTTTTTTGTGTGTCTAAATAGGCATACATGACTGATCACGAGGACATCCCTCCTTCGCGCAGCGGGTCGGATACCCCGCTTAAATTCAAAAAGGGTAGAGGTGCCACACGGTTAAGGAATTTGATAGTCAATCATGGTGGTAATCAAAGGATACAGATCCAGTCTGATAAACGTTGCAAGCCTGTAGGGCCAATGGCTGATCAGTTTCACAGTTTTGTGGGCTTCGTTGCTCGAAGAAAGACTAGCATTCTTATTGAGGATTGGGACCATATACCGGAGAGTGTGAAGGATAAGATATGGGACAGCATCATGGTATCTATACTTTAATTGTCTTTTTTGTATTTGTTTTATTTAACCATGTTAATATCATACACTAATTTCTCCATTTTATTGTCTAATATAGCTCTCCTTTGAAGTGCCCAATACCAAGCATATGAGGAGGACGTGGATAAAGTATGCGGGTGAGTGTTGGAGGCAATTTACGACGGACCTGGGCAGATACTATATATTTGGGCAGCGTGACAAGTCCCTACTTGAAACATACTCGTTTCTTGACCAGGAGACTTGGGATCGTTTTGTTCAGTCCTGACATGAGGCCTCCCACTAGGTTAACTGAATTGAGCCATCTGTTAATTTTATTAATTTTATTAATTTACGTAATACAGTTGTCTATCATTTATAACAGGTGAAAATGAAAATGGCGCAAGACATCTATAAAAATAATGTCTACCCCCATGTCATGGCTCGTGTAGGATATGATGGTCTTAATATAAAAATGATGGAAGAGGAAAAGAAAAGACTCCAGGAAGAAGCATCTCAGGCTGATCCTAATGCTAAAAACCCTCCAGAAGTTGTTGATCAACCTCCATCCCCACACCATAAGTCATGGAAGAGAGCCCGACTAAGAAAATTGGGACAATATACAACAAACGAGACACGTCGGGTAGCTGAGAAGATTGTAAGTTTATTTTGAATTCTAATTGTAATCTTAACAATCTTATCCATTGTCTTACAAAAATTAATGTGACATTCTATGTGTTGTAGGATTCCTTGGACGAGCAGGCCATTCAAGGAAGTTTTGTGCCTAAAGGACGCAAAGATATTTTGGCTACTGCGATTGGTAAGACAGGCCACCCTGGCTGTGTCATTGATGTTGGATGGGGCATTTGCATTCCCAAATACCATGGTTCATGTTTACACCATCGTCCCGGGGAAAATGTAGTTGAGAACAGCTAAAACGAGAGATTGCAGATGAGCTTAGACGAGAGATTACCTAGCAGATGCAAACTTTTGCTATTTCCCAGTAAAATACCGGTGTCTCACCCTCTGTCCGTGTGAACACCAAGGGGTTATGTGATCCTCCTCATTAGCCTGATGACATGTAGGAGGATCCTGACATGTGTGAGCTGTATGTTGATGATAATCATGACCACTTAGTGGCATTTGGGAGGCACACAACTTGGGAAATACCTTACACAATCGGTCATTAGGAGATGATGAGGTGAGGGTGGTGGTTGAAGATATTTGAGATGCTGATGCTCGATTCCCTGTGCCCATTGAGGATGTTCAAATAGTAGGCCAGGCCCTCGGTAATTTCATCTCTTGGCCGAGAAGACTTCTGAGGTTTTTTGTTTCAGCCAAGGTATTCAATTACTTGTATTTTTCTAAATTTACAATAGAAATAATTTAATTGTGTTTATTAATGCTTTTTTTGTTGTTTAGGATTTTGAAAATGATGTTCCACCCAAAAAGTCTCATCTAGGAAGACCCGTGAAGTCTTCTTCTGGCAAGGTATTCATATAATCATTCCATTACTTACAATTGAATTAACTTAACCGTGTTCACTAATGTTTTATCTTTGTTGATTAGGGTATCGACGAGGGGGATCACTCTGATGCTCTTGAACGTCTGGCTATAATGGTTGTGAAACTTGCGACAAATCTGGATTCCATAGAGTTGGAACACGATGGCAGGCCTGATTAACCTTTCAATCTCCCCGCAAGGGACTTTATGGAGATAGCTCTTGATGGTGAAAAGGTTTGCTGGTCGTGCGTCTCATTATGGTGCACGTAAGTACATTTTTTATTTGTTAGTTTAACTAAATAAGTTTTCAATACTATTATAATTAACATGTTTTTTCAATATATTAGGTATTTGCATCGCCAATGTATTGTTAGGGGCAACCTCTATATTTATGGATTCATTGACCCTGGCCTCATTGAGGGTGAGACACTTCCCCCAGATGAGATTACTGCGAGCATGTGGCATATGCTTGGTCGACGCAACAAACAGTGCTACCTAGCACCTTGCCTCAAGAAGTAAGTACAAGTATAAAAGTGATTTATAATTATCTGTGATTTGTCACTAACTCTTCCCAACTGCAGTGAACATTGACAATTATTGGTCTTATGTCCTAGTTCGAATGTTGTGGTGCTCTTCTGTTCGTTGGGAAGAAGAGCGACGAAGGAACTCAAGGCCATTGTTGAAACGTAAGCTTTTAATTTTCTTATTTAGTACTGCATTTGTTTTATTAATTACTCGGAAATCTGTAACATACTTTAAGTGTATATTTTCTTGTGATAGATCTATAGACGCACATCGCATGTTAGATGGTACTAGGCCTAGGCCTATTAAGTGTATTTTCCCTAACATAAGTATTTTATTAGTACCCGAGATTCAATTGAAATATACAATATAGTTAATGTTAAGTGTTTACTCATTATATTCAAATCGGGTTCATTTGTAGTCTCATAGGCAACGTGGCTCATGGGAGTGCGGCTACTATGTTATGTAGTGGATGCTCGACATTGTATCCTGTGGAATTACTGAAGGATGGATGACGGTAAGTAATAGAATTTGTAATAAGTTATATATTAATTATGTTTTGTTTTAGTCTGACTATCTGTAACGTTTAATTAATCTTATGTTACATGCAGATATTCGACACTCGGGATCCACTATCTAAAGATGACATTATGGACATAAAGAAGCATTGGGAAACCTTCTTTCTAGAGTTAACTGGGAATTAATGGGTGATCAAATACTCATCTATGTGTAGTTTCTTTGGTATCATATTATTTAGTTTGAATTTATGACATTCTATGTATTTAGTTAAGATTTTTAGTTAATATAGGACCTTGAATGAAATCTTGGTTATAAGGGATTCTGTTGAGAATATTTAGTTTCTTTTTGTTGGGACTTTGGCTGTACAAATGAAACAGGGAAAGAATTGTAATTGGTGTAGGCCTGATTTAAAAAAAAATAAAGAACTTTCAACATCGGTTATTGATAAAAACCGATGTTGAAAGTTGACTTTAGACATCGGTTTATAAAGGAACCGATGTGTAAAGTGATTTTCAACAGAGTTAGAAAACGTTGAAAGTTCACTTTAGACATCGGTTAAAATTTTAACCGATGTCTAAAGTACACTTTCCACATCGGTTTTGACAAATAACCGATGTGTAAAGTTATTTTCAAAAGAGTTAGAAAACGTTGAAAGTGTACTTTAGACAATGGTTAAAATTTTAACCGATGTGTAAAGCATACTTTAAACATCGGTTCATAACCAATGTCTAACACCAGCACATACAACATCGCCTGTATACACATCGGTTCAAAAACCGATGTTAAAACCCATAATTAACCGATGTTAAAAGTGTTTTCTACACTAGTGATTACATCCATTGTCCTTAACATTTCACCTTGATCTATCATCCTTGAAGGACATACTTAAAACTTAATCCTTTCTTTCTTCTTACTACTGATCCACTAGAGAACCTTATTTCAACATTTAACTCCCGCAATTAACACCACAATTAATACTACCCTAACTTCCTACTTCATGTATCCAATCACAGTCCTAGTTCCTTAGAATGTATTTCACTATTCTAGATTATATCAAAAACACACATTTCAAGTCTCCAAATAAACATCTCAACACTCCTTAAGATAATCTGCAATCAAAAGAACAACACCTGTTAGGATTATCTAACTCGACAAATTTGAATTTTTCTAGTAACCTCAATTTACATCAGAAATCATCTTTTCTGCTCATATTCAACTTAGGTGAAATTACTATATACACTTTCGTTTATTCTTCCCAAAATCATACAATTCATCTTAACTATGAACAGTAATCATTTCCCTAGGTTCCATAATGATACTATGCCTCGATCAACATTTGACTTATAGTAATTGTCTTACTGATATTAATCTTAAGAGTTCACATCCTACCAGTCACAACTATACCTCAACAAAAACTCTCATCATTTCTTGTCTATCATGCTACTTAGACAAACAAATAAGGTCTACCATCTATCAAATACATACCTTTTACCATTTATCAAGTGTGAGCAGAGTTTCAAAAAGCTGAAGGACAGGTTGACTACATCACCTGTGTTAACTTTACCCAATCCGTTAGGACAGTTTGGCGTATACTGTGATGCGTCATATCAAGGTCTAGGTTGTGTTCTAATGCAAGAGGTAAGAGTTTTGGCTTATGCTTCCTGACAATTGAGAATTCATGAGAGGAATTTTCCGACTCATGATTTGGAGTTAGCAGCCAGAGTGTTCGCATTGAAGATATGGTGACACTTTCTGTATGGAGCGAAGTTTAATGTATACAGTGACCATAAAAGTCTGAAGTATATTTTTGACCAAAAAGAGTTGAATATGAGACAGCGGAGATGGATGGAGTTTATCGAAGACTATGAGTTTGATTTACTGTACCATCATGGGAAGGTGAATGTTGTAGCGGATGCCTTGAGTAGGAAATCATTGCATGTATCCGCGATGATGGTTAAAGAGTTGGAATTACTGGAACAGTTCAGAGATTTGAACTTAGGAATGGAGTTGGTTGATGATAAAATTTGCTTAGGTATAATCACTATTAGTAGTGATTTTATGAAAGATCTTAAGGATAAACAAGTTCAGGATCTATATCTACAGGAGATAAGTAGAGGTATAGATGAGGGTAAGATTTATGAGTTTAGTAGAGGAATAGATGGTGTACTGAGGTTTAGGGATAGAATATGTGTGCCAAAGGATTTAGAACTTAGGAAAATGATATTAGAAGAAGCACATAAGAGTAAATTGAGTTTTCATCCTGGATCCACTAAGATGTATCAGGATTTGAAGAAAATGTTTTGGTGGACCAGGATGAAGAAAGAGGTAGAAGAGCATGTATTATCTTGCCTGGTGTGTCAGAAGGCTATGATTGAACATCAAAAGTCGGAAGGGTTATTACAATCGTTGGATATCCTAGAATGTAAATGGGATAGCATCTCTATGGATTTCGTGATTGGGTTACCACGAATCCTAAGAGACATGATGCGATTTGGGTTATCATTGATAGGTTGACGAAGTATGCTCACTTCTTACCTATTGGTGAGAGTTATAGTTTAGAGAAGTTGACCCAGATTTATATCAACGAAGTTGTTAGGTTACATGGTGTGCCGTCAAGTATTGTCTCATACTGAGATCCTAGATTCACATCTAGATTTTGTAGACAGTTGCACAATGGCTTGGGAACAAAATTGAGAATGAGTTCTGCTTGTCATCCCCAGCCAGAGAGGACAATTCAGTCATTAGAAGATCTCTTGAGAGCCTGTGTGTTAGAGCATACTGGCAGTTGGGATGAGTTCTTGCCATTGATTGGATTTACTTACAACAATAGTTTTCACAGTAGTATTGGAATTACACCATATGAGGCTTTGTATGGTAGGAGGTGTAGGATGTAACACCCCGAAAAATGCATCATATGTTTATTAATTAATTATGTGATTAAATTGTTTGAGAAATACAATTTAACAATATAAATAATGTTTACTGCTTATACCTGAGAATTCAATAGAATTCGAATTAAAAACTCATATAAGAACCAGACTGTGTTTTGACACCAGTATGAATTTACACTGTAAATTTGTGAATTCCTTGAACCGATATATGTCTGAGGAAAATAAATAATAAAATAATTGTTTGGGTATCTCTGAATTATTTTTAGACGGAACTGGTGAAAATATTATTATTTTAATTGAGCCTGCTAAGTTTAAAATCGGAATTAAGGGCAAAGCAGTAGAGGAAGTAGATCACTGGGAAGTGTAAGACTTAGTGTCAATGATTTGACCCTGGTTTGACAAGTTGTCGTACTTTATATAGAAGTTTAGAGTACTTTTTCTCCCTAATTACTAACCTACCATTGAACCAAGATTACTCCCTAAGGTTAATAGCTAAAATAAACAAATACCCTCCACTCATTTTAGACTCACTTACACGATTCAACCCCAACCACACACTATTCCCTCATTCTCTTTCATTTACACGGCAGCCACACTCCCACACACACTCACTTTTCCTTTTATTTCAAACTTCATCTCTTTCAAGTTACCAAAGCTCCCTTCCTCCTCCATCCAAGGTGAAATTCGGCCAACATCATAGCTCCTTCATCCTTTCTTTTTTTTTTTTTTGAAAAACCAACACCATATTCAACTCCTCTACATCATTTAGGCCCATGTTCTTCTCACTATTTTCATTTTAGATCAAGTTTCAAAATTGGTCATTTCTAGCCATTCTCATAACTTCATCATCCACATGCTTACTTGAGAAACTAACACCATATCTACAATCCCCTCAACCATTTGAACACAAGTTATTTCACACCCTTTTTAAATTTAAAGGCTTCTAGCAAAAGTGGGTATTCTAACCCAAGAGCTCTAAACCCTTTGTGACACCCTAAAACGCGGCATCACATGGTTACCTGTTGCGGAAAGGAAACTTATTTAAAACGTTGACGGAAAAATAACCTTTTATATAGGGTTACTGAAAAAGGGTACTCAATTTTTTTTTTGTTAAAAGAAGTTAACAAAAGGTGATGAACACTCAGAACATGAAAATAAACATCACACATATAAATATAACTTTCCCACTTGGGATCTTAGGTTTGATCACAAAACAGGCCTTGTCGAACTGGTCAACATACACTAAAACAGCTACTGAAGAAACGAGTAAAAAAGAAACATCAAATCAGGGATAGGGAACTGGGTACAAGACTTAAAAGATGGCTCTAAAAGCCTAGGGACTATCGGGACAACTCCAAAAGCCGACGAACGATCTACCAATGCCTCCTGCATGCAGAGTGACCACAAACGCTACCCCCAGACGAGATATCAGATGCCGGATCGATAACGTCACAGCAATCGTCGATAGGGAAGTCGTCATCTCCGGGATCCTGTGGATGGTACTATGGCTCCTCCTCCTCCTCGTCCCCGATACGTCACGGTCGTCGCACCCTCATGTATAGTCCAGTTCCCTGCCGTCCCAGCATAATCAAACACTTCGCTCCTCGAGTTCGACTGTGCCAAGGGAACGTTTGGATCCATCTAAAAGCACACGCATACCCGATACAAGAAAAGAACAGAACATACAGATGTGCAAGAGTGAGATACCATCATAAGATATATCCCACAACAACCATATACATGATACATACATCACATAATCATATAAGCAGTTAAATCATGCATGTACATAACATAACAGTATTATATCAAAGGGTCTCAAACCCGCACAGTCAACCTTTGAAAATATGCATGGCACTTCAATATCAGGCTCTAACTTAATCTCATGAGATATCAACACCTTTTTCCACTGGAGAAGAATTAGAGTTGCCTCCATACCCTCATGCATTTAAGGTCTCAGGACGAGCAACGTCACATGTGCCTCTGAACCGGTCACATGGACTGACTCCCAAATACCACCTTGTATCTGATATGTAAGTAGGCACGTCTGCCTGGGGAAATGCACATGAGAAAATATTTTATTCAAAAGGTTTTCTTTGTGTTCATTCTTTTTCGCTGTCACAGCTCAAAGCTAATGACTTAATCATCATTTCCCCATCACTTGAAAACATAGAACCATAGGACACACAGTCCAAATGCTCAATCACAACACCCGAGACCAATGCACCAGTCCTAGGCTTGTGGTCGTAGAAAACAACATTCATTTTTAACAACATTCATCACAACGTGGTTAGGACACACAGTCCACAACAACGTGATTAGGACACAGTCCACAACAACGTGATTAGGACACACAATCCACAACAACGAAATCAGAACGCACTGTCCTGGATTCTGAGAATTGGACCCTCAGTCCAGAACATCATGAATAGGACTCATTTCCCCGAATTAACACTGCTCCAAGATCACGTGCGTATAACTGAATATTAGAGGCGACGTCTCGCGTACTAGATTCTCTTTCTTAAGTACTTATTTTTTGTTCAGTGAAAATCAAATTCAAAACCGAATCCTCGATAACCTATCCAGGCTACCGGAAAGTTTCTAAAACATTTAGGAGAAAACCTTTTCTTTGAAAATCTTTTATAAAGCATCTTTGAAATACTTTTATCTTTGAAAATCCCCAATAGGATATTGCCAAATAATCTTGAAAGTTTTCACTTGAAGACACATAGTTCCAAAAGGATTTTTCTCTTGTATAACAAAATTTCACCAAAACAATTTCAACATTTAAAACAAGTACTTAAAGTTAATGAGCATTTAGAAAAGAACACCAATCCCTTCATCTTCAAAGCTTATTAAGGTTTTTAATCCTTATAATAGTTGAGAACACACACAAGTCTGGCTTAGCAAACTTTCAATCAATAGCAGTATATATCCTCAGTTCAATGCTAATATCACGGTTGAAAGCAGTTCATCATAGATATGGATTATAACATTTAGAACAAGCACAACTCAACATTAGATAATAGCGTAACAGTTCAAGTACATTAGATAACCAAGTAAGCTCAATCAACATATAAATATCCAGTTAAACACATACACACATGCATATAGTTATTGAATATCTTTAGGAAATTCCCTCTTACCTCACGTCGGCGTTAAGAGTTTTGGATTTGAAAAGAAGGTTCGCGAACGTCCTTGCTTCTCCGGTGATGGAAGTCTAAGGTTACCAACATAAAATCATGAGTTAAAAAAAGAAATCAACTCGAGAACACTAACCACAAGGTATAGGTTGGGTTCATACAATAAACTAGGATTAGAGGTTTCTGAAATTTATGCGACTCTTGGATTTATGATCCTTAAGTCCTAGAAGGTCATAAACATCAATCTTTTAACAAGGTTGAATTAAAAATCCGACTAAGTACCTTGACTTAGGGTTTCGGCCAAGCATAGGTAAATAGGCTAGGAATTTCTAAACTTTCCAATCTCTTTAGGTTAGCATCCATACATAGTAAGGAGCTTGAAACCATGATCATTTCGGAAAATGGAAAAAATCAAATGTCTTAGACCATGAACTCTTAGGTTCGACCTTAAAAAGTTTGTGAGGATAGAGATCTTTAAATCATCTAATCTTTTGGACATAGCATCCTTTAAGATGAAGGAGCTTTAATCCATAATCATCTTGGAAAACAAAATAAAATAACACATCCTAGGTCAAATGTTACATTCGGCCATAATAGGAAAATACAACAAGAAAATATTTTAAACTTTCCAATCACTTAGACATAGCATCCTTTAACATAAGGAGCTTTTTAGTCTATGATCACTTTGGAAAACAAAACTCAACATCTTTGCCAAACCCATTTAAGGTTTCGGTCTTTTCAAGAAGTAGAGGTTAGAAATCTTCAAACTTTCCAATCTCTTGGACTTAGCACCCTTCTATATTAAGGAGTCTTAATCCTTGATCATTTTGGAAAACAAAACTTAAACACCATTGCCTTAAAACTCATTGGTTTTGGTCTTTACATAAAAATAGGGTAAAAATCTTTAAACTTTCCAATCACTTAGACATAGCATCCTTTAACATAAAGGAGCCTTGGTCCATGATCATCTTGGAAATGAAACTCAAATACAAACTCATACATGTAAAAGTTGAAACAAGATTCACCTAAACCATATACATGGTTTCGGCCTCCTTAGGAAGAAGGGGTTAGGAAACTTTGTTTTATACAACCTTTTAGTATGTGATAGTTTGAGTAAATACAAGAATATAGAAAGTGGTTTCAACTTAAAAGGAGTTTTCTACCATTTTTGAGAAGTTTTAGAAGTTAAAAGCATATAAAGGACATATGAAGAAAACTTTGAAATAAAAGATGAAACTTTGAAAATGAACTACATAGAAGTATTACCCTTAACAATATGAACAACTTTGATGAAGAACTCTAAGAGAAAAGCTTGATAAAAATGTAAACTTTGTAAGAGAGATAGAAGAAGAAGAAATGTAGTAAAGTGTAATTGTGAGAAATGGAGGAAAGTGATGAAGTGTGGAAACGAAGAGTGTTTATAGGGAGTGAGAGGAGAGGTCACGGTTTTGGGAGAGGAAGAAAGAAGAGAAGAAAGAAGGTGGGTTGCTTGTAGAGAGGATAAGGAGTTAAGGTGATGTGATGTGATTGAAGAGATAAAGATGAAAAAAGTGAGATTTTTGAAAAAAAAAAAGTCATGATTCACCTTTTGAGGTGTGTCATAACCTTCACATCAAGTCACTTCATGTCACTTCATCCTCTTGATGCTCTACTCCATTGCGTATCATATGATTTCCCCGATCGTATTTCCCGACAATTTCTCCCGGGAAATCCCTAAGATTTGGCCCCGAACAAGATTTTTCGAAAAACTCCAAACCCAAACAAAACATCATAAAAACACTAACCGTCTTGTTCACGAATTAAAATTTGGTCTCTAGCTCAGTAAACTTGTACTGGCAGTGAGAACCCAGATCGGTTTCGTCTGAATTTTCGATCGAAAATTGTATTGTGACTTCATACGGTAAAACAACACAAGAAAATGATTTTACTTTAAATAAAATCATCCTCTGGATTTTATCAAAAATAAACATATTAAAGCATGCATTTACTGATAAGGAAGCATACGAAAAACAGGGTGTTACAACTCTACCCCTCTAAAAAGAATTTTGTCCTAGAAATTACGTACCTTGAAATAACTCAGGGTTCTGCAACTTCATCTTGTCCTCAGCTTCCCACGTTGCTTCTCCGGTTGTCTCATTCCAGATGACTTTGATCAAAGGAATTTGCTTACCTCTGAGCTGCTTTGTCATCCTATCCGCGATTCGTGCCGCGAAGTCACAAAGGACAGGTTCTCTTTTAACTGTACTTTATCAGGCTTTATGATATGTGATGGACCGGGAATGTATTTTCTCAACTGAGAGACATGAAAGACATCATGGATATTGGAAAGAAAGGGTGGTAAAGATATTTTATAAGCTATTGGACCTACACGACGAAGAATTTGGTAGGGTCCAATGAACTTGGGAGTAAGTTTTCTGGACTTTAGTACTCTGCCAATCCCAGTCGTTGGCATGACTCTCAAGAATACATGTTCACCTTCCTCAAACTCTAGAGGTCGTCGTCTCTTGTCCGCGTAGCTCTTCTGTCGGCTCTGATTAATACTCATTTTCCCCTGGATCATCTTCACCTTTTCTATCGTTTGTTGCACAAAGTCTGGACCCAACAGTAAACTCTCACCATCCTAGTACCAACACAAAGGCGTCCGACATCGTCGACCATACAGGGCTTCATAAGGTGCCATTCCAATGCTTGAATGGAAACTATTATTGTAGGTGAATTCTATCAACGGTAGGGACTCGTCCCAACCCCTTACATCCTCCAAAACACAAGCTCTCAGCAAGTCCTCTAGTGACTGGATTGTCCTTTCCGTTTGTCCATCAGTCTGCGGGTGATATGCGGAACTCCATATGAGTTTCGTTCCAAGCGATTTTTGCAAACTCTGCCAAAACCTCGATGTAAACCGCAGGTCTCGTTCTGAAACAATGCTCGAAGGCACACCATGCAGTCTAACAATCTCTCCAATGTACATTTGGGTTAACTTCTCCATAGAGTATCTCATATTGATTGGCAAAAAGTGAGCTGACTTAGTCAGTCGGCCCACTATTACCCATATAGCCTCATAACCCTTCTTAGTCCTTGGTAAACTGGTCACGAAATCCATCGAGATTCCATCCCATTTCCATTCTGGAATATCTAAAGACTGTAACATTCATGCTGGTCTCTGGTGTTCCACTTTGGCTTTTTGACATACCAAACAAGAAGCGACGTATTCCAATACATCTCTCTTCATCCCATACCACCGGTACAACTTCTTAAGATCTTTATACATCTTCGTGGCTCCTGGGTACATACTCAACCTGCTCTTATGAGCCTATTCTAAAATCAGCTTCCTCAGCTTAGCATCATCAGGTACACAGATTCTCTCGCCAAACCTCAAGATTCCATCTGTTCCTTCTCTAAATTCTGACAGAGCTCTTTGACGTACTAAGTCTCTTTCTGTCTGCAGATACTGATCAGTCTCTTGCTTCTCCTTTATCTACTCCATTAATCTAGTTGACATGGTGGTCCAGTTCAGACACAGTTTCTCTGGCGTACTCTCAACTGACAAACTTAGATCTCAGAATTGTTCCAGTAATTCCTGCTCTTTAACCATCATCACTAATGCGTGAATTGACTTCCTGCTCAAGGCATCAGCCACTACATTCGCCTTTCCAGGGTGATACTGTAGTTGAAAGTCATAATCCTTCAGAAATTCTAACCAACGTCTCTGACGCATATTCAACTCCTTCTGATTAAACAGGTACTTCAAGCTCTTATGGTCACTGAAAACATTAAAAGTAGCCCCGTACAAGTAATGTCTCCAGATTTTTAAGGCAAAGACCACAACAGCCAGTTCTAAATCGTGCATCGGATAGTTCCTCGCATGAATCATCAACTGCCTCAAAGCATAAGCTACAGCTTTCCGATTTTGCATCAGCACACAGCCCAAACATTGATGCGAAGCATCACAGTAAACCTTAAAAGATTCCTTGGGATTAGGTAGGATCAATACCGGTGAGGTTGTCAACCTCCTTTTCAGCTTTTGGAAGCTTCCGTCACAAGCTTCCGTCCACACGAACGCTTGGTCCTTACGAGTCAACTGGGTGAGAGGTCCTACAATCTTCGAAAATCTCTCAATGAACCTCCTGTAGTAGCTAGTCAAACCCACAAAACTACGGATTTCTGTTGCCGTTGTCGGTCTTTCCCATTCCAAAATAGCCTCGACCTTCATCGGATCCACATCAATTCCTTCACGGGATATTACATGACCCAAGAATTGAACTTGATCCAACCAAAACTTACACTTCTCTGGTTTCGCATAGAGTTGCTTCTCTCTCAGGATCTGAAGAACAAGGCTAAGGTGTTCAGCATGAGTCTCCTTGTTCGGAGAATAGATCAGAATGTCATCAATGAAGATGACTACGAACTGATCCAAAAAGGGATGAAAGATCCTATTCATATAGTCCACGAATATAGTGGGTGCATTCGTCACTCCAAACGGCATCACCAAATACTCATAATGCCCATAGCGTGTTTGAAACGTTGTCATAGGAACATCTTCTGCTTTTACTCGTATCTGGTGGTATCCTGACGCAAGATCTATCATTGAAAACACTGTCGTGTCACGCAACTGATCCATAAGATCATCTATCCTTGGAAGAGGATAAATGTTTTTAATCGTGACTTTGTTTAACTGATGAAAGTCCACACACAGCCTAGCAGTTCCATCTTTCTTCTTTACTAACAGGACTGGAGCTCCCCACGGTGACACACTAGGTCGTATAAACTCTTTCCTCATCAGCTCATCAAGTTGGTCCTTCAAGGTTTCTAACTCTGATGGCGACATGCAATATGGTGCCATGGATATTGGTCCAGTGCCTGGAATCAGATCAATTGCGAACTCGATCTCCCGAACAGGTGGCAATCCAGGTACATCCTCAGGGAAAACCTCCGGAAACTCTCGAACGACAGGTATGGATTCCAAGTCAAACTCGCTCTCGACGTCCAAGGAAAACAGCAGCATGTAACCTTGAGCTCCTTCTTTCAAAGAAGCTCTTACTTGACTAGCAGATAAAAATCCAGAAATCTCCTCCCTAAAGATTAAGGTTTTATGAGCATAATCTATTAGGATATGGTTGAAAGATAACTAATCCATGCCTAAGATTACATCTAACTGTACTAAAGGCAAGCAGATCAAGTCTACAAGGAAATGTCTATTCTGAACGATGATAGGACAGTTTAAGCAAATAGAATTAACAGTCACATGTTCAGCAGTTGGGGTAGAAACAATCAGATTATATGGCAAGGATGAAACATGCAAGTCTAGAATTTTCACACGATCCATCGAAATAAAAGAACGAGTTGCACCTGAATCGAAAAGTACAGACAAGAGATTACCAGTAATGTCGCACTTACCTTGCACAAGATCAGCGGAGTTTGATGCCTCATCACCACTCAAGGTATACACTCTTCCCTTAACGGTTGGCTTGTTTACTCTGGCATGGTTGACAAAATACTCCCTCTTCGGTGCACGACACTCCTTTACCAAGTGTCCCACGCGATCATAGTTGTTACACTTGTAATCCTTCTTCGGGCAAGCATTGGCCAGGTGGCTCGGATCTCCACACCAGAAACATCTCCTTTATTGGCCTTGATCGTTGTTTCTCTGGCCTCCACTTCCTGTCCCCGAAACAATGGGACGAGCTTGTTGTTTCTGGTTGTAGCTAGATGCCTGGTGATACGGCTTCCTCTGGTTCTACTTCCATTTTTAATTATGGCCTTGATTCTGGCTCTTAGGACGAACAGGTCCTCATGCGCTTCCCTAGGTATCCCTTCCTCTATGCATCATCTCAATTTTCCGGTATTTCTCCACTAGTGCTTGGAAGTTTCTGATCTCCAACGGCAATACCGATTCCTTAATCTCGAAGTACAGACCGGCTTCAAACTGCTCACACTTCCATTCCTCACTGGGATTGTCTTGAAAGAAATGGAAATACTTGGCAAGGGATTCAAACCTTGCCGCATACTCCCGTACTGTCAGGTCCCGCTGACTCAGTCTCATGAACTCCTGCTCCTTCTCTTTCCGGGCACTCTAGGGAAAGTATTTGTCTAGAAACTTGCCACGAAATACTCCCCAGGTGATCACCTGGTGCTCAGCCTCCAACAACTGCCTGGTGCCCTTCCACCAGTACTCCTATCGCCCACTAGCTGGAACATGGAATAGGGTACCTTAGATTCCTCTGGAGTGTGTACCAGATCGAAGATCTTCTCTAGCTCCTGAATCCAAAGATCAACCTTTATTGGATCCACGTCTCTATCAAACTGCGATCGATTCTGACGTCGGAAAGCATCCAGATGCCTTCCCTCTGCAGCTTGTTCTGCCCTCTATTGCTCCTATTGGTTCTAGGTTGCAGCATTAGCAGTCTGAAGAGCTATGGCAGCAGCCACATCAGCCAGTGCTTGGGAAGAAAAATCAATTCCTCCATAGCCTCGTCCACGCCCACGAGCACCTCTCTGGTTCATACTGACCTATACCACACAAGCAGTCAGATAACAGCCAGAAAAGGGATGTGAACCACGAGTTATCACACATTACCTCAAAGAAGTAATTCAAACAACATCCAGACAGAGAAAAACACAACTTCAACACAACAGACCTAAACCCAAACATTCCCGAAAGACTCGACTAGCTCTGATACCAACTAATGTGACACCCTAAAACCCGGCATCACATGGTTACCCGTTGCGGAAAAGAAACTTATTTACAACGCTGGTCATTTTCGAAAAAATAATCTTTTATATAGGGTTACTGAAAAAGGGTACTCAATTTTTTTTTGGTTAAAAGAAGTAAATAAAAGGTGATGAACACTCAGAACATGAAAATAAACATCACACATATAAATATAACTGTCCCACTTGGGATCTTAGGTTTGATCACAAAACATGCCTTATCGAACTGGCCAACATGCACTAAAATAGCTACTAAAGAAACAGGTAAAAAAGAAACATCAAACCGGGGATAGGGAACTAGGTACAAGACTCAAAAGATGGCTCTAAAAGCCTAGGGACTATCGGGACAACTCCAAAGACCGACGAACGATCTACCAATGCCTCCTGCATGCAGAGTGACCACAAACGCTACCCCCAGACGAGATATCAGATGCCGGATCGATAACGTCACCGCAATCGTCGATAGGGACGTCGTCATCTCCGGGATCCTGCGGATGGTACTATGGCTCCTCCTCCTCCTCGTCCCCGATACGCCACGGTCGTCGCACCCTCATGTATAGTCCAGTTCCCTGCCGTCCCACCTTAATCAAACACTTCGCTCCTCGAGTTTGACTGTGCCAAGGGAACGTTCGAATCCATCTAAAAGCACGTGCATATCCGATACAAGAAGAAAAGAACTGAACATACAAATGTGCAAGAGTGAGATACCGTCATAAGATATATCCCACAACAACCATATACATGATACATACATCACATAATCATATAAGTAGTTAAATCATGCATATACATAACATAACAGTGTTATATCAAAGGGTCTCAAACCCGCACAGTCAACCTTTGAAAATACGCATGGCACTTCAATATCAGGCTCTAACTTAATCCCATGAGATATCAACACCGTTTTCCACTGGAGAAGAATTAGAATTGGTCAATCTCTAGCCCACCGGGCAGTTGCCTCCATATCGTCATGCATTTAAGGTCTCAGGACGAGCAACGTCACATGTGCCTCTGAACTGGTCACATGGATTGACTCCCAGATACCACCTTGTATCTGATATTTAAGAAGGCACGTCTGCCTAGGGAAATGCACATGAGAAAATATTTTATTCAAAAGGTTTTCTTTGTGTTCATTCTTTTTCGCTGCCACAGCTCAAAGCTAATGACTTAATCATCATTTCCCCATCTCTTGAAAACTTAGAAGCATAGGACACACAGTCCAAATGCTCAATCATAACGCCCGAGAATGATGCACCAGTCCTAGGCTTGTGGTCGTAGAAAACAACATACACTTTTAACAACGTTCATCACAATGGGGTTAGGTCACACAGTCCACAACAACGTGATTAGGACACACAATCCACAACAACGTGATTAGGACACACAGTCCACAACAATGAAATCAGAACGCACTGTCCTCGATTTCGAGAATTGGACCCTCAGTCCAGAACATCATCAATAGGTCTCATGGCTCCGAATTAACATTGATCCAAGATCATGTGCGTATAACTGAATACTAGAGGTGACGTCTCGCATACTAGATTCTCTTTCTTAAGTACTTATTTTTCTTTAAATGAAAATCAAATTCAAAACTGAATCCTCGATAACCTATCCAGGCTATCGGAAAGTTTCTAAAACATTTAGGAGAAAACCTTTTCTTTGAAAATCTTTTATAAAGCATCTTTGAAATACTTTTATCTTTGAGAATCCCCAATAGGATATTGCCAAATAATCTTGAAAGTTTTCACTTGAAGACACATAGTTAGAAAAGGATTTTTCTATTGTATAACAATAGTTCACCCAAACAATTTCAACATTTAAAACAAGTACTTTAAGTTAATGAGCTTTTGGAAAAGAACACCTATCCCTTCATCTTCAAAGCTTATTAAGGTTTTTAATCCTTATAACAGTTGAGCACAGACACAAGTCTGGCATAGTAAACTTCCAATCAACAGCAGTATATATCCTCAGTTCAATGCTAATATCACAGTTGAAAGGAGTTCATCACAGATTTGCATTATAACATTTAGAATAAGCACAGGTCAACATCAGATAATAGCATAACAATTCAAGTACATTAGATAACCAATTAAACTCAATCAACATATAAATATCCAGTTAAACATATACACACATGCATACACTTATTGAATATCTTTAGGAAATCCCCTCTTACCTCACGTCGAAGTTAAGAGTTTTGGATTTGAAAAGAAGGTTCACGAACGTCCCCGCTTCTCCGGCGATGGAAGTCTAAGGTTACCAACATAAAATCATGAGTTAAAAAAAGAAATCAACTCGAGAACACTAACCACAAGGTATAGGTTGGGTTCATACAATAAACTAGGATTAGGGGTTTCCAAAATTTATGCGACTCTTGGATTTATGATCCTTAAGTGCTAGAAGGTCATAAACAACAATCTTTTAACAAGGTTGAATTAAAAATCCCACTAAGTACTTGACTTAGGGTTTCGGCCAAGCATAGGTAAATAGGCTAGGAATTTCTAAACTTTCCAATCTCTTTAGGTTATAATCCATACATAGTAAGGAGCTTGAAACCATGATCATTTCGGAAAATGGAAAAAATCAAATGTCTTAGATCATGAACTCTAAGGTTCGGCCTTAATAAGTTTGTGAGGTTACAGATCTTTAAATCATCCAATCTTTTGGACATAGCATCCTTTAACATGAAGGAGATTTAATCCATAATCATCTTGGAAAACAAAATAAAATAACACATCCTAGGTCAAATGTTACATTCGGCCATCATAAGAAAATAAAGCAAGAAAATATTTTAAACTTTCCAATCACTTAGACATAGCATCCTTTAACATAAGGAGCTTTTTAGTCCATGATCACTTTGGAAAACAAAACTCAATATCTTTGCCATAACCATTTAAGGTTTCGACCTTTTCAAGAAGTAGGGTTATAAATCTTCAAACATTCCAATCTCTTGGACTTAGCATCCTTCGATATCAAGGAGTCTTAATCCATGATCATTTTGGAAAACAAAACTTAAACACTATTGCCTTAAAACTCATTGGTTTTGGTCTTTACATAAAAATAGGGTAAAAATCTTTAAACTTTCCAATCACTTAGACATAGAATCCTTTAACATAAGGGAGCCTTGGTCCATGATCATCTTGGAAATGAAACTCAAATACAAACTCATACATGTAAAAGTTGAAACAAGATTCACCTAAACCATATACATGGTTTCAGCCTCCTTAGGAAGAAAGGGTTAGGAAACTTTGTTTTACACAACCTTTTAGTATGTGATAGTATGAGTAAATACAAGAATATAGAAAGTGGTGTCAACTCAAAAGGAGTTTTCTACCATTTTTGAGAGGTTTTAGAAGTTTGAAGCACATAAAGGACATTGAAGAAAAAATTGAAATAAAATATGAAACTTTGAAAAAGAACTACATATAAGTATTACCCTTAACAATATGAATAACTTTGACGAAGAACTCTATGAGAAAATCTTGATAAAAATGTAAACTTTGTAAGAGAGAAGAAGAAGAAGAAGAAATGTAGTAAAGTGTAAATATGAGAAATGGAGGAAAGTGATGAAGTGTGGAAATGAAGAGTGTTTATAGGGAATGAGAGGAGAGGTCATGGTTTTCGGAGAGGAAGAAAGAATAGAAGAAAGAAGGTGGGTTGCTTGTAGAGAGGATAAAAAGTTAAGGTGATGTGATGTGATTGGAGAAAGAAAGATGAAAAAGTGAGATTTTTGAAAAAAAAAGTCATGATTCACCTTTTGAGGTTTGTCATAACCTTCACATCAAGTCACTTCATGTCACTTCATCATCTTGATGCTTTGCTCCATTGCGTATCAGATGACTTCCCCGATCATATTTCCCGACGATTTCGCCCGTGAAATCCCTAAGATTTGGCCCCGAACAAGATTTTTCAAAAATCTCCAAACCCACACAAAACATCATAAAAACACTAACCGTCTCATTCACGAATTAAAATTTGGTCTCTAGCTTAGTAAACTTGTACTGGTAGTGAGAACCCTGACCGGTTTTCGTCTGAATTTTCGGCCGAAAATTTTATTGGGACTTCATTCAGTAAAACAAAACAAGAAAATGATTTTATTTTAAATAAAATCATCCTCTGGTTTTTATAAAAAATATTAAAACATGTATTTACTGATAAGGAAGCATACGAAAAACAGGGTGTTACACCCTTGCCTCATCATTTTCTTCATTTCAAGTACGGACGCTATCTTGATTCTTCCTTCTTAATCATAACTAGATTCATGTAGATAACTTTTGTTGAATGAATTTTTGTCTTGCTAGGTTTTGACCCCTCAAAATCGTGACCTCATACAGGGAAAACCATCATCTTTTTGCTTGATACTAAGTGAGCTACAAGAGGTATGGGGGAGACTAACCAACATCATAACATATAGTACATGTGTTGTGATTTATTTAAATTGTGGTTGTCTTGAAAACCCTAGAGTTTAAGGTTATTCATATTATGTTAGTTCTCTTGATATTGGTTGATTTTATAATTGAGTTTGATGGCTGAATGAGATTGTTGATGTATTGATTACTTGAAGATATGCTTGGTTGAGAAAAATAATTTATTGATTTCCTTGATTTTTGATGAGAAGTTTTATGTCCTAACTTGTGGAATCAAATGGATTCATGTTGACGGTTGTTATGTTGAATTTTGTGTGTGAATGTGAGTTTGATTTGGTGAAGTGGAAACCTTAACTTAATGCTTGCCAAGTGGCCAAGCTTAGAAAAGAGAATAAGGATCAATTAATGTTATTAACTCATGAATTATATGCTTTGTTAAGTGTTTTAAAGAGTAACGAAACCATGAAGGAAATAAAATCTTTCAAAACTGTTTTAGTGTCAATATGGGCTGTTTTTTTTTATGGTTTTATTGGTTCTAAAATGGGCTTAATCCGAGTTTAGGACCTAGAGGAACAAAAATCATGTTTAAAGGACGTAAAAATGGGATTGTCTAGAGTTAGTATGCTTTTGAATGGACTTGTGGGTAAATTTCGACAAACACTATTTTTTATGGGTTAGAAAATGTGTTTGGATGCTTAACTAAGTATTTTAAGACTCAAAAATAATTCATAGGCCTTTGGGAAGTTTGTTTTGGTGTTTTAAATACCTTATAATGATTGTTGTAATGTGGGAAATTGATGATTTTGATGTAACGAATCACAATTTTGAAATATTGGGCTTTAGGCCAAAATCGGACAAAAAGGGGAAAAGCTGTTTTTGTAAGGGTTGATGTATTTTCTTTAAGGGTTATTTTGAATGATTTGATACTCGTGTACTACTTAAAAACCATTAGTAAACTGTGTTGTCTTTTGTAAAATGGTTTTGATTTTGGCAAAAAGGAATTTAGCCTCCAAGGCTTATGTTTCAAGACAAAACGGTAAAAACCTAAGTCAAAGTGACTTAGAGGGAAGACACGAACTTAATTAATTATGACTTGTGGTAAATCAAGACCATATGACCATATATCATAAAGTACAGATGATTTAATCATCCATACCTTCATAAGATTTAATGGAACAAAGATGTGTTTTGTTTCTAATAAGCCAAGCAAAAAGGGCTCATTGTAGAAAAGTGCAAAGAGAATGATTGTTGGACTTTTGATCTG
This sequence comes from Sophora flavescens, assembly GCA_030762895.1. Taxonomy (NCBI): domain Eukaryota; kingdom Viridiplantae; phylum Streptophyta; class Magnoliopsida; order Fabales; family Fabaceae; genus Sophora; species Sophora flavescens. Next base: position 108,593,185 of record CM061066.1, on the reverse strand, counting down.
ACTTCCATAATATGTTAGGTCTGGAAACAAGAACCTCAATACACTTGTACACAAAGATGAAACAATTGTGTGAGAACTTCAGCTTGGTGTAAAGGGAGCCCGTGATTCGGACCTGAGTACATCAAGCATCTGAAAAGCACATCGAATCGATTCTTGCGGAATCTTATCCGTGGATAGACAAAGTTAAATGCATCAGAATTATTACCTAAACACATAGTTGATACTATGTTCCTTAGGGCCTTTGTGCCTAGGAAGTCGAGCCAACATGCATGTGCACATGAGGACATGCAAGTGACGATCTTAAATGGTCTTGGGGATGGTCAGGGCAGGAGGGTCACAAATGCCCAGTTGGTGATTCTTCTTGGTCGTGGCATTCCATGCAATACACTGTAATCAATGACTAGACGTGAGCCGGTCATGGTTATTGAGAGTGTTTCACAATCATTTGTAGTACCACAATGTGGCTGTTACTATTGAATGTACAAGATGCCAACTATGGGCAGTTGTGAGACATTTACTCTAATCACTCCTTCTGAATGTTCTTAATCACCATGGTGTAGGGATCAAAGTTCTTCGTCGAGTCATATATGTCTCCTGTCTAGGTGAACCTTTGCTTTGTGATTGTGTTTGTGGATTATTATTTTTATACTGACCTGTTAATGATATAACTGCATGTTGATATTATATATATGATTGAGAGTCGCATCACTGCATATCTACTTTATGTTATATGATGAATGGGGATCTCACCTCATCTTTTGTGTTGTCTAGCTTCTGTGTTACCATTATAATCTGTGAAGACAATGGCAGCATTATCCCATCATCACGTCCAGCTTGAGATGGGGATACCCTGGGTTCTTGGACGCATCTACAGTGGTTAATGTATATATAATACGTGAGGAGTACCCACGACGTGACGATGTGTCTTCCTTAGTTGTTCTTTTGTATAAGGATGACACCTCGTCATAGTTTTGAGTAGGCCAGCTTGATGAGTGCTTCTGTTTATAGCTAGTTTTATGGAGCTGCGTCTCCAATATTGTTATATGTATTACTTTCAGTACTGTTATGTTATTGGTGTTGGTATTTCCGCCACTTTCTATTATGACTATGTTTACGACTGTTATCTTCTAAGGAACTCTAGACTGTACTATGTATATATTTGATGACGTTAGATGTTTTAATTACTTACTGTCTCTCTTGAGAAAAAGAAACAGATTGGATGTTATAAACTGCTTTATCAGGTTTTCCAACTTCATCCAAACTCTGTTTTTCAAAGGGGACATTTTGAAATGTTTTCTTTCAAACTTTGAGAATTGTTACCTTGATCCATTCTATTGATCTTAATTAAATAAAAAGAAAAAAAAAACTAGCTGTTGGAAAAAAAATAAACCCGTATTTTCAAATAATATTTATTTTCTGCTTTACTCGGTCTTATAGAATGTCACAGACAATGTAGTGCCCAAGGTGGTTGTTACAAAGGACCCCATTATGTTGGTATGAGATTTGTGAAAACCAAGTCTTGGGTCCATATGTGGTGCAACAGACTACGGAACAAGTTAGGAAGATAAGGGAAAAGATGAAAGAAGCACATGATAGGCAAAGGAGCTACAATAACAAGAGGAGGAGACCTTTAAAATTTCAGGAGGGTGATCATGTGTTCTTGAGAGTCACTCCGAAGACCGGAATTGGAAGGGCTATCAAAACTAGAAAACTTACACCTAGATTAATCAGACCTTTCTAGATTCTTCGAAGGATTGGTTCAGTAGCTTACCATATTGCTTTACCACCTAACCTTGCTAACCTTCACGACGTCTTTCACATTTCTCAGTTGAGAAAATACTATCCTAATTCTTCACATGTTATTGAGTCTTAGTCTATACAATTGCGAGAGAATCTAGAGTATGAGGCTTTACCTGTTAAGATAGCAGATATAAGGATTAAGGAACTTCGCGGTAGACAAAATCCTTTGGTTAAGGTTATATGGGATGTAATTACTGGAGATGCTACTTGGGAACGTGAAGCAGATATGCAACAACAATATCCACATCTTTTATGAGGTATGTAAATTCCGAGGACGGAATTCTTTTTTCTAAGAGGGGTAGTAATGTAACAGCCTGTTTTTAATTATGTTGTTTTAATAGTAAAAATATATTTAATTATATTTTCATCTTAGACCGAGAAAATGATTTTGGATAAAATAAAATCATATTCATATTCTACCTTATGGTAGAGGGTTATGGTGAAATTTTGGGTTTAAAACTCATATGGAAATCGGTCTGTGTTTTTACTGATAGTATAATTTTATACCGACAGAAAACCCTAATTTGACCCCAAACTGAAATTTTGTTGATTTTTTATATTTTTTCCATGAGTAATTCTACTTTCCAAATTTATAATCATAAATAAAATATTATGTTTATTCGGACGAATTTTTGGTGAATGTTCGAACGGAGAATGGTCGGTGTTTTTACTGACAGTAAGATTTTAATGATCAGAAAACCTAATTTTCACTCATGAACAAAATGGTTTATATTTAAATCATATTTCCAACGAGTTTGGTTATTTTGAAAATTTTCAACCGAAAACGAAATATTATGCTTTTATTCGGGTGTAAAACCCTAATCGGGAAACCGACGGAATGAGAAACGGAACTGCAGAGATGGAACCGAACATTTGAGGAGATGAGCTATGGGAGGACTCATCAAGAATTTATGAAGCAATTGATGCTAGGAATTATGAGTTTTCAAGTGAAATGACCAAAATACCCATAAGCTTAACTTAACCGATGTTAGTTAAATGTTAACCATGGTTAAGGAACGAATGTTAGTTTTTTTGTGCCCCAAAATCAGCCACACCCTTCATAAATTATGGACCACATAGTCTTAACCATAGTTATCAACTAATCCTAGTTAAGTTAATTATTAACTATAGTTAAGTGATTATATGATTTTATATTAAACCAAAACCCATTAATTGTTTCTAGTTGATGCAAACATGGCCTTAAGCTAAAATATCTCCCCTATTTCTACCCTATAAACCCACGGCTACCCCCCCCCCCCCCCCCCCCCTAAAATCACTCTTCTTCTTCTCCTCCAAGTTCATCCATAGTTGAACCTGGCCAAGATCATCCTCTTTTCTTCCTTTTCTTCACACAATTGAGGTAACATGATGATCCATGATCATCTCTTATACTTCTTGAACTCATTTTCTTCCTATTTCATGGTTTTTCCATTCTTAGATCTAGAATTTCAAATAATTCTAGAAAATTGTAGAAAAATCATTTTAATGTGAAACCAATTACTATGATCTCTAAATGATTCATACTATCATCATCTAAGAGCATGTAAGCAAAATCATTTTCTTTCCTAATTTTCTTATTAAGGCCGAAACTATGCTTAGGTTGAGCAAGGGAGATTTTATTCAATTTTTGAAAACTAATGCTTTATTTAAGCTCTCTAATACCTATATATTCTAAATCCAAAAGCTTGAATTCAACTAAAATTCCTAACCTATTCTCCTATTTGGGCCGAAAACCCTAACTAAAAAGGGGTTGAAATGTTTTGGTTCAATTTGTGATTAATGATGCTTGTTCTTGCTTCTAATATGCCTTGTGATCACAAATCCAAGAGATTTAACTCAAAAGAATTTTCTAACCCATTTTAACCTTTATGTCCGAAACCCTAATCTAGTTGGTTAGATGATTTTGTTTCATACTTTTAACTAGTAACACTTGATTCATGTTAGTTAACACTTTAGGAACTAGTATCTATAAGATTGGATTAAGAAAATAACCCTAGCCTCATTTTGATGAGTTGACTGAACCTAGCACCATATGTCCATATTTAGTTGATTTGATTAATTTGTTTATTGTTGATTTGGTTGAAGGTGGATTTGGTAACTTATGGCGTGATAACGAGGATCTTCGATTTCGTGTTTCTGGGATTAACTTAGGTGGGAGAAAAAACCATTCCATCGTCGAAATAGATAAGTAGTATATAGTTTATAATAATGGTGTAGGGCGACCTGAACCCTACCAGGGGTCGAGTAATCGACAATACCAAAATCACATTTGAAACTTTTCTGCAATACCAATGAATATTTGGGAATTGTAGGTTTATCACATTCGGTTAATTTTATAATCTTTGAGGATGTATGACTTATTTATTATTGACTATTTGTGATACGCTGGTTGAGGTATTCTACTGCATGTGACGGTTTATTTAGATGTTTGAATATTTTGTTGATTACTGTGTTATGCATGATCTGCTTGGTTGATAAATTGCTTAGTTGATTTTAAGTAAAGATATATGTTGCTTAGAGGTATTTTATTTAGGTGAGAGCTTGAATATGAAATAGAGGTGCCTAGCCATTATTTTATAGAAGTAATGTGATATAGAATGTAAGTGGAGGCTATGAGGAAAGCTTGAGCTACTAGGTTGTTATTGATACGGGTCAGTGAGGTTCAGGTGTATTGTTGTTCACAACCGTGAATTGGAAACACACGAGGTCTGAAGTTCTTGCGGGGTTGTCCCAATTTAGTTTTAGATTGTGCAGCTATAGTGTCATTGCTTTGCATGAGCACACTTGAGAGAGAATCAGGGTGTGCGCTGACTATATTGTGCAGCTATCGTGTCATTGTTTTGCTTGAGCATTCTCACCATGGAAGAGCATGTGCACCGGTTTTAATGGGGATTCATCGCTTGAATGACTTACTAATATCCCTCGGCGAGCAAGGGACGTGTGATAGGATTGGTAGTGGCCACGTTAGCATAAAAGTTTAGTTACATGAGATTGAGGGTAGAAGTATGAAGTGGATGTTGGAGGACAAGTTACGAATTCTAATGACATAGTGTAGTAAGTTTAGGGCCAGTGAGTCTAATAAGACATTTTACGTTCCGCTAGTTATAAACAGTTTGTTTAAGTAAGTACCTATGAGGGATCCTACTGAGGTTTAGGATGTTGTTACTGGTCGTGTCTAGTTGAATTCAAATCGGATGTTGACTATGCATAGAAGTTGGGTAGTGTGTCCAAACTTGACGCGATAAGTAACGTTAGTATGGCATATAGTATTTATATACTGGTCTAAGTAATATTATATGTCATACTGATGAGAGCGGATGATTTCTTTTACAGAAACATGGCTCGTGAAAGAGGACGTTCGATCGATAGTGGTGACAGAACTTCAGAAATAATTGTCGGAGCTGACAACGTGAATAATAATAATACCGGAAGTGGAGGAGAGTCATCTGAGACTCAAGATACCATGAAAAACATAGCTACTGCTCTGTTACTACCAACATAACAGAATGCTGAGATGCTGAAGTTGAACAAAGAGCAGTAGGAACTACGGAATCAAAGGAGAGCTGCAGTAGCTGAAGATGCCGGAATGGCTACTTTTCTGAAAGGGAAGCCACCTCAATTCCGAGGAGATTATGACCTAGAGAAGGCATAATGATGGGTACAAGAGATCGAGAAGATATTCGATACCATACGCTGCAGAGAGGATAGGAAAGTGAGGTATGCTGCCTTCAAGTTAATTAGAGGTGCAAACTCTTGATGGAGAGGCAAGCGAAGATTGTTGGAGGCCAAGGGCAGAATGATCAGTTGGCAGTTGTTTAACGACTACTTCTTTGAAAAATATTTTCAGCGTCTAGTTCTACGTGACAAGGAAAGGGAATTCATGAGTCTCAAACAAGGCAACATGACTGTAGGTGATTATGCATCGCGTTTTGAGGTTCTGATTAAGTATTCAGAATTTTATCAGAGATTCCCAGATGAAATTGGAAATGTAGAAGGTTTGAGGAAGGACTCTGACATGAACTCCAGAGGTCTATAGTATCTCTCGATATCTAGAGTTTCCCGGAGCTGGTGGAAAGATGCAGTGCGATCGAAAGTACAGATCAGAGGCTGGATAATGAGCAGAAACAACTAAGGATTGGAGGCCCTAATCGACCGGGTTTTAAGAGGTGAGGAGGTAGTAAATCTCATTGGAGACAGAGACCATATGCCCGACCAGTGCAGACACCAGCACCAGCACTAGTGATTAGAGCAGGTCAGCAACAACAAGGCTATGCTTGTTTCAGATGTGGAGGATCGCATCATATTAGAGATTGTAGGGAGAGACCCAGTTGTTACAACTGTGGGAAACCAGGTCATATGGCTCGAGAATGCAGACAGAGGACTATTCAACAGCCGGCAGCTGCGGGTAGAGGAACTGGAGGAAATGGAAATGGAGCTGGAAGAGGAGTACCCAATAGTAGGACAACAAGTGGCTAGACCTCAAGCCACTAGAAGAGTATTTACCATGAGGGGCTCTGAATCCTCTCAATCTGCTGATCTTATAAAAGGTTTGTGTTTGATAGCTGGTAGACTCTTGTATGTATTATTTGACTCAGGTGTCACACATTCATTTATTTCGCATGAGTGTGTAGATAATTTAAAATTAACTACTTTTCAATTATCTTATACCCTTACAGTATCTACTCCAACTAGTAACCTTTTGACTACTATATCTGTTTGTTTACAGTGTCCTATAGTTGTTGATAATAAGACATTTATTGTAGATCTTGTCTGTTTGCTTATGCAACAGATAGATGTTATCCTTAGCATGGATTGGCTTTCAGCTAACCATGTAATGCTAGATTGTTCTAGTAAGACCTTATCGTTTCTTGAATCTTCAAGTGTAGTCTCTGCTAATGAAGAAGTATCCCTGAGGAGTGATGATTCTCGACGGTATGTGACGCTGTTCGCGGTGGAAGCAAATGAGACTCCTAGTATAGATTCTATGCCTATTGTTAGAGAGTTTCCATATGTTTTCCCTCCCGGCGATCCAGGTTTGCCACCAGAGAGAGAGGTGGAATTCACCATAGATCTTCTATCGAGGACATGACCTATATCTATAGCGCCTTATTGGATGTCACCTGTAGAATTGGCGGAGTTAAAGAAACAGTTGGATGGCATGTTGGGGAAAGAGTTCATAAGACCAGGTGTTTCACCGTGGGGAGCACCGGTGTTGTTTATTAAGAAGAAAGATGGGAGTGCTATGTTGTGCACGGATTATAGGCAGTTGAATGATGAGCCTCTGTTTGACTGGTTTTATAACTAGTAAAGACCTTGGCTTTGTGCTAATTTTATATCATTTTCACCCAAATTAGACTTTATTGTCCTTAAGTAGTATTTTGAGTCTGTAAAGTGTTTTTAAGTCAATTTAGTTGATTTAGAGTGAATAAAGTATTTACTTTTATTTTCTATTTTCAGGTTAATAAAAAGGAATAATTCTGGAGTTTCTCGCCCCGCGAACCAGAAGGTGACTGTTCCTGAAAATTGCAAAACTTTCTGTCTCGCCCCGCGAAGGAGGACTCGCCTCGCGAGTACCAGGAAGTCAGAAAGCATCACGGTTTACCCGTGTTGAAGGCCACGGGCGTTACAGTTGGGAATTTGAAGAGTTCGCCTCGCGAAGGATATGCTCGCCTCGCGAAAAGACCAAGAGTTGCAAACCTTTCGCATAATTCGCCTCGCGAGCAGTGCTTCGCCTCGCGAGGACTTGGATTCCAGAATTTGTATATAAACTGCTCTATGGCAGAATGATAAGTTAGCTAGTTTTTGAGTAGTCAGAATTAGCCAGTTTTGGCTAGTTTCTGAGCTTGTTAGTCTTTTGTTTTTCTCTTAGTTTATTGTTTTCTTTTGTAATGGAGAACTAGTCTCCTAGATTAATCTACTGTAATTGGTTTTTATCCATACTTGAGGTTCTTGTATTTCCTGTTTTCATTTCCTTTTCTCTTTTCAATGCCATGCTTTATATTTCTGTTTGCTTAATTCAGGAGTATATTGTGTTGTGTTGGTTTATCTCGGTGATATCATGTTCCTATATATAATCGCGTTTGCTTAATTCGCGTGTGTACGTTTCGTGTTCGCTTAGTTCACAAAGTGCTTAACCCCGTTTGCTTAATTCGGGAATAGGGACATATATCTGTAGTAGTGGTTCCGCTTGTGAATTATTGCTACAACCGGGAGGGGATTAGAATCTGCTTAGGGCTAGGAATTTATATGAACCGATGATAGTTGGGAAACCAAGAACAGTAGGTTAATCGCTTCTGTTTATTTGCTAATTTCTTAAACTGCTTTGTTTCTTTTCTCTGTTTTTGATTTGTTTTGTTAATTTAGTTTTAATCTCAAAACCCCCATTTCTAACTTTTACTAATTTTCTGTTAATAATAACAACAACTAAAGAGTCCTTGAGAGACGATCTGAGTTGTCGCTCTATACTACATTATTTTAATAATCGCTCGTTCTTTTTGGCGCGTGGCGACAGCGCGTTCAAAAATTGGCGCCGTTGCCAGGGACTCTGGTTTGTTGTTATTAGCAGAAAATAATTTAAAAAAAAAAAAAACTTTTTGCTTTGCTAATTAGTTTTGTCTGTTTTGTCTGGTCTGTAAATTTTATTCTCCCCCATGGATAATTACATGTATGGATATTTGCCTAATATTTATTATGAACCACCTTGCATGTATTATCCTAATTTTAGTGAGCCACCACCATACTATCCTAGCCAAGTGACCACCTCTGCACCTTCCGAACCTTCACAGAGCACCTTGAATGATATTGCTTCAATGCTACAACAAATGGAAGGGAACAATCAACGGATGGCACAACAAGATCTTGAATTTCAACGGATGATGGAGGCGAGCAATCTTGAATTTCAACAGAAGATGGAGGCTGAATACCAGAGGGACCAAGCTGAATCTCGGAAGTTGTGGGCTCTAATTGATCAAGTTACCGCCAACTCAGCTGCAATGCTAACTCCACAGCCCATTGAAGAACCTACAGAGGCACAAGTTATTCTTGAAAATATTTCTGATGATGATTTTGATAATGTTTCTGTTGATGATGAATTATGTGTTGAATCCCCTGATCCTAATGCTTGTTATTGTGATAGAACTGCTTTGTGTGTAGAATGTTTTACAGGTTTATACTTTTCAGGAAAAATAGAAAATGCATATCGTTTTGCAGGTTTATTTTTTTCAGGAAACTTGGAAAAGGAGGATCAAGAGGGCATCTGCTCCCCCGTGCCTGAAGATAAAGAAGAACCTTTGGGAGTAGATGATTCAAGTAAAACAATTGAATGTGTTGAGAGTAATGGGGTGGATGCACTGTGTGAAGAATTCCCAGACATTCTAACTTTTTCTGATTCATTTTCTTGTAATATATGTACTAACTCTAACCTTTGTTTGGTGTGTGCTGAAATTTCTGCGTGTATAGCAGGTGAAAAATTTGTTAGTGCAGTGGATGAAGACATTGCAGAAGTTGAAGCAGCACCGGTAACCCCAGCTAACTGTTTGCCACCTCCCCCTGAGGAACCAGAGATGGAGTTGAAGCCTTTGGATTTTGCACCATGGCCGGTCCAAGAGGTTGAGCCCCACTTCTATTGGGGAGACCTTATTGAGAAGGAGGTCATCTGTGACCCCAGAGGAAGTGAAAAGTCCGCCGCACTGGGCGAGGTTACTATGATTGTCAAGCACCCACTTCCGTATAAAGGCTGCAAGTTAGGGAGGCTTGGAATAAATTTCAGTCCTTTGGCTACCACGTGGGCCTTATGCTACAAGCAATGGGATCCTGGTGGAACCGCCTCTGAATAAGCTTTTCTTAACCCTTTCTCCTTTTTAATTTTCTCTTGCTTTGTTTTATTTCTGTTTTGTTTTCAATAAAGCTCCTGAATAATTTGAGAAGCTCAGGAGTTGTGTTTGAGTCTTTTGTCGGCAAGTTTATTGGTTTGATTGAAATTGCATAGATGGATTGCATGATAGTGTTGACTTTTTCCCCCTAGGATTTGAAAAAAAAAATTTTGAAAAAAATGATCCCCATATGATTGAAAACTGAACTTTGAGATTTTTGTTATGATGGCATGATTTATGATAAGTTTGGGGTGATAGGAAGCACACACTAGGGATAGAATCTCTGTCAAATAATTTGCAAAAAATGTCCAGGTGAGGTTTTGAGCCTCCAACATGTTTTAAACTGTGTGAAAATCACTTTTTAAGTTGCACTTTCCTGAATTTGATTGAATCTCTTTTTGATTTGCATGATTATATGTTTGCTTCAGATGATTTAGGCATTTTCTTTGTAAATAAACTACTTAGCCTAAAATAACCATTCCTAATGCATGTTCCCTAGTTAGCCCCATTGAGCCTATTAGCCTGTTAATTCTTGATAACCTAATGTTATAAGCCCAAAAATCTGGAAAACCATGTTAACTCGATCTTAGGATTAGGAGAGCATGTAATCTTAGAATGGGTGCAAGAAACTAAGTTTGGGGTGGCTGCAAGGTGTAACATGTTGTTTGGGATTGGGAAAAAGAAAAAGAAAAAAAAAAGGAAAGTGTAAAAATGAAAAGAAAAAAAAAAGAAAAAAAATGAAAAAAAAATGAAAAAAAAATAAAAATGCAAAAATTTCAAAAAGACTGTTTGAATAAAAAGGTTGTAGCCACCCAGAACCGTAAAGAAAAAAATAAAGAAAGGAACTTGAGTGAATGTCAAAGTGTAAATAAAGTTTCATGCTCTCTTAGTTCCTAGGGTCTTCAGCCTAGTTCCTTTGTATATCCTACCCTTAGCCAGGCCCCATTACAACCCATAAAAGACCTTTTGATGTTGCATGCATGTTCTCTGTGGGAATCATTTTGAGATGAAAATCAAATTTTTGGGAAGTGCTCTTAAAAGTGAAATTGAGAGGATTGTTGATAGCCTGACACAAACTGAGCGATGAGTGAAGCACAAATTTCCCTTGTGAGGAAGGCAGTTGTTTGATTTTGGTGATCTCCCTTTTGTGTGTGACTTGGATCCCCTGCTTAGATTTCTGATTGTCTGAATGATTAATTTCTCAACTGTTTAGAATAAATGATTGTGGGGATTGCTTTGCTTGAAAAGGGGGGAACATTGGAAGAAAAATTCTTTTGAAATATTGCTTGAAATTTGTGCAAGGTTGATTGAATCCTTAAGCTTGCCATGTTTTGCCAGGTCTTGAGTCTTTTTAAGTTTTTGAGTGTAGTTTGCTTGGGGACAAGCAAAGTTTAAGTTTGGGGTATTTTGATGAGCCTCTGTTTAACTGGTTTTATAACTAGTAAAGACCTTGGCTTTGTGCTAATTTTATATCATTTTCACCCAAATTAGACTTTATTGTCCTTAAGTAGTATTTTGAGTCTGTAAAGTGTTTTTAAGTTAATTTAGTTGATTTAGAGTGAATAAAGTATTTACTTTTATTTTCTATTTTCAGGTTAATAAAAAGGAATAATTCTGGAGTTTCTCGCCCCGCGAGAAGGCTGTTCGCCCCGCGAACCAGAAGGTGACTGTTCCTGAAAATTGCAAAACTTTCTGTCTCGCCCCGCGAAGGAGGACTCGCCTCGCAAGTACCTGGAAGTCAGAAAGCATCACGGTTTACCCGTGTTGAAGGCCACGGGCGTTACAGTTGGGAATTTGAAGAGTTCGCCTCGCGAAGGATATGCTCGCCTCGCGAAAAGACCAAGAGTTGCAAACCTTTCGCATAATTCGCCTCGCGAGCAGTGCTTCGCCTCACGAGGACTTGGATTCCAGAATTTGTATATAAACTGCTCTATGGCAGAATGATAAGTTAGCTAGTTTTTGAGTAGTCAGAATTAGCCAGTTTTGGCTAGTTTCTGAGCTCGTTAGTCTTTTGTTTTTCTCTTAGTTTATTGTTTTCTTTTGTAATGGAGAACTAGTCTCCTAGATTAATCTACTGTAATTGGTTTTTATCCATACTTGAGGTTCTTGTATTTCCTGTTTTCATTTCTTTTTCTCTTTTCAATGCCATGCTTTATATTTCTGTTTGCTTAATTCAGGAGTATATTGTGTTGTGTTGGTTTATCTCGGTGATATCATGTTCCTATATATAATCGCGTTTGCTTAATTCGCATGTGTACGTTTCGTGTTCTCTTAGTTCACGAAGTGCTTAACCCCGTTTGCTTAATTCGGGAATAGGGACATATATCTGTAGTAGTGGTTCCGCTTGTGAATTATTGCTACAACCGGGAGGGGATTAGAATCTGCTTAGGGCTAGGAATTTATATGAACCGATGATAGTTGGGAAACCAAGAACAGTAGGTTAATCGCTTCTGTTTATTTGCTAATTTCTTAAACTACTTTGTTTCTTTTCTCTATTTTTGATTTGTTTTGTTAATTTAGTTTTAATCTCAAAACCCCCATTTCTAACTTTTACTAATTTTCTGTTAATAATAACAACAACTAAAGAGTCCTTGAGAGACGATCCGAGTTGTCGCTCTATACTACATTATTTTAATAATCGCTCGTTCTTTTTGGCGCGTGGCGACAGCGCGTTCACTGAACAAGGTAACAATTAAGAATAAGTATATGTTATCTAGGATAGATGATCTGATGGATCAATTGAAAGGATCAGCAGTATTTTCCAAGATTGATTTGAGATCTGGATACTATTAGATTAGAGTAAGGAAGGAAGACATACTCAAAATGACTTTTAGGACAAGGTATGGACATTACGAGTATTTAGTTATGCCTTTTGGTGTGACTAACGCGTCAACATTGGTCATGGATTATATGAACATGATATTTAAATCGTTGCCCGATAAGTTTGTTGTTGTGTTCATTGGCGACATCCTTATCTATTCTTGTACATTGGAAGATCATGAGTAACATATGAGAGTGGTGCCCCAAGTTTTGAAGGATAGGTAGCTTTATGCTAAACTTTCCAAGTATGAGTTTTGGATGGAAGAAGTCCAATTTGTTGGACATGTGATCAACAAGGAAGGTATAACAGTAGATCCAGCTAAGGTTGAGGCAGTTCTTAAGTGGGAACGACCTAAGTCAGAAAGTGAAGTACAGAGTTTTCTAGGGTTAGCTGGATATTATCGGAGGTTTATAGAGGGTTTCTTGAAGATTGTGTTTCCTATGAAGCAGTTGACGAGAAAAAATACAGCTTTTGTATGGACGGGCAAGTGTGAACAGAGTTTCCAAAAGCTGAAGGACAAGTTGACTACATCACCTGTGTTGACTTTACCCAATCCGTTAGGACAGTTTGACGTATACCGTGATGCATCATACTAAGGTCTAGGTTGTGTTCCAATGCAAGAGGGAAGAGTTGTGGCTTATGCTTCCCGACAATTGAGAATTCATGAGAGGAATTATCCGACTCTTGATTTGGAGTTAGCAGCCATAGTATTCACATTGAAGATATGGTGACACTTTCTGTATGGAGTGAAGTTTAATGTATACAGTGACCATAAAAGTCCGAAGTATCTTTTCAACCAAAAAGAGTTGAATATGAGACAGCAGAGATGGGTGGAGTTTATCAAAGACTATGAGTTTGATTTACTGTACCGTCATGGGAAGGCGAATGTTGTAGCGGATGGCTTAAGTAGGAAATCATTGCATGTATCCGCGATGATGGTTAAAGAGTTTGAATTACTGGAATGGTATGATTTAAGCAAGTATACCTAGTTACAAACAAGTAATACGATGGTGAGACCGGATATCGTTCTCAGGGATCATGGACAAGTACCACTTCGCAAATTGAACTACTATCTAGGTGATCGTTTGGATGGAAGGGAGTTCTAACATGTAGCAAACAAACAAGAATAAAATGTTTTTGTTCTTTTAGGAATTTTGACAAACACTTAACAAGCAACAGAGATGAGATAAACAAATGAATGAGATTGTCAGGGCTAGACTATGCTAATCGTCCCATGATTGCAATGACATGATTAATAACACAATTCCTAATTCAATTATGACAATCAAATCTTATGAAATACTCAAACCCTAATGTCTTAGGTGGAATAAGCCTAAAACCCCAAATTAAACCCTAATGTCTTAGGTGGATTAACCTGAGATTTTGCATAAAGAATCAAGATTTATAAGATTGCAAGTACCCCAAGACCTATGTCTAGGTTCATGAACTACTTGGTATTTGATTCATGAGCATGCCTTAACATCAATCTTTCAGTTGTCTATCAAGGCAACAATTCATTCCTATGATGATCAGGCAAAGGAAAGCATTAAGCATGGAATCAAATACTCATAAAGTAAGAGGAAATTGTATTACAATCAAATCATGTTACAACCAAGTTCAGAAAAGCCATCATCTAACCCCAACGAAAGGGGGTTTAGCTACACATAATCAAAGGGAAAAACAAAAGAAAAGAAATAGAGATGAAGGAAGGAAAGAACTCCATGAAAGGATCCACAACAGCTAGAGAGTATTTTTTTTTCCGGTTTTGGATCCCCCTTTCTGTTCTGCCCAGAGTTCTTTTTATAACTTAGGCGCGCGTCACGGTCGTGATGTCCATCACGGCCAGGCAGTGACGGGTTCTGCCTTGGGCGTTGTTGAGTCACCGGCAAGTGTACCGGGTCGTCGTAAGTAATAAAATAAACACGGTAAGTAATTACCGAGGTCGAACTCAGGGATTGGGCTACCAATTCAACTAATCCGCGGGAAATCCGATACGTTTGGTCAGGTAACAGAAGGTGGTTGAGAGAGAAGATAGGATCGAATTCAAATTAACAAATCTAATAAAAACTAAGCTATTAAAATCTGAAATTAAAATGTCCAAGGTCACAAATCCACCTACCCAATATGCATTCCCAAGTGATGAGGAATTCCTCCCTAAGTTCAATTACAATGTCAACCCGGACCCCTAAATTCTCCTATATCCACTGTCGTGCTCAATAGGACGTATTCGAAGATTGGATTAATTACTTACTAGGTATCATAATCCTAATCATCAAATTCTGTTAATTCGTGTTCCCTATAAGGTTGCACTAATCTCCTACCCACTGTCGTGCAATATTCAATTAGTGATCCCAATTCAAGTTCTAAAACGCGAATCGCCGTTCAGCCTCAACACATTTAACTAGTCAATCACGCTAGCATATGATCAACGCAATCAAATCAGAATTGGAAAACATCAATTGAGATAAGGGGAGAAAGACATACATCACATCGAATCTACACCGCCATGGGTGGCTTCATTGTTCCCTCAGACGAGGGGATTAGTTCCTCATGCTCATAGACAAACAATTGGACATAACCTCCATAACAAAATAGGAAAATAAAAAGGGAGACGCAGCTCCAAAGAGACAAGAAACTACCCTAAACGCTACTCTAAACAGTGGAAAAACTACTAGGATTCGCGGCCCTCCCAGTAGCCTCTTGAATAAGGATTCTAAAAGATCTCTCCCCCCTGTTCTGATGCCAAAAGTCCTTATTTATAGAATTGGGAAGTTAGAGTCCCAATCTAACTCAAATTCTGATCCAAATCAGTTACTTCAGGTCCAAGTAATGCGCGTCACGGCCGTGATGTCTATCACGGCTAGGCCGTGATGGATTCTGTCTCTGGTATTTTTGTAAAGTTCAACCTCTCGCGACGCGAAAGGTGTCTCGCGACGCGAGCCCTCAGATTTTGCCCGTGATCTGCATCACGGCTAAGCCGTGATGGATTCTGACTTGTGGGGGTTTTTGGTCACGACCGTGATGGCCATCACGGCTAGGCAGTGACAGATTCTGACTTCAGCCTTTCTTCCTTTTCAGTTTTGCTCGATCATGGCCGTGATGGGCATCACGGCTAGGCCGTGATGGGCTCTGTCTTGCAGGTCTTCATGATTCGCGAGGCGAGAATCTTCTCGCGGGGCGAGCATCTCTAGAATAGAAATTTCCACTGTTTCCTTGACTCGAAGTGCTTCCTTGACTCTTGGAGCTTCACTTCTAACCTGAAACAATAAAAAGAAACAAAACGCGTAATTCTATCCAAAATAGACTAAAAACTACTAAAAATTCCTAGAACGAGTCAAAGTTTACTTAGGAACAAAACAAGGCAAAATTTGGGCAAAAACGAGATTGAACTCGAATAATTAGCGCAGAAACCACAGTCCATCTAGTTATAAAACTAGATAAGCCAGAGGCTTATCAAAACACCCCAAACTTAAACCTTGCTTGTCCCCAAGCAAGCTAAAACTCAAAAAGGACTCAAGATTTGGCAAGCCTAAAGGAATCAATAGATTTCCCACAAATTTCATGCAATCAAAACAGTTTTTCTCCAATGATTTCCCCCTTTTACATCAACGTAATCCCCACATTCATTTACTTTAAACAATTGAGAACTTGTCATTCATGCAAGCATTAATCTAAGTTGAGGATCAGAGTTACACACAAAAGGAAGATCACCAATTTCAAGCAATTGCCTTCCTCACAAGGGTATGTAAAATTTCACTCATTCGCTCAAATTCGTCTAGGCTATCAACTTTTCACTCAATTTCACATATCAAGAGCACTTCCCATGAATTTGATTTTCATCTCAAAAATGGTTCCCACGAAAACATGCATGCAACATCAGAAGGTCTTATAAAGGTTGTAATGGGGCCTGGCTGAGGGTAGGATATTCAAGGATACTAGGCTTAAGTCCCTAGGAACTAAGAGAGCATGAGCATTTGACACATATTCAACTCAAATTCCTTTTTCCATTTTTCTTCTTGCCTCGGGTGACTACAGCCTTTTCCTTGCTATTTTTTTTTTCTGTTTTGCCCCTTTTCTTTTGGCATTTTTTTTTCTTTTTTTTCTTTCTCTCTCTTTTTTTTTTATATTGCCTTGGGTTCCAACCTTTATTTTTCTTTTTCTTAACCCAAAATGACATATCACCTTGTAGCTACCCCAAACTTAGTTTCTCACAACCCTTCTCTTGCTAAGTGTCCATGCTCTCCTAATCCTAAGATTGGGTTAACATGGTTTTTCAGATTTTGGCTTATAATATAGGGTCATTAAGAAACAATAGGCTAATTAGGCTCAATGTGGCTAACTAGGGAACATGCATTAGGGATGGTTCTTTTTAGGCCAAGTAGCTGTTTCAAAGAAAATTGCCCAAATCATTTGATGCAACACATAAACATGCAAACCATGAAGAGATTCAAGCAAATCCGGGAAAGTGCAACTTAAAAATGATTCACACAATCAAAAACAAAGTTGGAGGCTCAAATCCTCACCTGGACATTTTGCAAATTGTTTGACCGAGATACAATTCCTAGTGTGTGCACCCCCTCACCCCAAACTTATCATAAATCAAGTAATCACAATAAAATTCTCAAAGTTCAATTTTCAATTTTTCACATGGGGATCAACTTTTCTATTTTCAGAACCTAGGGGGAAATCATCGATGGTCAATATAATTCATGCAATCAATCTATGCTCAATTTAATTAAATTCCAACAAGATTGCCGACACACTATTCATACACAAACTCTTGATCTTCTCAAATTATTCAAGAGTGACAAACAAAACAAAAACAAAAACAACAACAAAAACAAAACAAAAGTGAGGAGAGGAGAGGGTGTTCCCTGATCAAGTTTCCATGGTTGCCTCCTCATCCAATTGGTCTCACGGGCTCCCTTCTATTGCATAGCATCCTGGAAGAACTCCTGCAAATTAAAACCTTAAGTGTAGATTCGCGAGGCGAGAGACAACTCGCGAGGCGAATCTGGAAAATTGTTATTCACACTTTCCAGAATAGCGAGGCGAGTAGTATCTCGCGAGGCGAATCTGGAATTCCAACAGATGATGATGCCCAGAATCGCGAGGCGACAGTATACCTCGCGGCGCGATACAGAAAAGTGAGCAGGCCTCTGAGATTCAGGGCTTCTATCTCGCGCGGCCACTGTGGATTCGCGTGGTGAATCAAGCTTTTTTTTTTTTTAATAATATAAATGAAAATGACAGAACTAAAACCAAAGGATACCTAGCTTGGGTTGCCTCCCAAGTAGCGCTTGTTTAACGTCCCGAGCTTGACTTATTAAGAAACATCCACCTGGATCCCATAGCTTGTGGTACAAGGGCCAAGAGACGCTCATCATGTGAGATCCTCCACCCGGATCCCATGGTTTGTGAAGTGGCCCTTGCAGGAGCATTATGACTCTATTCATGATCCCACCTGGCCTGTGTGTGAAAACTCCATTGACCTCCGCAATGATGAACTCACTTCCTCTTGGGTCAAATTGTGTTTTCACGAGGAAGTGTGCCAGACAAGTGGGAGGGTCTAACTTACCAATGTCCACACATGCATGTAAGCCAACATAGTTATCCAATGCAGTAATTTCAGGTTGCTTGGCAAGCATGGTGAAATCCTCTACCACTTCATCTGCATTTTAAACTCTCCCTTCTTGCTCCGGTGCCTTGTCCCTTGCCAACTCCTCTTCCTTAGGTTGATCTTCCTCAACATGTGGTAGTTCTTCCTCAACTTCCTGAGAACTAGTTGCATCCCAGTCATATCCCAACACCCTACCGCTTCTAGTTGTTATGGCTTCGTATAGGTTCTTAGGGTTGTTCTCAGTATCACCTGGGAGAGTGTCTGGGAGAGGCTCATTTAGTTGCTTTGCAAGCTGGGCAATCTGCATCTCTAGATTCTGAAGTGCCATCCCTGTATGAGTTGCCAACTTGTCAATGGCTGTGCTTGTATCGATTGCAAACTTTTCCATTGTCGTATTCATCTTCTCCAGAGCCAACTCCCAAGGTTGTGGTTGACAATTCTGTTGAGGTTGTGGTTGTCAGGCTAGACCATCGCCATCATTACTCCAAGCGAAACCCGGATGGTCTCCCCTCATATAACCCCAATACTGATTCTGACGCTGATAGTTGTTCTGGGGCACGCTGTCATAGAAATTATGGCATGAGTCCACATATTCTTGAGAGAAGTAGAATGGACAACTCCAAGTGTCATGGTCTCCATTACAATATTCGCAACCCGGAAGCATTCCTTCGTGTACCTCGCATACAAAACAAGGTGAGACCAAGTGTAATCAAAGAAGTAGAGAGAGATAAAAATAAAAAATAAAAAATAAAAATAAAAATAAAAGTAACTTAACCAAATAATCAAACTTCCCTAAAAATTAGGAAAATTGGTTGTGCCAATCCCCGGTAACGGCGCCAAAAACTTGTTGAGTCACCGGCAAGTGTACCGGGTCGTCGCAAGTAATAAAATAAATACGGTAAGTAATTACTGAGGTCGAACTCAGGGATTGGGCTACCAATTCAACTAATCCGCGGGAAATCTGATACGTTTGGTCAAGTAACAGAAGGTGGTTGAGAGAGAAGATAGGATCGAATTCAAATTAACAAATCTAATAAAAACTAAGCTATTAAAATCTGAAATTAAAATGTCCAAGGTCACAAATCCACCTACCCAATATGCATTCCCAAGTGATGATGAATTCCTCCCTAAGTTCAATTACAATGTCAACCGGGACCCCTAAATTCTCCTATATCCACTATCGTGCTCAATAGGACGTATTCGAAGATTGGATTAATTACTTACTAGGTATCATAATCCTAATCATCAAATTCTGTTAATTCGTGTTCCCTATAAGGTTGCACTAATCTCCTACCCACTGTCGTGCAATATTCAATTAGTGATCCCAATTCAAGTTCTAAAACGCGAATCGTCGTTCAGCCTCAACACGTTTAACTAGTCAATCACGCTAGCATATGATCAACGCAATCAAATCAGAATTGGAAAACATCAATTGAGATAAGGGGAGAAAGACATACATTACATCGGATCTACACCGCCATGGGTGGCTTCATTGTTCCCTCAGACGAGGGGATTATTTCCTCATGCTCATAGACAAACAATCGGACATAACCTCCATAACAAAATAGGAAAATAAAAAGCGAGACACAGCTCCAAAGAGACAAGAAACTACCCTAAACGCTACTCTAAACAGTGGAAAAACTACTAGGATTCGCGGCCCTCCCAGTAGCCTCTTGAATAAGGATTCTAAAAGATCTCTCCCCCCTGTTCTGATGCCAAAAGTCCTTATTTATAGAATTGGGAAATTAGAGTCCCAATCTAACTCAAATTCTGATCAAAATCAGTTACTTCAGGTCCAAGTAATGCGCGTCATGGCCGTGATGTCCATCACGGCTAGGCCGTGACGGATTCTGTCTCTGGTATTTTTGTAAAGTTCAACCTCTCGCGACGCGAAAGGTGTCTCGTGACGCGAGCCCTCAGATTTTGCCCGTGATCTGCATCACGGCTAAGCCGTGATGGATTCTGACTTGTGGGGTTTTTGGTCACGGCCGTGATGGCCATCACAGCTAGGCCGTGACAGATTCTAACTTCAGCCTTTCTTCCTTTTCAGTTTTGCTCGATCATGGCCGTGATGGGCATCACGGCTAGTCCGTGATGGGATCTGTCTTGCAGGTCTTCATGATTCGCAAGGCAAGAATCTTCTCGCGGGGCGAGCATCTCCAGAATGGAAATTTCCACTGTTTCCTTGACTCGAAGTGCTTCCTTGACTCTTGGAGCTTCACTTCTAACCTGAAACAATAAAAAGAAACAAAACGCGTAATTCTATCCAAAATAGACTAAAAACTACTAAACCTAGAACGAGTCAAAGTTTACTTAGGAACAAAACAAGGCAAAATTTGGGCGAAAATGAGATTGAACTCGAATAATTAGCGCAGAAACCACAGTCCATCTAGTTATAAAACTAGATAAGCCAGAGGCTTATCCGGCGTGCTTTCAAAAACTTGTCTGTCACGGCCGTGACACTCATCACGGCTAGGCCGTGATCGGTTCTGTCTGGTTCAGCTGACAGGTCACGGCCGTGATAGCCATCACGGCTAGGCCGTGACAACTTCTGACTTTTGGATTCTTTCTCTTCAGTTATTTCTCCATCACGGCTGTGATGGTCATCACGGCTAGACCGTGATGGGCTCTGCTTGGATCATTTAGTGAGTACCCCTTTTTGGATCAAAAATCTCACATTTTAGTAGTTCAGAAATCAATGGGAAACACAAATCTACGGAACCGTATGCTAATTACCAACTATCAAAGATCATCTCAAGAATTTTTATTTGTAGCCTTATCACAAGAATAAAAAAATTTGGGTTCAAAAATTCACTATCTCAATTTAATTGGTACTAAGTTCTCACAATTGGATGCATAATCTAAGCAAGGGGGTAATCGAATCATGTGATCATGCAAAACTATGCCTATATGAATGCAATATGAACAATGCAAAAATTCAAAAATTTACAAAAATTACCCCTACCCCAAGATTAAAAATTTACATTGTCCCCAATGTAAAAAATCAAGTCGGAGAAAGGAGAAAGAAAAAAAATAAAAATGGAACAACTCACCGAGGTGGTAGCGGGTGTTGACTCATATGCCTAGTCAAAGGGAGGCTGAAAAATGTGTCACGGCAGTGATGCTTTCTGGTCCATAGGGGTGGCCTGTCACGACCGTGACCTACATCACGGCTAGGCCGTGATGGTCTCTAATCTTCAGGGTCCTTCCATCACGCCCGTGATGGGTATCACGGCTGGGCCGTGATCCTTTCTGGTCTTCACATTAAGCTTCTCACGGTCGTGACCAGTGTCACGGCCTGGGCGTGATGGTTGCTGACTTTGTTTCTCCCTGCCCTTTTTGCTCTTCCTTCCTTCTAAGCCTGAAAGCACTTAACAAATCAATTAATTTATGATTTTTGTCATCTTGATGTTCTCAAATTATTCAAGAGGTAAAATCAAAAACAAGAAGAAAAGGAAAAGGAAACTTGGGTTGCCTCCCAATAAGCGCTTCTTTAACGTCACTAGCTTGACGGGATACAGTCCTCTATGGGGGTGTTGTAAGAGGGATGAAGACTGTTTGACGATCAAAGTCTCCTCCAAGGTAGTGCTTGAGCCTTTGCCCATTAACAGTGAAAGTATCTCCGGACGATGGATCTTCCAATTCAACCGCACCAAATGGGGAAACTGACTTGACATGGAATGGACCCGACCACCTTGATCTTAACTTACCCGGAAATAGCTTGAGACGTGATTTAAAGAGCAAAACTGATTGGCCTTCTTCAAATTTCTTGGGAAGAATGTACTTATCATGCCAAAACTTTGTTCTTTCCTTGAAGATTCTTGCACTCTCATATGCCAAAAGTCGGAATTCATCCAACTCATTCAATTGCAATAGTCTCTTGTCCATAGCCAGCTTTGTATCAAAGTTCAGGGCCTTCACTGCCTAAAAAGCACGATGTTGGAGCTCTACCGGAAGGTGACATGATTTTCCAAACACTAATTGGTAGGGTGATATACCAATAGGTGTTTTATATGCAGTCCGATAGGCCCAAAGTGCATCATCCAGCTTCTTTGCCCAATCCTTTCTTGCATTGTTCACTATTTTCTCCAAGATCCTCTTTAATTCCCGATTGGACAACTCCACTTGCCCACTGGTTTGCGGGTGGTATGGTGTGACAACTTTATGATTGACCCCAAACTTGGCAAGCACTGCATTGAACTCTTTGTTGCAAAAGTGAGTACCCCCATCACTAATAATGGCTCTAGGGGTTCCAAACCGGGTAAAGATATTCTTCCTCACAAAACTAACCACTGCTTTTGCATCATCTTTCATAGTTGGGACAACTTCTACCCATTTGCTCACATAGTCAACCGCAACCAGAATATACTTGTTGTTGTAGGATGATGGGAAAGGACCCATGAAGTCGATCCCCCACACATCAAAGAGCTCCACCTCTAAAATACCCTTCAAGGGCATCTCATTTCTCTTGGATATGCTTCCGGTTCTTTGACACTTGTCACACTTCATCACCCAAGCTCTAGAGTCTTTAAAGATGGTAGGCCAGAATAAACCACTGTGCAAGATTTTCATGGCGGTTCTCTCACCACCAAAGTGTCCTCCATAAGGTGAGTTATGATAATGAGTCAAAACCACGTTAATCTCTTCTTCTGGGATACATCTTCTAAGAATTCCATCCGAACCTCTTTTGAAAAGGTAAGGCTCATCCCATACATAATGTTTAGCATCATGGATGAGCTTCTTGCATTGTTGTGCATTGAAGTCCTTCGGAATCTTGTTTGCGGCCTTATAATTTGCAATGTCCGCAAACCAAGGTGCCACTTGCACCATAAACAACCTTTCATCCGGGAATTCTTCTTGAATTGGCAACTCAGCTTTTGCTTGAACATCTGCTTGTGGAAGCCTAGACAAATGGTCGGCTACCACATTCTCCACTCCTTTCTTGTCCTTTATATCTAAATCAAATTCTTGGAGCAGTAGTACCCACCTAATGAGCCTTGGCTTGGCATCCTGTTTAGTCATGAGATACTTCAAAGCAGAATGATCAGTGTAGACAGTAGTTTTAGAGCCAATCAAGTAAGATCTAAACTTATCAAATGCAAAAACAATAGCAAGCAATTCTTTTTCAGTCGTGGTATAGTTCAATTGAGCATCATTTAGCACACGACTGGCATAGTAAATAACATGCAACACTTTGTTTTTCCTTGACCCAAAATGGCTCCCACCGCATAGTCGCTTGCATCACACATTAACTCAAATGGCAAACTCCAATCTGGAGGTGCAATGACCGGTGCGGTGGTGAGTTTTTCCTTTAAAAGCTGGAAAGCATGCATGCAATCATCATCAAACACAAAAGGAGTATCAACTACCAATAGTTTGCACAAGGGTTTCACAATCTTTGAAAAGTCTTTTATAAACCTCCTACAGAAACCCGCATGCCCTAAGAAACTTCTAATACCTTTTACATTGATGTGAGGGGGAAGTTTTTCGATTACTTCAATTTTTGCCTTATCAACTTCTATCCCCCATGATGAAATCTTATGACCAAGAACTATACCTTCCCTAACCATGAAATGACATTTTTCCCAATTTAAAACAAGGTTAGTTTCTTGGCATCTTTTCAAAACACATGCAAGATTTTTTAGACAATCATCAAAAGAATTACCAAACACAGAAAAATCATCCATAAATACCTCAATGAATTTTTCAGTCATATCAGAGAATATGGAAAGCATGCACCTTTGAAAAGTAGCGGGTGCATTAAACAACCCGAATGGCATCCTCTGATAGGCATAGACGCCATAAGGACAAGTAAAAGCAGTCTTCTCTTGGTCCTTCGGGTCAACCACAATCTGGTTATACCCTGAGTATCCATCTAGGAAGCAATAAAGGCATGGCCTGCCAATCTCTCTAGCATTTGATCAATGAAAGGCAAGGGAAAGTGATCTTTTCTGGTGGCCTCATTCAATCTTCTATAATCAATACACACTCTCCATCCAGAAACGGTCCTTGAGGGGATGAGTTCATTTTTATCATTTGCAACAACTGTCATCCCCCCTTTCTTAGGAACAACTTGGACCGGACTCACCCAAGGACTATCGGAGATTGGATAAATTATACCCGCATCCAAAAGCTTCACAACCTCCTTCCTTACAACTTCTTTCATGTTTGGGTTGAGTCTTCTCAGGGGTTGTCTAACCGGCTTGAAGTTTTCATCCAAAAGGATTTTTTGCAGAAAGAATGAGGGACTTATCCCTTTCAAGTCGGACATAGACCACCCAATTGCAGATTTGTGCTCCCTAAGCACCCTTAACAGCTTCTATTCCTCTAAAGAGTTCAACCCGCAACTAATGGTCACCGGGAATGAAGAATTCACTCCAAGGAAAGCATAACGGAGATGGGACGGAAGTTCCTTCAACTCTATCTTAGGTGTCTCACCCTTGTCTTCAATCCGCACATCCTCCACAACTTTGTCTTCATCATTATTCACAACTAGACAAGCCTCAAGGGATTTAACCATGAACTCAACTTCTTCCTCACATACCTCTTCTTCTACATTCTCAACCATAAGAGCCGCTTCCAATGAATCTTCAAAAGTTTGTTTGACACTCTTGACAGTCAATGAATCAACAAGGTCCACACTTATACATGTATCTTTGTCGCTTGGATGTCTCATTGCTTCAAAAACATTGAAGGTGACCTTTTCATCTTGGACTCTAAGCACCAACTCCCCTTGATTTACATCGATCAAAGCCCTACCCGTGGCTAGGAATGGTCTTCCAAGAATCAATGGAGTCTCACTATCTTCCGCTATATCCAACACCACAAAGTCTGCCGGAAAGATGAACTTGTCTACTTTTACCAATAAATCCTCCACTACACCATAAGGATACGTAATGTAGCAATCCGCCAATTGGAGAGAAATCTCGGTTGGCTTGACTTCACCAATTCCCAACTTCTTGAAAATGGAGAGAGGCATAAGGTTGATACTCGCACCAAGATCACACAAGGCTCTTCCAATGTTCAAATGACCAATAGCACATGGGATAGTAAAGCTACCCGGATCCTTCATCTTCACTGGCAACTTCCTTTGGAGTATGGCACTACATTCTTCCATGAGCATGACTGTCTCGTCCTTCCACTTCCTCTTGTTAGTAAGAATCTCCTTCATAAATTTGGCATAGGAAGGCATTTGTTGAAGTGCTTCGGTAAAGGGGATGTTAATTTGCAGCTTTTTGAACACATCCAAGAACTTAGAGAATTGTTGATCCTTTACCTCTTTCTTCAACCTTTGAGGATAGGGTATCTTGAAATACGGTGGCAACTCCTTAGGATTGTCAACTTCTTCAAGAATTTGCCTTTTAGTCTTCTTTCTTGCAAACTCTTCATCCACCAATTTTTCCCTCTGTGGTTTTTCAGCTTCAACAACAATAGGACTAGAGGTAGTGGCTTGGGATGTCTCTGGTTCTTCATTGGTTACATCTTCAACGATCACCTCATCAACTCCCTCACCAATTCTCTTTTCTTCCCTCTCTTTTTCATGTGGAACTAACACTTTCCCACTTCTTGTAGTAATTGCCTTGCAATCCTCCCTTGGATTCTTCTCGGTATCACCCGGCAATTGTCCTTGAGGTCTCTCCATCATTTGCTTTTCCAATTGGCCTATTTGGTGTTCTAGATTCTTGATGGAGGCATTTTGATTCTTTATATTATCTTGAGTTGCTTGCATGAATTGGGCTAGCATATTCTCCAAATTGCTTGAATTCTCTTGAGAAGGCTTTGCTTGAGAACTTGAGCCTTGCCCTTGTCTCCAACCAAAGTTAGGATGGCTGCACCACCCCGGATTGTAGGTGTTAGAGAAAGGATCATGCTTAGGCCCTTGGTTTCCTATGTAATTCACTTCTTCTTGCCCAGAACCTCCGACCACATTAATCTCACAATTGTCGTTGGCATGGTTACCTCCACAGAAGTCACACACTGAGGCAGCTTGAACTTGGACCGCTTGTAATTGAGAATTTTGTAGTTGAACGGACCCCAATTGCTTGGTAAGAATGGCCTTGCGCCTTAAGAGCACCAATTTCATCAAGCTCCAAAACGCCTCTCTTTGACAATGATCGAGAACTAGGCATTTGATAATCATTATTAGCCATAGTTTCAATCAAGTCCTTTGCTCCATCGGGTGTCTTTTGACTCAATGTTCCCCCTGCAGCCGCTTCAATCATACTTCGAGAATTTCTGTTGAGACCATTGACAAAGGTTGCAACTTGTTGCCATGTTACTAACTCATGATTTGTACAAGCTGTAAGCAAAGATTTGAACCTCTCCCATGCTTCATAGAGTGATTCACCATCCTTCTGTGCAAAAGCATTGATCTCCGATCTCAACTTGATCATTCTTGATGGAGGGAAGAAGCAAGATAAGAACTTGCTCACCAAATCATTCCAAGTAATAATGCTCCCATGAGGATGAGATTGAAGCCATGACTTAGCCCGATCCCTCAAAGAGAAAGGGAAAAGCCTTAAACGAATAGCCTCATCGGAAGCTCCATTCAGCTTGATACTGTCACACAACTCAATGAATGTGCCAATGTGAGAATGAGGGTCTTCACTCTCTAAACCTCCAAATTGATTTTGCTGTACAAGATTGAGAAGTGATGCCTTAATCTCAAAGTTGTTACAGGCCACTACAGGTCTAACAATTGGAGTTCCGCATCTATCGAATCTAGGGGAAGTATAGTCCCCCATGGTCCTCCTTGGTGCATTGTCTTCAGCCATGGTGACAATTGATACTTCAACATGCGATTCTAGCACACTTGGTAACTCAACTTATGGTTCTTGCACTGTAGAGGATGCTTCTTCTCTGTTCTTTCTTGCTTTGGCTTCCTTTCTATTATGTCTACAAAGCTTCTCGATCTCCAGGTTGAATTGAAGTCACCTGGGTCAATTGTACCTCGCATACACAAACAAACAGAGCAAAACAGCAGCGAATACAGCAAGTACACGTTAAGCAACAAGTGGACAATTATTGCAACTTTAAGGAAAGCAGAAAATAGAAAACAGAAAAAAAAAACAGCAGTCGGAAAACAAAGAAAATGCCTAAATTAGGAGTCCCATTTGGTACTCGTGATATTGGCACACCGATCCTCGGCAACGGCGCCAAAAACTTGTAACGATTTCGGTAAGTATACCTAGTCACAAACAAGTAATACGGTGGTGAGACCGAATATCGTTCTCAGGGATCGCGGACAAGTACCACTTTGCAAATTGAACTACTATTTGGGTGATCGTTTGGATGGAAGGGAGTTCTAACATGTATCAAACAAACAAGAATAAAATGTTTTTGTTCTTTTAGGAATTTTGACAAACACTTAACAAGCAACAGAGATGAGATAAACAAATGAATGAGATTGTCAGGGCTAGACTATGCTAATCGTCCCATGATTGCAATGACAAGATTAATAACACAATTCCTAATTCAATTATGACAATCAAATCTTCTGAAATACTCAAACCCTAATGTCTTAGGTGGAATGAGCCTAAAACCCCAAATTAAACCCTAATGTCTTAGGTGGATTAACCTGAGATTTTGCATAAAGAATCAAGATTTATATGATTGCAAGCACCCCAAGACCTATATCTAGGTTCATGAACTACTTGGTATTTGATTCATGAGCATGCCTTAACATCAATATTTCAATTGTCTATCAAGGCAACAATTCATTCCTAGGATGATCAGGCAAAGGAAAGCATTAAGCATGGAATCAAATACTCATAAAGAAATAGGAAATTGTATTACAATCAAATCATGTTACAACCAAGTTCAGAAAAGCCATCATCTAACCCCAACAAAAGGGGGTTTAGCTACACATAATCAAAGGGAAAAACAAAAGAAAAGAAATAGAGATGAAGGAAGGAAAGAACTCCATGGAAGGATCCACAACAGCTAGAGAGTATTTTTTTTTTACGGTTTTGGATCCCTATTTCTGTTCTGCCCAGAGGTCTTCTTATAACTTAGGCGCGCGTCACGGCCGTGATGGCCATCACGGCCAGGCCGTGACGGGTTCTGCATTGGACGCGCTTTCAAAAACTTGTCTGTCTCGGTCGTGACACTCATCACGGCTAGGCCGTGATCGGTTCTGTCTGGTTCAGCTGACAGGTCACGGCCGTGATAGCCATCACGGCTAGGCCGTGACAGCTTCTGACTTTTGGCTTCTTTCTCTTCAGTTATTGCTCCATCATGGCCGTGATGGGCTCTGCTTGGCTCATTTTTTTCTCTTTTCAGGCTCTATCTTCATCCAAGCTTCATCATGGCTAAATCTTGGGCATTTAATCATGAATTCCTGCAAAACAACACACAAAACCGCCTCACCTGTTCCAAGATAAAAACTAACTAATAATCAAATTAAATATGCCTAAACTATACGAAAATACATGCAAACTGTACATGAAATATGAGGTGAAATCACACTCATCATGGAACAGTTCAGAAATTTGAACATAGGAATGGAGTTGGTTGATGATAAAATTTGCTTAAGTATGATCACTATTAGTAGTGATTTTATGAGAGATCTTAAGGATAAACAAGTTCAGGATCTATATCTACAGGAGATAAGTTGAGGTATAGATGAGGGTAAGATTTCTGAGTTTAGTAGAGGAAAAGATGGCGTGCTTAGGTTTAGAGATAGAATATGTATGCCAGAGGATTAAGAAATTTGAAAAATGATATTAGAAGAAGCACATAAGAGTAAGTTGAGTTTTCATCCTAGATCCACTAAGATGTATCAGGATTTGAAGAAAATGTTTTGGTGGACGAGGATGAAGAAAGAGGTACCAGAGTATGTATTATCTTGCCTGGTGTGTCAGAAGGCTAAGATTGAACATCAAACGCCGGCATGGTTATTACAATCGTTGGTGTAACATCCCGAAAAAAAATTCTTTATTTGTTTATTAATTAATTCTGTGATTAAATTGTTTGAGAAATACAATTTAATAATTATAAATAATGTTTACTGCTTATACCAGTGAATTCAATAGAATTCGAATTAAAAACTCAGATAAGAACCGGACTGTGTTTCAACACCGGTATGATTTTACACTTTAAATTTGTGAATTCCTTGAATCTGTTTATGTCTGAGGAAAATAAATAATAAAATAATTGTTTGAGTACCTCTGAATTATTTTTAGACGGAACTGATGAAAATATTAATATTTTAATTTGGCCCGCTAAGTTTAAATTCGGAACTGAGGGAAGAGCAGTAGAGGAAGTAGAACACTGGGAAGTGTAAGACTTAGAGTCAATGATGTGATCCCGGTGTGACAAGTTTGAAGTTGGCACAGGCAAACACAAGAAGGGGGGTTGAATTGTATTTGTTAATTATTTTCGCAAAAACCCTTTTGAACAACTTTTTCACAAGCAAAAGATAAAAAGATAAAGCACACAAGAAATCCTTTTTTCAAAGATTAACAAAAGCAATATCAAAACCCCACAGTTAGTATAAGCAAATAAACTGAAGATTTTAGGGATAGAAAATTCACGCAAGAGATTTTATCGTGGTTCACTCTCTTCCAATCAAGAGCTACGTCAAGTCCCTTCGACTTGAAGGATTTTTCCACTATTTCTCCAAATAGATTACACAACAAGTATTCAACACCTCTTCAGGCTACAAGTATTCCTTTCTTACCAAGCCTCTTCAGGCTCTAACTCTATCACAGAGATTTAAAAGTTGATCTTCTTAACTCACTAAGTGTGACAGTATGACAGATTAAGATCAGTTGAAAATTACAACAATATTCAAACTTAATGAATACAGACTCTTGCTCTTGAAAGAATAATAGAATAAATGATAATGGCAAAAGTTAAGCTAGAAAGATTGTGTAGGCAAGAGTTCTTCTCTTCAGTATCTGAGTTCTTCCCTTGTAATTCTTCAATGGTTACTTTGAATAATCCCGTTTAGAGATAGCATTAAATGCACGATATCTGTTGAGACTGATAGCTTGATTTTGGCTATGTTGAAAAGTATCCTTGGTTATCAGAAAATCACAAAATGGAGGCTCACTGTTCTGAGTAATTGTACCTTAAAACCTTTCTTTCCTCCTTTGTGTATAACCCAGCTTTTGTCCAGTAAAAAAGATGTCATCGTACATATCGTTTTACAATTCCAATTGTACTATTACTTTTTGTATTTCCTTGATAGTACTATGAATTCTCTCAAAGGAAACAAGACATTAAATCGGATGAAAACAAATGGAAAGAACAAATATTCATTTGAAATAAATATGAATCATTTGAAATAAATTCATTGTGGACCAGATTGCATTAAATTTTACTCAAGGTAGTAAAGATATAAAACATATAGAACCGTCTACTTAGTTTTAATAACGCATCTATACAAGATTTTAATTCTGCTCGTCCAAGCGCTCGTCCACTAAAGTCTTAGGACTTGCTAAGTCCTTAGAGAAGCTTCGTCCAGTGACGTGGCACTATGGACTTCTACTGAATTTAGTTTAGGCACTATGGATGTATACTTGAGTTACAAGGATAGCCCTCGTCTGCTGACTTGGCAAGATGGTCGCGCTTATTTTCAAGTCTTTGGACTTGCTGTACCTAATAGTTTATTTAGGTATTCATTTATAGCCTCGTCTACTAAGGAAAAACCAGTCTACTTATAAATTAAAATATAAACAGTCTAAATAACCTTTGGACGGGTAATTCTTTGCACGAGTCCAAGCATTGTATACCTTATATTATTTTGAATATTCCTGCATAAACTGAACTTACTTGTTAGATCTCAGCTAACACTTTGCCAAGCAAATTTAATCCTTTTGTTAGCATCAAAACTTGGAGATTATTAAATTCAAAACCTCTTTGGTTCCAACAATCTCCCCCTTTTTGATGATGACAAAAACTGATTAAATTTAAATATCAAAGTCTAAGAGAGCTTGCAAGGCTCCCTCTAAGACAAAGCATTCAAATATTTAAGCAGACTAACAGATAGGTACAAACACTTATCATTCTTAGAATCTATATAAACACAAGTATATCAGAGCAATATATCAAGTAGAAAAGAATATGCCAATGCAAACACATAAGAACTTCTCTACAACTGACTTTATATATAATTTTCTTTCTTTTCCTTTCTCCCCCTTTTTGTCATCAGCCAAAAAGGTAAAAAAGGATTGGACCATCATTGTCAGCAAAACAAATAAGAAAGAAGAGATTTTAAGAAGAAGGAGGTGGTGGAGGGGGTTGGTTTGGATTTTGATTTTTCTGAAATTCCATTAACAAGGCTAGCATTTGAGTCACCATGGCATTTGTAGGGGCCAAGGTATCTTTTACTTGCTTTTGCACTCTTTCTTCAATTTGTTGTGGCATCTGCTCAGTCTTCTCTTCAACTATCTTACCAACCTTATCATCAACAATTCTTCCAATGATGTCCTCAAGATTTGGTGGCAATGATAATTGTCTTGAGCTCTCAGCAGAGTCTGAGATAGTGCCTTGATCTTGGGCTGGAGGATGAACCATAGAAAGAGCTAATGGTTGAGAAGGTATCTTAGCAGACTCAGCACCTTGCTTAGAAGCATATATCTCATCAGACTGTTCTGTCAGAGTTGGCTCAACAGTAGCAACACCATTAGGTAGGGGAGTTGAAGGTTTTGAAGCAGGTTTTGAGAAGATTTCTACATTCAGCTCAGGGCCTTCCACAACTAATTCTTCAGTTGTATGCTTAGAGGATGAGGTTGAAGCTGAGGAAAAAGCATATTGCAGAACTGGCTCAGGGATATCCTTTGCCCAGTGAATTGGATTAGGAATTTCCACATCACGGTTAGTTATTGGCAGACCCCACAGATCCTTGAAGATCAGATATCTGACACTAGAGAGTCCACATCTGCCTCTGAATTTTGGAGTTTTCTTCTTATCTTCAGCAGTCAGGCCGGAAGTGGAGGCTTCTCTTGTGCAGTGAATCAAGTGGGATTTCCAGAAAGCTCCTGCATAGTTAGCCTCAGTGACCATCTCAATTGGCAAGGACTGAATATAATCCATTTGTGAGTGGACAAAGGGTTCAGAATTGAAATCCAGCATTATATCTTCAACAACTGGCATCTTTCCTTTGTGCCTTGGATGCTTCCTATCATTGTCCTTGTTTAGATCAATCATTGACAACCTAGGACAGATCTTGTTGGGCTTGACTCCAACATTTGTAGAATTGGAGTGTCTTAACTAGGTTGGAGGGACAAAACGTGCAACTCTATCTGCTCTGAAGTGACTGAATTCCCATTTCAGCATTTCATACATCAAAGTGTCCACAAACTGGTCAACAACAGCTCCATATATTATTGGATGTTTGAAAGTCATCCATTTTGTAGTCTGATCCATGACAAAAGGAATTTGTCTGAAGGATCTGGCTCTTTTCTCAAGAACACTTCCAAGATTTTTCTTGTTTGGATCTGTATGCCAATCAGATATGATAACTCTTTCTACTCCATCACTGAAAGGTTTAAGAGGTGGAAGTTTCACTAGGGTGGGATAGATTTTTCTGGCAGGGAAACTTTGTTGAGGAAGGTGGATGAGGAGAGGTCCATGTTCATTGAACATTTGAGAAGGGAATGGGCCAGTTGGAGTGTGGGGTTCAGGGTTGACCAAGTAAGGATAGATGTTGAGGGGTTCAAACCCATATTCAGCCAGGGGATACCATTTTGTTAGAATGAGTTTTGGTTCATGTGGAATGGTGTGGAAGAGTATTTTCCATTCTCTCTGTACTTTGGCCCAATTTTCAGATTGCCAATATAGAGAGTGGAAGAGGGAATTATGGGTGGAAATATAGTTTCCAAGGGTTTTGGAAAGGGGGATCCAATGGTAATGCTATTGTCTGTATGTGGTAGTGGTGAGGGTGGTGATTGTGGCAGGGTAGGAACATAAACATTATTAACATCATATGGAGCAGAGATATTATCGTTATGAGTTGTCAAATTAGATACTAAATCATCTACTTCTAACCTAATAGGGTCATCAGCAGAGATTACTACCTCAGAAGTTAAGGTTGTTCTAGCCCTCTTTGTTGGTTACCTTTTCTTCTTACCAATTGGACCAACAACAACAGCAGCTTGTTTTTCAAGAATAGCAAAATAGGAAGTTCATCATTGTCTTCTTCTTCAGACATAATGACTTTCCTTGCCCTTTTTGGTGCAGGTGGAAGAGTAGCACCAGAAGATACAGATGGGACAGATCCTCTAGTAGTCTTCTTAGGAAGGAGTTACCTTACAACCATAGTCTTTCTCTTGGTTCCTTTCTTCAAACCAAGAATTGCAGCTTCGTTGGCTTCAAGAGACTCTTCCTTAACCTTTATTTTCTCTTCAAGCTTTGCCAACTCCACTTGCTTGTAAGTGCTGAGTTGCATGCCACTGAGATTTACTTGGTCAAAGTCAGCAGCTTGCAATCCATTCTCACGAAGGAGTCTTTCTTGTTCATCCTTAGACTTTGCACTCAGAATATTGTGCACGCCTTGCTGCTTAAGAATTTTTGACAGTAGATGAATGAAAGTAATGTGAGAGGCAGATTCTCTGTTGGTAATGGCATCCTTGAAGTGATGAAATGGGATCCATGGTAGGTTAATCTTGGTTTCAAAAACCAGATGGCAAAGGCAGAACTTGTGAAGAGCTGATAAATTGCCCTTGGAGTAAATCTTATGCAGAACCACTTTGTTTAGAATCCGGTGAAAATCCTGATGTGATCTTTCATCTCAGATGATTTCCAAGAATGATTTCTCATGCTGTCTTGCCTCATAAGGGGATACCATTTTTTTAGAATGAGTTCTGGTTCATCTGGAATAGTGTGGAAGAGTATTTTCCATTCTCTCTATACTTTGGCCCAATTTTCAAATTTGCCAGTATAGAGAGTGGAAGAGGGAATTATGGGTGGAAATAGAGTTTTCAAGGGTTTTGGAAGGGGGGCTCCAATGGTAATGCTATTGTCTGTATGTGGTAGTGGCTGTTAGACTCAATGACTTAGAGATTTTGATATATGACAAATACAATTTAATGTGTATGAAAATGTTTTAGTGTCAAATTGCAAAGACAGGTATCAAGCAGTGATCTACAAGTTCATTAAGCAAATTCAAGGAAAATATTCAAGGAAGAATTTGAAGAAATCAAAAGAACTACATGGAGGAAACAAAGAGCAAAGACAAAGATCAAGGAATCATCAAGACAAAAGCTTAATGGAGAATTTTAGATTTAAGTCTTAGATGATTTGTAAGAGAAAGAAATCTTTTAGTCACGAAATAGCTCAACTATAAAGATGCATGGAGAAAATCAATTTTCCTAACCTGCATTAAAAGGAATAAGTTTTCGTTAATGAAAATGATTTTTGGAAATAAGATTCCATAACAAGCGCTCGTCCAACTAAAGTAATAGAAGCGCTCGTCCAACATAAGTGATAGAAGCGTTCCTCCAACACAAGTGAAAGAAGCGCTCTTCCACTAAAGTGACAGAAGTGCTTCTCCACTAAAGTAATAGAAGCGCTCGTCCACTAAAGTGATACAAGCACTCGTCCACTAAAGTGACAGAAGTGCTCGTCCACTAAAGTGATAGAAGTGCTTGTCCACTAAAGTGATACAAGCGCTCGTCCACTAAAGTGGTCCACTAAAATGATACAAGAACTCGTCCACTAAAGTGACAGAAGTGCTAGTCCACTAAAGTGGCATATGGAGCTCGTCTACTAGGTTACGTTCAACCAGTTAAAAGAGTATCTGTCCAATGATGTAACATATGGAGCTCGTCTATTATCAACTACGAGCCCTGAGGATTGAAGACGGCTCCAAAATAGAATCTTATTTCAAGAACCAGAATCAAGAAAATAGATTCTGTTATCAGACTCAAATCTGTTTTAATTGATCCCAACGACTATAACCTGTTTTCTATATAAAGAGGGATCAAAGGAACACTTTTTACAATATCGATACATATATCATAACATATATGTTTATCTTACTATTGAGAGTTAGGAATCAATTTTTCGTTTTTATTTGATTGTAAAGAGAGAGGGAGTCTCTCTGAGTGATTAGGGTGAGGTATCTCTAACGAAGAACATTGAGGCTCTTCAAAAGAGTGTGGTATCTCGAGGTGAAGGAGTGCTCTGTGGTGTAAAGGTTTTTCAAGCTACCTGGATAAAGCTTGTTGTGTTAGTGTGTGAAAACCTACAGGTGGAGTGGGGACTGGATGTAGGTCACAGTGGTGGTGACTGAACCAGCATAAATCTGGTTGTGTGGTATCTCTAAACTCAAACTATTTAATTTGTCTTACCCATATAACTGTGATCTTGATGTTCTAAGTATTCAATTGATATATGTTCATGATCTGCATAATCAGTATTGAATCTTGAGTAAACTGTAATAATAATTGTGTATTCCATTCTATTCTTAAGGATCAATATTTGAATTGAATCTTGCATCATATACTGAAATTGAAACCTGCAAGTTTGTTATTGATTGTTAATGCTTGTATCTGAAACTTGCTTAACTTGTTCTTAATCTTTAAAGGCTTAATCAGTTTCTGTATTTTGTTATTATTGAGTTTTGAACCCGAACCTATTCTGAATTAATCTTTCTTATCTTCATCATCTTCCAATTCAAGATTTTATATAAATCCTTCACTGTTTTTGTAAAAGATCCTGAGGCCACAAATCTGAAAACTAAAGTTTTGTGAAAAGTTTTTAAGAGGGAAATATTTTTAAGAAAACTCAATTCACCCCCCTCTTGAGTTGTTAAAGCCAAAACAACAGTGGTGAGGGTGGTGATTGTGGCAAGGTAGGAACATAAACATTATTCACATCATATGGAGCAGAGATATTATCATTATGAGTTGTCAAATTAGATACTAAATCATCTATTGTTAACCTAACAGGGTCATCAGCAGAGATTACTACCTCAGAAGTTAAGGTTGTTCTAGCCCTCTTTGCTGGTTGCCTTTTCTTCTTAGCAATTGGACCGGCAACAACAACAACTTGTTTTTCAAGAATAGCAGCAATAGGAAGTTCATCATCATCTTGTTCTTCAGACATGATGACTTTCCTTGTCCTTTTTGGTGCAGGTGGAAGAGTAGCACCAGAAGATACAGAGGGGACAGATCCTCTAGTAGTTTCTTAGGAAGGAGTTTCCCTACAGCCATAGTATTTCTCTTGGTTCCTTTCTTCAAACCAAGAATTGTAGCTTCGTTGTCTTCAAGAGACTCTTCCTTAACCTTCATTTTCTCTTCAAGCTTTGCCAACTCCACTTTCTTGTAAGTGCTGAGTTACATGCCACTGAGATTTACTCAGTCAAAGTCAACAGCTTGCAATCCTTTCTCACGAAGGAGTTTTTCTTGTTCATCCTTAGACTTTGCATTCAGAATATTGTACACGCCTTGCTGCTTGAGAATTTTTTACAGTAGATGAGTGAAAGTAATGTGAGAGGCAGATTCTCTGTTGGTAATGGCATCCTTGAAGCGATGAAATAGGATCCATGGTAGGTTAATCTTGGTTTCAAAAACCAGATGGAAAAGGTAGAAATTGTGAAGAGCTGATAAATTGTCCTTGGAGCCAATCTTATGCAGCACCACTTTGTTTAGAATATGGTGAAGAATCTTGATGTGATCTTTCATTTCAGATGATTTCCAAGAATGATTTCTCACGCTGTCTTGCCGCATAAGGGTAACAGCTATTGTCTCTGGACTATCTAGGTCTTGTTCCCAGTTTTCAGTGAATATTAAATCTGTCTAAATCAAATCGTGATATACTGACACCTTTTCCAAAAAGATTCCATCCCAACCAGCAGAATTAACGAACTTACTTACATCCAAATTGTATTCTTGTACAATTCCGAAGAGGAAGTGGTGTTCCATGGATATAGACATAGTGTCAGTTGCAAAAGTAGGCATGGGAGTAGTGGTTGAAGTCGTTGTTGAGTAAGAAGAGTTTTTGGAAGATCAACGGAGACAGAGAGTTCGAAAGATTGAGAGAGAGAGGTTGATAGGGATGAAAAGATGCAAAAAGATTTTCAGAAGGAAAGAGGTTACTTTTAAAGATTTCTGAAAACCAACAGTTTCCAAAAAAAAAAAGATAATGACAAGACATGTCATTAAGGGTAAAACAGCATTGGTAGTCTTAGAACCGTAAAAAGTTACAATGGGATTGATGAGGGTAGCTGACTAAGCAAGGAAATAGAAGCGTTTTATATAAATACGTTCAACAACAAATTAATATAAGCAATAAATGTGTCCATAGACGATTCCACACAAGACTAAGAGTGGACGTGTAGAATCCACTTGATCTGGACATCATGACTAGTGGACATGCAGAGAAAACATGCAATGGACGACCAATTTAACAATAAATATACTAGATCAATCCACATACAACATATTCAAATGCTTCCTTATAAAGATAAATCTGTCCTCAGCAAGAGGTTTAGTGAAGATATCTGCCCATTGGTGGTCAGTATCTATAAATTGAACATCAAACACGCCTTTTCGCACATAATCCCTAATAAAATGATGTTTGATTTCTATATGTTTAGCTCTAGAATGCAATATTGGATTCTTAGATAAATTGATTGCAGCTGTATTATCACACATAAGTGGAATACTACTTACAAATACATTGTAGTCCTCCAATTGGTGTTTGATCCGTAGAAGTTGTGAGCAGCAACTTGCAGCTGATATGTATTCTGCTTCAGAAGTTGATAGAGAAATGGTACTTTGCCTTTTGCCTGACCATGATACTAGGTTAGCTCCAATAAAGTGACATCCTCAACTGGTGCTTTTTCTTTCAATTCTATCTCCAGTATAGTCAGCATCACAAAAACCAACTAATCTGTCATCATCATTTTTCTTAAAGCACAAACCCAGATTAGTAGTACCTTTTAAATATCTAAATATTCTATTAACTGCTGAGAGATGAGACTCCCTAGGAACAGATTGAAAACGAACACTGAACATTATATCAGGTCTAGACGCAGTCAGATATAAAAGAGATCCTATCATACCTCTATATACCTTTTGGTCTACATTTTTCTATTTATCATCTTTGTTCAGTATTGAAGTGGGATGCATAAGGGTATTCATTGGTTTGCAATCATCCATCTTAAACCTCTTTAGAAGTTCCTTTGTATACTTAGTCTGATGGATGTACACTTCGTCCATAGACTGTTTAACTTGAAGTCCAAAGAAGAACTTGAGTTCTCCCATCATGCTCATTTCAAATTCTTTCTTCATTAATTTAGAGAATTCCTTGCACAAAGATTCATTAGTAGCACCGAAAATGATATCATCATCATAAATCTGTACTATAATGAAATCTGACTTAATAGATTTTCTAAATAGAGTTGTGTCTACTTTTCCTCTGTTAAAACCATTTTCCATTAGAAACGAACTTAACCTATCATACCAAGCTCTAGGAGCTTGCTTAAGTCCATACAATGCTTTCTTAGGCTTATAAACATGTTCAGGGTGATTTGTATTTTCAAAGCCAGGAGGTTACATGACATATACTTCTTCATTAATAAAGCCATTTAAAAAGGCACTTTAAATACCCATTTAAAAAAGCATAAAGCTATGATATGCAGCAAACGATATTAAAATTCTTATAGCTTCTAGTCTAGCAACTGGTGCAAAAGTTTCAGTGTAGTCTTTACCATCTTCTTGAGAGTAGCCTTGTTTCTCACAACCTTACCATCTTCATCAAGCTTGTTTCTGTAGACCCACTTTGTTCCAATGACTGACTTGTCTTCAGGCAGGGGTACAAGAGTCCAGACTTCACTTCTCTCAAACTGATTTATCTCTTCTTGCATAGCAAGAATCCATCCTTCGTCCAGTAGAGCTTCATCCACTGTCTTCGGTTCACATTCATAGACAAGAGCAGAATCACTTTGTTCTTTGAAGGTTGACCTAGTTCTCAGCTTGTCATTGGGGTCACCAATGATTTGATCTTGAGGATGGTAATTTCTTAAATACCAAGATTTCTGAGCATTTTCCTGTTGAAAGGTAGATGTTTCTGGTTGTTGTTGAGAAGAGTCGTCTACTTGGATATCAAACTTGATTTCTGGTTTCTCTCCTGAAATGTTTAGATCAAGATCTGCAAAGGCTTCATGTAGCTCTGATACTCTCTTATCGGGCTGTTTGTCATCAAATTTTACATGAATACATTCTTCTACAACTAAAGTTCTAGAATTATAAACACTAAAGCCTTTTGAATTTTCAGAAAATCCTAGAAGGATTCCATTATCTACTTTAGCATCAAATTTACCAAGTTGACCTTTTGTATTCAAAATATAACATTTACATCCAAAAGGGTGGAAGTATGAAATGTTGGGTTTTCTACCTTTCCACAATTCATAAGGAGTCTTATTCAGAATAGGTCTAATATATATTTTGTTCTGAATGTAGCAGGCAGTGTTCACAGCTTCAGCCCAGAAGTGCTTAGGGACGGAATTGTCATTGAGCATAGTCCTAGCAATCTCTTGAAGAGATCTGTTCTTTCTCTCTACCACACCATTTTGCTGTGGTGTTCTTGGTAATGAGAAGTTGTGTTGAATACCACTTTCTTCACAAAACTCATGGAATAGCTCATTGACAAATTCTTCCCCATGGTCACTTCTAATTGAAGCTATAAACATGCCTTTTTCATTCTGTACACGTTTTCAGAATACAAAAAAGACCTTGAATGACTCATCCTTGTGAGCAAGGAACATAACCCATGTCCATCTAGTGTAGTCGTCTACTATGACAAGACCATATTTCTTTCCACTGATAGAGGCAGTCCTTGTTGGACCAAAGAGATCAAGGTGTAACAATTCTAGTGGTCTGTTGGTACTAACAACATTCTTAGATTCAGAGGAACCTTTGACTTGTTTTCCCTTCTGACATGCATCACAGAGAGCATCAAATTTGAAACTAAGGTTTGGTAAACCTCTTACAAGGTTATGCTTTTTCAGTTTTGAGATTAATCTCAAACTTGCATGACCCAACCTTTTGTGCCAAATCCATCGTTCATCCTCAATGGACACTAGGCAAGACACACTTTGATTTGAGAGGTCCTCTAAGTCAATCTTATACAGATTGTTTTGCCTCTGAATAGTGAATAAGAGTGATCCATCAGCTTTCTTGACAAAACACATATTCTTATTAAATGAAACAGCAAACCCACTATCACATAATTGACTAATGCTAAGCAGATTGTGTTTAAGACCATTTACTAACAGAACATTATCAATGGAAGGAAAAGGATGTTTACCAATTTTACCTATACCAATGATCATTCCTTTTTGGTTTCCTCCAAAAGTGACCCAGCCACCATCTTTGGGTCTAAGGTCTTGGAACATATACCTTTCTCCTGTCATGTGTCGTGAGCATCCATTGTCCAAGTACCAAGATTTATGTTTCTTTCCTGTTGTTAAGCACATCTGCAACAGGGATTATCTTATCTTTAGGTACCCAAATTGACTTGGGTCCTTTCTTGTTAGTGATCATAGGTCGTGAATGCTTTGCATGCTTGTTATGTATGCATTTAGATGACACATGCCCACTTTTTCCACATACTTTGCCGTAAGTATTGGAAGGGCTTGGTTTTGACTTAGTATGCTGTGGACGGACTTTAAAAGCCTTATATTATGTATGAACTTTTGGTTTATTCAGAGATTCATTCTACTTCTCTTTATCATAACCAATTCCAGATTTGTCATGTGGTGATCTAGAATATCTTAATATAAGATTTAATTTATCTAAGCTACCAACCAGTTTTGACAGAGAGTCTGTCACGTTTGTCATATCTTGTTTCAGTTTTTCAACTTCACAAGAGCTATTAGACTTACACTTAGTCTTGTCAGTCAGGCTAACGTTATTTGATTTTAAAGTTTCATTCTCATCCCTAA
Organism: Sophora flavescens; assembly: GCA_030762895.1. NCBI lineage: Eukaryota > Viridiplantae > Streptophyta > Magnoliopsida > Fabales > Fabaceae > Sophora > Sophora flavescens. The sequence continues at coordinate 108,552,176 of CM061066.1, read as the reverse complement.
GGTTTTGATTTACTGTGCAGACCTTATCATAGTCTCTAGAAAGTTTAATAAACTTCCTTTTGAGACTCTTATACTCTTTAGACAGTATGCATGAATCATACATCAATTCATCAAAAACAGTCTGAAGAGTGGATGGATCAGATTATATTACCTCAGCATCAGTGAATTCACTTTCTGATGCAGTGTCAGCCATGAAATAGATGTTTGCTTCTTCTCCTGCTTCATCTTCTTCATCCGAAGAAGACAGGTCAAGATCCTCCCATGTATCCATCAAGCCTTTCTTCTTTTTGAAGAATTTCTTTTTCTCCTTCACCTCTGGGTAGACAGCTTTGAAGTGTCCTGGTTTCTTACATTCAAAGCACAGGGGTGGACCTTTTTCCTTGGAATCTGACTTTTCCTTGGAGAATTTTTTGTTGAGATGCTTCCTTCTGAATCCACCTTTCTTTCTCCACATGTGTTGGATTTTTTTGGGGATGAAAGATAGTTCATCCTCATCTGAGTCATCTTCATTATTTGATGAATCAACTTCATCTGAAGACAAAGCAACTTTAAGCATCTTAGATGAACTAGCTTTCTTGGCCTTTAAGGCAATGGACTTTCCTTTTCTGGAGTTTTCCTCTTCATTAAGTCCAAGTTCGTGAACTTTTAATGACCCCAGATGCTCTTCCAGAGAAAGAGTATTCAGCTTCTTTGCTTCCTGGATAGCAGTTACCTTAGGTCTCTACTGCTTTGAGAGACTTCTAAAAATTTTTCTCACATGATCTCTATTTTCATAGACCTTTCCAAAGAGACTTGAGACTGTTGGTGATTTTTTAGAATCTTCCAAACATTTGATCTATATTTTCATGATCAGCCATCTTGAATAGCTCATACTGGTGAACCACCATGCTTATCTTTGATTCCTTCACTTGTGAGGAACCTTCATGAGCTAGTGCAAGAATGCCATCATCCTCTTTTTCCAATAATCATAATCAGTTCCATTCATCTCTAGGCACTGCAGCTCCAGCTTCACTCCTTGGCTCAGTGTAGCCATTTTCAATTAGTTCCCAGATGTCAGCATTCTGTGCATCCAAAAATGCCATCATCCTCTTTTTCCAATAATCATAATCAGTTCCATCGAAGAGAGGAGGTGTGTTGAGAGCTTGTCCTTCTGCATCCATGATTATAGGATCGTACTGCCTAAGCACTTGTTAGATGCTCAACCCTATCAAGGCTGAGCTCTGATACCAACTGAAGTTGGCACATGCAAACACAAGAAGCGGGGTTGAATTGTGTTTGTTAATTATTTTCGCAAAAATCCTTTTGAAAAGATTAACAAAAGAAACATCAAAACCCCACAGTTAGTATAAGCAAATAAACTGAAGAGTTTAGGGATAGAAAATTCACGCAAGAGATTTTATCCTGGTTCACTCTCTTCCAACCAAGAGCTACGTCCAGTCCCTTCGACTTGAAGGATTTTTCCACTATTTCTCCAAATAGATTACACAACAAGTATTCAACACCTCTTCAGGCTACAAGTATTCCTTTCTTACTAAGCCTCTTCAGGCTCTAACTCTATCACAGATATTTAAAAGTTGATCTTCTTAACTCACTAAGTGTGAGAGTATGACAGTTTAAGATCAGTTGAATATTACAATAATATTCAAACTTAATGAATACAGACTCTTGCTCTTGAAAGAATAATAGAATAAATGATAATGGCAAAAGTTCAGCTAGCAAGATTATGTAGGCAAGAGGTCTTCTCTTCAGTATCTGAGGTCTTCAATTTATAGAGACCTTCTTCTTCTCTTGTAATTCTTCAACGGATACTTTGAATAATCCCGTTTAGAGATAACATTAAATGCATGATATCCATTGAGATTGATAGCTTGATTTTGGCTATGTTGAAAATATCCTTGGTTATCAGAAAATCACAAAATGGAGGCTCACTGTTCTGAGCAATTGTACCTTAAAACCTTTCTTTCCTCCTTTGTGTATAACCCAGCTTTTGTCCAACAAAAAAGATGTCATCGTATTGATCGTTTTGTAATTCCAATTGTACTATTTACTTTTTGTATTTCCTTGATAGTACTATGAATTCTCTCAAAGGAAACAAGACATTAAATCAGATGAAAACAAATGGAAAGAACAAATATTCATTTGAAATAAATATCAATCATTTGAAATAAATTCATTGTGGACCATATTGCATTAAATTTCATTCAAGGTAGTAAAGATGTAAAACATATAGAACCGTCTACTTAGTTTTAAGAACGCATCTATACAAGATTTTATTTCTGCTTGTCCACTGTTGTGGCAGAAGCGCTCGTCCACTAATGTGGTAGAAGCACTCGTACACTAAATTCTTTGGACTTGCTAAGTCCTTAGAGAAGCTCCGTCCAGTGACGTGGCACTATGGACTTCTACTGAATTTAGTTTAGGCACTATGGATGTATACTTGAGTTACAAGGATAGCCCTCGTCTGCTGACGTGGCAAGATGGACGCGCTTATTTTGAAGTCTTTGGACTTGCTGTACCTAATAGTTTATTTAGGTATTCTTTTATAGCCTCATATACTAAGGAAAAACCTGTCTACTTATCAATTAAAATATAAACAGTTTAAATAACCTTTGGACGGGTAATTCTTTGCACGTGTCCAAACATTGTATACCTTATATTATTTTGAATATTCCTACAAAAACTGAACTCACTTGTTAGATCTCAACTAACACTTTGGCAAGCAAATTCAATCCTTGTGTTAGCATCAAAACTTAGAGATTATTAAATCCAAAACCACTTTGGTTCCAACAAAGTTGTCATACTTTATACAAAAAGTCTAGAATATTTTTCTCCCTAATTACTAACCTACCATTGAACCATGATTACCCCTTAACGATAATAGCTAAAATAAAAAATATTTCCCTGCACTCATTTACTCACCTACACGGCAAAACACACACCACACACTATTCACTTATTTTCTTTCACTCATTATATGATTTACACCTTACACACACACACTCTCACTTTGTCATTTTCTTATCTCACTTCATCTTCTTCCATGAGCTTCTCTTCTTCCTCATCCATGGTGATTTCGGCCCAACACCATAGCTCCCTCATCCTTTTATTTTTTTTGAAAAACCAACACCATATTCACACTCCTCTACATCATTTAGGCCTATGTTCTTCTCACTATTTTCGTTTTAGAGCAAGTTTCAAGATGGGTCATTTCTAGCCATCCTCATAACTTCATCATCCACATGCTTACTTGAGAAACTAACACCATATCTACACTCCCCTCAACCATTTGAACACAAGTTATTTCACACCCTTTTGAATTTAGAGGCTTCTAGCAAAAGTGGGTATTCTAACCCAAGAGCTCCAAACCCTTGCCACATCATTTTCTTCATTTCATGTAAGGATACTATCTTGATTCTTCCTTCTTAATCATAACTAGATTCGTGTAGATAAATTTTGTTGAATGGATTTTTGCCTTGCTAGGTTTTGACCCCTCAAAACCGTGACCTTATAGAGGGAAAACCATCATCATTTTGCTTGATAATAAGTGAGCTACGAGAGGTATGAGGGAGACTAACCAACATCATAACCTAGAGTAGATGTTTTGTGATTTATTTAATTTGTGGTTGGCTTGAAAAACCTAGAGTTTAAGGGTATTCATATTATGTTAGATCTCTTGATATTGATTGACTTTATAATTGAGTATGATGGTTGAATGAGATTGTTGATGAGAAGTTTTATGTCCTAACTTATGGAATCAAATGGATTAATGTTGATAGTTGTTATGTTGATTTATGTGTGTGAATGTGATTTTGATTTGGTGAATTGGAAACCTTCACTTAATGCTTGTCAAGTTTTGGCCAAGCTTAGAAAAGAGAACAATGATCAATTAATGTTAAAAACTCATAAATTGTATGTTTTGTTAAGTGTTTTAAAGAGTAATGAAACCATGAAGGAGATAAAATATTTCAAAACTGTTTTAGTGGCATTATGGGCTGCTTTATGTGGTTTTATTGGTTCTAAAATTGACTTAATCTGAGTTAAGGACCTAAGGGAACAAAAATCATGTTTTAAGGGATGTAAAAATGGGACTGTCTAGAGTTAGTATGCTTTTGAATAGACTTATGGGTAAATTTCGTCCAACCCTATTTTTATGGGTTAGAAAATGTTTTTGGATGCTTAACTAAGTATTTTAAGACTCAAAAATAATTTATAGGCCTTTGGGTTAAAGAATCATGAAAACAGGAATTACCCGATTTTTGAATTTAGAGACTTTCGGTCAAGTTTGGAATTTTATGCAAACTGTATTGGGAAGTTTGTTTTGGTATTTTAAATACCTTATAATTATTTCTATAATGTGGGAAATTGATGATTTTGATGAAAGGAATCACAATTTTGAAATGTTGGGCTTTAGGCCAAAATCGGGCAAAAAGGGGAAAAGTTGTTTTTGTAAGCGTTGAAGTATTCTCTCTAAGGGTTATTTTGAATGATTTGATACTCACGTACTACTTAAAAACATTTAGTAAACTGTGTTGTCTTTTGTAAAATGGTTTTGATTTTTGACAAAAAGTAATTTAGCCTCCAAGGCTTATGTTTCAAAACAAAACGGTAAAAACCTAAGTCAAAGTGAGCTAGAGGGAAGATACAAACTTAATTAATTATGACTTGTGGTAAATCAAGACCATATGTCATAAAGTACGGATGATTTAATCATCCATAACTCCATAAGATTTAATGGAACAAAGATGTGTTTTGTTCTTATGAGCCAAGCAAAAAGGGCTCAATGTAGAAAAGTGCAAAGAGAATGATGTTGGACTTTTGATCTGGCTTCCATAATATGTTAGGTTTGGAAATTAGAACCTCAATATACTTGTCCTCAAAGATGAAACAATTGGGTGAGAACTTTAGCTCGGTGTAAAGGGAGACGGTGATTCAGACCCGAGTACATCAAGCATCTGAAAAGCACATCGAATCGATTCTTGCGGAATCACAAGGTTTATCCGATGGATAGACAAAGTTAAAGGCATCGGCATTATTGCCTAAACACATAGTTGATACTATGTTCCTTAGGGCCTTTGTGCCTAGGAAGTCGAGCCAACATGCATGTGTGCATGAGGACGTGCTAGTGACGATCTTAAATGGTTTTGGGGATGGTCAGGGTATGAGGGTCACAAATGGTCAGTTGGTGATTCTTCTTGGTCGTGGCGTTCCATGCAATACACTGTCATCAACGACTAGACGCTAGCCGGTCATGATTATTGACAGTGTTTCACAATCAATTGTAGTACCACTATGTCATTGTTACTATTGAACGCACAAGATGCCTACTAATGGCAGTTGTGAAACATGTTCTCTAATCACTCCTTCCGAATGTTCTTAATCACCATGATGTAGGGATCAGAGTTCTTCCTCGAGTCTTAGATGTATCATTTCTAGGTGAATCTTTTCTCCGTGATTGCGTTTGTGGAATATTATTGTTATATTGTTATACTGACCTGTTAATGATATAACTGCATGTTGATATTATCTATATGATTCAGATTCACGTCACTACATATCTACTTTATGTTATATGATGAATGGGGATCTCACCTCATCTTTTGTGTTGTCCGGCTTATGTGTTACCTTTATGATCTGTGAAGACAATGGCAACACTATCCCGTCATCATGTCCAGCTTGAGATGGGAATAGCCTGGTTACCTAGACGCATATACAGTGGCATTGTATGTAGAAGACGTGAGGAGTACCCACGGTGTGACGATATGACTTCCTTAGTTGTTTATTTTTGTATGAGGACGACACCTCATCATGGTTTTGAGTAGGCCAGCTTGCCGAGTCCTTATGTTTATAACTAGTTTTATGGAGCTGTGTCTCTAATATTATTATATGTATTTCTTTAAGTTTTGTTACGTTATTGGTGTTGGTATTTCCACCACTTTTATTATGACTATGTTGATGTCTGTTATCTTATGAGGAACTCTGGACTGTATTATGTATATATTTGATGACGTTAGATGTTTTATTTGCTTACTCTCTCTCTTGAGAAAAAGACAGATTGGATGATATAAACTGTTTTACCAGGATTTCCGACTTCATCAAAACTCCATTTTTTAAAGGGGACATTTCGAAATGTTTTCTTTCAAACTTGGAAAAATTTTACCTTGATCCATTCTATTGATTTTAATTAAATAAAAAGAAAAACTAGGTGTTAAGGGAAAAAAAAGTAAACCCGTATTTTCATATAATATTTATTTTTCCTCTATACTCGGTCTTATAGAATGTCACAGACAATGTAGTGCCCAAGGAGGGTGCTACATTATTTGGTATCAGAGCTGGCCGAGTCTGTTAGGGTTTATGGTTTACGGTTTGTCTTTGTTTGTGCTCTGTTCTCTGCTTGTTTTCTACGTGTTCTTTATGTGTTGATATTATTTAAAAAAAGGAATGGTATTGCTTTGAGATGAGTTTATTGTAATTTGCATGGCTAATTAATTTTGGTCTTGTAGGATTATAATGGCTCGTGGTGGGGGAAATACGGCTGCAGCTGTGCATGCAGTGACACAGATGACTGCCTCGTTGATAAGGCATGAGGAAAGGGCAGCTGGAAGTAGTGGACTGGATGAATTCCTTCGTAGGAATCCATCAGAGTTCAAAGGCGAGTTTGACCCCGAGCGAGCTGAGCTTTGGATACAATCTCTGGAAAAGATCTTCATTGCTATGAGGTGCACCGACAATGACAAGGTCACCTATGCTGCCTACATGCTGGTGGGCGATGCTGAGTATTGGTGGAGAGGAGCCCGCCAAGTGCTCAAGCATGAGCAACAGGCTGTTAACTGGGAAGCTTTTAAGAGGAAGTTCTTGGACAAGTACTTCCCAGCAAGTGCTAAGCAGGCTAAGGAGGTAGAATTTCTCCAACTGAAGCAGGGTAACATGACTGTATCTGAGTACGGAGCTAGGTTTGAGAGCTTGTCTAAGTTCTCAAACTACTTACAGGATAACCCTCACAAGGAATGGAAATGCCGAAGGTTTGAAGGGGGTCTCAGATATGAGTTAAAGTCAGCTGTGGTTCCAACGGAAATTTCTGTATTTCCAAAATTGATTAAAAAGTGTCGGCTCATTGAAGATATGAAAGCTAGTCGAGAGAAGAGACAGGAGAACTTTGGGCCATCTAGGTTCAAAAAGGGGAACTACAACAACAACAACCCATTCCAGAGGAAACCGTATTCTAGGGGCCAGCAACAGCAACAATGTTCTTTTGGTGGAGGCAGTGGAGGTTCTGGACCGTCTGGGAACACTCACAGAAGTGCATGAAGTGTGGCAAGGGTCACCTAACAAGAGACTGCATAATAAATGGTATCATTTGCTTCAATTACGGGAAGCCTGGACATGTCTCTAGGGACTGCGGGCAACCCAAGACGGGACCCTCTGTGAGCAATGTGAATGCCTCGAGGCCTAGAGCAGGAGGCAGAGTTTACACTGTGAGTGGCGCTAAAGCCTCTCAGAATGAGGATCTGATACAGGGACAACGTGCCATAGGAGGTAAATCTTTAATTGTACTGTTTGACTCATGGCATATGACTGTGTTCGGTTTCTAGGATTACCTGTGTCTTCTTTGCCCTTTGATCTGTTTGCCTCTTTCGCAAATAGATGTGATATTAGGGATGGATTGGTTATGTTCTAACCATGTCCAATTAGATTGTGCAAATAAAACCCCGATTTTCCCTAAGGATAAGATTTCTGGATTTTTTCTTGCTAACCAAGTAAGAACTTCTTTGAAAGAAGGAGCTCAAGGATACATGTTATTGTTTTCCTTGGGTGTCAAGAATGAGATCGACTTACAGTCTGTACCTGTTGTCAATGAGTTTCCTGAGGTTTTTCCTAAAGATGTACATGGTTTGCCGCCTGTTAGAGACATTGAGTTCTCAGTCGATCTTGTTCCAGGTTTTGGACTAATATCCATGGCACCGTACCTTATGTCACCATCGGAGCTAGAGGACTTAAAGAATCATATAGTGGATATGTTAGGAAAAGAGTTCATTCGACCTAGTGTGTCACCCTGGGGAGCTCCAGTTTTGCTTGTAAAGAAGAAAGATGGAACTTCTCGCCTATGTGTGGACTACCGTCAGTTGAACAGAGTGACAATTAAAAACAAGTATCCTCTTCCAAGGATAGATGACTTGATGGATCAGTTACGAGGAGCAACGGTGTTCTCAAAGATAGATCTACGATCTGGTTACCATCAGATTCATGTGAAGGTGAAGGATATTCCAAAGACAGCATTCCGAACATGCTATGGGCATTATGAGTACCTTGTGATGCCTTTCGGAGTGACGAATGCACCTGCTATATTCATGGATTACATGAATAGGATCTTTCGTCCTTACCTAGATAAGTTTGTTGTCGTCTTTATCGATGACATTCTAATCTATTTTGCTAATCAGGATGAACATGTTGAACATCTCAGTATAGTTCTCCATATTCTCAAGGAGAAGCAGCTGTATGCAAAGTTAGAAAAGTGTGAGTTTTGGTTGGACGAAGTTCGGTTTTTAGGACATGTTATCTCTAAGGAAGGGATAGTTGTGGATCCATTGAAAGTTGAAGCAGTTCTTCAATGGGAACGACTGAAGACTCCAACAGAAATCCGTAGTTTTGTTGGTTTAGCTGGATACTATAGAAGATTCATTGAAGGATTCTCTAAGATAGTAGGACCACTTACCCAGCTAACCCGGAAGGATCAAGCGTTTGCTTGGACCAAAGCGTGCGAGAAAAGTTTTCAAGAGCTAAAGAGGAGGTTGACTACCTCACCTGTGTTAGTGTTGGCTGATCCTAAAGATCCTTTCGAGGCGTACTGTGATGCATCACATCAAGGATTGGGTTGCGTGCTAATGCAGAATCAGAAAGTAGTAGCTTATGCTTCAAGACAGTTGAAGATTCATGAGAGGAATTATCCTACACATGACTTGGAGCTAGCAGTTGTGGTGTTTGCACTGAAGATCTGGAAGCATTACCTGTATGGAACAACATTCAATGTCTTTAGTGAGCATAAAAGTTTAAAGTATCTGTTTGATCAGAAAGACCTTAATATGCGACAGAGACGTTGGTTGGAATTCTTAAAGTATTATGACTTTCAACTACAGTACCATCCGGGAAAGGCGAATGTGGTAGCAGATGCCTTGAGTAGGAAAGTCATACATGCGTCTGCAATGATGGTTAAAGAGTAAGAGTTGATAGAACAGTTCAGGGATATGAGGTTGACTATAGAGATGTCAAAAGGAAAGCTTTGTTTGGGAATGATTATAGTTTCTAATGGGATGTGGGTGTAAGACTAAGCCCTCATTCATGTTTTGATGTATGACAAACAAAGTGTATTTTGCATAAGATTTGTAATTCTGACTGTGTACTCATTACGTGTTAAGTTGCATGCAAGATCACTCGTCCAACAAAGCAAAACTAGAGCACGTCCAACACAGGGAAAATATATGCGCTCGTCAAATGAAGTGAACAAAGAATGACGTCCAACAAAGTAAAGAGCTGAAGTCCAATGAACAATTAAAGAGCTCGTCCACTAAAGGAACAACAAAGTAAAAAGCTGACGTCCACTGAAAGAACAAAGAGAGCGCGTCCACTAAAAGAACAAAGTAAAAAGCTGTCATCCACTGAAAGAAATAGAAGATCTCGTCTACTGACGTGGCACATGATGCACGTCCACTGAAAGAAAACAGAAGATCTTGTCTGTTGACGTGGCACTTCGAGCACGCGTCCAATGATGTAAAAGAAGAGCACGTCCACTGATATAACAGAAGCACGCGACCACTGATGGAAAAGAAGCTCGCGTCCACTGATGAAAAGAAGCACGCGTCCACTGATGTAAAAGAAGCTCGCGCCCACTGATGAAACATAAGCGCGTGTCCACTGATGTAAAAAGGAGTTCGCGTCCACTGATGTAAAAAGGAGCTCGCGTCCATTGATGTAAAAAGGAGCTCACGTCCACTGATGAAATAGAAGCGCGCGTCCACTGATGTAAAAAGGAGCTCGCGTCCACTGATGAAACAAAAGCGTGCTTCCACTGATGTAAATAAGAAGCTCCGTCCACTTACATGATATATAAAGCTCGCAACCAGTTGGATCCCGTCCAATAACCTTGAGCTAATACTCCCGTCTGCTGACGTGGCAAATGGACGCGGATATTTTTTTTCTCTTCAAATAAACACGGATATTTTTCTCTTCAAATAAACGCGGATATTTTTCTCTTCAATTAAACACGGATTAATTACTTTTCAAAAAGATATGGCTATCCTTTCAGATGGAAACAATTATATTCCAAGAAGGACGCAATCTCTACAAAGATAAAACATAATCACATTTTGAGATCAAGAATCAAGAAAGCAGATTTTGTCAAATCAGATCCAAATCTGTCTTTAATGATCCCAACGGCTATAATCTGTCTTCTATATAAAGAGGGATCAAAGGAACACTTTTCTACACAACAACAACACAACTCATACTGATTGTGAAACAAAGTGCTTTATCTCTGAGAAAAGTGTGATAGTTAGAACTTCAATTTGTTTTATCAGGCTTTTAGAGTCTTGCTTCTACTCAATTCTTTTTGTGAATTAAAGTGACTAAGAGAGGGTATCTCTTAGGGTTCAACAAGGATAGAAGGGATCCTTGGGTAAAGAAAGCTAGTGTGCTTTCTGGAGATTTTTCAAGCAAGAAGGGTATCCTTGTGCTGCTGTAATTAGAATTGTGTAATTGCTGATTATAGTGAAGAAATCCACAGAGGTGTGGGACTGGATGTAGGCTTACCAGAGGAGGTAGTCGAACCAAGATAAATCAGTTTGCGTGTTCTTCTAATCCCTAAACTCCATATACTTGTTTAAACTTGAATCTTTAAATCTGCAATCTGTGTTAAAATCTGTTGTTACCACTTATAATTGTTCTTGTCATCATCACTTGTTCCATAACCTAATTCTTGCGAATTAAAATTGAGTGAAAACCAATTTTCTTTAAAGAAACACTGTTTTGCTTTAATTTGTTGAATAAATTTTCAATATCTCAATCCCCCCCCCCCCCCCCCCCTCTTGAGACCATAGCCACTACCAACAATTGGCATCAAGGCTAAAACTCTTGTTACAAAGCTCAATAGCTTCAAGAGATGGCTACAAATGATATCCTGGGTGATGGGGCTTCACTCACTAGACCTCCTGCCTTTAATGGCTCCCAATAAATGTATTGGAAAGAAAGAATGCTTATCTTTCTTGAGGCTGCAGGCTTAGATGTTTTAGATGCTGTTGAAAATGGTCCCTATGTTCCATTTATTCTTGATGCTAAGGGAAATAAACAAACTAAACCAAAAGATGACTGGAATGATGATGATAAAAGAAGAGTTGGTTATAATGCTAAAGCAAAGAATATTATTACAGCTGCTTTGAATTATGATGAGTTTTTCAGGGTCTCCTATTGCAAAACGGCAAAGCAGATGTGGGATACTCTTCAACTCACTCATGAAGGAACCAATGATGTGAAAAGAGCAAGGATGAATGCACTAGTCCATGAATATGAACTCTTTCACATAAAGAATGGTGAGGAGATAGATGATCTGCAAAAGAGGTTTACACACATTGTGAACCAGTTAGAAGGACTCGGACATACAATCACAGATGAGAAAAAGATTAACAAGATTATGAGATGTTTGAGGCAGCCAAAAGTTACTGCAATTGCTAAAGCAGAGGATCTTGACACAATGCAGATTGCTACTCTATTTGGCAAGTTGAAAGAACACGAATTGGAACTAAATAGATTAAAAGATCATAAAGATAAGGAGAAAAAGAAGAAATGACTCTCACTCAAGGCTCATATTTCCAAAGAATCAATAGAAAGTGATGAAGATGAACACCTTGATGAAAGTGAAGAATCCAAAGAATAAGACATGGGATTTCTTGTGAGGAAATTTAAAAGATTCATCGAGAAGAACAGAAACAAGAAGCAATTCAGTTTTCCTACCAAAAAGAACACGAACAAAGGTGAAAGCTCTTCCTCAACAATCAAATGCTTTTAATGTGGAAAGCTTGGACACTACAAAAATGAATGTCCAAAGCTACAAAAGAAAGAAAAGTGTGAGAAGAATGACAGCAAAGAAAAGAAAGGAAGAAAGCCCAGAAGAGCATACATAGCTTGGGAAGAAAATGATAAGGATTCCACCAGTAGTGAATCTAAAAATGAAGAAGCCAACCTTTGTCTCATGGCAGATCATCAAAGTGATAGTGAAACCGAGGTAAATGATTCCTCTCCTACCTATGATGAGTTACAAGATGCTTTCGATGAATTGCATGAAGAATATGTTAAAATTGGTAAATAACTTAAATCTTCTAGAAAGATCGTTGCAAAACAATGTAGTGATAATGCATATTTACAAATAAAGCTTAAAGAACTAGAAGATGAAAATTCAAAATTACTTGCATCTAGTTCAATTTGCACCAAATGCACTACACTAGAAAAGGAAGTTGAAAAACTGAATACAACTCTATCTAAGTTCCTTGGGTAGAGATAACTTGAATGCCATATTAGGACAGCAGAAGGGTGTGTATGACAAAGATGGAATTGGATATAAGCCAATGGTACATGAAAAATCTTTTAAAAAGCTTTTTGTTCCACCCATTTCCTCATCTAGTCCTTTTGTTAAATGCTATTATTGTCTAAAGAAAGGTCATACAGCTGCTACTTGTAGACTTAGAAAGAACATTCATGTTGGCTTTAAACAAATTTGGGTTCCAAAAGGAACTTATGTTGCTACTAACACAAAATGACCCAAACAGATTTGGGTACCTAAAGGAAAAGCATAAAAGAATCTGTTTTGTAGGTGTGTTTGAAGGCCAAAACCTCAAGCTAGTTTTTGGACAGTGGCTGCTCCAAACACATGACCGGAGACATCACAAAATTTACATCTTTCACTCCCAAGGAAGGAGGAAATGTCACCTATGGAGACAACAACAAAGGAAGAATCCTTGGTGTTGGAACAATAGGAAAAAGTCCAGCAATCAAGATTGAGGATGTTCTCTATGTGGAAGGGCTCAAACACAATCTACTAAGTATAAGTCAATTATGTGATAAAGGCTACAAGGTAAATTTTAACTCAAAATTGTGTATGATCGAATCTATTTATGATAATAACATAAAACTGATTGGAAATAGAATCAATAACATCTATATGCTAGACATAGACAACTTAATTTCCAATGATGCATGCTGCTTAATTTCCAAAGAAGATGCAAATTGGCTTTGGCATAGGATAATAGCTCACATTCATATGGATCACTTGAATAAACTAATTTCCAAAGAACTTGTAATCGGTTTACCAAATAAAAAGTTTGTTAAAGAAGGCCTATGTGATGCATGCCAAAAGGGTAAACAAGTGAAAACCTCATTTAAGGCTAAAAACATTGTTTCTACGAGTAGACCCTTACAATTACTGCACATGGACCTTTTTGGACCTTCTAGGACAAAAAGCTTTGGTGGAAATCTCTATGCTCTTGTAATTGTTGAGGACTTCTCTAGATTCACTTGGATCTTTTTCTTAGCACAAAAGAATGAAGCTTTTAAAGCTTTTAAGAAAATGGCTAAGGTTGCTCAAAATGAGAAAGACGTGAAAATTGTTTCAATTAGGAGTGACCATGGAGGAGAATTCCAAAATGAGGAGTTTGCTAACTTTTGTGATGAACATGGTATAAAACACAATTTTTCTGCACCTAGAACTCCACAACAAAATGGAGTAGTTGAGAGGAAAAATAGGCCACTTGAAGAAATTGCTAGAACCATGTTAAGTGACTCTAATTTACCAAAGTATTTTTGGGCTGATGCTGTGAGTACTGCATGTTATGTTTTGAATAGAGTTCTAATAAGGCCAATTCTGAAGAAAACTCCATATGAACTTTACAAGGGAAGAAAACCTAACATTTCTCATTTTCATGTCTTTGGCTGTAAATGTTTTGTGCTAAATAACGGAAGGATAATCTTGGGAAATTTGATCCCAATGCTGATGAGGGTATTTTCCTAGGTTATTCATTAACTAGCAAAGCATATAGAGTGTTTAATAAGCGTACTTTATCAATAGAGGAATCTGTTCACATAACATTTGATGGGTCTAACCCCAAAAGGTTAGGAAACGACATTTTTGATGATGCAGAAACTCTTGAGGATGAAGTGAAATCTGATGAAGGAAAGGAGAGCAACAAGGAAAAGGAAGATGAAGAAAGCAATAAAGAACCTGAAGCAGAACTTCAACAAGATAATCTTCCTAAGGAGTGGCAAGCTTCAAAGAATCATCCCCTAGACAATATCATTGGTGAGATCACCAAAGGGGTAACCATTAGAAACTCTTTAAGGAATATTTGCAATACCATGGCGTTTGTATCTCAAATAGAACCAAAATGTGTTTATGATGCTATTAATGATGAACATTGGATGATTGCAATGCAAGAGGAGTTAAATCAATTTAAAAGGAACAAAGTTTGGGATTTAGTTCCAAAACCCAAAAGTAACCAAATAATCGGAACTAAATGGGTGTTTAGAAACAAAATGGATGAGAATGGAATAATAATAAGAAACAAGGCTAGACTAGTAGCTAAGGGATACAATCAAGAAGAAGGAATTGATTATGATGAAACATATGCTCCCGTAGCTAGATTAGAAGCCATAAGAATGCTCTTAGCCTATGCTTGTATAATGAACTTTAAACTGTACCAAATGGATGTGAAAAGTGCCTTTTTAAATGGAAAAATACAAGAGGAAGTATATGTAAGCCAACCCCCTGCCTTTATTGATAGTGAATTCCCAAATCATGTCTATAAACTGACTAAAGCCCTCTATGGACTCAAGCAAGCTCCTAGAGCTTGGTATGAGAGGTTAAGCAATTTTCTCCTAGAGAAAGGCTTTAAAAGAGGAAAAGTGGATACTACACTATTTACTAAAACAAAAGCACACAATATCTTACTTGTTCAAATATATGTTGATGACATTATTTTTGGTGCTACTAATGAGTCTTTATGCAAGGAATTTGGTGAACTAATGCAAAGTGAATTTGAAATGTCCATGATGGGAGAGCTTACCTTCTTTCTTGGACTTCAAATTAAACAATGCCAAGATGGAACCTTCATAAGCCAAACAAAGTATTGCAAGGAACTACTAAAGAATTTTGGAATCGAAAGCGCAAAGGAAATGGCAACACCAATGAGTCCAGCCTGCTACTTGGACAAAGATGAACATGGTAAATCTATAGATGTATCCAAGTATAGAGGTATTATCGGATCCTTACTTTATCTCACTGCTAGTAGACCAGATATAATGTTCAGTGTGTGTATGTGTGCAAGGTATCAAGCTAATCCTAAAGAATCACATCTTACTACAGTTAAAAGAATCATGAAGTATCTTTTAGGAACAAGAGAAATGGGGCTGTGGTATCCCAAGGGATCCACTTGCACATTAATAGGATATTCCGACTCTGACTTTGCTGGATGCAAGTTAGATAGGAAGAGCACAAGTGGAACATGCCATTTATTAGGAAATTCCCTAGTGTCCTGGTTTAGTAAAAAGCAAACTAGTGTGGCCTTATCCACACTAAGCGGGAATATGTTGCGGTACGGGAGTTGTTGTGCTCAAATCCTATGGATGAAACAACAATTAATTGACTATGGTGTTTATCTATATCATGTACCAATAAAATGTGATAACACTAGTGCAGTTAATCTAACAAAGAACCCAATTATGCACTCAAGAACCAAGCATATTGAAATTGGACATCATTTTATCAGGGATCATATTCAAAGTGGTGATGTTGTGATTGAACATATAGATACATCTAAGCAATTAGCTGATATATTCACCAAACCACTAAATAAGGAGAGTTTCTTCTTTATAAGAAGGGAACTTGGCATAATTGATCCTCAAAATAACTAATAACAGATGGCACGCAAGGCAGCACAAGTTGCTGAAAATTATGAAGGACATGGGCAAGATGCTAAGCGTCCTTAGGTGTCTGTAATTTTTTTGTTTTTGGTATTTTGGATGTTTTGATGAATTTCATAAGTTCTGAAATGCTTTATTATCAATGAATGCAAGACTGTTTTTAAGTTTGATTTCAATATTCTCCATAGTTTCTTTTTGATAATGACAAAGGTGGAGAAAAATGAACCATACATTGGAGAAAGATGAACCATACATCTGAGATGAACTAGAAAGATGAACCATGCATTTTCTAATATGCAAATTTTTTAATTTTTATTTCTCTAACAAGGGGGAGAAATATGAACCATAAAGATGAACTATACATTTTCTGTAAAAAAAAAATTCTCTAATATGTAAAAAAAAAATTCTCTGATACCTGAGTATGAACTGCTTTGAAAAGACATACTTGAACTTGTAATAAATGCAAGATGATTTTTTTTCTGATAATGATATGATAACACTTGATCTTTTGAAAGATATCAATGACACAGGGGGAGGACGAAAATAACTCAAGAACCATGCTTACTGAATAGCTGCACCCTGATTTCTTAATAACTAAGGTTAAGTATGGTAAGGTTTGTCATAATCAAAAAGGGGGAGTTTGTAAGACTGAGCCCTCATTCATGTTTTGATGTATGACAAACAAAGTGTATTTTGCATAAGATTTGTAATTCTGACTATGTACTCATTACGTGTTAAGTTGCATGCAAGATCACTCGTCCAATAAAGCAAAACTAGCGCAGGTCCAACACAAGGAAAATATAAGCGCTCGTCCAATGAAGTGAACCAAGAATTACGTCCAACAAAGTAAAGAGTTGAAGTCCAATGAACAATTAAAGAGCTCTTCCACTAAAGGAACAACAAAGTAAAAAGCTGACGTCCACTGAAAGAACAAAGAGAGCGCGTCCACTAAAAGGACAAAGTAAAAAGCTGTCATCCACTTAAAGAAATAGAAGATCTCGTCTGCTGATGTGGCACATGATGCACGTCCACTGAAAGAAAACAGAAGATCTAGTCTGCTGACGTGGCACTTGGAGCACGCGTCCACTGATGTAAAAGAATAGCGCGTCCACTGATATAACAGAAGCATGCGTCCACTGATGTAAAAGAAGCTCGCGCCCACTGATGAAAAAGAAGCGCGCGTCCACTGATGTAAAAAGGAGCGTGCGTCCACTAATGTAAAAAGGAGCTCACGTCCACTGATGTAAAAAGGAGCTCGCGTCCACTGATGAAACAGAAGCGCGTGTCCACTGATGTAAAAAGGAGCTCGCGTCCACTGATGTAAAAAGGAGCTCGCGTCCACTAATGAAACAAAAGCGCGCGTCCACTGATGTAAATAAGAAGCTCCGTCCACTTACATGATATATAAAGCTCGTCTACCAGTTGAAGCCTGTCCAATAACCTTGAGCTAATACTCCCGTCTGCTGACGTGGTAAATGGACGCGGATATTTTTTTCTCTTCAAACAAACACGAATGTTTTTCTCTTCAAATAAACGCATATATTTTTCTCTTCAATTAAACACGGATTAATTACTCTTCAAAAAGATATGGCTATCCTTTCAGATGGAAACAATTATATTTCAAGAAGGACGCAATCTCTACAAAGATAAAACAGAATCACATTTTGAGATCAAGAATCAAGAAAGCAGATTTTGTCAAATCAGATCCAAATCTGTCTTTAATGATCCCAACGGCTATAATCTGTCTTCTATATAAAGAGGGATCAAAGGAACACTTTTCTACACAACAACAATAACAACAACGTAACTCATACTGATTGTGAAACAAAGTGCTTTATCTCTGAGAAAAGTGTGATAGTTAGAACTTCAATTTGTTTTATCAGGATTTTAGAGTCTTGCTTCTACTCAATTCTTTTTGTGAATTAGAGTGACTAAGAGAGGGTATCTCTTAGGGTTCAACAAGGATAGAAGGGATCCTTGGGTAAAGAAAGCTAGTGTGCTTTCTGGAGATTTTTCAAGCAAGGAGGGTATCCTTGTGTTGCTGTAATTAGAATTGTGTAATTGCTGATTATAGTGAAGAAATCCACAGAGGTGTGGGACTGGATGTAGGCTTACCAGAGGAGGTAGTCGAACCAGGATAAATCGGTTTGCGTGTTCTTCTAATCCCTAAACTCCATATACTTGTTTAAACTTGAATCTTTAAATCTGCAATCTGTGTTAAAATCTGTTGTTACCACTTATAATTGTTCTTGTCATCGTCACTTGTTCCATAACCTAATTCTTGCGAATTAAAATTGAGTGAAAACCAATTTTCTTTAAAGAAACACTGTTTTGCTTTAATTTGTTGAATAAATTTTCAATATCTCAATTCACCCCCCCCCCCCCCTCTTGAGACCATAGCCACTACCAACAGTGGGAACAAATACGAGAAAAGCAGGAAGGTGACGAACTTTAACAAAAAGAAAGGGAGTTGACGCGATAATAAGCAATATCAAAATTCTGGGAAGAAATAGATGGAATTCTAAGGTTCGGTGAGAGGATTTTTGTACCTACGGATTCTGAACTCATAAAGCTGATTCTTGAGGAAGCTCATAAGAGTAAGTTGAGTATGCATCCGAGAGCAACCAAGATGTACCAAGACCTGAAGCGGTTATATTGGTGGTATGGGATGAAAAGAGATGTAATGGAATATGTTTCTTAATGTTTGATTTGTCATAAAGCAAAGATTGAACATCAAAGGCCAGCAGGGATGTTACAACCCCCGAGTATCCCAAAATGGAATTAGGATGGTATCGCAATGGATTTTGTGACAAGTTTCCCGAGGACTTGAAAAGGTCATGATGCTATATGGATTATAGTTGATCAACTAACTAAGTCGGCTTACTTCTTACCCATCAACATAAAGTACTCAATGGAGAGATTGACTCAATTATACATCGGGGAGATTGTTCGACTGCATGGTGCACCTTCGAGTATTATTTCGGATCAAGATCCGAGGTTTACATCGAGGATCTGCGAAGCCTGTAAGGATCGTTAGGGACTAAGCTCAGGTTGAGTTCGGCTTATCATCCACAAACGGATGGACAGTCTGAGAGGACAATTCAATCACTGGAGGATTTGCAAAGGGCTTGTGGGTTGGAGCATACCAGGAGTTGGGATGAATTTCTACTGTTGATACAGTTCACCTACAACAACAGTTTACACTCGAGCATAGGGATGGCACCTTATGAGGCTTTGTATGGTCGACGGTGTAGGACACCTTTGTGTTGGTACCAAGATGGTGAAAGTCTAGTGTTGGGACCGGACATTGTTCAACAGACGACGGAAAAGGTAAAGATGATTCAGGAGAAAATGCGAACAACTCAGTCGACAGAAGAGTTATGCGGACAAGAGGCGTAGACCTCTTGAGTTCGAGGAAGGCGATCATGTGTTTTTGCGTATCACGCCTATGATCGGGGTTGGCAGGGTGATTAAATCCAGGAAACTTACTCCTAAATTCATTGGTCCCAGCCAGATTCTTCGTCAAGTAGGTCCTGTAGCTTACCAAATAGCCTTACCGCCTTTTCTTTCGAACCTTCATAATGCCTTTCATGTGTCGCAATTGCGAAAGTATATTCCCAATCCTAGTCATACTATAGCCCGTGATACAGTACAATTAAAGGATAACTTAACCTATGAGACACTACCTGTGAAGATTGAGGACAGAAGGGTGAAACAGTTAAGAGGAAAGGAAATTCCGTTGGTTAAGATAATCTAGAATGCTACGTCGGGAGATGCAACATGGGAGTTGGAGGAAAAGATGAGGGAACGGTATCCACATCTGTTTTAAGGTAAGTTAAATTTCGAGGACGAAATTCTTTTTAGAGGAGTAGTGTTGGAACATCCCGAAAAAAATGCTTTATATGTTTATTAATTAATTCTGTGATTAAATTGTTTGAGAAATACAATTTAATAATTATAAATAATGTTTACTGGTTATACCTTAGAATTCAATAGAATTCGAATAAAAAACCCAGATAAGAACCGGACTGTGTTTTAACATCGGTATGAATTTACACTGTAAATTTGTGAATTCCTTGAATCAATATATGTCTGAGGAAAATAAATAATAAAATAATTGTTTGAGTATCTCTGAATTATTTTTAGACAGAACTGATGAAAATATTATTATTTTAATTTGGTCCGCTAAGATTAAATTTGGAACTGAGGGCAAAGCAGTAGAGGAAGTAGAACACTGGGAAGTGTAAGGCTTAGAGTCAATGATGTGACCCCTATGTGACAAGTTATCATACTTTATACAAAAAGTCTAGAATATTTTTCTCCCTCATTACTAACCTACCATTGAACCATGATTACCCCTTAAGGATAATAGCTAAAATAACAAACATTTCCCTCCACTCATTACTCACCTACACGGCAAAACACACACCACACACTATTCACTCATTTTCTTTCACTCATTATACGGTTTACACCTTACACACGCACTCTCTCACTTTGTCATTTTCTTATCTCACTTCATCTTCTTCCATGAGCTTCTCTTCTTCCTCATCCATGGTGGTTTCAGCCCACCACCATAGCTCCCTCATCCTTTCATGTTTTTTGAAAAACCAAACACCATATTCACACTCCTCTACATCATTTAGGCCTATGTTCTTCTCGCTATTTTCATTTTAGAGCAAGTTTCAAAATGGGTCATTTCTAGCCATCCTCATAACTTCATCATCCACATGCTTACTTGAGAAACTAACACCATATCTACACTCCCCTCAACCATTCGAACACAAGTTATTTCACACCCTTTTGAATTTAGAGGCTTCTAGCAAAAGTGGGTATTCTAACCCATGAGCTCCAAACCCTTGCCTCATCATTTTCTTCATTTCAAGTAAGGATACTATCTTGATTCTTCCTTCTTAATCATAACTAGATTCATGTAGATAAC
This sequence comes from Sophora flavescens, assembly GCA_030762895.1. Taxonomy (NCBI): domain Eukaryota; kingdom Viridiplantae; phylum Streptophyta; class Magnoliopsida; order Fabales; family Fabaceae; genus Sophora; species Sophora flavescens. Next base: position 108,531,280 of record CM061066.1, on the reverse strand, counting down.
TTTTGTTGAATGGATTTTTGCCTTGCTAGGTTTTGACCCCTCAAAACTGTGACCTTATAGAGGGAAAACCATCATCATTTTGCTTGATACTAAGTGAGCTACAAGAGGTATGGGGGAGACTAAGCAACATCGTAACCTAGAGTAGATATGTTATGTTTTATTTAAATTGTAGTTGGCTTGAAAACCCTAGAGTTTAAGGGTATTCATATTAAGTTAGATCCCTTGATATTGATTGACTTTATAATTGAGTTTGATGGTTGAATGAGATTGTTGATGAGAAGTTTTATGTCCTAACTTGTGGAATCACATGGATTCATGTTGATGGTTTTTATGTTGAATTATGTGCGTGAATGTGAGTTTGATTTGGTGAAGTGGAAACCTTCACTTAATGCTTGTCAAGTTTTGGCCAAGCTTAGAAAAGAGAACAATGATCAATTAATGTTAACAACTCATAAATTATATGTTTTGTTAAGTGTTTTAAAGAGTAATGAAACCGTGAAGGAGATAAAATCTTTCAAAACTGTTTTAGTGGCAGTATGGGCTGTTTTGTGTGGTTTTATTGGTTCTAAAATGGGCTTAATCCGAGTTTAGGACCTAAGGGAACAAAAATCATGTTTTAAGGGACGTAAAAATGGGATTGTCTAGAGTTAGTATGCATTTGAATGGACTTATGGGTAAATTTCGGCCAACCCTATTTTTATGAGTTAGAAAATGTTTTTGGATGCTTAACTAAGTATTTTACGACACAAAAATAATTCATAGGCCTTTGGGTTAAAGAATCATGAAAACAGGAATTACTCGATTTTCGAATTTAGATACTTTCGGTCAAGTTTGGAATTTTATGCAAACTGTATTGGGAAGTTTGTTTTGGCATTTTAAATACCTTATAATGATTTCTATAATGTGGGAAATTTATGATTTTGATGAAAGGAATCACAATTTTGAAATGTTGGACTTTAGGCCAAAATCGGGTAAAAAGGGGAAAAGTTGTTTTTGTAAGCGTTGAAGTATTCTCTCTAAGGGTTATTTTGAATGATTTGATACTCATGTACTACTTAAAAACCTTTAGTAAACTGTGTAGGGCAAAATCGGGTAAAAAGGGGAAAAGTTGTTTTTGTAAGCGTTGAAGTATTCTCTCTAAGGGTTATTTTGAATGATTTGATACTCATGTACTACTTAAAAACCTTTAGTAAACTGTGTTGTCTTTTGTACAATGGTTTTTGATTTTTGACAAAAAGGAATTTAGCCTCCAAGGCTTATGTTTCAAAACAAAACGGTAAAAACTTAAGCCAAAGTGACTTAGAGTGAAGATACAAACTTAATTAATTATGACTTATGGTAAATCACGACCATATGTCATAAAGTATGGATGATTAAATCATCCATAACTCCATAAGATTTAATGGAACAAAGATGTGTTTTGTTCTTATAAGCCAAGCAAAAAGGGCTCAATGTAGAAAAGTGCAAAGAGAATGATGTTGGACTTTTGATCTAACTTCCATAATATGTTAGGTTTGGAAATGAGAACCTCAATATACTTGTCCCCAAAGATGAAACAATTGTGTGAGAACTTTAGCTCGGTGTAAAGGGAGACAGTGATTCAAACCCGAGTACATCAAGCATCTGAAAAGCACATCGAATCGATTCTTGCTGAATCACAAGGTTTATCCGGTGGATAGACAAAGTTAAACGTATCGGCATTATTGCCTAAACACATAGTTAATACTATGTTCCTTAGGGTCGTTGTGCCTAGGAAGTCGAGCCAACACACATTTGCGCATGAGGACGTGCTAGTGACGACCTTAAATGGTCTTGGGGATGGTCAGGGTATGAGGGTCACAAATGGCTTGTTGGTGATTCTTCTTGGTTGTGGCATTCCATGCAATACACTGTCATCAACGACTAGATGCTAGACGGTCATGATTATTGAGAGTGTTTCACAATCAATTATAGCACCACTATGTGGCTGTTACTATTGAACGCACAAGATGCCAACTATTGGTAGTTGTGAAACATGTGCTCTAATCACTCCTTCCTAATGTTCTTAATCACCATGGTGTATGGATCAGAGTTCTTCCTCGGGTCTTAGATGTATCATTTCTAGGTGAATCTTTACTCCGTGATTGCGTTTGTGGAATATTATTGTTATATTGTGATGCTGACCTGTTAATGATATAACTGCATGTTGATATTATCTATATGATTCAGATTAGCATCACTGCATATCTACTTTATGTTATATGATGAATGGGGATCTCACCTCATCTTTTGTGCTGTCTGGCTTGTGTTACCTTCATGATCTGTGAAGACAATGGCAGCACTATCCCGTCATCACGTCCAGCTTGAGATGGGGATAGCCTGGTTACCTAGACGCATCTACAGTGGACATTGTATGTAGAAGACGTGAGGAGTACCCAGGGTGTGACGATGTGTCTTCCTTAGTTGTTTATTTTTGTATGGGGATGACACCTCGTTATGGTTTTGAGTAGGTCGTCTTGATGAGTCCTTATGTTTATAGCTTGTTTTATGGAGCTGTGTCTCTAATATTATTATATGTATTTCTTTAAGTTCTGTTCCGTTATTGGCGTTGGTATTTCCGCCACTTTTATTATGACTACGTTGATGTCTGTTATCTTATGAGGAACTCTGGACTGTACTATGTATATATTTGATGACATTAGATGTTTTATTTGCTTACTCTCTCTCTTGAGAGAAATACAGATTGGATGATATAAACTGTTTTACCAGGTTTTCCGACTTCATCAAAACTCCGTTTTTCAAATGGGATATTTTGAAATGTTTTCTTTCAAACTTGGAAAATTTTTACCTTGATCCATTCTATTGATTTTAATTAAATAAAAAGAAAAACTAGGTGTTTAGAAAAAAAAAAAAAAGTAAACCTGTATTTTCATATAATATTTATTTTTCCACTTTACTCGGACTTATAGAATGTCACAGACAATGTATTTCCCTAGGAGGGTGATACAGTTGGATATCCCAGAATGTAAATTGGATAGCATCGCTATGGATTTCGTGATTGGGTTACCACGAACTCCTAAGAGACATGATGCGATTTGGGTGATCATTGATAGGTTGATGAAGTGTGCTCATTTCTTACCTATTGGTGAGAGTTATAGTTTAGAGAAGTTGTCCCAGATTTGTATCAAATAAGTTGTTAGGTTACATAGTGTGTCGTCAAGTATTGTCTCAGAACGAGATCCTAGATTCACATATAGATTTTGGAGACAGTTGCATAATGCCTTGGGGTCAAAGTTGAGAATGAGTTCTGCTTATCATCCCCAGACAGATGGATAGTCTGAGAGGACAATTCAGTCATTGGAAGATCTTTTGAGAGTTTGTGTGTTAGAGCATACTGGCAGTTGGAATGAGTTCTTGCCATTGATTGGATTTACTTACATCAATAGTTTTCACAGTAGTATCGGAATGGAACCATATGAGGCTTTGTATGGCAGGAAGAGTAGGACCCCGTTATGTTGGTATGAGATTGGTGAAAACCAAGTATTGGGTCCAGATGTGGTGCACAGACTACAGAACAAGTTAGGACGATAAGGGAAAAGATGAAGGAAGCACATGATAGGCAAAGGAGCTACAGTAACAAGAGGAGGAGACCTTTAGAATTCCAGGAGGGTGATGACGTGTTTTTAAGAGTCACTGCAAAGACCGGAATTGGCAGGGCTATCAAAACTAGAAAACTTACTCCTAGATTCATCGGACCTTTCCAGATTTTTCGAAGGATTGGTCCAGTAGCTTACCATATTGCTTTACCACCTAACCTTACCAACTTTCATGACGTCTTTCACGTCTCTCAGTTGAGAAAATACTATCATGATTCTTCACATGTTATTGAGTCTGAGTCTATACAACTGCGAGAGAATCTAGAGTATGAGGCTTTACCTGTTAAGATAGCAGATAGAAAGATTAAGGAGCTTTGCTGTAGACAAATTCCTTTGGTTAATGTTATATGGGATGCGATTACTGAAGATGCTACTTGGGAACGTGAGACGGATCTGCAACAGCAATATCCATATCTTTTCTGATACATAAATTCCGAGGACGGAATTTTTTTCTAAGTGGGGTAGTATTGTAACAGCCTGTTTTTAATTACGTTGTATTAACTGTAAAAATATATTTAATTATATTTTTTATCTGAGACCAATAAAATGATTTTGGATAATAAAAATCATATTCATACTCTATCTTATGGTAGAAGGTTACAGTGAAATTTTGGGTTTAAAACTCAGACAGAAACCGGTCTGTGTTTTTACTGACAGTATAATTTTATACCGGCAGAAAACCCTAATTTGACTTGAAACTTAAAATTTGTAGATTTTTTTTAATATTATGTCCGTGAGGAATTCTACTTTTCAAATTTTTTATCAAAAATAAAATATTATGTTTATTCGGACGAATTTTGGTAAAAGTTCGGACGGAAAACGGTCGATTTTCACCGACAGTAAGGTTTTACTGATCAGAAAACCTAATTTTGACACGTGAATGAAATGGTTTATGTTTAAATCATATTTCCAATGAGTTTAGTTATTTTGAAAATTTGCGATCGAAAACGAAATATTATGTTTTTATTCGGGCGTAAAACCCTAATCGAGAAACCGACGGAATCGGAAACGGAACTGCAAAGATAGAATGGGACACCGGAGAAGCTGAGCTATGGGATGACTCACCAAGAAATTATGAGGCATTTGATGCTAGGAATTATGAGTTTTTAGGGGAAATGGCCAAAATACCCTTAAGCTTAACCTAACCTATCCTAGTTAGTTTTTAACCATGGTTAAGGCAAGACAAGGCCAATTTGGCTTCTTCCTTCTTATTTGTAGTCCAAAATCAGCCACACCTCCCTTCATTCTCAACCACATAATCTAACCTAATCATGACTACAAAGTAACTCTAGTTAGGTTATTATAACCATAGCTAAGTTATTATATTATTTTCTAACTTAACTTATGTCAAATTAATTTAACCTTGGTTCCATTTTACCATTAAACAACTCACTCCCTCACTCCATTTCCACGGCCCAAACCCCCCACTCACACAATTAGACATTTCATTTTCTTCTCTAAGTTATTTTGCTCACAAACCACCAAGAACATCATAGTGTTCTTGCTTAGTTCATCATAGTTCTTCATTTTCTTCTCAAGTTCTTGATCAAACCTCTTCATTTCAAGGTGAGTAATCCCTTCCTCATCATCTTAGGTTCATTTATCATGTATCAAATCTTCATTTCCATTAACTTTTCACAAAACTCCATTTCTATATCTAGAACTTCAAATAATTCTAGAAAATTGTAGAAAAATCATTTTAATGTGAAACCAATTTCTATGATCATGATATGTCTTATACTTTCATCATCTAAGAGCATGTAATAAAAAATATTTTCCTCCCTATTTTTCTTGTTGAGGCCGAACCTATGCTTTAATGAGCAAAGGAGTTTTTGTTCAATTTTTAACTTAGATGAAGTTGGATCTAAGCTATATACGGTTTCTATACTCTTAATCCTTAACTAATTTCAAGTTTCATCAAGTTTTTCTCTATTTCAAGTCTTAGATCTATTTCTTTAAAAATAATGAAAAATATTGTAATACCCACACAAAAAAATTTATTTAATTGGCGATGATGGTCAAAGTTAAAAGTTATTTATTTAAAGAAAAATAATCATAATAAATATTTGCACAAGAATGTATAAGAGATTAGCGAGGTAAAATAGAGTTATGAGATAGAATTTTTGTTTTTTTTTACCCCTAGTGTGGTAGGACCCTTCGGTAAGTATAATGGTTAAGAAATAAAATAAGGGGAAAAGAGTTAGAGTGTCTTGAAAACCCTAACTTTTAAAATCAGTTTTCTCTTTAGAAAAAGAGGAAAAAGGCACGGTGGCTCAAGATCATTAAGACGTGCTCTTGGTGCAAGGGATATAATTTCACTCTCCTTTTTTCTTTCTTTTTCGTCGATTAAGGTGAGCGGGTGTAGGTTTTATAGATTGAATTTTAATGGGTTTAATTGGGGGTTGATGGAAGCATGTGATAGAGCAAAATTTGATGAAATAATACTGATGATAGTTGGTGAATCTTTATTTTCGGCAATATTAAATTAGGTGATGTTCTTGTTTGATTTTCTCGTCATGATCATGTCTTTAATGCCTTCTGATCGAACCCATTTTTGCGTGAATGCATATAACTTTGGGTAGCGCCGCCTCAATTTTCAGTCTATATGCTTGAAGAGTTTATTTGCCCCATTATTGTGTCCTATTAATTCAATTTTTTTATTATTCGATCCATTCTTTATCACATTTGCTTGTTTCAATTTCTGGACAGAGAATGAATCCTTTTCTGACGTGGAACTTAAACAATTCATATATAGATGGCACACCGTCACCAACAGATGGATGTGCTTTCAACATTAGAGTATCAATAAACTAAAATATAATAACAATAATAGAACCTTTTTTTTAGATAAGTATGGAATTTGTCTTTTATGTAAACTAGTGTAATATTGTACTATTGTTTATAGGTTGTTTTTATATATAAGCACAATTAGTGAGTTTGCTCTAATGTCTGTCACGTCAATATGCATATAAAGTATTTGATTTATATATTTTTATTTTATTTATTTACTTTATTATTATCATCAATTTATTTATTTTTAAATGAATGCCATTTGCTCTAAGCAATGCATATGATTTATTTATATTTACATATTGTAATGTGGTATTGGTAATGAGACCCATAGTTAAAATGAATAATTATGTATTAGTAAATGTGTGAGAAACAAATGTTGATTCTATGTTTAATGATCCTTTTGATTGTGATGAATTCGAAGGATATGATAATAACAATATGAGAATTGTTTATTTTGTGATGCCGAACACATTGAGTAAGACTTGGTATCCGACCGGTCAGCGGACTCGACCGGTATATAAATTTGACCGTCGGTGAAGGGGACTATAGTGAAAGAACCCCGGAGTTTGGAGGGTAGTTACGCAGTGACCGAGGTCACTTGTCGGTCAGCGGACTCGACCGGGATATAAATGTGGCCGTCGGAGTGGGAGACTTTAGTGAACAACTCCAAATGGAAAACAAGCATCTTACTCAATGGTTAAATGATTGTAATGCAACTTTAGAGTTGCAATGATGATATGGTTTGAGTACGTTGTAAAGTATGACATGACATATGTATATTTTTATACTTACATATTTGATATTTATGCTTGCGTTTGTACACCCTCATTGAGTTCTGGAACTCACCCCCGCCCTTATTTTGTTCAGCTTCAGGTACTCGACGAGGGGATCCATCTCAGGGAGCCCATGCACAAGAGTAGTGTGGGCAGTTGGTGCCGCTTGGTTATTTCTTAGTCGTATGAGACACCTCTTCAATTTTTTTTGAATTTTGGAACAATTTCCTTTTTGGTTGTAAACCATTTCGTTTCATTTAAACTCTGGATGCAGACTCAGGGCCACCTTGGCTTGTTATTTGGAATAATCATTTACTCTGATATTTACGTTGGTATTATATAATTACCTATGTTGCGATGTGACTTATACGTGCTTGATAGTGTGATTTTACATCATGTTTTCTATATACTTTTGCATGCATTTTGCATATAGATTAGGCATTCTTTATTTGATTTTAGTTAGATTTTTCTTGGAACGGGTGAAGCGGTGTCTTGGTGTTGTTTTGCAGGAATTCAATGTAAAAATGATCAAAATCAGCCATGGTGGAGCTTGGATGAAATAGAGCTTGAAAAGTGAAGAATATGAGCCAAACAGAGCCCATCACGGCCTGGCCGTGATGACCATCACGGCCGTGATCAAGCAGAGCAGAAGGCAAAAGTCAGAGATTGTCACGGCCTGCCCGTAATAGACATCACGGCCATTACCTACCAGAAATTCAGGATTCGCGTCGCGAACAAAGGGCTCGCCTAGCGAGAACCCATTTTATGCAAGTACACCTTGGACAGAACGCGTCACGGCCAGCCCGTGATGGCCATCACGGCCGTGACGCGCAGCAGACCTATAAATAAGAGCGCAGCAGACAGAACAGGGGGAGTTTTTGGGGTCCATTTGAAGGCATTTGGAGGCTGCAGCTGGGCTAGGGTTTCAACCCTAGAAGGGAGCCAAGAGGGGTTGCTTTGAAGAAGAAGGAAAGCTCATATGGAGCCTCTTCTCTCCTCTTCCTTCCTATTTCTCTGGTTTGGTTTTCTTTGTTTTATGAGTAGTTAAATCCCTGTGTTGGGATTAGATGTAATCAAACTTATGTTTATGTATTTATCTTGACTGATTAATCTATGTTCATGTCTTCATATTAGTGGTTATATTTCTGTGCTTAATGCTTGTTGTGGCTAGCACCCCCATGACTTGATTTGTATTTTGGTATGCAATGGGAACGTTCGTATCATAACCGAAATTGAATTTAATCACCTAGTAAGCCTTGTATCTAGGAATGGAACTAGGTTTATTAGTAATCGCGTAATCCCTAATCTTAATGCAAGTTCATTAATCTAGGCCACCTAAGGAATTAGGGTCTATTAGTGGATTTAGGCTCTTGCCATCCGAGGAATCGGGGTTTGAGTAGTTTAGTGGATTGATTTTAATATCTGAAGCATGAATGGGAGGTATCTAGTCCTGATAGTACATGAGTTAGAGGTTTGGTGAAGTCTAGTCCCAACATATCCTTCTGCACTCCTAGTGTTTGTTAAAAGTCCCCAAAGAACTTTTCCCTTTTCTTTTGTTTGTTTTACTTTCTCTTGATCAATAGTTTAGTCTAGATAGTTGCCGAGCTTGCGAATTGGTACTTGACATCCAATCCCCGTGGATACGATAAACCGGTCTTACCACCGTATTACTTGCACGACTGGGTATACTTGCCCAGATTCGTCAACAAGTTTTTGGCGCCGTTGCCGGGGATTGGCTTTTCCAATATCATTAGTAACAAAGGAGGCAACTAATTTAGACATTTTTATTCTTTTTTATTTTTCTGTATATATTTGATCTTTTTGTTTTGAGTTTTGTTTGTGCAAGGTGGACTGAAAATCATGGAGACTTATTACTTTCCCACCTTGGACGGTGTTACAAAATACCACTTTGGGCCCAATGTAGTCTTGGGAGACTACGGGCTCTGGGGACGTCACTGCCCTCATGCACAAGCTTATAGTGTGATAATGAAGCATGAGGAGGAATGGGAATGGAAGGAGCAAATACCGTTGAAAGCTGCTCTAGAATAGTATTCCCAAGAGCTATCCGCCTCTGAGGCCAAGGCAAGAGCAAATTGTGAGAGTATCGAAGCTGTGAAGCAGAACTTCAAAACGCACGTTGAGGAGATTTGCCAACAGTTAGTACAAGAGTCACATGAAGCCCAATTTGAGGAAAATCTGGTTTGGGGGATAGTTCAAGATGAAGACGAAGTGGTAGGGGATTCCACCATGCTTGCTGAGCGGTTTTATTTTTCTGCATTGGACAAATATGTCGGCTTGCATGCATGTGTGGACATTGGTAAACTAGTCCCTTCCCCATGTTTTTCAAACTTCCTGGTGAAAATGCCATTTGACCCGCTAGGAAGTAAGTGCATTATTATGGTTGCAAAGGTCAATGGATATTTCACCCAATGGCTGGGTGGAATTGAGAATAAAGTTATATTACTGTTGCAATCACCACCCCAATTTCCATTTGATCCGGGAGGAGGATCCTAGGATACCTTTTAATAAGTCAAGCTAGTGACATTAAAGAAGCGCTCATTGGGAGGCAACCCAATTTTTTTTCTTTTCCTTTTCCTTTTTCCGTTTTCTTTAGTTAGTTGTGTTTTTGATTTTAAACTCTTGAATAATTTGAGAAGATCAAGAGTTTTCTTTTACTAATAAAATTGCCAAGTGATTCCAGGGTAAGAAGGAAGGAGGGAAGAGCAAAAAGACAAGAAAAAGCAACCCAACTTTCAAGCAGTTTCTGACTGAAATGAAAGCCAACACCCGCTACCGCCTCGGTAAGCCGTTCCAATTTTTTGCTTTATTTTATTTTTCTTTCCTTTCTCCAACTTGATTGTTTACATTGGGGACATTGTAAATTTTTAAGCTTGGGGTAGGGGTATTTTGCATTTGCATTTTTCATGTTGCATTCATATAGTTTTGCATGATAGTTTGCATGATCACACAATTAGATTGCCCTTGCTTAGATTTTGTACCCAATTGTGAGAACTAAGTGCCCAATAATTTGAGATAGTGAATTGTTGAACCCAATTTGTTATTCTTGTGATATGGATGCAAATGAAAATGTTTGAGATAATCTTGGATAGTTGATAATTAGCATATGGTTCTGAAGATTTTTGTTTTTCATTGATTCTGAACTAAAATGTGAGATTTTGAGCCAAAGGGGTACTCACTAAAATTTTACCCCATTCCTTGTGTTAGAGTGTTATTCCTCTTGGTTTGTTATTCTCTAGAACTTGACTTGAAACCATCTTGAAGCTTGAAAATTTTTGAAAACATTTTTGAAAATGATGGAGGCACTAGGTATTTTTCTGGCCTTCTGAGCTTTGAATGATGAAATGCTACCCCTTAGTTGCCCAATTTTGAGCCTGAAAGAATAAAAATGCTTTTCTTGGTACCCTGGAATGTTTTGATAAATATGTTTGATAAGGGACCTTCTAAAGTATTACAAAAAGGGTGAAAAAGGTAGTCGAAAAAGTTTGGGAAAAGAATCAGAAAAAAAAATAATTCTCTTGATTTGAAAAATCTCCCCTTCTCCAAGCAAAAGAAAAAAAATATATAAAAATAAATAGAGAAGGGGATGACAAAAAAAAAGAAATGAGAAATAAAAAGAAAAAGAAAGAAAAGAAAGGTGGAAAAATAAATTGAAACCCCAAGAAGGTATTTTAGAAGGTGTCATGTTTGCAATGTTTGACATTTGGTTTATCCTTTTGAAATGTCCTTTTCTTGTTATCCCCACCTAACGATTAATCCCATGGCCACGTTACAACCAAGTGAAAGACCTCTTGATTCTAAATTGTTTTCATTAATAAAGTAGAGACTTGGTTGATAGTCAAGCCTATGGTAGAGTTCATTCCTTGAGGAAAATTGAGTGAAATGTCTTATCCCCTAAACACTTGAGTGAGGTGAGGAAAGAGAGCCAAGCAAATGAACAAGCTTGGGATGAGCTTCAGGTGAGAAAGAGTGCCCAAATCAGCGAGAATATGAATCTGAGGAACCTGAACCTCTAATTGGACTTGAATTGATTGTCTCTTGCTGAATTGTTTGAATTCCCTATTACTTGGATTATTTACTCGGGTTCTTGATTCACTATCCATGCTTTGATTATTTTGATCTTCTGGCCTTAGTGATTGCTTGAGGACAAGCAATTGATTAAGCTTGGGGTGATTTGATAGTGTGATTTTACATCATGTTTTCTATATACTTTTGCATGCATTTTGCATATAGATTAGGCATTCTTTATTTGATTTTAGTTAGATTTTTCTTGGAACGGGTGAAGCGGTGTCTTGATGTTGTTTTGCAGGAATTCAATGTAAAAATGATCAAAATCAGCCATGGTGGAGCTTGGATGAAATAGAGCTTGAAAAGTGAAGAATATGAGCCAAACAGAGCCCATCACGGCCTGGCCGTGATGACCATCACGGCCGTGATCAAGCAGAGCAGAAGGCAAAAGTCAGAGACTGACACGACCTGCCCGTAATAGACATCACGGCCATGACCTACCAGAAATTCAGGATTCGCGTCGCGAACAAAGGGCTCGCCTCGCGAGAACCCATTTTATGCAAGTACGCCTTGGACAGAACGCGTCACGGCCAGCCCGTGATGGCCATCACGGCCGTGACGCGCAGCAGACCTATAAATAAGAGCGCAGCAGACAGAACAGGGGGAGTTTTTGGGGTCCATTTGAAGGCATTTGGAGGCTGCAGCTGGGCTAGGGTTTCAACCCTAGAAGGGAGCCAAGAGGGGTTGCTTTGAAGAAGAAGGAAAGCTCATATGGAGCCTCTTCTCTCCTCTTCCTTCCTATTTCTCTGGTTTGGTTTTCTTTGTTTTATGAGTAGTTAAATCCCTGTGTTGGGATTAGATGTAATCAAACTTATGTTTATGTATTTATCTTGACTGATTAATCTATGTTCATGTCTTCATATTAGTGGTTATATTTCTGTGCTTAATGCTTGTTGTGGCTAGCACCCCCATGACTTGATTTGTGTTTTGGTATGCAATGGGAACGTTCGTATCATAACCGAAATTGAATTTAATCACCTAGTAAGCCTTGTATCTAGGAATGGAACTAGGTTTATTAGTAATCGCGTAATCCCTAATCTTAATGCAAGTTCATTAATCTAGGCCACCTAAGGAATTAGGGTCTATTAGTGGATTTAGGCTCTTGCCATCCGAGGAATCGGGGTTTGAGTAGTTTAGTGGATTGATTTTAATATCTGAAGCATGAATGGGAGGTATCTAGTCCTGATAGTACATGAGTTAGAGGTTTGGTGAAGTCTAGTCCCAACATATCCTTCTGCACTCCTAGTGTTTGTTAAAAGTCCCCAAAGAACTTTTCCCTTTTCTTTTGTTTGTTTTACTTTCTCTTGATCAATAGTTTAGTCTAGATAGTTGCCGAGCTTGCGAATTGGTACTTGACATCCAATCCCCGTGGATACGATAAACCGGTCTTACCACCGTATTACTTGCACGACTGGGTATACTTGCCCAGATTCGTCAACACAGACTCAGGGCCACCTTGGCTTGTTATTTGGAATAATCATTTACTCTGATATTTACGTTGGTATTATATAATTACCTATGTTGCGATGTGACTTATACGTGCTTGATAGGCCTTGGGAATGAGACATCAGGGTCTCATTCTGGCCGGTCAGGAACGCTTAAGTTGGGTCCTGACAAAGTGGTATCACAGCCAATGGTTGTAGGACTTAAGCGAGATTAAAAACTAATGAATTTTGTAATAATTCTCGAACCCAGGCGGGAGTTGTGCCAGAACTCATTAGTAACTAATCTGTAATTATTTGAAAGAAAGACATAAAATAGTGAGGATCTCATATGACTATTTGAAAGCAGCGACCTGAGATGGGTGGTGTAATTGTTTTGATAGGGGGTTGATGTAGGGTATTTTTGTGTAGAATTGATATTTTATAAAAACCTGAAGTATGATGTTTGATTTCCTTTTGAAGGATGGTAAGAGGTAGAGGAAGAGGAGCTGCCCGGCCTCGAGGAGGTACTGCTAGGCCTCCTCGAGGCGAGGCGGAAATCAGTACCCACCACAGCAGGAGGTGGTGATCCTAGAGGCTCTTCAGGAAACCCTGCAACAAATAGCACAGGGGATTGTTGTGATACAAGGGGCCTTAGCAGGAGGTGGTGGCAAAATAACTCCGACTCCATCACAAAGTGGGGTTCCCCCTCCATCACCTTCCATGACACAAGAATCTCATGAGGCTTCTGCAAGCACAGAGGTTGGGAGTAGGAGGGATGCAACACCTAGGCCGAATCAGGAGGCCAACCTTTTTGCTTCATTGACCGACTTCCGTAAGATGAAGCCACCCACTTTTGCAGGAACTGGTTCCGATCAGGACCTATCCTTTTTCTTAGAGGAGGTGGAGAGATTGTTGAGGGTTGTGGGATGCTCGTCTGAGAGATCCGTGGAGTTGGCTAGTTTTTAGTTGAACGGTGCCGCTCGAGAGTGGTACACGGCATACAAGGTGCAGGGAGAATTGGATGCTGAGAATCTAGAATGGAGTCATTTCTCTACTGCTTTCATGGAGACCTTTTTACCTAGAGGTGAGCGAGAGAAGAAGGCTCGAGAGTTTGAAGTGCTGAAACAGGGAGAGATGACTGTGATGGACTATCGAAATGAGTTCCTGCAGTTGTCTAGGTATGCACCACATTTGGTAAGTGACCCTCAGCAGCGAGTGTCACGATTTGCTTATGGACTTCGTTTTAACATAGAAAGATCCTTACCGATTCTGGAGAATGCCACATTTGAGCGGGTAGTCAGCTTGGCCATCAGGGCCGAAAATGTTTTGAATGAGGCTAAAGCTGAATTCAAAAAGAAACCGAAAAGGAGGAAGACAGAGCATAGAGATGAGGCCTTTGGGGTGAAGTCGGGACATCATCAGGGTAATCAGTGGGCTATTTCTGGTAGGGTGAACAGTGTGCCTTCTCGTCGCACCCCCCAGCGGCAATCATCATTTGCAGGGGTGCCGGCAGGAGGCCGCAGTTTTCCTATGGAGCATCTAGTTACCCCACTTGCAACCACTGTGGGAAACGACATGATGGACCATGTACTAGAAGTGGATAACAAGCTTGTTATACTTGTGGGCAAGCTGGTCATTTCAAGAGGGAGTGTCCTAGGAATATGAAGCCTGCAACAACCCATAGTGCTCCAGTTGGATCTTCAGTACCGAACTGGAACGTGAGGTCAGGAGGGAGAGGAGGAGCTTCGTCAGGATAGGGACGTGGCAACCGCTCTACCGCCCGTGTGTTTGCTCTTAGCCAGCAGGAGGCCCAGACCGACCCAGATATTGTTACATGTATTTTACCAGTTGGTCCTTCACATGATAGGGTGATGTTTGTTTCTGGTGCTTCTCGGTCATTTGTGGTCGGGCATTATATGCGGGTTACGGGAATGCCTTTAGAGGCACTTCCGCACCCTTTGATTGTTTTTACCCCACTTGAGAGTAATCATATGACGAACAATTATGTTTGAGAATGTGAGGTTAGAGTGAATGGTTTGAATCTTCCAGCCGATTTAATCTTGTTGGGTATGCTTCAAATGGATGTCATATTGGGCATGGATTGGTTATCTAGGTGTGGGGCTAAGGTGGATTGCAGGGATAAACTGATTACTTTGAGGCCGACTGATTCTGACACCATAGAGTTTCAGGGAGACCGCAGTTTGGTATATCAGAATGTGTTCTCCTCTCTTAAGGTAGAAAAGTTGTAGAGACATAGATGTATATGTTTCTTAGCCACGGTGAATGTGGCAGATGAGTCCAAAGGTGATGACTTGTCGATAGTTCCGATAGTTCGTGAGTATGTGGATGTATTTCCTGATGACCTGTCGGGAGTACTCCCACCTAGTGAGATAAAGTTTTCCATTGACTTGGCACTGGGGACACAACCCATTTCTATACCGCCATATAGGATGGCCCCGACTGAGTTGAAAGAGCTCAGGGATCAGCTAGAGGACTTGTTGAGCAAGGGATTCATACCCCCTAGTTCGTCATCTTGGGGAGCTCAAGTGCTATTCGTGAAAAAGAAAGATGGGTCATGGAGGATGTGTGTTGACTATCGAAAACTTAACAAGGTAACGATAAAGAATAAGTACCCATTGCCGAGAATTTATGATTTGTTTGATCAGTTGCAAGGGGCACAATTTTTCTCCAAGATTGATTTGAGATCAGGTTATCACCAGTTGAGGATCAGAGAGTTTGACATTCCGAAAACGGCTTTTAGAACCAGGTATGGTCATTACGAGTACCTTGTCATGTCCTTTGGTTTGATGAATGCTCCAGCAGCTTTCATGGACCTGATGAACCAAGTGTTTAAACCATTTATGGATAAATTTGTGATTGTACTCATCGATGATATTTTAGTATATTCTAAGACAAAGGACGAGCATGATCAACATTTGAGGGCAGTGTTGGAGACCCTTAGAAATCACCATCTTTACACCAAGTTTTCAAAATGTGAGTTTTGGCTCACAGAGGTATCTTTTCTTAGGCATGTTGTTTCTTCCGAAGGGATTTCAGTGGATCCGAAAAAGGTGGAGGTAGTGCGGGATTGGCCTAGGCCCTTTAGTGTTTCGGAGATACGTAGTTTCTTGGGGCTAGCCAGATATTATCGAAGGTTCATTGAAAACTTTACAAAAATAGCGGTTCCATTGACTCGTCTAACTCAGAAAGGAGTTAAGTTCGAGTGGAGTTCGAAATACGAAGAAAGCTTTCAGACATTGAGGATAAGTTGACTACTGCTCCAGTGTTGACTCTTCCTTTAGGTATAGGTGGTTTTGTGGTGTACTGTGACGCATCTCGAGTGGTTTTGGGATGCGTGCTAATGCAGAATGGAAAAGTAATTGCCTATGCTTCCCGACAGATAAAGAAGCATGAACACAACTACCCGACTCACGATTTAGAGTTGGCAGCTGTAGTTTTTGCCTTAAAGATTTGGAGGCATTTCTTGTATGGCGAGGCTTGTGAGATATAAACCGATCATAAGACTCTCAAGTACATATTTGATCAGAAAGAGTTGAACCTAAGGCAGAGGAGATGGTTGGAATTGTTGAAGGATTATGACTGCACAATCATGTATCACCCGGGCAAGGCTAACATGGTGGCAGATGCTTTGAGCCGCAAGTCAATAGGCAGTTTGGGTTATTTGAGTTTATAAAGGCTAGCGATAGCAAATGATTTTCATAGGAGAATAAATGCTTTGGTGGCTTTCAAGCCAAAGGAAAATGGCATTTTACTAGCACAGCTTGGAGTCAAATCCAATGTGTTGGAAGAGATTAGAGCTTGCCAAGAACGAATTCTGATCTAGTCATGTTGAGGGATACTATTAATACATAGAATGAAAAGGGTTATATAGTGAACAGTGATGGGATGCTTCGATTTAGTGGACAGGTGATACTTCCTCCAGAAGCTAGAAGGAAGCTCATGGAACTTGCTCATTCCTCTTCATATACAATTCACCCTGGATCCAGAAAAATGTATCAAGATATGAAGCAGTTGTATTGGTGGACCGGTATGAAGCAAGACATAGCTGATTTTGTTGCTAGGTGCTTGACTTGTCAGCAGGTGAAGGCGGAGCACCAGAAGCCAGCAGGGCTTCTCTAGAGTCTGGATATTCCGGAATGGAAGTGGGATCACATTACCATGGATTTCATGGTGGGTTTTCCCAAGACCAGGACGGGTTATGATTCCATTTGGGTTGTGGTGGACCGTTTGACCAAGTCTGCTCATTTCCTACCTGTAAAGACCGCATTCATGGCAGAACAATATGCAAAGTGGTGTCTTCGGGAGATTGTTTCCTTGCATGGAATTCCAGAATCTATTGTTTCGGATAGGGGTTCACAGTTCACCTCTCATTTCTGGAAATCGTTTCGGCAGACTTTGGGAACTCAAGTGCATTTTAGTACAGCTTTTCATCCACAGACGGATGGTATGTTGGAGAGGACTATACAGACTTTGGAGGACATGCTTCGAGCATGTGTACTTGAGTTTGAAGGCTCTTGGGATGTGCATTTGTCGTTAATAGAATTTGCTTATAACAATAGCTATCATAGTAGCATCCAAATGGCACCGTTTGAGGCTCTTTATGGCCGGAAGTGTAGAACACCAGTGGGGTGGTTTGTGACGGGTGACCATCAACTGTTGGGCCCAGATCTGGTTCAGGACTCGATAGAGAGAGTTTGAATGATTAGGGAGAGGCTTAAGCTAGCTCAAGAGCGACAAAAGAAGTATGCAGATGTCAGACGACGAGAATTAGAGTTTTAAGAAGGTGAGCGTGTTTTCCTCAGAGTGTCACCCTTTAGAGAGACTATGTGTTTTGATCTGAAGGGAAAGTTGAGCCCAAGGTACGTGGGACCATACCAGATCACTCGAAGAGTGGGAAGGTTGGCATATGAGTAGGCCTTACCACCTGAATTAGTCAAGGTGCATCCAGTATTTCATGTCTCCATGCTGAGGAAATATCTTCGAGATGATACTCATGTGCTACAACCACAACCTATTGAGGTGGACCAACGGTTAGCTTTTGAGGAGGCTCCATTGAGGATTGTTGATAGGCAAGTACGGAAATTGAGGTCAAAGGAGGTACCATCAGTGAAGGTTGCATGGAGGCATCCTCTCGGTGAGGAACTCACTTGGGAGTTAGAGCAGATCATGATGCTAAAGTATCCACACATTTTAGAGCAAGGTACGAAATTTTGGTTATAATCATTTATTGAATTCGAGGATGAATTTCTTTAAAGAGGGGAAGAATGTAATACCCACAAAAAAAATTATTTAATTAGCGCTGATGGTCAAAGTTAAAAGTAATTTATTTAAAGAAAAATAATAATAATAAATATTTGCAAGAATGTATAAGAGATTAGCGTAATAAAATAGAGTTATGAGATAGATTTTTTGTTTTTGTTTTACCCCTAGTGTGGTAAGACCATTCGGTAAGTATAATGGTTAAGAAATAAAATGAGGGGAAAAGAGTTAGAGTGTCTTGAGAACCCTAACTTTTAAAATCAGTTTTCTCTGGAGAAAAAGAGGAAAAAGGCACGGCGGCTCAAGATCATTGAGACGTGCTCTTGGTGCAAGGGATACAATTTCACTCTCCTTTTTTCTTTCTTTTTTGTCGATTCAGGTGAGGGGGTGTATGCTTTATAGATTGAATTTTAATGGGTTTAATTGGGGGTTAATGGAAGCATGTGATAGAGCAAAATTTGATGAAATAATACTGATGATAGTTGGTGAATCTTTATTTTCAGCAATATTAAATTAGGTGATGTTCTTGTTTGATTTTCTCGTCATGATCATGTCTTTAATGCCTTCTGATCGAACCCATTTTTGTGTGAATGCATATAACTTTGGGTAGCGCCGCCTCAATTTTCAGTCTGTATGCTTGAAGAGTTTATTTGCTCCATTGTTGTGTCCTATTAATTCAATTTTTTTATTATTCGATCCATTCTTTATCACATTTTCTTGTTTGAATTTCTGGACAAATAATGAATCCTTTTTTGATGTGGAACTTAAATGCCTCGATTTCTAAGCATTGGAGAATAAGCGCACCCAGTTCATATATATATGGCACACCGTCACCAACAGATGGATGTGCTTTCAACATTAGAGTACCAATAAACTAAAATATAATAACAATAATAGAACCTTTTTTTAGATAAGTATGGAATTTGTCTTTTATGTAAACTAGTGTAATATTGTACTATTGTTTATAGGTTGTTTTTATATATAAGCATAATCAGTGAGTTTGCTCTAATGTCTGTCACGTCAATATGCATATAAAGTATTTGATTTATATATTTTTATTTTATTTATTTACTTTATTATTATCATCAATTTATTTATTTTTAAACGAATGTCATTTGCTCTAAGCAATGAATATGATTTATTTATATTTACATATTGTAATGTGGTAATGGTAATGAGACCTAGAGTGTAAATGAATAATTATGAATTAGTAAATGTATGAGAAACAAATGTTGATTCTATGTTTAATGATCCTTTTGATTGTGATGAATTCAAAGGATATGATAATAATAATATGAGAATTGTTTATTTTGTGATTCCGAACACATTGAGTAAGACTTGGTATCTGATCCGTGGTCGTACACGGGTCAAAATGATATAGTAATTTAAAAAAAACTGCAGTACAAGGCAAAACAACATTGGTCGTCTCACGAGGATCTTTAAAATTATTAGCCAATCAAGAATGTTAGAGAAAGGAGGTTTTCAAAATTTGTTGGGAGAAAACAAATTGCAATTAAAAAAAAGAAATTCAATTAATTATAAACATCAATCCAAGACGTCAAGTTCTTTGGTAGAATTCGTCATTGTTCCAAAAGATATAAATTCGTTTGCCCTCCTCCTCTGTTAATTTGAAATCTACTACATGATCATGTAGGGTTTAAACAACAAAATTGGAGTCACAATCGCAATCCCTAATAATGTCAATTTATGTACAAATTCAATTAACCTAGGTTACCAATCGGTTCCTAAATCTCTATTAGATTTTTGGATTAATCAATCCTAATTCCTAATTCCAATTCAATCATGAAAACTAAATCTACATCTAATCATACATAGATCAAGTGTAATCACACTCACGACACAAAAATCATAATTGAAAGAAGAGAAAAGGAGAAGAAGCAATTGAAAAACAATTAAAAGCAAGGAACTCGGAATTCAAACCAAATTACTTGAATGTCTAGGATTGATAAAAGGTTTAGCTTTCCATAGACATCACCATTGTAGAAGCTTTAACAACAAAACATCCAACAAAGTGCAGAAAACTAAAAAAAGTGGAGAAGAGAAGGGAAGAGAATTCCAAAACATGCAAAAACAAGGATTGCAAAAGTATCTAATTTTTGTCTCTCTGACTTGTGCGGCTGTAAACTTCTACTTATGCTTATTAATCCTAACCTTACCCTAGACCAAATTAAGAGACTCTGAATAAGCTTTCCAACAAGGTATCATATGCCTTAATTGGGCTTAAGATGAGTAAGTTATGGCCATTTAAGTGAAGGAACATCATGGACTGCGCACTGATCCGCGCCAAAGAACTCGGGACCCAATTTAGCCTTGAATTTGTCCTAATTTGAAAATTATTGTGAAAGCTGAAATTGTAAGTCTCTTCCTTATCTTTCTAGGGACAGCAAGATCACAAAAATCCGATATCTGTTGCTCTAGTAATGCTCTACGTAAGGCAACCAGGTCAGGATGAGTGAAAAATCTGAAAATTAACAATCTTTAGCAATTAAGCCCAATTAAGCCCAATAATGTAAAACTCAGACAAATCACCAATATTAAACACATATAACAATTAATTAGGCCAAGTATACACACTAAAAGGCAACTCAAAAAATGAGTTATCAAATTCTCCCACACTTACTCTTTTGCACTCCTGAGCAAAATCAAAAATTGAATTCCTAAAAACTTTACAAACACAACAAACACACTTATCACTAAATACTAAGAATGGACAAGAGTGAGAAAGATACAAACATTCAAAGTATCAAGGAATCAAAACAATCATGAATACGTCTTTAACATCTCAAGCAAACAAGGAGGCAATTCAAATCAAAGATGAACCCAAAGTGGTAGAGTCCCCACTAGGCATACACTCCAACTCTCAAGTGTTTAATGTTTGTGTTTACGCTCAAGGTACATCATGAATGCTAACACTACCATAAGCTTGAAAAGCCTCTAACATCCACCACTTGAAACACATGCACATAAAGATCGAAAGGACTTTTTCAAGGTTGTAATGGGGCAAAGGTATGGGTGGATACAAGAAGGGGTGTTAGCTATAAACCAAAGAGACTAGAGGAACAATGGGGAATGAGTTTAAATAAGCATGCAAATTTATCCCAAAAAACACAATTCAATGCCAATGAACAACACTTTATCTCTGTTGAACTTTTTCTTCCGTTTGCACTTTCACTCAATTGCACTTGCACATTGCATTACAATTTACTTCTTTTTTTCTTTTCTTTTCCTTTTTTTTTTTCACTTTGCCACTCCAATCAAGTAAGCCACAAACTATTGCATAGACCCCACACTTGTTTAAGCATCCATTCCCAAAACAATTCCAAAACTCCTTTACTCCCTAAGGTTTGGGTCATATCATTGTTTTTCACTTTTAGGCTTGTAATGAGCTATAAAACAAAGAATGGGATAAATAGGCTCTCAAGGGGATAATTTTAAGGTAGGATTATTTGGATAGTAGCTTAAAAACAAAGAAGGCCTAAATCATCTCAATACATGCATGTGAACAAGAGGCTTCAAAGAGTCAAGTCAAGTTCTAGAGTAATTAACAATCATAAGTGAAATCACACAAGAAAGAAAAGCATGGAAGAATTGCAGTCCATCCATGTATAGGGCTCAAAAACTCACAAGGGTTAATTCTACCACAAAAGATTCACAAATTAATTTCAATGCCAACTTATTAAACTAGAAATGCAAGAATTTCTCCATATCAAGTCATGAAACCGCTTAACCAAGAATGAAGCAAATCACTCACAACTCACACAAACTTAAAAATTCACTAAAAAGCATGCAACAAGACTCAAAAAAAAAAATATTTTTATTCTTATTTTTTATTTTTTTTTATTTTTTTTAAGACTCTAAAAACAAGAAATCAAACAAAATAAAAATCCTAAAACACTAAAACACTTCCCCCCACACCTAAGTCACACATTGTCCTCAATGTAAGCACAAAGACAATAGATAAGGAAAAAGTGCAATTAAAAGTAAAAGGGGAAGGACTCCCTCATCAAGGTGCGAAAATCTGCACTTCAGGAAAGGTGGGCTTGTCCAAGGACAACTCCTCTACATGCTCCTCAACCAATATGGGGCTCTCATGAAACTGCTTAAGACGGTGGCCATTAACCTTGAAACTCTTGTCAGTGGTATCATTTTTAATCTCCACTGCACCATGGGGAAAAACATTCGTAACAACAAAAAGACCATCCCATATGGAGTGAAGCTTTTCGGGCATGAGCTTGAGGCGAGAATTAAACAAAAGCACTTTTTGGTCAATGGACAACTCTTTCCTAGAAATCATTTTGTCATGAAAATGCTTAGTCTTCTCCTTGTAGATCTTAGAATTCTCATAGGCCTCCAAACGGAGCTCCTCAAGTTGCTGTAACTGAAGCTTCCTCACTGAACCAGCTTTCTCAAAGGCTAAGTTACAACATTTCACTGCCTAGTATGCACGATGCTATATTTCCACAGGTAGGTGACACGCTTTACCAAAGACAACCCCAAAGGGAGACATTCCTATAGGTGTCTTGTAAGCAGTCCTATGAGCCCAAAGAGCATCCTCAAGCCGACGACTCCAATCCTTTCTATTTGGCTACACAACCTTCTGTCAAATTCTCTTGATTTCCCTATTAAAGACTTCGGCCTGCCCGTTGGTTTGAGGATGATAAGTTGTGGCAACTCTGTGCACTACCCCATACTTTCGAAGCAAAGCCTCCATGGTCATATTGCAGAAATGACTCCCTTGGTCACTGATGATAGCTCGAGGCACACCAAACCTGCAAAAGATATTAGACCTAACAAAATCTGCAACAACTCGAGAATCATTAGTCTTAGATTTTTGTCGGACTATCAATTTAAAAAAAAAATTCATTGTTGATAAGTTCCTTGTGAAAGAAGAAACTTTCTTAGATTCATGTTTGTAAACATGTACCGACCATACATTTTTACTTCCCTAAACCTATTAAAGAATTTTTATGCACGAGATATTCTTGTATTCCTTTCAGATTGATGAAATTCTTTCTTTTAAATACTTTCTTGTGAGAGTCCAACCTTGGGATTAAGAAATCCTGTTTAGTTTTGATTCACGAAATTTCGAGGACGAATATTTTTTTTAGTGGGGTAGTAATGTAACACCCCGATTTTCATTGTTTTAAATAACAAAAATAAGTATGATTATGTTTATATATTTATATGAGTGTTAGAAAATTATTTTAAATAAACGGAGTTCATCACTCAATTCTACTTGAATGTAGAAAGCTACGATTAAAATTTAGGTTGGAAAGTCGACTGAATCTCGGCCCGTGAATTTCATTGACAGTATAATTATACTTCTCAAAGGACCTAATTTTAATTCGTGAACGAAAAACTTAAGATTTTTATTTTATTTCCTACGATAGTGTACTTTTAGAATTATTTCACAACAAGTGAAATATTGTATTTTATCCGAGCGATATCTTAATCGGGTAAGCGACGGAGCTGAATACGGGATTTCCGGGAGCCGCTAAGGGATAATGCCAATGAGTCATCTAAGATGACTCACCCGTGTGAAGCTAGCATTTATGATGCACATGGCATCATCATTACCAACTATAAGGAAATTGCACTTAGGCCCTTAAACGTTTTCTTAATTGTTTTTTTGTCCCTAAACTAGTTTCCATGATCTTCCAAGTGAATTAGATCAATTTTGGCTCATCCAAACCAAGTTTGGGCTGCGGTTTTTGGGCCCAATATTATGTCATGAATTCATTTTGCATGAGGCAAATTTCTACTTTTAACTTTCCTACGTATTCATTAAGACTTAAGCATTTTTATGCTTGAAAATTCAAGTGATGGACTTGGACTCCTTAAGGCCATTTCGCAAGGCCCAAGCCCAAATCCTTGGCTCATAAACTCTTGAAGTGTCAAGAGGACTCTAGCTCATTCTCACACTTTCTATCATCTTCTACATTCTTCATTTTCTCTCTAACTCAAAAGCTTGAGTTTGTGAAGCAAGTGTGTGATTCCTTGCCATTTTTTAAGATCCAAGAGGTGATTCATGTTCTTCATCATCTTTTAGTTGGTGTTTCTTCAAA
This sequence comes from Sophora flavescens, assembly GCA_030762895.1. Classification (NCBI taxonomy): domain Eukaryota; kingdom Viridiplantae; phylum Streptophyta; class Magnoliopsida; order Fabales; family Fabaceae; genus Sophora; species Sophora flavescens. The sequence continues at coordinate 108,507,203 of CM061066.1, read as the reverse complement.
TCATTTCTTGTTTTGAAGCTTATATCATTTTGTTCTTCTTAGTGTTCTTGACTTTGTAAATTCATTTAAAATCATAGAAAAATCCCATGATGTTGAAATCAATTTCTATGTTCTTGTCATCATACATATGTTCATAATCCAAGAGTGTGTTTAAATCCAAAATTTCTTCCCCATTTAGCATGCTAAGACCGAAAACCCTATGTGGTTAGTTGGAGGAATATTTTTCTCATTCCTTTGATAAATAATCTTGTATATTGTCTTATTGGTATGCACTCATGTTGAATCCAAGTTAGTTCATCAGACTAAAATCTCTAACCTCATGCACACACCATGACCGAACCTAGGTCTTTGGAGGTTTAGAAGTTTTTGATTCAAACTTTGTTGAATAATCACTAATCCATTGTCTAAAGTACTTAGGATCATTAATTCAATGACTTAAGTAATTTTAGAAATTTTTAGCCATCAATCCATGTTGAGGACGTGACCTATATGTAGAGTATAGGTGATTTATTTTGTTTGATTAGTCATTGATTGATTGTGGTTGTTGAAGGTTAAGTGTATCGATTATACGTGAGTCGTGAACCGGAGTTTGACGTACGTTCGAGGAAGGAGATCAGAAGATAAATTCTACGAGAGGTAAGAGGGGATTACGTGAGGGATATATTCGATGGCTATATGTTATCTTGTGTTTGTCTGTAATTATTTGTCTGTTAGTATTTATTTAAGTTGTTTAAGTTACGGTATTTGTATTTGTGTTGGTTTAATTGCGTTTAATAGTTTATCTACAATTATATTATGCTGTTGTAATGCATGATCTACCTGGGAATATCTGTGATATTATTGTTGGTTGTTGTTTGAGAAGCCTGACAGTGGTTAGTGCCCAATTAAATTATTTGGATAAAAGCTTTAAGAAGCTTCATAAATTATATTCAATGTTTTAACGGTAAAATATTGGTATATAATATTAATGGAAAATTTAAATTGGGAAAAATAAGGAATTTTCGAAAATATCATTATTTTAATGATTTATTACTGTAAAAGTGAATTATGAGTCACAATGAGAGCAAAATCGTGAAATTATTTTTGTACTGCTAATTTTTACGTAAGAAATTCCGTAATATTATAAAAAGTTATTTTATGAAATTAAGTGTTGCAAATAAGTTAATTATGATTTTAGAAAATTATTTAAGTGGAAAAGCTAAGTTTTGGTTTAAAAGTGTTAATTGACGACAAAATTGAAAAAGTGTCGATGGTAAGTATTTTGAAATGGCAGTACGTATTTTAAGTAAGTTTAAACCTCAAGTGACTCATCTTTGTGAAAAATAAGTTTTGGTATTTAAAGGTTTTATTGAAGAATTTCCCATTTAAAAAGATTTTCCGAAATCAAGTGTAACTCAACAGTGTTAAAAAGTAGTGTTGAACTTGGTAACCGAGACGTCGGGGTACTAAGGTTCGTTGTGTTATGGACTTTGAGGTCCTGTAGACTTGGTGTCTACTATATACGTGGTGTATATTGTGTTTAAACATTTAATATGTTTTCTATTACCACGAACCTAAGACTAATTGTAAGGTTTAGGGGTTTCTTGATTAAGCACTCGGATTTTGAGGTCCTGTGTTATTAATGAAAGTGTTTAAAGATGTGTAAAACTGTAATGGGTCATAAGCTTTTGAGCTTCGACAAGGAAAGATTAAACACAAAGAAAAGTGTCAAGAACAGAGTATTTTTGCATGCATTTGGCAGACGTGCCCGTTATGTTCTGGCTGTGTGCCTGTCTTCTGGCTTGTTATGGCTGCGTGCCTGTATTATGGTTGCGTGCCTGTGTTCTGGCTGTGTGCCTGGTGTTCTGGCTGTGTGCCTGTATTCTGGCGGCGTGCCTGTGTTCTGGCTGTGTGCATGGTGTTCTGGCTGCGTGCCTGGAGCCTGATCAACTCATCACTTGTTGGGATATCTCATGAGATTAAGTGTGAATGTTTAGATGGTGTATATGAAGTGTTCATGCATATTTTTCCAAAGGATGATGTTTGGGATGTGAAACCCATTATGAGATTATATGTTTTAGTATGAATGCTTGTATAGACATAACATATATATGTGTGTTTTCTGTTGTGTTGCGCCTGTTGTGTCGCGCATGTGGTCGTCGAGTTAAATCCATATATTGGTTTCTCACTCTTGCATGTTTTATTTGTGGTTTCTTTTCTGTTTATGTATTGGGGAGTTCAGAGGAGTCACTCAAGGATTATGGTGTCAACAAGAAGAAGGCTACTTAGCTCGGAGTATACTGACGCTACTGCCTTGTGATATAGTGTCTGTTAGTTATGACCAGCTTAGATTTTATTTAATGAAGTGTTGTTGTTATTAAATAATGATCTATACTATTAAAGATCTAAGTGTGAAAACAATATGAGGCAGTACAGTTGTATGACTTATACATACTTATATATTTAAGTTTGGTTATGCTTACTTGGTTGTAGTAATGTTGAAAAAGAAAAGAAAAAAATTATCACTATTTTGAGAATGAGAAGTAATAATAACAAGAAAATATTATTTTTCCGAAAGCAACCTGCAAATATTCTTTTAATTTATTTTCCTCAAACAGGTAACCATGTAATGCCAAAGGGGGGGTGTTACATTAGTGGTATCAGAGTTGGTCGAGTCTTTTGGGATCTTTGGGGAATAGGTCTGTTGTGTTGATGTTGTGTGATCTCTGATTAGTAATTGTTTGAATTACTTCTTAGAAGTAATGTGTGTTAGTACATAAATACACGTTTCATTTTCTGGTTGCAGTTTAACTGAATTTGCTCTACAGGTCAGTTATGGAACTAGCACCAGAGGGTGGACGTGGACGAGGACGTGGACGAGGTTGTGGAAGGGGTCGTAAAGGTGGTCCCATTGGTGGTCGTGGTAACATGAATGAGAATTATGAAGATGGAGTGGATTATGCGGCTCAAGCAACGGAAAATGTGGCAGCTGCGATTGCAAATCAAATTGCATCTATGAATGCCCAGAATCTGCAAGCTGCGGAAGGCAAGACTTTGATTGCGTTTTGAAGTCAAAATCCTTCACAGTTTGGTTTGAATGCTGATCATGAGAATGCCGATTTGTGGATCCAGGAGTTGGAGAAAATCTTCGAGTTGGTGGTCACGCCGGTAGAAGTTAGGGTTACTTATGATGCTTTCCTACTGGTAGGAGATACGGAGTACTGGTGGAGAGGTGTCAGACTACTATTAGAAGCTGATCATCAAGACATTACTTGGAATGTTTTTCGAACTGCATTCATGGACATATATTTTCCGCAAATCATAAGGATCGAGAAAGAACAACAATTTCTGGGATTACAACAACAAGACCTGTCTGTGGGAGAGTATGCGGCAAAGTTTGAATCGTTTGACAAATACTTCCGATTCTTCCAAGCACAACCAAATGAAAGCTGGAAATGTGAGAGGTTTGAAGAGGGCTTAAGGTTCGAGATTAAGGAATATGTCTTACCTCTGCAACTTCGAACTTTTCAAGCTTTAGTCAAGATGAGTCAGAAGACTGGGCAGATGAGCACTAGTGGAAAATATACATTAGACGGTAAAGGTTTACGTCAGTTAACCAAAAGCTAGACGTTAAAAAGGAGGCGGTGGCAGTTTTGTAAATATCAGACTTCATTAATTCAATTTTAACGTCAGTTGTTTTAATGACTGACGTTAAAAGTGAAGTGACTCACTTTTAACGCCGCTTTAATAAAAACGACGTTAACAAGTGAACATTTTAACGCCGATTCTATAAAGAACCGATGTTAAAAGTAAGTCACTTCACTTTTAACGTCAGTCCTTACATCAACAGACGTTAAAGGTTATTTTAATAATTTTTTTTATCTAGTATACGATCCCTTCCGCATTGCCTTCCTCAAAGTTTCAGTTTCACATGAATTGCTTTGATGTTTTGTGTTTCTGTTTTGAAAACTATAAGTTGAACCAATAACCCAAACCGGATCTCATTCATGAAGTGTAATACAGACTGATACAGAAGATTGAAAGGGTTTAAAATCCTATAAAAAGTTACATTGAAAGGGTTTAAAATCCTATAAAAAGTTATATTGAAAGGGTTTAAAATCCTAAACATTAAAGCTACATCCCATCAGAGAGTTTTATGAAATATGCCAAAGGGAAAACTATACTCCGAAGACCTCAGAAAACCGGGGGGGCATGAGAGAGCTCAAGAGAGAGGCAAAAACAGGTGCACTAGATCTGTTTCAAGCAAAGGCAGTGGTTCCAGAGACTTCCAAGATGGTCACTTGCTGCCAAAGCTGAGGTTTTGGAACTGTGACCCCCGAGCACCTGATTAGCCCTCCAGCAGCTGATTCTTCGGAAGGTGATAAGGTGAGCAACTCACATAATGTAGTTTACTCAAACTTATCACCCATGTAATGTAATTTACTCAAACTCAGAAGTTGTTTGACCATTAAGACAAAGACCTTTGAGTCTAGGAATAGGAAGAAAGAGTGATGAAGTTAATCTCCACTGCAGAGCCATATTGTGAAGCAGAAAATTAAAAGGATGGAAGGAAGCTATATATAGGAGCAGGGGATGAAGTTACTAAGCTATTCTGATTTTCTTGAAAACTTACCTATAAACTTAATGCTCATTAAGAGGATTGAGTTACAAGGTGCATGGGTAAGTAGCACAAGATCACCAAAGGAATGAATGTTTTTGCAGATATCTATACACTTTTAACGCCGCTTTTTAAAAAAACGACGTTAAAAGTGTTTTTAAAATAAAAAATATTTATTGTTAACGCTCGCTTTTTTATACAACTCGACGTTAAAAGTTTGATTTTTACTTGATTAAATAAATAGCTGACGTAAATAATCCTATATATTATAAACGTGCAGAATGAATATTGGAAATAATGTAATTAATATACGGGAACTTGGCAGTCATAAATTAAGTTGACGTTAAAAATGAGGTGGTGGCAGTTTGTAAATATTAAATCACTATTTGCGTCAGTTCTATAAATAACTGACGTAAATAATTATGAAACTCATTTCATTGGTTGTCATGTCCCTGTTGTCCCTCTTAACGCAGATCACTCCATATAGTACTGCAGTTTATTTCTAAACCTTTTTTTTTATACAAGTTTATTTTTAATTTTTATTAATTAGCTTGAATTAGTAAACAAATTCTTGTGCAAATTAAAATAAATAAACACTTAACATAAAACAAGTTATATGTATAATCAAATCGTATGACATTGAAGCGATTCATAAGTTAAAATTACATGATTAAAAGATAAAAAATTTCTGCAACATAGCCCTAAAATATAAAAAAGTTTCTGCATCAACATCACTTTCTTCTCAGTCCTGTCATCAGAAACTCCAATGGATGCATCACCTCCCTCACTTGAATTCCAAGATGCAAAGTAAATCCTCAGTCACTAGCAGCGAAAGCAAAGTGAAATGGATCTTTGCATCTTTCTTCTTCAGTGGAGTTCCTTGATGCATCATCTTGAATCCACAATCACTTTCTTCCAAAGCAAAGTGAAAGGGATGACGGGGATGAAATAAAGTGAGAGAATCACATTACGTGATTCACCCAACCTTAATATCCATGTAATGTAATTTACTCAAACTCAAGTTGTTTGACCATTAAGACAAAGACCTTTGAGTCTAGGAATAGGAAGAAAGAGTGATGAAGTTAATCTCCACAGCAGAGCCATATTGTGAAGCAGAAAATTAATTAAAAGGATGGAAGGAAGCTATTTATAGGAGCAGTGGATGAAGTTACTAAGTTATTCTGATTTTCTTGAAAACTTATCTATAAACTTAATGCTCATTAAGAGGATTAGGTACAAAGGTGAATGGGTAAGTAGCACAGTAGTCAAGGGAATGAATGTTTTTGCAGAAACTAATAAACCTTTAACGTCCGTTGTGTAATACAACTGACGTAAGAAGTTGTGAGTGTTTTTAACGTCAGTTTCTTAATACAACTTACGTTAAATATATGACCTTTAACGTCAGTTATTACTAACAACTGACGTAATAAGTGTGAGAGTTTTTAACGTCCGTTTATTAAGACAACTGACGTTAAATATATGATCTTCAACGTCAGGTTTTACCAAAAACTGACGTAAAATGTTGTTTTATTTTAATTATAACGTTTACCCCCGCGCGCCTTCTCCACTTCTCTGTACGTCTTTTCTCTTTTCATCACGCTCAACCCTCACTCTCGCTCTCACTCTGCCCTAATCGCGAGCTCATCTCCACCGCAACCACCGCGAGGGCTTCTTCGCCACCACCGTGAGGTACACTCTTAACCCCTAACTCTGTCTTTCCCGCTCATTCTTTGCAATAACTTGACATCTCTCTTTCCCCTGGCCTTCCCGCGCACTAACTCTCCTTGTCCCTCTGCTCTCAGTAACCACATCGAACGTTGGCCACCACTCGAGCTTCCCCCCCACCACCACGCGAGCGCCTATTTTTGGTGAGTCTTTAATTAGGGCACATTTTTGTATTCACGGTTTTGAGTGCATGCATGTTGCTCTGCTGGTTTGAAACTGTAGTCTCAGTAGTTGAAACTTGAAACTGTGAGTTTGAGTTGTTTGGAATGTCTCTATTTTTGGTTTTGAGTGTATGTTGAAACTGTAGTCTTAGTAGTTGTAACTTTAAACCGTGAGTTTGAGTTGTTTGGAATGTCTCTATTTTTGGTTTTGAGTGCATGTTGTTCTGCTGGTTGATCTGTCGCGGCCGTGATGCTCATCACGGCTAGGCCGTGATCAGTTCTGCCTATGAGGGTCTGGTTCAGTTGGCACGTTACGGCCGTGATGGACATCATGGCCAGGCCGTGACCAGTGCTTGGCAATCTTCAAAAACTATAGTTTTCAATCTCCCGTATTGTCCTTATATTGGATATATAGATGTTTTGTATATCTACAGGACCTATCTAGTTATTTTTATTTATACTTCTGTATTTATTTTGAGTTATAACCTATGTTAATACATATATATTGTTTCTGAACAGGCATACATATGGATCAGTCGGATAGCCCACAAGCACGGGAGGACACTGTGGGGGTTTCGCAGGACCCGATCACGTCTACGCCTGATTCTAGTGTAAGTTTACATGTTATATACTATCTTTAGTCATTCTTTTTAATGTAAGTTTATAATGTTACAACCCTCTATTTTATCATTTTTTTGTCCATACAGACATCACAGGCTCATAGGAAACGGGGTAGAGGAGCCACCTCGTTGAAGAAACTAGAGAAGGACAGGCAGAGCGGACAGAAGCTTGAGGTGTCCTTCGATGCTAATCTAAATGCCCAGGGACCCCGTGCTAAAGAATTTAATAAGTGGGTGTTTCTACAAGCGAAGCAGCACGTAAGCATCAACTACAACCACTGGAATGACGTTCCACAGAACGTTAAGGATCAGATTTGGGAGGCTATCACGGTATTTTACCTTTACATTCATTTGATTTACATTATTAGATAATTATTCGAGTTATAATCCATCCAGTTGTTATATATGTATCTAATGTGTAGGTTGCTTGGACTGTGCCAAATGACGAGGATCATCGTCATAAATGTATGAAAATGGCATCAAAGCGTTGGAATGGGTTCAAGCATGATCTTACCAGGTACTATGTATCTGGGAAGAAGCGGCTTGATAAAATGTTCTCGGATTATCCCTGGATTGATCAGGATACTTGGGATATGTTTGCCAGGAGTCGACGGGATGGAGAATTTCAGGTTGGTTGATTAAGTTAATTTTGTATGCTTATTATAGATCATTTAACTGTATTTAATTATGTGTTTTTGTTTGAATAGGCTAAGGCAAATAAGGGTCGGCAGAATCAGGCGAAGAACGTCCACCGCCACACCATGTCTCAGGGTGGGTACCAGACTCGGATCGAGCAGATGATGGCGGATAGGCTAAGGGCGAAGCAGGAAAAGCACTCTGCTAGGATTGAAAGAGGAGAGGTGCCTGAGGGCACACCATCAAGTCCTCCGTCGGACATCGACCGTGAGGATTCTGGTTAGCCGGCCGCATGACAAAGACGGGATCTTTTAAAGTTGATGCCACTTGTGAAGTGGCAGATAAGATTGTAAGTAAATAATTAACTTGATTTCAATTGATATTTGTATAGATATTTGCAACACTTTTCACTTGCAAGTTTTTTCATTTTTTTTCATTGTAGATGGATCTTAAAGCAAAATCCTCCCAGGGCGCATTCGTCCCTTCTGGACGGCAGGACGTCTTGATGACTGCTCTAGGCAAGAAAGACCATCCTGGTCGGGTTCTCGGTGTTCCTGGGAACGTGACCATCAAACAATATTATGGCAAGTCTGCTTCACGAAAGCGGGTGGTCAATGAAGCATCAATTTTGGCTGACATTACTCAGCACCTCATGTCCAACCCAGATATTACAACACATCTGATGCAAGGCTTAATATCCAACCCAGAATTCAAGCAGGCGCTTGCCAGAGAGATTTCCTCCGTCGGTACATCCCAGGACACCGCAGGGCTTGCCAACCCTTCACATGTGAGCACAAAAGAGAGTTTTAGTAGGGCACATGTGGAGGACGATGAGTTGGCAGCTAGGGAGCGGGAGTTGGAAGTCCAGCGCCATGAGCATGAGTTGGAAATGAAAAGGCGTGAGCTTGAGTTGGACTCCAAACGACGTGAGCTCGAAATGTTAGCAAAGGTATTTATTCATTATTAATGTCCAAATTATTCAAATAATTACTTGTGTTTTTTTAATTATCGAAAACTTATATATTTTATTTTTCCTAAACTGAAGGCCAAGTCGACATCGGTGTCGCTGTCACCTATCACTCGTTTGTTCTCACTTGGTGAGGATTATGCGTTTGAGATTTTTGAATGTCCATTGGATCACGATGGATGGGTGGCACGCCCAGATCAACAGAGGATATTTTCCTTCGTTGGTGACGATCTCGAACGCTGCGAAAAATAACGTCTGGATGAACAGCAATGTCATCGATCTCTGGTGCACGTAAGTTAATTTTAATTTTATATCTTATTTATTTTTGGTATTTTTCCATTTAATAATTTATTTTAATTTCAATATATATATTATGTAATTAACATCCACACCTTTTCATATCTTAGGTATCTCCATCGTCTTCAGCTTGATAAGGGCGTTGCATCAGTTTACGGTTTCTTAGATCCGTCAATCCTTCTACCCGAAGTTCTTTCTTTGGCGATGCATTGAGTAAATACTTAGGGAACTTGTTGGGAGACAATCCGAAAGAATTATATCTGGCTCCCTACTGTATGGATCGCCATTGGCAGTTGTTCGTACTTCACCCGTCTAGGCATACTGTCATATTCTTCTGCTCTCTCCACCATGATCCGCCACCGAAGGTGGTGGAAGCTGTAAATATGTAAGTAACTAATCTTAAATTTAATTTAAGTTTTAATATCAGTTGTTTTTAGTTTATTACACACATGATATATGAGTTTGTTAATTGATCGACATGATTATTTGTTTATGATAGCGCGCTGAAGGCGAGTAGCATAAGTTGCGCCAACGGGAGAAGTAGGACTTCTAAGGCTAAAGCAAATCCTGTATGGAACATCCTCAAGGTTTGGTAGTTTATTTATCAAATAATTAATATTATAATTACTAATTTATGTGTATATTCAACTGACGTTGAAATTAATTTTGTTGGTAGTCTCGATTTCAAACTGACAGTTGGTCGTGCGGCTATTATGTGATGCTTCATATGCTGAACATAGTCTCCGCATCTATTACGGATGGATGGAAGAAGGTAATATTTAAACAACTTGTTAAATTATATATTATAGTTTTGAAGATGACTTGCATTGATGTTATTGTTATTATTTGAACGTGTCTAGGCATTTATCGACCAATCGCCTATTGAAGAAGATGAGTTAAGAGACTTGAGGATGCGCTTCGCTGAATTCTTCTTCAAGTATGCGGCTGAAAAAGGAATTGACAACATACCTCCGCACTACTTAGATGAATAGTTTTTTTGTTAGACTTTAGAAACTAATTAATAACATGTATATATATATATATATCCTTAGATAGTTTTGTTTTTTAGACATTGGAACTAAAATTTATTTATATATATACATGGGTTTTGGTTTTAAGTCCCCCCATTGTTCAATTTTCCTTTGCAATTCTGTAATGTGTGTGATATTCTGTGTTACTGGGACTGAATGCAGGGATAGCTGAGGGGAGTGATATTTTAAAACTGAATTAAAAAAAAACATATTAACGTCAGTTGTATCAAACAACTGACGTTAATAGTATTTTATAAAATATACAGTACACTATTAACGTCAGTTGTTTATTACAACTGACGTTAAAATTAAACCTTTAACGTCAGTTCTTTGTAACAACTGACGTTAGTTTTAACAAAATCAACGTCTGTTGTATTAAAGAACTGACGTTAATAGTTTTAGTTTAACGTCAGTTGTTTAAAAAACCGACGTTAATTTTTACAAAATTAACGTCGGTTTTGTTAAGGAACTGACGTTAATAGTGTTATATTTAACGTCAGTTCTCAACTGACGTTAAAATATTAACTATTAACGTCAGCTGTATTTACGTCAGTCAGTATTCTGACGTAAAAAATCAATTTTAACTGACGTAAAAAGCACTTATTGCACTAGTGTATTAACGTCAGTTGTATCAAACAACTGACGTTAATAGTATTTTATAAAATATACAGTACACTATTAACGTCAGTTGTTTATTACAACTGACGTTAAAATTAAACATTTAACGTCAGTTCTTTATAACAACTGACGTTAGTTTTAAAAAAATCAACGTCCGTTGTCTTAAAGAACCGACGTTAATAGTTTTATGTTTAACGTCAGTTGTTTAAAAAACTGACGTTAATTTTTACAAAATTAACGTCAGTTTTGTTAACGAACTGACGTTAATAGTTTTATATTTAACGTCAGTTCTCAACTGACGTTAAAATATTAACTATTAACGTCAGCTGTATTTATGTCAGTCAGTATTCTGACGTAAAAAAACAATTTTAACTGACGTAAAAAGCACTTATTGCACTAGTGGAGGAAAGCAAGAAATGATAAGGGAAATGTTGGAGGACCCTCTAGATCCAAGGATCAATCTCAGAATCAGGGAGAAAAGCAAGTGCAGAGAAAACCTTATTTCCGACCACCAGGAAATAACCAGAATCAACAACATAATTCGAATTTTGCTGCAACAAGGAGTAGTGGCCAAAATAATCAAAATCAAAGTCAATTTAGAAGGTGCTTCAGCTGTGGAGATACAAGACATGTGTTGGATACTTGCCCTGTGAGGGGATCTAAGTGTTTCAACTGTGGTCAAGTGGGACATTGGGAGAAGGATTGCAATGCACCAAAGCATGGACCGACTATCAATAATACCAGAGTAAATAAGTCGACGGCTGCGGGTAGAGTTTTTCATGTGTGGAACGCTAAAACTGCAAGCTTTGGCGGTAATCTTTTAACTATACATTTTGAATTCGAGTACAATTCATACTTTTATTTCGATGGATTGTGTGTGGATGTGTTGAAATTACCTATCTTTGTGATTATTATGAGATGATTGTTTCAAATTTCAACTATTCAACTAGTTATTGTGAAATTCTATATGTTGGACTGTCCTATTGTTGTTCAGGATAGACAATTTCTTGACAAAACAAGTTTCTCAATGAGACTTAGTCTAGTCACTTTTACTTTTGGTATAAGTGATCCAGTCTGAATTTTTGTCAGACTGTCAATTTTTTAAAAAAAAAAATCATTGTTGATAAGTTCCTTGTGAAAGAAGAAACTTTCTTAGATTCATGTTTGTAAACGTGTACCGATCATACATTTGTACTTCCCTAAACCTATTAAATAATTTTTATGCACGAGATATTCTGGTATTCCTTTCAAATTGATATGAGTGTTAGAAAATTATTTTAAATAAACGGAGTTCATCACTCAATTCTACTTGAACGTAGAAAGCTACGTGAACGAAAAACTTAAGATTTTTATTTTATTTCCTACGATAGTGTATTTTTAGAATTATTTCACAAAAAGTGAAATATTATATTTTATTTAGGCGATATCTTAAACGGGTAAGCGACGGAACTGAATACGCGATTTCCGGGAGTTGCTGAGGGATAATGTCAATGAGTCATCTAAGATAGCATTTATGATGTACATGGCATCATCATTACCAACTATAAGAAAATTGCACTTAGGTCCTTAAACTTTTTCTTAATTGGTTTTTGGTCCCTAAACTAGTTTCCATGGTCTTTCAAGTGAATTAGATCAATTTTGGCTCATCCAAACCAAGTTTGGTCTGCGGTTTTTGGGCCCAATATTATGGTCATGAATTCATTTTACATGAGGCAAATTTCTACTTTTAACTTTCCTATGTATTCATTAAGATTTAAGCATTTTTATGCTTGAAAATTCAAGTAATGGACTTGGACTCCTGAAGCCCATTTCGCAAGGCCCAAACCCAAATCCTTGGCTCATAAGCTCTTGAAGAGTCAAGAGGACTCTATCTCATTCTCACACTTTATATCATCTTCTACATTCTTCATTTTCTCTCTAACTCAAAAGCTTGAGTTTGTGAAGCAAGCGTGTGATTCCTTGCTATTTTTTAAGATCCAAGAGGTGATTCATGTTCTTCATCATCTTTTAGTTGTTGTTTCTTCAAATCATTTCTTGTTTTGAAGCTTATTTCATTTTGTTCTTCTTAGTGTTCTTGACTTTGTAAATTCATAAAAAATCATAGAAAAATCCCATGAGGTTAAAATCAATTTCTATGTTCTTGTCATCATACATATGTTCATAATCCAAGAGTGTGTTGAAATCCAAAATTTCCTCCCCATTTAGATTGCTAAGGCTGAACCCTATGTGGTTAGTTGGAGGAAGATTTTGCTCATTCCTTTGATAAATAATCTTGTATATTGTCTTATTGGTATGCACTCATGTTGAATCCAAGTTAGTTCATCAGACTAAAATCTCTAACCTCATGCACACACCATGGCCGAACCTAGGTCTTTGGAGGTTTAGAAGTTTTTGATTCAAACTTTGTTGAATAATCACTAATCCATTGTCTTAATTACTTAGGATCATTAATTCAATAACTTAAGTAAGTTTAGAAATTTTTAGCCATCAATCCATGTTGAGGCCGTGACCTATATGTAGAGTATAGGTGATTTATTTTGTTTGATTAGTCATTGATTGATTGTGGTTGTTGAAGGTTAAGTGTATCGATTATACGTGAGTCGTGAACCAGAGTTTGACGTATGTTCGAGGAAGGAGATCGGATGAAAAATTCTATGAGAGGTAAGAAGGGATTACCTGATGGATATATTTGACGGCTATATGCTATCCTGTGTTTGTCTGTAATTATTGGTATGTTAGTATTTATTTAAGTTGTTTAAGTTAAGGTATTTGTATCTGTGTTGGTTTAATTGCGTTTAATTGTTTATCTACAATTATATTATCCTGTTGTGATACATGATCTGCCTGTGAATATCTGTGATATTATTGTTGGTTGTTGTTGGAGAAGCCCGACAGTGGTCTGTGCCCAATTAAATTAATTGGATAAAAGCTTTAAGAAGTTTCATAAATTATATTCAATGTTTTAACGGTAAATTATTGGTATATAATATTAATGGAAATTTTTAATTGGGAAAAATAAGGAATTTTCGAAAATATCATTATTTTAATGATTTATTACTGTAAGAGTGAATTATGAGTCATAATGAGAGCGAAGTCGTGAAATTATTTTTGTACTGCTAATTTTTTCGTGAGAAATTCCGTAAGATTATAAAAAGTTATTTTATGAAATTAATTGTTGAAAATAAGTTAAGCATGATTTTAGAAAATTATTTAAGTGGAAAAAGCTAAGTTTTGGTTCAAAAGGCTTTAAAAGTGATAATTGACGGTAAAATTGGAAAAGTGTCGACGGCAAGTATTTTGAAACGGCAGTGCGTATTTTAAGTAAGCTTAAACCTCAAGTGACGCATCTTTGTGGAAAATAAGTTTTGGTATTTAAAGGTTTTATTGAAGAATTTCTCATTTGAAAAGATTTTCCGAAATCAAGTGTAACTCAACAATGTTAAAAGTGGTGTTGAACTTAGTAACCGAGATGTGGGGGTACTAAGGTTCGTTGTGTTATGGACTTGGGGTCCTGTAGACTTGGTGTCTACTGTATATGTGGTGTATACTGTGTTTAAACATTTAAGATGTTTTCTACTACCACGAACCTAAGACTGATTGTAAGGTTTAGGGGTTTCGTGATTGAGCACTCGAATTTTGAGGTCCTGTGTTATTAATGAAAGTGTTTAAAGATGTGTAAAACTATAATGGGTCGTAAGCTTTTGAGCTTCGACAAGGAAAGATTAAACACAAAGAAAGGTGTCAAGAACATAGTGTTTTTGCATGCATTTGGCAGACGTGCCCGTTATGTTCTGGCTGCGTGCCTGTATTCTGGCTTGTTATGGCTGTGTGCCTGTATTCTGGCTTGTTATGGCTTCGTGCTTGTATTATGGATGCGTGCCTGTGTTATGGCTGTGTGCCTGGAGCATGATCAACTCATCACTTGTTGGGATATCTCATGAGATTAAGTGTGAATGTTTAGATGGTGTATATGAAGTGTTCATGCATATTTTTCCAAAGGATGATGTTTGGGGTATGAAACCCATTATGAGATTATATTTTTTAGTATGAATGCTTGTATAGACATAACATATATATGTATGTTTTCTGTTGTGTCGCGCATGTGGTCGTCGAGTTAAATCCATATAATGGTTTTTCACTCTTGCATGTTTTATTTGTGGTTTCTTTTCTGTTTATGTATTGGGGAGTTCAGAGGAGCCACTCAAGGATTATGGTGTTAACAAGAAGGCTACTTAGCTCGGAGTATACTGACGCTACTGCCTTGTGTTATAGTGTCTGTTAGTTATGACCAGCTTAGATTTTATTTAATGTAGTGTTGTTGCTATTAAATAATGATCTATACTATTAAAGATCTAAGTGTGAAAACAATATGAGGTAGTACAGTTGTATGACTTATACATACTTATATATATTTTAGTTTGGTTATGCTTACTTGGTTGTTGTAATGTTGAAAAAGAAAAGAAAAGAAAGTAACCCGATTTTGAGAATGAGAAATAATAATAACGAGAAAATATTATTTTTGCGAAAGCAACCAGCAAATATTCTCTTAATTTATTTTCCGCAAACAGGTAACCATGTAATGCCCAAGGGGGTGTTACACTGCAACGTATTCCGCTTCAGCGGTGGATAAAGCCACACTTGCTTGTTTCTTTCAATGCCAAGAAACTAAAGCATTCCCTAGTAAGTGGCAAGTTCCACTAGTGCTTTTCCGGGATAACTTGCAACCCGCAAAGTCATAATCCGAATACCCAATTTGGGTGCAAATAGCCCCTTTAGGATACCATAAACCCATATTTTGTGTGCCTATAAGATATTTCATAATTCGTTTTACAATAGTGAGATGTGATTCTTTTGGGTTTGACTGAAAACGTGCACACATGCAAACACTAAACATAATATCAGGGCGACTTGCAATGAGATAGAGAAGGGATCCGATCATACCTCTATACTTACTCACATCCACTGACTTACCATCTTCAACCTTGTCAAGGTAGCAAGAAGTTTTCATGGGAGTTGATAGTTCCTTTGAATTGCTCATCCCAAACTTCTTGAGTAGCTCTTTACAATACTTGGATTGATTGATAAATGTACCTTCCTTTTCTTGTTTAATTTGCAATCCAAGAAAGTAGGTGAGCTCTCCCATCATTAACATTTCAAATTCGCTTTGCATAGATTTAGAAAATTCCTTACACAAAGCTTCGTTAGTTGCACCAAAAATAATATCATCCACATAGACTTGCACAAGTAGGATGTCATGCTTTTTATTTTTGATAAAAAGAGTGGTGTCAACGTTTCCTCTTTGAAAACCATTTTCCAACAAAAATTTACTTAAACACTCATACCAAGCTCTAGGAGCTTGTTTCAGACCATACAAAGCCTTTTTCAATTTGGAAACATGGTTTGGAAATTCAAAATTTGAAAAACCCAGAGGTTGATCCACATAAACTTCCTCTTGTATAAAGCCATTTAAGAATGCGCTCTTAACATCCATTTGAAAGAGTTTGAAATCCATGATACAAGCAAATGCAAGAAGCATGCGAATGGCCTCTAATCTAGCTACGGGAGCATAGGTTTCATCAAAGTCTATGCCTCCTTGTTGATTGTATCCCTTTGCAACAAGCCTAGCTTTGTTTCTAGTGATTATTCCATTTTTATCTAGCTTGTTACGAAAGACCCACTTAGTTCCAATGACTAATTTATCGTTAGGTTTAGGGACTAATTTCCAAACTCCATTTCTTTCAAATTGGTTTAGTTCCTCTTGCATAGCGAGAGTCCAATGTTCATATACTATAGCCTCATCAACATTTTTAGGTTCGATTTGTGATACAAAGGTCATATAGTGACAGACATGATCAAGAGAGTTTCGATTTGTTACCCCTTTAGAGATATCACCTATAATATTATCAAGAGGATGGTATCTAGAAGTTCTCCATTCTCTTGGGAGATCGGAAGGTGTTTGATCTACTTTGTCCTTCTCTTGAGTTCTTTTCTCCTCAAGATAAGTATTACCCAAAATTTCTGCAAGATCATCAACACTTTCTTCCACTACAACTTTAGGGTTTGCCTCATCAAAAGATACATGTACATATTCTTCATTAGTCATTGTTCTCTTTATAAATTCTAAATGCCTTACTAGAATTGGAATATCCAAGGAATATGCCTTCATCAGCTTTAGCATCAAATTTACTAAGGTTATCTTTACCATTATTTAAAACAAAGCACTTACATCCGAATACGTGAAAGTGGGAGATGTTAGGCTTCCTTCCCTTGTAAATTACATAGGGTGTCTGTTTCATAATAGGTCTTATGAGGACTCTATTCATCACATAGCATGCAGTGTTCACCGCATCTGCCCAGAAATACTTAGGAAGTTGATTCATTGAGCATCGTCCTCGCTAGCTCTACTAGAGACTGATTTTTGCTTTCCACCATCCCATTTTGTTGGGGAGTCCTTGGTGAGGAAAAATTGTGCCCAATGTCATTTTCTACACTGAAAGCCTCAAATGACTCGTTTTGAAACTCACCACCATGATCACTTCGGATAGTTACAATGTTTAATCCCGTCTCGTTTTGTATAACCTTGGCAAGTTTCCGAAAGGCATCAAAAGCGTCATTTTTGTGAGAAATGAACAAGGTCCATGTATAACGAGAATAGTCATCCACAATGACAAGTCCATAGTAATTACCACCAAAGCTCATAGTTCTAGAAGGTCCAAATAAATCCATGTGTAAAAGCTGTAAAGGCCGGTTTGTAGAAACAACGTTTTTAGATTTAAAAGTGGCCTTTAGTTGTTTTCCTCTTTGACAAGTGTCACACATTTTATCTTTTTCAAAACGAAGCTTTGGTAAACCAATTACTAGGTCCTTGCGAACCAATCTATTTAGATGGTCAATGTGAACATGAGCCATCCTCCTATGCCATAACCAAGTTTCATCCTCTTTACTCATTAGACCGCATGCATCATTTGAAGGTAGATCATCTAAACAAACCATATAGATATTTCCAATTCTTTGGCCAATTAGTTTAGTTTGATTATTAGCATTCATAACCTTGCATTTAGTGTTGTCAAACACAACATTATAGCCTTTATCACTTAGTTGACTTATACTAAGCAAGTTATGTTTCAAACCTTCAACATAGAGAACATTTTCTATGGTAGGATTAGGACTTTTACCAACAGTCCTAATTCCCAAGATTCTACCTTTGTTATTATCACCATAGAAGACATATCCACCTTTCTTTAGTGTGAGGGAGGAGAACTTGTTTTTATCTCCCATCATGTGCTTGGAGCATCCGCTATCGAGATACCAGTTTGGGCTCTTTGCTTTCAAGCACGCCTACAAAACAGATTCATTTTTTAACTTTTGGTACCTAAATCATGTTGGGTCCATGAGGGTTAGTCTTGGGCACATTGCCCTTTTGCACCCACACTTTCTTGCCCTTTAAATTGTTGTTCTTTCTAGCATTGCAAATAGAGGCAGTATGTCCTTTTCCACCACAATGAAAACATTTTAGAAAAGGACTACTAGATTTGTTTGTTGGGCTAAAGAACCTTTTAAAAGATTTTTCATGCAACTTAGGGTGATAACCCAAACTGGCTTTATCATAGGTTCCTTTTTGATTTCCTAGCAAGATATTTAGGTTATCCTTCCCATTAGTGAATTTAGCAAGAGTATCATATAAATCTTCAATTTTCACTTTCAAAACCTTACATTCACTACAACTTCTTGAAACTTCATTATTTTTGTTTTCGCATGGCAAGCATATTGAAGTTTTTTTCAGCAAAACTTGTTTTTCTTTGATTTCTTCTATTTCTTTATTCAAGGAGTCAATTTTCAATTCAAGACTAGAAATGGTTTTTCTTGATGAGGAAATTATTTTTCTAAGACATTTGGTTTCATCATTTAATTCTTCACAAGCAACAAGTAATTCATTATAAGATAAATTAAGAATAGTTTCATCATTCGTTACCTCATCATCATCATCCTCATGATTGGCCATGAGACAAATATTAGCTTCTTCTTATTCATCATCGGTGTAATGTGTATCGTTGTCCTCCCATGCGATGTAGGCCTTTCTACCTTTCTTATCCCTTTGTGGCCTCTTTTTCGTTCTTTCATTTTTCTTTTGAGCTAGAGGACACTCGGGACGAATGTGGTCTTTCTTTTTGCAATTGAAGCATATTGGAGTGTATGAGTTGGTTTCTTCTTCACTCTTCTTTTGAGGGGTGAAGTTTTGATGAGCTCTTCCTTTGTTCCTTAGGAAACTCTTAAATTTTCGGTCCAACAAGCTTAAGTTTTCATCCCCATCATCAAGTCCTTCAAGTTCATCAAACTCACCATTTTCATCAATGGATTCATTCATACTCGCCTTAAGAGCGAGCCCCTTTTTCTTCTTGTTGTTTTCTTCACTTTCAGTGAGGATTAAGCTCTAGTTCATGTTCCTACAATTTACCAAAAAAAAGTAGCCAAAGACATAGAAGACAAATCCCTTGACTCAAATGGCAGTTACTTTGGGCTGCCAACTTCTATTTAGACATCTAAGAATTTTGTTTATTAAATGTTCATTTGAAAATGTTTTTCCAAGAGCCCTAAGATGATTAATTATATGAGTGAAACATTTTTGCATATCTTGTATGCTTTCACCCTATTTCATCCTAAATGTAACAGCCTGATTTTATATTACGCTGTTTAACCGGGTAAAATATAATTATTTATATTTTCATCTGAGAGCTAGAAAGTGATTTTAAATAAAATAAAATCATATTCTTAGTCTCTCTTATGGTAGGAAGCTCTGGTTAAAATTTGGGTTTAAAACTCAGACGGAAACTAGTCTGCGTTTTTAACTAACAGTATAATTTTATACCGGCAGAAAACCCTAATTTGACCCGAATCTGAAATTTGTAGAATTTTTATATTTTATCCGTGAGGAAGTCTACTTTCTAAATTTCTGATCAGAAATAAAATATTATATGTATTCAGACGAATTTTGGCAAAAGTTCAAACAGAAAGCGGTCGGTGTTTTCACTAACAGTAAGATTTTAATGATCAGAAAACCTAATTTGGACTCGTGAATGAAATAATGTAGGTTTTTATCACATTTCCAACGAGATGAAAATATTAGACGATTCTCGAGCGTTTTGGTCGTTAATCGGGTAATCGACGGAGCCGGGAATATATAACAAAAATATCTAGATATTTAGTAAAAACAAATATCTAGATTGATTTAAGCTCTCCAGTATATAAATAATTTAAATCCAAGAGCTTGAATCCAACTAAAATTCCCATAATTTCAAAAAATTAAAAAATATATCATTTCTCATACAAATTCTTCATTCTTGGTTCCTTAAACAATGCCATAATTATTGGCATTATATTCTTTTTTATAATAATTATTAGCATCTTTTTTTACTGGATGGGGAGGGGTCCCGCAGTGCCACGTGGCGCAACCTGGGGAAGGCGCCACTGCAGCTGGCGTCTTTTAAGGTAGGAGTGCCTTTGACTGTCTGAATAAAAAATATATATGTCATGTATCAAAAAAATCGTAAATTGATAAATAATTTCAAAAAAATCCTAAACTAATAAATAGTTTCTAAAAGAACAGAAGTTTTTAAAAGAACACAGGACGGTTGGACGGTCAGTTAACTCAATTACGAGATTTCTTACATGTTACAAACCATGTGTTTTGCTTCATGCTTCTTACCAACCCCTTCTTTACTTCTTCATTTTGACACCGTTGGATGGTCAGTTACCTCTTCCTTGCAAGATATGCTTTCCTGCGTGCTTCTGTCAAGCCCCCTTCTTTATCTGACATCAGTTGCTGAGAGCGTAATTTTGGTTCTCTCTCTTTGCGTGGCAAGTTACCTTCTCGAGATTTCTGACAAGTAGCAAACCACGTGTATTACATTTCTTCATAGTTCTCACCACCCCCATCTTTACTTTCTCTATTACTTATCAACCTTTAGATAGTCTCCTATAAATACCAGTGTTGAGTGCAGTGACTAACCACAACCACAATTAGCACATATTCACCATGGCTTTGATTCTCATTTTGTCCATAATCATTTGTCTGAGCGGTTCTTCAGCCACTAATGAAAAAATAACTCCAACTCATGCTTTTGATCAGCTGGAACCTCCATCGATACAAGCTTTGCCCACTAATGTCCTAATAACTCCAATTGAGGCTTGGCACACTAATGAGCCAGTAATTCCAAGTCCAGCTCCAGCTCATGGTTTGACCATTAATGAGCCAGAACCTCCAGATTCATCGATTTCAATTGAAAGGGTAAACATGGTTCCTTGGCCAAAACCTCCACCTCCCACAATGTCTAAACATCGTAAGTCACAATCTCTAGCTAGTGAGCCACAACCTCCATCTGTTTCCATTGAAGGGGTAACCATGGTTCCTTGGCCAAAACCTCCACCTCCTTCAATGTCTCTCAACTCTATCGGTTTTACACAATCTATGGGGCACGAATCTACCAAAGCTCCAACTCCCTCAGTAGTTTATTCTAGGAAGATTAAACTTTAATATGAAAAAGTCTACACTCAAGTGTAGCTACCAATAATAATGTATAAGTTGGAATGTTGAATTATAATAAAACAACTATTAGCACATTATCTATCCTCTATCTTTACATTCATTGGTTTTAGATATTTAACAACATCTTTAGTCCTTGCAAACATGGAATCATTTAGATTTTGTTCTTCTAAAATTTTTGTTTGGTTTTGATCAACACAAAATCTACATTTTTTTATAAGATCCCTACCGCTGGCATCCTTCCATCTAGTGCCACATTATCCCGACGGCGATGCCACACATTTTATTTATTAATGTCACGTGAAATTTACGAATATGATTTGTCTTTTTACTAATATTTTATAATTTATTAGAATCATATCCTAATGAGTCCACGAGATCTAACCCACCTAAATTTTTTATAACAAAAGAAAAAAGAAAAACAAAAGCAGAGAAAAAAACCGACAGAAGGAATGCGAGGAACGTTCTCTGTCATTCCCCTTACGTTTTAGGATCTTGACTTGTGGATCCTTTTCTCATTTTTATATCTTCTGATTGGCCCTCTTGGATAATAATATTATTAAAAATATTGTAAATCAACATATCTACTTTTAGATTTATTATTTAGTACAATTTTTTTTTACTGAATTTATTTATTAAAGTTTTTGATAATCGTACTAGGTAGCCATAATTAATATTTGGGTTAATTTCAAAAAGACAATAATTTGAATAAAATGTTATTGAAGTTGATTAGAAATGTTTGTCCTAAAAAATAATTAAATGTAAATAAGTATCTGGTATGATAAATAATAAAGATCATTTTTATTAAATATCATTCAAATGGATATAGCATTATTTTGCAATTTATTTTTATAAAATTTTATTCTTAAAAGGAAAATAATTAAATTGAATAACCTGAAAAACTAATATTTACATAAAAATTAAGAAAGAAAAATATAATATATTCATATTATAAGGAAAAAAATTATTATTCAAAATTATAAGAAAATAATAAAAAATTGATTATATTTATATTAAGATCATACTATATTTCAGAATATTATAAATAAACATCGGTTCTTTTAATGTTATCATTTATTAAATTTTTTATTTATCATAATTCGAATTACAAAAAAAAACTTATTTAATTTTAAAATATAACATTTTGAGTAAAATATGATAGCAATTAGAGCTGTCAATTCGGTCCAGCCTAAGAGGGCCACTATATTTTCGGACTGGGCCGATTTAAGTATGCGTCACTAATTTACTAGCTCAGTGCAACCCCATGCGGGCAACGAGCCAAACGGGTCGGCCCATGGGCCAATACGTTTCAATAATGATAAAAAAAATATATATCATTAAAACTAATAACATTATAAAATTCAATAAGTTATAAAATTAAAATTAATTTTGTCAAAAAAATTATTTTCTATTCTTTAATATTGGGAGATAAACTTAAAACACATATATTATATATGTAACACCCCCTCGACGTTACATGTCTAACTCATTGCGGAAATATTAAACAAAAACAATTGCTGGTTACTTTTGGAAAAATAGTTTACGCATTGCTCATGTTTGAAAATGGTGTAAATTTTTTTTCTTTTTGACATAAGTAAACATCACATATATACATATAAACATCATCATTGTTTTATACATCAGGACCTTTATAGATGCAGGTCATTCATCAGAGTAATAACGTAAGTAAAGAAGATAAAGACATAACTGTACAACACCAGAACTCAAAGTCTAAGACTAGAACCACTACTCTAAAAAAATGGCTCTCATCAGCCTGATATATAAACCATAAGAAACTACCACTACCTCAAAATCAAGAACTAAACAGACCTATGCTGGTCAAACTAATGAAAACCATTGGGGAGACTACCATGGTCATCCCTATCTGCAGAAGGATCAGATGAAACCATTCCTACTCCCACCTCAGCCACGGAGTCAACATCCTCATCAAGTGGATCATACTCAGCAGCCTCCTCGTCCTCTTGAGGATCCTCCTCAATCTCACCATCATCCCCTCCGACAAGGGGGACAAGAGTGCTGCTCCCGGTGGAGGCTAATGATAAGTCTTCCCCTGCACCATCAATGTCCTCAGCAAAATCCATATTGGCGGTAGCGGAACTTATACAGTCTTCACACTATGGGAACATGATGTGAGTCCTGCTTCAGTACCCTTTGTAGTGAGTACTGACCCTGAGTAGGTAGCGCTTCGGGCTCCCGGGTTGATGACCCAAGCGTTCCCCTCATCAACATGCTCAAAAGCCAAACCCAGAAACCCCAAGGGTATCAAGTGATTATGGGGATCCATATGTACACGCAAAACATACCACAAGTAGAAAGCAAACAGAAATAATGCAAGGGTGAAATACCGACATATGAGTTCATCGAAGTAGCCACATATGCGACTCACAAAACAATAACATATGGCAACAACAACATGTAGACATAACACATATGCGACTCACAAAACAATAACATATGGCAACAACAACATGTAGACATAACAGAACTTGAAACACCATTCTCAGACGCTACATTGTCTGTGACATTTTCACAGTATTGTTTATCGCGGAAAATAAATTTCTCAAAAGATACGGGTTTTTTTTTTTCCTGTTCCTTTTCGCAAATAAGTAAATAGGTATTACTTAACATCTTCCAACTACTAACAAACCTAAAACATATACATCCATTAAATGGGAAAATAAGCAGTAAATATTTATACATTCCCTGTATATACATAATACTTTCATAAATCCCTTTTCAGAGATAAGAGTCACAAAATGACAGAAATACCAAAAAGGCTTAAAATTTCAATGCCTATAAAATAACTTGACCAAGAAAATATAAATAGCCTTGGAGATGCAACTCCATAAAATTAAACATATACATAAAGACTTATCATGATGGCCTATACATAAACAACGACAAAGTGTCATCATTGAACAACAATAACAACTGAGGACGGTACACCGTCACATTGGGGTTGAGTTCTTACATCTACCATACACTGATCTCTGGAAATGCTTACTCATGACCGGTCCGTCTCACTATCCAGTGCTGTCTTGGTTGGTGAAGCAGTGCAACCATCTTTCTTGCAAAATATATAATAAAGCAGAAGACCAGAAAAACACAAAATGAGGTGAGATCCCCATTCATCGTACACATAAAGCAGGCATGTAGTGGTACGACACACCAACATATGACAACATACATAAACATATTATTATCCATTCTCATTCAACAAATCAACAAGTTAACACATATACGGATAACCTATGACATATCCACACATATCCAAAGGTATGCATTATCAATATCATTAGTAATCTTATCAAGGCATAATAGACACTATCAGTTTTTCAGAGACACAAGAGTGGAGATAACTGATTGAAACTGTATAGTCCTATACCTACACAGCCTCAAGGAATACTTGATCCTAACTCCGGATCTAATAGACATTTTGGAAAGGAAATGGTTAATAGTACATGTTTCACATGTGCCCGCCGTAGGCATAAGACCAAAAGGTCATAACAATGCCCGAAGGCCATAATGTGTGACATAGGGTTTACCGGGAATAATAAATTCTGAACCGCACAACATTAAAATCATCATACCAATGTCCGATGGCCAAAATGTGTGACACAGGGTTCATAGGGATTGATAAATTTTGAATCGCACAACATTTAAAATCATAATATCAATGCTCGAAGGCCAAAATGTGGGACACGGGGTTCACTGGGAATAATAAATTTCAAACCGCCAAACATTTAAAATCATTAGGGTGATCGATCCTTACTCGGGTTGTGAAACACTCTACCTAACCGGTCATCTCAGATTCCTAGGAACAACGGCCGTGCTAACAATTATGCTGGTCAAGCCGATAATGTGTGTATATTCATGTTTATCCACCAGATAAACTTCGGGATTCCTTACGGGAATCATATGTCAACCTACAGGCATGACAGTACCAACTGGGAATCCTTGTACAGTCCTATTCCTGCACAATCTCATGATCCCTTCATTGGACCATCCGAGTCTTCAACAACTTAAGTATATTATGAAGATTGATCATTCATCAATCAATTATACTTCTTCGGGTTCTTCCCGAATGAGATTACTTATCGAACAAGCATCCTTCAAATACTCTTGGTTATTAGGTATTATGGATGTAAGGATGAGTAAATCACCCGTAGTCTATGACATATAGTCTTGATTCACTATACACCATAATTATTTAAGTCCATGTCTTTTCTTTAAGTCACTTTGACTTAGGTTTTGCAGTTTCTGTTTTGAAACACAAGCCTTGGAAGTTAAATTCCTTTTTGTCGAAATCAAAACCTTTTTACCAAAGATAAAACAGTTTACCAAAGGTTTTAAGGTAGTACATGAGCACCAAACCATTCAAAAATAACCCTTAGAGGAATACCTCAAAACATATAAAAACAGCTTTTCCCCTTTTTGACCTAAAGCCCAACATTTCAAAAGTATGATTCCTTTCATCAAATCTATCACATTTCCACCTTATAACAATCATTATAGGGTATTAAAACACCAAATCAAACTTCCCAACACAGTTGTATAAAAAAATTCCACAAACTTAACCGAAAGTCCTTAAGTTCGAAAATCGGGTAAATCCTTTTTCAGTGATTCTTTGACCCTAAGGCCTATAAACTTATTTTAGAGTCTTAGAATACTTAATTAGGCATCAAAAACATTTTCTAACCCATAAAAACATGTTTGGTAGAAATCACTCATAAAACCCACTTTAAAGAACACTAACTCTAAACCATTACATTTTTACGTCCCTTAAAACATGAATTTTATTCCCTTAGGTCCTAAACTCTGATTAAGCTCATTTTGGAACCAATAAAACCATCCAAAACAGTCCTTAATGTCTCTAAACCAGTTTTGAAAGATCTTGTTTCCTTCTTGATCTTCGTACTCTTTAAAGACATTTAACAAAGCATAGAATTCATGAGTTATTAACATTTATTGATACTTGTTCTCTTTTCTAAGCTTGGCCGAAACTTGGCAAGCATCAAGTGAAGGTTTCCACTTCACCAAATCAAACTCGTATCCACACACATACTTCAACATATCAACAATTAACATTAAGCCATTTGTTTCCACAAGTTAGAACATAACACTTACTATCAACAATCAAGGAAATCAACCAAATGTTGTCCTCTACCAAACATCAACAAAGTGAAGATTCTCCTTTCACAAATCAAGCTCACAATCTCATACACATGTCCATGTAACAATACATAGATCCATACCATATAACTTAACATTTTAATCATGCTTTCCAACCAACTGATTAAGCAAGCCAAGCAAATGATTCTTTTTCCTCAACAACCATTTTATTCTCAACCAATTAATCAAGTATAATTACCCATAATCATTCATACACCTATCAATTTGTTAAAAATCTAAAGAATGTCCTACATTTTATCATTTTAGGCATAATTTTCGATTTGTGGTTCAAGTATGCAAAACTCCATTTTTCTCACACAAACATATATCAAAATCATTGGCACCACTATTCATCCACAAATTACAACTATAAGCATTACACCAAATTCTCCAAGAGAATCACATAAACATACATATACATAACCCCTTTGACTTAGGGTTTCACAACAAACCAACTAATAATTAAACCACATACACACCCACAATATGGTATGATGGTAGTTAGTCTCCCCCATACCTCTTGTAGCTCACCTTAGATCAAGCAAATTGATGATGGTTATCCCCCTTGGAGGTCACGGTTTTGGAAGAGAAAGGACCTAGCAAGACAACATCATTCAACATGAAGTTATCTACATGAATTTAACTATGAACAAGAAGGATATGAATCAAGATAGTATCCTTACATGAAATGAAGAAAATGATGATTCAAGGGTTTGAAGCTCTTAGGTTAGAATACCCACTTTTGCTAGAAGCCTCTAAATGGATTTTTGTGTGAAATCAATAAGACTTAGAAGGTCAAGAGGAGTATGGATATGCTCTTGGTTTCTCAAGAGATGGAGTGTTTGATGAGTTAGGGAATTGGGTAAAGAAACCCATTTTTCAAACTTGCTCAAAATGGAAAATAATGAGAAGAACATAGGCCTAGATGATGTAGAGGGGTGTGAATATGGTGTTGGTTTTTCAAAAAAAAAAATGAATGGATGGTGTAGCTATAGTGTAAAACCAAAATTGTGGCTATGGAGGAAAAGAAGCTCAAATAGAGAAAGTATATGAAATAGAATAGACTTAGATGGTTAAGACTAACAAGGAAATGATGTTAGAACTTGAAAAACAAGCTTGAATGATGATGTTTAGGTGCTGGCCAAAATTGCCATTGATGAGGAAGAATGAGCTTGGTTCTTTGGAGAAGATGAAGCGAAGAGAAAAAAATGAAAAAGTGAGATTGTGTGTGTGTGAGTGAGGAACTGTGTAAGTCAAAGAAAAAAAAGAGAGAATAATGTGTGGTGTGAGATGGGCCACGGCTGTTGTAACAACCCGATTTTTCAGCTTTCTAAAATCAGAAATTTATATATATATATATGTTTATATTTTTATCTGAGACTTAGAAAATTTATTTAATTAAACTGAAACCTTATTTACACTCTACTTAATGGTAGAGAGTTACGATTAAAATTTAGGTTGAAAAATCATGTGAAACCCGGTCTGTGAATTTCACTGACAGTATATTTATACTGATCAGAAGCTCTAATTTTGACTCGTGAACGAAAAACTTAAGGTTTTTATTTAATTTCCTTCGATTTTGGTTATTTTGAAATATTTCACTAAAAAGTGAAATAATATATTTTATCCGGTGATATATTAATCGGGTAAGCGACAGAGCTGAATACGGGATTTCCTGGACCCGCTAGCGGATAATATCAACGAGTCACACAAGATGACTCACCCATATGGAGTCATCAATATGTGTACATGGTCATGATGACAAACTATGTGGAAATTGCAAATAGGTCCTTGAATTTTTCTATTTTACAAATTGGTCCTTAAGTGAAATTGCACTTTGGTCCTTAAGTAACAAAATTTCCTTGCCCCTTGGTCCCTCATTTACACGGCCAAGACCAAACAAATAGGACACTCTTCATTTATTTAACCCACTTCATCTTCTTTATCAAGTTTTCTCCATTTTCTCTCTAGGTTCTTAAAGCTTCCATAGCCAAGTTTGTGAAGCAACTCTTAGATTTCTTGCTTTTCTTCCATTTCCAAGAGGTAAACCTTGTTCTCCTTACTCAATCATGTGTATGTTCTTCAATAAATTTCTTGTTTCAAGGCCATGATCTTCATTTTTCATTTCTAGATCTAGAATCTTTGAAAATCCATAGAAAATCATAGAAAAATCCTATGAGTATGAAATCAATTTCTATGTTCCTGTTATCATTCTTATGTCCATAATCCAAGAGTATGACTTGAACCAAAATTTCCTCCCTATTAATCCTTATGAGGTCGAACCCTATTTTGTGGGTGTAGGAGGTTTTGTTTATTTTTTTTAGAAAGTGATCATGTATATCATCTTTCTAATATGTATCTATGTTGAATCCAAGTTCTTGTATCAAACTAAAATATCTTGTCTTATTTTTGTGTCTTGGCCGAAACTGTGTATTGAGGAACTTGGAAGTTTTTAATTCAATCTTTGTTGTTAAGTCACAAATCTATTGTCTTAAGTATTAAGGATCATTAATCCAAAGACTTAAGCAATTTTTGAAATTTTTAACCATGAAACCTGCACATGGCCATGACCTATATGTGGTACATAGGTGATTTAATTTCCTTTTTAGTAATTGTTTGCTTGTGGTTGTTGATGGTTGAGTGAATTTGTTATCGTACGAGAAACCGAGTTGTTAGCGGAATCGTATTCGGAAGAAAAATCTTCAAGAGGTAAGGGGAGAATACATGAGGAGTTTTTCCTATAATCATGTGCTATCAAGTTTTTGGTCTGTATTATTTATCTATGATGCTTGTTTAATTTGGTTAAAGTTGTAGTATTTTATCTGTGTTTGTTTATCCGCGTTTAATTATTTACCTGCAGTGATATATTATAGTGTCTTGATGCATGATCTGCCTGGGTTAATTGCTATAATATTGCTGTTGATTGTTGTTTGAGAAGCCTGACAGTGGTCAGTGCCCAATCGATTAACAAGATAAAATCTTTAAGAAGCTTTATAAATTATGTTCAATGTTTAACGGAGAAATATTGGAATATAATATTGATGAAGTATTTTATTTGGGAAAAATAAGAAATAGTTGAAAATATCATTATTTTAATGATTTATCGGTGTAATAGTGAACTATGAGTTACAGTGAGGACGTAATCGCGAAAATATTTTAGCACTGCAAATTTTCACTTAAGAAATTCCGTGATATTATAAAAATTTATTTTAAGCAATTAATCTTCGAAAATAACTTAATTATGATTTTAGAAAAAACTTAAGTGGAAAAAAAATCAAATTTTGACGTAGAACGTTTTTAAAATGCTAAAAGACGGTTAATTTCGAAAATATTTACGGAAAGCATTCTTAAAAACAGCAGTAATCATTCACACATGGATTTAGTTTTAAGATCATTTCTTTTTCAAGAATTGGAGTTTCTCGGAAAAAGATTTTCAGAAGAAAATGAGTTTCTTAGTAATTTGACGATTTTATAAAGAAAATTTCAATTAGAAATGATTTTCTATAAACGAATTGTACTCAACGATGTTATTCCGACAACTTGAATAAGTTGTGGAGATTTTGTTTTAAATTCGCATTTCCCAAAACGAAAGATGATGTTTATAGTGAAAAAGTAAACCTAGTATCCGAAACGTCATGATACCAGTGTTCTATAATAAAAACACGAAGATCTTTGATATGTGTGATGATGAAAATCTTAAGACATTGAAGATGATGAATAGTCATAAGCCATTTTGAGCTTCGACAAGAATATAATGAACGAAAAGAAAATGACAAGATTAAAATGTTTTACATTTACATTTACGGCAGACGTACCCGACGGTGTTTAATGTGAGACCTTAATGGAAAAGATATCATGTGATGGTGTATCATTGTGTTTGAATGGACAAGCCTACATACTCATACTATTCCTTCTCCCCATACCTGGTATGAAGATTTCCCGTTAAGCTAAAGATGATCCTAAACCGGTTCCCTCGAACGACTCGACGAACGATTCAAGCCTTGGCCAACGCAACAGAAGTTAACCAATTAATTCCCAAATCATGAACAGAAAAAGGAATTAAAAAGAGGGGAGAACTATTAGCTTTGTTAATTGGCACTACGCGTGATTGACTCTCCCAAACAGATCAAGAACACCCAAAAACTAATTGGGTTCAAAGGAGAAAGAGGGAGAGGCTGCCGTCACACTTAGGGTTGCCTAAAGTGCCAATTTAGAGGGTTTAACTCGTAACCCTCGCTATTTGCTCTATATTTAAAGATTCTGATCTGATCATGGTCGTGCACCCCACTAAGCACGGTCATGCTTACTTTAGCATCAGCGAGACACGGTTTCCCATTGAGCACGACCGTGCTTGTGGCTCAGGCAACCACAAGACACGTGCCTCAAGCACGGGCGTGCTGGACATGAGCACGGACGTGCTCATGTACCAGAAAAGGATTTTAAGCCTAGAAATCCCACTTAGCCCTTAACAACAACTCTAGGCAAACAAGGCATACACAAAAGCACTTATACGAAAAACGGGGTGTTACAAGAGTAAAGACAAGATAGATAACTCATTGAAGACTTAACAAAGATAATTAAATACAAACGTTAAGATGATTAAGACGGTGACAATGTGTTGTACCTTGGTGCTCATTGGCCAAGGGGGCCTTGATGCATATTGGTCAAGGTATTGTTAATGTTGAACCTAGGTGCTAAATGGCCAAGGGGGCCTCGATGCTTATTGGTCGAGGTGTTGATGGTGATAAAACTTTGGTGCCTAGTGGCCAAAGTGGAGGTGGTGATTGTTTGATTGTGTGTTGTTGTTGTTCATGCATTCACGGATCGGAGATGTTAGTGGGGGATGTTCGACATAGGGGAGGTCGTCCGAGAGTAAGGCGATATGGCCGTCCGGGGTGATTCATCCGAGAGTTAGGTGAATCTGGCCCCCCGTGGCGGTGCATCCGAGAGTAAGGTGCATCGGCTATCCAAAGGGTTCACCCATGGTTTGGTGGACTGTCGGTGTTGGTGGTTAATGGCCAATGCGGATATATAACTCCAAAGTTGACTTCATAAGGTACATTGGATCCACATGCATAAAGGAATAGTGGAGTAGTCCTGTACCGCCTAGCAAACATTATTGATATGATGAATATGATATGAATTTGTTATGTATGTTGGTATGTTATAGCATGCTTGATTGTAATGTATGCTCATCTTGCTTACTACTTCCTTTGCCGTTGTGTTTTATACATGTTTCTTACTCCCCATCTTTTTGTTGTTGCTTTGCATGTACCCTTTTGTTATGCAGAAGATGGTGAGCAGCATGTTGAGGAGTGACTTTGAGGAGCCGCTACTCGTAGTTAGGATTTCCTTTGTTTTAGTTTGTTATCTGAGATGTTTTAGGACTTTGGTTATACTAGCTCTGTAATGTGACATTGGGGTTGAGTTTTATTTTATCGTTATGTTTCTTGTAATAACTTGTTTTATTTTCTCGTTGAGATAGTTGTTACAATGTAGTATCTTCTACCTTTGTTTTCATTTTAAATAAATGATATGTATGTGTTTCATATTTAATTTCTTTTTTTTGTGCCTTTATAAATACATGCGGGTAGAGGATGTGACATAACACCCCCTTGGTGCTACATCTCATATTCGATACCAAAAAAAAAATTGAAACACTGATTGCATTTGGGACCGTTTCTTAAGACTGCATCAATTCCATGCCAAATGCCCCATAATTCTGCTTGAAGAACTGAACATGACCCCACAGAGGCAGAAAAACCCATAAAAAAAGAACTCATATGATTTCTAATAACACCCCCACAACCTGCACGAGAAGAAGAATTACACAAGGCTCCATCATAATCCAGCTTCACATAACCCGGAGGCGGTGGAAACCATCGAATGGAGGCTTGTCCAGATATCAAGCTCCTTGTGATTTTAAAGGAAGACAAGTCACTCAGTGCTAATTCTACCTTAGTAATAGCTTTCTGAATCTCCCTAACAGAACCCCAAGTAGAGGGGTTCTTTTGTAAAAAGATAAACTCATTCCTGGATCTCCAAATTCTCTCAATCGTCAACCCAAAAAGTAGTTCCTAGGACTTACTCACACTCGAATCCGAAGAAAGATTTTTACTAAGCCAATCCTCTTTATCTAGCTGGAAGAAATCGTTAATTCCATAATTTTGAAGAATTTCCACACCTCTCTAGCTGCAGAACAATCTCCTAAGGCATGTAAAACACTTTCAGTATCATTACGGCACCAAACACAAATACCAGAATTTGCCAAATTTCTACGCTTCCTTTGCTGGTTCGTTAACAAAGCATCCCTAGCTACCTTCCAAAGAAAACACCTTACCCTCTCGGGACCAGGCTATTTCCAGATTCGATTGAATAGAGAAGAATTCGAAAAACCATCTTCAAAAATTAGGGAGTTATAGGTTGAAGACAAGGAGAAAGAGCCATCCAAAGATCCTTTCCAAGCAATATTGTCCATACCTCGCGATTCTGAAGGAGGAGCGAAAGCATGCATGGTCGAAGATGGAATTGATGTTGAAAGCTTTCCAAGCTTCGCCATATTTTGAAGTTGGCCTTGATTAGTGATGGGGGAACAACAAGTGTAACACAATAACAAAGCAATACGCAGAGGAAATAAATCCTCCCAAACTTACAAGAATCTGCGAGGAGCAACAACAAATATATGGCAGCAAATAGAACAACACAAACATAAAAGAGACACCAAGATTTTAACGTGGAAAACCCATTAAAGCAAGGGTAAAAACCACGGGTCGTCCAGACCAAAGAAACAGCTCCACTATGATCAAATAAGGGTACAAAAGAGTCTCCAACAAGTACACAAACCGTGCTAACAATCAACCAAAACAACCAAGCACCAATGCTTACAAATGAGAAACAAGAAGATGAAATTTATCCCAAAAATAGAGTTACTGTGCAAAGCCAATATCTCTCACTTCAGACGCTGTCTTAAAAATCCGAACGGTTAGAGTGAAGAACAACACGTCCTCAACCCGTTACAGAAATTTCAGCCCGATCCAACGGTGAACGAATCATATATCATGATTTTAAGGTGACTGTCTGGTGGGTATGCGGGTTGGCTTTCTCTCATCTCTTCTCACTTGTTGGCTGCTAAATTCTTACTAAAATGAGACCTCTCTGCAAGCCTAATCTGACATCTCTCCACTTAAACAAGTGTGACAAAATGGGCTTACACGTTTGGGCCTTTCTTCACATAGGAAGGGAGCCCAAAACCCAACAAATCTCCCCCTCACAACTATGTGGAGATAACCGCCATACCGGCGATATCACAACAAGTTTCAAATTTCCCTCTTGGTAGTCCTTTAGTCATCATATCAGCACCATTATCATCAGTATGAACTTTAGTCAACTCCAACAGCTTAGCATCCAAAGCGTCACATATCCAATGATACCTCTCATCAATATGTTTGGACCTAGAATGAAAAGTTCTATTCTTACCAAGATGAATAGCACTCTGACTATCAACAAACAACAAATATTTGTCTTGAACAAAACCAAGCTCCTGCAAGAATTTCTTCAACCATAGCAACTCCTTGCATGCTTCGGTAATGGCAATGAACTCTGCTTCAGTAGTGGACAATGCTACACACTTCTGCAACTTAGACTGCCAAGTCACAGCTCCTCCTGCAAATCTAATCATATAGCTCGAAGTGGACTTCCTGGAATCAATGTCTCCAGCCATATCCGAGTCTGAGTACCCCACCAAAGTAGGCTTATCACCTCCAAAGCAAAGCTTCATACCAGCGGTACCACAAAGATATCTCAAAGTCCATTTCACAACATTCCAATGCTCCCTACCTGGATTAGACAAAAATCTACTGACTGTACCAACAACATGTGCTATATCTGGTCTTGTACATACCATTGCATACATCAAACTACCCATAGCATATGCATAAGGAACCCGTTCCATATCTAATTTCTCTACTTCATTTGAAGGACTTTGTTTAGCACTCAGCTTGAAATGAGTAGCAAGAGGAGTGCTTACCACCTTGGCATTTTCCATCTGGAATCTCTGCAACACTCTTTTAACATAGTGTTCTTGTGATAGCCATAGCTTCTTCTCCTTTCTGTCACACATGATTCTTATACCAAGAATCTGTTTAGCAGCTCCCATGTCTTTCATGGAAAATGACTCGCCCAATTGCTTATTTAACCTGTCAATCCTGGAAATATTTTTCCCAACAATAAGCATGTCATCAACATATAATAACAGGATAATGAAGTCATCATTAGAAAACTGATAGGAGATCACTTAGGACCGTCTTGAAAACAGGTAAAGGACACAAGGAACTTGACCCTAATCGCGACCTGCCGGTAGAACCAACACTATACAGTTCTTAACCCAAGAACAAAGGGAAAAGCTCTCACAATAGAGAAACTCTCAAATTTCATTAATCATCAAAATCTGAACTGTGTAGTACAAGAGTTCCCTATTTATAGCCTAACTAGGAAATACAAGAAATAAATTCCCACTACCATGCATTTACCACATTCATTGACAAATGCATGTACACTACCTAGAAAGTAAGCATAATCAAGGTGTTAAATTCCCACCAGCTATTATTATGACTTATGGAATTACTAGGAAGCATTTATTGGACTTAGGGGAAAACTAAAAGTCACCAGAAAATTGTTCCCAAAATAACTACGAAAATTTAAAATAAAAATGGTAAAAATTGGGCTTTAATTATTATCTAATCAGTCCATTGATAAAGTCCACTAATCAGCCATTGAATGCTTCTTGTCTTTTGAATTGGGCCTTCCAAAACAGTCTTCAAGTTGGACTGAAATCAACCTCTTCAAGTTGGAGCAAAGTGCCCCAATTTGGAGCAGCCTCTAATGCATGTTGGTCTTCCTTTTCTTTGATCATTATGATTAGGCCTTGTAAAGCTTGCTTCATCCTCTTAGTCTTGGACCTAGTCATAGGACCTCCAATTCCATGCAAAGGATCTTTAGATGGGCTGGCTGCATCTTTATCATTCCCTCCCCCTTTGAAAGGATTCGTCCTCGAATCTGATCCATCACCTACATCAAACAAAGATAGATCAGCCACATTAAAAGTAGCACTCACATTACCATATTCACTTGGCAAATCCAGCTTGTAGGCATTGTCATTTATCTTCTCTAGGACTTGAAAAGGCCCATCTCCTCTTGGAAGCAATTTGGATTTCCTTTGAGTAGGAAACCTTTCCTTCCTCATATGAACCCATACCCAATCTCCATGTTCAAAAATAACCTTAACACGCCCCTTATTTGCTTGCTTTGCATATTGTTCATTCTTCTTCTCAATGTTGACTCGAACTTTTGCATGCAACTCCTTAATAGCATCTGCCTTTTTCTTACCATCCAAATTAGCATATTCATTAGTAGGCAAAGGTAAGATATCCAAAGGAGTCAAAGGATTAAAGCCATATACAATTTCAAAAGGAGAATGGGAAGTTGTATAATGAACACTCCTATTATAAGCAAATTCAACATGTGGCAGGCTTTTCTCCCAATTTTTCAAATTCTTTTGAATGATAGCACGCAACAAGGTAGTAAGTGTCCTATTTACCACTTCAGTTTTGTCCATCCGTTTGAGGATGTGAAACGGTTGAAAACAAGACTTTTGTTCCCAGCTTATTCCACAAAGTTCTCCAAAAATGGCTTAGGAACTTTACATCTCTGTCACTCACTATTGTCCTTGGCAATCCATGCAAGCGCACCACTTTTCTAAAGAAGAGATCAGCAATACGTGTTGCATCACTTGTTTTAGAACATGCAATGAAATGTGCCATTTTGCTAAACCTATCAACAACAACAAATATACTGTCTTTGCCACCTTGAGATCGAGGCAACCCTAACACAAAATCCATTGAAATATCAGTCCAAGGTTGATTGGGAACAGGCAAAGGTGTATAGAAACCATGGGGCATGACTTTAGATTTAGCTTGTTTACATGTTATGCACTTATTACAAATAGATTGCACATCATGCTTCATGCTAGGCCAATAAAAATGCTCATGCAGAATTTCCAAGGTCTTTTTTACTCCAAAATATCCCATCAACCCTCCACCATGACTTTCCCTAACTAACATCTCACACAAAGAACAAACAGGCACACACAATTTATTTTTCTTAAACAAGAACCCATCATGTCTATAATAGTCCCCAAAAGCATGTTGAGAGCAAGAATCCCATACTTTAACAAAGTCAGAATCATTAGCATACAAGTCCTTTATAAGATCAAAGCCAAGTAACTTAGTTTGCAAGGAAGTAAGCAATGCGTACCTTCGGGACAATGCATCAGCAACTATGTTTTCCTTACCATTCTTGTACTTGATCACATAAGGAAACATCTCAATGAATTCCAACCACTTAGCATGTCTCTTTTGAAGCTTACCTTGAGATCTTAGAAACTTCAAGCTTTGATGGTCAGAATGAATTATGAATTCTCTTGGCCACAAGTAGTGTTGCCATGTTTGTAAGGTCCTCACCAATGCGTACAACTCCTTGTCATATGTGGAATAATTCAATACTGCCCCATTCAGCTTTTCACTAAAGTATGCAATTGGTTTAGAGTCCTGCATCAATACAGCCCCTATCCCAACACCAGAAGCATCACATTCTATTTCAAAAGCTTTATCAAAATTAGGCAAACAAAGCACAGGTGAATTAGCCAACTTATCTTTCAACAATTTAAAAACTTTTTCATGCACTTCAGTCCACCAACACAACATTCTTTTTTACAAGTTCATTTAAAGGTGCAGCAATTGAACTAAAGTTCTTCACAAACCTTCTATAGAAACTTGCTAAACCATGAAAACTTCTTACCTCATTGGCATTCTTAGGAACTGGCCAATTCCTTAATTGCCCTTACCTTTTCTTCATCCACACTTACTCCTTTGGAACTTATAACAAAACCCAAAAACACAACAGATTCAAGGCAAAATGAACACTTTTTCAGATTGGCATACAATTTATTTTCTCTCAAGACATTAAGAACATCATGCAAATGATCAACATGTTCATCCAAGGTTTTGCTATAAACCAAAATATCATCAAAGTACACTACCACAAATCTTCCAATGAAAGAACGCAAAACATGATTCATTAACCTCATGAAGGTGCTGGGTGCATTAGTTAAGCCAAATGGCATCACTAACCACTTATACAAACCATATTTTGTTTTAAAAGCTGTTTTCCATTCATCACCTTCTTTCATGCGAATTTGATAGTATCCACTCTTCAAATCAATTTTAGAAAACACACAAGAACCATGCAACTCATCAAGCATATCATCCAATCTAGGGATAGGATATCTATACTTTACAGTGATTTTGTTTATGGCTCGACACTCAGTACACATGCGCCATGTTCCATCTTTTGTTGGAACCAAGATCACAGGAACAGAACATGGGCTAAGACTCTCCCTCACAAATCCCTTTTGCAAGAATTCATCCACTTGCCTTAGAATCTCCTTTGCTTCCTCGGGACTTGATCTATAGGCTGGTCTGTTTGGAAGTGAAGCACCTGGGACGAAGTCAATTTGATGTTCAATACCTCTTAAAGGAGGTAATCCATGGGGAACCTCTTCTGGAAAAACATCAACAAATTCCTACAATAAGGAAACAAACTCACTAGGCAAAGAAGAATTAAGGTCGTTTGTGAGAAAAACATCCTTGTACAGGAGTACAAGTAGCTGCTCTCTAGCTATCAAAGCATTCTCAACCTCTCTTTTCTTTGCAAATGAACTCACCCTCTTATTTTTCTCTTCTTTGTATTCTGACTTTTTTTGCTCACTCTCATTTTTCTTATCCTTCCTCTCTTTTTCTTTTAAGCTCATTTGCTCTTCTCTCAACTTACACTCTCTTGAAATTCTGATTTGGTCAGCATAAGCCTCCGCAGGTTGGAGAGGTGTTAAAACAATGGTGCGATTGTCCATAACAAGACTGTATCTAATTTTGTACCCATCATGAGTAACTCTTCTATCAATTTGCCACGGACGCACAAGAAGTAAATGTCCAGCATGCATAGGAGCCACATCACAAAGAACTTCATCCTTGTACTTCCCAATAGAAAATGAAATTAACACTTGCTTAGTCACCCTTATGTCTCCACAATCATTCAACCACTGGAGTCTATATGGATTTGGATGCTTTAAAGTGGGCAAACTCAGTTTCTCAACCAACAAGGCGCTAGCAACATTTGTGCAACTACCACTATCAATGATTAAACTGCATACCTTATTATTGACATGGCATCTTGTATGAAAGATATGCTCACGCTGCTCATCATCACCATTTACTTTAGGTTACATGTTAAGAGCACGCCTAGTAACAAGTACATCTCCATTTACAGGTTTAGCAACCTCAACATCACTACAATCCTCCAAAGATGGCATATCATCATCACTTGAGCTCACACTCTCTATATCTCCATTGTCCAACAGTATCATGGCTCTTTTATTTGGGCATTGAGAAGCAATATGCCCAATTCCTTGACACCTGTAACATTTGACATCACGAGATCTAGAAGATGAATTAGTCTCCATTTTACCTTTGGGTACAACAATTGAATTTTTGGCCTTTGCATCTTCTTTTGTCTTTGGCACAGATTTGTTGTTTTGCCAATTTAATTTCCATGAAGAATTAGAAGGAAATTTGGAAGTGCTCTTAGCTTTTAGTTGCCTTTCCACTTGAATAGCTTTGTGCAACAAATCCTCCATCTCCACATAATGTTGCAATTCTACCGCATCAGTTATCTCCTTCTTTAATCCTCCAATGAATCTAGCCATAATTGCCTCTCGGTCTTCTTCAACATTTGCTCTAATCATGGCTATTTCCATCTCCTTGTAGTAATCTTCCACACTCATAGAACCTGGAGTTAGGCTTTGCAATCTCCGGTACAAGTCCCTATTGTAGTGGCTAGGGACAAATCTTTTCCTCATGGCAGCCTTCATCTCTTCCCATGTACGAATAAGCCTCTCCCCATTTCTACGCCTACTAATAACAAATTGATCCCATCAAATACTAGCATAATCGGTGAATTCAACAACTACTAGTTTAATCTTCTTCTCCTCCGAATAATTGTGACAGTCAAACACATGTTCAACCTTTCTTTCCCACTCCAAGTACAATTCAGGATCATTCTTTCCTTGAAATGAAGGAATTGTCATCTTAATACTTCCCAAATTTATGTCTCTTGTTTCACCTCTTCTCCTCCTATTAACTCTCGTGCTCGAATGCTCCTCTTCCTCTTCTTCAGAACTGGATTGTGGCGGTGTTCTAGAACTGGACGCAGGTTGTAGATTGTCTAATCTTGTGTTTAGAGCTCGGAATTGTTCTTGAACAGCCTTCACAAACAACCTAAGATCAAACTCTCCTTCTTGTCCTCCGCTCATGATAAAAATGCTGCAAAAATTATGTTAGAAGTGATAACAAATGAATAATAATCCCACACTAGGGAAATCCTCACACAAATACTCTCTTATGTGTTTCACACTTTTGGCTTTTTCCCTCTGATGTTCTCACCACTCTTGCCTTTTACCACTTAGCTTTTACCTTATTAGTTCTTAAGTAAGAACCTTTGGATGGTTCTACACAACAAGAAATAGCAAGGAATTGATGATAACTTTGGTGAACCAAAAACTAGCAAGGAACAACTGAATAGAAACAAGGAATTCAAGAAAAGTACTGTAATGAGGACAAGATCAATGAAGGAATTATAGAATAACCAAGAAATAAGCCAAAGAAACTCAATTTTTTTTTTGTTGTGTGGCTTGTAATTAGAAGCAAATCTGCACAGGAATTTCTTTTTTTCTTTTTCTTTTTTGCACGATTTTTTTTTCACTTTTGTTTTCAAATTCTTCTTTTTCTTTCAATCTGGAATTCTTTCTTTTTTTAAAAGCAGAACAGAAACAAACAAAGGAAGATGACGTAGAATAAAGAGAGAAACAACAGCGGAATTATTAATTTTTTTTTTTGAAAACAAAATATAGATAACACCTAATTTCAAGAGCCGAAGCTCTGATGCCAAATGATAGGAGATCACTTAGGACCGTCTTGAAAACAAGAAAAGGACACAAGGAGCTTGACCCTAACCGCGACCTGCCGGTAGAACCAGAGTTATCAAAGAAGCGTGACCCTAACCGCGACCTGCCGGTAGAACCAACACCATAAAGTTCTTAACCCAAGAACAAAGGGAAAAGCTCTCACAATAGAGAAACTCTCAAATTTCATTAATCATCAAAATCTGAATTGTGTAGTACAAGAGTTCCCTATTTATAACCTAACTAGGAAATACAAGAAATAAATTCCCACTACCATGCATTTACCACATACATTGACAAATGCATGTACACTACCTAGAAAGTAAGCATAATCAAGGTGTTAAATTCCCACCAGCTATTATTATGACTTATGGAATTACTAGGAAGCATTTATTGGACTTAGGGGAAAACTAAAAGTCACCAGAAAATTGTGCCCAAAATAACTACGAAAATTACAAATAAAAATGGTAAAAATTGGGCTTTAATTATTATATAATCAGTCCATTGATAAAGTTCACTAATCAGCCCTTGAATGCTTCTTGTCTTTTGAATTGGGCCTTCCAAAACAGTCTTCAAGTTGGACTGAAATCAACCTCATCAAGTTGGAGCAAAGTGACCCGATTTGGAGTAGCCTCTAATACATTATGATCAGGCCTT
The DNA here is from genome assembly GCA_030762895.1 of Sophora flavescens. Lineage (NCBI taxonomy): Eukaryota > Viridiplantae > Streptophyta > Magnoliopsida > Fabales > Fabaceae > Sophora > Sophora flavescens. The sequence goes on along the minus strand of CM061066.1, from coordinate 108,466,090 downwards.
GTAAAGCTTGCTTCATCCTCTTAGTCTTGGACCTAGTCATAGGACCTCCAATTCCATGCAAAGGATCTTTAGATGGGCTGGCTGCATCTCTATCAAAAACTTTCTAACAAAGACACAATGGTCAGAAGTAGTCTTCTTATATCCTTGGTCACACATAACAGACTCAAACTTCTTATACCCCTGCCTCGGAGCCTGCTTCAAACCATATAGGATTTTTCTCAACCTACACACATAGTCTTCCTTGCCTTCAACTTGAAAACCATCAGGTTGCTTGATGTAAATCTCTTCCTCCAAATTACCATGAAGGAAAGCTGTTTTCACATCCATTTGCTCTACCTCCAAATCAAGAGTAGCCGCCAAACTCAACACGATTCTAATGGATGACATCTTTACCACAGGCGAGAAAATATCATTAAAATCAACACCTTTTCTTTGACGTAATCCCTTCACCACTAATCTGGCTTTATACCTCAGAGACGTAGAGTTACTCTCATGTTTCATCCTATAAATCCACCTTTTTTCCAAGGCCCTCTTACCTTTAGGCAACTTCACCAAATCATAAGTGTGATTATCATACAAGGATTTCATTTCATCCTGCATTGCATCCAGCCACTTTTGTTTGTCTTCACTCTCCATGGCCTCTCCAAAACACTGAGGTTCTCCCTCATCAGTCAAGGTTACATACTCATCAAAATGATACCTTGTAGATGGTTGTCTCTGCCTATTAGATCTCCTAAGTTGGATTTGAGGTGGTTCGGGAGCATCACCAAGATTCTCATCCTGTGACATCTCATGTTCCTCTTCATCATCATCACTTGGAACATCTAACTCATCTCCAAGCTGCTGATCATTAACATAATCATGTGGCTCGCCATTCTGAACATTACCGTCAACAACATCCGGATTATAAATAGGCAACCGAACTGGATCAACATCAAACAAGTTGCTATCATTCTTGGGTGTAGTCTTCTCCACCTTATCAATGTCTTCAATGGTTTGATCTTCCATGAACTCTGTAACAACCAGATTTTTAATTACGTTGTTTAACCGATTAAAAAATAATTAATTATATTTTAATGTGAGAGTTAGAAAGTGATTTTAAATAAAATAAAATCATATTCATAGTCTCTCTTATGGTAGAAGGCTACAGTGAAATTTTGGGTTGAAAATTCAAACGGAGCCTGGTCTGCGTTTTTTAACTGACAGTATAATTTTATACTGACAGAAAACCCTAATTTGACCCGAAAACTGAAATTTGTAGATTTTTTATATTTTGTCCGTAAGGAAGTATACTTTCCAAATTTCTGATCGGAAATAAAATATTATGTTTATTCGGACGAATTTTGGTAAAAGTTCGGACAGAAAACAGTCGTTGTTTTCACTGACAGTAAGATTTTAATGATCAGAAAACCTAATTTTTACGCGTGAATGAAATGGTTTATATTTAAATAATATTTCTAACGAGTTTGGTTGTTTTGAAAATTTTCAACCGAAAATGAAATATTATGCTTTTACGCAGGCGTAAAACCCAAATCGGGAAACCGACGGAGTCGAAAACGGAACTGCAGAGACCTGTCAAGAGATCGGGACAACGAGTCATACATGATGACTCATTGAGGATGAGTCACCAAGCATTTATGATCATTAAATGCTAGTAATCATGACTTTTAGGTGAAAAGACCAAAATACCCCCAAGCTTTCGCGGGTATTAACCAGACACATCTACGCGCTCTTAACCACTCATTTTACATGGTTGTAAACCTCCCACATCTCCTCAATTTTGTTCATCCATATATACTCAACCATACCTATTTCATTTTGCTTTCGTTTCATTATTTTCCTCTCAAAAATCGAAATCGGGTAAATGACGGAGTCGCGTACGGAATTTCCGGGAACCGCTAACGGATAGGATCGGTGACTTATTGGTGAGTCACTATGTGTGGTCTAAAATCATCCACACCTCCATCAAATGTGAGCCACATATTATTAACCATGGTTAGCCAAAATAACCTTAGTTAAGTTAATTATTAACTATGGTTAAGCTTATATTAATTAAATAATCACAAAAGCTATTAATCCAACATCTAATAAACCAAACAAGGCCTAATATATAGCCTACATATACCACAAAACCTCAGTCCCTTCACTCACACCTTCATTCTCTTCATCTTCCTCACCAACTAAGTTACAAAACTCATAAGAACACCGAATCCCCACCGAAAATATGACCCTCTTCCTTTCGGAAACTTGTAAAACTCTCAACATAAAAGTTGTTCCTATTTCTATCTTATTTCCAACAATATAAGTATAATAAAAAACGAATAAGTGTAATGGGAGATAGGCTCAAAATCCCGAAACTGCCCAGAATTCTCAGTAACCCACGAAATAGCAGAAAGAAGGCCATTTTAACCCCTGTTATGATCCGAATCAGATGAAACCTTCAACACCAAAGTTGTTCTTTATCTTCTTATATTTCTAACAAGCCAAAGTTCATGATTTTTGGATGATTATATTGTGAGATACACTCACAATACCATCACACTCTCAAGCTGTCTAGTTTTCAACTTAGTGAAGGTTGGTCATTTTCTTCATTTCTTCAATCTTCAAGAGGTAAAAGCTCATCTCCTTGATCATCTAAGCTTCCATCTTCATGTATTTCTCATGTTTATTCCATGAATCATATTTTTCCATTTCTAGATCTAAAAACTTTGAAAATTCATAGAAAATCATAGAAAAATCCTTTTAATGTGAAACCAATTGCTATGATCTTTTTATGTCTTGTACTTTCATTATCCAAGAGCATGTAATCAAAAAAAAATTCCTTCCCTATTTTATTTAACTGGCCGAATCTCACCCAAAGGAGGGTTTGATGATTTTGTTTTCATGTTTGAAATCTAATGCTTGATTTGAGCTCTCTAGTACCTATATGATCCAAATCGAAGAGCTTGAATCCAACTAAATTTCCTAGCCTATTTTTCTAATATAGGCCGAAACCCTAACCTTTGGTGTTAGAGGATTGTGTTTCAATTCTTTTAGTTATAATGATTGGTTTTATCATTATAAATACTTAAGGATCATTGATCTAAGAGTTTGTGAAGTTTCGAAATCCCTATCCTTATTTTGGGTTGTCATAGCCGAACCTAGCCTTTGTGGTTAAGGATGAATTTTGTTTGATTAATTCATTCTTATGATTGGTTGGGGGTTGATTTAATAACCGTAGTCTCGTGACGAGGAGCTGAAAGGTCGTGTTTCAGGAGATAAGCTCAGGTGGGGGAAAGAATCATCCTACCGTCGGAATCGATAAGTAGTATATTCTATAATAATTGTGTAGGGCGACCTAAACCCTACTAGTAGTTGAGTAATTGACAAGACCAAAATCACATTGGAAACCTTTTTTGTAAAAGCAATGGTGATTCCGGGATTGTAGGTTTATCGACGTTAGGATGATTTTATCTGAGGTTGATTGAATTTATGATTATTATTGAATTGCTTATGTGATATATTGTGATGTTTGAATATTTTCTGATGTTATGTTATGCATGATCTGCCTGGTTGTTAATATTGTGTTTAGTGGATTTTAAGCAAAGATATATATGTTGTTCGAGAGATAGTTGTTTGTTTTGGGTGTGAGAATAATGGTGACTTAGAGGTGCCTAGCCTAAACTAATTATTTCAAAGAGGAGTGGTGACATAGAACATGTGTTGAAGTTTTGATGGAAGGTTAAGGCACTAGGTTGTTATTAATGTGGGTCGATGAGGTTCGTATATTTGCATTGTTATTCACAACCATGTGTTGGGAACACACGAGGTCCGAAGTTCTCACGGGATCATCCCAACTGAGATTTAAAATATGCAACTATTCCCTAACAGGAATGGGGGAATAGTATCATTCTGGGAATGAGCATCCTTAATGGGAATGGGGATGCGTGACAGGATTGATAGTGGCCACGTCAGTATCAAGTTTAGTTGTATGAGATTGGGGTAGAGGATGGTAAATGAATTTGAGAATGATTTGTTAGTTATGTATGTTGATTGTCTGTGACATTTATTATATGATATGCTATGACTCTTTTCCGCTTTTGATGATAGACATGTTTCTTATCCCCTATATCTTTGTGTGTTGTATTTTATTCTAATGTGATCGTACGAGAAGACCCGATGGAGGAACCAGTTGACGAGGAGTTAGATGGAACAACGTATGAACCAGAGTCGGGAGGACGAGCTGTGGATTCCAGCATTGTAGTTTAGTGTCTAGGGCCAATGAGTCTTATAGGACGTTTTATATTTCCGCAAATGTTAGTTTGTTTTAAGATGCCTGTTAGGGATCGTACTGATGGGATACCCTAAACAATGTTTTGATAACTCTGATGCAAGACATATATGGTATGATGTTGAAGTTATATGTTTAATAACTTAAGCTTTTAATTTTTACGTGTTTTGGAATACACGTTTAACAATAAGAGTACTATTAAATAATTCAATAATAAGGTTTTAATTTAATGGAACAAAGGGGCATAATGGGGTGTCTCAAACTCTACATCACGGCTTCAGACAAGGTTTTTCTCAACAGGATCATACAACCTGTAACCAAATTCATCCTGACCATAACCGATGAAGATACATTGCTTTGTCTTTGTATCCAACTTGGATCGTTCATCCTCTAGAACATGCACAAAAGTCTTGCAACCAAAGACTCTCAAGTGATCATACCTGACATTCTTGCCAAACCAAATTTTGTCTGGCACCTCACTGTTCAAAGCAATTGTAGGATTGAGATTAATAACATGTATCACCGTGTATAGTGCCTCATCCCAGTAATGGTTGGGTAACTTAGCTTCAGAAAGCATACATCTCACTCTCTCAATCAATGTCTTGTTCATCCTCTCTGCTAAACCATTCAGCTGAGGAGTTTTAGGAGGAGTCTTTTCATGTGCAATACCTTGCTGCTTGCAATAGACATCAAAGGGTCCGCATTACCCACCACCATTGTCAGTACGAATGCATTTCAGCTTCTTGCCTGACTGTCTCTCAACCAAAGCCTGAAACTGTTTGAACTGCTCCAGCACTTGGTCTTTTGTCTTCAAAGCATAGACCCATAATTTCCTGGAACAATCATCAATAAAAGTAACAAAGTAGAGGGCACCACTAAAGGATTTCACCTTCAATGGGTCACACACATCAGATTGCACCAACTGAAGCAACTCTGACTTCCTTGAGGGAGGATGCTTCTTGAAGGATACTCTAGTCTGTTTACCAGTCAAGAAATGAGAACACTTCTCCAACTCCGCACTCTTCAATCCCGGAAGCACATCCTTTTTAGCTAAGCAATTTAACCCTTTTTCACTGATATGACTAAGCCTTCGGTGCTACAAAGATGCCTCCATATCCACAGCATTCACACTGTCTTTAGCAACCAAAGCTTTTGTCCAATACAGTTTAGAAATTTTCTCCCCTCTAGCCACAACCAAGTTACCTTTGCTGAGTTTCCACTTTCCAGAACCAAAGTGATTATCATAACCACCCTCATCAAGCAATTGCACAGAGATCGAATTAAAGCGGACATCCGGAGCATGTTTGACTCCTTTAAGCAACAACTGCATTCCCGTGTTGGTTTGCAAGCAAACATCACCAACACCAATCACCTTAGACACACCATCATTACCCATCTTCAACACTCCAAAGTCACCTGAAGTATAAGATGTGAAGAACTCCATCCTCGGTGTAACATGCAATCTAACACCACTATCAATTATCCACATGCTCTCATCTGATAAAAGATTAACCGGCTCATGGTCACGGAGAATAACAAGATCATCACCAGTAGCAGTAGTGACACGGTCATCATCATCATGATCCCTCTCTTTCTGCTTACCCTTCTTGTCTTTGTTATCCTTTTTCCACAGAAAACAATTCTTCTGTATGTGCCTTGTTTTGTGACAATAATGACACTCCACATTCTTGTATCAAGACTTGGACTTGCTCCTGCTTTTCTCTCTACCACCCTTCGGTTCTTTTCTCTGACTTCCGCCCTATTTTCATTGACAAGCACCTTGGACTGAGATAAAGTACTCTGTACCTTCCTTCTCATCTCCTCATTAAGAACAATACCCTTTGCCATTTCCAAAGAAACAACACCATTAGGGGCTGAACTCTTGATAGAAACCCGAAATGTCTCCCAAGACTTTGGTAGAGATAACAATAGAAATAGTCCCAAAAGCTCATCATCAAACTTGATACCCATTCCTGACATTTGATCAAGGAGCCCTTGAAATTCATTCAAGTGATCTGATATGGAAGTCCTCTCCTTGTACCTCAAACTAGTAAAACTCTTCAGCAAGTACAATTTATTATTCCCTGATTTAGAGGCATACAAGGACTCTATCTTTGCCCACAAAGATTTTGCATGTGTCTCATTATCAATATGATTATAAACATTATCTTCTACAAATTGCCGAATAACACACACATGTTGATGTTCAAAATCCCATTCTTCATCCGACTTGGCATCCGGCTTCTGAATAGCAAAAACAGGAAGATGCATATTCTTCACAAAGAGCAAATCCTTCATCTTGCCCTTCCACAAATGATAATTAGTGCCATTCAAACAGACCATCTTTGTATTTGCCTCCATCATTCAAGCAAGTCAAAATGTCCCAAGCCAAGTAGCTCTGATGCCACTCTGATGGGGGGAACAACAATGCAACAGTGTAACACAATAACAAAGCAATACACAGAGGAAATAAATCCCCCCAAACTTGCAAGAATCTATGAGGAGCAACAACAAATATATGGCAGCAAATAGAACAACACAAACATAAAAGAGACGCAAAGATTTTAACGTGGAAAACCCCTTAAAGCAAGGGTAAAAACCACGGGTCGTCTAGACCAAAGAAACAACTTTACTATGATCAAATAAGGGTACAAAAGAGTCTCTAACAAGTGCATAAACCGTGCTAACAATCAACCAAAACAACCAAGTACCAATGCTTACAAATGAGAAACAAGAAGATGAAATTTACCCCAAAAACAGAGCTAATGTACGAAGCCAATATCTCTCACTTCGGACCTTTTCTTTAAACTCCGAACGGTGAGAATGAAGAAAAACATGTCTTGAACCTGCTGCAGAAATTTCAGCATCATCCAACGGTGAACAAATCCTCTGTTGCAATTTTAAGGTAACTGTCTGGTGGGTATGCGGGTTGGCTTTCTCTCATCTCTTCTCTCTTGTTGGCTACTATATTTTTACTAAAATGAGACCTCTCTGCAACCCTAATCTGACCTCTCTCCACTTAAACAAGTGTGACAAAATGGACTTACACATTTGGGCCTTTCTCCATATAGGAAGAAAGCCCAAGACCCAACAATTAGGACCAACAATCAGTCCAGAAACTGATTTGGTCTCCCTGCCCAACTCGTCGTAAAATTATTTTAACGAAGATATAAACACATATTATAGAGATATAAATAGATAATAAATATTGATGAATTAAAATATTAAATGAGTATTAAATAATATTTATATATTTTTTTTTGACACTTTTAATTTATATTTTTGATAGATTATAATTATTTCATATATATATATATATATATATATATATATATAACTTATTGATATTTATGGTTTATTTAATTAATTTGGTAGTATTTTTGCCTCTTTATTAAAATAATTATATGTGAAAATATATATTAAGTTATTTCTTTATCTATTAATGATATATATATATATAATAAAAATGACATTTTTAGGTGAAAAAATAATGCTAAAAAATACTAATTTATTGGCTAATTATTTATTGGGATAGAGAGATAAAAGAAAATACAAAATTAATTAATTAAATAAACAATAATATCGATGAACTAAATATATAAAATATTTATTAAATGTTACCTGACTCGAGGGATTAGTCTTTGCAGTTGCACGCGGAGGATACTCTGGGGAATAAAAAAAGATATAATTATACAATAAAATATATATTAAAATAATTCTTGACCTATTAATTATAGACCGGTATTAAAAAACATATTTATTTTATCAAATAAAGTTAAGGCTACAAACTTATTATATTTTATAATTAAAAAAATTTCTAAAAATTTTGTAGGTCAATATTTATTATATATTTATTAATATTTATTAAATAATTTAAAATAATACGATACCTAATAATGTTTGTTGTACATTATAATTTTTTTTATTATGGCGTCAATGTTTCGTATAAAAAATTATCACATATTTGTGAATTAAAAGTATAAATGTTATTTAAATAAATATTATAATTTTATTGAAAAATCAATATACATAGAGAAAATAATATATACTTAAAGAGTTTCTTAAAGTTATGGACAAATTCTTGGCGTGTTGCAATATTGGACCAGTTTGATATAGATGTCACATGTAAGGTTATTTGCTTTTATAAGCAGCTAGTTCCAATTGAAAAGAGAGAGAGAACAATAATATTTAGTAACCCAATAACAAATGAATTAATATTTTAAATCTTAACAAAATTAAATGTAAATAAAGATGAGTAACTTGTGAGACCCATTTAGTGTTCTTTAATTTAATAGTGTACACAACATTGGAGTATAGAGTTGTTGAAAGTAATATAAAATAAAAAATGGTGAAGTTGCATGGTAAGGTCCATAAAAAGAGTAAAGTTAAGCAATTCTATTAGGCTACACCATTGAAGATTCTCTTAATATCGCTTTTCATTAAATAATTCCTATTATTTCTCTCCTTATCAAAGATACCTTTAATTGTTCTGTCTCTTAAATAAAATCATAAGTTTAAGCCATTAGATTATATTAAAATCAATGGATAAGATTCATTGTTAGGGTAAAGTTTGACCTCTAATGTTAAGAGATCGTATCTCATTAATCATTAAGAGAATGACCCTACAGTAGAACTATCAGTCAACGTCAATATAAATATATACCAATTAAATATATAATATCTCAAACATAATATCAAGTGTAACATCTATGGAAATTTCATGGAATGCATCCTTACCCTTTAATTTTTTAGGATAAAGTTCCTTTAAAATAAGCTTTAATTTTACTAAAATGTAAACAAGGATGTATTTATCATTAGATTAATTAGTATGTTGAGATCTTAATGCATTTACTCACATTAATAGTAAATACTTCTTTGATGAACCACCGTAATTGGGACCTTTGACTCCATTGACATTTCGGGATATCTCTACAAGCTTAGACCCTTTAAACATACTATGAGACTAATCATCGATCGGTTGGTTATAGTAGATAATTAACCATTGATTTTTACAACCTCCCAACTAGAGTGTCTCCACCAGAATTCGAACTTGTGTCATCCTCCTTATGGAGTCAAGATACTTATCACTTGACCAATCCTTAGTTGGTAGTAAATACTTCTTTACTTACACTCTTTAGAGACAAATTCACTTTAAATGAGTTATTTTTTAAAAAAAAATAACATTTAATAAATGAGTCCAAGTTCTCACATTTTCTATGCAAACCCAACATAAATGTTTCGATGGTATATGGCCGGCCCATTTTAAGGAGCAATATGTGAACCCCAGATCAACCACTGAATATGCGGAATTTTTATAACTCTCGTTGGATGGGATTTTTGATCATTTTGGTGTTTTTTAGAAATTATTTATCAGTTTAGGGTTTTTTTTGAAACTATTTATTAATAAGGGATCATTTTTAATACATGATATATATTTATTTATTTTTCATTCTGACGGTCAAATGTGTCAGTCAGAGTGACACCTTCAAAGGCACCACTCGGACTGGCACCTACCTTAAAAAAATATTTTAAAAAAAAAGTCAAATGCCCTGTCTCCGCAGCGCCACATGGCACAACCTGGGGAAGGTACCATCTGCAATGGCGTCTTTAAAGATGCCAGCTGCAGTGGCTCCTTCCCCAGGTTGCGCCACATGGCGTTACGGGACCCCTCCCCACCCAGTAAAAAATGCTAATAATTATTATAAAAATATATATAATGCTAATAATTGGGGCATTATTAAGGAACCAATAATAAAAAATTTGTATGGGAAATGATGTATTTTTTTATTTTTTTGAAATTATGGGAAATGATATATTTAACATTTCAAAAAGTGTAACATTTAGTTTTTCAATACAAATTTTCCTTCTGTGGGTTCCTTAACCAATACCCTTATGACACTCGTTAGCAAGATCCATAAAATAATAATCTCATTTCAAGTATTTTAATTTAGTTAAGAATCCTTTACTTTAACCTTGGAAATTATTTTTTGTTATATAATTTTTATATAAATTAAAAATTGTTTTATCTTTGACAAAAGTTATTAAAAATACTTTACCTTCTCAATTATAGCTTCTACCTTTTTTTTTATAAAATATAAACCAAACAAACATAGAACGTTTTTTAATACTTTACCTTCTCAATTATAGCTTCTACTTGTTATTTTTATTGCTATGAATTTTAATATGTTGTTATGTTGTCTTTATTTTATTAAGGTGCTATAAAATAATAATAATTAGTAATAATTGGTGACTATTTATTGATTTAATTATTGATTTAATAATTAGTAATTGTTTATTGATTTAACTGTAATAATTGGTGATTATTATTGATTTAAATTTATATTGTTAATAATTTATTTTTTATGCCTCTTGTTATTTTAATTGCTACTTGTTATTAGGGTATATTTTTATTGGTGCTCGTTATTTTTATTCACTATATTAATTCTATTTATCATTAATGTGATAATATCATCGTTACTCTTCATAATTTTAACTATAATAATATCATTTTTTATGCCATATTTTTTCAAACAAGTAGCACCTTAATAAAATAAAATATATTTAATCTAAAATAACAAATTATTATTATTGTTATTACTATTTTTATTATTTTATAGCACCTGAATAAAATAAAGACAACATAACATATTAAAATTCATAGCAATAAAAATAACAAGTAGAAGCTATAATTGAGAATGTAAAGTATTAAAAATATCACGTTCTATGTTTATTTGGTTGAGCTTTTATAAAAAAGGTAGAAGCTATAATTGAAAAGGTAAAGTATTTTTAATAACTTTTGCCAAAGATAAAATAATTTTTAATTTATATAAAAATTATATAACAAAAAATATTTTTCAAGCTTAAGGTAGTCTCCTATAAATACCAGTGTTGAGTGCAATGACCACCCACAACCACAATTAGCACATATTCACCATGGCTTTGATTCTCATTTTGTCCATAATCATTTGTCTGAGTGGTTCTTCAGCCACTAATGAAAAAATAACTCCAATGAAGGAAAACCTATAATTCTAAACACCAGACAGATACAAATCATAGCATGTGATTCATGTTAATCAAAGAAGAGGAGAAGAATTTCATACCTTGGAGATTCGCAGAATCCATCACAGCAGATCAGAGGGTGAGAGGGAGATGAAAGAAGGTGAGAGGGTTACTCCTCTCTTTCTGGTTGGTTCAGTTTGTGTTTCTATCTATTAGAATGCCTAATGGGGAGGCTATTCTTATAACCTACCAGCAGAGAGTAGGGACCTCTCAACGGGTTAACATTAGAATGACCCAACCCATCATAGGGTCACTCTTTAGTAAATACCCAACAACAATTTCACCAATTGGTTACGTAATTAAGAATTAATTTTATAACTGATATATTAATAATTTAATTATAATTTAATAACCAATTAATGCTAATCCACATATTATACACATTAAAATTTAACATTCTCCCACTTGGATAGCATTAATCAATTATTAAAGAGAAATACCAGTTACGATCAAAGCACACGTTAACCAGCAGTATAAGAAATATAAGCTTTAACAATGCAGAAATAGTATCCGATAGGGAAGTAAATCATACATGCTAAAGACTCATATTTCACATAAAGATTGATGAATATAAAATTGCATATAATTAATAAAGAGAAATATGCAATTCAAAATTGGTCCAAGCATCTTAAAATGCTATAAGAGATATGAAACCAAGAATGACGTCAATTTACATATCTCATAAAAAAACGATAATGGGCAAATAATGGTTTCAGACTCCCACTAATCCAATACATCAAAAGACTTAACTAAGCCCATATGAATTACATGATTCCGGAATATTCCAACAGTTAAGCCTTTGGTTAGTGGATCAGCAAGCATGTTTCCTGTATCAATATGCTCAATACGAGTCTGAAACTCCTGAATCTTCTCTCTAACGAACAAATATTTCACATCAAAATGCTTAGTGCGAGAAGAGCTTCTATTGTTATGAGAGAAGTTCACAGCAGCAATATTGTCACAATATATCACAAGTGGCCTAGATATGCTTTCAACAATATGAAAGCCAGAAATCAAATTTTTCAGCCACATGGCTTGACAAGTAGCCTCATAGCAAGCAACATACTCTGCTTCCATGATAGAAGTAGCTGTAAGCGTCTGTTTGACGCTTTTCCAAGAAATAGCTCCTCCTGCCATCATAAAGATAAAGCCAGAAGTAGATTTTCGGTCGTCAGGGCAACCTGCGAAATCAGAATCAGAATAACCAGTGACCTGAAGTTGATCAGACTTCTTATAGGTCAACATATAATCTTTGGTTCCCTGCAAGTATCTCATGACCTTTTTTACGGCTTTCCAATGACCCAAACCTGGGTTACTCAAGTATCTCCCTAAAGCATTTACAGCAAAAGCAATGTCGGGACGAGTACAAACTTGAGCATACATTAAACTGCCAACAGCGGAAGCATATGGGACCTTTTTCATTTCATTTATTTCTACATCATTTTGAGGACATTGAGATTTAGAGAATTTTTCCTCACCCTTTTGAACAGGTGCAGCACATGGGGAGCAAGAATGCATATTAAACCTTTTGAGGACCTTTTCAATATATCCTTTTTGAGACAATCCAAGAACACCACGTGACCTATCACGATAAATCTGGATGCCTAAAACAACAGAAGCATCACCAAGGTCTTTCATATCAAAGTGGCTACTCAACATGAGTTTTGTCTCGGTCTGAATTTTAACACAACTGCTAGCAAGAAGTATATCATCAACATATAGAACGAGAATGATGAATTCACCCTCACAAGTCTTCAAGTAAACGCACTGATCTGAGGCATTTTCTTTGAAGCCAAGAGAAGTGACAACCTGATCAAACTTCAAATACCAATGACAGGACGCATGTTTCAGACCAGAAATAGACTTATTCAGCTTGCAAACCAAGTGCTCTTTGCCTGTTTCAAGTAAAACCTTCAGGCTGAACCATGTAAACATCTTCAGTAAGGTCTCCATTCAGAAAAGCCGTCTTCACATCCATCTGGTGAAGTTCTAGATCAAAATGAGCTACCAAAGCCATGACAACTCGAAATGAATCTTTTGTAGAGACTGGTGAGAAAGTCTCCTTATAGTCAATGCCTTCTCTTTGGTTATAGCCTTTAGCTACTAGTCTGGCTTTGTACCTTTCAACTTTACCATCTGGAGTACGTTTGGTTTTGAAAACCCATTTGCATCCAACAGGTTTACAACCAATTGGTAATTCCTCCAGACTCCAAACACCATTATGAGACATAGAAGACAACTCATCATGCATAGCATTCAGCCAATCAGAAGCATGAGAGCTAGAAATTGCCTCCTTAAAGGTAATAGGATCATCATCATCATTGAGGTCAAACTCATGTTCCTGAAGATATACAACATAATCATCTGGTATGGAAGGTCTGCGCACTCTTTGAGATCGTCTCAGTGGAATTTCATCAACAATAAGATCATGTTCCTGTTCATCTACAAGTGGTGCTGCCACACCATCTTCATGTTGAAGATTCTGATCAACATCATTAGCTGGAATCATAACTTCTGTAGGAAAAGGAACAGCTGGTATAGGAACAATGGTGCGATCTTCTCTAAGAGTAACTGGTCATGGTATATCACTCCCACTATCCAAGTCATCCTCAAAGAAAACCGCTCGATCAGATTCGACGACTCGCATAGAATGAGATGGACAATAGAATCTGCTACCTCTGGAACCCACACAATATCCAATAAAGAAACCACTAACAGTCTTAAGATCAAGCTTCTTAGACTGAGGATTATAAGGTCTAACTTCTGCCTTACAACCCCATACATGAAAATGTTTCAAACTCGGCTTCTTTCCACTCATGAGCTCATATGGAGTTTTTGGTACAGACTTGCTGGGTACTTGATTTAGAATGTAGACAGCAGTTTTTAAGGCATCTCCCCAAAGAAATTCTGGCAATGATGAATGGCTCAACATACATCTTACCATCTCCATAAGTGTGCGGTTACGCCTCTCTGCAACTCCATTTTGCTCAGGAGTACCAGGCATAGTGTATTGAGCTTCAATACCGCATTCCTCAAGAAATCTGGCAAAAGGTCCTGGGTTTCTACCCGTCTCATTATATCTACCATAGAATTCTCCACCTCTGTCGGATCTTACACATTTTATCTTCCTACCGTCTTCAACTCAACAAAGACCTTAAAGGATTTGAAAGCATCTAGGGAACTAGACTTTTCTTGAAGGAGATCTATCCATCCATATCTCGAGAAGTCATCTATAAAGGTAATGAAATATCCATATCCACCCATGGCGTGAGAGGTGTAATAGGTCCACACAGTCGGTGTGAATCAAGCGTAGCACATCATCACACCTATTTGCTTCTTTATTCCTAACCTTGGCGATAAATTTGCCCTTGATGCAATCAACACATGTATCAAAATCGGAGAAGTCTAGATCATGGAGAATACCTTCCTTGACTAGCCTCTCAATACGGGGCCTAGAAATATGCCCCAAACGTCGATGCCATAACATAGAAGAATGTTCATTAATCCTACTTTGCGTTTGTTTCCAACAAGCAGAATTGATGACATGTCATGTAGATCTAACATATAAAGGCCATCACGTAAAACTCCTGAACCAACGGAAATAGAATCTGAATAAACAATCAATTTTCCACTACCAAACTTAAAAGTGTAACCACGTTTATCCAAAGCAGAAACAGAAATCAAGTTCCTTCTTATAGAAGGTGCATACACAGCATCTCTTAAAAGCAAATTATGTCCAGAAGGCAAAAGTAAAGAAACAATTCCAATGTCAATAACAGAAACTCCAGCTCCATCTCCCATAATAATCTTAGACTCAGCATCACTTGGTTTCCTCGGGCTTGTGAACCCCTGCAAGGAATTCACAACATGAATGGTTGCACCTGAATCTAACCACCAAGTATTTGGAGGAACATCAATGACATTGGATTCAAAGCATGTTAAATCCAGGAATATACCTTGCTTCTCTTGTTTCTTTTTCAAGAAATAGCAATCATCTACCTTGTGGCCATACTTCTTACAATACTTGCAGTTACCCTTGAAGAAACTTTTCTTAGCCTGCAGATGCTGCTTTGCATTTTTCTTCTTTCCCTTTTGATCTTTCTTCACAAATCTTGAACCTGACTTAGAAGTTTGATTTGGATCAGATGCAGCAAAATGAGCACTGTGAGATTTACCCTTTTTAATGGACTCTTCTTCTTGTGTAACAATGGCAATCATCTCGTCCACTGTCCATTCAGCCTTCTGTGTATTGTAAGAGGTCTTCATTACATCGAATTGTGAAGGAAGAGATTCAAGAACCCGGTAGATTAAAGTACTTTCGCCAATTTCCACTTTAAGAGATCTCAGTTTGTTGTAATAGTGCATCAGCTTCATGATATGCTCACGCACACCACTGACCCCATCATATTTGGTCTTGTCAAACAAGTACAGATATGGACTTTTCGAGCCTTCTCAAAAGTCATAAATTTCTCCCCAACAGCTTTCTGATATTCTTTAGCATTATTGGTCTCTGTGATACTCTGCCTGATGGATTTCTCCATAGTATACTTCATCACTTTCAGGCACACTCTATTAGAGTGTTCCCATTTCTCATAAGCAATCTTCTGTGCTGCAGTAGATTCATCTGTGAGAGCTGCTGGCTTGTCTTCCCTTAAGGCCAGATCCAAGTCAGCAATAGTTAAGTAGAGATCTAGAGACTCTTTCCAGTCCTCATAGTTTGTTCCATTTAGAGTTTTGACAGAATTTGGGAAGGAGGCTGATATAAAACAGAGAATAAGGAATCATTAAGAATTGAAGGTAATATGATTCCATATATATATGTTCAGCCAATCTTGCCCATAATACAAATTTCTTATTCATTATAATTCCGCCTAAGGGTCCCGAATCATAATAAATAAGAAATACAATAAGAAGAATAATACAATGTACAAAACTTACATCACCAAAATTTCTAATACCGATAGGGTACTTGAAACCATAATTGACATAAGCTTAAGACAATAGTACGATGTATAATAACGAATTACATTAATAATAGTACACCGATAGGGTATAATTATTATTAATATAATACAAATATAACACATTAGAATAATTAATTATTTAACAACACAAATTTTGTATAATTATACCCACGATAGGTGAGTTCATAACTATACAAAATATCAATAGTCATGCTACAATTATACATTAGAATAATTATATTATATAACAAGTATAGCATAGAACACACAACTTAATTCACATAGAATATTCGCGAGGCGAGAGGTATCTTGCGAGGCGAATCTTGTGAAAAGTCAGCAACATTTGGTCTTCTCGCGGGTACTCGCGAGGCGAGTAAAGTGTTCGCGAGGCGACCCAGAAACCTTTCATTTTCCTAGAACAGTCAGCCTTCGGGGTCGCGAGGCGAGAAGCGTAGTCGCGGGGCGACCCAGAGACCTTTCATTTTCCTAGAACAGTCAGCCTTCGGGGTCGCGAGGCGAGAAGCGTAGTCGCGGGGCGACCCAGAAAGAATGACAATTTCACTGTTCTTCTGGCTTTCAGGTTCGCGAGGCGAGAATAATCTCGCGAGGCGAATCTGGAATTCCACAGATGCTGATGCCCAGAATCGCGAGGCGAGCAAAACTCGTGGGGCGATCGAACCAGTTTCACGCAAAAGGGAAACGAAAAAGCATCGATTTCTCACATTTTATTTGATGAAATCCAACGATTTTCGAGTATGTTACTCGAATAACATGTGGGAAGAAAAGCCCTCAAACAATTTTCGAAATCATTGGCCAGAATCATAGTTTCGAATTTTGAAGAACAAGGTATGAAAAACGAAAGGTGCTGAAGGAAAAAAAAATTCTGGGCAACCAAAATTTTAACAATATTGATATAACGTGATATGAAAATCCCTTAAAAGATTTTGCATCTTGATTGAAAAACATAAATTAGGGTTCATATAATTTTCAGAATAGCTATAACATGTATCTAACATGGCTCTGATACCAATTGAAGGAAAACCTATAATTCTAAACACCATATAGATACAAATCATAGCATGTGATTCATGTTAATCAAAGAAGAGGAGAAGAATTTCATACCTTGGAGATTCGCAGAATCCATCACAGCAGATCAGAGGGTAAGAGGGAGATGAAAGAAGGTGAGAGGGTTACTCCTCTCTTTCTTGTTGGTTCAGTTTGTGTTTCTATCTATTAGAATGCCTAATGGGGAGGCTATTCTTATAACCTACCAGCAGAGAGTAGGGACCTCTCAACGGGTTAACATTAGAATGACCCAACCCATCATAGGGTCACTCTTTAGTAAATACCCAACAACAATTTCACCAATTGGTTACGTAATTAAGAATTAATTTTATAACTGATATATTAATAATTTAATTATAATTTAATAACCAATTAATGCTAATCCACATATTATACACATTAAAATTTAACATCCAACTCATGCTTTTCATCAGCCGGAACCTCCATCGATACAAGCTTTGCCCACTAATGTCCTAATAACTCCAATTGAGGCTTGGCACACTAATGAGCCAGTAATTCCAAGTCCAGCTCCAGCTCCAGCTCATGGTTTGACCATTAATGAGCCAGAACCTTCGGATTCATCGGTTTCAATTGAAGGGGTAAACATGGTTCCTTGGCCAAAACCTCCACCTCCCTCAATGTCTAAACATCATAAGTCACAATCTCTAGCTAGTGAGCCACAACCTCCATCGGTTTCCATTGAAGGGGTAACCATGGTTCCTTGGCCAAAACCTCCACCTCCTTCTGTGTCTAAACATCATGAGCCAAAACCTCAATCGGTTTCCATGGAAGGAGTAAACATGGTTCCTTGGCCAAAACCTCCACCTCCTTCAGTGTCTCTCAACTCTATCGATCTGACACAATCTATGGGGCAAGAATCTACCGAAGCTCCAACTCCCTCAGTAGTTTATTCTAGGAAGATTAAACTTTAATATGAAAAAGTCTACACTCGAATGTAGCTACCAATAATAATGTATAAGTTGGAATGTTGAATTTTAATAAAACAACTATTAGCACATTAATTATCCTCTATCTTTACATTCATTGGTTTTAGATATTTAACAACATCTTTAGTCCTTGCAAACATGGAATCATTTAGATTTTGTTCTTCTAAAATTTTTGTCTGGTTTTGATCAACACAAAATCTACATTTTTTTATAAGATCCCTATCGCTGGCATCCTTCCATCTAGTGCGACATTATCCCGGCGGCGCTGCCACACATATTATTTATTAATGTATCGTGAAATTTACCAATATGATTTGTCTTTTTACTAATATTTTATAATTTATTATAATCATATCCTAATGAGTCCCCGAGATCTAACTCAGCTAAATTTTTTATAATAAAAGAAAAAAGAAAAACAAAAGCAGAGAAAAAAACCGACGGAAGGAATGGAAGGAACGTTCTCTGTCATTCCCCTTACGTTTTAGGATCTCGACTTGTGGATCCTTTTCTCATTTTTATATCTACTGATTGGCCCTCTTGGATAATAATATTATTAAAAATATTGTAAATCAACATATCTACTTTTAGATTTATTATTTAGTACAGTTTTTTTTTTTGACTGAATTTATTTATTAAAGTTTTTGATAATCGTACTAGGCAGTCATAATTAATATTTGAGTTAATTTCCACAAGACAATAATTTGAATAAAATGTTATTGAAGTTAATTAGAAATATTTGTCCTAAAAAACAATTAAATGTAAGTAAGTATCTGGTATGATAAATAATAAAGATCATTTTTATTAAATATCATTCAAATGGATATAGCATTATTTTACAATTTATTTTTATAAAATTTTATTCATAAAAGGAAAATAATTAATTTGAATAACCTGAAAAACTAATATTTACATAAAAATTAAGAAAGCAAAATATAATATATTCATGTTATAAGGAAAAAATTTATTATTCAAAATTATAAGAAAATAATAAAAAATTGATTATATTTATATTAAGATCATACTATATTTCAGAATATTATAAATAAACATAGGTTCTTTTAATGTTATCATTTATTAAATTTTTTTATTTATCATAATTCGAATTCCAAAAAAAAACTTATTTAATTTTAAAATATAACATTTTGAGTAAAATATGATAGCAATTAGAGCTGTCAATTCGGGCCAGCCTAAGAGGGCCACTATATTTTCGGGCTGGGCCGATTTAAGTATGCGTCACTAATTTACTAGCTCAGTGCAACCCCTTGCGGGCTACTAGCCAAACGGGCCGGTCCATGAGCCAATACGTTTCAATAAAGATAAAAAAATATATATCATTAAAACTAATAACATTATAAAATTCAATAAGTTATAAAATTAAAATTAATTTTGTCAAAAAAATTATTTTCTATTCTTTAATATTGGGAGATAAACTTAAAACACATATATTATATATGTAACACCCCCTCGGCGTTACATGTCTAACTCGTTGCGGAAATATTAAACAAAAACAATTGCTGGTTACTTTTGAATAATAAATTACGAAAATATTAAACAAAAACAAAATGTGTGACACAGGGTTCATAAGGAATAATAAATTTTGAACCGCACATTTAAAATCATAATATCAATGCCTGAAGGCCAAAATGTAGGACACAGGGTTCACCGGGAATAATAAATTTTGAACCGCCCAACATTTAAAATCATAAGGGTGATCAATCCTTACTCGGCTTGTGAAACACTCTACCTGACCGGTCAACTCAGATTCCTAGGAACAACGGCCGTGCTGGCAATTACGTTGGTCAAGCCGATAACGGTGTGTATATTCATGTTTATCCACCAGATAAACTTCGGGATTCCTTACGGGAATCATATGTCAACCTACAGGCATGATAGTACCAACTGGGAATCCTTGTACAGTCCCATTCCTGCACAATCTCAAGATCCCTTCATTGGACCATCCGAGTCTTCAACAACTTAAGTATATTATGAAGATTGATCATTCATCAATCAATTATACTTCTTCGGGTTCTTCCCGAACTAGATTACTTGCCGAACAAGCATCCTTCAAGTACTCTTGGTTATTATGTATTATGGATGTAAGGATGAGTAAATCACCCGTACTCTATGACCTATAGTCTTGATTCACTATACACCATAATTATTTAAGTCCATGTCTTTTCTTTAAGTCACTTTGACTTAGGTTTTACAGTTTCTGTTTGGAAACATAAGCCTTGGAAGTTAAATTCCTTTTTCTCGAAATCAAAACCTTTTTACCAAAGATAAAACAGTTTACCAAAGGTTTTAAGGTAGTACATGAGTACCAAACCATTAAAAAAATAACCCTTAGAGGAATACCTCAAAATATATAAAAACAGCTTCCCCCCTTTTTGGCCGATTTTGGCCTAAAGCCCAACATTTCCAAAGTATGATTCCTTTCATGAAATCTATCACATTTCCACCTTATAACAATCATTATAGGGTATTAAAACACTAAATCAAACTTCCCAACACAGTTGTATAAAAAAATTCCACAAACTTAACCGAAAGTCCTTAAGTTCGAAAATCGGGTAAATCCTTTTTCAGTGATTCTTTGACCCTAAGGCCTATAAAATTATTTTAGAGTCTTAGAATACTTAATTAGGCATCAAAAAACATTTTCTAACCCATAAAAACATGTTTGGTCGAAATCACTCATAAAACCCACTTTAAAGAACACTAACTCTAAACCATTACATTTTTACATCCCTTAAAACATGATTTTTATTCCCTTAGGTCCTAAACTCCGATTAAGCTCATTTTGGAACCAATAAAATCATACAAAACATTCCTTAATGCCTCTAAACCAGTTTTGAAAGATCTTGTTTCCTTCTTGGTCTCCGTACTCTTTAAAGACATTTAACAAAGCATAGAATTCATGAGTTATTAACATTAATTGATCCTTGTTCTCTTTTCTAAGCTTGGCCGAAACTTGGCAAGCATCAAGTGAAGGTTTCCACATCACCAAATCAAACTCATATCCACACACATACTACAACATATCAACAATTAACATTAAGCCATTTGTTTCCACAAGCTAGAACGTAACACTTACTATCAACAATCAAGGAAATCAACCAAATGTTGTCCTCCACCAAACATCAACAAAGTGAAGATTCTCACTTCACAAATCAATCTCACAATCTCATACACATGTCCAAGTAACAATACATAGATCCATACCATATAACTTAACATTTTAATCATGCTTTCCTACCAACTGATTAAGCAAGCCAAGCATATGATTCTTTTTCCTCAACAACCATTTTATTCTCAGACAAACATTATTTAATCAAGTATAATTACCCGTAATCATTCATACACCTATCAATTTGTTAAAAATATAAAGCATGTCCTACATTTTAGCATTTTAGGCATAATTTTCTATTTGTGGTTCAAGTATACAAAACTCCATTTTTCTCACACAAACATATATCACAAAAGCAATGACACCACTATTCATCCACAAATTACAATTATAAGCATTACACCAAATTCTCAAAGAGAATCACATAAACATACATATATATAACCCCTTTGACTTAGGGTTTCATAGCAAACCAACAAATAATTAAACCACGTACACACCGACAATATGGTATGATGGTGGTTAGTCTCCTCCATACCTCTTGTAGCTCACCTAAGATCAGGCAAATTGATGATGGTTATCCCCCTTGGAGGTCACGATTTTGGAAGAGAAAGGACCTAGCAAGACAACACCATTCAACATTGATAAGCCTCTGGCTTATCTAGTTTTATAACTAGATGGACTGTGGTTTCCGTGCTAATTATTCGAGTTCAATCTCGTTTTCGCCCAAATTTGGCCTTGTTTTATTCCTAAGTAGACTTTGACTCGTTCTAGGCATTTTTAGTAGTTTTTAGTCTATTTTGAATAGAATTACGCTTTTTGTTTCTTTTTATTGTTTCAGGTTAGAGGTGAAGCTCCGAGAGTCAAGGAAAGTCAAGAAACAGTGGAAATATCCATTCTGGAGATACTCGCCTCGTGAAAGTATTCTCGCCTCGCGACCCTGAAGACCAGCTGAGCAGCAACAGTCATCAATTCTGTCTCGCCTCGCGAGTCACCAGCTCGCCTCGCGAACCTGAAGGCCTGACTGTGCTAGAGCAGTCATCCTTTAGGTCTCGCCTCGCCAATCACAGTTCACCTTGCGATCATTAAAACTCAGGATGGAGCCAAAACTGAAATTCTCCCCACGAGAGTCCAAGTTGAATGCGCGCCAATTTTAATGTTCGCCTCGCGAGCGAGCGCAGAATCAGAACTCTATATATTGTTGTTTCAGATCAGAACAAGGGGATCCGAATCCTAGTTTCAGCCACTGTTTTAGATCAGTTTTGTTACGAGTTCTTGTTACTCTGGAGCTACGTCTCCCTTTTTATTTTCTTAGTTTACTATGGTGATTATGTCGGATTGTTTGTGTGTCGTAACGGGCATGAGGAACTAATCCCCTCGTCTAGGGAATCAATGAAGCCACCCATGGCGGTATAGTGTTCATGTGATGTATGTTTTTCTCCCCTTTTCTCAATTGATGTTTTCCAATTCTGATTTGATTGCGTTGATCATATGCATGCGTGATTGACTTGTTAACGTTGATGAGGCTTAGTCAGCAATTCGCGTTTAGAACTTGAATTGGGATCACTAATTGAATATTGCACGAGAGTGAGTAGGAGATTAGTGCAACCTTATAGGGAACAAGAATTAATAGAGTTTGATGATTAGGGTTATGAGACCTAGTAAGTAATTAACTCAATCGTCGAATACGTCCTATTGAGCGCGACAGTGGATATAGGAGAATTTGGGGGGTCCCGGTTGACATTGTAATTGAACTTAGGGAGGAATTCATCATCACTTGGGTACTATGCATGATTGGGTAGGTGGATTTGAGACCCTAGATATTTTAATATCAGATTTTAATACCTTAGTTTTATTTGATTTGTTATTTGAATTGCGATCTTAAGCTCTCTCTCTCACAACCACTTTCCTCGCTTGACCAACGTATCTAATTTCCCGCGAATTGGTAGAATTGGTATCCCAATCCTTATGTTTGACCTCGGTAAATTCTTACCGTGTTATTTTATTACTTGCGACGACCCGGTACACTTGCCGGTGACTTATCAAGTTTTTGGCGCCGTTGCCGGGGATTGGCACAACCAATTTTCCTAATTTTTAGGGAATTTGATTAATTGGTTAAGTTGATTTTATTTTTATTTTTATTTTTATATTTCTGTTATTTATTTATTATTTCTCTCTACTTCTTTGATTCCACTTGGTCTTGCCGTGTTTTTGTATGCGAGGTACCCTTTCATAAGAGGACCTGCTATTTGATTCGGAGATCACCAAGACCGAGACGCGCTTAAGGAAGGAAGTCAGAGAATGAAAGAGGGTTGAAGCGAGTAATCTTGAGAGGATGGAAGAAGAAAATCCTCCCCCTCCTCCTCCTCCTCGTTACAAGCCTCTCTTCGAGTACAGTCTACCCAACTTGGGTGATTGTGATTCTTCCATCGTGAGAGGCAACCTCAATACAGACTCCTTCAGAGTGGAAGGATGTGTCACAGCCTATATCCGTGAAAATCAGTTTGATGGGAGTGGCAGACAAGACCCTCACAGGCACATCACCCACTTCCTTGAAGCTTGTGACTTGCAGAAGACAAGAGGTGTTTCTCAGGATGAGTTCCGCTTGCGGCTATTCCCTCTCTCTCTTAGGGATGTCGCTCGCGATTGGTTTGACAGCTTGGATAGGAACATTATCAGAACTTGGGAGCAAATGGCACAAAAGTTCCTAACTAAGTATTTTCCTCCTCAGAAAGCGGCACAAGCAAGAGTAGCCGTTACATCTTTCAGACAGACAGAGGATGAAACTTTTAATGAAGCTTGGGAGAGGTACAATGTGCTCTTGAGAAGATGTCCTTCAGCTTTCTTTGACCCGGTCTCCAAAGTTCAACATTTCTTTAACGGGTTGAGGGGACGCTATCAGATGAATTGTGATGCCGCAGCTGGCGGTTCCTTTTCCTTTTTATCAGCTGAGGATGGATGGGCATTATTAGAGAAGATGTCGTACAATGACTACAACCGTGGTAGGGAAACCTCAAGTGGAGTCAGTTCTGCAACAATGGAAGCCATTCTAGAGCAAGTTAAATCGTTGAAGATACAAGTTGCGACTTTGTCAGAGAACAAGAAGGTTAATTCTATACACGAGGGAATGCCTCCTGGTTGTGATAATTGTAATGGAAATCATGACATTCAGAGCTGTCCGTTCAACTTCTCTCGAGAACATGTGGACTCATGCCACAATTTCTATGACAGTGTGCCCCGGAACAACTATCAGAGGAACAGACAGATGACTACAGTCAGAATCAGAATAGGGGATATATGAGGAGAGACCATCCGGGTTTCGTTTGGAGTAATGCTAGTGGTGGTCTAGCCGGGTAACAACAACCTCAACAAGATCTGAGGCCAAACATTGGAATCCAGCAGCACAATACTCAGCAGGCCCTTCCGGGGCCTAATCAGTTGCAAATAACAGATGATGGAAGGCAACCTTGGGAGTTGGGTTTTGAGAAGATGAATGCGGCAATGGAAAAGATGGTAATCAACACAGGCGCAGCCATTGATAAGTTGGCAACTCACACGGGGTCAGCAATTCAGAATCTAGAGATGCAGATAGCTCAGCTCGCAAAGCAACTAAATGAGCGTCCCCCAGGCACTTTCCCAGGTGATACCGAGAACAACCCTAAGAACCATTGCAATGTCATAACAACTAGAAGCGGTAGGGTGTTGGGATCTAAAAGGGGTGCAACCAGTTTAGAGGAAGACAAGGCCCCAGAACAACCACATGTTGAGGAAGAGCAACCTGAGAAAGAGGAGTTGGCAAGTGACAAGGCACCAGAGCAAGGGGGAAGGCTGAAGCTTGTGGATGAAGAGTTCCGAAAGAAGAAGTGGGTTGAACCCCAAGACCTCCCGCCCTACATGAAGGTACCGTATCCTGAAAGATTGAAGAAGCCTCAACAGGATAAGCAGTTCAACAAATTCCTTGATGTCTTCCGCAAACTTCAGATTAACATTCCATTTGCGGATGCTTTGGAACAGATGCCATCTTATGCTCGGTTTATGAAGGAGCTTCTCTCCAAGAAGCAGAAAATAGTGGATGAGGAAACGGTTGCTTTGACCGAGGAGTGTAGTGCCATTCTTCAAAGAAAACTACCTCCAAAGTTGAAGGATCCCGGTTCTTTTTCTATACCATGCACCATTGGGGAGATGACTCTAGGGAAGGCATTGTGTGATCTAGGGGCAAGCATCAACTTGATGCCCCTCTCTATGATGAAGAAATTGGGGATCAAAGAAGTCAAGGATACACGGATGTCACTCCAACTAGCTGATCGTTCTATAAAATATCCTTATGGGGTGGTCGAAGACTTGTTAGTGAAGGTGGACAAGTTCATATTTCCGGCGGACTTTGTGGTTCTTGATATGGATGAAGATGCTGAGATCCCTCTCATATTGGGTAGGCCTTTCTTGGCCACTGGGCGTGCCTTGATAGATGTGCAAGAAGGGAAACTCACTCTAAGGGTGCAAGATGAGAATGTAGTCTTCAATGTCTTCGAAGCAATGAAGCACCCCATTGAGAGGTCGGATGTGTATCGAGTGGATATGGTGGATTCGATTGTCAAGGCAAAGGCCACTAGAGAAGCCCATGGTTCTTCACTTGCACAAGTGTTGGTAAAATCCCATGATGATGATAGTGAGGAAGAAGACCCTTTGGGGGATGAGGACTATCTTGAGTGCTTGAAACACATGGAAGCCTTACCGAGTCTCCCAAGGGATGAATGTGCAAAGGAAAAGCTCTACAAGTAAAGAATGGAGGAAGATAACAAGGCACCGGAGTTGAAGCAACTCCCAACCCACTTAAGGTATGCATTCTTGGGGGAGAATGGACAACATCCGGTAATCATTAGCAATGCCTTGAAAAAAGATGAAGAAGAGAAGCTATTGAGAGTTCTTAGGGAACACAAATCCGCCATTGGGTGGAAGATTTCGGACCTAAAAGGTATAAGCCCCTCCCTATGCATGCATAAGATTTTGATGGAGGATGATCATAAGCCGGTGGTTTAACCACAAAGACGGTTAAATCCCATCATGAAAGAAGCTGTGCGTAAAGAAGTGATTAAACTGTTGGATGCCGGAATCATCTATCCAATCTCGGATAGTAAATGGGTTAGTCCAATTCATGTGGTTCCAAAGAAAGGAGGCACAACAGTGGTGGTCAATGAAAGCAATGAATTGATCCCAAATAGGACCATCACGGGGTGGAGAGTATGTATCGACTATAGAAAGCTAAATGAATCCACAAGGAAAGATCACTTCCCTCTTCCCTTCATTGATCAAATGCTAGAAAGGTTAGCCGGACATGAATACTATTGTTTTTTGGATGGTTACTCCGGCTATAATCAAATTGTGGTAGATCCTCAAGATCAAGAGAAGACGGCTTTCACGTGTCCCTATGGAGTCTTTGCCTATAGGAGGATGCCCTTTGGATTGTGCAACGCTCCTGCTACTTTCCAAAGGTGCATGCTTTCTATTTTCTCGGACATGGTGGAGAAATGCATTGTGTTCATGGATGACTTCTCGGTCTTTGGGACCTCATATGACAATTGCTTGCAGAACTTGACTTTGGTGCTTAAAAGGTGCCAAGAGACTAACCTTGTGCTCAATTGGGAGAAATGCCACTTCATGGTCAAGGAAGGTATAGTCTTGGGGCACAAAATCACCCAAAGGGGGATTGAAGTTGATAAAGCAAAGATTGAGTTGATTGAGAAGCTTCCCCCACCAACCAATGTAAAGGGTGAGGAGTTTTTTGGGGCATGCCGGATTCTACCAGAGATTCATCAAGGACTTCTCCAAAATCGCAAAGCCGCTTTGTGACCTTCTTGTGAAGGATGTATCGTTTGAGTTTAATGCTTCTTGTTTAAATGCCTTCACTATTTTGAAAAATATGCTTGTCACCGCAACCAATGTATCTTGCATGATTCATGTTGTATGGGACCCAATGGGGTTGAAAACCCTGATGGGTATGCATCACCTTCCTTATGACGTAGCGCCTATTAGGTGTGCAATAATATTCGAATATGTCATTCAGGTTTGAGGCAGCAATGTGACGCCCCTAGTTTTGTGAACATTCACAATGAACATACATGACAATTTATGCTTATGATGATAGAGAGAGGAAAGAAAATTACGCCCCCTTTTGTCCTAAGCCAGGTAAAACCTAAGGATGGACACACCCTAAGGTTAGGACTCTAAACAGGTCGGCCACTAGGTCTGCTCTATTAGTGAAAATTGGGACGGGTCTAGACCTCTAAAAGTCATGGTCCCCAGATTGCCCTCATAAGGATATGATTCATGAATCTAGCCACAAGTAGGGGTAAACCCTCTCAATATGACTATT
This sequence comes from Sophora flavescens, assembly GCA_030762895.1. Classification (NCBI taxonomy): domain Eukaryota; kingdom Viridiplantae; phylum Streptophyta; class Magnoliopsida; order Fabales; family Fabaceae; genus Sophora; species Sophora flavescens. Next base: position 108,438,291 of record CM061066.1, on the reverse strand, counting down.
CCATGATCTCATCTACAATCTGAGTGGTGAACCGACAAGTATCAGGGAGGTACAAGACCTCTTCAATGACAATGTCGGAGCACCGCCTAATCCTTGGGTTTTTGAGCAAGCTCGGGTATAGTGCTAAGTGTGTGTGCAATATGTGATAGTGATGTGTGTGAAGGGGGCACACAAACCTGTAACACTTAAAAATAAAAATAAAAAAAAGACAAGAAAAACCTGCAAAACAAAAACATAGGTATATATAAAAATGGTTATAAGTCCTCTACCCTATTGTTAAAACATGGGAAAATAGAAAATAAAGGAGGAGGAAACAAAACATTGTTAGTGAAACATATATAACAATAACAATAACAATAACAATAACAATAACCTGAGTTAAAATGTATGTACAACTAATTATTCTCATTTAAATAAAAGGAAAACCCAACCAAAAGGACAATTCAGACAAGCATCACTAAAAATAAAAAAAACCTTCTTTAGTTTTGTCATTTAATTATTGTAAGGGAAAAACGGCAAGATGTAGCCATAAAAGGTAAAACAAATAAGCTACAAGTTACTAAAAATTTGAGAAACCAATTCTTAAGGGCTTGACTCTCCTAAAAGCTCCCCGATGGAGTTGCCATCTGTAGCGACCAAGGAAAAACTAGTTTTTCCTTTTAGAGAGAAAACATGGAGTCGCCACCAACTTTATTTAATTTCGGGGAAGTTGGAAAACCCTTTAAGAAAAAAGCTTTGGGTTCAGGAGTTGATTACGTCTAGAGAAGGCATGGAGACTTAACCCCACGGCACCCTAGAACATCCATAAAAATGGTTACCCAAAATTAGTTGTATAAATTATTAATAACTTTGAAAATATTTGTTTTTCCCCGAAAATCGTTTTTTTTAGAAAAAAAAACATCTTTGGTTGTGAAATTTTCTTTTATTAACTAAATGAGGTTGAACATGGCACATAAGTCCACAGAGCAACCTCAAAATCTAAAGGGTTGAACATGACACTTGTCATAGGGCAACCCAAGGAATAAGTTTGTTTTAATTAAGTGATCGTCTTCTATTTTTATGTAAAATAGCTTTACCTTATGAAAATAGAACAACAATGAAATATTTTGCTAAATCATTCAGTAGATAGGGATACAGAAACATCATAGTAAACAGAGACGAGAATGAAACATTTTTACTAACTTATTCAGTTTCAATATCCATGGGTTTTTCTTTTGTCATAAACAGAGACACTGAAAAAAAAAATTCAAGAGAAACTTATGAATAATATCAACAAAGAGAACAAATATTACCAAATGAGGGCATAATAACAATGATTTTGTTTTCTACCAGTGGTAAGATTTCAAGATCAAAACCTTTACCTTTCGATCTTACTGACTCTTTTAACTTTTCCTTCTTAACCACACTAATAATAGAGAAGAGAAAAAAACTCAGATCTCTAATCTCTCTTCTTCACAAAGAAAATGTTAGATAAAGATCTCTCTCTCTCCTCTTTGTTTCCCCCCCTTTCCTTTTTTTCTCTCTTTTTCCTCTCCTTTTATAGACGGAGGAGAGGGCTTCTTGCTTCTTCTCACCATTGGCTTCAAGGTCGGTCTGTACGAAATCCAAGGCTTGGGCGGTTCTGAGCAGCAATAGCGTGTGTTCAGATGAGGGCGGCGCGAGCAGCAAAAATGAGGTGATTTGATGTAAAGGTTGCGTGTTTGAGGAGAGAATGAGATGGGGGGTTTTTTATGATGTGTAAGACGGATCTTTTAGGGTTAGGAGCGGGATTGCCAGGTTAAAATGAGGGAGGAGATGAGGAAGAAAAAGGACCAATGGGTAGAGGAGGTTCAAGGGTGGTTCTGAGCAGAAATAGCGTGTGTCCAGATGGGGGCGGCGCGAACAGCAGAAAGGAGGTGATTCGACGTGAAGGTTGCGTGTTTGAAGAGAGAAGGAGATGGGCGGTTTTGTCTGATATGTAAAATAGGATTTTTTAGGGTTAGGAGAAGTAACTCAATCTCCCTTCCTTTTTCGTTGATTGTCCTTTCCTCCTTCTTTTCTTCGTCCTTTATTCATTATCTTCCTCTTCTTCTCTCTTTATTCATTAGCCTCCAGCCTGAAAATAAAATTGCAGTGGATGGAATCTCTTCGTCCAACAGAAACTTAGATATGCAAAAGTAGATATATACTGGACGGACCTCCTCGTCCAACAAAAAAAAATTAGATAATTGCGGTGGACGAAACCTCCTCGTCCAACTGAAAATTAAATAATTGCAGGGGACGGAACCTCCTCGTCCAACAGAAAAATAGATAATTGCAGTGGACGGAACCTCCTTGTCCAACAGAAAATTAAATAATTGAAGCGGGCGGAACCTCCTCGTCCAACAGAAAATTAAATAATTGAAGTGGACGGAACCTCCTCGTCCAACAGAAAATGCAACGCACTGGACTGGACCTCACCGTCCAATCAGCAAATGTAATGGACGGGACTGCCCCGTCCAACAGCAAGTCAAATGTAATGGACGGGACCATCCCGTCCAACAGCAAGTGCAATATACTGGACGGGACCACCCCGTCCATCAGCAAGTCCGATGTGATGGACGGGACCTCCCCGTCCAACAGCAAGTGCAATGGACTGGATGGGACCACCCCGTCCATCAGCAAGTCCGATGTGATGGACAGGACCTCCCCGTCCAACAGCAAGTGCAATGGACTGGATGGGACCACCCCGTCCATCAGCAAGTCCGATGGGATGGACGGGACCTCCCCGTCCAACAGCAAGTGGAATGGACTGGACGGGACCACCCCATCCAACAGTAAGTGCAATGTGATGGATGAGACCTCCCCATCCAACAGCAAGTGCAATGGACTGGACGGGACCACCCCGTCCATCAGCAAGTCCGATGTGATGGACGGGACCTCCCCGTCCATCAACAAGTACAATGGACTGGATGGGACCACCCCGTCCATCAGCAACTCCGATGTGATGGACTGGACCTCCCCGTCAACCAGCAAGTGCAATGGACTGGACGAGACCACCCCGTCCATCAGCAAATTAGTTATGAGCCCCCTCATTTCTTCATTTTTTCTTTTTTTATATCTTCACTATTATTATTAGTCTCCTTGAAACATAATATCATAAAAATTAGAATAAAATGAAGACGGACAAAAATGGGTGTTCACAATACAGTTTAGAAATTTTCTCCCCTCTAGCCACAACGAAGTTACCTTTGCTGAGTTTCCACTTTCCAGAACCAAAGTGATTATCATAACCACCCTCATCAAGCAATTGCATAGAGATCAAATTAAAGCGGACATCCGGAGCATGTTTGACTCCTTTAAGCAACAACTGCATTCCCATGTTGGTTTGCAAGCAAACATCACCAACACCAATCACCTTAGACACACCATCATTACCCATCTTCAACACTCCAAAGTCACCTGAAGTATAAGATGTGAAGAACTCCATCCTCGGTGTAACATGCAATGTAACACCACTATCAATTATCCATATGCTCTCATCTGATACAAGATTAACCGGCTCATGGTCACGAAGAATAACAAGATCATCACCAGTAGCAGTAGTGACACGGTCATCATCATCATAATCCCTCTCTTTCTGCTTACCCTTCTTGTCTTTGTTCTCCTTTTCCACAGAAAACAATTCTTCTGTATGTGCCTTGTTTTGGGACAATAATGACACTCCACATTCTTGTATCGAGACTTGGACTTGCTCCTTCTTTTCTCTCTACCACCCTTCGGTTCTTTTCTCTAACTTCCCCCCTATTTTCAGTGACAAGCACCTTGGACTAAGATGAAGTACCATGTACCTTCCTTCTCATCTCCTCATTAAGAACAATACCCTTTGCCATTTCCAAAGAAACAACACCATTAGGGGATGAACTCTTGATAGAAACCCGAAATGTCTCCCAAGACTCTGGTAGAGATAACAATAGAAATAGTCCCAAAAGTTCATCATCAAACTTGATACCCATTCCGACATCTGATCAAGGAGCCCTTGAAATTCATTCAAGTGATCTGAAATGGAAGTCCCCTCCTTGTACCTCAAACTAGTAAAACTCTTCAGCATGTACGATTTATTATTCCATGATTTAGAGGCATACAAGGACTCTATCATTGCCCACAAAGATTTTGCATGTGTCTCATTAGTAATATGATTATAAACATTATCTTCTACAAATTGCCGAATAAAACCACACACATGTTGATGTTCAAAATCCCATTCTTCATCTGACTTGGCATCCGGCTTCTGAGTAGCAAAAACAGGAAGATGCATCTTCTTCACAAAGAGCAAATCCTTCATCTTGCCCTTCCACAAATGATAATTAGTGCCATTCAAATAGACCATCTTTGTATTTGCCTCCATCATTCAAGCAAGTCAAAATGCCCCAAGCCAAGTAGCTCTGAGGCCACTCCGATGGGGGGAACAACAATGCAACAGTGTAACACAATAACAAAGCAATACGTAGTGGAAATAAATCCCCCCAAACTTGCAAGAATCTATGAGGAGCAACAACAAATATATGAAAGCAAATAGAACAACACAAACATAAAAGAGACACCAAGATTTTAACGTGGAAAACCCCTTAAAGCAACGGTAAAAACCACGAGTCGTCCAGACCAAAGAAACAGCTCCACTATGATCAAATAAGGGTAAACAAGAGTCTCCAACAAGTGCAAAAACCGTGCTAACAATCAATCAAAACAACCAAGTACCAATGCTTACAAATGAGAAACAAGAAGATGAAATTTATCCCAAAAACAGAGCTACTGTGCGAAGCCAATATCTCTTACTTCAGACCTTGTCTTGAATATCCGAACGGTGAGAATGAAAAACAACACGTCCTGAACCTGCTGCAGAAATTTCAGCCCCATCCAACGGTGAAATTTATATATATTTTTTGACAATTTTAATTTATATTTTTGATAGATTATAATTATTTCATATATATATATATATATATATATATATATATATATATAATTTATTGATATTTATGGTTTATTTAATTAATTTGGTAGTATTTTTGCCTCTTTATTAAAATAATTATATGTGAAAATATATATTAAGTTATTTCTTTATCTATTAATGATATGTATATATATATATATATATAATAAAAATGACATTTTTAGGTGAAAAAATAATGCTAAAAAATACTAATTTATTGGCTAATTATTTATTTGGATAAAGAGATAAAAGAAACTACAAAATTAATTAATTAAATAAACAATAATATCGATGAACTAAATGTATAAAATATTTATTAAATGTTACCCGACTCGAGGATTAGTCTTCGTAGTTGCATGCGGAGGATACCCTGGGGAACGAAAAAAGATATAATTATACAATAAAATATATATTAAAATAATTCTTGACTTATTAATTATAGACCGGTATTAAAAAACATATTTATTTTATCAAATAAAGTTATGGCTACAAAATTATTATATTTTATAAATAAAAATTTCTAAAAATTTTGTAGGTCAATATTTATTATATATTTATTAATATTTATTAAATAATTTAAAATTATACGATACCTAATAATGTTGGTTGTACATTATAATTTTTTTTATTATGGCGTCAATGTTTCGTATCAAAAATTATCACATATTTGTGAATTAAAAGTATAAATGTTATTTAAATAAATATTATAATTTTATTGAAAAATCAATATACATAGAGAAAATAAGATATACTTAAGCGTTTCTTAGAGTTATGGACAAATTCTTGGCGTGTTGCAATATTGGAGCAGTTTGATATAGATGTCACATGTAAGGTTATTTGCTTCTATAAGCAACTAGTTCCAATTGAAAAGAGAGAGAGAACCACAATATTTAGTAACCCAATAACAAATGAATTAATATTTTAAATCGTAACAAAATTAAATGTAAATAAAGATAAGTAACTTGTGAGACTCATTTTGTGTTCTTTTAATAGTGTACGCAACATTGGAGTATAGAGTTGTTGAAAGTAATATAAAGTAAAAAAATGGTGAAGTTGCATGATAAGGTCCATAAAAAGAGTGAAATTAAGCAATTCTATTAGGCTACACCATTGAAGATGCTCTTAATATCTCTTTTCATTAAATAATTCCTATTATTTCTCTCCTTATCAAAGATACCTTTAATTGTTCTGTCTCTTAAATAAAATGATAAGTTTAAGCCATTAGATTATATTAAAATCAATGGATAAGATTCATTGTTAGGGTAAAGTTTGACATCTAATGTTAAGAGATCGTATCTCATTAATCATTAAGAGAATGACCCTACGGTAGAACTATCAGTCAACGTCAATATAAATATATACCAATTAAATACATAATATCTCAAACATAATATCAAGTGTAACATCTATGGAAATTTCATGGAATGCATCCTTACCCTTTAATTTTTTAGGATAAAGTTCCTTTAAAATAAGTTTATGTTTACTAAAATGTAAACAAGGATGTATTTATCATTAGATTAATTAGTATGTTGAGATCTTAATGCATTTAATCACATTAATAGTAAATACTTCTTTGATGAACCACCGTAATTGGGACCTTTGACTCCATTGATATTTCGGGATATCTCTACAAGCTTAGACCCTTTAGACATGCTATGAGACTAATCATCGATCGGTTGGTTATAGTAGATAATTAATCATTGATTTTCACAACCTCCCAACTAGAGTGTCTCCACCAGAATTCGAACTTGTGTCATCCTCTTTATGGAGTCAAGATACTTATCACTTGATCAATCCTTAGTTGGTAGTAAATACTTCTTTACTTACACTCTTTAGAGACAAATTCACTTTAAAGGAGTTATTTTAAAAAATAAATAAATAACATTTAATAAATGAGTCCAAGTTCTCACATTTTCTATGCAAACCCAACATAAATGTTTCGATGGTATATGGCCGGCCCATTTTAAGGAGCAATATGTGAACCCCAGATCAACACTGAATATGCGGAATTTTTATAACTCTCGTTGGATGGGATTTTTGATCATTTTGATATTTTTTAGAAATTATTTATCAGTTTATGATTTTTTTTTTTAACTATTTATTAATAAGGGATTCTTTTTAATACAGATATATTTTATTTTTTTTCACTTTGACGGTCAAAGGCGTCACTCAGAGTGATACTTTCAAAGACATCACTCGGACTAACATCTACCTTAAAAAAATATTTAAAAAAACAAGTCAAATGCCTTGTCCCTGCAGCGCCACATGGCGCAACCAGGGAAGGCGCCATCTGCAATGGCGCCTTTAAAGGCGCCAGCTGCAGTGGCTCCTTCCCCAGGTTGTGCCACGTGGCGTAACGGGACCCCTCCCCACCCAGTAAAAAAAATGCTAATAATTATTATAAAAATATATATAATGCTAATAATTGGGGCATTATTAAGGAACCAAGAATAAAAAATTTGTATGAGAAATGATGTATTTTTTTATTTTTTTGAAATTATGGGAAATGATGTATTTAACATTTCAAAAAGTGTAACATTTAGTTTTTCAATACAGATTTTCCTTATGTGGGTTCCTTAACCAATACCCTTAAGACACTCGTTAGTAATATCCATAAAATAATAATCTCATTTCAAGTATTTTAATTTAGTTAAGAATCCGTTACTTCAACCTTGAAAATTATTTTTTGTTATATAATTTTTATGTAAATTAAAAATTGTTTTATCTTTGACAAAAGTTATTAAAAATACTTTACCTTCTCAATTATAGATTCTACCTTTTTTTTATAAAATATAAACCAAACAAACATAGAACGTTTTTTAATACTTTACCTTCTGAATTATAGCTTCTACTTGTTATTTTTATTGCTATGAATTTTAATATGTTGTTATGTTGTCTTTATTTTATTAAGGTGCTATAAAATAATAATAATAATAATTAGTAATAATTGGTGACTATTTATTGATTTAATTATCGATTTAATAATTAGTAACTGTTTATTGATTTAACTGTAATAATTGGTGATTATTTATTTATTTAATTTTATATTTTTAATAATTTATTTTTTATGCCTCTTGTTATTTTAATTGCTACTTTTTATTAAGGTATATTTTTATTGGCGCTTGTTATTTTAATTCACTATATTAATTCTATTTATCATTAATGTGATAATGTCATTGTTACTCTTCATAATTTTAACTGTAATAATATCATTTTTTATGCCATATTTTTTCAAACAAGTAGCACCTTAATAAAATAAAATATATTTAATCTAAAATAACAAATTATTATTATTATTGTTATTACTATTATTATTATTTTATAGCACCTGAATAAAATAAAGACAACATAACATATTAAAATTCATAGCAATAAAAATAACAAGTAGAAGCTATAATTGAGAATGTAAAGTATTAAAAATATCACGTTCTATGTTTATTTGGTTGAGCTTTTATAAAAAAGGTAGAAGCTATAATTGAGAAGGTAAAGTATTTTTAATAACTTTTGCCAAAGATAAAATAATTTTTAATTTATATAAAAATTATATAACAAAAAATATTTTTCAAGCTTAAGGTAACAGATTCTTAACTAAATTAAAATACTTCAAATGGGATTATTATTTTATGGGTCTTACTAACGAGTGTCCTAAGGGTATTGGTTAAGGAACCCACCGAAGGAAATTTTTTATTAAAAAACTAAATGTTACATTTTTTGAAATGTTAAATACATCATTTCCCATAATTTCAAAAAATTAAAAAATACATCATTTCTCATACTAATTTTTCATTCTTGGTTCCTTAAACAATGCCACAATTATTAGCATTATACTTTTTTTATAATAATTATTAGCATCTTTTTTGACTGGGTGGGGAGGGGTCCCGCAGTGCCACGTGGCACAACCTGGGGAAGGCTCCACTACAGCTGGCATCTTTAAAGGTGCCATTACAGATGACGCCTTCCCAGGTTGCACCACGTGGTGCTGCAGGACAGGCCTTTGACTTGTTTTTTTAAATAATTTTTAAGGTAGGAACACATTTGACCTTCAGAATAAAAAAAAATATATACCATGTATCAAAAAGATCAACTCATAAATAATTTCAAAAGAATCTAGTAAATAGTTTTGAAAAGAACACAATCCCATTGGATGGCCAGTCAACTCAATTACGAGATTTCTTACATGTTACAAACCATGAGTTTCGCTTCATGCTTCTTACCAACCCCTTCTTTACTTCTTCATTTTGACACCGTTGGATGGTCAGTTACTTCTTCCTTGCAAGATATGCTTTCCTGCGTGCTTCTGTCAAGTCCCCCTTCTTTATCTGACATCAGTTGCTGAGAGCGTAAATTTGGTTCTCTCTCTTTACGTGGCAAGTTACCTTCGCTTGAGATTTCTGACAAGTAGCAAACCACGTGTATTACATTTCTTCTTAGTTCTCACCACCCCATCTTTACTTTCTTTATTATTTACCAACCTTTAGATAATCTCCTATAAATACTAGTGTTGAGTGCAGTGACCACCCACAACCACAATTAGCACATATTCACCATGGCTTTGATTCTCATTTTGTCCATAATCATTTGTCTGAGTGGTTCTTCAGCCACTGATGAAAAAATAACTCCAACTCATGCTTTTCATCAGCCGGAACCTCCATCGATACAAGCTTTGCCCACTAATGTCCTAATAACTCCAATTGAGGCTTGGCACACTAATGAGCCAGTAATTCCAAGTCCAGCTCCAGCTCCAGCTCCAGCTCATGGTTTGACCATTAATGAGCCAGAACTTTCGGATTCATCGATTTCAATTGAAGGGGTAAACATGGTTCCTTGGCCAAAACCTCCACCTCCCTCAATGTCTAAACATCATAAGTCACAATCTCTAGCTAGTGAGCCACAACCTCCATCGGTTTCCATTGAAGGGGTAACCATGGTTCCTTGGCCAAAACCTCCACCTCCTTCTGTGTCTAATAAACATCATGAGCCAAAACCTCAATCGGTTTCCATGGAAGGAGTAAACATGGTTCCTTGGCCAAAACCTCCACCTCCTTTAGTGTCTCTGAACTCTATCGATCTGACACAATCTATGGGTCAAGAATCTACCGAAGCTCCAACTCTCTCAGTAGTTTATTCTAGGAAGATTAAACTTTAATATGAAAAAGTCTACACTCGAATGTAGCTACCAATAATAATGTATAAGTTGGAATATTGAATTTTAATAAAACAACTATTAGCACATTATTTATCCTCTATCTTTACATTCATTGGTTTTAGATATTTAACAACATATTTAGTCCTTGCAAACATGGAATCATTTAGATTTTGTTCTTCTAAAATTTTTGTCTGGTTTTGATCAACACAAAATCTACATTTTTTTATAAGATCCCTACCGCCGCCCGCGTCCTTCCATCTAGTGCCACATTATCCCGACGGCGCTGCCACACATTATTATTTATTAATGTCACGTGAAATTTATCAACATGATTTGTCTTTTTACTAATATTTTATAATTTATTATAATGATATCCTAATGAGTCCCCGTGATCTAATTCACCTAATGGATCATTTTTATTAAATATCATTCAAATGGATATAGCATTATTTTACAATTTATTTTTATAAAATTTTATTCTTAAAAGGAAAATAATTAAATTGAATAACCTGAAAAACTAATATTTACATAAAAATTAAGAAAGCAAAATATAATATATTCATGTTATAAGGAAAAAATTTATTATTCAAAATTATAAGAAAATAATAAAAATTGATTATATTTATATTAAGATCATACTATATTTCAGAATATTATAAATAAACATAGGTTCTTTTAATGTTATCATTTATTAAATTTTTTTATTTATCATAATTCGAATTCCAAAAAAAAAACTTATTTAATTTTAAAATATAACATTTTGAGTAAAATATGATAGCAATTAGAGCTGTCAATTCGGGCCAGCCTAAGAGGGCCACTATATTTTCGGGCTGGGCCGATTTAAGTATGCGTCACTAATTTACTAGCTCAGTGCAACCCCTTGCGGGCTACTAGCCAAACGGGCCGGCCCATGAGCCAATACGTTTCAATAAAGATAAAAAAATATATATCATTAAAACTAATAACATTATAAAATTCAATAAGTTATAAAATTAAAATTAATTTTGTCAAAAAAATTATTTTCTATTCTTTAATATTGGGAGATAAACTTAAAACACATATATTATATATGTAACACCCCCTCGGCGTTACATGTCTAACTCGTTGCGGAAATATTAAACAAAAACAATTGCTGGTTACTTTTGAATAATAAATTACGAAAATATTAAACAAAAACAAAATGTGTGACACAGGGTTCATAAGGAATAATAAATTTTGAACCGCACATTTAAAATCATAATATCAATGCCTGAAGGCCAAAATGTAGGACACAGGGTTCACCGGGAATAATAAATTTTGAACCGCCCAACATTTAAAATCATAAGGGTGATCAATCCTTACTCGGCTTGTGAAACACTCTACCTGACCGGTCAACTCAGATTCCTAGGAACAACGGCCGTGCTGGCAATTACGTTGGTCAAGCCGATAACGGTGTGTATATTCATGTTTATCCACCGGATAAACTTGGGATTCCTTACGGGAATCATATGTCAACCTACAGGGCATGATAGTACCAACTGGGAATCCTTGTACAGTCCCATTCCTGCACAATCTCAAGATCCCTTCATTGGACCATCCGAGTCTTCAACAACTTAAGTATATTATGAAGATTGATCATTCATCAATCAATTATACTTCTTCGGGTTCTTCCCGAACTAGATTACTTGCCGAACAAGCATCCTTCAAGTACTCTTGGTTATTATGTATTATGGATGTAAGGATGAGTAAATCACCCGTACTCTATGACCTATAGTCTTGATTCACTATACACCATAATTATTTAAGTCCATGTCTTTTCTTTAAGTCACTTTGACTTAGGTTTTACGATTTCGTTTGGAAACATAAGCCTTGGAAGTTAAATTCCTTTTTCTCGAAATCAAAACCTTTTTACCAAAGATAAAACAGTTTACCAAAGGTTTTAAGGTAGTACATGAGTACCAAACCATTAAAAAAAAACCCTTAGAGGAATACCTCAAAATATATAAAAACAGCTTCCCCCTTTTTGGCGATTTTGGCCTAAAGCCCAACATTTCCAAAGTATGATTCCTTTCATGAAATCTATCACATTTCCACCTTATAACAATCATTATAGGGTATTAAAACACTAAATCAAACTTCCCAACACAGTTGTATAAAAAAATTCCACAAACTTAACCGAAAGTCCTTAAGTTCGAAAATCGGGTAAATCCTTTTTCAGTGATTCTTTGACCCTAAGGCCTATAAAATTATTTTAGAGTCTTAGAATACTTAATTAGGCATCAAAAAACATTTTCTAACCCATAAAAACATGTTTGGTCGAAATCACTCATAAAACCCACTTTAAAGAACACTAACTCTAAACCATTACATTTTTACATCCCTTAAAACATGATTTTTATTCCCTTAGGTCCTAAACTCCGATTAAGCTCATTTTGGAACCAATAAAATCATACAAAACATTCCTTAATGCCTCTAAACCAGTTTTGAAAGATCTTGTTTCCTTCTTGGTCTCCGTACTCTTTAAAGACATTTAACAAAGCATAGAATTCATGAGTTATTAACATTAATTGATCCTTGTTCTCTTTTCTAAGCTTGGCCGAAACTTGGCAAGCATCAAGTGAAGGTTTCCACATCACCAAATCAAACTCATATCCACACACATACTACAACATATCAACAATTAACATTAAGCCATTTGTTTCCACAAGCTAGAACGTAACACTTACTATCAACAATCAAGGAAATCAACCAAATGTTGTCCTCCACCAAACATCAACAAAGTGAAGATTCTCACTTCACAAATCAATCTCACAATCTCATACACATGTCCAAGTAACAATACATAGATCCATACCATATAACTTAACATTTTAATCATGCTTTCCTACCAACTGATTAAGCAAGCCAAGCATATGATTCTTTTTCCTCAACAACCATTTTATTCTCAGCCAAACATTATTTAATCAAGTATAATTACCCATAATCATTCATACACCTATCAATTTGTTAAAAATATAAAGCATGTCCTACATTTTAGCATTTTAGGCATAATTTTCTATTTGTGGTTCAAGTATACAAAACTCCATTTTTCTCACACAAACATATATCACAAAATCAATGACACCACTATTCATCCACAAATTACAATTATAAGCATTACACCAAATTCTCAAAGAGAATCACATAAACATACATATATATAACCCCTTTGACTTAGGGTTTCACAGCAAACCAACAAATAATTAAACCACGTACACTGTAACACCCCGATTTTTGCTGTTTTGTAATATCGGTAATAAATATATAAATATATTTTTTTTATCCGAGACTTAGAAAATGATTTTGGATAAACCAAGGTCATTTCCTTGTTATACTTATTTTCATAAGGTTACGGGGAAGTTTTTGGTTGAAAATTCAGACGGAAGCCGGTTTGCTTGTTTTTTTCTCGTGTTTTCGCGACAAGAAAAGTTTCTTGCTCGAGAAAACCAAATTTTAATTCGTGAACGAAAGACTTAAGTTTAGTATTTTATTTTCTACGATTCTGTATTGATAGAATTTTTCAGAAAAAAATAAAATAATTTACGTTTTTCAGGCGGAACACGTAATCGGGTAGACGACGGAAGGGAAATTAGAGTTTCTAAGAGTGGATAGAGGGTTTATCTTAGGATTTTGAGATGATTCAATGGGATGAATCATATTTTTAAGTCTAGAAGGTTTTTCAGGGTTAAATAGAAAATTTCGAAATTTTACGGTTAAGTCCCTGAACTTTCTGTAAATTACCCTTTTGTCCCTAAATTAGTTTTTTTTCGTTTTTTCAAGTGGATTGGGCTAGAATCCTTGTTTCTAACCTTAAATGGTCGTGGCTTAGAAGCCCAAACTTTTCTAGTTCATAGTTGAGTCCATAAAGCCCATTTAAGTTTCTTATCTTAGGTTTAAAGGCTTAAATCTTCAAGTGGGCCCCACAACAAACAAGAAAAATGAAACTAAGCCCAAATGTGTCAAGCCCAAATACATAAGCCCATGAGAGAAGATGACTTTCTCATTTGATGGATGAATCAAGATTTTTCTAGAATGTTCCACACTTTTCTACATCATTCTTGGTTTTTCTTCAACATTCTAGATTATTCTCAAATGTTCTTGAATTTGTCTAAACTTATCCTTGACTCACCAAAATCAGCCAACTAAGTCAAAGATAAGCTAGCATTTAATGTGATTAAACTCATCATCATGACATTCTATTGTCTATTTGCAAACTAGTCCTTCAACTATTGGAATCTTTGCAATTTGGTCCTTGGAACTTAATTGCACTTTGATCCTTTTAACATGACAACTCATCTTCATCTAGATCCTTCTTGAGATGTCGCCACTCACACTATAAATACCCTCCTCTCACTTTTCATTTAGTTCTTTGGTTAGTTGTCTTCTAAAACTCTAAAGTTCTAAGTTCTTAGTTCTAAGTTTCTCAAAGCAAGTTCTTGGATTGTCTTCATCATTGATTCTCAAGAGGTAAATCCTAATCTTTGTCTTAAATCATGTCTATGTTCTTTAGATAGTTTCTTGATTCAAGACTTATATCATGGTGGTTCATCATTTTCAAGTTTCAAACCCTAGAACTTTGAAAAATCATAATAAATCCTAGGAAAATCTAATGATGATGAAACTACTTTCTATCTTCTAGATATCATGTCTACTATCTAAATCCAAGAGCATGAAGCAATCAAAAATTTCTTTCTTGAAAACCTAGCCTTGGCCGAATCTATCAAAGTAGGTTTGGTAGAGTTTTTGTTCATGGTTTTCATTAATGATCTTGTTAATCAAGCTATTAGTATATATGATTAATAAATCCAAGTTGGTTTATTAAACTAAGAACCCTAACCCTAAGATTATGTTGAGGCCGAATCTATGTATAAAAGAGTTAGAAAGTTTTGAGTTTCAACTTTAGTTGTTTAGTCACTAATCAATGATTTAGGTTAATCAAGGATCATTAATCTATGACTTAATCATGATTAGGAATTTTAAGGATTTTGAACCCTAAAAGTCAGCCCTTGGCCAAAACCCTAACCCTAAAGGTTAGAGGATTTTGTTTCAAATTTTAGTCTTGTAATAAGTAATCTATGTTAGTTAAGACTCTAGTAATTAGGATCCAAAAGATGACATTAAGAAGATAATCCTAAACCTATTTCTAAGTCTTGGCCGAACCTAACCCTAAAGTGTCATAGATGGGTGTTAATTGATTAATTATAATTATGTTGTTTGGTTGAAGGTGATTGTGTTAACTCGTGGCGGGATAACGAGGATCGTTGTGTACGTGTTTTCGGTGCAAACTCAGGTGGGAGAAAGAACCATTCCATCGTCGGAATCGATAAGTAGTATATAATTTATAATAATGGTGTAGGGCGACCTAAACCCTACTAGTGGTCGAGTAATCGACAATACCAAAATCGTATTGGAACCTTTTTCGTAAAACCAATGACGATTTGGGAATTGTAGGTTTATCGCCTTAGGTTGATTATTCATATTTGAGGATGTTTGAATTATTTACTTTTGATTTGTTTGTGATACGCTGGTTGAGGTATTCCATCTGCATGTGACGTATTGTTTCGGTGTTTGAATAATTATGATATTGAGGATGTTTGCTGTATGTCACGGCCGTGATGGCTGTCATGGCCAGGCCGTGACAGGTTCTGTGTTGTAGGATTCTTGTCTTTGTTGTCTGTCACGGCCGTGATGGCTATCACGGCCAGGCCGTGACAGAGTCTGACTTTTGTTATTTATTTGGTTGAACTATTATGATTTGGTTGTGATAAATTGCCTTATATGATATTGAGATATTTGAATATTCTGTTGATTAATGTGTTATGCATGATCTGCCTGGGTTTGATACTATGCTTAGATGATTTTAAGGAAAGATAAATATTGCTCGGAGGTATTTTGTTGGGGTGAGAGTTTTGAATATGAATTAGAAGTGCCTCGCTATTATGGTATAGAAGTAATGTGATATAGTATGTAAGTGGAGGTTATGAGGAAAAGCTTGAGGTACTAGGTTGTTATTGATAAAAGTCAGTGAGAATCATATGTTGCATTGGTGTTCATAACCGTGTATTTGAGATACACGAGGTCCGAAGTTCTCGTGGACTGTTCCAAATTAGAATTTAGGTTGTGCAACTATAGTGTCATTGCTTTGCATGAGCACCCTTGACAGAGTGAGAGAGAGAATCAGGGTGTGCACCGACGATACAGTGCAGCTATAGTGTCATTGCTTTGCATGAGCATTCTTACCATGGATAAGAATGTGCACCGGCGTGGGGAACGTGTCACTTGGACGACTGACTGGCATCCCTAACGAGGGATGTGTGACAGGAGTAGTAGTGGCCACGTCAGCATAAAGGTTTAGTTGCATGAGTTGAAGGGTAGAGGATGATATATAGTGAATTGAGGATGATTGTTGATTTTGAATGATGCATGTCTGTGACTGTTATTGTATTATATGCTATGAATCTTTTCCACTTATGATGATAGAACTGTTTCTTATCTCCCTATTTCTGTATTTTTGGTGTCTGTCTATTTTGTACGTTAGAAGACCATATGGACGACTATGTTACGGAGGAGATGGATGGAACCCCATATGAGACGGAGATGGTTGAAGAGTTGAACGACGTTCCGTATGAAGTTGACGTTGAAGAACAACCTACTGATGTTAATAATGTGGCGTAGTTAGTTTAAGGCCAGTGAGTCACATAAGGTGTTTTGTTTCAGTTAGTTATAAGCAGGTTGTGTAAAATAAAGGATACTTATATGTGTAATTATGTAATATAGTTTGATGTGTTTTATATTTGCATAAGTTATATAATTATTAATTAAGTTTTAATTTTTACGTATTTTCAACAGCAAGCGCGCGATTAAGTAAATAACTAATTAAGGATTTAATGTAATAATACAATGGGGCACAACGGGGTGTCTCATTTGGTGGTATCAGAGCAGTTCGATTCTAATCGGACTGTGAGGTCTAGGAAGTTGTTACTGGCCGTGTCTAGTTGAATCCACATCGGATTATAACTATGCTTAGAAGTTGGGTAGTGTGTCCGAACCCGATGCGATAATTAGCATTAGTATGGCATATGGTATTTATATACTTGTCTATGTGGTATTATATGTCATACTGATAAGAGCAAATGATTTCTTTTACAGAATC
The DNA here is from genome assembly GCA_030762895.1 of Sophora flavescens. Taxonomy (NCBI): domain Eukaryota; kingdom Viridiplantae; phylum Streptophyta; class Magnoliopsida; order Fabales; family Fabaceae; genus Sophora; species Sophora flavescens. The sequence continues at coordinate 108,421,023 of CM061066.1, read as the reverse complement.
ATGGCTCGTGGAAAAGGACGTCTGATTGACAGTAATGACAGAACTCCTGAAAGAATTGTGGGAGCTAACAATGTGGAAAATAATCATACCGGAAGTGGAGGAGAGTCATCTGAGACTCAAGATACTATGAAAAACATAGTTACTGCTCTGTTGTTACAAACACAGCAGAATGCTGAGATGCTACAGATGAACAAAGAACAGCAGGAACAACAGAACCAAAGGAGAGCTGCAGCAGATGAAGATGCCGGAATGGCTACTTTCCTGAAAGGGAAGCCACCTCAATTCCGAGGAGATTATGATCCAGAGAAGGCAGAATGGTGGATACAAGAGATCGAAAAGATATTCGATACCATGCGCTGCAGAGAGGATAGGAAAGTGACGTATGCTGCTTTCATGCTAACTGGAGGAGCAGAGTCTTGGTGGAGAGGCAAGCGAAGATTGCTGGATGCCGAAGGCAGAGTTATCAATTGGCAGCTGTTCGATGGATTGCTTTTGAGAAGTATTTTCCGCGTCTAGTTCGACGCGAGAAAGAAAGGGAATTCATGAGTCACAAACAGGGTAACATGACTGTTGGTGATTATGCATTCGAGGCTCTGATTAAGTATTCTGAATTTTATCAGAGATTCCCAGATGAAGATTGGCAATGTAGAAGGTTTGAGGAAGGACTCCGACATGAACTTCAGAGGGCTATAGTATCTCTTGATATCCAGAGTTTTCCAGAGCTAGTGGAACGATGCAGTGCAATCGAAAGTCTAGATCTGAGGCTAGCTAATGAGCAGAAACAATTAAGGAGTGGGGGTCCTACTCGACCGGGTTTTCAGAGGCGAGGAGGTAGTAACTCTCAATGGAGACAGAGACCGTATGCCGATCAGTGCAGACACCAGCACCAGCATCAGTGGTTAGAACTGGTCAACAGCAGCAAGGTTTATCTTGTTTCAGATGTGGAGGACCGCATTATCTTAGAGACTGCAGGGAGCGACCTGGTTGTTTTAATTGTGGGAAAATAGGACATATGGCCCGAGATTGCAGACAGCAGGCTAGGCGACCACCGATAGCTGCAGGAAGAGGAAATGGAGGCAATAGGGGTGGAGCTGGGAGAGGAGTTATATCAGCAGGGCAACAGGGAGCAAGACCTCAGGTCACTGGAAGAGTGTTTACCGTGAAGGGAGCCGAATCCTCTCAATCTGCTGATCTTATACAAGGTATGTGTTTGATAGCTGGTAGACTCTCGTACGTGTTATTTGACTCAGGCGCTACACATTCATTTATTTCGTATGAGTGTGTGGATCAATTAAAATTATCTGTTTCTCAATTACCTTATACTCTTACAATATCTACTCCAACTAGTAATCCTTTGACTACTATGTCTATTTGTTTACAGTGTCCTATAGTTGTTGAGGATAGAACATTTATTGTAGACCTTGTCTGTTTGCCTATGCAACAGATAGATGTTATTCTTGGCATGGATTGGCTTTCGGCTAACCATGTAATGCTAGACTGTTCTAGTAAGACCCTATCATTTCTTGAGTCTTCTAGTATAGTCACTGCCAATGAAGGAGTATCCATGAGGAGTGACGATTCTCGACAGTACGTGATGCTGTTCGCGGTGGAAACTATTGAGACCCCTAGTATAGATTCTATGCCTATCGTGAGAGAGTTTCCTGAAGTTTTCCCTCCCGACGTTCCAGGATTACCACCAGAACGAGAAGTGGAATTCACCATAGATCTTGTACCAGGGACAGGACCTATATCTATGGCGCCCTATCGGATGTCACCTATAGAATTGGCGGAGCTGAAGAAACAGTTGGATGATATGTTGGGAAAAGAATTCATAAGGCCGAGTGTTTCACCATGGGGAGCTCCAGTGTTGTTTGTTAAGAAGAAAGATGGAAGTGCTAGGTTGTGCACAGATTATAGACAGTTAAACAAGGTAACAATTAGGAATAAGTATCCGTTGCCTAGGATAGATGATCTGATGGATCAATTGAAAGGAGCCGCAGTATTTTCCAAGATTGATTTGAGATCTGGATACCATCAGATTAGAGTAAAGAAGGAAGATATACTAAAAACGGCTTTTAGAACAAGGTATGGACATTACGAGTATTTAGTTATGCCGTTCGGTGTGACTAATGCGCCAGCAGTGTTCATGGATTATATGAACAGGATATTTAGACCGTACCTTGATAAGTTTGTTGTTGTATTCATCGACGACATCCTTATCTATTCTCGTACATGGGAAGATCATGAGAAACATTTAAGGATAGTGCTGCAAGTTTTGAAGGATAGGCGACTTTATGCTAAACTTTCCAAGTGTGAGTTTTGGATGGAAGAAGTCCAATTTCTAGGACATGTGATCACCAAGGAAGGTATAGCAAGAGATCCAAAGAAAGGTTGAGGCAGTTCTTAAATGGGAACGGCCTAAGTCGATAAGTGAAGTACGAAGCTTTCTAGGGTTAGCTGGATATTATCGGAGGTTTATAGAGGGTTTCTCGAAGATTGCGTTGCCTATGACGCAGTTGTTGACGAGGAAAAATACAGCTTTTGTATGGACGGACAATTGTGAGCAGAGTTTCCAAAAGTCGAAGGAAAGGTTGACCACATCACCTGTGTTGACTTTACCGGATCCATTAGGACCGTTTGACGTTATCTTGTGATGCGTCATACCAAGGTTTAGGTTGTGTTCTAATGCAAGAGGGAAGAGTGGTGGCTTATGCTTCCCGACAATTGAGAATTCATGAGAGGAACTATCCGACTCATGATTTGGAATTAGCAGCCATAGTGTTCGCATTAAAAATATGGCGACACTTTCTATATGGAGCAAAATTTAATGTTTACAAAGTGACCATAAAAGTATGAAGTATCCGTTCGACCAAAAGGAGTTGAATATGAGACAACGAAGATGGATGGAGTTTATCAAAGATTATGAGTTTGATTTACTATACCATCCTGGGGAAGGCGAATGTAGTAGCGGATGCCTTGAGTAGGAAATCATTGCATGTGTCCGCAATGATGGTTAAAGAGTTGGAATTACTTGGAACAGTTCGAGAGATTTGAACTTAGGAATGGAGTTGGTTGAGGATAAAATTTGCTTAGGTATAATCACTATTAGTAGTGATTTTATGAGAGATCTTAAGGATAAACAGGCTCAGGATCCATATTTACAGGAGATAAGTAGAGGTATAGATGAAGGTAAAAATTCTGAGTTTAGTAGAGGAACAAATGGTGTACTGAGGTTTAGGGATAGAATATGCGTGCCCGAGGATTTAGAACTTAGGAAGTTGATATTAGAAGAAGCACATAAGAGTAAGTTGAGTATTCATCCTGGATCCACTAAAATGTATCAGGATCTCAAGAAATTGTTTTGGTGGACAAGGATGAAGAAAGAAGTAGCAGAGTATGTTTTATCTTGCCTAGTGTGTCAGAAGGCTAAGATAGAACATCAAAAGCCAGCTGGTTTATTGCAATCATTAGATATCCCAGAATGGAAATGGGATAGCATCGCTATGGATTTTGTGGTTGGACTACCACGAACTCCTAAGAGACATGATGCGATTTGGGTTATCATTGATAGGTTGACGAAGTGTGCTCACTTCTTACCTATGGGAGAAAGTTATAGTTTGGAGAAGTTGACCCAAATCTACATCAAAGAAATTGTTAGGTTGCATGGTGTGCCATCGAGCATTGTTTCAGACCGAGATCCTAGATTTACATCTAGATTTTGGAAATAGTTGCATCATGCTTTAGGGACCCAGTTGAGGATGAGTTCTGCTTACCATCCCCAAACAGATGGACAGTCAGAAAGGACGATTCAATCATTGGAGGACCTTTTAAGAGCTTGTGTTTTGGAACACACTGGCAGTTGGGATGAGTTCTTGCCATTGATTGAATTTACTTACAACAATAGTTTTCACAGTAGTATAGGGATGGCACCATATGAGGCTTTGTATGGTAGGAAGTGTAGGACACCGTTATGTTGGTATGAGATTGGTGAAAATCAAGTCTTTGATCCAGATGTGGTGCAACAGACTACGGAACAAGTTAGGAAGATAAGGGAAAAGATGAAGGAAGCACAGGATAGGCAAAGGAGCTACAAGAACAAGAGAAGGAGACCTTTAGAATTCCGGGGAGGGCGATCACCTGTTTTTGAGAGTCACTCCGAAGACCGGAATTGGCAGGGCTATCAAAACTAGAAAACTTACTCCTAGATTCATCGGACCTTTCCAGATTATTCGAAGGATTGGTCCAGTAGCTTATCATATTGCTTTACCACCTAACCTAGCAAACCTTCATGACGTCTTTCACGTGTCTCAGTTGAGAAAATATTATCCTGATCCTTCACATGTTATTGAGTCTGAGTCTATACAACTGCGAGAGAATCTAGAGTATGAGACTCTACCTGTAAGGATAGCAGATAAAGAGATTAAGGAGCTTCGTGGTAGACAAATTCCTTTGGTTAAGGTCATATGGGATGAAAATACTGGAGATGCTACTTGGGAACGTGAAGCAGATATGCAACAACGATATCCACATCTTTTCTGAAGTATGTAAATTTCGAGGACGAAATTTTTTTTTAAGAGGGGTAGTAATGTAACACCCCGATTTTTGCTGTTTTGTAATATCGGTAATAAATATATAAATATATATTTTTATCCGAGACTTAGAAAATGATTTTGGATAAACCAAGGTCATTTCCTTGTTATACTTATTTTCATAAGGTTACGGGGAAGTTTTTGGTTGAAAATTCAGACGGAAGCCGGTTTGCCGTTTTCTGTGTTTTCGCTGACAGTAAAAGTTTACTGCTCAGAAAACCAAATTTTAATTCGTGAACGAAAGACTTAAGTTTAGTATTTTATTTTCTACGATTCTGTATTGATAGAATTTTTTCAGAAAAAAATAAAATAATTTACGTTTTTCAGGCGGAACACGTAATCGGGTAGACGACGGAAGGGAAATTAGAGTTTCTAAGAGTGGATAGAGGGTTTATCTTAGGATTTTGAGATGATTCAATGGGATGAATCATATTTTTAAGTCTAGAAGGTTTTTCAGGGTTAAATAGAAAATTTCGAAATTTACGGTTAAGTCCCTGAACTTTCTGTAAATTACCCTTTTGTCCCTAAATTAGTTTTTTTTCGTTTTTTCAAGTGGATTGGGCTAGAATCCTTGTTTCTAACCTTAAATGGTCGTGGCTTAGAAGCCCAAACTTTTCTAGTTCATAGTTGAGTCCATAAAGCCCATTTAAGTTTCTTATCTTAGGTTTAAAGGCTTAAATCTTCAAGTGGGCCCCACAACAAACAAGAAAATGAAACTAAGCCCAAATGTGTCAAGCCCAAATACATAAGCCCATGAGAGAAGATGACTTTCTCATTTGATGGATGAATCAAGATTTTTCTAGAATGTTCCACACTTTTCTACATCATTCTTGGTTTTTCTTCAACATTCTAGATTATTCTCAAATGTTCTTGAATTTGTCTAAACTTATCCTTGACTCACCAAAATCAGCCAACTAAGTCAAAGATAAGCTAGCATTTAATGTGATTAAACTCATCATCATGACATTCTATTGTCTATTTGCAAACTAGTCCTTCAACTATTGGAATCTTTGCAATTTGGTCCTTGGAACTTAATTGCACTTTGATCCTTTTAACATGACAACTCATCTTCATCTAGATCCTTCTTGAGATGTCGCCACTCACACTATAAATACCCTCCTCTCACTTTTCATTTAGTTCTTTGGTTAGTTGTCTTCTAAAACTCTAAAGTTCTAAGTTCTTAGTTCTAAGTTTCTCAAAGCAAGTTCTTGGATTGTCTTCATCATTGATTCTCAAGAGGTAAATCCTAATCTTTGTCTTAAATCATGTCTATGTTCTTTAGATAGTTTCTTGATTCAAGACTTATATCATGGTGGTTCATCATTTTCAAGTTTCAAACCCTAGAACTTTGAAAAATCATAATAAATCCTAGGAAAATCTAATGATGATGAAACTACTTTCTATCTTCTAGATATCATGTCTACTATCTAAATCCAAGAGCATGAAGCAATCAAAAATTTCTTTCTTGAAAACCTAGCCTTGGCCGAATCTATCAAAGTAGGTTTGGTAGAGTTTTTGTTCATGGTTTTCATTAATGATCTTGTTAATCAAGCTATTAGTATATATGATTAATAAATCCAAGTTGGTTTATTAAACTAAGAACCCTAACCCTAAGATTATGTTGAGGCCGAATCTATGTATAAAAGAGTTAGAAAGTTTTGAGTTTCAACTTTAGTTGTTTAGTCACTAATCAATGATTTAGGTTAATCAAGGATCATTAATCTATGACTTAATCATGATTAGGAATTTTAAGGATTTTGAACCCTAAAAGTCAGCCCTTGGCCAAAACCCTAACCCTAAAGGTTAGAGGATTTTGTTTCAAATTTTAGTCTTGTAATAAGTAATCTATGTTAGTTAAGACTCTAGTAATTAGGATCCAAAAGATGACATTAAGAAGATAATCCTAAACCTATTTCTAAGTCTTGGCCGAACCTAACCCTAAAGTGTCATAGATGGGTGTTAATTGATTAATTATAATTATGTTGTTTGGTTGAAGGTGATTGTGTTAACTCGTGGCGGGATAACGAGGATCGTTGTGTACGTGTTTTCGGTGCAAACTCAGGTGGGAGAAAGAACCATTCCATCGTCGGAATCGATAAGTAGTATATAATTTATAATAATGGTGTAGGGCGACCTAAACCCTACTAGTGGTCGAGTAATCGACAATACCAAAATCGTATTGGAACCTTTTTCGTAAAACCAATGACGATTTGGGAATTGTAGGTTTATCGCCTTAGGTTGATTATTCATATTTGAGGATGTTTGAATTATTTACTTTTGACTGTTTGTGATACGCTGGTTGAGGTATTCCATCTGCATGTGACGTATTGTTTCGGTGTTTGAATAATTATGATATTGAGGATGTTTGCTGTATGTCACGGCCGTGATGGCTGTCATGGCCAGGCCGTGACAGGTTCTGTGTTGTAGGATTCTTGTCTTTGTTGTCTGTCACGGCCGTGATGGCTATCACGGCCAGGCCGTGACAGAGTCTGACTTTGTTATTTATTTGGTTGAACTATTATGATTTGGTTGTGATAAATTGCCTTATATGATATTGAGATATTTGAATATTCTGTTGATTAATGTGTTATGCATGATCTGCCTGGGTTTGATACTATGCTTAGATGATTTTAAGGAAAGATAAATATTGCTCGGAGGTATTTTGTTGGGGTGAGAGTTTTGAATATGAATTAGAAGTGCCTCGCTATTATGGTATAGAAGTAATGTGATATAGTATGTAAGTGGAGGTTATGAGGAAAAGCTTGAGGTACTAGGTTGTTATTGATAAAAGTCAGTGAGAATCATATGTTGCATTGGTGTTCATAACCGTATTTGAGATACACGAGGTCCGAAGTTCTCGTGGACTGTTCCAAATTAGAATTTAGGTTGTGCAACTATAGTGTCATTGCTTTGCATGAGCACCCTTGACAGAGTGAGAGAGAGAATCAGGGTGTGCACCGACGATACAGTGCAGCTATAGTGTCATTGCTTTGCATGAGCATTCTTACCATGGATAAGAATGTGCACCGCGTGGGGAACGTGTCACTTGGACGATCGACCGGCATCCCTAACGAGGGATGTGTGACAGAGTAGTAGTGGCCACGTCGAAGATAAAGGTTTAGTTGCATGAGTTGAAGGGTAGAGGATGATATATAGTGAATTGAGGATGATTGTTGATTTTGAATGATGCATGTCTCGTGGATCGTTATTGTATTATATGCTATGAATCTTTTCCACTTATGATGATAGAACTGTTTCTTATCTCCCTATTTCTGTATTTTTGGTGTCTGTCTATTTTGTACGTTAGAAGACCATATGGACGACTATGTTACGGAGAGAGATGGATGGAACCCCATATGAGACGGAGATGGTTGAAGAGTTGAACGGCGTTAAGTATGAAGTTGACGTTGAAGAACAACCTACGATGTTAATAATGTGGCGTAGTTAGTTTAAGGCCGATGAGTCACATAAGGTGTTTTGTTTCGATTAGTTATAAGCGAGGTTGTGTAAAATAAAGGATACTTATATGTGTAATTATGTAATATAGTTTGATGTGTTTTATATTTGCATAAGTTATATAATTATTAATTAAGTTTTAATTTTTACGTATTTTCAACAAAGCAAGCGCGATTAAGTAAATAACTAATTAAGGATTTAATGTAATAATACAATGGGGCACAACGGGGTGTCTCATTTGGTGGTATCGAGAGTTTCGATTCTAATCGGATTGTGAGGTCTAGGAAGTTGTTCTTGGCCGTGTCTAGTTGAATCCACATCGGATTATAACTATGCTTAGAAGTTGGGTAGTGTGTCCGAACCCGATGCGATAATTAGCATTAGTATGGCATATGGTATTTATATACTTGTCTATGTGGTATTATATGTCATATCGATAAGAGCAAATGATTTCTTTTACGTAATCATGGCTCGTGGAAAAGGACGTCCGATTGACGATGAATGACAGAACTCCCGAAAGAATTGTGGGAGCTAACAATGTGGAAAATAATCATACCGGAAGGGGAGGAGAGTCCTCTGAGACTCAAGATACTATGAAAAACATAGTTCTTGCCTTGTTGTTACAAACACAGCGAGAATCTTGAGATGCTACTGAGATGAACAAAGAACAAGCAGGAACAACGAGAACCAAAGGAGAGTCTGCAGCGAGATGAAGATGCCGGAATGGCTACTTTCTGAAAGGGAAGCCACCTCAATTCCGAGGAGATTATGATCCGAGAGAAGGCAGAATGGTGGATACAAGAGATCGAAAAGATATTCGATACCATGCGCTGCAGAGAGGATAGGAAAGTGACGTATGCTGCTTTCATGCTAACTGGAGGAGCAGAGTCTTGGTGGAGAGGCAAGCGAAGATTGCTGGATGTTAAGGCGAAGCGAGTTATCAACCGCGCAGCTGTTCGATGGATGTTTTCTTTGAGAAGTATTTTCCGCATCTAGTTCGACGCGAGAAAGAAAGGGAATTCATGAGTCTCAAACAGGGCAACATGACTGTTGGTGATTATGCATCACGATTCGAGGCTCTGATTAAGTATTCTGAATTTTATCAGAGATTCCCAGATGAAGATTGGCAATGTAGAAGGTTTGAGGAAGGACTCCGACATGAACTTCAGAGGGCTATAGTATCTCTTGATATCCAGAGTTTTCCAGAGCTAGTGGAACGATGCAGTGCAATCGAAAGTCTAGATCTGAGGCTAGCTAATGAGCAGAAACAATTAAGGAGTGGGGGTCCTACTCGACCGGGTTTTCAGAGGCGAGGAGGTAGTAACTCTCAATGGAGACAGAGACCGTATGCCGATCAGTCACATACACCAAAGACCAAAGATCAGTGGTTAGAACTGGTCAACAGCAGCAAGGTTTATCTTGTTTCAGATGTGGAGGACCGCATTATCTTAGAGACTGCAGGGAGCGACCTGGTTGTTTTAATTGTGGGAAAATAGGACATATGGCCCGAGATTGCAGACAGCAGGCTAGGCGACCACCGATAGCTGCAGGAAGAGGAAATGGAGGCAATAGGGGTGGAGCTGGGAGAGGAGTTATATCAGCAGGGCAACAGGGAGCAAGACCTCAGGTCACTGGAAGAGTGTTTACCGTGAAGGGAGCCGAATCCTCTCAATCTGCTGATCTTATACAAGGTATGTGTTTGATAGCTGGTAGACTCTCGTACGTGTTATTTGACTCAGGCGCTACACATTCATTTATTTCGTATGAGTGTGTGGATCAATTAAAATTATCTGTTTCTCAATTACCTTATACTCTTACAATATCTACTCCAACTAGTAATCCTTTGACTACTATGTCTATTTGTTTACAGTGTCCTATAGTTGTTGAGGATAGAACATTTATTGTAGACCTTGTCTGTTTGCCTATGCAACAGATAGATGTTATTCTTGGCATGGATTGGCTTTCGGCTAACCATGTAATGCTAGACTGTTCTAGTAAGACCCTATCATTTCTTGAGTCTTCTAGTATAGTCACTGCCAATGAAGGAGTATCCATGAGGAGTGACGATTCTCGACAGTACGTGATGCTGTTCGCGGTGGAAACTATTGAGACCCCTAGTATAGATTCTATGCCTATCGTGAGAGAGTTTCCTGAAGTTTTCCCTCCCGACGTTCCAGGATTACCACCAGAACGAGAAGTGGAATTCACCATAGATCTTGTACCAGGGACAGGACCTATATCTATGGCGCCCTATCGGATGTCACCTATAGAATTGGCGGAGCTGAAGAAACAGTTGGATGATATGTTGGGAAAAGAATTCATAAGGCCGAGTGTTTCACCATGGGGAGCTCCAGTGTTGTTTGTTAAGAAGAAAGATGGAAGTGCTAGGTTGTGCACAGATTATAGACAGTTAAACAAGGTAACAATTAGGAATAAGTATCCGTTGCCTAGGATAGATGATCTGATGGATCAATTGAAAGGAGCCGCAGAATTTTCCAAGATTGATTTGAGATCTGGATACCATCAGATTAGAGTAAAGAAGGAAGATATACTAAAAACGGCTTTTAGAACAAGGTATGGACATTACGAGTATTTAGTTATGCCGTTCGGTGTGACTAATGCGCCAGCAGTGTTCATGGATTATATGAACAGGATATTTAGACCGTACCTTGATAAGTTTGTTGTTGTATTCATCGACGACATCCTTATCTATTCTCGTACATGGGAAGATCATGAGAAACATTTAAGGATAGTGCTGCAAGTTTTGAAGGATAGGCGACTTTATGCTAAACTTTCCAAGTGTGAGTTTTGGATGGAAGAAGTCCAATTTCTAGGACATGTGATCACCAAGGAAGGTATAGCAAGAGATCCAAAGAAAGGTTGAGGCAGTTCTTAAATGGGAACGGCCTAAGTCAGTAAGTGAAGTACGAAGCTTTCTAGGGTTAGCTGGATATTATCGGAGGTTTATAGAGGGTTTCTCGAAGATTGCGTTGCCTATGACGCAGTTGACGAGGAAAAATACAGCTTTTGTATGGACGGACAATTGTGAGCAGAGTATCCAAAAGTCAAGGAAAGGTTGACCACATCACCTGTGTTGACTTTTTACCGGATCCATTAGGACCGTTTGACGATATCTTGTGATGCGTCATACCAAGGTTTAGGTTGTGTTCTAATGCAAGAGGGAAGAGTGGTGGCTTATGCTTCCCGACAATTGAGAATTCATGAGAGGAACTATCCGACTCATGATTTGGAATTAGCAGCCATAGTGTTCGCATTAAAAATATGGCGACACTTTCTATATGGAGCAAAATTTAATGTTTACAGTGACCATAAAAGTCTGAAGTATCTGTTCGACCAAAAGGAGTTGAATATGAGACAACGAAGATGGATGGAGTTTATCAAAGATTATGAGTTTGATTTACTATACCATCCTGGGAAGGCGAATGTAGTAGCGGATGCCTTGAGTAGGAAATCATTGCATGTGTCCGCAATGATGGTTAAAGAGTTGGAATTACTGGAACAGTTCAGAGATTTGAACTTAGGAATGGAGTTGGTTGAGGATAAAATTTGCTTAGGTATGATCACTATTAGTAGTGATTTTATGAGAGATCTTAAGGATAAACAGGCTCAGGATCCATATTTACAGGAGATAAGTAGAGGTATAGATGAAGGTAAAAATTCTGAGTTTAGTAGAGGAACAAATGGTGTACTGAGGTTTAGGGATAGAATATGTGTGCCCGAGGATTTAGAACTTAGGAAGTTGATATTAGAAGAAGCACATAAGAGTAAGTTGAGTATTCATCCTGGATCCACTAAAATGTATCAGGATCTCAAGAAATTGTTTTGGTGGACAAGGATGAAGAAAGAAGTAGCAGAGTATGTTTTATCTTGCCTAGTGTGTCAGAAGGCTAAGATAGAACATCAAAAGCCAGCTGGTTTATTGCAATCATTAGATATCCCAGAATGGAAATGGGATAGCATCGCTATGGATTTTGTGGTTGGACTACCACGAACTCCTAAGAGACATGATGCGATTTGGGTTATCATTGATAGGTTGACGAAGTGTGCTCACTTCTTACCTATGGGAGAAAGTTATAGTTTGGAGAAGTTGACCCAAATCTACATCAAAGAAATTGTTAGGTTGCATGGTGTGCCATCGAGCATTGTTTCAGACCGAGATCCTAGATTTACATCTAGATTTTGGAAATAGTTGCATCATGCTTTAGGGACCCAGTTGAGGATGAGTTCTGCTTACCATCCCCAAACAGATGGACAGTCAGAAAGGACGATTCAATCATTGGAGGACCTTTTAAGAGCTTGTGTTTTGGAACACACTGGCAGTTGGGATGAGTTCTTGCCATTGATTGAATTTACTTACAACAATAGTTTTCACAGTAGTATAGGGATGGCACCATATGAGGCTTTGTATGGTAGGAAGTGTAGGACACCGTTATGTTGGTATGAGATTGGTGAAAATCAAGTCTTTGATCCAGATGTGGTGCAACAGACTACGGAACAAGTTAGGAAGATAAGGGAAAAGATGAAGGAAGCACAGGATAGGCAAAGGAGCTACAGTAACAAGAGAAGGAGACCTTTAGAATTCCAGGAGGGCGATCACGTGTTTTTGAGAGTCACTCCGAAGACCGGAATTGGCAGGGCTATCAAAACTAGAAAACTTACTCCTAGATTCATCGGACCTTTCCGCATTATTCGAAGGATTGGTCCAAAGCTTATCATATTGCTTTACCACCTAACCTAGCAAACCTTCATGACGTCTTTCACGTGTCTCAGTTGAGAAAATATTATCCTGATCCTTCACATGTTATTGAGTCTGAGTCTATACAACTGCGAGAGAATCTAGAGTATGAGACTCTACCTGTAAGGATAGCAGATAAAGAGATTAAGGAGCTTCGTGGTAAACAAATTCCTTTGGTTAAGGTCATATGGGATGAAAATACTGGAGATGCTACTTGGGAACGTGAAGCAGATATGCAACAACGATATCCACATCTTTTCTGAAGTATGTAAATTTCGAGGACGAAATTTTTTTTTAAGAGGGGTAGTAATGTAACACCCCGATTTTTGCTGTTTTGTAATATCGGTAATAAATATATAAATATATTTTTTTTATCCGAGACTTAGAAAATGATTTTGGATAAACCAAGGTCATTTCCTTGTTATACTTATTTTCATAAGGTTACGGGGAAGTTTTTGGTTGAAAATTCAGACGGAAGCCGGTCTGCCGTTTTCTGTGTTTTCGCTGACAGTAAAAGTTTACTGCTCAGAAAACCAAATTTTAATTCGTGAACGAAAGACTTAAGTTTAGTATTTTATTTTCTACGATTCTGTATTGATAGAATTTTTTCAGAAAAAAATAAAATAATTTACGTTTTTCAGGCGGAACACGTAATCGGGTAGACGACGGAAGGGAAATTAGAGTTTCTAAGAGTGGATAGAGGGTTTATCTTAGGATTTTGAGATGATTCAATGGGATGAATCATATTTTTAAGTCTAGAAGGTTTTTCAGGGTTAAATAGAAAATTTCGAAATTTTACGGTTAAGTCCCTGAACTTTCTGTAAATTACCCTTTTGTCCCTAAATTAGTTTTTTTCGTTTTTTCAAGTGGATTGGGCTAGAATCCTTGTTTCTAACCTTAAATGGTCGTGGCTTAGAAGCCCAAACTTTTCTAGTTCATAGTTGAGTCCATAAAGCCCATTTAAGTTTCTTATCTTAGGTTTAAAGGCTTAAATCTTCAAGTGGGCCCCACAACAAACAAGAAAATGAAACTAAGCCCAAATGTGTCAAGCCCAAATACATAAGCCCATGAGAGAAGATGACTTTCTCATTTGATGGATGAATCAAGATTTTTCTAGAATGTTCCACACTTTTCTACATCATTCTTGGTTTTTCTTCAACATTCTAGATTATTCTCAAATGTTCTTGAATTTGTCTAAACTTATCCTTGACTCACCAAAATCAGCCAACTAAGTCAAAGATAAGCTAGCATTTAATGTGATTAAACTCATCATCATGACATTCTATTGTCTATTTGCAAACTAGTCCTTCAACTATTGGAATCTTTGCAATTTGGTCCTTGGAACTTAATTGCACTTTGATCCTTTTAACATGACAACTCATCTTCATCTAGATCCTTCTTGAGATGTCGCCACTCACACTATAAATACCCTCCTCTCACTTTTCATTTAGTTCTTTGGTTAGTTGTCTTCTAAAACTCTAAAGTTCTAAGTTCTTAGTTCTAAGTTTCTCAAAGCAAGTTCTTGGATTGTCTTCATCATTGATTCTCAAGAGGTAAATCCTAATCTTTGTCTTAAATCATGTCTATGTTCTTTAGATAGTTTCTTGATTCAAGACTTATATCATGGTGGTTCATCATTTTCAAGTTTCAAACCCTAGAACTTTGAAAAATCATAATAAATCCTAGGAAAATCTAATGATGATGAAACTACTTTCTATCTTCTAGATATCATGTCTACTATCTAAATCCAAGAGCATGAAGCAATCAAAAATTTCTTTCTTGAAAACCTAGCCTTGGCCGAATCTATCAAAGTAGGTTTGGTAGAGTTTTTGTTCATGGTTTTCATTAATGATCTTGTTAATCAAGCTATTAGTATATATGATTAATAAATCCAAGTTGGTTTATTAAACTAAGAACCCTAACCCTAAGATTATGTTGAGGCCGAATCTATGTATAAAAGAGTTAGAAAGTTTTGAGTTTCAACTTTAGTTGTTTAGTCACTAATCAATGATTTAGGTTAATCAAGGATCATTAATCTATGACTTAATCATGATTAGGAATTTTAAGGATTTTGAACCCTAAAAGTCAGCCCTTGGCCAAAACCCTAACCCTAAAGGTTAGAGGATTTTGTTTCAAATTTTAGTCTTGTAATAAGTAATCTATGTTAGTTAAGACTCTAGTAATTAGGATCCAAAAGATGACATTAAGAAGATAATCCTAAACCTATTTCTAAGTCTTGGCCGAACCTAACCCTAAAGTGTCATAGATGGGTGTTAATTGATTAATTATAATTATGTTGTTTGGTTGAAGGTGATTGTGTTAACTCGTGGCGGGATAACGAGGATCGTTGTGTACGTGTTTTCGGTGCAAACTCAGGTGGGAGAAAGAACCATTCCATCGTCGGAATCGATAAGTAGTATATAATTTATAATAATGGTGTAGGGCGACCTAAACCCTACTAGTGGTCGAGTAATCGACAATACCAAAATCGTATTGGAACCTTTTTCGTAAAACCAATGACGATTTGGGAATTGTAGGTTTATCGCCTTAGGTTGATTATTCATATTTGAGGATGTTTGAATTATTTACTTTTGACTGTTTGTGATACGCTGGTTGAGGTATTCCATCTGCATGTGACGTATTGTTTCGGTGTTTGAATAATTATGATATTGAGGATGTTTGCTGTATGTCACGGCCGTGATGGCTGTCATGGCCAGGCCGTGACAGGTTCTGTGTTGTAGGATTCTTGTCTTTGTTGTCCCGTCACAGGCCGTGATGGCTATCACGGCCAGGCCGTGACAGAGTCTGACTTTGTTATTTATTTGGTTGAACTATTATGATTTGGTTGTGATAAATTGCCTTATATGATATTGAGATATTTGAATATTCTGTTGATTAATGTGTTATGCATGATCTGCCTGGGTTTGATACTATGCTTAGATGATTTTAAGGAAAGATAAATATTGCTCGGAGGTATTTTGTTTGGGTGAGAGTTTTGAATATGAATTAGAAGTGCCTCGCTATTATGGTATAGAAGTAATGTGATATAGTATGTAAGTGGAGGTTATGAGGAAAAGCTTGAGGTACTAGGTTGTTATTGATAAAAGTCAGTGAGAATCATATGTTGCATTGGTGTTCATAACCGTGTATTTGAGATACACGAGGTCCGAAGTTCTCGTGGACCGTTCCAAATTAGAATTTAGGTTGTGCAACTATAGTGTCATTGCTTTGCATGAGCACCCTTGACAGAGTGAGAGAGAGAATCAGGGTGTGCACCGACGATACAAAGTGCAGCTATAGTGTCATTGCTTTGCATGAGCATTCTTACCATGGATAAGAATATGCACCGCGTGGGGAACGTGTCACTTGGACGATCGGATCGGCATCCCTAACGAGGGATGTGTGACGAAGAGTAGTAGTGGCCACGTCAAAGCATAAAGGTTTAGTTGCATGAGTTGAAGGGTAGAGGATGATATATAGTGAATTGAGGATGATTGTTGATTTTGAATGATGCATGTCTCGGATCAGTATTGTATTATATGCTATGAATCTTTTCCACTTATGATGATAGAACTGTTTCTTATCTCCCTATTTCTGTATTTTTGGTGTCTGTCTATTTTGTACGTTAGAAGACCATATGGACGACTATGTTACGGAGGAGATGGATGGAACCCCATATGAGACGGAGATGGTTGAAGAGTTGAACGACGTTCCGTATGAAGTTGACGTTGAAGAACAACCTACTGATGTTAATAATGTGGCGTAGTTAGTTTAAGGCCAGTGAGTCACATAAGGTGTTTTGTTTCAGTTAGTTATAAGCAGGTTGTGTAAAATAAAGGATACTTATATGTGTAATTATGTAATATAGTTTGATGTGTTTTATATTTGCATAAGTTATATAATTATTAATTAAGTTTTAATTTTTACGTATTTTCAACAGTAAGCGCGCGATTAAGTAAATAACTAATTAAGGATTTAATGTAATAATACAATGGGGCACAACGGGGTGTCTCATACACACCCACAATATGGTATGATGGTGGTTAGTCTCCTCCATACCTCTTGTAGCTCACCTAAGATCAGGCAAATTGATGATGGTTATCCCCCTTGGAGGTCACGGTTTTGGAAGAGAAAGGACCTAGCAAGACAACACCATTCAACATTGATAAGCCTCTGGCTTATCTAGTTTTATAACTAGATGGACTGTGGTTTCCGTGCTAATTATTCGAGTTCAATCTCGTTTTCGCCCAAATTTGATTTGTTTTATTCCTAAGTAGACTTTGACTCGTTCTAGGCATTTTTAGTAGTTTTTAGTCTATTTTGAATAGAATTACGCTTTTTGTTTCTTTTTATTGTTTCAGGTTAGAGGTGAAGCTCCGAGAGTCAAGGAAAGTCAAGAAACAGTTGAAATATCCATTCTGGAGATACTCGCCTCGCGAAAGTATTCTCGCCTCGCGACCCTGAAGACCAGCTGAGCAGCAACAGTCATCAATTCTGTCTCGCCTCGCGAGTCACCAGCTCGCCTCGCGAACCTGAAGGCCTGACTGTGCTAGAGCAGTCATCCTTTAGGTCTCGCCTCGCCAATCACAGTTCACCTTGCGATCCTTAAAACTCAGGATGGAGCCAAAACTGAAATTCTCCCCGCGAGAGGATGCTCGCCTCGCGAGAGTCCAAGTTGAATGCGCGCCAATTTTAATGTTCGCCTCGCGAGAGGCTGTTCGCCTCGCGAGCGAGCGCAGAATCAGAACTCTATATACTGTTGTTTCAGATCAGAACAAGGGGATCCGAATCCTAGTTTCAGCCACTGTTTTAGATCAGTTTTGTTACGAGTTCTTGTTACTCTGGAGCTGCGTCTCCCTTTTTATTTTCTTAGTTTACTATGGTGATTATGTCGGATTGTTTGTGTGTCGTCACGGGCATGAGGAACTAATCCCCTCGTCTAGGGAATCAATGAAGCCACCCATGGCGGTATAGTGTTCATGTGATGTATTTTTTCTCCCCTTTTCTCAATTGATGTTTTCCAATTCTGATTTGATTGTGTTGATCATATGCATGCGTGATTGACTTGTTAACGTTGATGAGGCTTAGTCAGCAATTCGCGTTTAGAACTTGAATTGGGATCACTAATTGAATATTGCACGAGAGTGAGTAGGAGATTAGTGCAACCTTATAGGGAACAAGAATTAATAGAGTTTGATGATTAGGGTTATGAGACCTAGTAAGTAATTAACTCAATCGTCGAATACGTCCTATTGAGCGCGACAGTGGATATAGGAGAATTTGGGGGGTCCCGGTTGACATTGTAATTGAACTTAGGGAGGAATTCATCATCACTTGGGTACTATGCATGATTGGGTAGGTGGATTTGAGACCCTAGATATTTTAATATCAGATTTTAATACCTTAGTTTTATTTGATTTGTTATTTGAATTGCGATCTTAAGCTCTCTCTCTCACAACCACTTTCCTCGCTTGACCAACGTATCTAATTTCCCGCGAATTGGTAGAATTGGTGTCCCAATCCTTATGTTCGACCTCGGTAAATTCTTACCGTGTTATTTTATTACTTGCGACGACCCGGTACACTTGCCGGTGACTCATCAAGTTTTTGGCGCCGTTGCCGGGGATTGGCACAACCAATTTTCCTAATTTTTAGGGAATTTGATTAATTGGTTAAGTTGATTTTATTTTTATTTTTATTTTTATTTTTCTGTTATTTATTTATTATTTCTCTCTACTTCTTTGATTCCACTTGGTCTTGCCCTGTTTTTGTATGCGAGGTACCCTTTCATAAGAGGACCTGCTATTTGATTCGGAGATCACCAAGACCGAGAAGCGCTTAAGGAAGGAAGTCAAAGAATGAAAGAGGGTTGAAGCGAGTAATCTTGAGAGGATGGAAGAAGAAAATCCTCCCCCTCCTCCTCCTCCTCGTTACAAGCCTCTCTTCGAGTACAGTCTACCCAACTTGGGTGATTGTGATTCTTCCATCGTGAGAGGCAACCTCAATACAGACTCCTTCAGAGTGGAAGGATGTGTCACAGCCTATATCCGTGAAAATCAGTTTGATGGGAGTGGCAGACAAGACCCTCACAGGCACATCACCCACTTCCTTGAAGCTTGTGACTTGCAGAAGACAAGAGGTGTTTCTCAGGATGAGTTCCGCTTGCGGCTATTCCCTCTCTCTCTTAGGGATGTCGCTCGCGATTGGTTTGACAGCTTGGATAGGAACAGTATCAGAACTTGGGAGCAAATGGCACAAAAGTTCCTAACTAAGTATTTTCCTCCTCAGAAAGCGGCACAAGCAAGAGTAGCCGTTACATCTTTCAGACAGACAGAGGATGAAACTTTTAATGAAGCTTGGGAGAGGTACAATGTGCTCTTGAGAAGATGTCCTTCAGCTTTCTTTGACCCGGTCTCCAAAGTTCAACATTTCTTTAACGGGTTGAGGGGACGCTATCAGATGAATTGTGATGCCGCAGCTGGCGGTTCCTTTTCCTTTTTATCAGCTGAGGATGGATGGGCATTATTAGAGAAGATGTCGTACAATGACTACAACCGTGGTAGGGAAACCTCAAGTGGAGTTAGTTCTGCAACAATGGAAGCCATTCTAGAGCAAGTTAAATCGTTGAAGATACAAGTTGCGACTTTGTCAGAGAACAAGAAGGTTAATGCTATACACGAGGGAATGCCTCCTGGTTGTGATAATTCTAATGGAAATCATGACATTCAGAGCTGTCCGTTCAACTTCTCTCGAGAACATGTGGACTCATGCCACAATTTCTATGACAGTGTGCCCCAGAACAACTATCAGAGGAACAGACAGAATGACTACAGTCAGAATCAGAATAGGGGATATATGAGGAGAGACCATCCGGGTTTCGTTTGGAGTAATGCTAGTGGTGGTCTAGCCAGGTAACAACAACCTCAACAAGATCTGAGGCCAAACATTGGAATCCAGCAGCACAATACTCAGCAGGCCCTTCCGGGGCCTAATCAGTTGCAAATAACAGATGGTGGAAGGCAACCTTGGGAGTTGGGTTTTGAGAAGATGAATGCGGCAATGGAAAAGATGGTAATCAACACAGGCGCAGCCATTGATAAGTTGGCAACTCACACGGGGTCAGCAATTCAGAATCTAGAGATGCAGATAGCTCAGCTCGCAAAGCAACTAAATGAGCGTCCCCCAGGCACTTTCCCAGGTGATACCGAGAACAACCCTAAGAACCATTGCAATGTCATAACAACTAGAAGCGGTAGGGTGTTGGGATCTAACAGGGGTGCAACCAGTTTAGAGGAAGACAAGGCCCCGGAACAACCACATGTTGAGGAAGAGCAACCTGAGAAAGAGGAGTTGGCAAGTGACAAGGCACCAGAGCAAAGGGGAAGGCTGAAGCTTGTGGATG
Organism: Sophora flavescens; assembly: GCA_030762895.1. Taxonomy (NCBI): domain Eukaryota; kingdom Viridiplantae; phylum Streptophyta; class Magnoliopsida; order Fabales; family Fabaceae; genus Sophora; species Sophora flavescens. The sequence continues at coordinate 108,400,820 of CM061066.1, read as the reverse complement.
AAGAGTTCCGAAAGAAGAAGTGGGTTGAACCCCAAGACCTCCCGCCCTACATGAAGGTACCGTATCCTGAAAGATTGAAGAAGCCTCAACAGGATAAGCAGTTCAACAAATTCCTTGATGTCTTCCGCAAACTTCAGATTAACATTCCATTTGCGGATGCTTTGGAACAGATGCCATCTTATGCTCGGTTTATGAAGGAGCTTCTCTCCAAGAAGCAGAAAATAGTGGATGAGGAAATGGTTGCTTTGACCGAGGAGTGTAGTGCCATTCTTCAAAGAAAACTACCTCCAAAGTTGAAGGATCCCGGTTCTTTTTCTATACCATGCACCATTGGGGAGATGACTCTTGGGAAGGCATTGTGTGATCTAGGGGCAAGCATCAACTTGATGCCCCTCTCTATGATGAAGAAATTGGGGATCAAAGAAGTCAAGGATACACGGATGTCACTCCAACTAGCTGATCGTTCTATAAAATATCCTTATGGGGTGGTCGAAGACTTGTTAGTGAAGGTGGACAAGTTCATATTTCCGGCGGACTTTGTGGTTCTTGATATGGATGAAGATGCTGAGATCCCTCTCATATTGGGTAGGCCTTTCTTGGCCACTGGGCGTGCCTTGATAGATGTGCAAGAAGGGAAACTCACTATAAGGGTGCAAGATGAGAATGTAGTCTTCAATGTCTTCGAAGCAATGAAGCACCCCATTGAGAGGTCGGATGTGTATCGAGTGGATATGGTGGATTCGATTGTCAAGGCAAAGGCCACTAGAGAAGCCCATGGTTCTTCACTTGCACAAGTGTTGGTAAAATCCCATGATGATGATAGTGAGGAAGAAGACCCTTTGGGGGATGAGGACTATCTTGAGTGCTTGAAACACATGGAAGCCTTACCGAGTCTCCCAAGGGATGAATGTGCAAAGGAAAAGCTCAACAAGGAAAGAATGGAGGAAGATAACAAGGCACCGGAGTTGAAGCAACTCCCAACCCACTTAAGGTATGCATTCTTGGGGGAGAATGGACAACATCCGGTAATCATTAGCAATGCCTTGAAAAAAGATGAAGAAGAGAAGCTATTGAGAGTTCTTAGGGAACACAAATCCGCCATTGGGTGGAAGATTTCGGACCTAAAAGGTATAAGCCCCTCCCTATGCATGCATAAGATTTTGATGGAGGATGATCATAAGCCGGTGGTTTAACCACAAAGACGGTTAAATCCCATCATGAAAGAAGTCATGTAGTAAAGAAGTGATTAAACTGTTGGATGCCGGAATCATCTATCCAATCTCGGATAGTAAATGGGTTAGTCCAATTCATGTGGTCCCAAAGAAAGGAGGCACAACAGTGGTGGTCAATGAAAGCAATGAATTGATCCCAAATAGGACCATCACGGGGTGGAGAGTATGTATCGACTATAGAAAGCTAAATGAATCCACAAGGAAAGATCACTTCCCTCTTCCCTTCATTGATCAAATGCTAGAAAGGTTAGCCGGACATGAATACTATTGTTTTTTGGATGGTTACTCCGGCTATAATCAAATTGTGGTAGATCCTCAAGATCAAGAGAAGACGGCTTTCACGTGTCCCTATGGAGTCTTTGCCTATAGGAGGATGCCCTTTGGATTGTGCAACGCTCCTGCTACTTTCCAAAGGTGCATGCTTTCTATTTTCTCGGACATGGTGGAGAAATGCATTGAGGTGTTCATGGATGACTTCTCGGTCTTTGGGACCTCATATGACAATTGCTTGCAGAACTTGACTTTGGTGCTTAAAAGGTGCCAAGAGACTAACCTTGTGCTCAATTGGGAGAAATGCCACTTCATGGTCAAGGAAGGTATAGTCTTGGGGCACAAAATCTCCCAAAGGGGGATTGAAGTTGATAAAGCAAAGATTGAGTTGATTGAGAAGCTTCCCCCACCAACCAATGTAAAGGGTGAGGAGTTTTTTGGGGCATGCCGGATTCTACCGGAGATTCATCAAGGACTTCTCCAAAATCGCAAAGCCACTTTGTGACCTTCTTGTGAAGGATGTATCGTTTGAGTTTAATGCTTCTTGTTTAAATGCCTTCACTATTTTGAAAAATATTCTTGTCACCGCACCCATAATCACTGCGCCTAATTGGAATTTACCTTTTGAAATCATGTGTGATGCTAGTGATTATGCGGTGGGGGCTGTTTTGGGGCAAAGGGTGGAAAAATAAGCTCATGTCATTTATTATGCAAGTAAAGTTTTGAATGAGGCACAAGCTAATTATTCTACCATTGAAAAAGAACTACTTGCTGTGGTTTTTGCTTTAGATAAGTTTAGATCCTACATTGTGGGGTCTAAGATTGTTGTTTACACTGATCATGCGGCCATAAAACACTTGATGACAAAACAAGAGGCCAAACCTAGATTAATACGGTGGATTCTTCTTTTGCAGGAATTTGATCTCGAGATTAAGGACAGGAAGGGATCCGACAATGGTGTGGCGGACCACTTATCTAGGTTGGTCAATCCCGACACCAAGGAGGAGTTATTAGACATCAAGGAAGAATTTCCTGATGAAAAGCTGTTTGCACTTATTGAAAATTCCCCTCCTTGGTTCGTGGACATGGCCAACTTCAAATCTTCAAATGTGGTTCCGCAAGGTTGGACTAGTCAACAAAGGAAGAAGTTCTTCTCGGATGCAAAGTACTATGTGTGGGAGGACCCATATCTTTTCAAGCAATGCTCGGATGGGATCCTAAGAAGGTGCATTCCCCATGACCAAATCGGAAACGTGTTGTGGCATTGTCATAGCTCGGACTATGGAGGGCACTATGGGGGAAAGAAGACCGTAGAAAAAATTCCCCAAAGCGGATTTTATTGGCCAACGCTCTTCAAGGATGCCCATACCTTTGTTGAGAACTGTGATCATTGCCAAAGAGTTGGCGACATCTCTAAGCGGCATGAACTCCCCTTGAATAGCATGCTTGAAATAGAACTCTTTGATGTATGGGGGATAGATTTCATGGGACCATTCCCACCATCTTTCTCCTATTAATACATTTTGGTGGCTGTGGACTACGTGTCAAAGTGGGTAGAAGCAATCCCAACAACCACGGATGATGCGCGGGCAGTCATGGAATTCCTAAGGCACAATATCTTCTCAAGGTTTGGGGTTCCTAGAGTGTTGATTAGTGATGGGGGATCCCACTTTTGCAACAATCAAATGCACAAGATTCTTGAGAAGTATGGGGTCAAGCATAGAGTTTCTACTCCTTATCATCCTCAGACCAATGGGCAAGCGGAGGTGTCCAACCGTGAGTTGAAGCGTATTCTTGAGAAAACCGTCAACTCCTCACGAAAGGATTGGTCAAAGAAGTTAAATGATGCCTTATGGGCTTATAGGACTGCCTTCAAGACTCCAATTGGAAGGTCTCCTTACAATTTGGTGTTTGGAAAGGCGTGCCACCTGCCGGTGGAATTGGAGGAAAAGTCTTATTGGGCAATTTGAGAACTCAACTTTGATTTGATGAAGGCCGGTGAGAAGAGGCTTCTGGACTTAAATGAGTTGTCCGAAATCCGTATGCAAGCATATGAAAATGCAAGAATCTACAAAGAGCGGACTAAGGCATGGCATGACAAGCACATCTTTCCTAGGAGGTTTGAGCCCGGACAAATGGTACTTTTTTATAACTCAAGGCTGAGACTCTTTCCTGGGAAGCTGAAGTTAAGGTGGTCAGGACCATTCAAGGTCCTCCATGTTTTTCCACACGGAGCAGTAGAATTAGAAGGGGCCTCTAGCAATTTCAAGGTAAATGGGCAAAGACTAAAGCATTATCATGGGGAACCAATCCCAAATGGCAAGCAAGTGCTTTTTCTGAGTTAACCCTTAGGGGCGACTTAAGTCAGGCTCAGGACGTTAAACAAGCGCTACTTGGGAGGCAACCCAAGCTAGGTATCCTTTATTTTTAGTTTCTGTCATTTTCATATATATTAAAAAAAAAAGCTGGATTCGCCACGCGAATCCATAGTGGCCACGCGAGACAAAAGCCCTGAATCTCAGAGGCTTGCTCACGCTTCTGTCTCACGTCGCGAGGTATACTTTCGCCTCGCGATTCTGGGCAACACCATCTGTTGGAATTCCAGATTCACCTCGCGAGATACTACTCGCCTCACGATTCTGGAAAGTGTGAAAACAATTTTTCCAGATTCGCCTAGTGAGTGATCTCTCGCCTCGCGAATCTGCAATTAAGGTTTTAATTTGCAGGAGTTCTTCCAGGATGCTATGCAACAGAAGGGAGCCCGTGAGACCAATTGGATGAAGAGGCAACCAGGGAAACTTGATCAGGGAGCACCCTCTCCTTTCCTCATTTTTGTTTTTGTTTTTGTTTTTTGTTTGTCGCTCTTGAATAATTTGAGAAGATCAAGAGTATGTGTACGAATATGTGTCGGCAAGCTTGTTGGATTTTAATTAAATTGAGCATAGATTGATTGCATGAATTATTTTGACCATCGATGATTTCCCCCTAGGTTTTGAAATTAGAAAAGTTGATCCCCATGAGAAAAATTGAAAACTGAACTTTGAGAATTTTATTGTGATTACTTGATTTATGATAAGTTTGGGGTGAGGGGGTGCACACACTAGGAATTGTATCTCGGTCAAACAATTTGCAAAATGTCCAGGTGAGGAATTTGAGCCTCCAACTTTGTTTTTGATTGTGTGGATCACTTTCAAGTTGCACTTTCCCGATTTTGCTTGAATCTCTTCATGGATTGCATGTTTATGTGTTGCATCAAATGATTTAGGCAATTTTCTTTAAAATAGCTACTTGGCCTAAAAAGAACCATCCCTAATGCATGTTCCCTAGTTAGCCACATTGAGCCTAATTAGCCTATTGTTTCTTGATGACCCTATATTACAAGCCAAAAATCTGAAAAACCATGTTAACCCAATCTTAGGATTAGGAGAGCATGGACACTTAGCAAGAGAAGGGTTGTGAGAAACTAAGTTTGGGGTGGCTACAAGGTGATGTGTCATATTGGGGTGAGAAAAAGAAAAATAGAGGTTGAAACCCAAGGCAAAAAAAAAAATGCCAAAAGAAAAGGGGCAAAACAAAAAGATTAGCAAGGAAAAGGCTGTAGTCACCCGAGGCAAAAAAAAAATGGAAAAAGGAATTTGAGTGGAAGATGTGTCAAATGCTCATGCTCTCTTAGTTCCTAGGGACTTAAGCCTAGATTCCTTGAATATCCTACCCTCAGCCAGGCCCCATTACAACCTTTATAAGACCTTCTGATGTTGCATGCATGTTTTCGTGGGAACCATTTTTGAGATGAAAATCAAATTCATGGGAAGTGCTCTTGATATGTGAAATTGAGTGAAAAGTTGATAGCCTAGACGAATTTGAGCGAATGAGTGAAATTTTACATACCCTTGTGAGGAAGGCAATTGTTTGAAATTGGTGATCTTCCTTTTGTGTGTGACTCTGATCCTCAACTTAGATTAATGATTGCATGAATGATGAAGTTCTCAATTGTTTAAAGTAAATGAATGTGGGGATTACATTGATGCAAGGGGGGAAATCATTGGAGGAAAACTGTTTTGATTGCATGAAATTTGTGCGAAATCGATTGATTCCTTTAGGCTTGCCAAGTCTTGAGTCCTTTTTGAGTTTTAGCTTGCTTGGGGACAAGCAAAGTTTAAGTTTGGGGTGTTTTGATAAGTCTCTGGCTTATCTAGTTTTATAACTAGATGGACTGTGGTTTCCGTGCTAATTATTCGAGTTCAATCTCGTTTTCGCCCAAATTTGGCCTTGTTTTATTCCTAAGTAGACTTTGACTCGTTCTAGGCATTTTTAGTAGTTTTTAGTCTATTTTGAATAGAATTACGCTTTTTGTTTCTTTTTATTGTTTCAGGTTAGAAGTAAAGCTCCGAGAGTCAAGGAAAGTCAAGAAACAGTGGAAATATCCATTCTGGAGATACTCGCCTCGCGAAAGTATTCTCGCCTCGCGACCCTGAAGACCAGCTGAGCAGCAACAGTCATCAATTCTTTCTCGCCTCGCGAGTCACCAGCTCGCCTCGCGAACCTGAAGGCCTGACTGTGCCAGAGCAGTCATCCTTTCGGTCTCGCCTCGCCAATCACAGTTCGCCTCGCGATCATTCAAACTCAGGATGGAGCCAAAACTGAAATTCGCCCCGCGAGAGGATGCTCGCCTCGCGAGATTCAAGTTGAATGCGCGTCAATTTTAATGTTCGCCTCGAGATAGGATATTCACCTCGCGAGCGAGCGCAGAATCAGAACTCTATATATTGCTGTTTCAGATCAGAAGAAGGGGATCCGAATGCTAGTTTCAGCCACTGTTTTAGATCAGTTTTGTTACGAGTTCTTGTTACTCTGGAGCTGCGTCTACCTTTTTATTTTCTTAGTTTACTATGGTGATTATGTCGGATTGTTTGTGTGTCGTCATGGGCATGAGGAACTAATCCCCTCGTCTAGGGAATCAATGAAGCCACCCATGGCGGTATAGTGTTCATGTGATGTATGTTTTTCTCCCCTTTTCTCAATTGATGTTTTCCAATTCTGATTTGATTGCGTTGATCATATGCATGCGTGATTGACTTGTTAACGTTGATGAGGCTTAGCCAGTAATTCGCGTTTAGAACTTGAATTGGGATCACTAATTGAATATTGCACGAGAGTGAGTAGGAGATTAGTGCAACCTTATAGGGAACAAGAATTAATAGAGTTTGATGATTAGGGTTAGGGTTATGAGACCTAGTAAGTAATTAACTCAATCGTCGAATACGTCCTATTGAGCACGACAGTGGATATAGGAGAATTTGGGGGGTCCCGGTTGACATTGTAATTGAACTTAGGGAGGAATTCATCATCACTTGGGTACTATGCATGATTGGGTAGGTGGATTTGAGACCCTAGATATTTTAATATCAGATTTTAATACCTTAGCTTTATTTGATTTGTTATTTGAATTGCGATCTTAAGCTCTCTCTCTCACAACCACTTTCCTCGCTTGACCAACGTATCTAATTTCCCGCGAATTGGTAGAATTGGTATCCCAGTCCTTATGTTCGACCTCGGTAAATTCTTACAGTGTTATTTTATTACTTGCGACGACCCGGTACACTTGCCGGTGACTCATCAAACATCAAGTTATCTACATGAATTTAACTATGAACAAGAAGGATACGAATCAAGATAGTATCCTTACATGAAATGAAGAAAATGATGGTTCAAGGGTTTGAATCTCTTAGGTTGGAATACCCACTTTTGCTAGAAGCCTCTAAATGGATTTTTGTGTGAAATCAATAAGACTTAGAAGGTCAAGAGGAGTATGGATATGCTCTTGGTTTCTCAAGAGATGGAGTGTTTGATGAGTTAGGGAGTTGGGTAGTGAAGGCGCTGTCGCCACGCGCCAAAAAGAACGAGCGGTTATGAAAATAATGTAGTATAGAGCGACAACTCGGATCGTCTCTCAAGGACTCTTAGGTGTTGTTATTATTAACAGAAAAAGTTAGTCTTGGGGGGTTTTGGATTGAAACTAAAATAAAGAAAACAAAGAACAAAGAAAGAAAACGGTTTAAGAGAATAGCAAATAAACTAAAGCGATTAACCTACTGCTTTTGGTTTCCCAACTATCATCGGTTCATGCAAATTCCTAGCCCTAAGCAGATTCTAATCCCCTCCCGGTTGTAGCAATAATTCACAAGCGGAACCACTACTACAGATATATGTCCCTATTCCCGAATTAAGCAAACGGGGTTAAGCACTTCGTGAACTAAGCGAACACGAAACGTACACACGCGAATTAAGCAAACACGATTATATATAGGAACATGATATCACCGAGATAAACCAATACAACACAATATACTCCTGAATTAAGCAAACAGAAATATAAAGCATGGCATTGAAAAGAGAAAAGGAAATGAAAACAGGAAATACAAGAACCTCAAGTATGGATAGAAACCAATTACAGTAGATTAATCTAGGAGACTAATTCTTCATTACAGAAATAAACATTAAACTAAGAGAAAAACAAAGGACTAACAAGCTCAGAAACTAGCCAAAACTGGCTAATTCTGACCCCCTCTTCAGTTCTGCCTAAGACTGTCTTATATACACGTTTCTGGAATCCAAGTCCTCGCGAGGCGAAGCACTGCTCGCGAGGCGAATTATGCGAAAGGTCTGCAACTCTTGGTCTTCTCGCGAGGCGAGCATACATTCGCGAGGCGAACTCTTCAGCTTCCAAACTGTAACGCCCGTGTCCTTCAACACGAGTAAACCGTGATGCTCTCTGACTTCCAGGTACTCGCGAGGCGAGTCCTCCTTCGCGGGGCGAGACAGAAAGTTTTGCAATTTTCAGGAACAGTCACCTTCTGGTTCATGGGCGAAACAGCCTTCTCATGGGCGAAAGACTCCAGATTTATTCCTTTTATTAACCTGAAAATAAGAAAATATAATAAGTATTTTATTTAACTCTAAATCAACTAAATTAACTTAAAAACATTTTACAGACTCAAAATACTACTTAAGGACAATAAAGCCTAATTTGGGTGAAAATGATATAAAATAAGCACAAAGCCAAGGTCTTGACTAGTTATAAAACCAGTCAAACAAAGGCTCATCAGGTAGAGAAACCCATTTTTCAAACTTGCTCAAAATGGAAAATAATGAGCAGAACATAGGCCTAGATGATGTAGAGGAGTGTGAATATGGTGTTGGTTTTTCAAAAAAAAAAATTGATTGGATGGTGTAGCTATAGTGTAAAACCAAAATTGTGGCTATGGAGGAAAAAAAGCTCAAATAGAGAAAGTATATGAAATAGAATAGACTTAGATGGTCAAGACTAACAAGGAAATGATGTTAGAACTTGAAAAACAAGCTTGAATGATGATGTTTAGGTGCTGGCCAAAATTGCCATGGATGAGGAAGAATGAGCTTGGTTCTTTGGAGAAGATGAAGCGAAGAGAAAAAAAAAATGAAAAAAGTGAGATTGTGTGTGTGTGAGTGAGGAACTGTGTAAGTCAAAGAAAAAAGAGAGAGAATAATGTATGGTGTGAGATGGGCCACGGCTGTTGTAACACCACGATTTTTCTGCTTTCTAAAATCAGAAATTTATATAAATATGTTTATATTTTTATCTGAGACTTAGAAAATTTATTTAATTAAACTGAAACCTTATTTACACTCTACTTAACGGTAGAGAGTTACAATTAAAATTTAGGTTGAAAAATCAGGTGAAACCTGGTCTGTGAATTTCACAGACAATATATTTATACCGATCAGAAGCCATAATTTTGACTCGTGAATGAAAAACTTAAGGTTTTTATTTAATTTCCATCGATTTTGGTTATTTTGAAATATTTCACTAAAAAGTGAAATAATATATTTTATACGGTGATATATTAATCGGGTAAGCGACGAAGCTGAATACGGGATTTCTTGGACCCGCTAGCGGGTAATATCAACGAGTCACACAGGATGACTCACCCATATGAAGTCATCAATATGTGTACATGGTCATGATGACAAACTCTGTGAAAATTGCAAATAGGTCCTTGAATTTTTCTATTTTACAAATTGGTCCTTAAGTGAAATTGCACTTTGGTCCTTAAGCAACAAAATTTCCTTGCCCCTTGGTCCCTCATTTACACGGCCAAGACCAAACAAATAGGCCACTCTTCATTTATTTAACCCACTTCATCTTCTTTATGAAGTTTTCTCCATTTTCTCTCTAAGTTCTTAAAGCTTCCATAGCCAAGTTTGTGAAGCAACTCTTAGATTTCTTGCTTTTCTTCCATTTCCAAGAGGTAAACCTTGTTCTCCTTACTCAATCATGTGTATGTTCTTCAATAAATTTCTTGTTTCAAGGCCATGATCTTCATTTTTCATTTCTAGATCTAGAAACTTTGAAAATCCATAGAAAATCATAGAAAAATCCTATGAGTATGAAATCAATTTCTATGTTCCTGTTATCATTCTTATGTTCATAATCCTTGAACCAAAATTTCCTCCCTATTAATCCTTATTTGGCTGAACCCTATTTTTTGGGTGTAGGAGGTTTTGTTTATTTTTTTTAGAAAGTGATCTTGTATATCATCTTTCTAATATGTATCTATGTTGAATCCAAGTTCTTGTATCAAACTAAAATCTCTTGTCTTATTTTTGTGTCTTGGCCGAAACTATTTGTTGAGGAACTTGGAAGTTTTTAATTCAATCTTTGTTGTTAAGTCACAAATCTATTGTCTTAATTATTAAGGATCATTAATCCAAAGACTTAAGCAATTTTTGAAATTTTTAACCATGAAACCTGCACATGGTCGTGACCTATATGTGGTATATAGGTGATTTTATTTCCTTTTTAGTAATTGTTTGGTTGTGGTTGTTGATGGTTGAGTGAATTTGTTATCGTACGTGAAACCGAGTTGTTAGCGGAATCGTATTCGGAAGAAAATTCTTCAAGAGGTAAGGGGGGAGAATACCTGAGGAGTTTTTCCTATAATCATTTGCTATCAAGTTTTTGGTCTGTATTATTTATCTACGATGCTTGTTTAATTTGGTTAAAGTTGTAGTATTTTATTTGTGTTTGTTTATCCGCATTTAATTATTTATCTACAGTGATATATTATAGTGTCTTGATGCATGATCTGTCTGGGTGAATTGCTATAATATTGTTGTTGATTGTTGTTTGAAAAGCCTGACAGTGGTCAGTGCCCAATCGATTAACAAGATAAAATCTTTAAGAAGCTTTATAAATTATGTTCAATGTTTAACGGAGAAATATTGGAATATAATATTGATGAAATATTTTATTTGGGAAAAATAAGAAATAGTTGAAAATATCATTATTTTAATGATTTATCGGTGTAATAGTGAACTATGAGTTACAGTGAGGACGTAACCGTGAAAATATTTTAGCACTGTTAATTTTTACTTAAGAAATTCCGTGATATTATAAAAAGTTATTTTAAGCAATTAATCTTCGAAAATAACTTAATTATGATTTTAGAAAAAATTTAAGTGGAAAAAAATCAAATTTCGACGTAGAATGTTTTTAAAATGCTAAAAGACGGTTAATTCTGAAAATATTTACGGAAAGCATTCTTAAAAACAGCAGTAATCACTTACACATGGATTTAGTTTTAAGATCATTTCTTTTTCAAGAATTGGAGTTTCTCGGAAAAAGATTTTGAGAAGAAAATGAGTTTCTTAGTAATTTGACGGTTTTATAAAGAAAATTTCTATTAGAAATGATTTTCTATAAACGAATTGTACTCAACGATGTTATTCCGACAACTTGAATAAGTTGTGGAGATTTTGTTTTGAATTTTTATTTCCCAAAACGAAAGACGGTGTTTATGTTCAAAAAGTAAACCTAGTATCCGAGATGTCGTGATACCAGTGTTCTATAATAAAAACACGAAGATCTTTGATCTGTGTGATGATGAAAATCTTAAGACATTGAAGACGATGAATAGTCATAAGCCATTTTGAGCTTCGACAAGAATATAATGAACGAAAAGAAAATGACAAGATTAAAATGTTTTACATTTGCATTTACGGCAGACGTGCCCGACGGTGTTTAATGTGAGACCTTAATGGAAAAGGCATCGTGTGATGGTGTATCATTGTGTTTGAATGGACAATGTGATGGTGTTTCATTGTGCTTGAATGGTCAATGTGACGATGTATATTATTGTACTTAGATGGACAATTAGACGATGTATATCATTGTGCTTAAATGGATAATGACACGATGTATCGAGTTTGATCAACTCATTTTGAAGACGTTGGGATCTCCGGAGATTAGGTATGAAAGTTAGACGACGAATATTGGAGTGTCATGCATATTTTTAAAATGACGATGACTGTCGGGTATGAATCCCAATGATTTACTATGTGATGCTATTATCTTTTAGACATTATAAATACATGTATATGTTATTGTGGTGTGTCGTTCATGTGATTATCGTTATAAACTCATGTATTGGTTTCTCACTCTTGCATATTTTTTTGTTGGTTTCTCTACTTGTGGCATATATTTATATCTGAGTTTAGATGGATCCAGAGGTGCCTCTGGCACACTCGGTGATGCGTTCAATTACGTTTAAGAATGCATCGTATGGTGGCGCTTAGGATATTAACACAGGGGCACTCAGTGCTACCTATTATGGCCCTAGTCGAGAGGTCACCGGCACAATAGCTGCGGGACCACAGCGGAGGACGCGTGTCGTGGAGACTGTTGAGGTACCTCTACCTCCAATTTGGCTATATCTACAGTACTTGGCTGAGTATGGGTTGCTTGATATTCCACCTCAGTCAATTCAGCCTCTTCTGGTAGCAGAACCAGTAGCACCTCCTGCCAAGGTAATTTTGGATGAGGTCGTGGAAGACTCAGATAAGTACGTTAAGGATGATCTTGAGTTACACCCTCCTGCTGTAGGTGGGGGTGATCCTCATGATCTCCCTAACAGTTTTCATTAGCTTGACACTAGTGGAAATAATGTAATATACTGGAACGTTTTACGTCAGTTGACCATATGTTTGACGTTAAAAATGAGGCGGTGCCAGTTTTGTAAATATTAAATCACTATTTGCATCAGTTGTATAATGAACTGACATTAAAAGTGATTTGCAAGAATTATTAACACTTTTAACTGACGTTAAAAGTGTGATTTTTTACTCCAGTTAAATAAATAACTGACGTAAATAATCATATGTTCCTATCTGAAACTCATTCCTATCTTTCTTTCGTTGTCATCTCCCTGTTGTCACTCTTAACGCGGATCACTCCATATATAGTGCAGTTTATTTCTAATCTTTTTTTAAACAAGTTTATTTTTAATCTTAATTAATTCGCTTGAATTTGTAAACAAATTCTTGTGCAAATTTAAATAAATAAACACTTAACATAAAACAAGTTATATGTATAATCAAATCGTATCTCATTGAAGTGATTCATAAGTTACAATTACATGATTAAAAGATAAAAAATTTATGCAACATAGCCCAAAAATATAAAAAAGTTGCTGCTTCAACGTCATTTTCTTCTCAGTCCTATCCTCAGAAACTCCAATGGATGCATCCCCTCCCTCATTTGAATTCCTTGATGCTCCATCTGAATCCACAATCACTTGCTACTAAAGCGGAGTGAAAGGGATGGAGGGGATGAAATAAAGTGAGGGAATCGCATTATGTGATTCACCCAACCTTACCATCCATGTTATGTGATTTACTCAACCTCAGAAGTTTTTTGACCATTAAGACAGAAACCTTTAAGTCTAGGTATAGGGAAGATAAATAACAAAAGTCTCAAATATGATAGAGCCATATTGTGAAGGAATAGAAAACGCACGAAATATAGAGGAAAAGAAGAAAGTGTATTATAGGCTGATACAGAAGAATGGTACTTTATATAGAGAAGAGAGACTACCTGATTTTCTTCAAAACTGATCTATAAACTTAATGTTCATTAAGAGGATTAAGTTACAAGGTGCATGGGTAAGTAGCACAGTAGTCAAAGCAATGAATGTTTTTACAGAAACTTATACACTTTTAACGCCAGTTGTCTTCAACAACTGACGTTAAAAGTGTTTTTAAAATAAAAAATATTTATTTTTAACGTCAATTGTTTAATACAACTGACGTTAAACAATGACTTTTAACGTCAGTTGTTTAAGACAACTAACATTAAAAATGACTTCTAACGCCAGTTGTATTAAATAACTGACGTAAACTGTTGTTTTATTTTTGATTATAACGATTACACCCGCGTGCCTTCTTCACTTCACTCTGTACGTCTCTGTTCTTCTCTTTTCATCACGCTCACTCTCACTCTCACTCTCACTCTTCCCTAATCGCGAGCTCCTCTCCACCGCAACCACCGCGATGGCTTCTTCGCCACCACCGTGAGGTACACTCTTAACCCTAACTCTGTCTTTCCCGCTCATTCTTTGCAATAACTTGACATCTCCCTTTCCCCTTCCCGCGCACTAACTCTCCTTGTCCCTCTTCTCTCAGTAACCACATCGAACGTTGGCCACCACTCGAGCTCCCCTCCCCACCACCACGCGAGCACCTATTTCTGGTGAGTCTTTAGGGCACATTTTTTTATTTTTGGTTTTGAGTTTATGTTGAAACTGTAGTCTCTGTAGTTGAAACTTGAAACTGTGAGTTTGAGTTGTTTGGAATGTCTCTATTTCTGGTCGTGGGTTTTGTGTTTTCTCTTGTTTTTCTTCTGCTATCATGACCTATTTCAAAATGGGAAGAAATTTAGAGTTGCTTGTAGCATGTGACATCAACAATATATTGCTCATTGGAATTCTGTTTTGTTAATTTATCTTCATCTTCTTATTTCTTTTGTTTTAAGAAACCTGAAAATGGTGTAAATTTGAAATAATTTTTAAACGCCTTGCTTGTATATATCATGCTCTCTTGATCGATTCATATGGCTGAGTGGTTGTAGTACTAGATATAGCAATAGTCCTAATATGTGTTGTTGCCTGCTTGATGAGAAGAATGATGTGAGATTACCGTGGAAATTTTGTTTTAGGCAGTTAGTCAAATAAGATATACATGGTTGATGGGATTTCAAAAACTAGTTTTCAATTAGGATTTCAAAAACTAGTTTTCAATTAGGATTTCAAAAACTAGTTTTCAATCTCCCGTATTGTCCTTATATTGGATATATGTTTTGTATATTTACAAAACCTATCTAGTTATGGATCGTAGTTGGATGGTTTAAAAGCGCACTAGTGCTGAGTATTTGAAGGGGGTGGGAGAATTTATAGAATTTACTCAAAGGAATGTTCCTAATAGTAATGGAATGTTCTGTTGTCCTTGTGTCAAGTGTTTGAATACGAGGAAATGTACGGTGAAGGATATACGTACTCATTTGATTTGTGAAGGGATTTGCTTGAGTTATACAAGATGGATATGGCATGGTGATGTGTTGTTGAGTAGTACGGCAAGTGTCTCCCAAAGTTATGACGTTGACGTAGATATGGAGGATGATCGAGTAGAGGACATGATCCATGATATTGGACAAGAATCTTTTCATCGAGCTCATGTGTATGATAGGTTGTGCGGTGATGCGGATAAGCCTTTATATCCAGGGTGTACTACTCATACACGATTGTCGGCGGTGCTAAAATTGGTTTGTGTGAAGGCGAGAAATGGTTGGATCGATAAAAGCTTCACGGAATTGCTTGAAGTGTTGAAAGACTTGCTTCCGGAGGACAACACATTGCCTGACCGTGACTATAAGGCCAAGAAGGTATTGTGTCCGATGGGTATGGAGTATAAGAAGATACACACATGCCCCAATGATTGCATATTGTACACCTGTGTTCATGAAGACAATCACGATTGCCCCAAATGTGAGTTATCACGATACAAAGTGAAAGGTGGTGATGATGACGATGATCTTGATGATGTGAGAAAAAAGGGTCCTCCTGTGAAGGTGTTGTGGTATCTTCTAATAATTCCAAGGTTCAAGCGATTGTTTGACAACGCGAAAGATGCAAAGAATCTTAGATGGCATAATGATGAGAGAAAACGTGATGGAAAGGTTCGTCATCCTGCTGATTCTATGCAATGGAAGAATATTGATACTATGTTTCTGGATTTCGCCGATGAGCCAAGAAACCTAAGGCTTGGACTTGCTACGGATGGAATGAATCCTTATGGTAACATGAGTAGTATTCATAGTTCATGGCCTGTTCTGTTGATAATTTACAACCTGCCCCCTTGGTTATGCATGAAGCGCAAATACATGATGTTGTCTATGATGATTTCGGGCCCAAAGCAACCGGGAAATGACTTAGATGTTTATCTAAGTCCCTTGATTGAAGACTTGAAAACACTGTGGGTGGAAGGTGTTGATATAGTTGATGGGTATTCTCATGAGACTTTCAAGCTTCGTGCCATGTTATTTTGCACCATCAACGACTTTCCAGCATACGGTAACTTGTCCGGGTACAATGTCAAGGGGTATAAAGCATGCCCTATATGTGAAGAAGGCACGTGCTACACTCAGTTGCATCATGTAAAGAAGACTTTTTACCTTGGGCATCGGAGATTTCTTAGACGTGATCACCCATATCGTAAGATGAAAAAACCTTTTAATGGATGCCAAGAGACAGAAGAAGCTCTGGCGGCCTTAATTGGAGAGCAGGTTTATCAGAGGGTAAAGGGCGTCGATGTTATATTCGGCAAGTCCAAAAAGAAAGGTAAAGCTGCTGATAAAAACATATGGAAGAAGAGGTCGATATTCTTTGATCTTCCATACTGGTGCAAGCTTGATGTCAGACACTGCATTGATGTGATGCATGTGGAGAAAAATGTGTGTGATAGTGTGATCGGGATGCTTCTCAACATTCAGGGTAAGACAAAGGATGGTGTGAATGCTCGTCTCGACCTCGTTGCTATGGGTATACGAGAGCAGTTAGATCCAGTTGTTGAGGATGGTAAGCGGACTTATTTGCCGCCAGCATGTCATACTTTGTCAAATAAAGAGAGACAAAGTTTCTGCGGGTGTCTTCAGGGCATCAAAGTTTCACATGGTTACTCATCAAATATGAAGAGGCTTCTCTCTAGTGATCTTAAATTGATTGGCTTAAAGTCTCATGATTGTCACATCTTGATGCAACAACTTCTGCCCGTTGCTATTCGTGGTATTGCTCCAAAAAATGTGAGACATGCCATTTCTCGGTTGTGCTCATTCTTCAATTCTATATGTAGCAAAGTCGTTGACCCCCGTATGTTGGATGACTTGGAAGTTGAGGCTGCTACAATCTTGTGCCAATTGGAGATGTATTTTCCTCCTTCCTTTTTCGACATAATGGTTCACTTAATTGTTCATTTGGTGAGGGATATTAGATTATGTGGGCCGGTTTTTCTGATATGGATGTACCCAGTTGAGCGCTACATGAAGATCTTGAAAGGGTATGTGAAAAATCTTCATCATCCTGAAGCATCTATTGTTCAAAGGTATGTTGCAGAAGAAGCTATTGAGTTTTGTTCGGACTACCTTCATAACACGGATCCTATAGGGGTTCCTAAGCCTCGGCATGATGAGATAAGATTTCAAAGTAAGCGTACACATGGCTGAAGAATTAATAGCAAGGGTCGGGAGGAAGTGCTTCAAGCACATTTGTATGTATTAAACAACATCGATTTTGTTCAACCTTTCTTATTTGAACATAAAAGAAAAGTCAATCAAGAAAACCCTCGAATGAGCGAAAGGTGGTTGTTGAACAAGCATAACAAGACTTTCTTACCATGGTTCAAGGAAGAAATGCTTAAGGATGGTAGTACTGCTTCTGATGACGTAAGATGGTAGCACGTGGGCCTAGCTTCAACGTCATATGTTGGAGCAGATACGACATCAATAACTTTTCCTTTTATATAAAGGAACAAGATAACAAGAGTACCATGTAAAATAGTGGGGTTATGATCATGGCCGAAGCAATGCACTTCTCTAGTGCAAAGGACACGAAACCCGTTAAAGCACCAGCACCTTACTTTGGATATATTGAAGATATTTGGGTGGTCGATTAGACTAAGCTTACGGTGTCGGTTTTTAAATGTAAGTGGGTTGATAGTAATGGTGGTGTACAAACCGACGAATTGGGGTTCACATTGGTAGACCTCAACAAGTTAGGTCATATAAATGAGCCTTTTATAATGGCTTCCCAGGCAAAACAAGTGTTCTACATCATTGATCCTTCTAACAAAAGTTGTCCGTGGTTCTCCAAGGAAAAAGCATGTATAATGGTAGTGATGAAAATCAAGATTCAAATCTTGATATTCCTGAGACTCCTTCTTTTTCAACAAACATGCCTACTATAATCGAGGAGACACAGGTGGACGATGTACATGCCACTCGTGATGATCATCGCGAAGGGATATTGATATAGGTAGTTTAAACTTAGTATACATTTATTTTTATTTATACTTCTGTATTTATTTTTAGTTATAACCTATTTTAAAAAATATATATTTTTTCTGAACAGACATACATATGGATCAGTCAGATGGCCCACATGCACGGGAGGACACTGTGGGGCCTACGCAGGACCCGATCGCGCCTACGCCTGATTCTAGTATAAGTTTACATGTTATATACTATCTTTAGTCCTTCTTTTTAATGTAAGTTTATAATGTTACAACCCTCTATTTTATCATTTTTTTTGTCCATATAGACATCACAGTCTCAGAGGAAACGGGGTAGAGGAGCCACGACTTTGAAGAAATTAGAGAAGGCCAGGTAAAGCGGACAGAAGCTTGAGGTGTGTTTTGATGCTAATCTAAAGCCCTGGGGACCCCGTGCTAAAGAATTTAAAAAGTGGATGTTTCTACAAGCGAAGCAGCACGTTAGCATCAACTACAACCATTGGAATGACATTCCACAGAACGTTAAGGATCAGATTTGGGAGGCTATCACAGTATTTTACCTTTACATTCTTTTGATTTACATTATAAGATAATTATCCGAGTTATAATCCATCCAGTTGTTATGTATTTAATGTGTAGGTAGCTTAGACTGTGCCAAATGATGAAGATCATCATACGAAATGTATGAAAATGGCATCAAAGCGTTGGAATGGGTTCAAGCATGATCTTACCAGGTACTATGTATATGGGAAGAAGCGACTTGATAAGATGTTCTCGGATTATCCCTGGATTGATAAGGATACTTGGGATATGTTTGTTAGGAGTCGACAGGATGAAGAATTTCAGGTTGGTTGATTAAGTTAATTTTGTATGCTTCTTATAGATCATTTAACTGTATTTAATTATGTGTTTTTGTTTGAATAGGCTAAGGCAGAGAAGGGTAGGCAGAATCAGGCGAAGAACGACCACCGCCACACCATGTCTCAGGGTGGGTACGAGACTCGGATCGAGGAGATGATGGCGGATAGACTGAGGGTGAAGCAGGAAGAGCACACTGCTAGAATAGAAAGAGGAGAGGTGCCTGAGGGCACACCATTAAGTCCTCCATCGGACATTGACCGCGAGGACGTCTGGTTAGCCTGCCGCATGACAAAGACATGATCTTTTAAAGTTGATGCCACTCGCGAAGTGACAGATAAGATTGTAAGTAAATAATTAACTTCATTTCAATTGATATTTGTATAGATATTTTTAACACTTTTCACTTGCACATTTTTTCATTTCTTCATTGTAGATGGATCTTAAAGCACAATGTTCCCAGGGCTCATTCGTCCCTTCTGGACGATGGGACGTCTTGATGACTGCTCTAGGCAAGAAAGACCATCCTGGTCGGGTTATCGGTGTTCCTGGGAACGTGACCATCAGAGAATATTATGGCAAGTCTGCTTCACGAAAGTGGTTCATCGATGAGGCATCAATTTTGGAATCCATGATTCAGCAGCTCATCTCCAACCCTGTTATTACAACGCATCTGATGAAAAGCTTCCTATCCAACCCAGAATTCAAGCAGGCGCTTGCTAGAGAGCTTTCCTCTGTCGGTTCATCCCAGGACACCGTAGGACATGCCAACCCTTCACATGTGAGCACAAAAGAGAGTTATAGTAGGGCACATGTGGAGGATGATGATTTGGCAGCTAGGGAGCAGGAGTTGGAAGTCCAAAGCCGTGAGCTTGAGATGGAAATACAAAGACGTGAGCTTGAGTTGGACTTCAAACGCCGTGAGCTCGAAATTGTAACAAAGGTATGTATTCATTATTAATGTCCAAATTAGTCAAATAATTACTTGTTTTTTTTATTATCAACAACTTATCTATTTTATTTTTTCTAAATTGAAGGCCAAGTCGACGTCTTGTCGCAGTCACCTGTCACTTGGTAAGGATTATGCCTTTGAGATTTTTGAATTTCCATTGGAGCATGATGGATGGGTGGCACGCCCAAATCAAGAGAGGATAGTTTCCTTCTGTGGTGAAGATCTCGGGCACGCCTGCAGAGATAACGTGTGGATGGCCAGCACGGTTTTGAGTCTCTGGTGCACATAAGTTAATTTTAATTTTATAACTTATTTATTTTTGGTATTTTTCCTTTTAATAATTTATTTTAATTTCAATATATATATTATGTAATTAACATCCACACCTTTTCATATCTTAGGTATCTCCATCATCTTCAGCTTGATAAGGGCTCCAAATCAGTTTATGGCTTCTTAGATCCATCAATCCTTATGCCTCAATTCTTTGCTGGCGATGAATTAAGTAGATACATAGGGAACTTGATGGGAGACAATCGGAAAGAATTATATCTGGCTCCCTACTGTATGAATAACCATTGGCAGTGGCTCGTACTTCACCCGTCTAGGCATACTGTCATATTCTTATGCTCTTTCCACCAAAACCCGCCACAGGAGGTGGTGGAAGCTGTAAATACATAAGTAACTAATCTTCAATTTAAGTTAAGTTTTAATATCAGTTGTTTTTAGTTTATTACACACATGATATATGAATTTGTTAATTGACATGATTATTTGTTTATGATAGTGTGCTAAAGGTGAGTAGCATAAGTTGCGCCAACGGGAGAAGTAAGACTTCTAAGGCTAAAGGAAACCCTAATTGGATCATCCTCAAGGTTTGGTAGTTTATTTATCAAATATTTAATATTATAATTACTAATTTATATGTATATTTAACTGACATTCAAATTAATTTTGTTTGTAGTCTTGATTTCAACCTGACGGGTGGTCGTGCGGCTATTGTGTGATGCTTCATATGCTGAACATAGTCTCCACATCTATTATGGATGGATGGAAGAAGGTAATATTTAAACAACTTGGTAACTTATATATTATAGTTTTGGTGATGACTTGCGTTAATGTTATTGTTATTATTTGAACGTGTAGGCATCTAACAACCAATTGCCTCTTCAAAAAGATGAGTTTAGAGACTTGAGGATGCGCTTGGCAGAATTCTTCTTCAAGTATGCGGCTGAAAAAGGAATTGACAAGATACCTCCGCAATACTTGGATGAATAGTTTTTTTGTTATACTTTAGAAACTAATTAATAACATTTATATATATATATATATACTTAGATTGGTAGTTTTGTTTTTAGACATTATGTATGCATATGCAAGTTAATATCCTTTGTTCGATCGTGAGGGTACTCTTAGGAAGACTGTCGTATACACCTATAGCAAGAAAACTCATCAATCAAATCTAGTGGTATGGTTCCCCTCTAGCTTGAATGTAGTTGGTTTCAAGTCCAAGGGAGAATCTACACCTCGATAGACCGCACCCGTACTAGCAACGTCCTTATTTTTACACAGAAAATGCGTCGTTTTTAGGGTACAAATATAGTTGATGACGTATCTAAGGGAGAATGCACTCCTTGATAGATATCATCTAAAAAACGCTCGACAGACATGGATGAAAACTTCCATTTCATTGTAAATATTTCGATACAAATCATGAGCCTTTGATCAAAATAAAAGAAGTACATTGATAGTTTCCATCTTTCTCCGAGGTCTACAAAGCACTATGTTAAGAGTCTCATCTTATTTTTCCTGAACCCTTTGTCAAGTTTCCCAAAATGTTCGAAGAACTTGGTCACCTTTGGTGGTAGCTGAAGGAAATGGTTCATAAGAATGTGGACAGATGCCTCTTCAAATTGCTCCACCAACTGGGAAGTGTGATATTGGAGCTTATCCATCATGTCCTCATATTTTCTCTTCCATGCTTCCTTTTCATTCATTACATCCTTCACCACTAATTTCCATCCCTTTACCCATTCTGCGTGACGTTGAGCTTCAATCCATTCAGAGTCTTTTATCTTGGTTCTGAGCCAATTTTCTCTCATGTTGGCTTCTGCTAGTAGCTCACGATACTTGGTTGCTTCGTTCCATCCTCGATCAGAGTACACTTCTGTTTGGGCCAAGGATTCTTGCAGGGATTCAACTCTCTCTTCTAGTATATGAATTGTTTCAACGTGAATCGCTACATTTGTCACGAGCTATTTTTTCTTCCTTTGAAGTTTGACAAGCATCTTCTCTTGACATCCTATTTTTTCAGGCAGTTCTTGAATTTCTGCTTTTTTGTCTTTCCTTGCCCTTTTTGTGCGACTCGGGGCTTCGTGGGCATCGACGCATTCATCCTTCAAATGCTCAATCTGTAAACTCAGCTTCTACACTTCTCATAAAAAATACTCATCCGAGCTTTTAAAACTTCGATTTCTTTCAACATTTGATCTTTGGTAAGAGGATTATTTTCCCAATGGAGAGGGGATGCAGGTTTTGGAGGGAAACCTCTTCTTTCTTCTCTCCATACTTCATATCTTTTTGTGTGAGCTATGATTCGCCTTCCTAATTCCTCCGATCCTTTTATATGAACATCATTCCATGCTGACCTTACTGCTATCGTTTGACTCTTGATGCTTTCACTTCTTGGTATAGGAAGAATATCCCATCGAGCAGCTCTTCGGGGGGTTCATCCTGTGTCCACTTGAGCTGATGCATCACCAAAGCTGGTGAGTATGATACACAACCTCTGGGACCCATCAATGGAACATTTGAAAAAACCCCATAGCTGAATGTAACTGAATCTCCATTATACCAGGGACACATCCAACTAAATGATCAAGGGTCGATCTAATCGAACTCTTGTTTCCATTCATATAGCTTACGTGGCTTTAGTTGCATGCGAGTGAATCCTTTCAGTGGGTCATCTGTTCTATCAATTTTATCACGAGCGTACAAGTGAGTCATGATCCAAACATACAATATTGATGCACAACATCGCAGTTTCCCTCGTTGATTCTGATGACAAACCTGTAGGGAGAGGAAAGTTTCAGCTAAGATGGCAGGGACCGGGTTCACACCATATTCTTCGACCCTATAGAAAACATCCATGACTGACTGATCAATCAGATCTGGTACAAAAGGAAAGAGCACCAACCCATATATCATGAGGGCTAGTACTTTGTTGAAAGTAACCCATCGTTGTTGCTGGCCCAGCTTGTTGAGGTACACTTCCAAAAATCGCCACTTCAACCCTTTGGTGGTTCCCTTTTCTTCTTTCTCTATCTGTTCCGGTTGAAGCTCCAATAGACTTGCTATCTTTCAATCTGTTACATATTGGCCATAATACATGGAGAAGTAAGTGTTCTTTTGAATTGGCAGTCTTAGCATGTAAGCATACTCTTCTATGGCCGGAGTGATGTCTAAGTTAGGCAATTCAAAACACCTCAAAGTTGAATTCCAATATTGGGCCAATGCACTTAGAGCGGGAGCTTCCACTGGAACACGCAATAGGTCCAATATTCTACCATACTTGCTGACAAAGTCTGAGTGTGCTTTTTCTAACATTTGCTGGCTGAGTTCACATAAACTCTTCACGTCATTGAGTGTCACATTGATCTTGATACTTTTCTTGGAACAGCTCGCGTTGCTAGTACTCTTCTCGGAACCAAACTTTTCCATTTTCTTGCTATAAGGTGAATACCAAAATCTTCCAATAAAGAGACAAAAAAAAAGTGAGTATAGTGAAGCAAATGTATCTTGCATGATTCATGTTGTATGGGACCCAATGGGGTTGAAAACCCTGATGGGTATGCATCACATTCCTTATGACGTAGCGCCTATTAGATGTGCAATAATACTCGAATATGTCATTCAGGTTTGAGGCAGCAATGTGACGCCCCTAGTTTTGTGAACATTCACAATGAACATACATGACAATTTATGCTTATGATGATAGAGAGAGGAAAGAAAATTACGCCCCCTTTTGTCCTAAGCCAGGTAAAACCTAAGGATGGACACACCCTAAGGTTAGGACTCTAAACAGGTCGGCCACTAGGTCTGCTCTATTAGTGAAAATTGGGACGGGTCTAGACCTCTAAAAGTCATGGTCCCCAGGTTGCCCTCATAAGGATATGATTCATGAATCTAGCCACAAGTAGGGGTAAACCCTCTCAATATGACTATTCCATGATCTCATGTACAATCTGAGTGGTGAACCGACAAGTATTAGGGAGGTACAAGACCTCTTCAATGACAATGTCGGAGCACCGCCTAATCCTTGGGTTTTTGAGCAAGCTCGGGTATAGTGCTAAGTGTGTGTGCAATATGTGATAGTGATGTGTGTGAAGGGGGCACAGAAACCTGTAACACTTAAAAATAAAAATAAAAAAAAGACAAGAAAAACCTGCAAAACAAAAACATAGGTATATATAAAAATGGTTATAAGTCCTCTACCCTATTGTTAAAACATGGGAAAATAGAAAATAAAGGAGGAGGAAACAAAACATTGTTAGTGAAACATATATAACAATAACAATAACCTGAGTTAAAATGTATGTACAACTAATTATTCTCATTTAAATAAAAGGAAAACCCAACCAAAAGGACAATTCAGACAAGCATCACTAAAAATAAAAAAACCTTCTTTAGTTTTGTCATTTAATTATTGTAAGGGAAAAACGGCAAGATGTAGCCATAAAAGGTAAAACAAATAAGCTACAAGTTACTAAAAATTTGCGAAACCAATTCTTAAGGGCTTGACTCTCCTAAAAGCTCCCCGATGGAGTTGCCATCTGTAGCGACCAAGGAAAAACTAGTTTTTCCTTTTAGAGAGAAAACATGGAGTCGCCACCAACTTTATTTAATTTCGGGAAGTTGGAAAACCCTTTAAGAAAAAAGCTTTGGGTTCGGGAGTTGATTACGTCTAGGGAAGGCATGGAGACTTAACCCCACGGCACCCTAGAACATCCATAAAAATGGTTACCCAAAATTAGTTGTATAAATTATTAATAACTTTGAAAATATTTGTTTTTCCCCGAAAATCGTTTTTTTTAGAAAAAAAAACATCTTTGGTTGTGAAATTTTCTTTTATTAACTAAATGAGGTTGAACATGGCACATAAGTCCACAGGGCAACCTCAAAATCTAAAGGGTTGAACATGACACTTGTCATAGGGCAACCCAAGGAATAAGTTTGTTTTAATTAAGTGATCGTCTTCTATTTTTATGTAAAATAGCTTTACCTTATGAAAATAGAACAACAATGAAATATTTTGCTAAATCACTCAGTAGATAGGGATACAGAAACATCATAGTAAACAGAGACGAGAATGAAACATTTTTACTAACTTATTCAGTTTCAATATCCATGGGTTTTTCTTTTGTCATAAACAGAGACACTGAAAAAAAAATTTCAAGAGAAACTTATGAATAATATCAACAAAGAGAACAAATATTACCAAATGAGGGCATAATAACAATGATTTTGTTTTCTACCAGTGGTAAGATTTCAAGATCAAAACCTTTACCTTTCGATCTCACTGACTCTTTTAACTTTTCCTTCTTAACCACACTAATAATAGAGAAGAGAAAAAAACTCAGATCTCTAATCTCTCTTCTTCACAAAGAAAATGTTAGATAAAGATCTCTCTCTCTCCTCTTTGTTTTCCCCCCCTTTCCTTTTTTTCTCTCTTTTTCCTCTCCTTTTATAGACGAAGGAGAGGGCTTCTTGCTTCTTCTCACCATTGGCTTCAAGGTCGGTCTGTACGAAATCCAAGGCTTGGGCGGTTCTGAGCAGCAATAGCGTGTGTTCAGATGAGGGCGGCGCGAGCAGCAAAAATGAGGTGATTTGATGTAAAGGTTGCGTGTTTGAGGAGAGAATGAGATGGGGGGTTTTTTCTGATGTGTAAGACGGATCTTTTAGGGTTAGGAGCGGGATTGCCAGGTTAAAATGAGGGAGGAGATGAGGAAGAAAAAGGACCAATGGGTAGAGGAGGTTCAAGGGTGGTTCTGAGCAGAAATAGCGTGTGTCCAGATGGGGGCGGCGCGAGCAGCAGAAAGGAGGTGATTCGACGTGAAGGTTGCGTGTTTGAAGAGAGAAGGAGATGGGCGGTTTTGTCTGATATGTAAAATAGGATTTTTTAGGGTTAGGAGAAGTAACTCAATCTCCCTTCCTTTTTCGTTGATTGTCCTTTCCTCCTTCTTTTCTTCGTCCTTTATTCATTATCTTCCTCTTCTTCTCTCTTTATTCTTTAGCCTCCAGCCTGAAAATAAAATTGCAGTGGATGGAATCTCTTCGTCCAACAGAAACTTAGATATGCAAAAGTAGATATATACTGGACGGACCTCCTCGTCCAACAAAAAAAAATTAGATAATTGCGGTGGACGGAACCTCCTCGTCCAACTGAAAATTAAATAATTGCAGGGGACGGAACCTCCTCGTCCAACAGAAAAATAGATAATTGCAGTGGACGGAACCTCCTTGTCCAACAGAAAATTAAATAATTGAAGCGGGAGGAACCTCCTCGTCCAACAGAAAATTAAATAATTGAAGTGGACGGAACCTCCTCGTCCAACAGAAAATGCAACGCACTGGACTGGACCTCACCGTCCAATCAGCAAATGTAATGGACGGGACTGCCCCGTCCAACAGCAAGTCAAATGTAATGGACGGGACCATCCCGTCCAACAGCAAGTGCAATATACTGGACGGGACCACCCCGTCCATCAGCAAGTCCGATGTGATGGACGGGACCTCCCCGTCCAACAGCAAGTGCAATGGACTGGATGGGACCACCCCGTCCATCAGCAAGTCCGATGTGATGGACAGGACCTCCCCGTCCAACAGCAAGTGCAATGGACTGGATGGGACCACCCCGTCCATCAGCAAGTCCGATGGGATGGACGGGACCTCCCCGTCCAACAGCAAGTGCAGTGGACTGGACGGGACCACCCCGTCCATGAGCAAGTCCAATGTGATGGACGGGACCTCCCCGTCCAACAGCAAGTGGAATGGACTGGACGGGACCACCCCGGCCCAACAAGTAAGTGCAATGTGATGGATGAGACCTCCCGCCCAACAAAGAAGTGCAATGGACTGGACGGGACCACCCCGTCCATCAGCAAGTCCGATGTGATGGACGGGACCTCCCCGTCCATCAACAAGTACAATGGACTGGATGGGACCACCCCGTCCATCAGCAACTCCGATGTGATGGACTGGACCTCCCCGTCAACCCGCAAGTGCAATGGACTGGACGAGCCCACCCCGTCCATCAAAGAAATTAGTTATGAGCCCCCTCATTTCTTCATTTTTTCTTTTTTTATATCTTCACTATTATTATTAGTCTCCTTGAAACATAATATCATAAAAATTAGAATAAAATGAAGACGGACAAAAATGGGTGTTCACAATACAGTTTAGAAATTTTCTCCCCTCTAGCCACAACGAAGTTACCTTTGCTGAGTTTCCACTTTCCAGAACCAAAGTGATTATCATAACCACCCTCATCAAGCAATTGCATAGAGATCAAATTAAAGCGGACATCCGAAGCATGTTTGACTCCTTTAAGCAACAACTGCATTCCCATGTTGGTTTGCAAGCAAACATCACCAACACCAATCACCTTAGACACACCATCATTACCCATCTTCAACACTCCAAAGTCACCTGAAGTATAAGATGTGAAGAACTCCATCCTCGGTGTAACATGCAATGTAACACCACTATCAATTATCCATATGCTCTCATCTGATACAAGATTAACCGGCTCATGGTCACGGAGAATAACAAGATCATCACCAGTAGCAGTAGTGACACGGTCATCATCATCATAATCCCTCTCTTTCTGCTTACCCTTCTTGTCTTTGTTCTCCTTTTCCACAGAAAACAATTCTTCTGTATGTGCCTTGTTTTGGGACAATAATGACACTCCACATTCTTGTATCGAGACTTGGACTTGCTCCTGCTTTTCTCTCTACCACCCTTCGGTTCTTTTCTCTAACTTCCCCCCTATTTTCAGTGACAAGCACCTTGGACTAAGATGAAGTACCATGTACCTTCCTTCTCATCTCCTCATTAAGAACAATACCCTTTGCCATTTCCAAAGAAACAACACCATTAGGGGCTGAACTCTTGATAGAAACCCGAAATGTCTCCCAAGACTCTGGTAGAGATAACAATAGAAATAGTCCCAAAAGTTCATCATCAAACTTAATACCCATTCCGACATCTGATCAAGGAGCCCTTGAAATTCATTCAAGTGATCTGAAATGGAAGTCCCCTCCTTGTACCTCAAACTAGTAAAACTCTTCAGCATGTACGATTTATTATTCCATGATTTAGAGGCATACAAGGACTCTATCATTGCCCACAAAGATTTTGCATGTGTCTCATTAGTAATATGATTATAAACATTATCTTCTACAAATTGCCGAATAAAACCACACACATGTTGATGTTCAAAATCCCATTCTTCATCTGACTTGGCATCCGGCTTCTGAGTAGCAAAAACAGGAAGATGCATATTCTTCACAAAGAGCAAATCCTTCATCTTGCCCTTCCACAAATGATAATTAGTGCCATTCAAATAGACCATCTTTGTATTTGCCTCCATCATTCAAGCAAGTCAAAATGCCCCAAGCCAAGTAGTTCTGAGGCCACTCCGATGGGGGGAACAACAATGCAACAGTGTAACACAATAACAAAGCAATACGTAGTGGAAATAAATCCCCCCAAACTTGCAAGAATCTATAAGGAGCAACAACAAATATATGAAAGCAAATAGAACAACACAAACATAAAAGAGACACCAAGATTTTAACGTGGAAAACCCCTTAAAGCAACGGTAAAAACCACGAGTCGTCCAGACCAAAGAAACAGCTCCACTATGATCAAATAAGGGTAAACAAGAGTCTCCAACAAGTGCAAAAACCGTGCTAACAATCAATCAAAACAACCAAGTATCAATGCTTACAAATGAGAAACAAGAAGATGAAATTTATCCAAAAAACAGAGCTACTGTGCGAAGCCAATATCTCTTACTTCAGACCTTGTCTTGAATATCCGAACGGTGAGAATGAAAAACGTCCTGAACCTGCTGCAGAAATTTCAGCCCCATCCAACGGTGAAATTTATATATATTTTTTGACAATTTTAATTTATATTTTTGATAGATTATAATTATTTCATATATATATATATATATATATATATATATATAATTTATTGATATTTATGGTTTATTTAATTAATTTGGTAGTATTTTTGCCTCTTTATTAAAATAATTATATGTGAAAATATATATTAAGTTATTTCTTTATCTATTAATGATATGTATATATATATATATATAATAAAAATGACAGTTTTAGGTGAAAAAATAATGCTAAAAAATACTAATTTATTGGCTAATTATTTATTTGGATAAAGAGATAAAAGAAACTACAAAATTAATTAATTAAATAAACAATAATATCGATGAACTAAATGTATAAAATATTTATTAAATGTTACCCGACTCGAGGATTAGTCTTCGTAGTTGCATGCGGAGGATACCCTGGGGAACGAAAAAAGATATAATTATACAATAAAATATATATTAAAATAATTCTTGACTTATTAATTATAGACCGGTATTAAAAAACATATTTATTTTATCAAATAAAGTTATGGCTACAAATTTATTATATTTTATAATTAAAAAATTTCTAAAAATTTTGTAGGTCAATATTTATTAATATTTATTAAATAATTTAAAATTATACGATACCTAATAATGTTGGTTGTACATTATAATTTTTTTATTATGGCGTCAATGTTTCGTATCAAAAATTATCACATATTTGTGAATTAAAAGTATAAATGTTATTTAAATAAATATTATAATTTTATTGAAAAATCAATATACATAGAGAAAATAAGATATACTTAAGCGTTTCTTAGAGTTATGGACAAATTCTTGGCGTGTTGCAATATTGGAGCAGTTTGATATAGATGTCACATGTAAGGTTATTTGCTTCTATAAGCAACTAGTTCCAATTGAAAAGAGAGAGAGAACCACAATATTTAGTAACCCAATAACAAATGAATTAATATTTTAAATCGTAACAAAATTAAATGTAAATAAAGATAAGTAACTTGTGAGACTCATTTTGTGTTCTTTTTAATAGTGTACGCAACATTGGAGTATAGAGTTGTTGAAAGTAATATAAAGTAAAAAAATGGTGAAGTTGCATGGTAAGGTCCATAAAAAGAGTGAAATTAAGCAATTCTATTAGGCTACACCGTTGAAGATGCTCTTAATATCTCTTTTCATTAAATAATTCCTATTATTTCTCTCCTTATCAAAGATACCTTTAATTGTTCTGTCTCTTAAATAAAATGATAAGTTTAAGCCATTAGATTATATTAAAATCAATGGATAAGATTCATTGTTAGGGTAAAGTTTGACATCTAATGTTAAGAGATCGTATCTCATTAATCATTAAGAGAATGACCCTACGGTAGAACTATCGAGTCAACGTCAATATAAATATATACCAATTAAATACATAATATCTCAAACATAATATCAAGTGTAACATCTATGGAAATTTCATGGAATGCATCCTTACCCTTTAATTTTTTAGGATAAAGTTCCTTTAAAATAAGTTTATGTTTACTAAAATGTAAACAAGGATGTATTTATCATTAGATTAATTAGTATGTTGAGATCTTAATGCATTTAATCACATTAGTAGTAAATACTTCTTTGATGAACCACCGTAATTGGGACCTTTGACTCCATTGACATTTCGGGATGTCTCTACAAGCTTAGACCCTTTAGACATGCTATGAGACTAATCATCGATCGGTTGGTTATAGTAGATAATTAATCATTGATTTTCACAACCTCCCAACTAGAGTGTCTCCACCAGAATTCGAACTTGTGTCATCCTCTTTATGGAGTCAAGATACTTATCACTTGACCAATCCTTAGTTGGTAGTAAATACTTCTTTACTTACACTCTTTAGAGACAAATTCACTTTAAAGGAGTTATTTAAAAAAAAAATAAATAACATTTAATAAATGAGTCCAAGTTCTCACATTTTCTATGCAAACCCAACATAAATGTTTCGATGGTATATGGCCGGCCCATTTTAAGGAGCAATATGTGAACCCCAGATCAACCACTGAATATGCGGAATTTTTATAACTCTCGTTGGATGGGATTTTTGATCATTTCGATATTTTTTAAAAATTATTTATCAGTTTAGGATTTTTTTTTTAACTATTTATTAATAAGGGATTCTTTTTAATACAGATATATATATTTTTTTTTTTTAATTCTGACGATCAATGGCATCACTCAGATTGATACTTTCAAAGGCATCACTCGGACTAACACCTACCTTAAAAAAATATTTAAAAAACAAGTCAAATGCCTTGTCCCTGCAGCGCCACATGGCGCAACCAGGGAAGGCGCCAGCTGCAGTGGCTCCTTCCCCAGGTTGTGCCACATGGCGTTACGGGACCCCTCCCCACCCAGTAAAAAAAATGCTAATAATTATTATAAAAATATATATAATGCTAATAATTGGGGCATTATTAAGGAACCAAGAATAAAAAATTTGTATGAGAAATGATGTATTTTTTTATTTTTTTGAAATTATGGGAAATGATGTATTTAACATTTCAAAAAGTGTAACATTTAGTTTTTCAATACAGATTTTCCTTCTGTGGGTTCCTTAACCAATACCCTTAAGACACTCGTTAGTAATATCCATAAAATAATAATCTCATTTCAAGTATTTTAATTTAGTTAAGAATCCGTTACTTTAACCTTGAAAATTATTTTTTGTTATATAATTTTTATGTAAATTAAAAATTGTTTTATCTTTGACAAAAGTTATTAAAAATACTTTACCTTCTCAATTATAGATTCTACCTTTTTTTTATAAAATATAAACCAAACAAACATAGAACGTTTTTTAATACTTTACCTTCTGAATTATAGCTTCTACTTGTTATTTTTATTGCTATGAATTTTAATATGTTGTTATGTTGTCTTTATTTTATTAAGGTGCTATAAAATAATAATAATAATTAGTAATAATTGGTGACTATTTATTGATTTAATTATCGATTTAATAATTAGTAACTGTTTATTGATTTAATCGTAATAATTGGTGATTATTTATTTATTTAATTTTATATTGTTAATAATTTATTTTTTATGCCTCTTGTTATTTTAATTGCTACTTTTTATTAGGGTATATTTTTATTGGCGCTTGTTATTTTAATTCACTATATTAATTCTATTTATCATTAATGTGATAATGTCATTGTTACTCTTCATAATTTTAACTGTAATAATATCATTTTTTATGCCATATTTTTTCAAACAAGTAGCACCTTAATAAAATAAAATATATTTAATCTAAAATAACAAATTATTATTATTATTGTTATTACTATTATTATTATTTTATAGCACCTGAATAAAATAAAGACAACATAACATATTAAAATTCATAGCAATAAAAATAACAAGTAGAAGATATAATTGAGAATGTAAAGTATTAAAAATATCACGTTCTATGTTTATTTGGTTGATCTTTTATAAAAAAGGTAGAAGCTATAATTGAAAAGGTAAAGTATTTTTAATAACTTTTGCCAAAGATAAAATAATTTTTAATTTATATAAAAATTATATAACAAAAATATTTTTCAAGCTTAAGGTAGTCTCCTATAAATACCAGTGTTGAGTGCAATGACCACCCACAACCACAATTAGCACATATTCACCATGGCTTTGATTCTCATTTTGTCCATAATCATTTGTCTGAGTGGTTCTTCAGCCACTAATGAAAAAATAACTCCAACTCATGCTTTTCATCAGCCGGAACCTCCATCGATACAAGCTTTGCCCACTAATGTCCTAATAACTCCAATTGAGGCTTGGCACACTAATGAGCCAGTAATTCCAAGTCCAGCTCCAGCTCCAGCTCCAGCTCATGGTTTGACCATTAATGAGCCAGAACCTTCGGATTCATCGGTTTCAATTGAAGGGGTAAACATGGTTCCTTGGCCAAAACCTCCACCTCCCTCAATGTCTAAACATCATAAGTCACAATCTCTAGCTAGTGAGCCACAACCTCCATCGGTTTCCATTGAAGGGGTAACCATGGTTCCTTGGCCAAAACCTCCACCTCCTTCTGTGTCTAAACATCATGAGCCAAAACCTCAATCGGTTTCCATGGAAGGAGTAAACATGGTTCCTTGGCCAAAACCTCCACCTCCTTTAGTGTCTCTGAACTCTATCGATCTGACACAATCTATGGGTCAAGAATCTACCGAAGCTCCAACTCTCTCAGTAGTTTATTCTAGGAAGATTAAACTTTAATATGAAAAAGTCTACACTCGAATGTAGCTACCAATAATAATGTATAAGTTGGAATATTGAATTTTAATAAAACAACTATTAGCACATTATTTATCCTCTATCTTTACATTCATTGGTTTTAGATATTTAACAACATCTTTAGTCCTTGCAAACATGGAATCATTTAGATTTTGTTCTTCTAAAATTTTTGTCTGGTTTTGATCAACACAAAATCTACATTTTTTGATAAGATCCCTACCGCCGACGTCCTTCCATCTAGTGCCACATTATCCCGGCGGCGCTGCCACACATATTATTTATTAATGTCACGTGAAATTTATCAATATGATTTGTCTTTTTACTAATATTTTATAATTTATTATAATGATATCCTAATGAGTCCCCGTGATCTAACTCACCTAAATTTTTTATAACAAAAGAAAAAAAAAAGCAGAGAAAAAAGCCGACAGAAGGAATAGAAGGAACGTTCTCTGTCATTCCCCTTACGTTTTAGGATCTCGACTTGTGGATCATTTTCTCATTTTTATATCTACTTATTGGCCCTCTTGGATAATAATATTATTAAAAATATTGTAAATCAACATATCTACTTTTAGATTTATTATTTAGTACAGTTTTTTTTTTTGACTGAATTTATTTATTAAAGTTTTTGAGAATCGTACTAGGTAGTCATAATTAATATTTGAGTTAATTCCAAAAAGACAATAATTTGAATAAAATGTTATTGAAGTTAATTAGAAATGCTTGTCCTAAAAAATAATTAAAGTTAAATAAGTATCTGGTATGATAAATAATAAAGATCATTTTTATTAAATATCATTCAAATGGATATAGCATTATTTTACAATTTATTTTTATAAAATTTTATTCTTAAAAGGAAAATAATTAAATTGAATAACCTGAAAAACTAATATTTACATAAAAATTAAGAAAGCAAAATATAATATATTCATATTATAAGGAAAAAATTTATTATTCAAAATTATAAGAAAATAATAAAAAAATTGATTATATTTATATTAAGATCATACTATATTTCAGAATATTATAAATAAACATCGGTTCTTTTAATGTTATCATTTATTAAATTTTTTATTTATCATAATTCGAATTACAAAAAAAAACTTATTTAATTTTAAAATATAACATTTTGAGTAAAATATGATAGCAATTAGAGCTGTCAATTCGGGCCAGTTTAAGAGGGCCACTATATTTTCGGGCTGGGCCGATTTAAGTATGCGTCACTAATTTACTAGCTCAGTGCAACCCCATGAGGGCTACGAGCCAAACGGGCCGGCCCATGGGCCAATTTGTTTCAATAAAGATAAAAAATATATATCATTAAAACTAATAACATTATAAAATTCAATAAGTTATAAAATTAAAATTAATTTTGTCAAAAAAATTATTTTCTATTCTTTAATATTGGGAGATAAACTTAAAACACATATATTATATATGTAACACCCCCTCGGCGTTACATGTCTAACTCGTTGTGGAAATATTAAACAAAAACAATTGCTGGTTACTTTTGGAAAAATAGTTTACGCATTGCTCATGTTTGAAAATGGTGTAAATTTTTTTTCCTTTTGACATAAGTAAACATCACATATATACATATAAACATCATCTTTGTTTTCTACATCAGGACCTTTATAGATGCACGTCATTCATCAGAGTAATAACGTAAGTAAAGAAGATAAAGACATAATTGTACAACACCAGAACTCAAAGTCTAAGACTAGAACCACTACTCTAAAAAAATGGCTCTCATCAGCCTGATATATAAACCATAAGAAACTACTACTACCTCAAAATGAAGAACTAAACAGACCTATGCTAGTCAAACTAATGAAAACCATTGGGGAGACTACCATGGTCATCCCTATCTGCAGAAGGATCAGATAAAACCACTTATACTCCCGCCTCAGCCGCGGGGTCAACATCCTCATCAAGTGGATCATACTCAGCAACCTCCTCGTCCTCTTGAGGATCCTCCTCAATCTCACCATCATCCCCTCCGACAAGGGGGACAAGGGTGCTGCTCCCGGTGGAGGTTGATGATAAGTGTTCCCCTGCACCATCAATGTGCTCAGCAAAATCCATATTGGCGGTAGCGGAACTTATACAGTCTTCACACTATGGGAACATGATGTAAGTCCTGCTTCAGTGCCCTTTGTAGTGAGTACTGGCCCTGAGTAGGTAGCGCTTCGGGCTCCCTGGTTGATAACCCAAGTGTTCCCCTCATCAACATGCTCAAAAGCCAGACCTAGAAACCCCGAAGGTATCAAGGGATTCTGGGGATCCATCTGTACACACAAAACAGGATACCATAAGTAGAAACCAAACAGAAATGATGCAAGGGTGATATACCGACATATGAGTTCATCGAAGTAGCCACATACGCGACTCACAAAACAATAACATATGACAACAACAACATGTAGACATAACAGAACTTGTAACACCATTCTCAGGTGCTACATTGTCTATGACATTTTCACAATATTGTTTAACGCGGAAAATAAATTTCTCAAAAGATACGGGTTTATTTTTTTCTGTTCCTTTTCGCAAATAAGTAAATAGGTATTACTTAACATCTTCTAACCACTAACAGACCTAAAACATATACATCCATTAAATGGGAAAATAAGCAGTAAATATTTATACATTCCCTGTATAAACATAATACTTTCATAAATCCCTTTTCAGAGATAAGAGTCACGAAATGACAGAAATACTAAAAAGGCTTAAAATTTCAATGCCCATAAAATAACTTGACCAAGAAAATATAAATAGCCTTGGAGATGCAACTCCATAAAATTAAACATATACATAAAGACTTATCATGATGGCCTATACATAAATAATGACAAAGTGTCATCATTGAACAACAATAACAACTGAGGACGGTACACCGTCACACTGGGGTTGAGTTCTTACATCTACCATACACTGATCTCTGGAAATGCATACTCATGACCGGTCCGTCTCATTATCCAGTGCTGTCTTGGTTGGTGAAGCAGTGCAACCATCTTTCTTGCAAAATATATAATAAAGCAAAAGACCAAAAAAACACAAAAATGAGGTGAGATCCCCATTCATCGTACACATAAAGCAGGCATGCAGTGGTACGACACACCAACATATGACAACATACATAACCATATTATTATCCATTCTCATTCAACAAATTAACAAGTCAACACATATACGAATAACTTATGACATATCCACACATATATCCAAAGGTATACATTATCAATATCATTAGTAATCTTATCAAGGCATAATAGACACTATAAGTTTTTTCAGAGACACGAGAGTGGAGATAACTGATTGAAATTGTATAGTCCCATACCTACACAGCCTCAAGGAATACTTGATCCTAACTCCGGAGCTAATAGATATTTTGGAAAGAAAATGGTTAATAGTACAGGTTTCACATGTGCCCGCCGTAGGCATAAGACCAAAAGGTCATAACAATGCCCGAAGGCCATAATGTGTGACACAGGGTTCACCGGGAATAATAAATTCTAAACCTCACAACATTAAAATCATCATACCAATGCCCGATGGCCAAAATGTGTGACACGGGGTTCATAAGGAATAATAAATTCTGAACCGCACAACATTTAAAATCATAATTTCAATGCCCGAAGGCCAAAATGTGGGACACGGGGTTCACCGGGAATAATAAATTTTGAACCGCCCAACATTTAAAATCATAAGGGTGATCAATCCTTACTCGGCTTGTGAAACACTCTACCTAACCGGTCAGCTCAGATTCCTAGGAACAACTGGTCGTCTTTGACAATTACGCTGGTCAAGTCAATAACGGTGTGTATATTCATGTTTATCCACCGGATAAACTTTGGGATTCCTTACGGGAATCATATGTCAACCTACAGGCATGACAAGACCAATCGGGTAATCCTTGTACAGTCTTATTCCTGCACAATCTCAAGATCCCTTCATTGGACCATCCGAGTCTTCAACAACTTAAGTATATTATGAAGATTGATCATTCATCAATCAATTATACTTCTTCGGGTTCTTCCCGAACAAGATTACTTGCCGAACAAGCATCCTTCAAATACTCTTGGTTATTACGTATTATGGATGTAAGGATGAGTAAATCACCCGTACTCTATGACATATAGTCTTGATTCACCATACACCATAATTATTTAAGTCCATGTCTTTTCTTTAAGTCACTTTGACTTAGGTTTTACAGTTTCTGTTTTGAAACATAAGCCTTGGAAGTTAAATTCCTTTTTCTCGATTGAGTACCTCCGTGCATGGTAGTCGATTTCCATGACCCGAGGTTGCAAAGCCCGGGCCTTTCGTGGAGTTCGAACTCGAATGTCCCTAAAAGACCCATTTCCTTGGCCCGTAACTATCCAATTTATCAATCCCTTATGGATTGTAGCTCGTCAACGTAGTGGCACGTCTTCCGATTCATCCATGTAAAACAGTTTTGTTCATTTTTTCTCTTTTTTAGTCCGAGTACTCATTTATGAAACTCTAGGCCGAATCACCGTTCACTAGGTTCATCCACTTTTGACACGAAGTCAAGTCGCCAACGTAGGATTTTTAAATCCACAACAACATACTTACTCATTAGAACACTAGTCCGACATCTCGGTTGCTAAGTTCTCTCAACTTTCATCTTTTTCAACATGATTTTCATTCAGTGAAAACTAAACCGAATAACAAAAACAAGAGTTTGTCAACTTTTTGTCGTAAAGAATTTTCGCTCTTGTAAACACATTTTGCAGAATCTTTTTCTTTTATAATCCATTTCGGAAAACTTCAAATCACTAAAACATTTTCTCAACTTTTGAATAAAATGACAAAACTATTACTAATAAAATCATCTAGAGCATTTTTCTAAATATTTCCATTTCGAAAAAAAAAATCATAAAACTAAAAACTTTTCTTTTCAAAAGACTTTTCCTAGACTATATTTACAACATTTTAATAGATTTTCTGTTTTCCTTTTCTTTCTTTTTCTTTTTTACAAAAAATTATCGGGTAAATAAAAGAAATGTAACTTATCACAATTCGTCCTCACTAACACTCATTTGAAAATCGTCTGTGACTTTCTCAAAATATAACTTTTAACAAAAAGTCCTTAAGTTACAATTAGTTTTATTCTTAGGAGTCTTTACACTTACAAGAAAAATCAACTTCATAAGTTTTCTGATTTAGCCGTTTTAGTGACTGAGTCCTCGTTATCAAGCTATGACCAATGTCATCCTCTCAACCACACAATCAACCAATAGATCTCATTCAACACATAAATACTACATTCACATATCCAAAACAACAACACTAAGATTTCCAACCATCAAAGAAAAACATCATAAAATAAGTACAATCAACATATACTCATCAAAACAATATAGTATGTGACTAAAAAAACCCCTTAGGTAAACTCTCCTTACCTCTTGAAGTTTTGGTTTTCCTCTTCAAATTTGCCTCTTAAAATTTTGATTCCTCCACACAACTCAATCCACCAAATTAACACTTAATCCTTCACAACAAACAACACAACAAGTTAAACATTGAAGAAAAATTCACCTAACCCATTTGAGAGGGCATTCGGCCAAGCATATAAAAATTGGCTAGGGTTTTCAAATTCTTTCAATCTCTTGGATACATGATCATAGAGTATTAGAAAGACAAGATCAATTGCCATAACTCAAAAATTGAAACAAAAAACCATCTAACCACTAGGGTTAGGATTTCGGTCTTCATGAAAAAATAGGCTAGGAAATTTCTTTGGTTTCAAGCAGTTGGATTTAGTAAGTATAGGTACTAGAGAGATTAAATCAAGTGTCATATTTCAAAAATCTATTTTCTATGATTTTCTAGAATTAAATGAAGAAAATCAATGAAAATGAAAAAAATAGTGTTCTTGACAAAATGAATGGAAATGAATGAAAAAATAGTGTTCTTGAATTATGAAGAAATGAAGAAAATGATCCAAGGTAAGCTTTGTTAACAATGGAGATTTTTGGGTTTTTTGTGAGCAAAGTGTTTAGAAGAAGATGAAGTGAGCATAGACAAATGACTAAGTGTTGTAGAAGGGGTGGAAGTTGTGTGGGTCTAGGGGTATTTTGGTCCAAAACAAATTGGGACAAGCTTGGAATTACATGTAAAGTCTAAGGGTATTTTGGACTTTTTACTTATAAAACATCTAGATATTTTGAGGTTTTCATCATGACTTTGATGAGTCATGATGTGACACCTCTCACATGTCCCATCAATCACCTCAGCTTCGTATCCGTCTCCGTTGTTTATCCGACTTAGGTTTTACGCGTGTTTCCTTTGAAGATTTCACCCGAATAAAATATAATATTTTATTTTTAATCATAAATTTTCAACAAAAAAAAAAACCAATATTGTTGTAAATGTGATATAAACCTAAAACGCTTCGTTCTCGAGTCAAAATTAGATTTTCTCGATCGGAAAGTTGTATCGTTAGTGAAAACACGCATGGGTTCCGTCTCGATTTTCAACCCAAAATATAATCAAGTTACCTTCTACTATAAAGTAGAGTCTGAATATGATTTTGGATTATCCAAAATCATTTTATAGGTCTCGGATAAAAATATAAAAAGATATATACCTATATATATATATATATATATATATATATATATATATATATATATATATACTGATATTGAAAAACAGTAAAAATTGGGGTGTTACATTACTACCCAACTAAAAAAAAAAAAATTTGTCCTCAAAATTACGCACTTGGAAAAAGATCAGGATACTAAAATCTCATCTTGTCCTCAGCTTCCCATCTTGCGTCTCCGGTTGTCGCCTCCCAAATAACCTTGACTAAGGAAATTTGTTTACCCCTGAGCTACTTAATCATCTTATCCTCGATTCGTACAGGCAAAGTCTCATAAGACAATTTTCTTTTAATTGTACTACATCGGGTTCAATTACATGTGATGGATCAGGAATATATTTCCTCAGTTTTGAGACATGGAATACACTATGAATGTTTGAAAGAAAATGTGGTAAAGTAATTTGGTAGGCTACTGGACCAATACGACGAAGAATTTGGTAAGGTCCTATGAATTTTGGAGTGAGTTTTCTGGACTCTATAACTCTACCTACCCCAGTCGTAGGTGTGACTCTCAGAAATATATGTTCACCTTCTTTAAATTCGAGAGGTCGTCTTCTCCAATCAGAGTAACGCTTCTGCCTGCTTTGTGTCGTTTTCATCTTTTCACGGATTTGTTTAACCTTTTCCATTGTTTGCTGCACGATTTTGGGACCTAGAATCATGCTTTCTCCATTTTGGTACCAACACAACGGCGTTTGCCATTTTCTACCGTACAGAGCCTCATAGGGAGCCATCCCTATACTTGAATGAAAACTGTTGTTGTATGTGAATTCAATAAGCGGCAAGAGATCATCCCAACTTCCACGATGGTCTAAGACACATGCTCTCAGCAAGTCTTTTAACGACTGGATTGTCCTCTCTGTTTGTCCATCCGTTTGAGGATGATACTCTGAGCTTAATCGTAATTTGGTCCCCAGTGCTTGATGTAGGCTTCCTAGAAACGTGAAGTAAACTTCGGGTCACGATCTGAAACAATACTCGAAGGCACTCCGTGAAGTCTAATCACTTACTTGATATAAACATTGGTTAACTTTTCCACAGTATAATTGATCTTAACATTTAAGAAATATGCTAATTTCGTTAACTTGTCAACGATCGCCCAAATTGAATCAAAATCTTTGGAAGTTCTCGGTAGACTTACCACAAAATCCATCGAAATGCTATTCCACTTTCATTTAGGTACATCTAATGATGTAAGCATTCCTCCAGGTCATTGATGTTCTATCTTTGCTTTCTGACAAGTCAGACATGATGCAACGTACTCCGCGACTTGCTTTTTCATGCCTGACCACCAAAACCTTTGTTTTAGATCTTGATACATCTTATTTGATCCAGGATGAATACTTAACTTACTCTTGTGTGATTCTTCAAGAATCATCTTTTTCATCTCAGGATTGTCAGGTACACAGACTCGTCCATTGCACCTTAAGATGTGATCTGATCCCAAACTAAATTCTATAGCTTTTCCTTTTTCCATTAACTATTTCTTCTCTTGAAGGTACGCATCAGCTACTTGTTGTTCTCGGATCTCTTCCATTAATCCACTAGAGATCTTGATCATGCCCAAACTAATTTTCTTTTGACTTACTTCCATAATCAAATAAGATCACGAAACTTTTCAATTAACTCTAGTTCCTTTACCGTCATAGCTGGGATATGAATGGTCTTCCGGCTAAGTGCATCCGCTTCAACGTTCGCCTTTCCAGGATGATATTGCAACGAGAAGTCATAGTCTTTTAGAAACTCCATACATCGTCTTTGTCTCATGTTGAGCTCCTTTTGATCAAACATGTATTTTAGACTTTTGTGATCACTAAAGACATCAAACTTAGCTCCATACAAGTGGTGTCTCCATATCTTTAGTGCAAAAACCACATCAGCTAACTCCAGATCATGCGTCTGATAATTCCTCTCGCGGGTCTTTAACTGGCGTGACGCGTACGCCACAACCTTTCGGTGTTGCATTAACACACATCCTAAACCTTGATGTGAGGCATCACAATATAGTTCATATGGTTCATTCGGTTCAGGAAGTATTAATACCGGCGAGGTTGTCAGACGTTATTTTATCTTTTGGAAGCTCTCCTCGCATTTTGCAGTCCACGTAAAAGGTTGGTCTTTCTTTGAAAGTTGAGTCAATGGCGCTACTATCTTGGAAAAACCTTCAATAAACCTCTGATAATAACCGGCTAGACCGACAAAGCTTCTAATCTCCGTCACCGTCTTTGGCCTTTCCCGAGAAAGTACTGCTTCTACTTTTACAGGATGGACAACAATTCCTTCTTTGGTGATCACGTGTCCTAAGAATTTCACTTCTTCGATCCAAAACTCACACTTAGATAATTTTGCATACAACACCTTCCAGCGTAGGATCTGTAGGACTTGTTGTAGATGTTCCTCATGTTCTTCATGACTCTTAGAGTAAATGAGAATGTCATCGATGAACACAAAAAATCCGATTCATGTAGTCCATGAAGATAGCAGGTGCATCGTCACTCCAAAAGGCATTACGAGATACTCATAATGTCCATAACGAGTTCTAAACGCAATCTTTGGTATATATTCCGTCTTTACTCTTTTTTGATGATAACCCGTCCTCAGGTCGATCTTCGAGAACACAACAGCTCCTTGATCCATCAGATCATCTATGCATTGTAGAGGGTACTTATTCTTAATCGTCACTTTGTTGAGTTGTCAAAAATCTAAGTAGAGTCTCGAACC
The DNA here is from genome assembly GCA_030762895.1 of Sophora flavescens. Lineage (NCBI taxonomy): Eukaryota > Viridiplantae > Streptophyta > Magnoliopsida > Fabales > Fabaceae > Sophora > Sophora flavescens. The sequence continues at coordinate 108,358,340 of CM061066.1, read as the reverse complement.
TCCGTCCTTCTTTCTCACTAAAAGAACTGGTGCTCCCCAAGGGGAAACACTTGGTCGTATAAACTGTTTTAACAAAAGATCCTCCTGTTGAGCTTTCAACTCAGCAAGTTCTGTAGGTGACATTCGGTGCAGAGAGCGATAGAAATCGAGATCGACTCTCGGAAATAGATCGATGGAGAACTCGATATCTCTGACTGGTGGCAAACCCGAAACATCATTCGGAAATACGTCCGGAAACTCTCTCCCTACAGGAATCATACTCAAATCGATATCCCCCTCGACTTCTAGGCTAGATAAAAAAAAGTATCCCTGATCTCCTTCTTTCGAAGAAGTTCTTACTTGGTTGGTACATAAAAATCTAGAAATCTCAGGATCAGGAAAAACTAAAGTTTTATGAGAATAATCTAAAAGGATATGGTTGGAAGATAACCAATCCATGCCTAGAATTACATCTAATTGCATTAAAGGCAAACATATCAAATTAACAAGAAAATGTCTATCCTGAATAACAATAGGACAGTTCAGACATATAGAATTCACAATAACTGGTTCAACAGTTGGAGTTGAAACAATCAAATCATATGACAAGGAAGAAACAGGCAAACTTAAATGTCTCACACAATCCATCACAATAAAAGAATGCTTTGCACCCGAATCGAAAAGTACAGTTAAGAGATTACCAGCTATGTCACAACTACCTTGTATGAGATCATCGGATTTTGAATCTTCAGCACCACTCATGGTGTAAACTCTTCCCTTTGTCGTCGACCTATTGTTCTTTGAATTGTTGGTAACTGGTTCAGATTTCAATGCAATACATTCTTTTGCTATGTGTCCCACTTGTCCACAGTTAAAGCATTTCATTCCCTTTAGTTGACAATTCTCCGTAAGGTGGTTCGTATTCCCACATTTATAACACCTCTGAACTTGGTCTCGAATCTGGTTATTCTGGCTTCCACTACCATACGTAGAAGCAACAGGACGATAGGATTGTTGGTTCTGATTATTTCCTGGTGGTCGGAAGTATGGCATTCTCTGAACTTGCTTTCCTCTCTGATTCTGAAACTGATTCTTGAATCGAGATGGTCCTCCGATGTAACACCCCGATTTTTACTGTTCTTCAATATTGGTAAATATATAAATGTTTATATTTTATCCGAGACCTAGAAAATGATTTTGGTTAAAGCAAAATCATATTTAGACTCTACTTGATAATAGAAGGTTACGATTAAATTTTGGGTTAAAAATTCAGACGGAACCCGGTTTGCATTTTCACTGACAGCAAGATTTTACTGATCATAAAACTTAATTTTGACTCTTGAACAAAACGGTGTAGGTTTATATCGTTTTTGAAATGATATTAGTTTTTTTGAAAATTTTCGATTAAAAATAAAATACTATATTTTATTCAGGTGAAATCTTCAAAATAAACGCACGTAAGACTTAAGTCGGGAAAACGACGGAGTCGGATACGGAGAGTCGAGATTATCAAGTAACTCGAAATGATTGACGTGCCGATGTGACAAGCATTTATGGCAAGTCATGATTACTTCTTAAAATATCTTGATATTTTGGAAATGGAAATGACTATTTAGCCCTTGGTTTTCAAGAGAATTTGCAAGTTTGCCATGAGTAATTTTGGACCAAAATGCCCTTGACTCCACACCTTTCTCTTCACCCTTGGTCACTTAGTTCATTCATTCATCTTCAACCTTGCCACTTTTCTCTCAAAAATACAAAAGAACTCCATTGATTGTTCTTCAAGTACTTTGATCATTTCTTCACTTTCTTCAAGCAACAAGAGGTGAACTCTCATATCCATGATTATTGATGCTTTCTTCATCATATATTTCACTTGATTCATGTCAAAATCATCATGTTACAATTTATAGGGTTTTTCTTCAAAAATTTCTAGAAAATCATAGAAAAATCCTTTTGATGTGAAACCAATTTCTTTTGACTCTCTATGATCTCTATATTGATTATCCAAAAGCATGAAGCAAAAGAAAATGTTCTCCTTACTTTTCTATTGATGGCCGAATCTATGTCCTATAGAGTTTGGATGAGTTTGTTTCAAATTTATGTTATGTAACACTTGATTTAATCTCTCTAGCACTTCTACTTCCTAAATGCAAGAGATTGAAATCAAATAAATTTCCTAGCCTAATTTTCTTCTCAAGGCCAAAACCCTAATAGAAATGGGTTGAGTGCTTTTGTTTCAATTTGTGTCATGTGACACTTGATTATGTCTTTCTAATGCCTTAGGATCATGAATCCAAAAGCTTAAAAAATTTGGAAACCTCTAGCCTATTTTTGTTGATATGGCCGAACCATAACCGTAGTTGGTTAGATGAAATTTTGTTCAATGTTTAACTTGTGTTGTGTTTTGATTGTGAAGGATAAGTTTAGTTGTTGTTTTGCGTTGTGAGGAGGAATCGAAAAATAAACGAGACATTTCGTAGCGTAAATTGAAAACTTCAAGTGGTAAGGGGAGTTTACCTTAGGGGTTTTTGATAGCTACATGCTATCTGTGGGTTGTTTGTATAATTATTTATAGTAATATTGTGTTGTTTGATTTATTTATTTCGTGTTGATTTATGTAGTTTATATGGTTGATGTGGTTTATGTGAATTATTATATTATAACTGTGATGTATGTTATAACTGTAATGTATGGATTTGTCGTTTTGAGTGATTGATCGAGAAACCCGATAAAGGGTCGATGCTTAATTATATTTGAGGTTAAAAAATTTAAAAAGTTTAAGAAAAACTTAAGCGTTTTAAATTTATGGAAGTGGAAGAAAATGTGGAAAATAATATTTTAATGATGTTTTGGTGAAAAATAAGCCAATGAGTGACAGTGAGGACGAAACCGTGAAAAACATTTCACTTACGTTAATTTTTCTGAAATAAAATAAAAAGTAGTTATGAGAAATTAAGTTTCAAAAATAATTTTAATGCGGATGGGGAAAAATTTTGTTAAGGAAAAAGTCATTTTGAGTTTACCAGAGGATTTGTTCCAAAATGAAGAATAATTCAGAAAAATGATTTTTTTTGTAGTAAAACTATGAGGAATAGTGATCCTTTTGGACAAGAACGTTTTAGAAAATAATTTTCAAGGATTTGGTGTGTTTTCGGAAAAAGAATTTTCAAAAATGAATTGAGTTTTGAGAAAATTTGAACTTCGTTGTGATTTAACGTTTTATAAACGGATTTTAGCGGAAAAGATTTTCTGCAAAAGAATTTTAAGTTAGCGAAAAAATTTCCGATAAACTTGGATAAGTCGTCGGAGTTTTGTTTTGATTTTCGTGTTTCACAGAACGAAAACATTGTTGAGAAAGAAAAGTGAAAACGAAAACGTTGTTGAGAAAGAAAAGTAGACCTAGTAACCGAGACGTCGGAATTCTAGTGTTCTCATGGTGAAAACACGTAGATCATTGATCCGTGTTAGTTGTTGTGGACTTTGTGTACTTGTAAAAGATGTTTTGGACTTTATGTCCTGTAAATGATGTGGTGAACTTTGTATCCCATATATGCGAATCTATGACTTGTGCATCGGTCTAGGGTTTCGTGATTTAGCACTCGGATTTCGTGTCCTCTGTGTCATGGGTTAAAGTCTCGGTTGGCACAAATGACTTCGTGTCCTATGTTAAGTGTGAGTTGGCTTTATGCCTAAGTAAGAATAGTCGTGAGCTTTCATCCTCGACAAAGAAAGAATGAACGAAAAAGAAAAGTGACGAGAATAAATGTTTTACATGCATTGTGGGCAGACGTGCCTTGTTGGCCAGTGTGCCATATGTTGTTGACCATTGTGTCATGTATTGTTGGCCAATGTGTCATGTGTTGTTTGGCCAAATGTGCCATTGAGCTACAATCCACAAAGGGTGGATTGACAAGTTGAGGAAGTCAAGACCAATTTGGGTCTATTAGGGACATCCGGGTTTCTGAGCCACAAAGGTCGAGGCCTTGCGACCTCGAGCCGTGGACGTAACAACGGAAAACGTGCATGTACTCAATCAGGGACTACTCAATATTATTTTAGGTCCTTGAGTACGATACCCTTGAACAATTGGAGTCGGACCTAAATTAAGAAGCCGACCTCATGAGACAATTGTGGTAAGCGGTTTGCAGCCTAATCATGCTCAACGAAGGGAAGTTAGGATCTCCAGAGAATAAATATCAAAGTTAGATAATGGATGTTGAAGTGTCATGCATTTTTTTTTATAAATTGCGATGACTGTCGGGTATGAATCACATTGTTTAAAATATACTGATTATTTATGAGAATTTATGTATTGTACTTATATGTGTATATGCTGTTGTTTGTGTGTCACGCATGTGGTTATCATGATAAAACTCAATTGTCGGTATCTCACCCTTGCAAAATATATGGTTGTGGTTTTGTTGTTATACCTTGGTATGTGAGTACAGATGATGCAGAGGAGTTCCCGGTTCCACTTGGAGATACTAGTCCTAATCTTTGAAGATGGGCTTATGTAGATGAGATGACCCTATAGGTCATTCTCGGTGAATGTTTTGGTAAAGCGGTCAGCTTAGGTTTTTGGGATGTCTTGATTTATGATAGTATGTATGTTTATGGTTCGGAGAATCTTTCTTTCAAATGGTATTATAAGACTTTTCTATTTTGGGTTATGGAAATGTTTTAGAAAAACTCGTACACTACAGTGAATTATGACGTGTAATATTATTATGGAGAATAGATGTATGTCTAAGTATGATGATGTAAACATGTATGAGGTTTGTTTGTATGGAGAAAAAAAGAAAAAATTTCATCACTATTTTTGGAGTAAGATTAAGTAACTTAACTAGAAAGTTTTATTTTTCGAAAACAACCAGCGTTTAATTAAGTGTTAATTTCCGCAACGAGTTAAGTATGTAGCACCCAGGGGGGGTTGCATCCGACATTCCCTCGGTTATCTCTTCATTTTCTCATCTGCTCCACTTTTCGACACTTCTCGACCAAAGCTTGAAAGTTTAAGATTTCCAATGGTATTATAGATTCCTTGATCTCAAATCTTAAACCTCCCTCAAATTTCTCACATTTCTAATCCTCGTCCGGTTGAGCTTGGAAGAAACGAAAATACTTGACGAGTTATTCAAACTTCTGATATTTTTGTATATAATTTTTAATTATTTTGAGGATGCTTTCTCTAGTTTCTTTCTCTGTGGTTTTATGTTGGGGCCTAGTTCCCATCTTATTCAACATAAAAAAAAGAGTTAAAAACTTTTGTCTAGTGGGTTGCTTAAAATGGGTACATACTATATTATATTCATGGCTATTCTATTCATAATTTCCTTTCTTGTATATAATTTGAATTATATTTATATTTATTTATATTTTGATAAGGTCAACCTCAACAGATACTAATTTAATTGTTATTAATTATTGGAATCTTTATAATAAAGTCGAGAAGTCACAAATTAGTCCGATAAAATCCCGATAAAAAGTGAGAAATGGATCCTCTACAGTGGTTGAAAAATTTCAGTAGGAGAATATTATTTTATTCATTATGTCTATATCTTTCCTACTGGAATTTTTCGATCACCTGAGAGGATATTAACCATAGTCGTGCTTTTGATAAAGGATCACAACCAACATAGCTAAATGCATCAATTCAACATTGTAAGCAACACATAAGTTGTCCATTAGTACATTAGTTTAATCAACATAATATGAATTTGGCAGAATTACTCATTAAGAAATGAAAGCAATAAACAACACGCAAGATAAGAGCTTTTTTTTTTTTTTTTTTACCAAACGCTATATATATATATATATATATATATATATATATATACTAAAAAAGAAAGCTGACAAAGGCCATGAAAGAAAATCGAATATGAGCCAACTCCGATATGATTTTAAAATAATACATCATACATTCTATAATTTTTAAAATAATAATTATGATTTTATTAAAGATATATACTTTTAATAATAATATTATATTACTATATAATTTATTTATCATACTTCAAAATACAAAATACACAAAGAATTGAATTTTGTGCAACCAATACGATCATTTCTTCAAACAATCAGAAAACCTTTCCTTTTGGTAAGTATATCATTATTCACAGATCACAATATGCATTTAATTTGGACCATCACTTTAAACCACTTTCTCCATAAAACTCATCAAGAATTGAATTTTGTGCAATCTCTCCTAATCTCTCCCTCGTTACCAGTCTTGACCCCCACCCTCCCAAGCTTCCTGATGGCAGTAACAAATGCCCCATTGAACTCCGATGGGTTATTCGCAAACTCAACCACAGTAGACTTGGATGCAGGGTCCGTGAACAGCACCTGATCCGAACTCAGCAACCCTTGTCCTGAAACCAAGTCTTGGTAATACAAGTTGTCAAAAGTTGAAGAGGTTTGAGGATCAAGAGCAATAGCCACAGTGGGGTCAGGATTTTGATCAGGGCACTGTTCCTTCAATTGTTGGGCATAGTTTGAGTCCATTGAAGGGTCAACGCGTGAGGATGATGAAAAGGAGTATAAACGGTTTGCGAATTGGTCGCAGTGTGAGAACCCTACGGTGTGTGCTCCTGAGAGTGCGATCATGTCGGTTTGGCTCAGGTTGTGTTGTGAGAATAAGGCGTTGAGTTGGTTCAGATTGAAATTTGCTTTGGGGAGTTTTCCTTCGACCTGTGATGCCTTAGAAACTAGGCCATCTCGACGTCCAAGTTCTACGTTGAACGAGGGGCCTCCCAGCTGAAATATTAAAACTTAAAAACAATTAAAAGATAATAGAGAAAGCTTTTCGAAATGACTTTTTTCAGTGAAAAAGTAAATATATATTAGTTTAATTTTTTTGCATAGTGAGTATAACGTTTATACATCATCAATAAATTATACATTAATTAGCACATATAAAACCTTAGATATAGTAGTAACTTTAGAAGTCAAGTATATATTTTTAATTCGACGCCTACTCTCCAAGTGAAGACTATTTAGTGTTCCTTAACTCATCAACTGAGGTACCACATATAATTTTAAATATTTTTAGTAATACGGTAATATATTTAAAAAAAAAATTACACTCTCACAAAAATCAAGTAGATTCTCCAGAAATGTTTTTTGCAAAATAGTTTATGTAAAATAAGAAATTATTTTACATTTGACTATACAAATCTGAAAAGTGATTTTTGCTTGGATGTAATATTAATTTTTTTTATAAAATTAAAATGAATTATATATAAAAAAAAATTCAATAAACATGCTTGGATAAAAAGTTTTTTTTTTCAATATATTAAATCAAAAGTTATTTTAGATTTCGCAACAACTATAAAAGAAAAGTGATTCTTTACCTTCTCTCTTCTTTCTCATGAACTTTTTATTGAAAAGTGGAAAATATATCTTCTTGTAAAAGCTAAATTTCAGGTTTTTTTCAGTAATTTTTAGTTAAAGATCATTAAAAAATATATATAAATATCATCATTGATTTTTCTGATTTGTGAAGGGAAAAAAAAAAAAAAAAAGCCAGCGGTTGAATACACGTTTATTTGCATCATTAATTTATTGCGTTGAAATTGATTGTATGGGCTGGTTTGTGAAAATAAATATTTGCTTACCAAGCCTATGACATCTCTGGTAGCAAGTGCCAAAATGTCTGCGCATGAGACCACGCCAGGGCATACAGCTTCCACTGCTTGCTTCGCTTTGATCACAGTGTCAAACCCATCTCCTGCTAGGGAAAGATTTTCCGAGAAATCCTTCTCTGCATCCCCATTTGGCGAGGCGATTATCACTGAGGCATCACATCCCTACACCATGAGAATTGTTGATTAAATTTATGTTCAAACCAGAGACTAAATTTTTAGGCCGGTTTTTGGCATCAATTGAGTTAGGTTCAGATTTTTATATATCAAAGTTTTTTTTTTTTTTTGTTTTTCTTCTTAATGAAATTAAGTGCGATTTTTGTTGAGAGGGTGTTTGTTACAAATGATCTGATTAAAAAAAATGAGTTTGATTTTATTTGTTTAAGCTTAAAAATCATTTTTATAATTAAAATGATCATTTTTTTTTAATTCGTAACAAACCAACCCATGTCTTCTAGCATGTTGTGTGTTAATTGAAGTTGGCGAAAACTTAACAGCCCATGTTTCTTCTTGTTCACCTCGTGGTGAATGACTTTTTTTTTTTAACCATGACATAGATATGAAGTATCCAATATTATTAACAGTAACTAATCTCTATCGGAGAACCTGTTGGACACACAAGATGACATACTTATATTCCCAATAATAATTTTAAAATACATTAGGAGCTGTTGTATTTAAAATTTTAAAAAGTAGTATGCTTATATTCCCAATAATAATTTTGTAATTTTAAAATTGATTAGCATGACTCTTCTTTAAAATTTTTAAAAGATAATCTTTAAATTATTAAATATCAAAAATCATTTTTTTAATCCGTAGCAAAGCAACCCATGTCTTCTAGGAAAAATGATAAATTGACACAGATTTTGGGACAACATACGTACACCGTATGAACAGGCAAATACAATCAGATCAGACCGCAATGTGTCTTGATCAGAAGTAGCACTTTTTTTTTTTTTTTTTTAAATTTAAATTTTTTTTGTAAATAAATTTTTTGATTAAGTATGTGTCAATATCTGGTGAACGGGGTACAAATATCTGGTGAATGCCTTCAAATATGTGGTGAATGCCCATACTAAAACCAAGTTTTGGATGCCTTAGATTATCTGGTGAACGTAGTTCAATTATCTGGTGAATGCCTTCAAATATGTGGTGAATGCTCATACTAAAACCAAGTTTTGGATGCCTTAGAGTATCCGGTGAACGTAGTTCAATTATCTCAGTGAATGCCTTTGAATATCCGGTGAATGCCCATACTAAAACCGAGTTTTGGATGCCTTAGATTATCCGGTGAACGTAGTTCACTTATCCAGTGAATGCCTTCGAATATGTGGTGAATGCCTATACTAAATTAGCTTGTGGATGCCTTAGATTATCTGGTGAACGTAGTTCAATTATCTGGTGAATGCCTTCAAATATGTGGTGAATGTCCATACTTAATCAAAAAATTTATTTACAAAAAAAATTTAAATTTAAAAAAAAAAAAAACTGTCTTCAGAATTTCTGATCTTGCCGATCAAGACTGCTCATTCATCTGATGACGTATGTTGTCTGACAAATGTGTGTCAAATTAGCAAACCCGTGTCTTCTAGCATGTTGTGTGTTAATTGAAGTTGGTGAAAACTTAACAGCAGCCCATGTTTCTTCTTGTTCACCTCGTAGTCAATGACTTTTTAATAATATTGGTTGGTAGCGAAGGTTCAGAGGAACGGCGTGTGCACTTGTGTTGTTGCCTGTGACTCACGACTATTTCTCAAAATATTTAATTTAAAAAATAAAATAGAAAGTCACCCATACTATTCTAATGTGCTATTGCAATTTTCTAATAGGTGACATGACATAGGATTAAGAAGAAGAAAAAGCCTCCACCAACCATAAAAGTCATGGTAAAAATTCGAAAAGATCAACTTCATGATAAAAATTTCTAGTGTGTGACTGTGATCTTATTATTATGAACAATAAATTAAACTAGAAAGAAATAAATAAATAAAGAAGAAGAATTAACAAAAGGAACAACCAAGTTAAAACAGTGCATGATATATAGCCTAGGTTGACAATTTATTTAGCATCATGATCATCAGGGGAAGGAGAAACAACTTTGAGAGTAACCAGGAAACCGTAGTGGTTCGTTCTTCTTCTTAGTGTATAGGGAAAAATTAAGTTCTTTTTTATGATAAACAGACACAGAGAGATTTATTATTATATACATATAAGTGATAACTGAGAAGTATATGAAAGTAAAGAAATACAATAGAATTGTAGAAGGCACCTCAACAAAGCAGTCATGGAAAAATAGACGCAGAGTTGCTTGTCCAGTTGTGATGGTCTGAGTAAATTTCGTGGTCACTGCCTGTGTCACGGTAGATTCCACGTTTGGACAAGTTAACGAGTAGAAATTCTCTACCAGTTTGCCTTCTCCCATGGATATAATGGTAAAAGCCATAATCACAGCCATTAATACTATCCTTATGATCTCCATCTCGTTCACTAGGCTTGCTATATAAATGTGAAATGTCTCCACAACTCTATTATCGTACTTATATAACTCGCTTTCTTTATGTGTGGATGAGGAAGTAGCAAAGATTGATGTCACTTATATATTAAAAGTAGAATTTAATTTCTATGTACCATCAGTGTAAAGATTTTTATACTGATAACCAATCAGAAATCATGAAATTGATGACTTTTAAGGTGATTAAGATAAGAATCAAAGATTTGTAATGATGTGTCAATTTTTGATTGATTGACAGTATAAAAAATCTTTACACTGTCATATATACCAATTAAATCCTTAAAAGTAATAAAAACTACTAAAACAAAATGAATTAACAAAGAAAAAAATGTAGATTGAGACAAAGTCTATTATTACACGAATATAGCTGGAAACTGTCCTGGTCCAAGCCTAGGTCATTTTAACTTGCCAAATTGATACCTTGCTTTTGAAGTTTCCACATTTCACAAACTCAAATTTAGAATCTATATTAAGTTATAAACAACTGGGTCACGCGACTCACGCAATGGAGAACGATTTAGTCGTCATCCGTTAGATGCTGCCTGTAGTGTAACTCTCATTTATTTTATGTCGTTTTCAGTTTTCTTTTCTTATGTTGAAAAATGAACACAAATGTTAACAAAAAACATAAGAAAAAAGCTTGGTTTAAGTCCTGATGCTAATCTTTTGGCCAATTTTATTTTAATAATATGAAAATGTAAATTTAATATAACAAAATAATACTAAAATATCAGTTTGTTAAGCAGTGTAACATGAAGTGTGAATGTGCGGGGTCAAAGTGTGCTCCTACCCTTTCTCGGTCTCTTTCCCCCTTCCTCTTTCCTAAAATCTACTATGAGTTTCTTGCTGGATTTTATATATATATATATATGACTATTTTTTGGGATAATACCAAATATCACTTTACTAAATAAGAAGAGTATATATATTTGTACCAAACAAAAAATAATAATAAATAAGAGGAGAGTATATATATCTGAAATTCAATCGCCTTTATAAAAGTTATGATTGTGGCCACAAGAATTTTCACTACATATAGTTAATCAAATTAAACACAATCTTTTCTAATTCATTTTAGTAAATTTTCGTGGTTTCAGACATTTGATTACAGCTATTAGCTATAAACCAGTGGAGTCAAGGAAAGCATTTAAAATTAAGTTTGGCATCTGTAGATAAGGATAAACACTTTATATTTAGTTCCTTTATTTAAATGACTCAAATTTAAAATTTGAACTCAACTTGTTTAAGATAAACATGAGCTAGCCCTGTTCAACATATTCAAATTTAATTATTTTTCCCCTCATGTTCTCATAATAACTATTAGTTCTCACATGTTGTCACATGATATACTCCCTATATATATATATATATAATAAAAGTTTACTAAATTAACATCTAGATAGACACCTTAGTACTGAAAGTGAAAAGATGATCACTCATCTAGCTACTGTTAATCTTCTAAAATTGGAGTAATAGACTCTTTGAAAATTATAGGTATATAAGTAATATATAATAAATAAAATTATAATTACAATTTATTAAAAAAATATGAATAAATAAATTATATATTACTACATATTGAAGGTTTTAGCTAGTTTTTTTTTTTTTTTTTACAATAGGTTTTAGCTAGCTATTAAACCGATAAAATATTTTGTAGTTGACTAAGAGATGAGATCAAATTATATCTTGAGCAATACTAACTAGCAACGCATTCTTTAATATGGGCTCATATGATTGAGTCTCATAAATCCACCCAATAATAAAGTGTGTCTTGAAGGGAGTGTGACAAAGAATGTGTTGTTAGTATTTTTCATGAGCAATGCAAGCAACACATTGTATATCACACTCATTTCAACACATACATTATATTATTGGATATGTTTCATGTGGGATACACTTAATAAAGAGTGGACCCACGTGATTTATTGAGTCCCGCATAAAATCCACCAAATAATAAAGTGTACTGATAAAATGTTTTCTGAATATACCTCTTTCAATTAATTGAATATTGATTACAAAGATATGAAAGGAGAACTCTCTATTTATAACTACAGGAGGTAACCCAAACATATTTGATTACAACAGAAACTAACAGCCTAGCTTTCCTAACAAACTAACAGAATGATAACAAAGAACTGAGAAGTCTAACTAACTAACACATACAAACTATACTAACTAAACAAGGGTAAAAGTTCTAGCTTTAATACTTCCCTTCAAGATGAAGTGTGAGGGTTATGAATACCATTCTTGACAGGCAAATCATGGAAATTTCTGGCTCCCAATGCCTTGGTGAAGATATCTGTCTGCTGGTCTTTAGTGGAGATGTGTTAAGTTCTAATGGCTCCTTTTTGCAAGTGTTCTCTAATGAAGTGGCAATCCATTTCTATGTGTTTCGTTCTTTCATGAAACATAGGGTTAGCAACTAAGTATAAGGCCGCTTGATTGTCACCATACAAAGTAGTTGGATCATCACAGTCAACCTTCAGACATTTCAGTAAACTTCTCAACCACAACACTACACTTGTTGCATGTGCTATTGATCTGTACTCGGCTTCACTAGATGATCGTGAAACTGTAACTTGCTTCTTTGCCTTCCAAGAGATTGGAGCTGTCCTAATTTCATCAAGTAGCCTGAGACAGGTCTTCTGGTTACAGGGCAAGCTGCCCAGTCTGAGTCACAATATGCTGTGAGTCTCAGATTGTTGTCCTTCGGATGAATAATTCCTTGTCCTGTAGTAGACTTCAAGTACCTCAGCACCCTCATAGTTGCTTCCCAATGTGCCTGCCTAGGAACCTACATAAATTGATTGAGAATATGGACAAAAAAAGTCAGTTCTGGTCAAGTAATGGTAAGGTAAATCAGTCAGCCAACTAGCCTTCTGTATTGAGATGGATTGGAGTACAATTCTCCTTTGTCCAGAGCAAGCTTCTGATTTTGATCCATTGGAAAAGATGAGGGTTTGCACCCTAACATGCCACACTCATCCAATATATCTAAGATATATTTCCTTTGACATAGAAAAAGGCCATTTGATCCTCGAGCAAGTTCTATGCCAAGGAAATACTTTAGTGTTCCCAAATTTTTCATATGGAACCACTTACTCTAATGTTGTTTAAAATCATCACAAGATATAGAATCATTTCCTGCAATTACCAAATCATCCACATGTATAAGAATAGCTAAAAAAAATAGAATTGTGAGAGTATGTGAAGAGGCTATGGTCAGCTTCAGATTCCTTAAATCCATATGAAATCAAATACTGTGACAGCTTGGAATACCAATTCCTAGAGGCTTGACTCAAGCCATAAAGAGATTTTCTCAATCTACATACCATCCCCTTTTCTGGAACATTATAGCCTTGGGGTGGTTCCATGTAGACTTCTTCATCAAGTTCTTCATGCAAGAAGGCATTGCTCACATCCATTTCATGGAGCTGCCATCCTTTTGCCACAACAATGGACAATAGACACCTAATAGTTGTCATTTTGGCCACTGGGGCAAAAGTTTCATTGAAGTCCTCACCTTCTATTTGAGTATAACCCTTAGCTACAAACCTAGCCTTGTACTTTTCCACCTCACCAGAAGCCTTACATTTCAGCTTGTACACCCATTTACATCCTATTGCTCTTTTGTTTTTAGGTAAGTGCATGAGGTCCCAAGTATCATTCTCTTCCAAGGCTTTTATTTCTTGACTCATGGCCTCACACCATTCTCTGCTTTGGATGGCCTGAGTATAGGTTTATGGTTATCTATTTGTCCTATAGCTGTTAGGTAAGCTATGTGTTTGTTAGAAAACTCATTATAGTTCATGTATTTATAAATAGGATGAGCCAAAGTAGTTTCAGTGGCAGAAATGAGAGACTTGTATGTAGGATTCTGCACAGCATAATTGCAGTAATAGTCCTTCAAATAGCTTGGAGGTTGCCTTGTCCTTGGTTCCCTAGTTGTGATATTGTGAGGTAGGTCTTGATTCTCCCCCTCAGTGGGAACTTCTATTCCTATGTTTTCTTCACTATCCTGTTCAACAGGAATAACTTCAGTACCCCGAGGACCAGTTCTACTTATAATATTGTTTTGTTTCTCTCTATGCACATGTTCCTCCTCCTCTATAGCTGAAGGTAAGTGATGAAAAACAGATGTGCTACTATTGATTTTATTAGTTTTCACAACAAAAGGGAAATCATTCTCATAGAAAACAACATCCCTAGACACCAAGAATTCCTTAGTCCTTATATTGTACACTTTCCATCCTTTTTGCCGAAGAGGGTATCCAACAAATATGCATCTTTCAGTCCTAGAGTCAATTTTATCCTTGTGTTTTGAGGCATTCCTAGCATAACAAAGACATCCAAAGACCTTTAAATGACTGTATGAGGGAACTTTCCAAAAAGCATCTCATAGGATGTTTTTCCATTATTAGCTGTAGTAGGTGTCCTATTGATAAGGTGAGTGATTGCAAGAATGCATTCTCCCCAGAATCTTATAGGAATATTGCTTTGAAATCTTAGGGCCCTAGCTATGTTAAGAATATGTCTATGCTTTCTCTCCACTCTACCATTTTGTTGAGATGAACTTACACATGATGTCTCATGTATAATCCCCTCTTCCCTAAAATACTTCTTAAGTGAGGAATTGACAAACTTTGTGCCATTATCACTCGTCACTGTCCTAATCCTTTTTCCAAACTGAGTTTTCACCATGTTGTGAAACTCTATTAAAATTTCAAAGGTCTCAGTCTTTTCTTTCATAAGATAAGTCCATATGCCTCTAGTGTAATCATCCACTATAGTGAGAAAGAATTTTGAACCATTATGAGAAGGTGTGTGATATTTCCCCAATAAATCACAGTGTACAAGACTAAAGCAATCATCAAATTTATTACTACTTTGATTACAAGGTAGCCTACACTATTTGGACCTATGACAGATATCACAACAATTCAGTTTACTAAAATCAAAATTACAATCAAGAAAATGTGAAATACTCTGTAAAGATTGGCAAGATGGGTGCCCCATCCTAGCATGCCACAATCTAGTCATGTCTGGACCCTTAACCACTGCTGAAGATGATCCTTCCATTGGTGTTTGAAGTATATAAACTCCATTGAGAAGATCACCTGATCCAATTGTAAGACTAAATGACTTAGAAATATTGATATATGACAAATACAATTTAATGTGTATGCAAGTATTTTAGTGTCAAATTGCAAAGACAGGTATCAAGAAGTGATCAACAAGTTCATTAAGCAAATTCAAAGAAAATATTCAAGGAAGAACTTGAAGGAATCAAGGAATTGCATATAGAGATCAAAAGAGCAAAGTCAAAGATCAAAGGATCATCAAGACCAAGCTTAAAGGAGAATTTTAGATTTAAGTCTTAGATGATTTGTAAGAGAAAGAAATCTCTTAGTCACAAGATAGCTCAACTAAAAAGATTCATGAAGAAAATCAATTTTCATAACCTGCATTAAAAGGAATAAGTTTTTTTAATGAAAAATGATTTTTGGAAACAAGAAAATTATTTGTTAGGTACAGCCATGTAATCAATGAATGTAAGTCTGCTACTGTAACTGACAAATGAATTTAAGGTTCTTGATTCAATACATAGATATATTGAATGGGTGTACTGATGGATTAACCAAGTTCAAGTTTTTGAAAAACACGTACAACCATGTATTACACATGAGTACAAAAACTATCAGAACTATCAGTATGAAATTGGTTAATACAGCCATGTACTCAACCCCTGTTCAAGAATCAGAATCAAGAAAACAAATTCTGTTATCAGACCCAAATCTGTTTTAATTGATCCCAACGACTATAACTTGTTTCCTATATATAGAGGGATCAAAGGAACACTTTTAACAATATCAGAAATTTTACAAAATCAATTAGAGAGATCAATTGTGAAAATCATTCATCTTTTTGCTTGAGCTTCATTGTGAAAAAGAGTGTTTCAATTCTCATAAGAACTTCAACTTGTATATCTGACTTCTAAGAGTTAGGAATCAATCTTTATGTACTTTTCGATTGTAAAGAGAGAGGGAGCCTCTCTGTGTGATTAGGGTGAGGAATCCTAAGGAAGAACATCGAGGCTCTTCACAAGAGTGTGGTATCTCGAGGTGAAGGAGTGCTCTGTGGTGTAAAGGTTTTTCAAGCTACCTGGCTAAAGCTTGTTGTGTTAGTGTGTGAATACCCACAGGTGGAGTGGGGACTGGATGTAAGTCACAGTGGTGGTGACTGAACCAGTATAAAATTGATTGTGTGGTATCTCTAAACTCAAACTCTTTAATTTCTGTCTTGAGCATATAACTGTGATCTTGATGTTCTAAGTTTTCAATTGATATCAGTTCTTGATCTGTTTAATATGAATAAAAACCAGAGTATTACTGCAATCAATCTTGAGTTATTAATTGTTCAAAACTGAGTTGATTAAGACTGTTCTTGATCACTGAAATTGAAACTGAAACTGATATATTGTAACTTCAGTTCTTGACTGATTAAGGCCTGTATCTAATACCTGTACGACCCTGAACTGAACTTCTTCCTGTTTGATCCAATCACTATTTAATTGATAGCTGTGAGCTGTGAACTTAAATCTTAGTACTGATTTATCTTTCTGAATTAATCTTTCTTTCCTCACCACTTTCTATTCAAGATTTCATAAAAAACCCTTCACTGTTTTTGTAAAAGATCTTGAGGCAACTCTGATTTGAAAAGTAAAGTTTTTGAAAAGTTTTTTGAAAGCTCAATTCACCCCCTCTTGAGTCTTTGAAGCCAAAACAACAATTGGCATCAGAGCTAAACTCTTAAGTTTGGCTTAACAGCTATAAGAGTATGGCTTCCAATGACTGTTTGAATGAAGGGGCTTCCCTTGCACGCCGTCCTGCCTTCAATGGATCTTTCTTGAGGTAGCAGGTGTTGACATATGGGATGCAGTAGAAAATGGTCCATTTGTCCCCTCTACTATAGATGCTAATGGTGCTCCAAGAAATAAGCCTAAAACTGAATGGAATGAGGATGATAAGAAAATAGTTCAATATAATGCACGTTCTAAGAATATTATAACATCCGCTTTAAGCCGGGGTGAGTTTTTCAGGGTTTCAAATTGCAAATCAGCAAAGGAGATGTGGGATACATTGCAAGTAACACATGAAGGAACCACTGATGTGAAAAGGGCAAGAATGAACACATTGACACATGAATATGAGTTATTTCGCATGAATCCAGGAGAACCAATGGAGGTTATGCAAATGCGATTCTCACACATTGCGAATCAATTGGCTGCACTTGGAAAGACAATCTCCAATGAAGATCAAGTTAATAAAGTCATGAGATGCCTAGGTAGAGAATGGCAACCTAAAGTAACTGCAATTTTAGAATCCAAAGACCTTTCAACAATGTCAATTGTAGCGCTCTTTGGAAAGCTACAAGAACATGAAATGGAGTTGACTAGATTGGTGCTAAGTGAAGAAGAAGACAAGAACAATAGAATCATCACATTCAAAGATGTAAAATCTACAAAGGTTGACAAAAAGCTTAAAAAGAAAAAGAAACTTAAACGTGCATACATAGATTGGGAGGTTAACAATCTTGGCTCAACGAATGATTCCAATGATGAAAAATCAAACTTATGCTTAACTGCTCATCTTCATAAAGAAGATGATGAGGTAAATGATTCTAACCTTGATGAATTACCTTCTTATGATGAATTACAAAATGCTTTTGAAGAACTTCATAAAGAATCCATTAGACTTGCTAGATTGCTAATTAAGTCTAAGAAAACCATCACATGCCTAGAAGAGAAAAATTCTGTTTTAAACAAAGAGCTAGATGAATTAAAAACAGAAAATTGTGCTGTAAAAGAAAGATTGGCTACTGTTTTGGAACCACCTATATGTGGCAATTGTCCTAAGTTGGAGAAACATATAAATCATTTGAATGGTGATCTATCTAGAATTACTAGTGATAAAGACAACTTGAATGCATTACTTGGACAACAAAAAGAAATGAAAAACCAAGTTGATTTAGTGTAGAAAATTGAGAGAAAGGCAAAAACCTTTAGAAAATTTCATGTTTCTCATTATGCTAATGCATCACAATATGCTAGATGTCATTATTGCAATAGAAAATGTGCTTTCTGGAATTTGAGAAATAATTATTCATTGCAGATAAGGCAAATATGGGTTCCAAAAGGAACTTTATCATACTCTAACCATGAAGGACCCAAGAAAAGTTGGGTACCTATAGCACAAACATAAAATTATGTTTTGTAGGTGTGGTGGAAGGTCAAGAGCAAAAATTGGAATCATGACATAGAGCCTTCACCAAACACAAAATGGGTAACAATAAAGAAATAATATTGATTGAATATGTTTTCTAATTATCATTATTAATGTATGATTGTGAATCTTTGTGTTATATATCATTGTATAATATGTCTACATTGTTGTATTAAAGTTATTTGATCAATCTTGGAATAATCATATGGATTTTGTTTCACAAATTGAATCTAAGAAAATTGATGAAGCCTTAAATGATTTGTTTTGCTTGCTATGCAACAATTAACTTTGAACATGATCTCTATCATAAGAACTTTTATTCAAAGTAGACAAATTGAGATTGAATATGTTGATAACAATTAAACAACTTGCTGATATTTTTACCAAGCCCTTGAACAAGGAAAGCTTCTTTTTCATTAGAAGAGAATTGGGCATAATTGATCAATCATATATCTAATCTCTAAAGAAATTGTTTATATGACTGTATCTTTGTGTAAATATGCTTTGGTTCTTGTATGATTTGATTTGGAATATCTATGAATGATTAAAAGAGAATTTCAGAAGAAATAGATTTGATCAGGAACACTTATGTACCTAACCCATGTACATGTGTAAAAACTGGAAATTTGTTTTAAACATGGATGTGATCAATAGCTGTATAGAGGTTCAGGAATGAATCCCATGTGTTTTTAGTCTGATACATCCCTGTGATAAACAGATGTATTAAAAGTCTGAGACACAATTCCTGACCGTCATAAGTATACACTGGTGTACTACATGCATGTATGCAAAGTTTGATAAACTCAGAATACACAAGATTCTAATTATGCTCGTCCACTGAAGTGGTAGAAGCGCTCGTCCACTAAAGTGACAGAAGTGCTCGTCCACACAAGTGACAAAAGGGCTCGTCCACACAAGTCTTTGGATTTGCTAAGTCTTTAATGAGAAGATCCGTCCAATGACGTGGCATATAGAGCTCGTCTACTAGGTTACGTTCAACCAGTTAAAGGAGTACCCGGTTGCCTTATTAACATATTGCTTATTTCCCAACCGGTTGGCAATAAAATGATATGCACCGTTAACTTAAACAATTATTAAATCTACGGCTATGGCTACAAAAGGATCGATCCTCAACTACGAGCCCTGAGGATTGAAGACGACGCCGATGTAGAATCTTATTTCAAAACTTCAAATCTTCTGAAACCCACTCTTTCTTCACCAAATTCCGCAACCCTAGCAGAGCTAACCTTAATCCTTCTTGTGCCCAAACCAACCCTAATATGGCAAGAACCAAAAATACTGGATCTTCACCCTCAAAAGATGCCGAGAAGAAGAGGAAGGAAATGGAAACTTCTAATTCAGCTGAGAAGAAGAAAGGAGTTGAGACTTCAAAGGCTCCTGAGAAAAAAGAGGAACAAAGGAAAGGAAGTGGAATCTTCCAAAGAAAAGGAAGTCACTGAAAGTGCTGCTCCAACTTCATACATGGACAATGATGCTTTTCTTCAAAGGTATTTTTCTTTTGATGAACAAAAGGAATACTTTAATCAAAACTTCAGATATAGAGAAATTCTTGAACCTTGGGTAATGGATGCAAAATATTTTGAGGATATTGAGTTTAACTTTCCTAAAATTACAGTCTGTCAAAAGCTCACCGAGTTTGTGCAAACTCAGTTTGACTATCACCCCTTACTAATAAAATTCTTTTACTCGAATTTGGAAATGAATGCTAATGGAATTAACTCTGAAGTTAAGGGAATTAAGATAAAAATGTCATTAGAGGAATTCAGCAATCTTGCTAACCTACCTTATTATGGACCTAGCATTGCTGGAAATGGTCCCAAATCTGAGTGGTATAATGAGTATGATAAAGAACTGGCTAGACCAGATTTAGTTACCTCTAATGAACCTGAATGTAGAGTTACCTATACCAGTATAATGAGTATAGAGGATAGACTTCTGCATTATGTTGTCTGCAGAATTTTAATTCCAAGAGGAGGAAATCACTCTATTCTGCAAAAATATGATTTAATGCTTATGTGGGCTATGCTGAATGAGAAGCAAATCAGCTGGGGGTACTGTGTTGCTGCACACATGATAGAATGCAAGAAAAGCAAGATGATGCTTGCCTACTTGCACTGGTCTGCATAATCCTAGCTCATTTTAATGTTCCTTTTGATGGAGAAGAAAAGAAGCTTGCAAGAAGAATAACTCACAAGTTTGGTGAAGAAATTGTGAGCAAAATGAAACTGAAGAAAGAAGATGGAAGATGGATAAGGAAAGCTGGAAACAAGGAAACTACTACAGCTGGTACTTCAACTGGACAAGAAAATGCACCTTCTGATTTCCTGCATAAACTGATGAATATGCTGGAAAATATTGAGGAAAATCAGAAGAAAAATCATGAAATTGAAATGGCTGCAATTGCTGAAGTGAATGAAAGGATAAAAAGGGTAGAAAAGGACATTGATAAACTCAAAGATGACCTAGGAATGGACTTTCATTTCCCTGCACCTCCAGCTCCAACAGAAGAAGATGTTGATGTTGTAAACATTGCAAGAGCTGCTGTGAAGGAAGCTGAGCAAACCCTTGTTGAACCATCACCTAAAGGCCGAAACAAAAGAAACTCAGAAAGGAAGAACTAGTTCTAGGAATTCATAGGAATTAGAACTTAGTCTTTGAAAGGTAAAATGTCTTCGTTTGTAATTTTGGCTGATGGTTTCTGTTCTTTTTGATTTGTCCCTGCACCTATCCCTCTATCATGAACAATTTTATATGCTATGTTTGAATGTTTAAATGCTTGCATTCTCTATTGATTTGAATGTTTCTTTTCTTTACCTTTTTGATAATGCCAAAAGGGGGAGGAAAAAGTATGATATAGAGAAAGGGGAAGTATGATATAGAGGAAGGGGATAATAACAAATTATACATGCATATGTTGAGTGAGAGCTTATAAGCTTACATGATTAATGGGGAGTAAATCAAATTCTTCTCTGATAATATTTTTTTTGCTCTGATATACTTCTGCTCTGATACCATGATATAAATCTGTCAAAAACACTTAGCTTCTGCTACACTTATACTCTGATCTTATAATTTGTTAGAAGATTTGTCATAATCAAAAAGGGGGAGTTTGTAAGACTCAATGACTTAGAGATTTTGATATATGACAAATACAATTTAATGTGTGTGCAAGTGTTTTAGTGTCAAATTGCAAAGACAGGTATCAAGCAGTGATCAACAAGTTCATTAAGCAAATTCAAGGAAAATATTCAAGGAAGAACTTGAAGGAATCAAGGAGCTGCATGTAGAAATCACAAGAACAAAGTCAAAGATCAAAGGATCATCAAGACCAAGCTTAAAGGAGAATTTTAGATTTAAGTCTTAGATGATTTGTAAGAGAAAGAAATATCTTAGTCACAAGATAGCTCAACTAAAAAGATGCATGAAGAAAATCAATTTTAATAACCTGCATTAAAGGGAATAAGTTTTTTTAATGAAAAATGATTTTTGGAAATAAGAAAATTATTTGTCAGGTACAGCCATGTAATCAATGGATGTATGTATGCTACTGTAACTGACAATGAATTTAAGGTTCTTGATTCAATACATAGATGTATTGAATGGGTGTACTGATGGATTAACCAAGTTCAAGTTTTTGAAAAACACGTACAACCATGTACTACACAGGAGTACAAAAAATATCAGAACTATCGGTATGAAGTTGGTTAATACAGTCATGTACTCAACCCCTGTTCAAGAATCAAAATTAAGAAAACAGATTCTGTTATCAGACCCATATCTGTTTTAATTGATCCTAATGACTATAACTTGTTTCCTATATATAAAGGGATCAAAGGAACACTTTTAACAATGTCAGAAATTTTACAAAATCAATTAGAGAGATCAATTGTGAAAATCATTCATCTTCTTGCTTGTGCTTCATTGTGAAAAAGAGTGTTTCAACTCTCATAAGAACTTCAACTTGAATATCTGACTGCTGAGACTTAGGAATCAATCTTTATGTACTTTTCGAATGTAAAGAGAGAGGGAGTCTCTCTGTGTGATTAGGGTGAGGAATCCTTAGGAAGAACATCGATGCTCTTCACAAGAGTATGGTATCTCTAGGTGAAGGAGTGCTCCGTGGTGTAAAGGTTTTTCAAGCTACCTGGCTAAAACTTGTTGTGTTAGTGTGTGAATACCCACAGGTGGAGTGGGGACTGGATGTAAGTCACAGTGGTGGTGACTGAACCAGTATAAAATTGATTGTGTGGTATCTCTAAACTCAAACTCTTTAATTTCTGTCTTGTGCATATAACTGTGATCTTGATGTTCTAAGTTTTCAATTGATATCAGTTCTTGATCTGTTTAATATGAATTAAAACCAGAGTATTACTGCAATCAATCTTGAGTTATTAATTGTTCAAAACTGAGTTGATTAAGACTGTTCTTGATCACCAAATTGAAATCGAACTCGATATATTGTAACTTCAGTTCTTAACTGATTAAGGCCTGTATCTAATACCTGTACGACCCTGAACTGAACTTCTTCCTGTTTGATCCAATCACTATTTAATTGATAGATGTGAGCTGTGAACTTAAATCTTATTACTGATTTATCTTTCTGAGTTAATCTTTCTTTCCTCACCACTTTCTATTCAAGATTTCATAAAAAGCCCTTCACTGTTTTTGTAAAAGATCCTGAGGCAACTCTGATTTGAAAAGTAAAGTTTTTGAAAAGCTTTTTGAAATCTCAATTCACCCCCCCCCCCCCCCCCCCCATCTTGAGTCTTTGAAGCCAAAAAACACCAATCATCCTCTTCGTGGCTTGGTCATGTATCAAACAAGAATTCTTACTGTAAGTAACTGAACAATTCAAATTATGAGTTAACCTATGAATGTAAATGTGATTTCAATTAAAGTCAGTCACATATAGGACATTACGCAGTTTAAAATCTTTTTAATGCAAAAGGTCCCTTTTTTTCTACCAACACTGTATTGCCAGTGGGGACTATAATTTGAAAAGGCTTTTCCATTTTCTTAACTTCCTCTAAATGAGAAAGTAAGTGGGTCATGTGGTGTGAAGCACCACTGTCAAGGACCCAATTTTGACTAGTATATATGCCTACATTACCTGGCATGAACTCAAGTCCATTTCTCATATATGTACCATGCAGGGCATGCCCTGCTTGATTGGTTTCTTGGTCTTTCTTTATCTCTTCATCAGCAAAGCCATGATGTGCCTGATTCTTTCTTCCATTCTTGCTTTAGTTCCTTTGTGTCCTTCGTGTGTCCCAATTAGGTGGATAACCTACAATCTCAAAGCATTTTGCTTTGATGTGTCCTATTTTTCCACAATGGTCACACTTGACCCTTTGACTTCTCTACTTATTGGAGGTATTAGAGTAGAATGTAGATGCTGAATCTCCCTTTGTGTTCCTCTCCTTTTCTGTAGCAAACCTTGACTCTTCTCTCAAGACATGATTGAAGGTAGCTCTCAGTGAGGGTAGAGGATCCGAGTTCAAGATTTTTTTCCTTGACATGGGAGAATTGTTCATTGTCAAGACTCCCCAGAAAAAAGATGTACTCGATTTTCTTCTTCCCTTTGTTGAAGAGCCTTAGCCACACCACAAGTGCACTCCGGTAGAGGTTGCAATTCACTCAACTCATCAAGATAGCTTTTGAATTGAGTATAAAAATCTTTGATGCACACACTAGCTTCTTGTTGTATGAGACACAACATACACCATAATTGGTGAATTCGAGGGGCATTGGTCTGGGAAAAACGTTCTTCCCAAATATATTTTGCAGTTGAGGCATGGGAAATGCTCGCATGCAAGCTTGGATCCACATAATTGATGACCCAAGTCATGACCATGGAATCGACCTTTTCCCAAAGAGGATAATCGGGTGTCAGCATTTGGTTTCTTGATACTGTCGTCGACGAACCCTAATTTTGTTTTTGCCCTCAGCATCGTCTTCATTGACCTAGCCCATGTGCGATAGTTATCACTGTTCAGAGTAGCTGCTACAAGCGGTGTACCAGGATTGTCGGAGGAATTGAGCTGGAAAGCTGGGTTTGTGATGGATTTCCCAGTGCCGGAAGGCATATCTTTCTTCTTCTTCAATGGGTTCCCCTCCTCTCCAGAATCGTCGCTCTGTGATTCCATGATAAAATGTTTTCTGAATATACCTCTTTCAATTAATTGAATATTGATTACAAAGATATGAAAGGGGAACTCTCTATTTATAACTAGAGGAGTTAACCCAAACATATTTGATTACAACAGAAACTAACAACCTAGCTTTCCTAACAAAATAACAGAATGATAACAGAGAATTGAGAAGTCTAACTAACTAACAGATACAAACTATACTAACTAAACAAGAGTAAAAGTTCTAGCTTTAATACGTACATTGCAGGGAGTGTGACAGAGTGTGTTGGTAACATATTCCTGAATGAAGATTTGCTGCCTCATTTTCCTTTACCATACCATGTACCCACTAATACTATGGTATTAGAAAGGTATAATATGTGGTAAAATAGCATTGGTAGAGACATAATGTGATTAAATAAAATTGAGACAACAGATCTTAATCTCATATTCCTTATATCTTAACTCAATTCACTCAATGTCATCTCCCTCCCCAATGTAATGTTTATCAGTTGTATGTGTGTACACTTTCTGATAAAATCTACTTGGTTCCCAAGTCAAATTATTTATGGCAAAAAGAAAAATAAATGAATTATTATTATCAATGTTTTTTTAATCAAAAACTTCAACTTGTAGTGCCTGTAGAAAAGGATTTAAGTTTTATAAATTCTCCGATATTATCGGTATCGTGTATTGATTTTATCGTGTTAAAAAAACAATTTTTAACTATAGTTTTACTTTAGTATAGACTTTCTTTCTTTTTTTCTTTTTCTTTTTAATTTGTCTTTTTGACGGGACATCATACATATATGTTTGTGTGATTAGCCCTCGACTTTGGGGTGGTTAGGTAAAGTCCTTCCAAAAATGACAACTCTAGAATTCAAACTAGTAACCTTCCAAGTAATGTGTACTTGGGATACATACAAGGCCGTGAAAATAGGTGGGCAATTAAAACAATTTTTGTGGTGTTGATTTATTTTCATAATTGATAGTATTGAGAGAATTTTTTTTTATTACATTGAGATCGAGAAATATTAACAGAAGAAATTAATACTCCAATAGAAGTACTTAACTATATCAAAATATTATATTCTTTTTCAAATGTTTGCATTGCTTATAGAATATTATTGAAAATACTTATAATGGTTGATACTACCAAAAATATTGTATTCAATTTTTTATTGTTACTGTAAAGTGTAAACTCAAAAGATGTATATATTTGAAGTGAAATAAAATAGAAATTAAATATTCTTTGAAGGTATTTGTTATCTGCAGCAAGTGCAATCCTTATCCATTTAACAATTTTTTATTGTCATAACTGGATGTGGGAACTCAAAAATGAATTTTTAACATGTGAAAATGTAAAGAAAAAAATGTCCTTATTTGTTCTCAACTTCTGATTGCATTAAATTTTACAGGAATGAAAAAATATCAACAAAAAAAATGTTTTAATAGCACTTATTAAAGGAAGCGCGGTTAAAAACCCGAGGTGTTGGATGTAAAAGAAGTGTTATTCTTGGTGGTAGCTATCCTCAATACATGTTTGTGGTGTTATTAATCTTTAAATCTCATCTTCTAGCTTTGGTGTTTTGGAGTTTTGTTTGGAAGTCAATTTCTACATGGTCACTGTGATTTGTTCTGGCTAATTGGTGGTTTGAGCTTCGTTGTGAGGCTACAGGAATTGGGGATCTTCGCACCTTTTTAAGTGCTATGTTTACTATGGATCTTTTTTCTTGTTTTTTCTCAAGTCTCGGGTGCATGTTTTATCTTGGAGTTTTTCTGGTTCTTGGTACCTCTGGTGTAATTTTGGTAGCGGGTATATTTTAGCAGGTTGGTTTGTGTTGGTTTTGTTGCTCGGTGATATTGTTAATTCTGGTTCGGTCTATGTAATATCAATGCTAATTCTTTTAATGTTCCGGTATTTTACTTACATTGATCCTTCCCGGTTTTCATTTTATTCTTGTATACGAGTTGAGGTATCCCTAATACCCTCTAATCAATATATTGTTTGGCTTACCAAAAAGAAAGAAAGAGTGAAGTATATTTATTTTAAAAAATGAAAGAAAATGTTTTATACAGAACTTATTTGAGAATGCGCTATAAAAAGCTCAATTATGAATAGCGTGTCATTTCGAAACCGCTATTAAATAGATATTATAGTATCATTTCCTTATTTTAAAATTGAAACCTTTCTCTATGACCACACTATCACGCTCCTAATTTTAAATTACATTTAAGTTTGTCATACATTTTTTGTTACTTTTATTTGGTTATTGTCATTTTCTATTATAGCTTAATTATAAATAGTTTTAACTTCTTACTTAAAATTTATAGTCATACACTTTTCATAACTTTTAAGTTTGTCAATGTATTCAATGTTTAATTAATTGTAGATATTAAGAGTTAAAGTTAATTAGATAGTGACCAGGATAGCATATATATATATATATATATATATATATATATATATATATATATATATATATATATATATATATACAGAACAACAAAAAATGAATTGAAAATATAGCTCTTTAATTAATAAATATTAATAAAAATTTACTTATAAAAAAATAGCCCCACCCCCCTCTTCTCCTCTTTTCCCTATGATATTCCAAGTTTTGCCTTACCTGATGAGAAAGCTGGTGCGTGGGGTAGGCCTCTCTAAACTTACCTCTTCTTTTTTATTGAATCTCCTTCATGTCAGATCCAGATGGAGATAAAGGTGAGGCGAGCTCTAGATACGTAGATTATGAAGAAGAATCTATCACGAGTGGAGCCTTTTGAATACCCCTTCCCTTAAGGAAGGTAGTGACAAGGGAATTGGGCCACAGTGAGATTGCTTCATGCCAATAGGGATTATGATGTGCAGATAACTTAATAAGAGCATTCCATAGGGGATGCTTCCATTATTCCTGCGAAGACAGTATTTTAGATATTCCATGATGAGGAATGAAAGGTTGATTTTGGAGTAGGTGAGGAGGTGATAGACCATAGTTATTTCAGACTTTGATAGAGTGGAGGAGTGTCGGTTTTCACTATCTGTGAGGGGAAGAATGAAATGGTGGCAACACTCCAGCAAGAACTTATTCTTGTTGGTCAGTCGAGAGGTCTTATTATTCTTATGATCAGTGTTGTCCCCAAACAGTTTCTGATATACCTTCTTCAGTGAAAGGCTAGGGTTTTCCAATATGCAGTCCAAACTCCTGAAACTCTCTAGACCCTTGTTTGGAGCCGTCGTTAATTCAGTAACAAGAGCCTGTGTGATGGTCACTGGTATACCACCACTTATGTACCCAGTGATGGATCCGTCATCGTTGATATCAGCATTTGACCAAAATTCCCTAATTTTTACAGTAGGGATTTGCCTATGGAGGTTGAAGTACTCAGTCCATCCTTGAAAAGTAATCTATGAAGTTGCGTCATATCCATCCCGTTTAAGCTCTTCAAGATTTATTACCCTCATTGTAATGGGATGCCATTTAGGAGCCATTTGGATTTCAGAGAGTGAAAGGTTACTTGGAGAGTGAAAGGTTATTAGGAGAGTGAAAGGTTTCAGAGTGTAGGATGGTTTCAGAATATGGAATGGTTCTATTTATACACACGAGGGGATGATGTAGTTAGTAGAAGATGTGCAGACGTGCATTTTCATTGAGAAACCATAATGATAAGTTACAATGTTAGTGGAGTAGAGGAAGAGATCAATAAATCACATACAGTTGTGCTCTGTCACTTGGTATCATTCTCGTCAAAAATTGTACTAGCAAGTTATAACAACGTTTTCTAGATAGGCGTTGTTACATGTATACATTTTAATAGTGTTTGCTACATAAAGCGCTATTAAAGGTATGGTCCACTTGCTACATAAAGCGCTATTAAAGGTATGGTCCACCTAAAATAGCTATAGATTAAAGGTTTGAACTATTAATCTCTCTCAAATCTTTCAAATCGTGCGCGCTCTTAAAATTTTGTCCTCTCTCTCATTCTCTCTCTATCTCTCTCTCAAACCTAGACACTAACTCTCGTCGGCTTCACTGGTAAGTCTATTCACCTCTATCATTTGAAATGGTTAGGGTTACCTTTAATATTTCCTCTGTTAAATGACTACTTTGGGTTACCTTTGTCCAAGGCTTGGCATCTGAAATACCTAACGATGCAGACATTTTGTGGCTACTTAGGGTTACCTCTATCCACGACAACATTATTAATGTAAGTTGGTGTTTGACACATTCGTAAGAAAGCTTAAGCTTGTTTTTAAGTCCATTTTTTGTCTCTTGTTGATGGTTTATAGAGTTGTCCAAGCATTCTCGAATCACCCACACAACACTCTCGAATCACCCTGTGGGCATGGAGGGTAACAATTTGCTATTGGAAAGTTTCTATATGTGAGTTCCATTATTATCACCGACCAATGGTTTCTTGAAATTTTTAAAATATATAAAATATTTTACATGCGTTGGTAATTAATTTATTTTATTATGTAGGTTGATTCAGACACGGAAGAGCAGAACTTGCTTGTTGTTACTAGCTTATTCTGGATGACAACAAGACATTAGTGAATGTTAATTCTCATTGTCTTTTTAGATCCTTTTTTTTGTTTCAGTAACGCATAGGCGTTTTAATCTATCTTTTGTTAAATTGTGGTATATTCATTGAAATGCATGTTTTTGTTTTTGAATTATGCTATATGTTTTTAAGACCCAAAGTTTGTTTATGGTCGATTTTGTTAATTCAAGTAGTGGTATGATTGGTGTTGATTGCTGAATGCTATTTTTTGAATGTTGAATGCTCAATTCTATTTTTTTATAAGCTGAATGTTATTTTTGATTGAATGCTCAGCAGCTTATTCTGGTATGATGGTGAATAAAGAAAGCAGCTATAAAATCCCAATTATAAAAAAAAAGGCGGACAGTAAATAGAATTTGTTTAAGAAAATGCTATTGTAGTTCAATACTACGATAGTGCTTTCTTTAGGGAGTGCTATAGTTTTTGGGTAACTAAGATAACGCATTTTTAAGTCAGCGCTATCCTTATTTAGAATCCACGTTAGCACCAATTCCTGGTTGCGCATTTTGGTGTGAACTACTGTAGCGTTTCATTGACAAGTGTTATTGTAGTTAAATCTACAACAGTGCTTCTGAAGCGCTATCGTGTTTATGACTTTTAATAGCAAAAACATAGATAGAGTCCAAAAGTGCTATAAAATGCCGAGATTAAACGCTATTAAATCCGGAATCTGTTGTAGTACATTCACCAATACGAAAAACAATTGTGTCATCCTAAATTGGCCGATAACCATGACCAAGATCTACTCCTAATCATGTCCATCAATCTAGTCATATCAAAAGTGGTGTTTCTAAAAATTATTCCATTTCTTACCACCCACAAGGACCGCACAACACTACGTTGAAATGAGATAACCATTATGACGGAATTTTCTTCCCAAAAACAACCCACCATATATTAAGTACAAATCAAGTAAAAGAGTGTGGCAAAATAACCTTGTAACGCCCTTCCGAGTGTCACATGGAATGGAACACTTAACCTTAATAACATAAACAGAGATTAAAAACTTCAAAATATAAAAACATATATTTTCATTCATAACAGTAAATACAGAACATCAGAGTACGGAAGGTAGTAAAATATATAATATACTACAACACGGGCCTAGCTGGCTTTCCTCACCAAAATACATCAAAATACAAAAGACTCACTGGCTGTATACAAAAAGACTGTTCAACACTCTCACCTACACTAGCAGTAGGAATAAAGACTTCATACTGCCCAAACTATCTTAGATGCATGTTCCTTGCTGCTCCCGCACTGTTGGCAGTTGTGGCACATCTCCTTCTCCAAAAGAATGATCCTTGACGAAGTCTTCTCGTCCCAAAACAATAAATATAACACATAGAAATAGGGGATACGAATCTACACTAGTCATCATAAATTGGGATATAAAAGTAGAATAAAATACAATGACAACACACGAACAAACACAACACACACAACCATCCTTCGAGTCACACATAAAAATCATCCCCAAAGCTCTCATGCCAATCAGGCTCATTCTCGGTCATGCAAATAAGCGTACTTAAGGAAGTAGCTACCATGATACTTCCTCAACAGATAAAGCTGTATCATTCACCACCGTGCCACATATCCCCATCAATTCAAGATGTTTTTCCACTATCTCGATCCATCCCCGGCATTTCAGGATGATCGTCCGTTACCACGATGTATCCCTAGCATTTTAGGATACTCGTCACGACAATCCCCAACAGATTAGGATGCTCGTCCACTATCTCGATCCATCCCAAGCATTTCCGGATGATCATCTGCTTCCACGACGTATCCCCAACATTTCAGGATACTCGTCACGACACATCCCCAGTACATCAGAATGCTCATTTACTATCTCGATCCATCCCCAGCATTTCAGGATGATTGTCCATTCCAATCCATGCAGTGGCGAAATACAACGGCAATGTAACGTGAATCTCACTGTCTCATCTCGACGCTCACTTATGGCTTATTACCTCAACCTAATATTTTAATGTTCCACCACTCACCACAACACACATCAGTTAATTCATCTTATAAGGTACTAGCAAACATACTATCAATTCGACTCACAGTACACGTCACCCAACCAACAACAATCATTACTTATTTCTAATCATGCAAGCAGGCTCAACATACTAGCACAGTACATATCAGCAGTCTCATATCATATCATACTCATATTCGCTATCAAACAGAATCAAGTATACATGTTATCAATCAGACATAACATCATAATCATATATGCATATACATGATAAGCCTCTGGCTTATCTAGTTTTATGACTAGATGAACTAGGGTTTATGTGCCAATCAGTCGAGTTCACTCTCGTTTTCGCCCAAATTTGCCTTGTTTTGTTCCTAAGTTGGACTTTGACTCGTTTTGCGTCTTTTGTGTAGTTTTTAGCTTATTTTGGATAGAATTATGCTTTTGGTTGCTTTTGGTGTTTTCAGGTCAATAAGTGAAGCTCCGGGAGTCAAGGAAAGTCAAGAAGCAGTGGAAAAAGCACTTCTGGAGACACTTGCCCCGCGAGTGTATTCTCGCCTCGCGAGACTGAAGGTCAACAAAGCAGCAAAAGTCATCATTTCTGGATCGCCCCGCGAACAGTATGCTCGCCTCGCGAATCATGAAGATCTGGAAGTCAGAGACCATCACGGCCTAGCCGTGATGAAGGTCACAGCCTAGAATTGAATCTCGCCCCGTGAAAGAATCGCGCCACGCGAGAGTTTGAAGACACTGGAAGACAGAGACAATCACGGCCTAGCCGTGATGAAGGTCACGGCTGTGACAGATTGAAGTTGGAAGACTCGCCCCGCGAACACACTCTCGCCTTGCGAAAATCCAAACTTGAATGCGCGCCAAAACTAAAATTCGCGTCGCGAGAGTAAGCTCGCCCCGCGAGCGGGCAAGAATCAGAATCCTTATTTAAAGGTT
Organism: Sophora flavescens; assembly: GCA_030762895.1. Classification (NCBI taxonomy): domain Eukaryota; kingdom Viridiplantae; phylum Streptophyta; class Magnoliopsida; order Fabales; family Fabaceae; genus Sophora; species Sophora flavescens. The sequence goes on along the minus strand of CM061066.1, from coordinate 108,326,271 downwards.
GTTTCAGATCAGATTTAAGGGGAGGTTTTTGTTTCCACTTGTTTAGATCAGTAGTTACGAATCCTTGTTTCTCTTTGGAGCTGCGTCTCCTCTTTTCTTTTTATTTTCTTATGGAGATTATGTCCGATTGTTTGTCTATGAGCATGAGGAACTAATCCCCTCGTCTGAGGGAACAATGAAGCCACCCATGGCGGTGTAGATTCGATGTGATGTATGTCTTTCTCCCTTGTCTCAATTTATGTTTTCCAATTCTGATTTGATTGCGTTGATCATATGTGTTGTGTGATTGACTAGTTAAACGTGTTGAGGCTGAGAGGCGATTCGCGTTTTAGAACTTGAATTGGGATCACTAATCGAATATTACACGAGAGTGAGTAGGAGATCGGTGCAACCTTGTAGGGAACAAGAATTAACCAAATTCGAGATTAGGATTATGAGACCTAGTAAGTAATTAATCCAATCGTCGAATACGTCCTAATGAGCACGAGAGTGGATTTAGGAGAATTTGGGGGTCCCGGTTGACATTGTTATTGAACTTAGGGAGGAATTCATCATCACTTGGGAATACATATTGGGTAGGTGGATTTGTGACCTTGGACATTTTAATTTCTGATTTTTAGTTAATTAGTTTATTGGATTCGTTAATTGAATTTTTGATATTAATCTCTCTCTCAACCACCTTCTGTAACTTGACCAACGTATCGGATTTCCCGCGGATTAGACGAATTGGTAGCCCAATCCCTGAGTTCGACCTCGGTAATTACTTACCGTGTTTATTTTATTACTTGCGACGACCCGGTACACTTGCCGGCGTCACAACAATACACTAAGCATGTTATCATATGACACATCAACATACTAGTAAACACATCATGGCCACTAGTATACTTATATTACATAGGCAACCTTGATCAACATAATTCAACTTACTGTTGATAAACCCATAATGCCTAAACTCTCATCGGTACTACTCCACTGTAGTCACCAATGCGGTTTAGGTGTTGTTCGTTATTCAACTACTAGTAGGGTTTATGATCCTTTACGCATATCATTGTATTCTAAACTACTCTTGCCTCCCTGACGACAGCGGTTCATTCCCCAACCTTGTGTACACTTGTATCGGCATCTCGAACCTCATGAAACAAGCTCCTATCTCCCTCTAGGTTGCTGCCACGCGCCCTAATAGGCATCCCGGTGCTCTGAAATTTGCCCTGACACATGGACAGAGCCCCAACAATGTCATAAACCCTAATCTTGCAATGGATTTTCAAACAGAGCTAGAATCAAAGCAAGAATTGAAAAATAAGGGAAATGACAATGTCGACGTTTTGACGAGTTAGGGGTTCGAGCAATACCTCAGCAGGTCGAAGAATCGAAGCTAGCTACGTGACATGCTCGTTGCCTTGATCACAATGGTGTAGTCGGAATCGTGAACCGATGACTAGATTGTCTTCAACCTCAAGTCTCTCTCTCTAAACTCTCATTTCTCTCTCTTGGATACTATATGTTCGCGGCTCAAAATGGTGGAAATGAAGCCCAAGATAAAAATGACCAAAGCTTAAATGTGGTGTTGTCAGCTGAGAACGCTTGAGCGTTAGGATCCCCAGACTCAAGCGTTTCAACGCTCAAGCGCTGGGTCTTCACATGTTTGAGCGTGGCCCCTTGCATCGCCACATCTACGCCACGCGTCAAAATTCAATCCAGGTGTTAGACACTCCGAGCAGTCAAGCGCCCAACAACTAGCGATTGAGCGTGCTCCCCATGCTTAAGTGTTGGTCCTCCAACGTTTGAGAGTGGCACTGTTGTCAGCATCCGCCTTTCATACATTTCGTCGCGTTTTGAGCTCATTTGAAGTTCGGTAAGCCTCAAATTTGAAACATAAGCTCATCAACACCTAAGGAACAAGACTAAGCCTTTAAACATGCCTAATCCCTTCCTTAAGCATGAATCAAGAAAACGGGGCATTACAAACCTCATGCCCAAGACAAGCAAAACTTTTCATCCACAATGTTGTAGCTCTTTTACATGTAAGAAAAAGGTGTTCAGAGCTATCTTGGCACTCTTCAGAAAAAACACAATTCAGCTCTTGTTGGTCCACTATCACCTTCCTAGTGTACAAGCTGACTTTGGTAGGTAGTTTGTCCAAAAAAAAACCTGCCAAGATTGCCCGATTATTTTTGTTGCCTCTGTTCCCCCTCTTGCTCCCAACTGGCCAAATTTTCCTTGCAGTCACCTATATGCTGAATTTGAAGAGTAAGACCTTGAGTCATCCCAACACCAAATCCACTCATCCTGTACTTCTTTGGACAACAGTATTGTATTTAGCAAATTAAAGAAATAGATCGTAACCTCCATTTCCCAACTAAAGAACTCCCTCCTCCACGTAAGGGACAACTTCCAAACTGATTCTTGCCATTCGCCTAAGCTTTCAATCACCCTATCCTTATCCTCATAATATTATAAAATCTGAGAAAAGTTCACTTCAAACTGGTGCTACCTAACCACACATCTTCTCAGAGTTTGATTCTATCTCCTTTTCCTAATTTTCTTTTTAGACCCATTGGAAACCAAGATCATTATAGGTTAAAAGCAAATTCATTACCCACAAGATGTGGTCTAAGTGGCTAGTAGCTTGGGTCCTTTAACCATATATCCAGGGTTCGAATATGGTGATAAGATTAGAGCTGCATTTGTGGGTAGAGGAGTTGCCACTTAACGGATACTCTACATCCTCGGGGGATTAGTACTACGGCTATCGGCTGTGGGGATACCCTAGGTTCCACCCAGACCAAAGAAAAAACGAATTCATTCTCTTTTTGTTTTCTTGATCACGACAAATTCATAACTCTACAATAAAATCAATCACGAAAATATCAAGAAATGACAAATTGTATACATGAAATTTCAAAATTGGCGAAAATGTTATTTACGTTATTTAATTTTTATGAAAGTTTTGATTTCATCTTAGAAGTTTTTATTCTCCTATTTACGGTCACGTTAATTTTTTATTTTAATGTGAATCTGGAGCAATGAGATTTATGACAAATATCAAGAAGTGACAAATTACCTTACAAGAAATCTCAAATGAGGTCAAAACATTATTTATGTTCTTTAACTGTTTTTTCAAAAATTTCAATTTGGTCTTAAGTTTTTATTATCCTATTTACATCATAAATTAATCTTACTTTTTCATTTCAGTGTGAATCTTGAGTCTTATGTGTATCGAAATTGCTAACCACGAAGGCTAATGTGGATCCCTGTATGATTGTCTTTTACCTGACGGAGATCTCATATGTTTGTCTTGGAATCGAATCAAAACCTTTTGTGAAACATGAGAAGTGTAGATTAGGGGTAATCGGTTCGGTTGCATAAAAAAATAAATAATCAAAATCAATTAATTCGGATTTCCAAATGAGTTAAATGATTAACTTGGACAGAGTTTTATGAAAGTTTAATTCGATTTGATTCTAAACTAAACACATGAAATTCACATCAGTGAAAAATGATACATGAAACCCGAACAAGTGTTTATTATTAAGAGCTGTCAAAATGGGTCAGCCTGGCTCATCTGGGTTGGCCCACCATGGGTTGAACAAAAAATGGGTCAACCCAACTCGGCTCACCTTTTGGTGAGTCAAAAAATAGTCAACCCGCCTCGACCCACCATGGGTTGGTGGGTTATACGGGTTGGCTCACTTTTATTTTTAAAAAATAAAAAATCATTTAAAAAAATAAAACCTAGAAAATTTTAAAAATAATAATTAAAATACCAACACCTTAAATGAGGTTTATTTAGATTGTTTAACAAGATTCAAAATTTGATCTTGTAAATAATCGTACACTACAGTCTACCGCCTTATAGATTATCCAATACCTATTCTATTTGTCTACCAAGATACCATTACGATAGTACGTAGAAGATGACAAGTGTGATCATTTTTCAAATTGTCCCATGGATTTATTTGATTATCCAAGGACTATACTTATATACTATTCGATTGGTCTTGGATAGAGACATGCATGATTGAATTTTGATAAAAACAAATAAAGAAAATGTTGCAACCCGCGAGCCAACCCGGCTCAACACGGATTGAACCCACCCAACTTGCAGGTTAGGTGAGCCGGGTCAAAATGAGCCAGATTTTATCCAACCCAACCCACCAATGAGACGGGTTGGACCGGATTGGCACACGGGTTCCAACCCATTTTTACAGCTCTTATTAGCAATTTGCACTGCATTGGCCAAGGGTTTATTAGGATGTAAATATCTCTACTATTTCTTTTGAATCAAACTCGATAACTTTATTACAGATACTTATTTAGTTAGATTTACATTAAATGAATTTGATGATTGTGTTAGACATAATTTAAAAAAATCAAAACTTGTTAATATTGTATGGGTGTGGCATCAAATTGATCAAATGAGATAGAATCAATGTTTTAAGAATCAAACCGGATATCGAACAGGCAAGATCTTCGGACCGTGGTTTGTAACACCCTAACTTGGGCATCACATGGTTACCGGTTGCGGAAAATAAAACTTATTAAATTGCTGGTTACTTTCGAAAAATAGTATTTTCTTAGTAAATAAGTATTCTCAAAATGGTGATAATATTTTTTTCTTAAGATTAACACTCAGAACATGAACAACATAAACGAACTGATATATAAGTATTAGCAGTCGTAGCATTAGAACTTAAGTACAAAATAACTTAGAGCCTTTATAAGAGTAGGCCATTGTCATAAGTTAAAAGGTAAGGAAAAGGAATATAAACAACAAGAAGCAAAAGGTCCGGAACCACATCTCAAAAACACCGTGGCTCTCAGAAGCCAGGAATTAGCCGGACAAAAGATAGCCTACCCACAAAAAGATACCTATAGCTGGTCCATCTAAAGATACCCATTAGGGAGGCCAGGTAGTCACCCCCAATCCCAGATGAGGCATTAGGTGAAGCATCCAACACTTCCCCTGCTTCATCAGGAAAGTCGTCATCATCACCATCATCAAGCACAACATACTCAGGCTCCTCGTCGACAAACTCCTCAGGATCGTCCTCCGGTGATGAGTCAGGTACAACTCCAGAGAGTGGCTCTCCAAGTGGTGGATGAAAGTGCAGCTGTCCCTACTCAGATAGACACTGGAGATAGTACCAAGTGGGTGGTAGAGATATCCTCACTGACTCAATCGTCTGTACTCTACGATGTGGTCCAGCCTCTACATTGTCCTCAAGAGAACTCACTGGTCCGGTATAAGTGGAGGTGTGGGATCACGGATGTATGACCCACGCTCCCGCGTTATGAGCATCCTCAAAGGTCAACGGCCGCAACCCCGCCGATGCCAAAGGAATATTGGGATCCATCTAAACTTACACATATATATTACATTTTCCATATAGGAAGAGAAAATAGAAAACAGATATGTAAGAGTGAGATACCAATATATAGATTAATCACAATAACCATATGCACGACACGAAACATCAGACAAGCATATAAGGTCATATATCATAGAATTTTTCAGAAAATAAGCAAGTACTCCATCAATGGGTTTCAAACCCGAACAAGCATCCTCTTTTATAAAAATATGCATGACACTTCAATATTCAGGCTATAACTTAATCTCATGAGATCCTATCATCATTCTATGAGTTGATCAGACTCAATTGCTAGGTATATTAGGGACAACGTGATTAGCCAGGTATATTGGGCACAACGTGATTACCATAGCACACTGTCCTGTCCAGGATGCAGTGATCAATGCTTATAGATTCCAAACACACTGTCCAACCCAAGGCACAATGATATGGATTTCATTGTCCATCAAGGCACAATGCTACAACGTGATGTGAATACCCATCCTTTCGTCGTATCACTCCTAACAACATGTGGCACGTCTGCCAAATCATGCATGAAAAACAATTTCGTCTCAACGTTTTCTTTGTATTCATTCTTTCCTTGTTGAAGCTCAAAGACTAACGACTATTCATAAGTCTTTAACATTTAAGATTTTTCAACATAAACACGGGACACGAAGTCCGAGTGCTCAGTCACAACGCCTTAAACCGATGAACCAGTCTTAGGCTTGTGGCCATAGAAAACAATATTCACCTTTAACAACGTTCATAACGACGTGATTAGGACACCAAGTCCACAACAACGTGACACGGATCCAAAATCTACGCGTTTATTACAGAATACTAGTATTCCGACGTCTCGTATACTAGATTCACATTTCAACGTGTTTATTCTTTTTCGTTCAGTGAAACACAAATACAAAACGAAACCTCCACAACTTATCCAAGCTTGCCGGAATATTTTGTTGAATAAAATTATTTCATAGAAAATCCATTTTCATTGAAATTCATTTATAAATGCTAAGTTATAGAGAAATCTATTTTTATTTCCAATCAAATACTATAAAACATTTTTCTCAAAGGTTTTCTTCAATATATATATTTCTAAAATTGTTTTCATTTAAACTAAAATTATTTGTAAGTAAAAATGATTTTCCTCTAGCTTTAAAATATTTTGACGCCAAGTCCTTAAAATAACTTTCTATCTCATTTTCGAAAATCGATAACGTACCAATATATATATATATATATATATATATATATATATATATATATATATATATATATATATATTCAATTTCATCCTTAACTTCATTCTTTTATTAAAAGAAGTTCTCCGATAAATATGGTTATGTTCAATGTTTCTCATAAAGTTTTTTAAGACTTTTATCTCAATAATTAATTGAGCACTGATGAATATCAGGCTTCGCAGACATCAAACAACAACATTATAATTTTCACCTCAAAACATAACAGATAATACAGTTCATGCCATATAGTAAAGCTATAACACATCTTCAAATAAGTCATCAAGCTCAGGCATTTAAATAAATAGACAGTTCAATCACCTCAGATAACTCAGGTAAATCAAAACAAGACTTAAGACACATCACAGACCACAGCTGACAGCATGCGGCTATTGGAACATCCCTCAGGCAGTCTCCTCTTACTTGATTCCAAAGCAAACAAAGTATCTTGTTCTTTGTTGTGTATGACGATCCTCCTCAACTTGCTTCGCGACGAAAATCTAAAGATTTCAACACATAATACAAGTTAAAAACAACCAAAACATCAAGTTTTCTCTAGTCTTAGGTTCGACCGAGGTGATAAAATAAGGTTAGAGGTTTTCAAAATTTCACAAACTCATGGATTAATGATCCTTAAATATTAGAGATTCATAATCAATTATCATTTTACAAGGATTGAACAAAAATTCCTCAAAGCCACAAGCTTAGGGTTTCGGCCATGGTTCATAAAATAGGCTAGAAATTTTCAAACTTTTCAAGCTTTTAGATTTAACAACAAAAGGTATTAAAGAGCTCAAATCAATAGTCCTATTCCACAAATTGAAACAAAACTTTCTTGCTCAACAACAACATAGGTTCATCCTCTTTAAGAAAATAGGGGAGGAAAATTTTGCTTGATGCATGCTCTTAGATAATGAATATAGAGATCATTGTGAGTCCATAGATGTTGGTTTCAAGTCAAACGGATTTTTCTACTAATTTCTAGAGATTTTAGAAGTTAGGGATCTAAGAATGATAAGTGGAAGAATATGACATTAACTCAACAAATAGGTGAATGAAATAACTTAGATGAGTATGATAAAGAAATATTACCCTTGAAACTTGAAGAAAATGGATGCAAGTGATGAGCTCTTGAAGAAATTTCAATGGAGTTTGAAGTAAGAAACTTGGTTGTTGAGAGTGTAAAGTGATGAGTGAAAATCAAGAGTGTATATATAGGGGAGAGGGTTTGGAACCGTGGAGAGGGAGAGAGAAGGAAGAACTTGGGCTCCAAGTTTGGTTAAGGGTTGTTTGGTTGGAAAAGTGAGAGATTAATGAGTTTTGGAATAAAATATAATAGATTTCAAAAAGTGTAATGATGACTTCCTTTTGACGTGACATTAGAATTCAATCATCAAGTCACTCCAATCTCCATCAAGTCACTTTGGTCCTCTCAGCTCTCCATCATGCTCCGTTGTTTACCCGATTAAAGTTTTAGATCGTAATTTTTGAAGATTTCACCCGGATAAAATATTATATTTCATTTCCGAATGTAAATTTTCAAAAATAACTAAGATCATTGGAAACATAACAAAAAAACTAACCGTTTCGTTCACGGGTCACAATTAGGTTTTCAACTCAGTAAACTCTTATTGTCAATGAAAACGCAGACCGGCTTTCGTTTGAATTTTCAACCGTGAATTTAACCGTGACTTTCTACGGTAAGGTAGAGCAAGACAATGATTTTAGTTTATATTAAATCATTCTCTGGATTTTAACAAAAATAAACACATATAAACATGTATTTACTGTGATAGAAAGACAGAAATCATAGCGTTACATTACCATCCTACTAAAAAGAATTTCGTCCTCAAAATTACGCACCTGGAAATAAATCAGGATATTGCAATCTCATTTTGTCCTCGACTTGCCACGTATCTTCTCTGGTTGCATCATCCCAAATAACCTTAACCAAGGAAATTTGTTTACCTCTGAGTTGCTTTGTCATCTTATCTGTGATTCGTACATGCAAAGTCTCATAAGACAAGTTTTTTTTTAATTGTACATTATCGGGTTTGATTATGTGAGATGGATCAGGAACATATTTCCTCAGTTGCGAAACATGAAAAACATCATGAAGATTGGAAAGAAAATGTGAAAAAGAAATTTTATAGGCTACTGGACCCACGCGATGAAGAATTTGGTAGGGTCCAATGAACTTATGAGATGGTTTTCTGGATTTAATTACCCCGCCAATCCCAGTCGTAGGCGTGACTCTCAAGAACACATGTTCGCCTTCCTCAAATTCAAGAGGTCGTCGTCTCTTGTCACCATAACATTTCTGTCGACTCTGAGTTGTCTGCATTTTCTCCTGAATCATCTTCACCTTTTCTGTTGTCTGTTGCATGATCTCTGGTCCCAACAGTAAACTCTCACCATCCTTGTACCAACATAGTGGTGTTCTACACTGCCTACCATATAAAGCCTCATAGGGTGTCATTCCTATGCTCGAGTGGAAACTGTTGTTATAAGTGAATTCTATCAATGGTAGAAATTCATCCCAATTCCCAGTGTTTTCCAACACACAAGCTCTCAACAAGTCCTCAAGTGATTGGATCATCCTCTCGGATTGTCCATCTGTTTGTGGATGATAGACAGAACTCAATATGAGTTTCGTTCCTAGTGACTCTTGCAGACTTTGCCAAAACCTTGACGTAAACCTCGGATCATGGTCCGAAATGGTACTCGAAGGTACCATGTAATATGACAATTTCATCAATGTACAACTGAGTTAATATTTCCATTGGATACTCCATATTGATAGGCAAAACGTGAGCTGACTTGGTCAGTCGATCCACTATTACCCATATAGCCTCATGTCCTTTTCGAGTCCTTGGTAAACTGGTTACAAAATCCATTGAGATACCATCCCATTTCCATTGTGGAATGTCTAAAGATTGCAGCATCCCCGCTAGCATCTGATGTTCAATCTTTGCCTTTTAACATACCAAACACGAAGCAACGTATTCCATTTTGTCTCTTTATTCCATACCACCAATACAATTGCTTGAGATCTTGATACATTTTCGTGGCTCCTGGGTGTAAACTTAATTTACTCTTGTGAGTCTCTTCCAGAATCAATTTTATAAGCTCGACATCATCTGGCACACAAATTCTTTTACCAAATCTCAATATTCCATCTGTTCCTTCTCGGAATTCTGACATTTCTCCTTGACGCACCAATTCCCTTTCTCCTTGTAGGTATTGATCACCTTCTTGTTTCTCTCTTATCTGGTCCATCAATCCATTTGAAACATTGATTCTACCTAAACGAAGCTTCCCTGGTGACGTTTCCACTATTAAACGCATATCTCAGAACTGTTCCAACAACTCTTGCTCTCTGACCATCATTACAGATGCATGTATTGACTTTCTACTCAAGGCATCTACTACCACATTTGCTTTTCCAGGGTAGTACTGTAGTTGGAAATCATAACCCTTCAAAAACTCCAACCAACATCTCTACCGCATGTTTAGCTCCTTCTGATCGAATAAGTACTTCAAACTTTTGTGATCACTAAAAACATTGAATGTAGCTCCATACAAATAATGTCTCTAGATCTTCAAAGCAAAAACTAATGCTGCTAATTCCAAAACAGGTGTAGGATAATTCCTCTCATGAATCTTTAATTGTCTTGAAGCATAAGCTACAACCTTCCAATTTTGCATCAGTACACAACCTAACCCCTGATGTGAAGCATCACAATAAACCTCAAAAGATTCCTTAGGATCAGGTAATACTAACACAAGTGAATTGGTCAACTTTTTCTTTAGCTCTTGAAAACTTTCTTCACATGCTTCAGTCCATGTAAATGCTTGATCCTTCCGAGTCAATTGGGTAAGAGGTCCTACTATCTTGGAGAATCCCTCAATGAATCTCCTATAGTATCCAGCCAAACCCATGAAACTACGGATCTCTGTTACCGTCTTTGGTTTTTCCCATTCCAAAACAGCTTAAACCTTCGATGAATACACTGCGATTCCTTCATGCGAGATGACATGACCTAAGAACTGAACTTGGTCTAACCAAAATTCACATTTTTCTGGCTTCACTTAAAGGTGTTTCTCCCTTAAAATCTGAAGAACTATGCTGAGATGTTCATCATGTTTTTCTTCGTTTGGAGAATAGATTAGATTGTCATCGATAAAAACAACGACACACTGATCTAAGTAATGACAAAAAATCCTATTCATGTAGTCCATGTATATAGCAGGAGCATTTGTCACTCCAAACGGCATCACCAAATTCTCATAATGCCCATAGCGTGTTAAAAAGCTGTCTTAGGAACATCCTCTGCCTTCACACGAATTTGATGGTAGCCTGACCGTAAATCTATCTTCGAGAAAATAGCCACTCCATGTAACTGGTCCATTAAATCATCTATCCTTGGAAGTGGATATTGTTCTTGATCGTCACCTTGTTCAACTGACGGAAATCCACATATAACTGAGAAGTTCCATCTTTCTTCTTCACTATTAAGACTGGGGCTCCCCATGGTGATACATTTGGTCTAACAAATTTCTTCTTCATCAGTTCCACCAGTTGGTCCTTCAAGTTCTCTAGCTCAAATGGCGACATATGATATGGTGCCATGATTATTGGTCGAATGCCTGGTACCATATCAATCACGAACTCAATGTCTCGAACAGGCAGTAGTCCAGGTACATCTTTAGGAAAAACTTCCAGAAACACATTTACGATAGGTATGTACTCTAAGTCTAACTCATTCTTAACGTCTAAGGAAAACCGTAACATGTATCCTTGAGCTCCCTCTTTCAAAGAAGCTCTTACTTGACTAGCAGTTAACAATCCATAAATCTCATCCTTATTAAAGACTAAAGTTTTCTGAGCACAATCTATCAAAATATGATTGGAAGATAACCAATCCATGCCTAAAATTACATCTAACTATATTAAAGGCAAACAGATCAGATCTACAAGAAAATGTCTATCCTGAACAATGATAGGACAGTTCAAGCAAACAGAATTGACAGTAACTGGCTTAGCAGTTGGGGTTGAAACAATTAGATCATATGATAATGAAGAAAAAGGCAATTTTATAAGTTTCACGCAATCCATCGAAATGAAAGAATGAGTCGCACCCGAATCATAATGTACAGTTAAAAGATTACCAATTATGTCACACTTACCTTGTACGAGATCGTCAGAGTTCGAAGCCTCAGCTCCGCTCATAGTGTAAACCCTTCCTGTAGCAGTCAGTTTGTTGGCTCTGGTGTGGTTGATAGTTGGTTCACGCTTTGGTGCTCTGCAATCCTTTGCTAGATGTCTAAAACGATCGCAGTTGAAACACTTCATTCCTCTCATCGAGCAAGCATCAGCCATGTGACTTGGTTCATCACACTTGTAAAATCTCCTCTCATGGCCTTGGCTTTGGTTTCTCTGGTCCCCCAGTTCCAGTTCCAGAAGTACCGGAACGATATGGTTGCCGACCCTGGTTGTTGCTAGGTGGTCGAAAGTACGGTTTCCTCTGGTTCTGCTTTCCTCCTTGGTTCTGATTCTGAAATTGATTCATAAATCGAGAGGGTCCTCCAATATTCCCTCTACTATCTCTTCCCTTCCTCATTTGTTCAATCTTCCTACACTTCTCCACTAAAGCCTGAAAGTTCTTGATTTCCAGCGGCAGTACTGACTCCTTGATTTCGAAGTGCAGTCTTCCTTCAAACCTCTCCCACTTCCATTATTCATCTGGTTTGTTCTGAAAAAGGCGGAAATACTTGGCAAGTGACTCAAATTTTACCGCGTATTCCCTGGCAGGCATATCCCTCTGATGTAGATGCAGAAATTCTTTCTCTTTTTCAGTTCGAGCACTCTGAGGAAAATACTTGTTCAGAAACCTATCGCGGAATACCTCCCAAGTAATCTCATGTTGTTCAGCTTCCAGTAACTTCTTGGTGCCTTTCCACCAATATTTGGCATCTCCTTCTAGTAGAAAAGTAGCATAAGATAACTTAACTCCCTCTGGTGTGTGGATCAGCTCAAATATTTTATCCAATTCCTGAATCCGTAGATCGGCCTTCGTAGTATCTACATCTCCATCGAACTGAGATGGATTCAGGTGCCTAAAAGCAGCCAGATTCTTGTATTTGGCTGTTTGTTCAGTTCTCATCTGCTCTTATTGGTTTTGAGCAGCCATTGTTGCAGTCTGAAAAGCAATTGCAGTAGCAATATCAGCCATTGCCTGTGCCGCAAAGTCCATTCCATCGTTGCCTCTTCCGTGACCACGTCCATGTGCACCTCCTGATTCCATACTGACCTGCAGGACATAATCAATAAAATGGTAACCAGAAAATGAAACATAAACTCACTAATTATCACACATTACTTCTAAGAAGTAATTCAAACAAGTATCAGTCAAAGAACACACAACATCAACACAACAGACCTAAACCCAAAGATTCCCGAAATACTCGACCAGCTCTAATCCCACTAGTGTAACACCCTAACTAAAGCATCACATAGTTACCCGTTGCGGAAAATAAAACTTATTAAATTGCTGGTTACTTTCAGAAAATAATATTTTCTTAGCAAATATGTATTCTCAAAATGGTGATAATTTTTTTTTCTAAAGAAGAACACTCAGAACATGAACAACATAAACGAACTGATATATAAGTATTAGCAGCCGTAGCATCAAAACATAAGTACAAAATAACTCAGGGCCTTTATAAGAGTAGGCCATTGTCATAAGTTAAAAGGTAAGGAAAAGGAATATAAACAACAAGAAGCAAAAGGTCCGGAACCACATCTCAAAAACATCGTGGCTCTCAGAAGCCAGGAATCAGCCGGACAAAAGATACCTATAGCTGGTCCATCTAAAGATACCCATTAGGGAGGCCAGGGTAGTCACCCTCACTCCCAGATGAGGCATCAAGTAAAGCATCCAATGCCGCAAAGTCCATTCCATCGTTGCCTCTTCCGCGACCACGTCCATGTGCACCTCCTGATTCCATACTGACCTGCAGGACATAATCAATAAAATGGTAAGCAGAAAATGAAACATAAACTCACTAATTATCACACATTACTTCTAAGAAGTAATTCAAACAAGTCTCAGTCAAAGAACACACAACAGACCTAAACCCAAAGATTCCCGAAATACTCGACCAGCTCTGATACCACTAATTTAACACCCTAACTAAAGCATCACATGGTTACCCGTTGCAGAAAATAAAACTTATTAAATTGCTGGTTACTTTCGGAAAATAGTATTTTATTAATAAATAAGTATTCTCAAAATGGTGATAATTTTTTTTTCTTAAGAAGAACACTTAGAACATGAACAACATAAACAAACTGATATATAAGTATTAGCAGTCGTAGCATCAAAACATAAGTACAAAATAACTTAGGGCCTTTATAAGAGTAGGACATTGTCATAAGTTAAACGGTAAGGAAAAGGAATATAAACAACAAGAAGCAAAAGGTCCGGAACCACATCTCAAAAACATTGTGGCTCTCAGAAGCCAGGAATCAACCTGACAATAGGGTACCCACAAAAGATACCTATAGCTGGTCCATCTAAATATACCCATTAGGGAGGCCAGGGTAGTCACCCCCACTCCCAAATGAGGCATCAGGTAAAGCATCCAATACTTCCCCTGCTTCATCAGGAGAGTCGTCATCATCACCATCATCAAGCACAACATACTCAGGCTCCTCGTTGACAAACTCCTCCAGTGGTGAGTCGGGTACAACTCCAGGGAGTGGCTCTCCAAGTGGTGGATGAAAGTGCAGTTGTCCTTGCTCATCTAGACGCTGAAGATAGTACCAAGTGGGTGGTAGAGATATCCTCACTGACTCAATCGTTTGTACTCTGCGATGTGGTCCAGCCTCTACATTGTCCTAAAGAGAACTCATTGGTCCGGTATAAGTGGCGGTGTGGGATCCCAGATGTATGACCCACGCACCTGCGTTATGAGCATCCTCAAAGGTCAACGTCCGCACCCCCGCCGGTGCCAAAGGAATATTGGGATCCATCTAAACTTACACATATATGTAACCATTTCCATATAGGAAGAGAAAACAGCAAACATATATGCAAGAGTGAGATACCAATATATAGATTAATCACAATAACCATATGTACGACACAAAACATCAGATAAGCATATAAGGTCATATATCATAGAATTCATCAGAAAATAAGCAAGTACTCCATCAATGGGTTTCATACCCGAACAATTATCTTCTTTTATAAAAATATGCATGACACTTCAATATTCAGGCTCTAACTTAATCTCATGAGATCCCATCATCATTCTATGAGTTGATCATACTCAATTTCCAGGTATATTAGGCACAACGTGATTAGCCAGGTATATTAGGCACAACGTGATTTGCCAGGTATATTAGGCACAACGTGATTTGCCAGGTATATTAGGCACAACGTGATTACCATGGCACACTGTCCAGTCCAGGATGCAGTGATCAATGCTTATGGATTCCAAACACACTGTCCAACCCAAGGCACGGTGAGATGGATTTCATTGTCCATCAAGGAACAATGCTACAATGTGATGTGAATACCCCGCCCTTCGTTGTATCACTCCTAACAACGTGTGGCATGTCTGCCAAATCATACATGAATAACAATTTGTTCTCAACATTTTCTTTGTGTTCATTCTTTCCTTGTCGAAGCTCAATGACTAACGAATATTCATAAATCTTTAACTTTTAAGATTTTTCAACATAAGCACGGGACACGAAGTCCGAGTGCTCAGTCACAATGCCTTAAACCGATGCACCAGTCTTAGGCTTGTGGTCATAGAAAACAATATTCACCTTTAACAACGTTCATAATGACGTGATTAGGACACCAACTCTACAACAACGTGACACGGATCCTAGATCTACGCGTTTATTGCAGAACACTAGTATTCCGACATCTCGTATACTAGATTCACATTTCAACGTGTTTATTCTTTTTCGTTCAGTGAAACACAATTACAAAACGAAACCTCCACAACTTCTCCAAGCTTACCGGACTATTTTTGTTGAATAAAATTATTTCATAGAAAATCCTTTTTCATTGAAATTCATTTATAAATGCTAAGTTATAGAGAAATCTATTTTTGTTTCCAATCTAATACTACAAAACATTTTTTCTCAAAGGTTTTCTTCAATAAATATATTTCTAAAATTGTTTTCATTTAAACTAAAATTATTTGAAAGCAAAAATGATTTTCCTCTAGCTTTAAAATATTTCGACACCAAGTCCTTAAAATTACTTTCTATCTCATTTTCGAAAATTGATAACGTACCAAAACATATTTTTTTTTTTTCGATTTCATCCTTAACTTCATTATTTTTATCAACAGAAGTTCTCCGATAAATATGGTTATGTTCAATGTTTCTCATAAAGATTTTTAAGACTTTTATCTCAATAATTAATTGAGCACTGACGAATATCAGGCTTCACAGACATCAAACAACAACATTATAATTTTCACCTCAAAACATAGCAGATAATACAGTTCATACCATATAGTAAAGCTATAACACATCTTCAAAAAAGTCATCAATCTTAGGCATTTAAATAAACAGACAGTTCAATCACCTTAGATAACTCAGATAAATCACAAGAAGACTTAAGACACATCACAGACCACAACTAATAGCATACGACTATTGGAACATCCCTCAGGTAGTCTCCTTTACCTGATTCCAAAGCAAACAAAGTATCTTGTTCTTTTTTGTGTATGATGATCCTCCTCAACTTGCTTCGCGACGAAAATCTAAAGATTTCAACACACAATACAAGTTAAAAACAACCAAAACATCAAGTCTTCTCTAGACATAGGTTCGGCCAAGGTGATAAATAAGGTTCGATGTTTTCAAAATTTCACAAAATCATGGATTAATGATCCTTAAATATTAGAGATTCATAATCGATGATCATTTTACAAGGATTGAACAAAAATTCCTCTAAGTCACAAGCTTAGGGTTTCGGCCATGGTTCATAAAATAGGCTAGAAATTTTCAAACTTTTCAAGCTTCTAGATTTAACAACAAAAGGTATTAAATAGCTCAAATCAATAGTCCTATTCCACAAATTGAAACAAAACTTGGGCTCCAAGTGTAATGATGACTTCCTTTTGATGTGACATTAGATTTCAATCATCAAGTCACTCCAATCTCTATCAAGTCTCTTTGGTCCTCTCAGATCTCGATCCTGCTCCGTTGTTTACCCGGTTAAAGTTTCCGATCGTAATTTTCGAAGACTTCGTCTGGATAAAATATTATATTTTTTTCCCGAACGTAAATTTTCAAAAATAACCAAGATCATTGGAAACACGACAAAAACACTAACCGTTTCGTTCATGGGTCACAATTAGTTTTTCTGCTCTGTAAACTCTTACTGTCAGTGAAAACGCAGGTCGGCTTTCGTTTGAATTTTCAACCGAAAATTTAACAGTGACTTTCTACCGTAAGGTAGAGCAAGACAATGATTTTATTTTATCCAAAATCATTCTCTGGATTTTAACAAAAATTAAACACACATAAACTTGTATTTACTGTGATAGAAAGACAGAGAAGTCGGGGCGTTACATGGTTCAATTGGTTAAACCAGTTCATTCATTAGTCGAACTGGATTACTAATAAATAAATATTTTTTTATATAATATAAAAATATATATAATATAAATAAATAAATAGTTAACCAAAGAAGTAATAAATAAATAAAAATAGGCAAAAAGAAGATAGATAGTTCCATTTCTCTCTTCTGGATCCTTCTTTGTGGAATAGAAATGACCCTTCTCCTTCTCTGTGGTGTAACAGAAGACAAAAGGATGAAAATATAGTAGCTATTTCACTTTGCTTTCATATAGAATTATGAACAAAGTGCACAGTGCCACCACAGTATCATCCTAATTTTTTAAAAAAAACTGTCCGATGCCATGTCTGAGTTCTAGCTGCCTGCACTGAGCGCTAGATGCCTGGCACTGAGCGCCAACTGCACGGACAGAAAACATTGATACATGTTTTTGGCGCATTTTGGAATTTTAGGTCTCTATAAACAGGTTCCTAATACACTAGTGATATGATCTTGATATTGACCACCTTGAAGTTTTAGGCAAATGAATGGATATTGAAGCCACACTCAAGATATAGATGAGAAGGTGAGTGATAAGTCATGTGTTTGATAGCCACAAGTTGCCTTTATAAGATCAGATTTAGTGCTTTTACCCAAGAACCCAAGGGAAGATCTCACAATAGAGAAATCTCTTCATATTTCATTAATCTTCAAAAACTGATTTGTGTAGTACATGAGTTCCCTATTTATAGGCTAACCTTGAAATACAAGAAATAAATTTCCACTATCATGCATTTACCAAATATATTGATAATTGTATTAAATTCCCATTATCATGCATTTACCGAGTAATTGATAAGTTCGTGTACATTTCCTAGAAAGTAAGCATAAACATGATAATAAATTCTCACTAGCCACTATAATGACTTAGAGAACTACAAGGAAGCATTATCTAATAAGCCCACTAATCAGTCCATGAATGCTTCTTGTGATGTGAATTGGGCTTTCCAAAGTGTTGTATTCAAGATGGACTCAAAGCATCTTCATCTGATCGAAGGAAACTAACCCATTGGTTACCCTTCAAACGAGATTTTGTTACTATATCAAAGGGAACTTGGACCGGATCCGATTATACTTCTTTCCACATGCTCAAGGCATCCATGTTCCTATCGTTCCCTTCCTCTTGAAATGGAATTGTCCTCAAATGCAAACCTGCATAAAAAGTTAGTGGATTATTGTGCTTTCCACCTTTTGCTTGAAAATTAGCTCTTACATCCCTTTTTCTCTCAAAGTTCTCAGTTATAATGAGATATCCCTCATTGTTATCTTTTTCCTCAACTTTTATTTCATGGTTTTCATTTTCCTTTTCTTCTCTCTCATCATTCTCCTTTTCTTCTAAATTTTTCTCATGGATTTCTTTTTTCTCTACTTCTCTTTCATCACACTCCATTTCCTCTTTCTTTCTCTCATTGGTTTTCTTTTTCTTTACTTCTCCTTCTTTTGCCTCATCCACCGAACCCTCTTATTTTATTTTTTTCTCACTCATTCTTCTTTTCTCACTCTCTCCTTTCAAGTACATTTGATCTTCATACACTTGTTTTGGTGACAATGGTCTAAGAGTAATTTTGCGATTATTAAATACAAATGAGTACTTATTGTTGTAGACATTATATCTCGCTTGTCGTTCAACCCTCCAAGGACGCCCAAGTCACAAGTGCCTCATTTCTGTAAGCACCACATCACATAACACCTCATCTTGATATCTCCTAATCTGGAATGACACTCGTACATGTTTGTTCACCATCACGTCACTGATATCACTAAACTCCGGAATGCTCCAAAGCTTATATGATTGTGAATGTTCTAGAGCTAGGTTAATGTAACTCCTTCTATCAATGACCAAGCTACATATCTTGTCCTTCACATAGCAACTAGAATAGAAAAGATCCTCCCTTTGCTTAGCATCATTTTTCTTCACTTTTTCCTTGAAGGAATGCCTCGTCTCGCTAAATATATTCTGCATTAGTGACTCCAAGAAGAACGTACTATGAAAATTCAAACTTTGCATACAACCACCAAGAAAGATGAATAAAATTTGGAATCCTTCACTTTTTTTACTTTCGTATTTTTTTCCTCATGGAACAGAAAAGAACAAAGGAAAATAGCTGATGTCGCGTGACTCCGGCAAGTGTACCGGATTCGTCGCCAAGTAATAAAAAGATCGATCCCTGATGTCGTGCGAGTGCACCGGATTTGTCGCCAAGTAATAAAAAGATATCGATCCCACAGAGACCGTGATCTCAAATCGCAACTAATTATCAAATGGACTAAACTGGACTATAGAAAAGGATTTTTGAAAAGGTTTTTGATATTTGAAATAAGAGATAACTTGGATAAGAAATGAAATCAAGTAAAACAAAACAAATCTTTTTATGGGTTTTCAGATCTAAATGGATTCCTAGGAATTGGGTGACCAACAAGATCATTTATGTTACTAAATTGACTATCCCTTATTAATTATCGAAATTGCCTTGAAGGCGAATTTATCCTCGAATAGTTAATGCTCCCTCTCGGGTTACAGAAACCGTGCCCAATTAAACCAACCCCTACACTCGTGGTAGTCAAATTTAGGTTGAACCACTTACACTTTGTGACAATTCGTTAATCCTCGAAGGACCGCTTCTAACTCTTGTGATTTAAGTCCTAAGTCTGATTCTATAGATCCGATACCTAAGTTCACCGCTAGGTTCCTCCTTAGAATATCTACGTCACGCAAATAAGCGGCCGCCGAATTTACGAGTAATTAAAACACTAGAAATCAGATCTAAAGCAAAATCGCAATTAACAAAGATATAACATCAATTCATTACCATAAACAAACCTTGGGCATAGCCCCAATCCCTAGAAATTAAACTACTACTCAAGCCTTGTCATGGTGATGACAAGCATGGTTAACAACAACATGAAATAAAAAAATAAGAGAAGAGAATAGGAAGAAGAAGAGAGATCCTAAATTATAGCCTAAGAGTAGCAGCCCAAAAGTCCTCATTTATCTCTGCCTAGATGCCTTATTTATAGATTTGGGAAGTTTGAATCCCAATCCAACACAAATTCAGATCCAAATCAGTTGCTTCAGATCCAAGTAATACGCGTCACGGCCGTGATAGCCATCACGGCCAGGCCGTGACGGATTCTGCCTTGGGCGTTTCTTCAATTTTGGTCTGTCACGGCCGTGATGTTCTTCCCGGCTCGGCCGTGATCAGTTCTGCCTGTAAGGGTCTGGTTCAGCTGACATGTCACGGCCGTGATGGGCATTACGGCTAGCCGTGACCAGTTCTGACTTCAGTCTTCTTTCTTTTCAGTTCTGCTTGATCATGGCCGTGATGGTCATCACGGCTAGGCCGTGATGGGCTCTGTTTGGCTCATTTTCTTCACTTTTCAAGCCCCATCTTCATCCAAGCTCCATCATGTTTGATCCTGAGCATTTAATCCTTAATTTCTGCAAAACAACATCACAAAAACCGCCTTACCCGTTCCAAATTAAAAACTAACAAAAATCAAATTAAATATGCCTAAACTATATGAAAATGCATGCAAAATGATAAGCAAATATGAGGTGTAATCACACTCATCAAATCACCCCAAGCTTAAGACTTTGCTTGTCATCAAGCAATAACTAAGGCCAGAAAACAATCAGAGCATGGATAGTGAACCAAGAACCCGAGTAACTAATCCAAGTGACAGGCATTTTCAATAAATACCCAAGAGACAGTCAATTTCGAGTCCAATTAGAAGCTTAGGTTTCCTAAATTCATATTCTCACTGATTCGGGCATTCTTCTCACCTCACTCAAGTGTTCAAGGGTATATGACAATTCGCTCAATTTCCTCAAGAAAGGTATTCTACCATAAGCTTGACTATTAACCAAATCTTCACTTTATTAATGAAAACACATAAAAATCAAGAGGTCTTTTACTTTGGTTGTAACGAGGCCATGGGATTAATCGTTAGGTGGAGAAATCAAGAAAAGGAAATTTCAAGAGGGTTAAACAAAATATTAACATTACAAAGCATGACACCTTCTAAAATACCTTTTTTGGGCTTTTGTCACTTTTCCACCTTTCTTTCTTTCTTTTTATTTTTATTTTTATTTCTCACTTTCTTTTTGTCATCCCCTTCTCCATTTTTTTGTTTATTTCATTTTATTTATATGGAGAAGGGGAGATTTTCAATTCAAGAGAAATTTTTCTATCTTTCTCATCCCACAATTTATTTTTCAAACTACCTTTTTAACCTTTTTGCAATACTTCAAAAGGTGCCATATCAAGCATCATTCCTCAAAACATTTCAAGGTACCAAGAAAATTATTTTATTCCTTTAGGCTCAAAATTGGTCAACTAAGAGGTAGCATTTAATCAATCAAAGCTCAGAAGGCCAGAAAAATACCTAATGCCTCAATCACTTTCAAAAATGTTTTCAAAAAATTTTAAGTTTCAAAACGGTTTCAAGTCAAGTTCTAGAGAATACAATCCAAGAGGAATAAAACACTCTATTACAAAGAATGGGGTAGATTTATTGAGTACCCCTTTTAGGCTCAAAAATCTCACATTTAGTAGTTTATAAATCAGTGAGAAACACAAATTTAAGGAACCACATGCTAATTATCAACTATCAAAAGATTATCTCAAGCATTTTTATTTGTAGCCTTATCACAAGAATAAAAAATTGGGTTCAAAAATTCACTATATCAATTTATTTGGCACCAAGTTCTCACAATTTGATGCATAATCTAAAAGCAAGGGGGTAATCTAATCATGTGATCATGCAAAACTATGCCTATATGAATGCAACATGAAAAATGCAAAAATTTGCAAAAATACCCCTACCCCAAGCTTAAAAACTTACATTGTCCCCAATGTAAATAATCAAGTCGGAGAGAGGAGAAAAAAAATGGAACAACTCACCGAGGTGGTAGCGGGTGTTGGCTCACATGCCAGTCAAAAACTTGTTGGAAATTGTATCACGGTCGTGAGGCTCATCACGGCTAGGCCGTGATCAATTCTGGTCTTCAGGAGCTAGCCTGTCATGGCCGTGACCTGTATCACGGCTGGGCCGTGATACTCTCTGATCTTTAGGGTCCTTCCCATCACGCCCGTGACGCTTATCACAGCTGGGCCGTGATCCTTTCTGGTCTTCTCTGGTTAGCTCATCATGGCCGGGACAGCGTGATGACTTCTAACTTTATTCGTCCCTGCCCTTTTTGCTCTTCCTTCCTTCTTAACCTAAAAACACTTGACAAATCTATTAATTTATGATCTTTTTCCTCTTGATCTTCTCAAATTATTCAAGAGCTAAATTCAAAAACAAATGGAAAAGGGAAAGAAAACTTGGGTTGCCTCTCAAGAAGTTTATGGTCTTAAGCTTGACCATACTTCCTTCAATCAACCGGGTTCGGCTGGGCGTAGAAGTGCAGGAACACTTTTCTTCCATGGAACTCCTTCAAAGAGCCGATTCTGCTCATATGGCCAATTGCGCTTTCGCTTTGCTCTTTTCACTCTGAGTTTCATGGTCTTACTCCCTCCCGGTGGAAGTTTTGTTTCCACATGATGAGCAACTCCAACTTCATCACTACTGGGTGCATCATTTGCCATGCAAATCTTCTGAGTTGCTTCCATGTTGAGCTCTTCCTTTACCATTGGAGACGTTATATCAATCCTGCACACATGACTCTCAAAAGGAGGGTTGTTATATGAGTTAGTCAATCAAAAATCTACCCTACCTTCCTCTACATTCAGAGAGAGTTTGTCATTCCTTACGTCTATTATTGCTCCAGCGGTGGCCAAGAATGGCCTTCCTAAAATAATGGGGAATTCAGAATTCCCTTTCATATCCAATACCAGGAAATCGGTAGGGATGAAAAATTTCCCTACCTTTACAGGAACATTCTCTAGTATGCCTAGAGGAGTTTTAGTTGAGCCATCCGTAAATTGTAAGGAGAATTTGAATGGACTCAACTCCTTGGTTCCCAACCTCTCCAAGATAGTAAGCGGCATCAAGCTCGCATTAGCCCCTAAGTCACATAAGGCTTGGTCTATCTGCATTTCTTCAATTGAGCAAGCGATAGAGAAACTACCTGGGTCTTTCAGTTTAGGAGGCATATTAGTTTTTATCTCTACTTGCTTTCTCTTGACCAACCTTTGTGGGAAAGGTATTGGGGGTTGGTACGGTGGTGGAGGGACATATTTTGGTTTTGTCTCTTCATCTTCGTTCATGTCCTCCTCACACTCCACATCCTTTTCAGCTACCCCAAGCTTATCATCCCTTAAGTATATGGCATTGCAATGCTCATTGGGATTAGCTTTGGGTTGCCCCGGGAACGTACCCTTAGGTCTAGAATATGTGCTGGCTTGTTGGGCAATCTGAGTTTCTAACATCTTGTTATGGATGGCTAAGTTATCTACCTTAGATGCTAGCTCTTTTATTGCCTCGTTTACTGCCCTACCTTGTTGTCTAAACTCTTCATTTTGTTTTGTTTGAGTTTCAACAAAACTTTCCAATAAAGACTCGAGTTTATACTTATGTACCAGAGGATACCCCGCTGCGGGTTTCCTATTACCTTGGCCTTCTTGGAACTCATGGTTCAACGTGTTGCTGTAGTTCCCATAGGAGAGGTAAGGGCTGTTCTTCCTTCCTTGGTTGTAAGAATTTGGGGGAACATAGTTTGGCATCTTCAGGTTCGTGTCGTAGAAGTTGTGACAAGAGTTCACTTGTTCCCCCGAAGCGCCGGATCCATGAGCAATACCACGTGGGCACTCCATTATGTCATGTCCCTGCATTCCACAAATCTCACAAACAATGTTAGTAGCACCTATTGAACTCACGTTAGCCCTTTCAAGCTGATCAAAGCGTTTATTCAGTGAGTCTATTTTAGACATTATAAGATCAGTGCTAT
This sequence comes from Sophora flavescens, assembly GCA_030762895.1. Taxonomy (NCBI): domain Eukaryota; kingdom Viridiplantae; phylum Streptophyta; class Magnoliopsida; order Fabales; family Fabaceae; genus Sophora; species Sophora flavescens. Next base: position 108,302,123 of record CM061066.1, on the reverse strand, counting down.
TCATTTCAAACTTACCCCCCGAAATCTTTTTCGGGTTATTACCTCTTTCTGAACCCCATTGGTGGTAGTTGGTGGCCACGTTTTCAATGATATTGAATGCCTCAGACAGAGGCCTATTCATAAAGGCTCCACCAGCTGCGGAATCAAGTGACACCTTCGAAGAGTAATCCAATCCGTTGTAGAAGGTGTGCACTAATAACCACCTCTCGAGTCCATGATGTGGCAAGACTCCAGCAATCCCTTGTAGCGATCCCAAGCTTCTGATAAGCATTCTCCGTCCTTTTGGAAGAAGCCGGCGATCTGGGCTCGTAGGTAAGCCGTCTTGGAGGGAGGGAATAATTTCTCCAAGAACGTCTACTCCAGTTGGTACCATGTCCACAAGGTATTAGCAGGTACTTGCTTCAGCCAAGCTTTTGCTTTTCCAGTAAGAGAGGAGGGGAACAACCTCAAATGAATAGCATCAACCGGGGCGCCTTGAATTCTAACTGCATCGGTGAACTCCAAGAATGTCTCCACGTGATCAGTCGGGTCCTCCGAGGGCAATCCTCCGAATTGATGTTGCCTAATCATGTTGATTAGCATAGGCGGTATAGTGTAGTTCTCTGCCTCAATCACTGGCCTAGCAATCCCAGTTCGCAAACCCCTAGCATTTGCAACAGCATAGTCCTTCAACGGTTTCGTATCCGGGAGATTCGCCATGAGTGGAATGGGAATCAACCTCTCTCTCTCTCTTTGTAGTCTCCTTCGTCTGTGAAAGGTCCTTTTGACTTCGGGGTCGACCTCATTAAGGTTTCCAAGACTTAGTGATCTTTGCATAAAAGAGAAAACAACACAGAGAGATAGATACTCTAGAAGGAAAAAGAGATTTTTTTAAATGGTATATAAAAATTAAATAAAAAGAAAAATTCCAGAAAAATCGATCTAAAAATTAAATTGAAATTCAAGGAAACACAGTCCCCGGCAACGGCGCCAAAAACTTGATGTCGTGCGAGTGCACGTGCGATCCGGCAAGTGTACCGGATTCGTCGCCAAGTAATAAAAAGATATCAATCCCACTAAGACCGTGATCTCAAATCGCAACTAATTATCAAATGGACTAAATTGGACTATAGAAAAGGATTTTTGAAAGGTTTTTGATATTTAAAATGAGAGATAACTTGGATAAGAAATGCAATCAAGTAAAACAGAAAACAAATCTTTTTATGGTTTTTCAGATCTAAATGGATTCCTAGGAACTGGGTTACCAACAAGATTGTTTATGTTACTAAATTGACTATCCCTTGTTAATTATCGAAATTGCCTTGAAGGCGAATTTATCCTCGAATAGTTAATGCTCCCTCTCGGGTTACAGAAACCGTGCCCAATTAAACCAACCCCTACTCTCGTGGTAGTCGAATTTAGATTGAACCCCTTACGCTTTGTGACAATTCGTTAATCCTCGAAGGACCGCTTCTAACTCTCGTGATTTAAGTCCCAAGTCTGATTCTATAGATCCAATACCTAAGTTCACCGCTAGGTTCCTCCTTAGAATATCTACGTCACGCAAATAAGCGGCCGCCGAATTTACGAGTAATTAAAACACTAGAAATCAGATCTATAGCAAAATCGCAATTAACAAAGATATAACATCAAATCATTACCATAAACAAACCTTGGGCATAGCCCCAATCCCTATAAATTAAACTACTACTCAAGCCTTGTCATGGTGATGACAAGCTTGGTTAACAACAACATGAAATAAAAAATAAGAGAAGAGAAGAGGAAGAAGAAGAGAGATCCTAAATTATAGCCTAAGAGTAACAGCCCAAAAGTCCTCCTTTATCTCTTCCTAGATGCCTTATTTATAGATTTGGGATGTTTGAATCCCAATCCAACACAAATTCAGATCCAAATCAGTTGCTTCACATCCAAGTAATACGCGTCACAGCCGTGATAGCCATCACGGCCAGGCCATGACGGATTCTGCCTTGGGCGTTTCTTCAATTTTGGTCTGTCATGGTCGTGATGCTCATCACGGCTAGGCCGTGATCAGTTCTGCCTGTGAGGGTCTGGTTCAGCTGACATGTCACAGCCGTGATGGGCATCACGGCTAGGCCGTGACCAGTTCTGATTTCAGTCTTCTTTCTTTTTAGCTCTGCTTGATCATGGCCGTGATGGTCATCATGGCTAGGCGGTGATGGGCTCTGTTTGGCTCATTTTCTTCACTTTTCAAGCCCCATCTTCATCCAAGCTCCATCATGGTTGATCTTGAACATTTAATCCTTAATTTCTGCAAAACCACACCATAAAACCGCCTTACCCGTTCCAAAGAAAAAACTAACAAAAATCAAATTAAATATGCCTAAACTATATGAAAATGCATGCAAAATGATAAGCAAATATGAGGTGTAATCACACTCATCAATCCCACAGGGACCGTGATCTCAAACCACAGCTAACTATTAAATCAATAAAACTGGAATGTATAAAAAGGGATTTTGAAAAGGTTTTGATTTTTGTAATAAGAATCAAGTAACAATCATATTTAATATCGCAATTAAACAAAACAGGGAAGCAGTTCAAATTGGGGGTTTTCAAATTCAAAAGGGATTCCTAGGAATTGGGTTACCAACAAGATTGTTCATGTTACTAAATTCACTACCCCTTGTTAATTATCGAAATTGCCTTGAAGGCGAATTTATCCTAAATAAGTTAATGCTCCCTCTCGGGTTACAAAAACCGTTCCCAATTAAACCAAACCCTACTCTCGTGGTAGTTGAATTTAGATCGAACCCTTTAAGTTTTGTGACAATTCGTTAATCCTCGAAGGACCGCTTCTAACTCTCGTGATTTAAGTCCTAAGTCTGATTCTATAGATCCGATACCAAAGTTCACCATTAGGTTCCTCCTTAGAATATCTACGACACGCAAATAAGTGGCCATATAATTTACGAGTATTTAAAACAATAGAAATCAGATCTAAAGCAAAATCGAAATTAACAAAGGTAAAACATCAATTCATAACATAAATCAGATCTTGGGCATAGCCCCAATCCCTAGAAATAAAGCTACTACTCAAGCATTGCCATGGTGATGACAAGCTTGGTTAACAACAACATAAAATAAAGCCTAAGAGAAGAGAAGAAGAAGAAGGAGAGAATCCTAATTTTGCCTAAGTGTGGCAGCCCAAAAAGCCTCCCTAGTCTCTGCCTAATTGCCCTATTTATAGATTAGGGTAATTTGAATCCCAATCAAATACAAATTCAAATGAAATCAGTTTCTTCAGATCCAAATATTACGTGTCACGATCGTGATGGCCATCACGGCCAGGCCATGACGAATTCTGCCTTGGGCGCTGCTTCACTGATTGGTCTGTCACGGCCGTGATGCTCATCACGGCTAGGCCGTGATGCTCATCACGGCTAGGCCGTGATCAGTTCTGCCTGTGAGGGTCTGGTTCAGCTGACATGTCACGGCCGTGATGGACATCACGGCCTGGCTGTGACCAGTTCTGACTTTTCCATTCTTTCTTTTAAGCTCTACTCGATCACGGCCGTGATGCCCATCACGGCTAGGCCGTGATAGGCTCTGTTTGACTCAGTTTCTTCACTTTTCAAGCCCCATATTCATGCAAGCTCCATCATGGCTAATCTCGAGCATTTTAATCCTTAATTCCTGCATAACAACACCACAAAACCGCCTTACCCGTTCCAAGGTAAAAACTATTAAAAATCAAATTAAATATGCCTAAGCTATATGAAAATGCATGCAAAATATCAATGAAATATGAGGTGAAATCACACTCATCAATAGCACCTAAAATTCTAGGAGCCTAAGCTCTGATTACCAAATGGTATGTGTTGAGACCTCATAAGTCTGAAACACATTCAATGTGTAAATTCTCTAAGTTTTGATGAATCCAAATAGATTAAGTATGGTAATATCGAACCTTATGAAATTACTAACAAATATGATAAATGTACAGAAAATTAGATTTAAGGTCACTCGTCTACTTTCTGACTCTTCTGATTTTCAGTAGAGCTCTGTTTATAAGACATGTCTGAAAAACACTCATCTGCTTTTTAGTCAAATACCAAGTCAACGTGCTATCAAGATTTATTTTTTCTTGATGACATGGCAAGAAGCATCTGTCTGAAACAGACTCAGTTGATCACCCGTCTGAATTTTGAAATAAGCTAGCACCCGTGTAGTTTTTGGACTGCTTGAGCATTTGTCTGAGTTCTGATTACTTCTCACCCGTCTATTTTTCCAACTCTAGTATAATGTCAGTTTGTCAGAAATGAAGCCCAAGTCATCTTATTCATATCAAATGCCTTCCTTAAAGATCTCGAAGACTTCTAGACAATAGCTCAAAGGATAAAGAATAAAGAACGTTTGTTTCAAGGTTTTAAGGAATAAACACGCAATCTTCGTACCACAGCAGTAACCTTTTAGCTGTTTTAGTACAAAGTAAAAGTACTTTCTGGAAAGTGAACTGCCTGTTGCACTAAAAGAGAAAATCTCTCTGCTGCAAGTACAAGAAGTCTGCTGCTGTATACTCTGATAACAACAGCTGATTCAGAATAAAGTGTACCCTTGGACAACCTTGTCAAAGCTAAACGTTCCCAAGCATTTAATGTTTATACAGAACGACTCTTTGGCATTAATGGCGTCTCAAGCTCAAATCAGAAGAACACACTTTCTGAAGCTGTGTCTAAACGGATCTCTTGATTGAAGTCTTTAAATAGACCAAACAATGAAAATGAAGATAACAAGTTGAATATCATTAAGGACATTGTGCAGAAGCATTTACTCTCCTCATTAACTTCTTCATTCTTTCATTGAATACACCTTTAATCATTTGATATTAATTCACAGTCTTTCGCCCTTCATATTTATTCCACTCCTTGAGTGTGATCAGAAAGACTTACAAGTTGTATTAATTACACAAAATCTTTATATTCCTTGAGTGTTGAGCCTGAAGAGGCTAAGTGTGCAAAGAATACTTGTTTGAGTGTTGAGCCTGAAGAGGCTAGGTGTGCAAAGATTACTTGTTTGAGTGTTGAGCCTTAAAAGGCTAGGTGTGTAAAGAATACGTGTATAGTAATTTACTCAGTTACAGTGGAAACTTGGTGCTGCCAAGAAACTGGACGTAGCCCTGTGGATTTTGGGGTGAACCAGTATAAAACTCTTGAGTGATATTCCTCTTCCCTTATCTCTTTATTTTGCTTAAGTATTATTCTATTCAAGCTTTTAACTTGGGGAGTTAATATTGTGAATATCAAACTCTGTTTTACTTTTCTCTGTTTGCTTGCGTATTCTGTCTGAATATTAGACGTATCACTCGTCTGATTTTCTCTAATCTAAGTTCTGCTTGTTGTGTCTGCGAAAATCTTTTTAAGTAACCGAAAAAGTTGGTAAACACAATTCAACCCCCCCTTCTTGTGTTAACTTTGGTTATTTCAGTTGGTATCAGAGCTCAGCCTCTGGGTTGAACACTTAACAGTGTAGAGGAAAAGATCTTGGAGATGGTAGGAGAAGCTAGCACAAGCAAGTAACATGCTGGAGAATGATCCTCAATGTCGAGACCTCCTTACTTCAATGGAGAGGACTACATTTACTGGATAGAAAAGATGAAATGGTTCTTACAGTCCACTAACTTGATCTTTGGGATCTCATTGAAGAAGGCCCATTTGTCCCTAAAGATGAAAATGGAGATGAAGTTCCTAAAGCTAACATGACCTCTGAGCAAAAGACAAAGTGGCAGTCAAATGCCAAGGCTAGATATGCAATCATGTGCGCCTTGAGTAGAGAAGAATTTGAAAAAGTGTGTGCTTGTGAATCTGCAAAAGAAATATGGGATTCACTAGTGGTTGCTCACGAAGGAACCAGCAAAGTCAAATAGACCAAAGTCAGCATGTTGGTCAGAAAGTATGAGCTATTTAAAATGGAAGAAGATGAAACTATTGGTCAAATGTATGGAAGGTTTCAAACCATAACCAATGCACTGAAATCACTGGGAAAATTTAGACTAAGGAACACATTCAAAAGATTCTCAGAAGTCTTCCAAAGCAATGGAGACCACTTATGACTGTTGTATCTCAAGCCAAAGACTTAACAATAATGAAGCTAGATGAGCTTCTTGGCACTCTCCAAATCCATTAACAAGAGCTGATTGAAGAAAACAATGGAAAGAAAAACAAATCCACTGCCCTCAAAGCTGACAAGAAATCATCTAGAGGAACCTCATCAAAAGCTCTCAAAGCTGATGAATCTTCAGAGGAATCTGAGAAATCAAATGAAGATGATTCAGATGATGAAGATGATGAACTCTCTCTTTTCACTAGAAAAATGAAAAAGCTTTGGAAGAAAAGAAACTTCAGAAAGGACAAACCTTTCGGGCGGTTCAATAAAGAGAAAAACAAAGATGGTGGATCTCATGACAAGAATGCCATTGTGTGTTTTGAATGTAACAAGCCCGGTCATATCAAAACAGAATGCCGTCATCTCAAAAAGCAATCTCCCAAGAAGTTCTTCAACAAAAAGAAGAAAGGAATGATGGCCACTTGGGAAGATCTTGATGAAAGCTCCACTGAAAGTGAAGGAGAGGAGCTTGAAGCAAATCGCTGTCTTATGGCAGATACTGACTCTGAATCAGACATTGAGGTACATTCTGAACTTCAGAATTGAATGATGCCTATGATGAACTGTTGGAAGAATCCAACTATATGTCTAAAGCTTTAAAATCCCTCAAGAAACTCTACCTTCTGAAGAAATTAATAAACTTCAACAGAAAGTAGAAGGGCTCGCCATAGATCTTGCCAAATTTGTTAATGGTAGAGATAATCTGACTAAACTTTTGGGAAGTCAGAGAACTCCCTTAACAGAGAAGGAATAGGATATTCCAGTCAAGAACATCATAAAGGATCAACAAGTTCTCAAAAATAATTATCAAATATGTATCAAATAAACCTATATGCACATGCTGTGTAAAAACTGGACATATCACGTCTAAGTGTATTTACAAAAAGAGAAAGAAGTCTTGACAGACTCCTTATACTAACAGAAAATGACCCAAGAAAGTGTGGGTACCTAAGTCCATGATCATTTCTATTGCAGACCTACTTAACAGGACAAAAGAAACACCTGTCATGGTACCTGGACAGTGGATGCTCGCGACACATGATAGGAGAAAGGTCTATGTTCCTAGACCTCCAACCTAAGAAAGGAGGACATGTGAATTTTGGTGGCAACCAGAAAGGAAAAGTTGTTAGTGTAGGTAAAATTGGTGGTAAACCTCCATTGCCCATTATTTGTGACGTTTTATATGTGAAAGAGATGAAACATAATCTGCTTAGCATAAGTCAATTATGTGATAGTGGATTTTCTGTATCTTTTTCTAAAGATGCATGCATAGTCAATGACAATAGTGGAAAGACCCTCTTTTCTGCTAAAAGGTAAAACAATCTGTATAAGATTGACCTGTCTGAACTTTCAGATCAAAGTGTAACATGCTTTATGTCTAAAGAGGATGAAAAGTGGCTATGGCATAAAAAAAACTAGGACATGTTAGTATGAAACAAATTTCTAAATCGAGAAAGCATAACCTTGTGAGAGGATTGCCTGATATTTCCTTTAAGAAAGATATTCCGTGTGATGCATGTCAGAGAGGTAAACAAGTAAAATCAAGTTTCAAATCTAAGAAAGAAGTCACTTCCTCTAGACCTTTGCAACTGTTACACATGGATCTGTTTGGACCAGTCAGTGTAGCTAGCCTAGGTGGAAAGAAATGTGGTTTTGTCATAGTTGATGACTATTCTAGATTTACATGGGTACTCTTCTTAACCCACAAGGATGAGTCTTATAAGGTCTTTACAGTATTCAGTAAGAGTACAGAATGAGCAAGATTTATGTATTTTTGCTATTAAAGGTGATCATGGAGGAGAATTCGAAAATGAGCAATTCAAACTGTTATGTGAGGAAAATGGTATTTCTTGACAATTTCTCTGCACCTAGAACTCCATAGCAAAATGGAGTGGTTGAGAGAAAGAACGGATCTCTTCAGGAGATGGGAAGAACAATGCTAAATGAAAATAATCTTCCTAAGTACTTTTGGGCAGAAGCCATTAACACTGCTAGTTATGTGCAAAACAGAATACTGATTAGACCTTTAAATAGACAACTATAAACACGAGAAGGGGGGTTGAATTGTGTTTATCATAATTTAAAAAAGTTTAAATCTTTTTACATACAGAAGCTTGGTTCAGACTAGTGGAAAGATACAGGACAGACAGGTGACCTGTTTGATGAAATTTTAACAGCGACTTAGACAAACACACCAGTTGAAAAACGGATAAGAAAACTAAGGCAACTAAAGAGTTTATAAGGAAAGAGAGATTGACACAACTATTTATCCTGGTTCACTCTTCAAAGCAAAGAGCTACGTCCAGTCCTTGGCAGCACCAAGTTTTATCCACTATAACTGATCAGGTTACAGACTCCAAGTATTGTTTGCACACCTAGCCTCTTCAGGCTCCAAGACAAGTATTCTTTGCACACCTAGTCTCTTCAGGCTCACTCAGGTTTGTTTGAGAGATTTGGTTTATAATAAATACAACTTCAGACAGACAGATCTTTCACTAACACTCAGAGTGGTTTAAATGTAAAGCTTAGAAAAGTCTGCGTAATAACTTCAAATGATTGAAGAATATAGAATGAAAGAATGAAGATATTAATGCACGGAGTAATGGATCTTTAATGCTATTTTTATTCTCAATGCTTCATCTTCAATGACTTATGTATTTATAGTCTTCAAGCATTTAGGATCCGTTAGAGACATTCCCTCAGATGTTGGCTTCAAGCAGAACTTAATTAAATGCAATAGAGTCGTTCTGGGCAGCCTTTAATGCAATAGGAATGTTGGTTGTACTCTAACATGAAGGATCATGGCTTTATGCATCGTGATACAGCCATATCAGAGTTGTGCAGAGAGCTTTTTGTACTTTGCTAAGTATAATTCCCATTTCGTGTAAGGACCAGAGGTATTAGGGAATACAGCATGTTGGAAGCATTCTTTAACTGGCCTTTGGTTCTGATAACCGAGGTTACTTGAGAGAGTAACTTCTGACTTTTCTTGATAGGCGTGAGACTGAGTAGGAGAGAAGGCTTCAAGTCTCTTTCTGATGGGACAGCCAACAAAAACTTGTTTGGTCCTTGATTATTCACGAGTAACCTCAGACAAGTGTAGGAACTCATGGGGAGATAGGTTGAAGACGTATCTTGAAAGAAGTCAATAATCATAGTCACAGACAGGTTGACTTTCGCTTATCCAGACAGGTAGTCACTTATGATAAGATAGATGATTTTTACAATTTTAATCTTCACACTAGATAGACAGGTTAGCAACCAATATGAAGGTTAATTAAATCATTAACCAATGTTTAGTTCTCATAAAAACTTAGGGAAATACACATCAGACATTTTAGAGACTTAACAATCTCCCCCTTTTTGATGATGACAAACATTGAGATGATTTAATGAACCTTAGGAAATATCAACAAAGAAAATAGCATATATCAGAAAGGTTGAAATTTTCTTAAGAGGACAGGTCATGCGGATGCTTGATAACACATTAAGATTATTTATATAATCCGTTTAACTTAGTCACACATAAGTTTGACTAGTTTTACTTTGAAATTATTATTAGAGAAATCTTACTTAAGATTTATCTGAGCAATTATAGCAACTATCAGAACATACTCATGTCCATGTATTATTTAAGATCATATCATATTCATTCTCCCATTCTCATATATCACATTTATCCCGTTCTCCCCCTTTTGTCAACATCAAAAAGGAATAAACTATGTAAGCATTAAAGAAATAAAGGAGAAATTTATTTTATTCATCATGAATGTTTACAAGTACAAGGTAGTCTATATACCTAAAAACTATCTAGATTGACTAATTAACAAAAATAAAGCAGCAACCCTTTGCTCTAAGAGCAGCCTAGCTCGCCTTTCTTCATCTAGCTGTCTTCTTAAGTCTTCTACTTGTCCTTGAAGCAGATGAAAGTCTTGTAAGGCCACTGTTTGAGAAGCGACATACAGAGAAAAGTGCCAGGGTAAGCCTAAAACTGGGGGTGCCTTAGGTAGAGATAGGGGAGAGGTGATGGAAGGGAAGAAAAGTTCATGGAGAGTTTGAAAGGCATAGAAAGGAAGAAAGACGAATTTGAAGATAAGACTGATTCTGACACAGTCAGTATCAGGTGAAGAAAACACACAAGAAAGTCTTTCGGACAGAGACAGTCTGATGATTGTTATTTGAATAGGTGGGGGAATAGGTGTTTGAGCTAAAACAGAGGGAGGGATTGGTAATAAAGAGTCAATATGGCAGAAAAAAGAATTAGATCCTGTGACTAACATAAAGAAATACCTAGACCTAGGTGGTAGCATTACAACATAAGCAGGATAGTGAGTTCATGCTAATGTTCTAATGAAGATAATAATAGGTGGGTAGAAGAAAAGTTCTCTATAGGGGTTAAGAATATGAGGTGGAGGAGAAGGGATGAAAGAGACATGTGACATACTTGCAAATAAAAGAGATTGCAAATCAGACACAAAGAGTCTCGATGATATGCCAGTTTGTTCTTTGGGAGTAGAGTCCCTGTGAACAATCGTATGTCTTGGATCATCATCAGGTACAATAGTGAAAGAAGATTTTTGAGTTTGAAAGGAGGAGACGAGTGAAGAAATAGGAGATGCAACAGAAAGAGGTTGAACAAAAAGGGCAGATGGAGAAGAGACGGATGGGTTGATGATACCTTGATGAGAAGAGGAATGGAATGAAGGAGATGTCTGCTCTTCAGATATCTTCAACTTCTTGTGAGAAGGAGACACTTGGTCATCCTTGGGTACACTGTCTGAGCTCCTCCAGACAGGTCTTCTGCAGTGTTAGCTTTTACAGGTACTGAGTAACCAGATCTTCTTTTTTTGGGAATAATTCCCAAAATGAAAGTCTTCTTTGGTTCTTCCAGGACTTGCTCTGTCTGCTCCCTCTGAGTAGATGCTTCCTCTTTGCTAGGCTCAGACTCAACTTGTCTGACCTTGGCAAAGGTCCTCACCAGCTTCCTTTTCTTGCTGGGATGAGCAGGAACATCCACTAATTCCTCAGCTTTGCTAGTCCTCCTCAGCCTGAACCTCAAGGGCTTAACTGTTTCAGTAGAATCTTCAGATACTGAGGGTTGCAGCTCTGGAATTTGGTCTTGTCTGGCCACCTTTCCAGACGGTTTGAACAATCTGTCAGAAATGAGGACTTCTGATTCGTCAGTGGAAAGCACTGGTTCTTCCTCCTTTTGCTCAACAACAGGCTTCTTCTTCTTCTGCTTCTTCTTCTTCTTGTCTTCCTCCTCATCAGCAAGAGGGACTCCCTTGATGTCCATGATAGACAGTATCTTCCTGTCTATGGGCAGTGACATGTCCACAAAGTGAACAACACTAGGAACAAACAACTTGTTCCTGAATACCCTTGTCAGCAACATCACATAAGGATAGGTTTGCATGTTGGTTCTCTTGATCAGAATCTCAAGGTACATGTAGATAAGGTCGTTGATGTCAACCTTGATTTTGTGGATCAAGTGGTACAGAGCAAATATTTCCATCTTGATCACACTGTCTTGTGAGCCTTTCCTTGGCATCGCGTACTCCAACAACAATTTGTGTAGGAATCTACACTTGACCACCATGTTGACAGGCTTAGGGTTCACTGGTTTGGGAGCACCATAGATGGCAATGTTGACATTGTCAACTCCCACTTCATCTTCCCAGTTGGATGTGAAGCCAGCTCCGATTCTCGGACATTTTGTGACAAGCTCCAGAGAGCTAATGGGGAATAGAAGGGTTTTATCCCCCATTTCAGTCTTAAAGCTTTTGATTCAGTTGAGTCAGTTGGTGACAACCGCAACATTTCTCCAGAATGTTTGAATGAGCTTAGGGTGAACAAGCTCCTTGATGTCGAAGAAAGGAGTCCACTTGCAGTACTCCAACTCTTCAGTGGCATTCATTCCTAGTTTCTTCATATGTTGAAGATCATCAGTCTTTCCCAGAATGATCTTTTCTATCTCAGTAAACTTGAGATTGTATTTCTTAGCGATTTCTTTTGTAGAGAGATGCTTGGATGATGCCATTTTTTGAGAGAAAACGATTCTAGGGTTTTGAGAGAGAAGAGGGATTGAAACATGAGAAGACAAAGAGATTTTGGAATATTGAAACATAAAGGTTCAACCTTTCTGATCTATTGTCTTTTATAGTCATAAAGGTAGGAGAGAGAAAAACGACATTTTTAATTCAAAAATGGCACAATTTGTATGGGGAATTACAACGCCCACTTAAGACATAATGAAAACATGTTTTCGAGAGATGTAAACCACCATGCACACGATTAGCTTAAGATAAGGGAATGGCATTAATTAAATAATAACCATTTCAACAAAACTAATGAGTTCTAGCATAGTGACTCAGCAGAGTCAGACAGGTAAGCATAGACAGGTGATAAAGCACAGACAGGTTAACATTCAGACATGTCATTCAACAATGCAATGCATGTTTAGATTATCTCTAATAAATTAAAACCTTTCTTCTGTGAGGGGTTTAGTGAAAATATCAGCCCATTGATTTTCAGTTTTAACAAATTTAATATCAAAGAAGCCTTTCTGAACATAATCCCTAATAAAATGATGTTTGATTTCAATATGCTTAGACTTATAATGCTGATTTGGATTTTTAGTTATGCATATAGCACTGGAATTATCACAACATATAGATATGTTCTGTTCATAAATAGCGTAATCCTCAAGTTGATGTTTTACCCATAATAGTTGAGAGCAACAACTAGCAGCAGAGATGTATTTTGCTTCAGTAATAGACAGGGCAATGGTTGTCTGCCTCTTGCTTGACCATGAGACTAAACTTGCTCCAATGAAGTGACATCCTCCACTGGTGCTTTTTCTTTCTATTCTGTCTTCAGTAAAATCAGCATCACAATATCCCACTAATATGTATTCTTTTGATCTTAAATACAGCAAACCAAGATTAGTATTTCCAAGCATATATCTAAATATTATTTTAACAGCCTTAAGATGAGATTCTCTAGGATCAGATTGGAATCTAGCACACATACAAACACTAAATTGAATGTCAGGTCTGCTTGAAGTTAAGTACAGTAGAGAGCCAATCATACCTCTGTAGACAGTTTGATCTACCTTTTTACCTTCATCATCTTTACTTAGTTTTGCATTGGGTTGCATAGGGGTTTTCAAGATCTTTGCATTTTCCATTTTGTATTTCTTGAGTATCTCCTTGGTATATTATTGTTGATGAATGTAAATTCCATCACTTGCCGGCTTGACTTATAATCCAAGGAAGAACTTCAATTCTCCCATCATGCTCATCTCAAATTCAGCTTGCATTAGATTTGAAATTTCCTTACACAGCTCTTCATTAGTTGCTCAAAAAATAATATCATCAACATATATTTGAACTATAATAAAGTTCTTTTTAGAGCATTTCTTGAACAGAGTAGTGTCTACTTGTCCTCTGGTAAAACCATTATGTATGAGAAAAGAACTGAGTCTATCATACCATGCTCTAGGTCCTTGTTTCAAACAAAATAATGCTTTTTTAAGTTTGAAAACGTGATCTGGTTTATCAGTATCCTCAAAACCAGGGGATTGTTTAACATACACTTCTTCTTCAATTATACCATTTAGAAAAGTACTTTTTACATCCATTTGAAACAGGGTAATTTGGTGTTATGCAGCATGTGACATTAAAATGCGTATGACTTCTATTCTAGATACAGGTGCAAAGGTTTCAGTATAATCAATACCTTCTTGTTGGTTATAGCCTTGAGCTACTAACGTTGCCTTATTTCTGACAACTTTACCATCTTCATCCAATTTGTTTCTGAAGACCCATCTTGTTCCAATAACCGACTTGTTTTTAGGCTTAGAGACAAGAGTCCAGACATCATTTCTGGTGAACTGGTTAAGTTCTTCTTGCATAGCAAGAATCCAGCTTACATCCTCAAGAGCTTCTTCAATGCGTATAGGGTCCAAATCTGAAATAAAGGCCACATTGCTTGATTCTCTTAATGTGGATCGAGTTCTTACTCCTTCAGAAGGATTTCCAATAATAAGATCCTTAGGGTGATGTGTGTTGAACTTCCAATCCCTTTTGAGATCATCATGAAGATCTTGACTTGTCTGCTGACTCGTTTGTTGACTCGTCTGCTGACTTGTCTGTTCCACTTGTCTGACAGCCTCAAGCACAGGTTCTGTCTTGGTTAGATCGGGTTGTTGAATTTCTGGATTGTTTATATCAAGACCTGCAAGATCATCTTCTAGATCTGATAGTTCTTTATCAGTCTTTAATTCATCATTGAATTTAACATGAACATATTCTTCAATAATACAAGTTCTTGAATTGTAAACTCTAAAAGCTTTAGACATTTCAGAATATCCTATGAAAATACCTTTATCTACCTTAAAATCAATCTTTCCAAGATTATCTCTGGTATTCAGAATAATACATTCACATCCAAAAGCATGAAAATAAGATATGTTGGGGCTTTTTCCTTTCCACAATTCATAAGGAGTCCTTTTTATAAAAGGCCTAATAAGTATTCTGTTTTGTACATAACAAGCAATGTTTACATCTTCTGCCCAGAAGTACTTAGGGAGATTATTTTCATGAGCATAGATCTAGCCATCTCTTGCAGAGATCTGTTATTTCTCTCAACCACTCCATTTTGCTGTGGAGTTCTAGGTGCAGAGAAATTGTGACAGACTCCATTCTCCTCACAGAACTGTCTAAACTGCTCATTTTCAATTTCTCCCCCATGATCACTTCTAAGGGTAGAAATACAGAAACCCTGCTCATTTTGTACTCTTTTTCAGAATATTGAGAAAGCCTTAAAAGGCTCATCCTTGTGTGTTAGGAAGAGTACCCATGTGTATCTAGAATAGTCATCAACTATGACAAGTCCATATTTTCTTCCAGCCAGGATGGCAACACTAACTGGTCCAAACAGATCCATGTGTAACAACTGAAGAGGTCTAGAGGTTGATACTTGGTTTTTAGATTTGAAACTTGATTTTATCTGTTTACCTCTCTGACATGCATCACACAAGACATCTTTCTTAAAACTAATATCAGGCAATCCTCTCACAAGATTATTCCTTTTTAATTCAGAAATTAGTTTCATACTAGCATGTCCCACTTTCTTATGTCATAACCATCTCTCATCCTCTATAGACATCAGACAAGTTACACTTTGATCTGAAAGATCAGACAGTTCAATCTTATAAAGATTTTGTTGCCTTTTAGCTGAAAAGAGGGTTTTGCCACAACACTCTTTAACTATGCATACATCCTTGGTAAAGGAAACATCAAAACCACTATCACATAATTGACTTATGCTAAGCAAATTGTGTCTTAATCCTTTAACCATAAGAACATTAGATATAGAGGGAAGAGAAGGTTTACCACCAATAGTACCAATCCATATAACTTTCCCTTTCTGATTCCCTCCGAAGGTAACGTATCCTCCTTTCTTAAGTTGGAGGTCTAGGAACATAGACCTTTCTCTTGTCATATGATGCGAGCAACCACTGTCCAGGTACCAGCAGTGGTGTTTTCTTTGTCCTGTTGAGGACATCTGCAATAAAAATTATTTGATTTTTAGGTACCCATATTTTTCTGGGTCCTTTTCTGTTGGTTCTAGAAGTCTGGGAAGACTTCATTCTCTTCTTATGGATACACTTAGACATAACATGTCCATTTTTTCCACAGAAGTTATAGATAGGTGTAGATTTGGTTACAGTTGACTTAACAGATACTGTAGAAGCTTTAGTTGATACTTTATGTTGTGTCTGATGGACATATCCAATACCTTCTTTGTTAAGAGAATGCCTCTGACTGCCAAGTAGCTTAGTCAAATTGTCTCTACCATTAACAAATTTGGCAAGATCAAAAGTAAGCTCTTCCACTTTCTGTTGAAGTTTTTCAACCTCTTCAGATGGTGATGTTTTACTTGAGATCTTAGCTTCATTAGACTTTTCAGTCTTCAGCTCACTGTTCTCTTTAGCCAGCTTCTCATACTCTTGAGATTTCTGTTAATGCTCGCTGGTGAGCTTTACATAATCTCTCTTGAGGGATTTGAAAGCCTTAGATAAGCAGTTGGATTCCTCCGGCAACTCCTCATAGGCATCAAGAATTCCTCATAGTCAGGATGTACCTCATCGTCTGAGTCTGAGTCAGTGTTGCCCATCAGACAGAGATTGGCTTCTTCCTCTGTTTCTTCATCAGAAGATGTTGACTCCAGATCCTCCCAAGTAGCCATCATTCCTTTCTTCTTCTTCTTGAAGAATTTCTTAAAAAGGGTCTTCTTGAGTTGAGGACATTCATCCTTGATGTGACCAGGCTTCTAGTACTCATAGCAGACAATTGGACTTTTGTCTGTTGGAGTGGATTCTTTGAAGTTCTTGTCCTTGTTGAACCTTCTAAATGGCTTATCCCTCTTGAACTTCGTTTTCTGAAGGATAAACTTTATCTTCCTGGTCAGGAGAGACAATTCTTCATCACTCTCAGAATCCCCGTGTTTAGACAGGTCAGCATTACTGGATGACTCGTTTGCCTTTAGAGCCTTGGAAACTTTTGCTGACTTTTGATCAGTTTTCAGAGCAATTGACTTGCCCTTATTTGTTGCAACTTCATCTCCAAGTTCTTGCTCATGAACAGTGAGTATTCCAAGAAGTTCATCCATAGTCAAGGTAGTGAGATCCTTGGCTTGAGAGATAGCAGTGACCAAAGGTCTCCACTGTTTAGGTAGACTTCTCAGAATCTTTCCAACCTTCTCAGCATTGGTATAAACTTTTCCAAGAGATTTTAAACTATTGACTATATTTTGAAATCTTCCTATCATTTGAGCAACAGATTCTCCTTCCTCCATGACAAACAGTCCATACTTTTTGACAAGTATGGCAGCTATGACTCTTTGACTTTGGATGTTCCTTCATGTGTGATAGCTAAAGTGTCCCATATTTCTTTGGCAGAGTCACAAGCACATACCTTCTCAAGCTCCTCAGGACTGAGAGCACAAATGATGTTATATGAAGCTTTGTGGTTCAGCTCCCATTTTGTCTTTTCTGCAGTAGTCCACTGAGCTTTTGGTTTGTCAGTGTCATCATCATTCTTAGGAATGAATGGACCATCTGTAATGACATCCCAAAGATCAGAGTTTGTAGATAGAATGAACCATTGAAATCTATCTTTCCAATAGTTGTAGTTTTCTCCATTGAAGTAGGAGGTCTGGTTAGGGAAGCTCCTTCAGTTTGGTGACTTCCACTTGAACTAGCTCCAGCTGTCATGTCTATTCTTCAAGACCTTTTACCTCTACACTGTTAGATGCTCAACCCAGAGACCGAGCTCTGATACCAACTGAAACAGGCAACTATAAACACGAGAAGGGGGTTGAATTGTGTTTATCAGAATTTAAACAAAGTTGAAATCTTTTCGCATACAGAAGCTTGATTCAGACGAGTGGAAAGATACATGAGTGACAGATGACCTGTCTGATGAAATTTTAATAGTGACTTAGACAAACACAACACTTGAAAAACGGATAAGAAGACTAAGGTAAATAAAGAGTTTATAAGGAAAGAGAGATTGACACAACTATTTATCCTAGTTCACTCTTCAAAGCAAAGAGCTGCGTCCAGTCCTTGGCAGCACCAAGTTTTATCCACTATAACTGATCAGGTTACAGGCTCCAAGTATTGTTTGCACACCTAGCCTCTTCAGGATCCAAGACAAGTATTATGTGCACACCTAGCCTCTTCAGGCTCACTCAGGTTTGTTTGAGAGATTTGTTTTGTAATAAATACAACTTCAGACAGACAGATCTTTCACTAACACTCAGAGTGGTTTAAATGTAAAGCTTAGGAAAGTATGCGTAATATCTTCAAATGATTGAAGAATACAGAATGAAAGAATGAAGATATTAATGTGCAGAGTAATGGCTCTTTAATGCTATGTGTATTCTCAATGCTTCATCTTCAATGACTTATGTATTTATAGTCTTCAAGCATTTAGGATCCGTTAGAGACATTCCCTCAAATGTTGGCTTCAAGCAGAACTTCATTAAATGCAATAGAGCCTTTCTGGGCAGCCATTAATGCAATAGGAACGTTGGTTGTACACTAACATGAAGGATCATGGCTTTATGCATCGTGATACAACCATATCAAAGTTGTGCTGAGAGATTTTGTACTTTTCTGAGTACATGTCCCTTTTCGTGTAAGGACCAGAGGTACTAGGGAATAAAGCATGTTGGAAGCATTCTTTAACTGGTCTTTGGTTCTGATAGCCGAGGTTGCTTGAGAGAGTAACTTTTGACTTTTCTTGATAGGCGTGAGACTGAGTATGAGAGCAGGCTTCAAGTCTTTCTGATGGAATAGCCAACAAAAGCATGTTTGGTCCTTGATTCTTCACGAGTAACCTCAGACAAGTGTAGGAACTCGTGGAGTGACAGGTTGAAGACATATCTTGAAAAAAGTCAATAATCATAGTCAACAGACAAGTTGAGTTTCGCTTATCCAGACAGGTAGTCACTTATGAGCAGATAGATGATTCTTACAGTTTTAATATGCACACTAGATAGAATGGTTAGCAACCAATATGAAGGTTAATTAAATCATTAACCAATGTTTAGTTCTCATCAAAACTTAGGGAAATGCACATCAGACATTTTAGAGACTTAACAGACCTATCCTAAATAAGACTCTTTATGAATTGTGGAAAGATAGAAAACCCAACATTTCATATTTTCATGCTTTTGGATGTGAATGTTATATTCTTATTACAAAAGATCATCTTGGCAAATTTGACTCAAAAGTAGATAAAGGCATATTTATTGGATATTCTGAAATGTCTAAAGCTTTTAGAATCTTTAACTCTAGAACTTATGTTGTAGAAGAATCAATTCATGTAAAGTTTAATGATGGTTTGAATACTGGTAGGAAACTATCAGATCTAGAAGAGGATGTTCCATGTATTGAACGTAATCCTGCAATGGAAGAATCTTCAGACAAGCCAAAAGTAGAAGTGTCTGAAATTCAGACAAATGGTGATGCGTCTGAAACTCAGAATTTAAAGAAAGATTGGAAATTCAAGACCTATCATCCAGAAGATCTTATTGTTGGAAGTCCATCTCAAGGAGTTAGAACCAGATCTGCTTTCAAAGAAAACAACAACATGGCCCTCATATCAAATTTGGAACCCAAAAATATTGAAGAATCCTTGCAAGATGAAAGATGGATTCTAGCCATGCAAGAAGAACTAAATCAGTTCAAGAGAAATGATGTCTGGACTCTAGTTTCTAAACCCAAGGAGAAATCTGTTATTGGAACCAGATGGGTATTTAAAAACAAACTGGATGAAGATGAAAAAGTGGTAAGAAACAAAGCAAGATTAGTTGCTCAAGGTTATAATCAACAAGAAGGTATTGATTTTACTGAAACTTTTGCACCTGTAGCTAGAGTAGAAGCAATTAGAATTCTCATGTCATATGATGCTCAACATGATATAAATCTTTATCAAATTGATGTTAAAAGTGCATTCCTAAATGGAATAATTGAGGAAGAAGTGTATGTGAAGCAACCTCCTGGTTTTGAGGACTCTGAAAATCCTCACCATGTCTATAAGCTTAAGAAAACTTTATATGGACTCAAACAAGCTCCAAGAGCTTGGTATGATAGGCTAAGCACATATCTAATAGAAAATAATTTCATTAGATGAAAAGTAGACACTACACTTTTTAAGAAATGCTCAAAGAAAGACTTCACAGTAGTACATATTTATGTTGATGATATTATATTTGGTGCTACTAATGAAAAGCTCTTTAAAGAGTTCTGAGTTGATGCAGAATGAATTTGAAATGAGCTTGATGGGAGAGCTGAAGTTCTTCCTTGGTCTTCAAATAAAACAGACAAGTGATGGAATATATATTCATCAACAGAAGTACACTAAGGAACTTATTAAAAAGTACAAAATGGAAAATTCAAAGCCTATGAGTACTCCTATGCATCCATCAATTGTTCTAAACAAGGATGAGGCTGTCTACCGAGGTATAATTGGATCTCTTCTATATTTAACTGCTAGCAGACTTGATATTCAATTCAGTGTTTGTCTTTGTACTAGATTTCAATCAGACCCTAAAGAATCTCACCATAAGGCTGTTAAAAGAATTTTCAGATATTTGATTGGAACCACTAACCTTGGTCTATTATATAAGAAAGCTGAAGATTTCAGGTTAGTTGGATTCTGTGATGCTGATTTTGCTGGAGATAGAATTGATAGAAAAAGTACCAGTGGAGGATGTCACTTCATTGGAGCAAATATGATCTCCCGATCAAGCATAAGGCAAAGTACCATTGCTCTATCAACTTTTGAAGTTGAATATATATCTGCAGCCAGTTGTTGTTCACAACTGCTTTGGGTAAAATATCAACTTGAGGATTATTCAATGTTTGAGCATAATATACCTGTTTGGTGTGATAATACTAGTGCTATTAATCTGTTTAAGAATCCCATACAGCATTCTAGAGCAAAACATATAGAAATTAAGCATCATTTTATTAGAGATTATGTTCAAAAGGGTGTTTTTGAAAATAAGTTTGTAACCACTAAATATCAGTGGGCAGATATCTTTACAAAACCCTTAAGTGAGGATATATTTGTTTTTATCAGAAGGAATCTTAACATGCATAATGTGTCTGAATGAGTGCTTACTGATATGTCTGAAAATTTTACTTGTCTAAATTTTATATGTTTGACTCGTCTATTTTAAGCTAAGCATCTGATGACGTGGCTAAAAGAACTCGGTGCTAAACCCTGACTGAGACATGTGTACATTGTATTTTTTCCCTCCTTTTCTGAAAAACGTTTCATTTAATTTAAAACCGTCTTTTCAAAATTTATTGCTATTTATAGCAATAATCTATCCCTCCTCTTTCCCAACACACAAAAACACTCAAGTGTTTTAACAAAAGGAATTTGTGTCATTCAAAACTACCCACTCCAAGTCTCTTCCTCACAATCTCTCTCTGAACTCTATTCGTCTTCATCTCTTCGAAACCCTTCCTTTCCAAACCCTAAAAATCTTCTCCTCTGAAACAATGGCACCCAAAAGTTTTCTTGAAGATGTTGCTGAAAGATCCAGACTTTCTTTAATAGAACTAAAGAAAGTGCATCCTGGAAGGATCCCTAACTTCTGAGTTGAAGAACAAAGGACTTGATGTCAAGCCAGAAATCGCGCATGCTGAGTGGCTACCATTCTTCCAGATTATGGAAGATATCTATCCTTCCTTGGTAAGGGACTTCTGGAAAAACTCTAAAGTCACCAAGGACAGCACAACCTTCATGATCTCCGGTGATGTTGATGAAGACCATGTCTTCATCACCCATGAGTCACTTGCTGAAGTGACTAAATGCCCTAGAGAAGGAGCGGGCTACGACAAAAGATGGGTGAAGAATCAAGGTGGCGAGGCAATTGTGAACCTTGTACTGTATGGAGTTCCCAAGCCAAAGGACATTGATTCAAAGTTCTTAACTCCAAAGGCAAGATTTCTTCATGTTCTTCTAATTAACTGTGTGATACCTAAAACTGGTTCTCGGGATCATGTGAGTAAGATAGAAAAATTTTCTATCTACCACTTAGTCCAAAGAATCAAGATAGATATCATAGATTTAATTTTTGGACACATGCTGAAAACTGTTAAAGGGAAGTGCAATGGTGGATATCCTTATGGCATGCTTCTGACAAGAATCTTCAGAGACAACTCTTTGAACAACATGTCACAAGCTTTCCATGATGATCTCTGCACAGAGATAACTTCAAAGACCCTGTCTTTGATGAAAATTCAACTTCAACCAATTGTAGAACCTTCAACTGTTGAAGCATCTTCCTCTGCTACACCTGCTAGTGAAAGACTGAGCATTCCAGTAGTTAAGGCTAAACCTTTTGAGGAACCTGTTGAAGAAGAAAGGTCTCAACTTCAAAGGAAGAAGAGGAAAGTTACTCTCTCAACTGCTGAAACTTCTGTGGTTCAAGATGCTGCTGATGTCTCTCAGGTTGTTGAGCCTGTTGCTGAATCCTCTGAGCAAGTTGCTGCTTCTGCTCCTATTGCACCCAGTTTAAAAAAAGTCTTCAAGAGGAAGAGAGCAGTGCAAGCTGAGCGGGAGTCTTAATAAGAAGAGACAGTGATCCCTAAGAAAAAGAGGACCACTGTGACAAGAAGGAAATTGGTATTACCTTCTACTCCATCACCCTCACCTCAAAGAGAATCCTCATTTCAACCTCAACCAACAGCCACAACAAACTCCATTCCACAACCATCATCACCATTGCCACTGTCTCCACAAAAAGCACCAACACCACCACTACAAAAAAGAACATCACCTCAACCACAACAAAACACCCCTACTCCACCTTCTTCACCAAAAATTCCAACTCCTTCACACACATCACCCATCCATCACTCTTATGAACCTAATCCTACCATATTACAAACTCACATGTCTGATACTTCCACACCACAAACATCTCATCATTCTGACAATCTTCTCATTAAGGATGTCAATAACTTTGATTATTTTGACAATCCCACTTCTCCACCTTCATCCAAAATACAAACCCCTGATTACATCAAAAACCAAAACCACTTCCCTCTGAGAATAATATTTCCATATTTATTCTCTGAAACAAGACACAACCCACTCCCTTTAGCCACTTTACCTCGATATCACCTATCTTACAGAACCACTCCCTTCTCTATCACAGATGAGTCTTGCTCAAAGTTTCTCAGCAGCAAAGACTTGGATGTCATTGCTTCACTTGAAGCTGAAAGGCAGCTTGTTAAGCTTTCTAGAAAACAAAAACCAGTAAACACTCTTCAATCCTCACATCTTCATGAGGCCCTCTACTGAGCTCAAAGTAATGTCTGACTCCATCACCTTGAAAAGAAAGCAAAAGGTCATTGACTTTCCTGGAGATCAACAATTCTGTCAGATTAAGCTCAATGATAACAAATACAAATCCAGACTGAGGCTGTTCACCACAGAGACCCATCACAAGTTTCTAAAAGTCCGAGACATCTACTGGATATGTGGCTCTAGCTCTGGAGTATCTGAAGAAGAGAGGAAAACAATTCCAACCAGAGGTAGACAAGCCTATGCTCTCTATCCTTTTTCCCCTTCAATTTTTACAATCAATATTTTTCCAGACCCTCAGCCCGAGGACCACATTATCATTGAAGAGTTACCTCCTACTCCTCCTTCTAATCCACCTCCTCCATCCGCATTTGCAACTGCAATGGCTACAATAGATTCTACTACTGTAGTTGCTTATGATCCTACCGCCCATCAGAGGCTAGATGAAATGTCTTCAAGTTTGCATACTGTCATTCAAAGACAGGATGAAGCAATTGCTCAGCAAGCTGCATTTCAAGCTCAGATGTTAGCTCAGCAGCAAGCAATGCAGAAGATGATGGAAGCTTTCTTCAAAAGCCAAGGAGGCCCTAGTTCTTAGATCTTAGGACTTAGTCTTTTTTTTTTTTTTCTCTTGAGTCATGCAATGTACTAGTCAGTGATGTCTATCACTTGTAACACTTCTGACTCTTATTATATGAAATGAATTTTTTTTTTGGTATTGCTTTTGTCTACCTGTCTTAATGTATCTGTCTTACTTTTTGATTGATGCCAAAAGGGGGAGGAAAATAGAAAATATAATAGAAAAATAAGAAAATTAGTCCTGACTTTGTATTTTTCTGTTACAAAAGTTATGGTTGCTCTGATACAATTTGCTCTTAATATTAGTTTATCTGATGCATAAACTAAGGGGGAGCATTAAAAATTATATCTTCTGAAATTTCTCTTGTTGCTTTTTGTTGTTCAGTAAAATCAAAAAAATTATTTGTCATCATCAAAAAGGGGGAGAATGTTGAGACCTCATAAGTCTGAAACACATTCAATGTGTAAATTCTCTAAGTTTTGATGATTCCAAACAGATTAAGTATGGTAATATTGAACCTTATGAAATTACTGAAAAATATGATAAGTATGCAGAAAATTAGATTTAAGGTCACTCGTGTAACACCCGGGTGCCGACGAGGGCGGGGAGTGGTCGCCGGTGCAAGAAGGAATGGACAAGGAACGGCTCCTGGCAGGCTTCTAGGCGGAGGGACACATGAATGAACCGATTACACACCCGAATGAGAGGGATCCTGAGACTGTGTAGGTATGGGACTATACAGTTGAGGAAGGCTTATATGAATTGATTGATACTACCTATACTAACAAGATGCATCTTTTTTTTCGGTAGCCCATCACTTAAGAACTCCACAGTTAAGCGTGCTTGACTTAGAGCAATTCTGGGATGGGTGACCTCCTGGAAAGTTTTCCTAGGAAGCGTGTGAGTGAGGACAAAGCATGCTGAAAAGACCCGTGTTGGTCTGTGGGGAGAGTCGTCAATCCATAGAGCATCCAGGAATGTTACAAATGGTATCAGAGCGATACCTCTCCCAGTACTGTGTGGTTCGGGGACGAACCAAGCGGAAGCTGGTGGGCAAGTAACACCCGGGTACTGACGAGGGTGGGGAGTGGTCGCCGATGCAAGAAGGCACGGACAAGGAGCGGCTTCTTGCAGGCTTCTAGGCGGAGGGACACATGAATGAACCGATTACACACCCGAATGAGAGGGATCCTGAGACTGTGTAGGTATGGGACTATACAGTTGAGGAAGGCTTATATGAATTGATTGATACTACCTATACTAATAAGATGCATCTTCTTTTTGGTAGCCCATCACTTAAGAACTCCATAGTTAAGTGTGCTTGATTTGGAGCAATTCTGGGATGGGTGACCTCCTGGGAAAGCGTCGTCTGATTTTCAGTAGAGGTTAGTTTATAAGACCTGTCCGAAAACCACTCGTCTACTTTTTAGTCAAAGACCAAGTCAACACGCTATCAAGATCTGAGTTTACTTGATGACGTGGCAAGAAACATCTGTCTGAGACAGACTCAGTTCATCACCCGTCTGACTTTTAGAATAAGCTAGTACCCGTCTAGTTTTTGGACTGCTTGAGCACTCGTCTGAGTTCTGATTACTTCTCACCCGTCTGTTTTTCCAACTCTAGTATAATGTCAGTTTGTCAGAAATGAAGTCCAAGTCATCTTACTCATATCAAATGCATTCCTTAAAAATCTCGAAGACCTCTAGACAATAGCTTAAAGGATAAAGAATAAAGAACGTTTGTTTCAAGGTTTTAAGGAATAAACACGAAATCTTCGTACCACAGCAGTAACATTTTAGTTGTTTTAGTACAAAGTAACAGTGCTTTCTGGAAAGTGAACTACCTGTTGCACTAAAAGAGAAAAGCTCTCTGCTGTAAGTACAAGAAGCCTGTTGCAGCATACTCTGATAACAACAGCTGATTCAGAATAAAGTGTACCCTTGGACAACCTTGTCAAAGCTAAACGTTCCCAAGCATTTAATGTTTATACAGAACGACTCTTTGGTATTAATGTTGTCTCAGAAGCTCAAATCAGAAGAACACACTTTCTAAAGCTGTGTCTAAACGGATCTCTTGATTGAAGTCTTTAAATAGACCAAACAATAAAGATGAAGATAACAAGTTGAATATCATTAAGAACACTATGCAGAAGCATTTACTCTGCTCATTAACTTCTTCATGCTTTCATTGAATTCACCTTCAATCATTTGATATTAATTCGCAGTCTTTCACACTTCATATTTATTCCACTCCTTGAGTGTGATATGAAAGACTTGCAAGTTGTATTAATTACACAAAACCTTTATATTCCTAGAGTGTTGAGCCTGAAGAGACTAGGTGTGCAAAGAATACTCGTTTGAGTGTTGAGCCTGAAGAGGCTAGGTGTGCAAAGAATACTTGTACTGTAATTTACTTAGTTATAGTGGAAACTTGGTGCTGCCAAGAAACTGGACGTAGCCTTGTGGATTTTGGGGTGAACCAGTATAAAACTCTTGAGTGATATTCCTCTTCCCTTATCTCTTTATTTTGCTTAAGTATTATTCTGTTCAAGCTTTTAAGTTGGGAAGTTAATATTGTGAATATCAAACTCTATTTTACTCTTCTCTGTTTGCTTGCGTATTCTGTCTGAATATTAGACGTATCACTCGTTCTCTATTCTAAGTTCTGCTTGTTGTGCGTACAAAAATATTTTTAAGTAACCGAAAAAGTTGGTAAACACAATTCAACCCTCCCTTCTTGTTTTAACTTTGGTGACAGGATCCTGATACGGGCCGCCTTGAAGTTTCAGGCAAAGGAATGGATATTGATGCCACACTCAAGATATAGGTGAGAAGGTGAGTGATAAGTCATGTGTTTGATTGCCACAAGCCGCCTTGATAAGATCAGATTTAGTTCTTTTACCCAAAAATCCAAGGGAAGCTATCACAATAGAGAAAACTCTTCAAATTTCATTAATCTTCAAAAACTGATTTGTGTAGTAATTGATTTCCCTATTTATAGGCTAACCTTGAAATACAATAAATAAATTCTCACTACTATGCATTTACCAACTATATTGATAACTGCATTAAATTCTCACTATCATGCATATACCAAATATATTGATAAGTGCATTAAATTCTCACTGTCATGCATTTACCAAGTAGATAAGTGCTTGCACATTACCTAGAAAGTAAGCATAAACATGATAAATTCCCACTAGCCACTATAATGACTTAGAACACTATTAGGAAGCATTTAGTGATGCTAGGAGAATACAAAAGGTGATCATAAAATTCAGCCTAAAAAATAGAACGAAAATTAAAAATAAAATGATAAAAACTTGGACTTAATTGTTATCTAATAATAGTCCACTAATCAGTCCACAAATGCTTCTTGTGATGTGAATTGGGCTTTCCAAAGTGTTGTCTTCAAGATGGACTCAAAGCATCTTCATCAGATTGAAGGAAAGTAACCCATTGGTTATCCTTCAAAAGAGATTTTATTACTAGATCAAAGCGAACTTGAACCGGATCCGAATATGCTTCTTCCCACATACTCAAGAAATCTATGTTCCTATCACCTAGAACACCATTTTAGAATCCTAAATCAATATAGAAACGCAGAGGCAACTTAGGAGGTTAGAATCCAAGGGTTTTTGAAGGAGAAACATCCAAAGAGAAAAAGGAATAGAAAAAGAGAAAGAAGAGACCTTGGGATAGATGAAGGGATCGTTAAGCTTGAGGTGGGTATGTCAAAGGAGTAATCCTAGAAGGTCTTGGAACACATCTCTGGAGGTCTTCAAGAGGTAAGCAAACATCATTTCCTTAAACCTCGATGGTTAAATTCAAGGGTCACTGAACTCCAAGCTCTTCTCTTTGGGATTAAAATTGCTAGACAGATGGCGCTAGATAGAGTGATTTTTGAGACTGATTCTCTTGCAGTCTTTAACTATGTTGTTTTGGGTTCATCAGTACGTAAAATATCTTCTTAAATCGTTGGTGGATGAGATTTCAGAACTCCTCCGAAAAGGTGATTGGTATGCTTCGCTCCATCATGTGTTCAGAGAAGCTAACAAGAGTGCAGATTTCTTTGCTAGAAGTGGTTTTAGTTTTCCCTTGCAGCTTATTCAGATTGACTCTATGAATCATCTTCTGCAAGCTTTTGTTAATAACGATTGAAGTGGGGTTTCTTCCTCACATTTTGTTTCTTGATTTTTTGTTTCCTTTTATATATAAAAAAAAATATTCAACGGTCAAATTCGGATCATATATGTTGATACCAGGTATCAAATTTTACTCTTACACCAAACTTTAACCATTAATCTTAATTTAATCTAACGGCTTAAACTTATCATAATTATTGAAGAGAAAGAATAATTAAAAGCAACTTTAATGCGGAGAGAAAAATAAGATTTATTTAATGAAAAGAGATACTATGTATCTTGATTATTTATTAAAATTATAAAAATTTATTTAATAAATTTTTTATATTTTTAATTAAAAAATAGTTATTAGGTATGAAATAATCACAGTATAATAAAGTAATTGTAATATGTGATAAACATTATTAGATATCGTATAATTTATATTTATATTTATATTTGTATTTAATAAATATTAATAGAATATATATATATATATATATATATATATATATATATATATAATATTGCCCTAAAACATTTTTAGTAAAAATCTAACTCTCAAATATACAAATATTTTGGCCTATAATTAATTAGGTAAAATACATATCTTTCTAATATATATCTTCACAAATAACTAATTAATACGTATTTTATCATACACATATTTTAATAATATAATATTATAAAGATAACTAAATTTAAAAATATAGAAATGAATTATATATAAAAGGTTTATCAAATAAATATTTTATATTTTTAACATTTCCAATTTGGTTTTTAATAAAATATAAGAATTTGATAAATATTTGCATATATATTCAATTCATCAATATTATCGTTTATTTTATTAGTTTTGTAATATTTTAATCTCTTTATTAACATAAATATATAATAAACTAAGCATTAAATCAATTTGTGTCTGTTAGTGAAAGAGACATATTAAAAATATATTTATTTTACCTAGTTGGGTGGGGATAATCCACCTTGTGTGTCCAACAGGTTCCTGACGGAGATTAGTCACTGTTAATGATAGTGGATACTTCGTACCTATAACATGATTAAAAAAAAACTAATAGTTTTGAGAATTAATTTTTTACCTGAAAAAAGTAAAAGCCGGATATTTATTATATATTTCTTTAATATCTTTGATTAATCTATAAAGAATTAATTCAATACATATTTTACATTATAATTAATTTAGTAAAGAAGTTTATAAGATAAACAATAAATATTGATTTATTAAATATATGAAATATTTATTAAAATTTTATTTTTATTAAAGTATAAAATTAAAAAAGCTAAAATGTAAACTATTTATTCCATAAACATTTTGTATTTTAATTCGTCAATTTTTATAATTTTTTAATATATTTGTAACGTTCTTTTATTTCTTTATTAAAATAATTAGATGGTAATATATAAGTGTATTGTACTATCCGGAAATATAATGTCGGTCATAATTGAGCTTAATGAGCAAGACGAGCATATTATGAATATGGTTAGACAGTCACAACAACATTATAAAGATAACCACCCACTATCTCACTAATGGATAATAAATTATCCTAATCAGTTATCACATTGGTAGTATAAAATATAAATAGAGAGGTACATTACATGTACCAGCACCTTCTTCTGATTTAACTAAGAACTATGTTAGTTTTGGTTTCCATTGAGATACATAGGAGCATTATATCAAATCTGTCAAGTTATATCCACAAAATATCCTTATATTTCATACTAAAAAAATACTTGGTATATTCAGTCCCGATCAGATTCCGATTAACCGGATTTTGGTTGGAACATGTATAATTAATTCTTTAATTACCTATTAATGAAAGATATGTATTATACTTAATAGAATTATGGTAAAAAAATTAGTATTTTTGAGAATTAAATTTCATCTAAAAACATATTGTAGTATAATATGTACTACTTCTGGACTTAATTATAAGCAAAAAAAAAAACATATATTTTATGGACTCAAATATAAGCAAAAGCTAATTAATTCAACTCTATTTAATGTCAGTGTTCCAAAGGTCAAGAAAATCAACCAATCCAACCAATTCTCCTTTTACCTTTGCAAGAGCATTACACACTCGCGAGACAATTAAATGGTAGTTTAGTAATTATAACTCACTTTTTTTACATAAGTTTGAAGTTAGTTAATTTTACTTATAATTGAGTCCGGATGTAGTAATTTTTAATTAAAAATATAAATATTTTTTTACAGAAAATATAAATATAAATTAAATAAGTATTATAATTTTTAGTGAATAATCATGAATTTAAGATATTTAGTATCTATTTTCATTAAATAAATTCTTTTTTTATTATTATTCTTTCTTTTCAATAAATATGATAAATTCAAGCGGTTATATTAAAGATTCGTGGTTCAAATTTGATGTAAGATTCACTTGCTTATCATCATCTTGAAGCAGTTGGCAATTTGTCTTGGAGGCCCGTCATCCCAGTAAGATTTAGCCACATGGTGATGCTTTATTTCTTTTTCTTTTTGTGGTATATACATCGTGACGTTCGTATTTGCTAATATCTTATACTTTTACTATACAATAAGCATGCAAAATGTTACCTTCCCCAGGTCCAATTGATTATTTGTCTTTAATTTAATTTTCCGATTTGCCAAAACAATGCTGTTTATGATGGAAATCTTATTTTGTTTGGTTCCTGGTAGTCGATTTTTTCAACACTTGTGCTATCATTAATTTGTTTTGTGCATTATTGTGCTGATTACGTCTGTTTCTTAAGCAAAAGATTCATCAAATTTTGTTATTCGTTTTAGATTGGGTCCTGTATTTTTAAGATAATCATTGAAACCTTCGTGTCAAACTTCACAAACGGCCAAACGGGTATATGTGGGTTTCTATCTTATTAAATTTTTTTTTTTTTTGTGGATTCTTAGCTTTTACTTGCTCGTTTGGGTAAACGCTCAATATTGCAAAATTGCAACAGTATATTGATCACTAGTTACTAGATGATTTTGACGCCTTACCTAATCTGTGAGATCGCACAAGCCTTGACTTGTGCATCCAAGGCATCTTCAACTTCAATTCTATATCATTATCGCTAATTCAGATCGAGTAGGTGTGGAATTGCTTTTATACAGTTTTTATGAATTTAATTGCTTCTATTTTTAATTTTTAATTATCTATCAGTTTATGTTAATGTGTATCAGGTACGCATCCAAAGCCCATTCTACCGCGAGTACATACCTGATGTAACTTTACAACTTTTTTTGGCATTATTTGTCAAAAAAAAAACACTGTTTGACGTGTGTGGATACTAAAACGTTTTAGGTTCAATTCGTCACCACAAATCTGTATCTAGACTAGATGCAATAGGGCGTATTACCAATGAATCCACTTTATGATATAATGGAGAAACCTTGACTTTTGATTTACACATTCAGAATCAAATGTATCGTCAATAACACTTTATAAAATAATAGTATGTGCATAAAGGAAGAAAGGTAGTGACTTGACTTATAGAAATTTGGTCAATTTAAGATTAAATTATGCATGCACAAGTGGTTCTATTTATATAGATCAACTTATATTTCTTGGTGAAGGAAATAATCTTGCATGTATTTAAAAGAAAGAATGCAACATTTCATATACATTTCTAATAGAGGGGGACATGAAAGGACAAGGAGAGCGATATTATTATTTATTTTTATTTTTATTTTAATGTGTTGAATTTTTTATGATATGTCACATCATCATTGGTTGTGTCCAATGTCGATGTGTTGGGTATATACATATCCAAGTGTTTCTCCATGTTACTATTTGATGAATGGATACACATATTCATGAGATAACACACTCATTATGAAATATTTGAAAGTTATCGAGACATACACTTATTGGTGTTCTAGAAGCTTGAGTGACGTCTACTTGTATAGCATGAAGCCCCAAAACATATGGTTCACCGTGAGGCATTTAAACGAATGCATGATATAATCGATTACAAAATAAATGAATTGATTAACTTTTACCAAAAAAGAAAATGAATCGATTAAATTTTACGAAAAAAAGATAACCTATTAAGCATGCATTCATCACCTTCTCTTGCCCATCTTGTGGCTTCAAAATAGCCCGCATCACCACCTAAATGCCTAACAGCGAACCATAAGTTTTGTCAACAAAGTGAACAAGTGCACTGACTAACGGAGATTGACATAAGTGGTGGTGAATTTGTGCCCCTTAATCAAATAGTTGATATTCGAATCTCAGCTCTTGTGTGGAGCAAATTTTTGTTAGGAAATGATTTCCCGCCTTCATATGTCATTCATTCTCCCGCAAGAAATTAGTCATCGCTCCCGACGAGGTATACTCCTGGTCAATGACCAAAAAAAAAAAAGTGAACAAATGCACTAAAATGAGTTCAAACAAATCAAAAAAGAATAATTAACATGAAAACAACTCTAATAGTTGATTAAGTTTTTTAAAAAAATGAATGGATTAAATTTTACCAAAAAATAATAATTAAGCATTCATCATCATTAGAAAGGCTTCTTTTTATATATGTATAGATTACTTGGTAATTGTAAGCGATTATTAAGTGTCTAAATATACATTAATAATATATATAGTTAATATATTATTGAAAACAAATAACACAACAAAAAGAAAATTTGCAATCAATTACAAATTTATTGTTTTATTTTTAATTCCATTTTCATATACATATATATATATATATATATATATATATATAATTATTAATATATTAATTTATAATTATATTAGTCATATATTAATAAATAATATATAAGGTATTTAAATAATAAATTTTATTGTAACACATTGTATGAAAATATTATGTAGTATTTAAAATGGGTGGCAGGATATGATATTAAGTAATTACATGGATGGTTGTTGCCTTAAAAACATACATCTTAAGCTTGTGCAAGCATACACAATCGCAGTAAGTAGTAAAGAGTAAATAGATCGTTCCTACGAGGATTATAATGTAGCAACACAAAAGTTCAGATCAATGGTTCTTTATAGTTAAGACTAATGGTAACAAAAATAGTGTGTGTAGCGACAGTATTTAATTGAAAAATGACTTAAGAATAACATAGTAAAAGACCAAAGGAATGATTAAAGGATGAGTCAAGGATGAGAAAACAGCTACATGTATGTTCTCCAAGTAATTTATGCTTAGTCGAAACTATGCTCTGTATATGTTGCAACATTTAGCTCCAGGAAATAAAATTTGTGTTTTCCAACACTTGAAAGATAAGGTTCATTAAATGCTTTCTATTCCTAGATTCATATTAATTACGCCCTCTTATTAATAAGCACGTTCCAGCTAGCATATGGACTTAAATGATTATTCCTAATCTATTTAACACAAATTTCTTTCAAGTGTTGGAAAACACAAATTTTAGTAATCGTGTGAATAGGTGTTAGTATAGTCTCAGTAGGTTAAATATTTATTTGAGTTGATCAAGCTCAAATAAACAACATTACACGCAAGATAAGAGAAAAGCCATCAAGCATAACATCACATAAAATTCAGCTAAACACTAGTGCAATAAGTGCTTTTTACGTCAGTTAAAATTGATTTTTTACGTCAGAATACTGACCGATGTAAATACAACTGACGTTAATAGTTACTATTTTAACGTCAGTTGAGAACTGACGTTAAATATAATACTATTAACGTCAGTTCCTTAACAAAACCGACGTTAAAATAAAACTATTAACGTCAGTTCTTTAATACAACGGACGTTGATTTTGTTAAAACTAACGTCAGTTGTTATAAAGAACTGACGTTAAAGGTTTAATTTTAACGTCAGTTGTAATAAACAACTGACGTTAATATAGTACTGTATATTTTATAAAATACTATTAACGTCAGTTGTTTGATACAACTGACGTTAATAAGTTTTTTTTTTTTTTTAAATTCAGTTTTAAAATATCACTCCCCTCAGCTATCCCTGCATTCAGTCCCAGTAACACAGAATATCACACACATTACAGAATTGCAAAGGAAAATTGAACAATGGGGGACTTAAAACCAAAACCCATGTATATATATAAATAAATTTTAGTTCCAATGTCTAAAAAACAAAACTATCTAAGGATATATATATATATACATGTTATTAATTAGTTTCTAAAGTCTAACAAAAAAACTATTTATCTACGTAGTGCGGAGGTATGTTGGCAATTCCTTTTTCAGCCGCATACTTGAAGAAGAATTCGGCGAAGCGCATCCTCAAGTCTCTTAACTCATCTTGTTCAATAGGCGATTGGTCGATAAATGCCTAGACACGTTCAAATAATAACAATAACATCAATGCAAGTCATCTTCAAAACTATAATATATAATTTAACAAGTTGTTTAAATATTACCTTCTTCCATCCTTCCGTAATAGATGCGGAGACTATGTTCAGCATATGAAGCATCACATAATAGCCGCACGACCAACTATCAGGTTGAAATCGAGACTACCAACAAAATTAATTTCAACGTCAGTTGAATATACACATAAATTAGTAATTATAATAATAATTATTTGATAAATAAACTACCAAACCTTGAGGATGTTCCATGCAGGATTTGCTTTAGCCTTAGAAGTCCTACTTCTCCCGTTGGCGCAACTTATGCTACTCGCGCTATCATAAACAAATAATCATGTCGATCAATTAACAAACTCATTTATCATGTGCGTAATAAACTAAAAACAACTGATATTAAAACTTAAATTTAATTTAAGATTAGTTACTTGCATATTTACAGCTTCCACCACCTTCGGTGGCGGATCATGGTGGAGAGAGCAGAAGAATATGACAGTATGCCTAGACGGGTGAAGTACCAACAACTGCCAACGGTCATTCATACAGTAGGGAGCCAGATATAATTCTTTCGGATTGTCTCCCAACACCTTCCCTATGTATTTACTCAATGCATCGCCAGCAAAGAACTCGGGCAGAAGGATTGACGGATCTAAGAAACCGTAAACTGATGCAACGCCCTTATCAAGCTGAAGACGATGGAGATACCTAAGATATGAAAAGGGTGTGGATGTTAATTACATAATATATATATTGAAATTAAAATAAATTATTAAATGGAAAAATACCAAAAATAAATAAGTTATAAAATTAAAATTAACTTACGTGCACCAGAGACTGATGACATTGCTGTTCATCCAGACGTTATTTCTGCAGGCGTTCCCGAGATCGTCACCAACGAAGGAAAATATCCTCTTTTGATTTGGGCGTGCCACCCATCCATCGTGCTCCAATGGACATTCAAAAATCTCATACGAATAATCCTCACCAAGTGAGAACAAACGAGTGATAGGTGACAGTGGCACCGACGTCGACTTGGCCTTCAGTTTAGGAAAATAAAATATATAAGTTTTTGATAATTAAAAAAACACAAGTAATTATTTGACTATTTTGGACATTAATAATGAATAAATACCTTTGCTAACATTTCGAGCTCACGTCGTTTGGAGTCCAACTCAAGCTCACGCCTTTTCATTTCCAACTCATGCTCATGGCGCTGGACTTCCAACTCCCGCTCCCTAGCTGCCAACTCATCGTCCTCCACATGTGCCATACTAAAACTCTCTTTTGTGCTCACATGTGAAGCGTTGGCAAGCCTTGCGGTGTCCTTGGATGTTCCGACGGAGGATAGCTCTCTGGCTATCGCATGCTTGAATTCTTGGTTGGCTATTAAGCCTTGCATCAGATGTGATTTAATATATGGGTTGGTCATGAGGTCTTTGAGTAATGTCGGCCAAAATTGATGCTTCATTGACCACCCGCTTTCGTGAAGCAGACTTGCCATAATATTGTTTGATGGTCACGTTCCCGGGAACACCGAGAACCCGACCAGGATGGTCTTTCTTGCCTAGAGCGAGTCATCAAGACGTCTGCCGTCGAGAAGGGGACGAATGCGCCCGGGAGGATTTTGCTTTAAGATCCATCTACAATGAAAAAAATGAAAAAACGTGCAAGTGAAAAGTGTTGCAAGTATCTATACAAATATCAATTGAAATCAAGTTAATTATTTACTTACAATCTTATCTGCCACTTCGCGAGTGGCATCAACTTTAAAAGATCCCGCCTTTGTCATGCGGCCGGCTAACCAGACATCCTCGCGGTCGATGTCCAACGGAGGACTTGATGGTGTGCCCTCAGGCACCTCTCCTCTTTCAATCCTAGCAGAGTGCTCTTCCTGCTTCGCCCTCAGCCTATCCGCCATCATCTGCTGGATCCGAGTATGGTACCCACCCTGAGATATGGTGTGGCGGTGGACGTTCTTCGCCTGATTCTGCCGACCCTTATTTGCCTTAGCCTATTCAAGATAAATGATCTATAATAAGCATACAAAATTAATACACATAAATGATCTATAATAAGCATACAAAATTAACTTAATCAACCAACCTGAAATTCTTCATCCTGTCGACTCCTGGCAAACATATCCCAAGTATCCTGATCAATCCAGGGATAATCCGAGAACATTTTATCAAGCCGCTTCTTCCCAGATAGATAGTACCTGGTAAGATCATGCTTGAACCCATTCCAACGCTTTGATGCCATTTTCATACATTTATGACGATGATCCTCGTCATTTGGCACAGTCCAAGCTACCTACACATTAGATACTTATATAACAACTGGATGGATTATAACTCGGATAATTATCTGATAATGTAAATCAAACGAATGTAAAGGTAAAATACCGTGATAGCCTCCCAAATCTGATCCTTAACGTTCTGTGGAATGTCATTCCAGTGGTTGTAGTTGATGCTTACGTGCTGCTTCGCTTGTAGAAACACCCACTTATTAAATTCTTTAGCACGGGGTCCCTGGGCATTTAGATTAGCATCGAAGGACACCTCAAGCTTCTGTCCGCTCTGCCTGTCCTTCTCTAGTTTCTTCAACGAGGTGGCTCCTCTACCCCGTTTCCTATGAGCCTGTGATGTCTGTATGGACAAAAAAATGATCAAATAGAGGGTTGTAACATTATAAACTTACATTAACAAGAAGGACTAAAGACAATATATAACATGCATGTAAACTTACACTAGAATCAGCAGGCGTAGGCGTGATCGGGTCCTGCGAAACCCCAACAGTGTCCTCCCGTGCATGTGGGCTATCCGACTGATCCATATGTATGCCTGTTCAAAAACAATATATATGTATTAACATAGGTTATAACTCAAAATAAATACAGAAGTATAAATAAAAATAACTAGATAGGTCCTGTAGATATACAAAACATCTATATATCCAATATAAGGACAATACGGGAGATTGAAAACTATAGTTTTTGAACATTGCCAAGCACTTCGTCACGGCCGGCCGTGATGTCCATCACGATCGTAACGTGCCAATCGAATCGGACCCTCATAGGCGGAACTGATCACGGCCTGGCCGTGATGAGCATCACGGCCGTGACAGATCAACCAAAGAGAGCAACATGCACTCAAAACCAAAAATAGAGACATTCCAAACAACTCAAACTCACGGTATAAAGTTACAACTACTGAGACTACAGTTTCAACATACACTCAAAACCAAAAATAGAGACATTCCAAACAACTCAAACTCACGGTTTCAAGTTTCAACTACTGAGACTACAGTTTCAAACCAGCAGAGCAACATGCATGCACTCAAAACCGTGAATAAAAAAATGTGCCCTAATTAAAGACTCACCAGAAATAGGCGCTCGCGTGGTGGTGGGGGGAAGCTCGAGTGGTGGCCAACGTTCGATGTGGTTCTTGAGAGCGAGAGGGACAAGGAGAGTTAGTGCGCGGGAAGGCCAGGGGAAAGAGAGATGTCAAGTTATTGCAAAGAAGGAGCGGGAAAGACAGAGTTAGGGGTTAAGAGTGTACCTCACGGTGGTGGCGAAGAAGCCCTCGTGGTGGTTGGGGTGGAGATGAGCGCGCGATTAGGGCGGAGAGAGAGCGAGAGTGAGGGTTGAGCGTGATGAAAAGAGAAAAGACGTGAGAAGTGGAGAAGGCGCGCGGGGGTAAACGTTATAATTAAAATAAAACAACATTTTACGTCGCTTTTTGGTTAAACTCGACGTTGAAGATCATATATTTAACGTCGATTGTCTTAATAAACGGCGTTAAAAACTCTCACACTTCTTCGTCGATTGTTAGTAATAACCGGCGTTAAATGTCATATATTTAACGTAAGTTGTATTAAGAAACGGCGTTAAAAACACTCACAACTTCTTCGTCGGTTGTATTACACAACGGACGTTAAAGGTTTATTAGTTTCTGCGAAACATTCATTCCCTTGACTACTGTGCTACTTACCCATTCACCTTTGTACCTAATCCTCTTAATGAGCATTAAGTTTATAGATAAGTTTTCAAGAAAATCAGAATAACTTAGTAACTTCATCCACTACTCCTATAAATAGCTTCCTAGCTTCCATCTCCTTTTAATTAATTTTCTGCTTCACAATATGGCTCTGTAGTGAGATTAACTTCATCACTCTTTCTTCCTATTCCTAGACTCAAAGGTCTTTGTCTTAATGGTCAAACAACTTCTGAGTTTGAGTAAATTACATTGCATGGATATTAAGGTTGCGTGAATCACGTAATGTGATTCTCTCACTTTATTTCATCCCCGTCATCCCTTTCACTTTGCTTTGGAAGCAAGTGATTGTGGATTCGAGATGATGCATCAAGGAACTCCACTGAAGAAGAAAGATGCAAAGATCCATTTCACTTTGCTTTCGCTGCTAGTGACTGAGGATTTACTTTGCATCTTGGAATTCAAGTGAGGGAGGTGATGCATCCATTGGAGTTTCTAATGACAGGACTGAGAAGAAAATGATGTTGATGCAAAAACTTTTTTATATTTTAGGGCTATGTTGCAGAAATTTTTTATCTTTTAATCATGTAATTTTAACTTATGAATCGCTTCAATTAATGTCATGCGATTTGATTATACATATAACTTGTTTTATGTTAAGTGTTTATTTATTTTAATTTGCACAATAATTTGTTTACTAATTCAAGCTAATTAATAAAAATTAAAAATAAACTTGTATAAAAAAAAGGTTTAGAAATAAACTGCAGTACTATATGGAGTGATCTGCGTTAAGAGGGACAACAGGGACATGACAACCAATGAATAATTATTTACGTCAGTTATTTATAGAACTGACGCAAATAGTTTACCCACCACCTCATTTTTAACGTCAACTTATTTGATGACTGCCAAGTTCCCGTATATTAATTACATTATTTCCAATATTCATTCTGCACGTGTATAATATATAGGATTATTTACGTCAGCTATTTATTTAATCAAGTAAAAATCAAACTTTTAACGTCGGTTGTATAAAAACTGACGTTAACAATTAATATTTTTTATTAAAAACACTTTTAACGTCGCTTTTTTAAAAAACTGACGTTAAAAGTGTATAGATATCTGCAAAAACATTCATTCCTTTGATTGTACTGTGCTACTTACCCATGCACCTTGTAACTCAATCCTCTTAATGAGCATTAAGTTTATAGGTATGTTTTCAACAAAATCAGAATAGCTTAGTAACTTCATCCCCTGCTCCTATAAATAGCTTCCTTCCATCCTTTTAATTTTCTGCTTCACAATATGGCTCTGCCGTGGAGATTAACTTCATCACTCTTTCTTCCTATTCCTAGACTCAAAGGTCTTTGTCTTAATGGTCAAACAACTTCTGAGTTTGAGTAAATTACATTATATGGGTGATAAGTCTGAGTAAATTACATTATGTGAGTTGCTCACTTTATCACCTTCCGGAGAATCAGCTGCTGGAGGGCTAATCAGGTGCTCGGGGGTCACAGTTCCAAAACCTCAGCTTTGGCAGGCAAGTGACCGTCTTGGAAGTCTCTGGAACCACTGCCTTTGCTTGAAACGGATCTGGTGCACCTGTTTTTGCCTCTCTCTTGAGCTCTCTCATGCCCCCCATTTTTCTGAGGTCTTCGGAGTATATATAGTTTTCCCTTTGGCATATTTCATAAAAATCTCTGATGGGATGTAGCTTTAATGTTTAGGATTTTAAACCCTTTCAATGTAACTTTTTATAGGATTTTAAACCCTTTCAATGTAACTTTTTATAGGATTTTAAACCCTTTCAATCTTCTCAGATCGATCAATCCGTATTACACTTCATGAATGAGATCCGGTTTGGGTTATTGATTCAACTTATACTTCGCACATATATTTTAGTTTTCAAAACAGAAACACAAAACATCAAATCAATTCATGTGAAACTGAAACTTTGAGGAAGGCAATGCGGAAGGAATCGTATACTAGATAAAAAAATTATTAAAATAACTTTTAACGTCTATTGATGTAGGGACTGACGTTAAAAGTGAAGAGATTTACTTATAACGTCAGTTCTTTATCGAACTGACGTTAAAATGTTCACTTTTAACGTCAGTTCTTTATTGAACTGACGTTATAAGTAAGTCTCTTCACTTTTAACGTCAGTCCTTAAAATAACTGACGTTAAAATTGAATTAATGAAGCCTGATATTTACAAAACTGCCACCGCCTCCTTTTTAACGTCTAGCTTTTGGTTAACTGACGTAAACCTTTACCGTCTAATGTATATTTTCCACTAGTGAAACATCCATTACAAGGTTACATATCCATAGCTACAACAAGTTTAGCTCATATTGAGCTTACATAAACTACAAAATAAAGATAAAAATGGAAGAAGGTTCATTACAATGAGAAAAATGGAAATGCAAAATAATGGAGAGGAAGAAGAAGCTTGCGGCTGCTCCTACGTCAAAGAAACTCAGAATATGTCCAAGAGTAATGAGGCATGTCCTTTCCTAGTGTTACTAAGGGTTTAAATCCTCTTTCCTCCTTTTCGGCCAACTTTTAATATTATTAAATTCTAGTCCCAGGCCCATTTCCAAAAGTGTAGGAATTCGGATCCCTAAGCGCGTGTCTGGCCCATGCCTGGTCAATGAGAGCGCGTCCAGCAAGGGAGAGAAAAAGTGTCCTGGTCTTTTGTCCTTATCTAAAGTGTATAAGGTTGCACAGATGTTGCAACAGTCGTGGAGCAATTTCCCAGCATTTAGGTTGAGCTACAACATTACCTACAAAAAGGTACAAAACCTCATGAGCATATTTTTACAAAAAAAATAAAAAAATAAATTTGCATCTAAAATTAAAATACTAACACCTATTCACACAATTACTAAAAAAACTCACAAAAACCACATTCAACATTCAAAGATAGCAAGGAATCAAAGTAAAAAGGACATGGATAACTGTTATTTCTAAGAGTTATCACACCCCCAAACTTGAATCATTGCTTGTCCTCAAGTAATGAAAAGAAGACAAAGACTAACAAACAATCCTACCAAACTTCCACATATGCATGGTCCATACAAAGTTCCCTTCACAAAATAGGATTTTCCACTTGCATTACTTCAATCTACTCTTACCATTATGCAAAACAATTAACACATTAACATGAAAAACTCTAAAGCAGCTAAACACATG
This sequence comes from Sophora flavescens, assembly GCA_030762895.1. NCBI lineage: Eukaryota > Viridiplantae > Streptophyta > Magnoliopsida > Fabales > Fabaceae > Sophora > Sophora flavescens. The sequence goes on along the minus strand of CM061066.1, from coordinate 108,260,877 downwards.
CTACAACAATTTAACTCAGAACCGTAGGTTCTATTCCTCACCATCTCAGCATTAATGCTCACTCCTACCACACTCATGTAGCTCTGAAGTAAACTTGATAAGCTTCTAACCTTACTAAGAAAGTAACAAAGTTGCACACAACAAGAGGACTTAGCAGGTTGTAATGGGGCCTAGGAAAGGTATGATAAAATTTAGGTAAGTAGCTAATACTAAGTGGAGTTTAACGATGGTTAGTATTAAATGTCTCCTCCAAAAGTGTTTTATACAACCAAATTCCTTAAAATATCAAAGGCATTCCCTTCCTTTTTGAAGTCCTTAATCCCCAACATTTATTCTTTTGAATTTGTTGAGAACAAAGAACACTTTTTATTTTAATTAATTGTGTTCCTCTATTCTTTGTTCTCTTTTTTTTGTTTTTTAAAAGAAAATGCATACTGCACCAAGTGTACATTGCTTCTTAGTAAAACACTTCTCAGTTCTTTCCCTTATGGTGCTTGCTGTATGTAACACCCTGTTTTCCGTAAATAGACCTTTATGTGTTTAAATGTGTTTATACATGTTATAGGTATGGTTTTATGCTATGTTAGTTGCTAGAAATGTGCCTTATGAATGTTAAAATTGGGTCAAGTGGGATTTTATGCTGAAAAGACCCTTCCTGACACATGAGCACGACCGTGCTCATGTTCAGCATGACCCCGTGCTCGTTGGCGTCTTCCGTGGCTGCTTGGGCATGAGCATGGTCGTGCTCAAGGGAGCACGATCGTGTCAAAAAATGGAGCTTTTGACGTGAATGTTGAAGACCACATGCTTAGTTAAGCACGATCCCGTGTTCGGTGTTGACACGACCGTGCTAAAGGTGAGCACGCCCGTGCTCAGGGTCTGACAGCTTAAAAAGAAAGGTTTTAGGAGGGTTACGAATTATAACCCTCATTTTGACACTTTTAGAAATCATAGTGTGATAGAAACCTCTCCTATTTCCTTTCCTTTGAACCCTTCGAAGTTCTTTGTGTTCTTGCGTCCGTTTGGGGGATAAGTCACGCGTTAGTGTCAGTTAAGGTAATGTGGTCATCCCTCTGTTAATATCTTATTCTTGTTTCTTGATTTGAGAGATTAATGTTTGTCCTTTTGTGTTTGGTCAAGGCTTGGGGAATTCGTAGAGCCGCTCGAGAGAATCAGAGTAGAGTTGCTTACGTTTGGTAGCGGGTTGAATCTTCATACCAGGTATGGAGAGAAGGGATTAGTATAGCATGTAGGCAATGGGGTAGCGTAAGATGAAGGGTTAACCCATGACCCTGTCGTGTGCTAAATGTCAATTGATGTTGTTGTTAATTGAATATCTAAGTTAGCTATTTAAATTGTGAAATTATGATTGATGATGATACTGCCATGCCATGATTGAATTGTTGATGATGTTGTTTCCATAACATGAATGTATGCTTGGGTTGTTGATGTTGTTAATTCTAATGTTAATGTTAATGATTGATGATGATACTGTCATGCAATGATTGAATGTGTTGATGATGTTGTGCCATACCATGACTGTAAGCTTGGGATGTTGATGTTGTTAATTTTGATGTTAACGTTAATAAGACATTAATTAGATATAAAATAATGATAGTAATGATATAAGAATTAAAGGATAATTCCCAATGTTCATAAGACACGAACCGTGTAACATCCTACTTTTTATATATGTTGTATTACCGGTAATGATATATTTATTTATATTTTTATCTGAGACTTAGAAAATGATTTTGGATAAAACAAAATCATAGTTATACTCTACCTTATGGTAGAGGGTTATGGTAAAAATTTAGGTTTAAAATTCAGAAAGAATCCGGTCTGCATTTTCACTGACAGTAAAATTTTACTGAGCTGAAAACCTAATTTTGACCCCGAGAATGAAACAGTTTAGTTTTATATCATATTTCCATCGATATAGGCTATTTTCTCTTACTCAAAAATATATTATTATACTTTTTACGGGTGAATTTTTAAAGAAAACATGCGAGAAAATTTAAATCGGGTAAACGATGAATTCGAGAATGGATGTGCAGAGATAGGACCGGACACTGGATGGAGGTTCACTTGCCACCTAGGGGTGGTGAGTCACGAGGTGAGTCACCACCATGACTCACCATGTAATGATGGTGGTTTGAAAAAAATGCTAACCTCCTTAATGTAATGACTAATTTACCCTTGACCTTTCTTTGTATTTCCATCCTTGTCCCAACAATTTGTGCCCAAATTACCCCTCACTACACGGCCTCCTCCCCCTTTTCAAGACTTGGACACTTCATTTTCTTCATCTTCTAGAACTCTTCATGTTCTTGCTCACAAAAAACTCTAAGTTTCCTTTGTTGAAAAACTTGAATCTTTAATCATTTCTTCATTTCAAGGTGAGGATCCTCTTCCTCATCACCTTAGCTCTCTAAATCATAAATTATTTTTCATTTTCATCAAGCTTTTCTCAAATTTCAAGTTCTAGATCTAGTTTTTCAAAAATTCATGAAAAATCTTAGAAAAATGTTTTAAGTGTTATGACACTTGATATTACCTCTCTAATACCTCTATTTGTTGGATCTAGCAGAAATTCCTAGCCCTATTTTCATGTCTTGGCCAAATCTATACATATGTGGGTCAAATGAGTTTTCTTCAATTTTTAACTTGGATGATGATTGTTATAAGCTATCTAAGGCCTATAGGATCTAGATCCTAGAGCATGTCAGCAAAAGAAATCTCTAGCCAATTTATTTCCTCTTGGCCGAAACACTAGAATGTGGGTTAAATGAGTTTTGTTTTCAATTTTTGACTTGTAACAATTTATCCATGCTATTTAAGACTCTAGTAACTAGTATCCAAAAGATGGAAATGAGAAAAGAACCCTAGACCTATTTTGAAGTCCTTGGCCAAACCCTAGACTAATGTTGTCATAGATGGATTTTGTTTGATTAATGCACTTTTATGGATTTGGTTGAAGGTTAATTCGGTAGATTTTGGTGTGGTAACGAGGAGCTTCAATTCCGCAGTTCTGGTATTAGCTCAGGTGGGAGAAAGAAATATCCTGTTGTCGGAACGGATAAGTACCATACATTTTATAATGATGATGTAGGGCGACCTCAACCCTACTAGTGGTCGAGTAATCAACAATACCAAAATCACATTGGAAATTAACCCGTAGTACCAATGAGGATTTGGGGATTGTAGGTTTATCACCGTTAGGATAATTTTATAATATTCGAGGATGTTTGATTTTATCACTTTTGAAATGTTTGTGATGTGCTGGTAGTGGTAACATACTTTATGTGTTGTTTTGTGTTACCTGAATATTTTATTATTATTTTACTGTGTATAATCTGTTTTGTCTGATAAAATGCAATATATGTATTTCATGCTTAATTGGCATCTAGGCAATGATATATGTTGTTCGGGAGATATGCATGTGGGTGAGAAAATGAATGTGACTTAGAGGTACCTAGCCTAATTAAATAGTACTTTATAAATGAGATGTAACAAGGAATATGTGTTGAGACTGTGATGGAAGGTTGAGGCACTAGGTTGTAATCGACGCGAGTGAGTGAGATTCATATATATGCATTGTTGTTCACAACCGTGTGAGTGGAACACACGAGGTCAGAGTATCCTATTTGAGATACCGGATATTGTGGGTGAGTGCCCTCCGTATATTGAGTTCCGAGGAAGACTACAGTAATACTCTTTTAGTCCCTAACGCTTTGTTCTGATTATCCTATCGAAGATAGAGGGACTATGTATGTTGTGCTTATTGTACTATTTCCAATGGGGGAATAGCGACACACACTGTGTTGAATGCACTATTGCCTACGAGAGATAAGGGAATAGGGGCGCACTGAATTCTTGGCATCGAACCATTTGGACTACTGACTAACGTGACTGGAGTAGAGATGGCCACGTCAGCATAGAGTCTAGTTGCACGAGATTACGGGTAGTGGATAATATCGTAAAATTAAGTATGAATGTTATTTATGTGTGATGCGTGTCTTTGACTGTTATTGTATTGTATGCTATGATTCTTTTCCGCTTATGATGGTAGAACTGTTTCTTATCTCCCTACTTCTATATATTGTGTATGTTTATCTTATTCCATGAGAAGACTCTATGGAGGAACTAGTTGCTGATGAGTTAGATGGAACTCCGTATGAACTGGATGCTAGAGGGCGAGCTTTAGATTCTAGCGATAGAGTTTAGGGTTTATGGAGAGTGCGTCTGGTGAGATGTTTTATTTTTCGTGGTTTATTAAGTTTGTATAAGTATGTATCTGTAAGGGATCCTGCTGGGAGATACCTGAGACAGTGTTATGTACTAGAAGGATAGACATATGTGGTGTATTTGTATTATGTATATGGTGTAATGGATTGTTTTTAGGAGTTGTATGATTTATAATTAAGTTTTTAATATTTGCATATTTCTTTTTAATGGCACAACGGGGTGTCTCAACCCATAGTAAACAAAGTGAGGATAATGCCTAATGGTATAGTCAAGACCCTATGATTGATCCATGAGTGTTTTAGGAATGTTGATAATAAAACATGAATTAAATAATTAATCCCCAATAAACATAAGACATGGAGATTAAATGAGAAGTGAGACGCCCCAACGTCCCATTAAAGAAAACCCAAAATATTAAAACCTAATTAGCGTTAAGCGAATATATTAAAAACAGCGGAAAACTTTAAAACGTACCATACACACATAATATATACATCTCAAATCCTGATACAGTACAGTAGAGGGAATCCCATCAGTCGGATCCCAAAATGTACAAAACTGATAATCAAACAGAAAATAAAAACAACATTCTAAAGAGACAAGACGCTCTGGCCATAGACTCTATACTCAACTATGAGGATCCACTGCTCGTCCTCCAACGTCAGGTTCATACGAGGTCCCATCAAGTTCCTCCATGGCTGGAATCTCTGTAGGATCTTCTCATCACGATCACCAAAAAGAAACATATACAATATAGAGAAGATAGGGATAAGAAACCATATAACATCAAACGTGGAAATGGTTTAGCAACATTTAATTAAATAACGGCACACTAAACATCTGTCTCCCCAGTATAAATATATATAACATAATCATCCTCAATCCACACCTATAATCTTTCCTCTACCCACAATCATGATGCAATGCAAATGCTGTATGAATAATCTCTTCAGGTATCGGCCATATCCGGATATCACAACAATATAATCGACACGTCCCAGAGTCCCCGGCGCACACCCTTGTCCGCGGATGGAGAGTGCCCACGCAAAGCAATGGCACTATAGACGCACAACCCGGTGCACACCTCTGGACCACAATCCAGGATGCTCATGCATTGCATGAACTATAGCTGCGACTAAAATGAAATCATCTCTGGACGGTCCGCCGTTAGCCTATCCCCGGGAATTTTCCCTCCAAGGCATAGACCCCAATCGACCATGTTTCAAGTCCACTCGACCATGTTTCAGGTCCCTCATATCACAGACTATGTTTCAGGTCACCCCCTAGTGCCTTAACCGGTCATCCTAATCTCATAGATCACCTCAAAATAATCTCATCTCATTCATCTCAACCTCATTTCACGATAATTATCTCGGTTTGGCATTGCTATCACATATAGTATGCAATCCCCAAATACATCCTCGTGTCTCAACATAACTTATGATTTACTCAATCCTCTAAGCACAATCATTACACTCAGTCTATTATCCTGATAAGAATAATAATCACAATAATAATAATAATAATAATCATCATAATAATAATAACAAAAATGATAATAATAATAATGATAATAATGACAATAAAAATAATACTTATAATAATAATAATAATAATAATAATAATAATACTAATGATGATGATGATGATGATGATGATGATGAGAATAATAATAATAATAATAATAATCCTATCAGTAGTAGTAATAATATTAGGATAATTATTATGATAATAATAATAATAAGAATAATAATAAGTATAAACCAGTATCAATTTCACATCAACCAGTCAAACACGTAATCATCACGTAATAAAATCATCTATGTATGTAATGTAATGACGATAAACGCACAATTTCTATATCATCATCGGTACCACTGAGTAGTCCCCAATGTGGTATAGACATTGTCCGTTACTCGCTCTCGTGTAGGGTTTGGGTCGCCCTACACCATTATCTAATTAAATGTAACCGCGCCGATTCCGACGTTAAATAATTTATTTCCCCCACCTGGAATGTCTTAGGCTAGCTCTGGGGCAACGAAACGGACACTCCCTATATTCCCTCAAATCTGCCACGCACGGTTCTACACCCTCCGGGGCTCCAAAAATTCACCTGAACACATCATTATGAAGCACACGTTACGTGTAGTCCAAATCTGAAGACGGAATTGGAAACCGATAAATGAATTGAAAGATAACCTCAATACCGTCACCGACGGCATTTAAGCATAAAAAGGACATAGGCTTACCTTAGCCTAATCAAGAAAAGAAAGATAGGATAATGAAGTAGATATCGTGAGGATCACAACGGTATAATCAGAATTTTGATAGGACGAACGGATTGACCAGAACTCTCTCCGGAATTTTTGTTCCTCTCACGGTCTCTCTCTCTATAACTCTCTTAATGTCCCTCTTTCTATCTTTCTGTTATCTCTTTTCTTGCTTTCTTTTTAATACGCAAACTAACTAAAAAAAACAACATGAAAAAGAAATCAATTTAGGAGGAAAGATGAATGTAGTTTGGCGTGGAACTTCTCCATATAACAAGCTGCTGCAAATTGGCGTGGAGCATTTAGTTCAAAATGAAGGAACTTATCCTTTACCAGTCAAGCACCTGCGTGTTATGTTCTTAGTATGCGGCACAATTTGTAAAGGTGGAGGTGTCTTTATTACAGCATTTGTCGTGGCCACTAATCATACCGAAAGAAAAATTGTTTAGTTAATTATTTAGTGATAGGTACATAAATGAGTGATAAAATATTAAGCCTAAAATAAACATGTTGTTACTTTATGGAATCTAAAAATAAGGATTGATAGATATACGTTTTCGAAATTCAAATTAGAGTAAAGATTAATAGTTGGACTGATCAACTAAGAAATTACTCGATCCAAAATTTAATCTCCGATTAAGGTCAAACCAGTTTATTTTCAACTTTAAAATTAAATTGAATGAAAATATAAAAAATGCTTTTCTCTTAAACCTATTATTTTAAATATTTTTCTGTACTGGTAGTAATAGTGACAATAATTTAACTTATTGTCTAGTAAGTGTGCATCCACTGAAATAAGTCAGTGCTAACGCACCCAATAAAATAATTTGAAGAGAGTAATTTAATTACTCAAACTAAACCACATAACAAAATTAACAAACATCCAAATAAACTAATTAATCATATGTGTAATTATATTTTAACCGGTTAAATAGCGTAACTAAAAACGGGCTGTTACAAGAAGAATGAGAGAAATACTTGATGGTGTAGTTAAAAGCCAATAGGGTTGATCTTTGAACGCCCAAGGAAGTTTGGCAAGGGCTCCCAAACCCATATGCCCAGAATAGTAAGACCATGCTCCAGTAAGCACAGTCGTGCTCAATAGATAGCATGCCCGTGCTTAACTTAAATGCCAGCACTCCCGTTCTGGGGGTCAGCACAACCGTGCTTCCCCAGACAGAACAGATGTTAAGTAGGAACAAGGGTGGTTTCACCCAAATTGTTTCCTATGATGAAATAAGGCACCAATCGAAGTAAAGATAAGATAAGATGATCTTATTAAGCTTTAACTAAGATAATTAATCATAAACGTTAGGCTGGTTAAGATGGTAACGATGGGTTACCACACAATGTTAACTTTGGTGCTTATTGGCCAAAGTAGCCTTGATGCTTATTGGTCAAGGTGTTTATTGTGATAAACTTTGGTGCTTATTGGCCAAAGTGGAGGTGGCGAATATGATTGTTTGATGTTGTGCTCATGCATTCACGCATTGGAGATGTTAGTGGGGGAAGTATAACATATGGGAGGTCGTCCAAGAGTAAGGCGATCTGGCTGTCCGCAATAATTCATTTGAGAGTTAGGTGAATTGTGGCCCCCAGTGGTAGTGCATCGGCTATCCAAGGGGTTCACCCATGGTTTGATGAACTGCCGGCGTTGGTGCTTCTTGGCCAATATGGATATGTAACTCCGACGTTGTTTTCTTGAGATAGATTTGGATCCACATGCATAACGGATTAGTGGAGTAGCACTGCATCGCATAGTATATGTATGCCCATCTTGCTAACTGCTCCCTTTGCCATTATGTTTTTATGATCATTCCTTACTCCCCATCTTTTGTTGTTTCTTTGCATGTACATTTTCTTGTTATGTAGACGATGGTGAGCAGTCAGTTGAGGAGTGACTCTGAGGAGCCCGCTTACTCGTAGTTTAGGATGTTTCTTTTGTTAGTTTCATTATCCGATGTATTTTTTGGATTTTGGTTATACCAGCTTTGTTATTTGACATCGGGGTTGGGTTTATGCTTTCATGTTTATGATAGTCATTTTTATGACTTGTTTTATTTCCGCATTGTTATGTTTCTTTACATGTGGTACTTTCTACCCAGTTATTATTATTATTATTAAATGATATGCATGTGTTTTTGTTTTATTTTATTTCCTTCACGTTGTTATAAATACATGCGGGGTAGAGGGTGTCACACTGTACAGCACCCCAAAACTTGATATGGTGCTTGTCCTCAAGGCACCCCGAAACTTGGGCAAGAGTCATTCCATGAAAAACATTCTTAAACTCTACTTATATAGGTTACAATGGTTTTTTTGAGTTCAAGGCTTGTATTGTAGCTAAGTATCATAATAAAGGGTTTAGGCTCAATGGGTTCATACAATGGAAAATCACAAGGGTTAGGCCATTTAGGCTCTAGGGAAAAAGTTTACCAATAACATGCCTCAAGCAAAAAAAAGTGTGTGCAACAAAGGTGTGTTAAGTTCAGTCAGAGTCAAAGCAAATTTTACAGACCATGCATAAGAGTGATACTATCAAGCTACTGGCATTTATGTTCACTCCTTCTCACAAATTGTGGTATTATGTTGCAATATTCAATCTCAAACAGAGTCAGTCATTATCAAATGCCAACAGTATGCACTCAAGTCAGAGATTCATTAAGTTATTAAAGTGGTCCATCCTAAAATATTGCCACACAAAAAGGGCCCATATCTTTGTCTTTCATTAATCATTTAATCGATTGAAAAATGGTGTGGTCCATACATAACAGAAGCAGGCAGAACATAAAACAAACTATGGCCCAGAGGTCCTACATCATTCACTTCCAACAGACAAGGAAACATAAAAGGTCCTAGTGACCAACTAACTACTGAAAACAGAAATCATAAAAACTGGTAATGAGCGGAGGGCAAAATTAAATGGCATCATGATTTGATGCTGTAATACCCTGTTGACACTGGTTCAAGAGCTTGGATTCCGGATGCGATTGCTCCTCCAAGTGCCCCCCACCTTTAGTGGATGACACTTTCTTTCCTGAGGTGGGGGGCTCCACTCCTGTGTTCGGGACTTCCTCTTCCTCTTTTTCTTCAGATGCTTCCTCAGACTGCTCCTCCTCTTCAGCATCAGTCAACTGTCCCTCCTCTTCATCTTGTATTTCTTCATCAGATTCTGCAGCCTCCACCTGTTTTCCCTTGGCTGCAGCAATAGAGGGTTGTGCCTTCTTTGCCTTCTTAGATAGAGGAGATTCGGGTGATTCCTCTGCCTCTTCAGATGATGCATACTCCGCATCGATTTGGCTGATGATTCTCCCCTTCCCTGTTGGGGTCATGAACTTCTTTGCTTTCTGGGAGGGTTGATGAGTAGGAGCCTTATTAGTTTGAGCCTCTGGTTGGGACTCTTTCTCAGGTTCTGCATTTTTGGAACATTTTATGCCCCATGTTCCTGCTGGGGGACTCTCAGATAATGGTTGTTTCTTCTTGCTAGTAATGGTCAGGACCAAGGCCTGTTGCTAGGATGGTGGTGTGCCTAGCCAGGCATGGTCAGATGAACTACTATGGGCTGGAGTGGTGTTGATGTTAATGTTGGTAGGTGTAGGGTTTGGCTCCTTGGGTACTTTCTCCTGGGACTCAACATTAGGTAACAGATCTCTAGGAAAGAGGGGAATAGGGGTTACCTTTTTCATGTTGTTGGCTTCAAGTGTCTGCTTCTCCCACTAAAATTTTTTGTTATAGAATTCCCAGAACATTTTGTTCTTTTGGATCTGTTGCTGTAGCATAACTGTCAGGGAGTCCACCTTTTGCTCCAGCATCCCTAAACGATCCTGCTACTCAGGAATGCCTTCAGGCTACACCTCAGAGGTGCTTGCTTCAGCAGCCTTCTCTGAGTTAGAGTAGAGACTCATGATACAAGCCAAGTAAATATCCCCCAGATTTTTCTCCAATCCTTCCCCAGCATGGTACTGTATTCTTGCTTTCAAACATAGTTCAGTAATGAAGCATGGGAAAATCAGTTTCCCTTTCTTCTTCACAACACAGGCAGAGATCTCCCTCTTGATTATTTCTCCCACATTTATCTTGTTCTTGAGGATGCATTGGAGAAGGACCAACCTCTCCTTCTCTCCTGTCTCCATGTGAGATGTGGGTGACAACTTGTGGCGCAAAAAGTGGTACCACACCTTTGCGAGTGGTTTTAGTTTTGGTCTTGAAATCTTCATCCGGCTTTCAGATTGGGTCAGCCATTCTATTCTTTGAACTACAAGGTCTTTCTTCATCTGCGTGAGCTGCTTGTCAGTGACTCTCTTTAGTAAAGGTCCATACTCATCTTCCTCATCCTTTAGCCCATACTTCATGTTTATGGTTTATGCAGAAAAGGAAACCTTGCCTTCTCTGACCACCACAAAGAACTGAGTTTCTAGACCTATGTTTGCATAGAACTCGCGAACAATAGGGTTACAAAACCCTTTAGGATGGGAACCAAACTTTTTCCACCCATTCAGATCAATAATTTCAGCAACTTCCTCCAAGAGACCATAGTAAAGGGCAGGACTAAGCTTGTAGCCCTTTTCTGGTAGAAGGTCTCTGTTAATGGTTTCCTTTTCAAACCGCTTCCGAGCTTCATCATCCACCCACAAGGAATAAACTTCCATTTTAGCACTTGAGGAAGGCTGAGCACGTTTTACTGCCATCTGCTTAACTCGTCCTTTCTTGGTTGTCATTTTCAGAGGAGGTGGGGGTGATGAAGGAAGGGAACTTTGGGGAAATGGAAAGGTTAGGGTTCGGGTAAAGAATAAGAGAGAGGAGGGTAAAGTTCTGATGACTTGGAATAGTTGAGTAAGATGGTGGGGGCTATTTAATGTGTCCGGGGTATCGGGGGATTGATTGAGTAGATGAGTGAGGTGTGGGAAAGTGGAGTAATAAATTGGAGAAAGAGTGGGTCTGTACGGATTGGGTAAGAGGGATTTGTCTTGGCTAACCGGTGGGTAATCCCCTTCCCCAAGATTCTACCTTTTTCACCTTTTTAAAAGTTTTTGAATTTCCCCCAATTTTTTTATTTGTTTTCCTAAAATGCTCTTTGTACCAAATCCCTGACCCCGGTATACCTTTGTCTGCTTGTGGGTCTTTATCACCAAAATGTCCTAACACACTACTGCCAATATCACGCCTAAGGCAATATTTCCTCTTCAGCCCAAACCTTCTACCCTTCCAATAATTTCTTTTGTTGTTTTCTGACCACATTCTTCTTTTCTCTTATATATATATATATATATATATATATATATATATATATATATATATATATATATATATATATATATATATATATCCTCCTTCCTTTAAATAAAGAAATACTAAGAAATTAACTTATTACCGGGCTGCCTCCTAGTAGCGCTTGGTTTATATGGTCTTCAGGCTGACCTTGCTACAACATCTCAATGGGGGTCATCCATGGCAGTGGCGACCTTCATCCTTTCCAGAGGTTCACCAAAATAATGCTTAATGTGCTGCCCATTCACTTTGAATTCCCTTCCATTAGTTGCATCAAGTAGGTCCACAGCCCCATTGGGGTACACTTTCATCACCTTAAATGGTCCTGACCACCTAGATTTGAGCTTTCCTGGAAACAACTTTAGCCTTGAATTAAACAGCAATACCCACTCCCCCTCATAGAAGCTTCTTTTATGGATCTTTTTATCATGCCATGCTATGGTCTTGACCTTATACGCTTCAGCATTCTCATAAGAGAACAATCTATGTTCCTCCAGCTCATTAAGCTACAGCATTCTTGTTGCTCCAGCTTCTTTTAAATCAAAGTTTAGCTTCTTAACTGTCCAGAAAGCTATATGTTGCAGCTCCAATGGTTGTTGGCATGCCTTGCCATTCACCAACCTACATGTAAACATTCCCAGGGGTGTTTTGAAGGATGTTCTGTATGCCCACAGAGCTTCATCCAAGTGCAATGACCAGTCCTTCCTTGTAGAATTTACCATATTTTTCAAGATCCTTTTAACTTCCATGTTTGTCAACTTAGCTTGACCATTAGTTCGAGGATGATATGCAGTGGCTACCTTGTGCTTGACTCCATTTTGCAAGTAATTTTGAAAAGATTTGATTGCAAAAATGGGTTCCTTCATCACTGATGATTGTTCTAGGGGTGCCAAATCTAGAAAATTTATTCTTTTGCAAAAATTTTGACACCACCCTAGCATCATTTTTTATTGTAGCCACTGCCTCCAACCATTTTGAAACATAATCTACAGCTACCAAGATATATAAATTACCAAAGGATGGGGAAAAAGGTCCCATGAAATCAATCCCACATACATCAAATAGCTCAACTTTCAAAATATTATTTAGGGGCATTTCATGTTTATTAGGCAGATTCCCTACCTTTTGGCATCTATCACAATGTTGAGCATGTACACATTTAAAAAGTGAAAGCTAGAAATAACCTGACTGGAGGACCTTAGCAACGGTCATCATGCCACCAAAGTGAGCTCCATATGGTGATGAATGGCATTGATTCAGAATGTCAGGGAATTCTTCATCTGTTGCACATCTTCTCATTAAATGGTCAGGGCACATCTTGTAAAGGTAGGGTTCATCCCAGAAATAATGTTTGACTTGATGAAAGAATTTTCTCTTTTGTTGAGCAGTTAAATTTGGGGGAATCACCCCACAGACCAAGAAGTTTACAACATCAGCATACCAAGGTGCTGTGGCATTTTTCACTAACAGCAACTGCTCATCAGGGAATGCTTCCTCAATAGCCAAGTCCTAAGACTTTGCAAAACCCTCTGGGAGCCTTGACAAGTGGTCAACCACCTAATTCTCTACCCATTTTATTCTCTAATTTCAAGATGAAATTCTAGGAATAGAAGAACCCATCTGATTAGTCTTGGCTTGGCATCCTTCTTGTCAATTAGGTATTTGATAGAACAGTGAACAGTGTAGACTACTACCTTGTTACCTACCAAGTAAGCTCTGAATTTCTCAAATGCAAACACCATAGCCAACAACTCTTTCTCACTAGTTGTATAATTGATCTGCGCATTAATCAAGGACTTGTTGACATAATACACAGGATGAAAAATCTTGTTGTACCTCTGTCCCAATACAGCTCCAACAACAAAATCACTAGCATCACACTTTTGTTCAAAGGCTTTTCCTAATCTGGTGGGACTATGCTGGAGCAATAATTAGGGCAGATTTTAAAGTTTCAAATGCCTTCAAACATTCTTCAGTAAAATCAAAGGGTCTGTCATGCTCCTGCAACTAACAGAGGCTTGGAGATTTTTTAGAAGTCCTTAATAAATCTTCTGTAGAAACCAGCATGTCCTAGCAAACTTCATATTCCCTTCACATATGCAGGAGGTGGCAGTTTCTCAATAACCTCTATTTTAGCCTTGTCAACCTCAATGCCCTTCCTAGAGACTTTGTGACCTAACACAATTCCTTCTTGTACCATGAAATGACACTTTTCCCAGTTTAAGACCAGATTGGTTTCTTCAAGGTTCACAAGACAACCTTGGAATGTTTCTTCAAGGTTCACAATTCCTTCTTGTACCATGAAATCTGCTCAAAGTTTACAAGACAACCTTGGAATGTTTCTCCAAAAACAGAAAAATCAGCCATGAAGACTTCCATGGATTTCTCAATCAAATCTAAGAATACTGCCATCATGCACCTTTGAAATGTTGTAGGAGCTTTGCACAGTCCGAATGGCATTCTTCTAAATGCAAAAGTACCATAAGGGCATGTGAATATTGTCTTTTCTTGATCCTCAGGTGCTATAGTAATCTGGTTGTAACCAGAGTAACCATCCAGAAAATAGTATAAGTCTTTTCCAGCCAACCTATCCAGCATTTAATCTATGAATGGAAGAGGGAAGTGATCTTTCCTTGTTGCTTTATTCCAATGCCTATAATCTAGCAAATTCTCCAGCTGTGACAGTTCTTGTTGGGCTGAGCTCATTCTTCTCATTAGTCACCACTATTACACCACCTTTCTTAGGAACACATTGGATAGGACTTAGACAAACACTATCAGTTATGGGGTAAATAATTCCTGCATATAACCACTTGATAATCTACTTCTTCACCATCCCTTTCATGATAAGGTTGAGCCTCCTTTGACTCTCAATCCTATTCTTGGAATTATCTTCTAGTAGAATCATATGCATGCAAAGAGTAGGACTAATCCCTTTTATATTAGCCATTTGCCACCTTATAGCTTTCTTATGTCTTTTCAATGATGCTATTAGGTATTCCTCTTGGAGAAATGTCAGTGAAGAAGATATAATGACAGGCAGGGTATCATTTTCACCCAGATAAGCATATTTAAGGCGGGTAGGAAGTTGCTTTAAGTCCAAACTAGGAGGTCTTTCAATAGATGGCATATTGTCCTTGAAAGTTTCATCATTTATCTCAAGAGATTCATATTTTCTGGACCACTTGGGTTGAGAAGCTCTGTGACACCCTCTATCCTGCATGTTATACAAAGCGTTAAAAGGTAAAGATATAAAAGTAAAACGTGCATTTATTTCATAAAATAAAAATCGGATAGAAAGCACCACATTGTAACGTCTCAACATGGAAAAACATAAAAAGTTGTAAAAGGATAAAACGTAAACATGAGCATCAAAAGCATAAAACATAACCCAACCCCGATGTCACATACAGAGCTGGTATAACAGTTCTGGAATAAAAACCT
Source organism: Sophora flavescens (assembly GCA_030762895.1). Classification (NCBI taxonomy): domain Eukaryota; kingdom Viridiplantae; phylum Streptophyta; class Magnoliopsida; order Fabales; family Fabaceae; genus Sophora; species Sophora flavescens. Next base: position 108,245,647 of record CM061066.1, on the reverse strand, counting down.
CGGAATACAATTCAAACTGAAACTAAAAACAACTATAACTACTGATAAATCCTAACTAGAGTCGCGGCTCCTCGGAATCACTCCTCCACTGGCTGCTTACCGTCCTCTGGATAAAGAGATACATGCCAACAATAAAAACAAAGAAAACGGGGAGTAAGAAAACATATAAACACATCAGCATGGAGATAGTAAGCAAGATGAACATGCATCATATACATAGCATTTCCATCATTTAGCATCAACACATAATTATATCAACATATTAAATCAACCCACGTATGCTATGTTCTACAACACTACTCCGCTACTCCATTATGGATGTGGATCCAAACTATCTCAGGAAGGCAACTTCGGAGTTACATATCCATATGTGGATATGTAACCAACGTACCATAACAAGGGTACGCCACCGCGGGGGCGCACAGTTTACCAAACCTGGGGTAAACCACCCGAGAATTGTCCAGATCGCCTTACTTTAGGACGACCTCCCCTATGTTGAACTTCCCCCACTAACAACTTCAACGTATGAATGCATGAGCACAACAACAAACAAGGCAACCACCTCCTTTGCTTGGGCCAATAAGCACACAAGGCTTATCACCAACATCAACATCGACACCTTAACCCTTTTTGGTCAAGGCCCCCTTAGCCAAAAAACACTAAGGTTCAACTCATCAACACCTCGACCAAAAAGCATCGATGCGACTTTGGCCAAAAAACACCAAAGCATGTCAACGTGCGGTAACCCACTGGGCACCGGTTAACCAACTTGTTATTCTTGTTTATCTTAATTAATATTTAATTAAATTATCTAACTTGTTATCCTTCGATTGGTGTATTATTTCATCATTTTGGGACATTTGGGTATAACTACCCTTTAATCCTTTAGTTCACGTCACTATTCTAATTGTGAGAGCACGGGCGTGCTCCCTGTTAAGCATGGTCCTGCTTCTTGGAGCGTGGTCATACTCACTGGGCAGGTTTGGTTATGTTCTTTAGCCAAAAACTCCTTAAACACTCTTAAATCAGTCATAGGGTCAAGTCAAAGACCATCAAACATTAACCTCACCTCTCAATACTAAATTCATGTTTTATAATACTTTTGGGGAAATTATTCCTTAAATTACCATGTTAATAAATAGCCCTATTTTAACCAATTAGAGTTTTATTAACGTGTTCATCATAAATCACCATACATTCAACCATGGCATAATCAACAACATCAAACTAACAACATTCATGACGCATTCAACATACCAATTTAACCAGTTAATCATGACATAACACATATCATCAAACATATAAATTGGCATACATCATCATGAACCATAAAACAGTTATTGCAATTAAACATTCATAACTGGCATACTAATAATCAATTAAACATATAATCAAACATGTGATAGGCATCAATTAACAGTTTAACAAACAATAGGGTCATGGGAACCCTTCATCTTATACTACCCCCTTACCTAATGTTCATACTACCCTTCTCCCCATACTTGGTATGACGATCTAATCTACGGTCACTTTGAGCGAATCCACACTTGGTCCACTCGAACGGTTCAAAGGATCTTGGTCAAGAACATCAAAGAAAGAAGGAGTAATTAATCCCCAATTCAAGAAAACGAAAGGAGATCAACAAAGGGTTTACAAGATTACCTTAATTGACACCAATGCACGATTTATTCTCCAATCGCAAAAGAAAACACCATGAGTCTTGAGGAGGTTCAAGGGGAGGGAGAGAAGAAGGTTTCTGACGGCCAAGGATTGAGAGGAAGAGTTAAAATAAGGGTTGTAACTTGTAACCCTCCTGACTCACTTATTTATATTGTTAGGAAAAACATCTTTGAGAACCAGACACAGCTGTGTCTATTAGGAGATACAGCTATGTCCTGGTCAAAATAAGGTTTCTAAGCACTAGACACAGCTGTGTCTATCAGGAGACACAGTTGTGTCATGGACAGATCAGTGTTCTTGGAATTTGACATAGTTGTGTCTATCAGGAGACACAGCCGTGTCTCGACAGACACAGCCGTGTCTCGGCCAAAACAACGTTTCCGAGAAATAGTCACAGTTCATGAACAAATATTGAGACGCGAGGCCTACTAAACAACTGAATTGGCTAAAACACATAAAATAAGACTTTTATATAATTCTCTTAGATTTCCAACGCAACAAAGATCACCTCAATCGGACATCTAGAACTAAAGATATGGCTAAAACAGTGAAACAAGTTACTAGGACTTTAAAAGAATTGAACCTTTCTAAGGCTAAACTTCCTCAAACATGAACTTAGACATCAAGAAAAAGCATCACAAGCATATATAAGCTATGTCTAACACATATTAACATTTATTAACGTAGGGTGAAATTTAGGGTGTTACAAGCTCTACAGTTCACTAATTCTGCCACTTCTTCATCAGATGAGTCTCTTGCTTCTACTGATGTTGCACCATTTCCCAGTTCAGCTTGATTCTTCCAAAACTGCTTTTTCACTAGGTCATCGAATGAGTGAATGAAAGAACACTATTACATCCCTTCATCTGGATATTTCATGGCATTGAACACAATAAATGTGACTTGCTGGTCATTCACTCTTATAGTCAGCTCCCCTTTTGAACATCAATTAAAGTTTTCCCTATGGCTAGGAAGGGTCTTCCAAGTATGATGGGCACCTCCCTATCAGCTTCAAAATCCAGAATAATAAAGTCCAGTGGGAACACAAATTTATCAACTCTAATCAGCACATCTTCAATCGTCCCCTCAGGGTATGCAATTGATCTATCTGCTAGTTGGAGGGAAACACTGCCTAAACTTGCCCCTAAATCACAAAGAGCACAACCACAATATGTTTCTCCAATAGAGCAGGGTATAGTAAAGCTTCCAGGGTCTTTAAGTTTTGGGGGAACCTTGTTTTGCAGCATGAGGCTACACTCTTTTGTTATCGCCACAGTTTCAAATTCCCCTAATCTCATTTTCTTTGTCAGCACATCTTTCATGAATTTTACATAGTTTGGCATTTGTTGCAATGCCTCTACCAAGAGAATGTTAATGTGGAGCTTTTTTAACAAGGAACTTACTGAATTATTTTTCTTGATGTACCTTCCTCAACCTTTGAGGAAAAGGAGGAGGCGGTCTCTCTGGGACAAGTTTAGTCAGTGTTTTAGATGCTACAGCAGGTTCTGGTTCAATTTTCTCAGCAGATTTCTCTGTAGTAGACTCTTCCTTTCCCAACACTACTTCAGATTCTAGCTTGCTCACCTCAACTTTCTTATTCTTCTCAAGTACATAAGGTAGCTCTTTGCCACTCCTCAAATGAATAGCCTTACACTGCTCATTACCACCAGAATTAGCAGGTTTTGGGGTTTCAGTAGTTGCGGGCAAAGTACCATTTGGCCTTGAGTTCAAAGAACTTGCTAGCTGCCCCATTTGAGTCTCTAAGTTTCTCATAGTGACACCCTGATTTTGGAACTGAGCTTTAGTTTTAGACATGAAGGCTTTCAAAACAGTTTCTAAAGACATTTCCTGGTTCCTTTGTTGAACTTGTGGTTGATGTTGAGGTTGTTGCTGCCTATTCTGTTGAGGTACAAATCTAGGATGAGGGTTAAAGGTATTGTGGTTGGCATATGAAAAAATTTGGTGTTGTTTCCAACCTGAATTGTAGGTGTTAGAAAAGGCATTGGTTCCCCTATTGTTGTTCCCAACATAGTTAACAAAAGCTGGGTTAGTAGAGCAATTTTCAAATAAATTCTCTCCCCCACAGTATACACATGATACAGCATCAGCCTTACATACTTGTTCCTGCACCAATGCCTCAGTCATCACAACCTTATTTATTGGGTTGCTTTGATTAGTCATGGCCAGATTCTTCATCATATTAGTCAAAGAAGTCAGTTGTGCGGATAATGCGGATACTTCATTCACTTCATGCAATCTTGATGCAGCATTTACCTTGATGAGAGCAATTCTAGCAGTTGGCCATTGATAATTGTTCGAGGCTATGGCTTCAATCAACTCATAAACTTCAATGTATGACTTAGTAAGTAGGCTACCTCCAGCTGAGGCATCCAACATCATTCTAGATCCAAGCAAGATTCCATTGTAAAAGAGCTTTATTTGAATGCATATCGGAATTCCATGATAAGGACACTTCTTCAATATCTCCTTGAGTCTTTCCCAAGCTTCAAACATGTGTTCATCATCTTGCTGCTTGAATAAGATTATTTCATTCCTCATCCTAGAATTCTTTGTGGGAGGGAAGAACTTGATCAAAAATTTCTCAGCCAGTTTGTTCCAAGTGTCTATCGAATCCGGCTCCAATGAATTCAGCCAGTTCTTAGCCTTACCACCCAAAGAGAATGAAAATAGTCTCAGCCTAAAATCATCATTAGTGATACCTAGGATTTTGAAATTAATGGCCACATCCAAGAACAGCTTCAGGTGCAGGTGAGGATCCTCAGTGGCAGCTTTATTGAACTTCCCCATTGCTTGCAGCATTTGGAACATCACAAGCTTGAACTCAAAGTAATGTGATGTGATTGGAGTCCCCATAATGCCAGTACTCATGGATTCAGTATCAAATAGAGCATACCCTCTGATAGCATTGTTCCTATCATTGGCTAGTGCCATACTGTCAGGTTGATCTTTCTCGGTCATTTCAGAACTAGCAGAGGAATCTGCTTCAACAGAGGGTTGTGGAGAGTTTGTTGGAGTTATAAACAAAAACTCGGGTTCAAACAGATGAGCTTGCTCTCTTCTGAACCTTATGAATGTCCTTTCAAACTTAGGGTCTAGTCTGTAATCAAGTGTGAGAAGCCAGTGGATACAGATTGCAGTACCTGATGCAACAACAAATCACTTCAACTATTAGTTATCCTAACTCACAGAACTACTAATCTGAAAATTTGGAATTTAACACCATTACTAATCCCCGACAACGATGCCAAAATACTTGTTGTCTTAAAAACATACGTCTTAAGCTTGTGCGAGTATAAACAATCGCAGCAAGTAGTAAAGAGTAAATAGATCGTTCCCACGAGGATTACAATGGTGTAGCAACACAAAAATTCATATTAATGGTTCTTTATAGTTAAGGCTAATGGTGACAAAATTACTGTGTGTAGTGACAGTATTCAATTGTAAAATGACTTAAGAATAATAGAGTAAAAGACCAAAGGATCGATTAAAGGATTTGAGTCAAGGATGAGAAAACAGCTACAGGTATGTTTTCCAAGTAATTTCTGCTTAGCCTAAACTATGCTCTGCATATGCTGCAGCATTTAGCTCAAGGAAATAAAATTTGTGCTTTACAACACTTGAAAGACAAGGTTCATTAAATGCTTTCTATTCCTAGATTCATATTAATTACACACTCTTATTAATAAGCATGTTCCAGCTAGCTTAGCGACTTATATGATTATCCCTAATCCATTTAACATTAACTAATTTTCCAATTAGCACCTTAATCCATATCTCTTATCTAGTTCCACATTACATAGCTTTTCCAAGCTCAGTAAGTTAAATATTTACTTAAGTTGATCAAGCTCAAATAAACAACATTACATGCAAGATAACAGGAAATGCATCAAGCATAACATCACATAAAATTCAGCTAAACATCCATTACAAGGTTACATACCCATAGCTACAGCAAGTTTAGCTCATATTGAGCTTACATAAACTACGGAATAAAGATAAAATTAGAAGAAGGTTCATTATAATGATGAAAATGAAAATGCAGAACAATGGAGAGGAAGAAGAAGGTTGAGGCTACTCATAGATCAGGGAAACTCAAAATAGGTCCAAGAGTAATGAGGTGTGTCCTTTCCTAGGGTTACTAAGGGTTTATATCATCTTTCCTCCTTTTTGGGCCAGGTTTTAATATTATCAAGTTCTAGTCCCTGGCCCATTTCCAAAAGTGTAGGAATCCGGATCCCTAGGTGCATGTCAGACCCACACCTGGCCAATGAGAGTGTGTCCAGCAGGAGAGAGAAAAAGTTTCCTGGTCTTTTGTCGTTATCTGAAGGGTATCAGGTTGCATAGATGCTGCAAGAGTCGTGGAGCAATTTCCCAGCATTTAGGTTGAGCTACATCATTTACCTACAAAAAGGTGCAAAACCTCATGAGCATATTTTTGCATTAAAAAAATTTTACATTAAAAAAATAACAAAATAAGCATCTAAAATTAAAATACTGACACCTATTCACATGATTACTAAAAACACCCACAAAAACCACATTCAACATTTAAAGATGGTAAGGAATCAAAGTAAAAATGATATGGATAACTCTTATTTCTAAGAGTTATCAATGACAGATGGCGGGAACAATAATTAGCAAAGTATGTAAATCAGCTGAATCGATTATCAATTGCAGTGTAATCGATTCAATCTCATAGGTTTCATTTCAAAGGATAACATTAATCGATTACGTGGATATTGGTAATCAACTCAAATTCATGAGATTGATTTCAAAGTGTGAAAATGAATTGAGTGATTTTATTCGATACATCTTAATGAAGGATCAAATACAAATCGATTATAGGTAAACAATCCTAAATGTTGATCATAAAATTAATATATCTAATGGTGACTTTTAATGCCTTACTAGTGTGACACTCTCTACTACTTTAAATATAGAAATAGAGCATATTAAATAGATAAATAATTAGTTTATCGTAAAAAGGTAGTAGACATCACATGATCCAGACATAACTAAATAAGTATAACTAACAACTGCGGAAAAGAAACCTAAATCAAAATATAAAACAAACCCACGACCTCGATGTCACATATCAGAGCTGGTAACTGATTTGAAAATTATATCGGAAAAACATCTAACATAAAATCCTAAATAACGAGTAAGCGATGTCCTTGGGATCACTCCTCAACATGCTGCTCATCATCATCTGGATAAACCAAGATACATGCAAAGAAACAAAAACGAACAGGGAGTAAGGAATCATTCATATAAAAATAAACGGTAATGGAATAGGAGGTAAGATGTTCACACAGTATATAAAGAATACAGCATTTAACATATCCAGTCTCAATACATCATTTCAATTAAAATATGTTATGCAATTCAATGTTACATCACTACTTCATATCCATGTGGATCCATAACTAACTCGGGAAGACGACTTCGGAGTTACATATCCACATTGACCAATAAGCACCAACATCGGCAGTCCACCAAATCATGGGTGAACCCATTGGATAGCCGATGTACCTTACTCTCGAATGCATCACCACAGGGGGCCATGACCCACCTAACTCTCGGATGGATCACCGCGGACGGCCAGCTCGTCATACTCTCGGTCGAACTCCCCTGTCATTGTAACTTCCCCTGACAACTTCATGCACGAATGCATGTATGCTAACACACAGTCAAACATTTACCACCACCTCCATCAACACCATTAATTATGGCTTAACAACTTTGACTGATAAGCATCAAAGTCAACTTTGACCGATGAGCATCAAAGTTTAACAACATCATTAACCATGATTTAACAACTTTGACCAATAAGCATCATAGTCTAACAACACTAACGTGTGATAACTCATCGCTATTTTCTTAACCAACATTAGTATTTTCATCATTAAATGTTTTCATTAAGGTTTATAACATTAATTGAATATTAGACTATCACTCTTGCTTTTGTCTCTGTCACTATCTCATCTATTTGTACTAGGGAACCTCACAAGTTCTCCTGAAGCACTTGAGATAATCCATAAATGTCCTTTACTATTCCATGAGGCGTTAACCTCACCCCTCTTTGTTATCTTCATGTCTTATGAATATTAATAACTTCTTTTCATTCTTAGGTTCAACACTAACATTCCTACGTCTTTAATTATCATGTTTTAATCACAATAATGGTTCATCATAGCAACTCGTCAAAATAGCTCATCATAACAGTTCATCATATCAAGTCATGGAAACACTAACGCATTTAATCATGTCATATAATCATCATCATCATCAACATTAACATACGTCATATAAATCATGTAAACAAACATATTCATTCACATATCGACAATAGCAATTAAACAGTCAAACATCAATTAAACACATAGCATACAAAAAGGTCATGGGTTAACCCTCATCTTACGCTACCCCAAAACCTATATGTTCAAATTCCTTCTCCCCATACATCAATCAAATTCGCAAGCCTCGAAGGGATGAGAGTATCGAATTCAAGCCTCATTCGCTGGTTCCTACCATTACAAATACTAAGAGTTTACAAAGAGGACCACAACCCCCAAACCCAAGAGAGAATCGAAAAGGGAACAAGAGGTATGACTTACCTTGAGATTAATCTCTATAGAACAGAAACGAGAAGAGGAGAAAAGGCCCGTTTGGGTCTCGTCTTATGAACGCTTGATTGCTTTCTCACGAACGACAACAAAAACGCATGGATTAAGCTTCTAAATCAAGAAACTCAAGAGTGGAAATAATAAGAACAATGCACACGAAACCATTATTGAAGCCCAAAATTCAGAAATAAAAAGATAAAATTGACACTAAAAGTGGCGCGTATCAATAGCTATGTCCTTCAGTCAAAAACGACGAAGAACGATGAACAGGAGCAACTAGTATTGTTTACCCGTGTGAAACGCATAGGTGTTATTTTTTTAAATAATTATTATAACATGTAATTAAATGATCAATTGTAATTGTTATTTATATTTTGGAATATATTTAAATTATATTTTATAAATTTAATTTGTATATACTGTCAAAGTAAAGATTTTTTATACTGTCATCCAATATTATTTTGACAAAATTCTCATTATTGTTTTTTATATTATTAAAATAAAAGTACACATATCACAGTATTAATGAATAACATTTTAAAAACTTTTATACTAATAACATATACTACTTTAAAACATACAAACAAATGGATTTAATTATTGATATCAATGCTTATAAAGCAGCCAATAACACCTATAAACAAAGCTTGAGTTATCTTGGTCATGTGCATAATATATGTGGATCATTTCTTCATTACCAACCTGATGTTTGGAGAAAGAAAAGAATGATCATAAAGGATGTAGAAATAAACTACGACATCAATGATCTAATCTAACCTCAAACTCAATAAACAAAAAAGCTGGAGGATGGAAATATGATCACACATAATAAGCACTATAATATGACGATAAAATCCACAACAAAAACATTATCCATTCCCCAAATAATACCCAGAAAAAATGATAAAATGAGATTGAACTATTGCACACAAACTATATTGCATACAAAGCAGAGATAATGCATCATATAAATCAAACACAATCCTATTAGTTACTTATTTCAATACTTTCAAATCTATCAGAAGATTATATCTAAGCCTACTAAATACCAAAAATCCCATAAAAAGTATCAATCACATAAAATGCAATTTAATTGAAGACAATATCAATAAAACCAATAAAGTAAAATACTGATTGTGTCACTACTTTATCCCCTTCACTCCAAATGAACATAAAACGATAAATTATCTAATGTACACTATGTTAAAGAAACTAACTTCAATGTGCTAGTCACCACCATAAAATTCAAACCAAAACAAACATAAAAATCCCAAAAAACAAAATCATCACACTTAAGTGCTCCTGAGCTTCATTAACAGTTTTCCCACCCCCATTTATTTTTCAGTTAAGCACATTTCCCACAGCCACATTCCCCACAGAAACCAATGTTAGAAAACATAATGGTATAATTGATAAGCAAACAAAAAGAGGTCATATTGCGTGCAAAGTAAGCAACAATGGTAGCAATTTGATTTGAAGTAGCTAACCTTTCAGTTGGTATTTTTCTTCTCAACCGTCACCAAGTGGTACCACAAACTTAAATAGTTGGCACCACATTATAATGCAAAGAGTGCATAAAAAAAATCCAACACCCTAAATGCCCAACCTTTGTTGATCAAAATAATTGACAATGATGAATGATGGTTCTTATCAGAATATTGTGTTATGAGTGTAGATCAAGCTTCGTGGTTGCTTACTCTTATCTAGAAAATAAATCAACTCACATAAAGTTTACACGTAGTCAACATTCTAATAGCAGGTTCAGCTATTATATAATAAAGCAACACACATGGATTATTGTTTCTCAATTTGCAAATTTTCTTATGGCTTGGGGATTTAATCCTACATCAATTGGTCTGTCATACATAGCATATTATGTTTGTATATTCTAATGTGATTAGGAATTGATCACTTAGCATTTTTGGATCTTCTTTGATATAATTGATTTAAGATTTGAGATCAAACTCCATTCAAGAATACAATTCAATGAACTTGATCTTCAAGTGAAGAATCAAGAGAAAGTAAAAAAGTAGAAGAGAAGGCAATTGATATATGACTAGAAAGTAAAGAACAAGAAGAGTAAAACTAAAGCTATGGAAGATAAATTGCAAGAATTAAAGTGCAAGAATTAAAGAGCAAAAGTAGAAAATGGAATAGGAAGAAGATGAAGGGGGAGGTGCCACAAATGCATTCTTCTTGGAGAAGAAGATTGAAATTGATAAGTCAAATGAGGATTCACCACTTGAATAAGGAAATTCAAGATAAGAATCAATTGGTTCGACACATGAACCAAGAAGAGAACTCTCAGCTCTCTCTAGAATCTCAAGAGTGAGAAACTTATCAAATGAATTCAAACTTTTGAAATGAGTTACATGAAGCCTATTTATAGATGAGCAAAGTGCTCATCCTCCTCTATGATGCCATTTTAGAGCCTCCCTATGTAAAATCCCATATGTGGGCCTCTCCTGGCCCAATGTAGGATTCCTATGTTGGGCCTAGTTGATACAAGAGGCCCAATTAGCCTAAGCCCAAAGTAAAAGCCCAAAAGCCTAAACTATCCAAGTGCTTTTTGAATAAGCACTTTTATTGCAAAAGTTATACTCTATACATAGGTCCTAATCCCTACCTTTATTACATGAACTCTACTCTATACAAAGGTCCTAGTCCATATCCATAACTAGGTTATCTTGGACTCTTCTTTAGAGTATCTTGGACTCTTCTTAGCCTTGACCTTGTCATGGGTCCATGTAAGTCTTCGGTGCTTGGTCCTTGACTTTGTGTGTAACACCCCATTTTTATTGTTTTTCATTATCAGTAGAATTTTAATTGTTTGTAATTTTTATATTAGATCTAGAAAATGATTTTTAATAAAATTAAATTATAATTATACTCTACCTTATGGTAGAATATTACGGTAAAAATTTAGGTTTAAAACTCAGACAAAACCATGTCTGTGTTTTCACTGACAGTAAAATTTACTGGTCAAAAAACCTAATTTTGACCCGTGAACGAAATTGTTTAGTTTGATATTTTATTTTCAACCATAGTGGTTATTTTGAAAATTTTCAAAATAAATAGGATGTTATACGTTATTCAGTCGAATACTCAACGATCCAGGATCGAGGGAATCGAGCACGGAGGTGTGGAGATAAAACCCAATGCCGGATGGATGAAGACAATGAGTCATAGGGGTGAGTCATAGGGATGAGTCACATTACATTCAATGTAATTAATGATGGCTAAAATGTGAAAAGTCCAAAATACCCTTAAGCTTGCATTGTAACTTTAAGTTTGCCATGACAACATTTTACCCATTTCTCCCTAGAAACCCACGGTCCAACATCATAAGACCACACTTGGTCATTCATTTACTTCATTGTTCATGTTGTTCTTCCTAAACTTGAGAAAAAACTCTAAGTTCTTCATCTTCAATTTTCAAAGGAAGTATTAGGTCTTGATCATTTCTTCAAATTCCAAAGGTATAGCCTTATGATCCATGATCATACCTTCACTTTTCAACACAAGTTTTCTTCTTAAATCCATGTTTTCTTCAAGATCAAATTCCTACATCTATTTTTTCAAAAAATTCTAGAAAAGCATAGAAAAATCATTTTAATATGAGATCAATTTCGATGATCTTCATATAACTTCTATATTCGTCATCCAAGAGTTTGAAAAATTTAGAGATCTCTAGCCCATTTTTATTGTCTTGGCCGAATCACTCATCAAGTGGTTTAGATGGTTTTTCTTCATCATTTAACTTGTTGTTTTGTTGATTGTTCATGGCTAGGTTTTGGTTATGCAAAACCTTGAGCTCTAGGTGAACATCATCCTCTTCTTGCTTGAGTTTCAAGTGATCAACAAAGGTATGGGGGAGATTACCATCATCCTACCTTAGGGTAAACATGTTCATGGTTTATTTAGTGTTATTTAGTATAAATGGTCTTGTAAATCATAAGTGTGAAAGTTGTGTAATTTATTGTTTTATATGTGTGTGATCCTCTTGGAGGATTTGGTTGATGCTTGATGTTGATATATGTTGATTTTGATTCAATGATTTCTAATTGGATACTGGATGGTTGTTTATTTGATTTAACATGAAAAATTGCCTAATATGACCATTCTTGGGTCATTCGGCCTTGGTTGTTTAAATGGGTTGCATGATGATTTAAATTGTTTGAATAATTTTCATGAGGATTGAATGAATATATAAGAATATAGAAATTGGTTTGAATTGATTTGGATGTCTATATTGAAAGATATGATTTTATGAGTCTTTAGGGACCAAAATGCAATTTCTGAGAATTTCGGTGGCTGCACTGAAACTCATATGCTTGTGTGTTAATATTGTAGTCCTTGATGAGACAAAACCATAGAAATTGGTTTGGTGTTAATTGGATTAATACATAAAAAATTATAAGTTTTTTTTTTTTGTAAAAAAGGACATTTTTGCAATTATTGTAAAATATTTGGGGTAGAAATATAATTTCTGGAAATTTGAGGGCAACTGAAAAATATTTCTAAAGAAGTTGGCTTGGTGTGATTTGTAATTAATGAAAGTTTAGGGACAAAACTGCAATTTTTGAAAATTTATGTAATTGAATAGTTAGAAACTGTTTTTCATGCCTATCAAACTGTTCTAAAACTCCAAAATGAGTTTTGGACAGTTGGACTATTCATGTATGATCCAAAGATCCAAATTTACTCCTCTCATCTCTCATAATAACACAATCTTCTCACTTGAGTTGCTCCATATATATATATATATATATATATATATATATATATATATATATATATATATATATATTGTATAATTTATTTTTTGTTTTATTTGTTACCAGTTTAATTGTTGGATGAACTGGTTTAACCAAGAGAACCATGACCCGAAGGTCTCGACAATGAGAACATTAGGAAAGGAACTTCTGTAACACCCCGATTTTCGCTGTTTCGTAATATCGGTAATAAATATATAAATATATATTTATCCGAGACTTAGAAAATGATTTTGGATAAACCAAGGTCATTTCCTTGTTATACTTATTTTTATAAGGTTACAGGGAAGTTTTTGGTTGAAAACTCAGACGGAAGCCGGTCTGCTGTTTTCTGTGTTTTCACTGACAGTAAAAGTTTACTGCTCAGAAGATCTAATTTTGAATCGTTAACGAGATGAAAAATATTTTTATCGTATTTACTACGATACTGAAAGTTTTGGAAACTTTGGTCAAAAAAATTAAAATATTATGTTTGTTGCGGGCCTATACGACGAGAGGTCTCTAGGCAAAGCCTGAGTCAGATGAATCGGGAAGTCGGCAAAGTAGCAGAGACATTGGATTGACCAACTTGACTAGCATTCATGACGAGTCTATTCTATCATAAATGGCAATAATAGCACATTTATGGCAACATTTAATTTTGTTATGAAATGACCAAAATACCCTTGTCTTTTTATGACAATTTCTACAAAATGCCATTTGACAAATTGACCCAAAACTCTTGCCAAATCCTCACGGCTCCAACATTGTCTTCTTCTCCAAGTATTTGAATTCTTCTCCATCAAGTTTTGAAATCTTCTTCATTAAGTTTTGACTTCTTCTTTATGAAGTTTTGAATCCTTCTTAACCAAGTTTTGACTTCTTCTTCTTCAAGTTTTGATTGCTTCTTCATTAAGCATTTGTTTCTTCTTCATTAAGCTGGTTGCTTCTTCATTTAAATAGGATGTCTTCTTCCTTAAGTCATTTTTTCATTTTCATGATTCTTTGCTCTAAAGAGTTCATAACTCGTCCTATTTTGCATAGCCATTCTGATCAGTTTCTATTTTGAATCTCGAAAAACTTTCAACATGAAAGTTGTTCATATTTCTCTCTTCTTTCCAACGACATAAAGATCATCCAAAACGGATAAGTATGTTGAGAGATATACCCAAAATACCGAAACTGTTCTAAAACCCTAACTAGGTTCATCTTCTCCCTTAAGTTCTCAAGAACACCATGAGAAATTCTTGAAGAACATCATCCAAATCATCATTTTCTTTGATCATCAAGAGGTAGTCTCTCTTAATCTTGCTATTCTAAGCTTTTCTCTTCATAAGATTATTGAGTTTATGCCTTTGATCAACATGTTCTTCATTTGTTTAAAGTTCTTGAAGCTATATTGAAAAATTCATAACTAATTCTAGAAAAATCCTTTTGACATGAAACCAATTGCTATGATCTTATAATCATCTCTATTTTCATCATCTAGAAGCACAAGAGCATGAGAAATTTCTTTCCTTAAATTCTGGTCATTGCCGAATCTAGGACAATATGGTGTTCTTAGGTTTTGTTTCAATTTCATGTCTTGATTCATGATTATATCTTGATAGTTCTTGTATTCAAGTATATAGAAGATCAAAAATCAAACTTTAACCTATTGATTCTTCAAAAACCGAAACCCTAGGTATGAGCACTTGTTGGTTTTATGATTCAAAAGTTGTTTGTAACACTTGAATCTAACTCTAGGTTTTGTATGATGATTAAATCCAAGAGTTTAGAAATTTTAGAGATTTCTAACTCCAAACTCAGCCCTTGGCCGAAACCCTAGTTCTTGGAACTAGATGAGTTTTAGTTCATGTTCTTGGTTCATAATCATGGTTAAAGTGATTAATCATGCTTAAGTAACTTATGGATCATTAATCCCTAAGTTAACCAAATTTTAAGTTTCCTAACCTAGAAAATTGGGTAAAGCCGAACCCTAACCCCCATTGATTTAAGTGTGTTGTTGTTTGATTTAATTTATTTTGGTTGCAATTCGTTTGAAGGAAACTACGGAGTTAGCTGATTTACACTGACGAAGGGGAATCGAATCAAGTTCGGGAGATTATTTAGTTCGAGTCTTCAAGAGGTAAGGGGAGCTTGCCTGATGGATTTTTCTCAATAACCATTTGTTTGTTGACCATTTGCTTGTTGTGTAGTCTGTATAATTGATGTGGTTGTGGTTATCTGATTATGTGGTTTATGTTGTGTTGTATATCTGAGTATCAGTGTTTGATCTGTTTTAGATTATTTATTTGAATATGATATTGCTATGGTACATTATCTGTCTAGTGGTTTGTTGTTGAATGTTGTTTGTGAGTGTTGTTTGAGAAGCCTGACTGTGGTCAGTGCACAACCGACTAATCAGATAAAAGCTTTAATAAGTTGTGTAAATTATATTCAATGTTTTATGGGAAACGTGGGAATATAATAGTGGTGAAAAGTATTACTTTGGAAAAATAAGGAGTTTTGATGATGATAATTTATTAGTGTAATAGTAACTCGAGTCACAATGAGAGCGAAATTGTGAAAATGTTTAAGTACTGCTAATTTTTATGTAAGAAAGTTGGTAATACTATACAAAGTTATTTTATGAAATTAATTGTTGAAAAGAAGTCAAGATGATTTTAGAAAAGTGTTTTCAGTGGAAAAAGTTAAGTATTGGCTTGAGAAGCTTTAAAAGTGATAATTGATGATTGATTTGGAAAAGAATGATAACTGATTTGGAAAAACGTAGAAGGCAAGTATTTTGAAACGGCAGTACATATTTTAAGGAAGTTAAAACCTCAAGTGACTCATATTTGTGAAAACCAAGTTTTATTATTTAAGGATTTTATTGATGAATTTCCCATTTTTGGAAAAGAATTTATGAAAGCAAAACTGATTTAGTGTTAAAAGTGGTGTGGAACTTAGTAACCGAGACGTCGGGGTACTAAGGTTCTGTGTTGTGATGGACTCAGTCATTTGGACTTTGAGGGCCTATATTGTATACATGAGGTATACTGTGTTGAAACATTGAAGATGTTTCTAGTGCCACGAACCTACGACTGGTGCACCGGTCGGGAGGTGTCGTGATTGAGCACTTGGACTGTAAGGTCCTATGTTTTGATAAAGGTTTTATGGACAGTGAGGTCCTATGTTTTGATAAAGGTTTTATGGACAGTGAGGTCCTATGTTTTGATAAAGGTTTTATGGACAGTGAGGTCCTGTGTTGTAATGAAAGTTTTAAAAGTGTTTTAAAACGTTGTGAGTCGTAAGCCATGTTGAGCTTCGGCAAGAGAAAGATTGAGCACAAAGAAAAGAACAAAACAAAAGTGTTTTGCATGCATTTGGCAGACGTGCCTGCGGTTTGTGACACAAATGCATTGATTACCATCGGCGAAAGGTAATTACGACGTGCATTATCTCATGTGCCTAGGGAGGACATTGAGATGTAGACCCCATCTTACTTGCTTCTGGTGTTGCCACTGATTGTGGACATTAGCAATGTGTTTGGCCTTGTGTGCCTGGCTATGTATGCCTTTGTTTTTTTTAAGATGGGAAGAGGTTGCGCACCTGTTGGCAGTTGGCCAAGTTAGCCAGTGTGGCTTTGGAGTCTGATCAACTCATATGATGTTGGGATATCTCATGAGATTAGGACGAAAAGTAGATGATGAATAGAAGTGTCATGCATAATTTTATGGATGATGTTTGGGGTGTTAAACCCACTGATAAACTATTAGCTTATAAATGCTCGTGTGGTAAATGTATATGTGTTATGTGGCGTCGAGCATTTAGTTATTGGGTTAAAACCATATATTGGCGTCTCACCCTTACACACACATTTCAGGATTTTTCTAAGTTCGATATTGTACCTTGGGTACTCTATCACCGATGGTGCAGAGGAGTCTGTCTAAGTCATTCCAAGACTTAGATGTAGTTGCTTGATGAGGTATTACTTGCGGAATAACTCTTAGAACGACCAGCTTAGGGTTAAGACTTAGATTATTTTACTAGTATGTATGAGTTTGGCTCAGAGAGCCTTTATTTTATAATGGAACGTTTGTGGCTCGGAGAGCCTATCTTTTGAATGAAAATCTAAGCTATTTCTTTTGGTTTTGTAAAGCTTATGGCTATAACTATTATTTTTATGTATTGATGCCTGGTTGAATTTAGTGTAGCTAGAATTCTGGAGTGAAAATGTAATCATTTTAACAGGTGTTATTTATTTGGGATGTCCGAATTACAGAGGAGACTCTGTCGAAATTTTGTAAAACTACTATCTTGTATTTAAGTATATTCTTTAAATGAAATAGGCTTGCCAAGCTAAGATAGTAAGTTTGTGTGTCGATTATGGCTTAGGTGTGGAGTCGTGACAAAAACAAAAATTTTATACCCAATTTCAAACACTTATGTACTTATATAAGTTATTTTCCGAAAGCACCAGCAAATTTTCTTTTAATTTTATTTTCGCATGTGTTTAGAAGGTAATGCCCAAGGGAGGGTGTTTACAACTTCATGATTGTAGTACATGGGTGAATATTTATATGATAACTGTCGTGTTTCTTATGTCTGTTGTAATGTTTTGTTAATGAGCTTCAATAAACTGTTACCGATAGTGGATAATGATAGTGAATGGTAGTGAAAGAAAAGGGACGGAAGGTTGTTGTGATTCTTTGGGGAAAATTTCTAGGTAGAGGAGGATGTCTTTGATTCAAGAAAAGAATAAAAGACAATATGAAGAGAATGCAGGTTTAATATTAATTGTCCATATTTGATTTTAATACTATTCATAGTAATGTTTTTGAAATAATGAGAAATTGTTGTCAACTTTAATGATATAAATTATTGGTTGTGATTTTTCTTTCAATATTTTTGAATCATCATTTCAATCTCAAAGTGATGCATCATCCAGTAGTTCTGTGAAACTTTTACGCGATATCAAGAATGGTATATCTTATCGTTCTAAATATTTTGCCAAATTTAATTTATATAGTTCTTGCTTTATATATATATATATATATATATATATATATATATATATATATATATATATATATATATAATGATTTAATATATTTTGTTTGGACTTTATTTGTATAAAATGTTTAATTTTTAATATGTAAAATATTTATTGTTTTACTACCTTTATTAATTGTGTAGTTCTATAAATTATTGGTCTTGGTTTTAAGGGAGTCATTTATTTAAGTCATTATTTATTTTATACTTCAATATTTAATTATGTTTTTTAAGGGGTAATGTGAATGTACTAACTTTGTCTTCGAATATTTTGTTTATATTTAATTTTTTGCTTTATTTAAAAAAATAGATTTAATTTTTTAAGTCAAGTGGAATCCTAACAACATGGTCTACCAACCCAAATGGGTTATGGATATATGCCACGTAGAAGAAAGAATATTAATTTGACAATCCATCCTGAAATAGAAATTGTTATTTCTTTGTATTGTTGTATATTTTTCTCATTTGCATTCCATTTTTTATTTAATTGGCTCAGGCTCATTGTTATTGATATTATAGAAATGAACTTTGTCTTCGAATATTTTGTTTATATTTAATTTTTTGCTTTATTTAAAAAATAGATTTAATTTTTTAAGTCAAGTGGAATCCTAACAACATAGTCTACCAACCCAAATGGGTTATGAATATATACTACGTAGAAGAAAGAATATTAATTTGACAATCCATATCGTGTAATAGGAATTGTTAGTTCTTTGTATTGTTGTATAGTTTTTCTCATTTGCATTCCATTTTTTATTTAATTGGCTCAGGTTCATTGTTATTGATAGTATAGAAATGAATTTTCAAGTTCATGATGAAGAGAATCCTTTGTTTGTTGAAGCTGAATGTGAAAGTACTTATTTAGTAATCCTGACCATCCATGTATGGTTCAATGGCCCATATTTGCTCCTCTCACTCTTACAATAAGACATCACTCTCACTTGAGTTTTCGAAGAAAACGCACGAGAAAATCTAAATCGGGTAAACGATGGAGTTGGAGATAGAACTGCGGAGATAGAACCGGACACCGGATGGAGGTGACAACTTGTCACCTAGGGGTGGTGAGTCATGGGGTGAGTCATGGTGGTGACTCATCAAGTAATGATGGCAATTTTACAAAATATCTAGTTTTGTTGTGAAAAGACCAATATGCCCTTATTCTTTCATGGAATTCCCATTCTTGTCCCAACAAACCTTGGACCCTTCTACCCCTATGAAACTCACGGCCATCTCCCTCTTCAATCACTTAGCCATTTCATTCATTCATTTTACAACATACTTCAAGTCATTTTCTCACAAAACCTAAGAACACCATAGTTGGAAAGCTTGAATCTTTGATAAATTTCTTCACTTCCTTCATCATTTAGAGGTATATCCTCATCAACTATGATCATGATTTCTCTTCTATTCATTCATTTCAATTTATTCATGCCAAGATCACTATATTTCCATTTTCCTTGATTTTCTTAATTTAATTCTAGAAAATCATAGGAAGCAAATTTTTGAGATGTGATAATTTCTCCTCACTCTCTACTACTCTCGGATCGTGAATCTAAGAGCTTGAAAAAAATAAAAGTCCTTAGCCTATTTTTCTTAGCTTGGCAGAAACCCCTTCCAAAGTGGATTAGATGAATTTTCTTCATTTTTTAACTTGTGTTATAATTGTTGGTGAAGGATTTGTTGATTGTTTTGAGTGTTAAGTAGTAGGAGGAAACAAAATCCAAGGGACTAAGTCAAGAGGAAATTTAAATACAAGAGGTAATGTGAGTTTACCTGAGGGGTTTTTGATAGGTATATGCTTTTGTTGTTAGTTATATGTGTCTTTAAATGTAATATTTTTGCGATGTTTTGAATTGATGACTTATAATTGATGTTTGAGTATGGGTGAATCTATGATTTAAATTCTTGTCCATATATGTTTATTTATGTGATTATGCATAGATTGTGTTGACTGTACTGGTTGAGAGCGTGGCGATCGGCCACAGCTTAATAATCTACAAGTCATAGAAGACGTGAATCAATGAATATAAATGTCTTGATTTTATTTCAGTGAAAGACAGTTTAATAATGTTATTATTGATAACCAAAGTATAAAAAAATAGAAATCGACAAATTTTAAGATCATTTTGCTTTAAAACTCACTAACAGAGAGGTTGTAAGGACGAACAGTGAAAAGTCACATTATCTTTATTTTCCTTAAAAATTTTGAAAATGAAAAGGGAAGTCTCTCAAATATTTTAAAATCGTCAAGGAAAATTTGTATTTGAAATAAAGAGTCTTTTGTTTTACAAAAAATTTGATTTAGACCAAAAGTTTAGAAAAATTGAAGTTGAGGCAGAAATTGTAAAATCATTTCTTTATATCAAAAGATTTTGAGAAAAAATGATTTTCTTTCCGATTTAACATTTTTGAAACAAATTTCAATGGAAAAGATTTTTCTGCAAAAGCTTTTAAATGAACGAAAATATTTCCGATAAACTTGGATAAGTTCCGGAGTTTCGTTTTGGTATTTGTTTTCACATAACGAAAATTGTGATGAAAATAAAGTTAAAGAACCCAGTGGCCGAGATGTCGAAATTCTAGTGTTCTATGAGAAAAACACGTAGATCGTTGATCCATGTTGTTTGTGGGGGACTTTGTGTCCTATAAGTGATGTGGTGGACTTTGTGTCCTATTAGTGATGTGGCGGACTCTGTGTCCCATATCTGCGAACCTAGGACTGGTGTATCGGTCTAGGGTTTCGTGATTGAGCACTCGGACTATGTGCCCTGTGTTGAGAATGATTTGGGCTTTGTGCCTTTAGTCGTGTGCTTTGAGCCTCGACAATAAAGAACGAACGAAAAAGAAAAGAAAAGAAAATAAATGTTTTACATGCATCGTTTGGCAAACGTGCTATTATGGCAGATGTGCCATTGTTTTATCTGTAACACCCGGACTTTTCGCTGTTTTCTAATATCGGAAATTTATATAAATACATTTATATTTTTATCCAAGACTTGGAAAATGTTTTTAATTAAACCAAAACCTTATTTACACTCTACTTTACGTAGAGAGTTACGATAAAAATTTAGGTTGAAAAGTCAGTGAAACCCGGTCTATGAATTTCACTGACAGTATATTTATACTACTCAGAAAACCTAATTTTGACTCATGAACGAAAAACTTAAGGTTTTTATTTAATTTCCTACGATTTTGGATATTTTGGAATATTTCACTAAAAAGTGAAATATTATATTTTATCTGGGCGTCGTATTGAATCGGGGAAACAACGGAGTAGATTACGGGATTTCCGGGATCCGCTAACGGATAATATCAACTAGTCACACAAGATGAGTCACCATGTGAATGCATTAATGGTGCACATGGCATCATGATGACAATCTACAAGGATATTGCATTTAGGTCCTTATACTTTTAAAATTTGCAATTTGATCCTTAAACTTTCTATTTTTGCACTTTGGTCCTTAAGTCCATTTACACTCTTGTTTTTTAATGGACCTTTCCTTGTTGCTTCCAAACCATATTGGGCTGCAACCATGAGGCCCAATACCATGATCATGAATACATTTTGTATGAAACAAAATTGTTCTCTTAAACTTTCCTTGGTTGTATTAAGTCTTAAGTTTGTTTTTCAAGCTTCAAAACACTTGGACCCTTATTGGACTTCAAGCCCATTTGCGCAAGCCCAAGGCTTTCTTTTCTTGCTCATAAAGTCGTGAAGTAACTTGAAGACTCCACATTTTTCTCCACACTTCATTCATCTTCTCCAAACTTCTCCATTCTTCCATTTTCTCTCTAACTCCATAACCTTGAGTTTGTGAATCAAGTAGTAGATTCTTGCACTTTTCTTCAATTCCAAGAGGTAAACCAGGATTCTCATCTTCATTTAGCGTCATGTTCTTCATTAAGTTTTCCATTTCCAAGCTTAAATCATCATGTTCATCCTTTATGTTCTTAACTTTGATAATTCATAGAAAATCATAGAAAAATCTTAAAAATGTGAAACCAATTTCTATGATCTTATAATCATCTATATATTCATAATCCAAGAATTTGTTACAAACAAAGTTTCCTCCCTATTTTTCTCTCCAAGGCCGAAACCATTATGATGTGGGGGGAGGAGATTTTGTTCATTTTCTTAGAAAGTAATCATTGATTTCAACTTTCTATATCATATATATATTGAATGCAAGATATTTCATCAAACTAAAATATCTAGCTTCATTTTTTCTTCATGACCGAAGCTAGGTAATTAGAGGGATTGGAAGTTTTTGATTCAATCTTTGTTGATTAATCACTAATCTATTGTCTTAAGTACTTAGGATCACTAATCCAAATACTTAAGCAATTTTAGTAATTTTTAGCCACAAAATCTGGCCGTGACCTATCCTCAGTGATTAGGTGATTTTAATTGTTTGATTGATAATTATGTTGTGTGGTTTGTTGAAGGAGATTGTGTTAATCGTGTACGTGTGCTGTCAAGAAACTGGAGTGTCGGTGAACTTGTATCATAAGGAAAGATCTTCGAGAGGTAAGGGGATCTTACCTAAGGGATTTTGTTTAGATAACCACACATTATCTGGGTGTTATCTGTAAATTATCTGTTATGAATTTCTTTGGCATTTAGTTGTTTGCAGTTTAATTCGACGGGGTGAGCATCAAGGTGCACGCGAAGGTAATCGAGGTGGAGGGTCCACGTGGCAAGCTGGTTCGTGACTTCAAGCATCTGAACCTCGATTTTCAGCTCATCACAGACGAGAACGGACAGAGGAAGCTGAAGGTCGAGGCCTGGTTCGGATCGCGGAAGACCTCCGCCGCCATCCGCACCGCGCTCAGCCACGTCGAGAATCTCATCACCGGCGTCACCAAGGGTTACCGCTACAAGATGAGATTCGTCTATGCTCACTTTCCCATCAATGCCAGCATCACCAATGACAACAAGTCCATTGAGATCCGAAACTTCCTTGGCGAAAAGAAGGTGAGGAAAGTGGACATGCTTCAAGGTGTTTCTGTTGTTCGATCTGAAAAGGTCAAGGATGAGTTGGTTTTGGATGGAAATGACATTGAGCTTGTTTCTCGATCTTGTGCACTCATTAACCAGAAATGCCATGTTAAAAATAAAGATATCCGGAAGTTCCTTGACAGTATCTATGTTAGCGAGAAGGCGACAATACTCACTGAAGAGTAGATGGTGAACGAATTGGAATATTGATGTTGTTTGAGTCGCTCATCTGCTTCTATTGTTTACTGTTTAGTGTTGAAACTTTGGAGACAGTTTTTGTTAGCTTGTTGAGATTGGATTTACAATTTTGTGTTATCAAAGTTATGGTTCTGGAAAAAAAAAATTTGCTATATACTTGGGATGTGATATATTGTTTATGTGATCATAACTGTGATGCAGGCAATGATTGTGATGCATGCTATATTGTGTTGTGGTGAAATTATATGTTGTTGAGTGCTGGATTATGCAACCTGACATTGGTCAGTGTTTAATTAATTCTGAGGATAAAAGCTTAATAAGCTTAATAAGCTTATATATTCAATCAAAGAAGTTTAATGGTGAAAATTGGTGTAAAAGTGGAAAAGTAATCTTTTAATGATTTTTCCGACGACTAATGAGT
This sequence comes from Sophora flavescens, assembly GCA_030762895.1. Classification (NCBI taxonomy): domain Eukaryota; kingdom Viridiplantae; phylum Streptophyta; class Magnoliopsida; order Fabales; family Fabaceae; genus Sophora; species Sophora flavescens. The sequence goes on along the minus strand of CM061066.1, from coordinate 108,221,908 downwards.
CAATGAGTGCCGTGAGGGCGGAACTATGAAAAGTTTTCACAGGCGTTAGTTTTCTCAAAATAAATTCATCAATAATATAAAACATCATTTAGAGTAATTAAGTTACCAAAATAAAGTATGATTGAATTTGTAATAATTATTTCCGACAGAAAAGTCATCTTTGATTTATAAAAGGGATTTTATAGAAAAACGTTTAAGAAACACATATTGTTTTATTTTACATTCGTTTTGAAACGGTTTTCTTAAGAATTGATATTCTTTTCTCCATGAGAAATATTTTCAAGTGTAAAATAATTTCTAAAAGAAAGAGTTAATTTTTTACTTATAAAGTATTTTAATGCTAAACGACGAGTAAATCGGAAAAATAATTTACGGAAAGGTTTTTGAAAATAATCTTTTTCTTCTTGGACAGTAATAAGTTGTAAATGAGTTCTTTTTCAAGAAATTGATGTTTTTCGGATAAAGATTTTCAAGAGGAAAAGAGTTTGAGAAAAGTAAATTTCACTGTGATTTGACGTTTTATAAATGGTTTTCAACAGAAAGGATTTTCGGTAAATGAGCTTTATATAAAAGAAGTTATGGACCATGTTTCCTATGTGTCACGGGTTAAAGTCCTTGCTAGCATATTTAATTTTTGGATATATCGGTATGTCGCGGGTTAGAGTCCTTGTTGGCATATCCGATTGTGGTGATTCCAAATGTGTCACGGGTTAGAGTCCTTGTTGGCATATGTGATGATGGAGATTTCCAGTATATCACGGGTTAGAGTCCTTGATGGTTGGCATGTCTGATGAAGGTGATTCCAATATGTCGCGGGTTAGAGTCCTTGTTGGCATATTGATGATTGGGGTTTGGTATGTTGCGGGTTAGAGTCCCGGTTGGCATACTTGAAGGTGATGTTTGATATGTTGCGGGTTAGAGTCCCAGTCAGCATATTTGTTTCATGTTGCGTGTTGCGGGTTAAATCCTAGTAAACACATTTGACTTCGGGTCATATATCGGTGACCTAGGACCGATGAAATCATCCTAGTGTTTTTCGTAATCGAATTCTTGGACCGCGTGTCCGATGTTGAAATATTATGCAATTTTTATTAATCACGATGATTGTTGGGTATGAAATCCTTTGACTAAATTAATATGTTGTTGGGATAAATTGTTATATATTGTGAATATCATGAATATGCTATTTTGTGTTTGTGAGTGGGGTGATCTTATCAAAGTCCATATATTAGCATCTCACTCTTACAAATATATAAGGTTTCTACTGGTGTTGCTGTTGTACATTGGTACACTCGTGCAAATGGAGCAGAGAAGTTTCCCTAAGTCTTTCGGGACTTAGTTTTAGATACTTGAAGAGGTATTTTGATTGTGGGAATGACAATGGAGTCCTTCCGATAAATGTCATGTAGAACGACCAGCATAGGAATCTTAGTTGGGTGGTGTGTAGAATAGGTCAGTAACTTTGGTGTTGTACTTTAATCTTAAGTTTAATTTTATGTTTTGGAAACTGAAAATTGGTTATTAAAAGTTGTATACCTTGGCAGCTTATTATGAATGTGATTATCTCTTTGTGTGGTGATGTACAATGTGCTTTTAATGTTTTAGCCTATGTATCATATTTCCAAAGTAATCGGTAGAAGAAAAATTTTACACCCAAGTTTTCTGACTTGAATAAAATAATTTTCCAAAAGTAACCAGCGAATTAAACTTTCTATTTTCCGCAAACGGGTAACTACATGATGACCCAGGTTAGGGTGTCACATTAGTGGTATCAAAGCTGGTCGAGGCTTTCGGGAACCTTGGGGAATAGGTCTGTTATGTTTTTATTGTGTGATCTCTGGTTGGATTTTGTTTGAATTGTTTCCTTATCGAAACAATATGTGTTGACACACAAATATTTATTTTTGATGGGTTTAAAGTGAATTGAGGTCTTGAGGGAACCTATGAATTGTAGATGATAAGTTGATTGAATTACTTCTCAGAGGTAATGTGTTTTAGACACGTAAGTACACCTTTCATTTTCTGGTTGCGGTCTAACTGATTCTGTTTTATAGGTTAGTTATGGAACCAGCACTAGAAGGTGGATGTGGACGAGGACGTAGAGGCAGTCGAAGGGGTCGACAAGGTGGTCTGATTGGCGGCCGTGGTAACATGAATAAGGATTATGATGATGGAGTGGATTATGCCACTCAGGCTATGGAGCACGTGGCAGCTGCTATTGCAAATCAGACTGCTACAATGGCTACTCATAACCAATAGAAGCAAGCTCGAGCTGAACAGGTAGCTGAAGGCATAAATCTAACTACTTTTAGATGCCAGGAGCCATCATAATTTCATGGAGACATGGATCCTGTAAAAGCTGACTTATGGATTCAGGAGCTAGAGAAAATCTTTGAACTAATACACAGTCCAGAGAGAGTGAAGGTATCTTATGCTACTTTTCTATTAGTTGGTGATGCTGAGTATTGGTGGAAAAGCACCAAACAACTGCTAGAAGCAGAAAATCGGGAGATTACTTAGGAAGTATTCCAAAACATGTTCTTGAACAAGTATTTTCCTCAAAACACGACAAGATTTGAATCACTTGCCAAGTATTTCCGCTTTTCCCATAACAACCCAAACGAGGATTGGAAGTGTGAACATTTTGAAGGAGGACTGCATTTTGAGATCAAGAAGTCGGTGCTACTGCTTGAAATTCGGAATTTTCAAGCTTTAGTCAAAAAGTGTCGAAAAGTGGAGTAAATATTGAAAGGGGAATATAACAGGAGTAATGTCGGAAAACCGTCTCGATTCAGAAGTCAGTTTCGAAATCAGAAAGGGAGACAAGCTCGGAGGGAGCCATATTTCCGATCTCCGGGAAATAATCAAAACCAAAAATCTTATCGTCCCATTACTTTTGCATATAGTAGTGGAAACCGAAATAATCAGAATCAAGGTTCAGTTCAATGATGCCGCAAGTGTGGACAGACAAATCATGTTATTGAGGATTGTAGGCTGAAGGGTACACTATGTTTGAAATGTGGACAGATTGGGCACATGGTCAGAGAGTGTCCTATAACAGAGTCTGAATTTGCTACCAACAATTCAAAAGCCGATAGGCCGACGACAAAAGGGAAGAGTCTACATCATTAGAGGTGCTGAAGTTTTATGATCCGAGGATCCTGTACAAAATAGTTACGATATAATGGGTAATTTTTCAAACTATATTTTTTATTTAGACTCAACGCATTCTTTCATTTCGATAGATTGTGTGAAATATTTGAGTTAGCTTATTTCTTCCATTTCACATGATGTGATCATTTCAGACTTCAATTATTCAACCAGTTATTTTAAAATTCTATATGTCTAAACTATATTGTTGTTATTTGGGATAGAGATTTTCTTGATAAAAGAAGTTTTTCGATGGAACTTAATCTACTCACCTTTACTTTTAGTAAATGTGATCCAGTCTGATTTTTTTGCCAGACTGTACTCCTTTTAAACATTGTTGTTTTGTGAATTTCCTGTATGAAGGATGAATTCCCTTGGAATTCAAAATTGTTTATCTTTGATTTTCTAATCAGCTGGAAGTTCTTATGGAAGGAGGAACTTCATTAGAGTCGTGTTTGTAAATTTGTGGATGTACAACACATTTTTTTTACATTCAGGAACCTATTAAAGAATTCTTTTTACATACTGGATATTCATGTGTTCTTTTCAGAGTGATGAAATTCTTTTATATACTTTCTTGTGAAAATAAGATCTTTGGATTGAAAAACCTATCTAGCTTCGTGTCACGAAATTAAGAGGTTGATTTTTTTTTTAGAGGGGTAGTTTGTAACACCCCAACTTTTCGTCGTTTTCTAACATCGGAAATTTATATAAATACGTTTATATTTTTATCCTAGACTTAGAAAATGTTTTTAATTAAACCGAAACCTTATTTACACTCTACTTTACCGTAGAGAGTTACGATAAAAATTTTGGTTGAAAAGTCAGGTGAAACCCGATCAGTGAATTTCAATAACAGTATATTTATACTGCTCAAAAAACCAAATTTTGACTCGTGAACGAAAAACTTAAGGTTTTTATTTAATTTCCTACGATTTTGGATATTTTGAAATATTTCACTAAAAAGTGAAATATTATATTTTATCCGGGTGTCGTATTGAATCAGGGAAACAACGGAGCAGATTACGGGATTTCCGGGATCCGCTAACGGATAATATCAATGAGTCACACATGATGAGTCATCATGTGAATGCATTAATGGTGCACATGGTGCGACACCCATTCTAGGGTCATCACATAGTTACCCGAATAAGATAAATTAAATTATTAAAGCTGGTTACTTTCGGATAATATATTTTTGAATGACTGTCTCTTTACGAAAATAGTGCTGAATTTTTTTTTTCTTTAACAAGAACCATCGTAACATAAACAAACATATATGTATATCTATATATATGCATCACCTCTTTACATACACCCAACCTATAATAGGAGATAACAAAAGAGACCTCATGAGTATAGGCTATTCTCCATAAAACTAAGTAAAGAAAAGAGATTTATATACACATAAGCAACGAGTGGTTCAGAACCATACCAAAAACTCATGGCTCTCAGTAGCCAGATCAAAAACTGACAAGACTCGCTACCCCAGAACTACACCTATAGCTGGTCAAGCTAGTGAAACCCGTTGGGGAGATCATGAGGATCAACCCCACCTACACCAGACGCATCTGACGAAGATGCCTTCGTTCCCGCTACGTCGTCGGAAGAATCCTCATCGTCAACCGCAGGAGGGTGAAACTCAAGATCGTCCTCAACATATTCCTCTGGATCCTCCTCACCCTCATCTAACTCCACCTCAACAGGAGGTTAGCCAGGTCCTACTATCTGAAGAGGATTTGGCTGAGGTGGCGGATCCATCAACCCGTGCTCATCCAAATACTGTAGGTAGAGCCATACTGGAGGTAAAGATACCTCGACAGTCTCTACGACATGTATCCTCTGCTGTGGTCCTTCGTCCACTGTGCCGATGACTTCTCTGCTTAGGCCATGATAGGTGGCGCTGAGTGCCCCAGGGTTAATCTCCCAGGCACCACCATACTGCGCTCGATCAAACATGATCGTTCGGACCCTCGAATGTACCAACGTTATATCCGGTTCCATCTAAATATGTAAGGGTGAGAAACCAATATATGGATTTTACTCAACAACTACATACTAGCCACCACATAAATACTTACGCGTTTACCAAATACAAACATTTATAAACAAATAGTTTATCAGTGAGTTCAACACCCCAAACATCATCGATTAAAAATTATGCATGACACTTCATATTCATCATCTAATTTCGTCCTAATCTCATGAGATATCCCAACACATAGTGAGTTGATCAGGCTCCATTGCCAAACAGGCACACAGCCTAAACCCATCCACACGAGCACAAGGCCACAGGCACACAGCCAAAACACATTGCACACTGTCCACACTCAGGGCACCAGTGACAACAAGATGGGCCTCAATGTCCTCCCTAGGCACAATGAGAAACACACAGTATACAATACCTGACGCCGCAAGTATACGATACATAGAATCGCGGGCACGTCTGCCAATGCATGCAAAACACTTTTGCTGATAACTCTTTTCTTTGTGTTCAATCTTTCTTTGCCGAAGCTCCAAATGGCTTACGACTCACATAGTTTTAACACCTTTAAAACTTTCATTACAACACAGGACCTCACAGTCCGAGTGCTCAATCACGACACCTCTCGACCGATGCACCAGTCATAGGTTCGTGGTAATAGAAAACATCTTAAATGTTTAAATACGGTATACACCACGTATACAGTATAGGACCTCAAAGTCCAAATGACCCCAAGTCCATAACAACACAGAACCTTAGTACCCTCGACGTCTCGGTTACTAAGTTCAACAGCACTTTCAACACGGTTGGATTACTTTTTGTTTTCAGAAAATCTTTAAAATTTGGAAATTCATCAATAAAATCCTTAAATAATAAAGCTTAGTTTTTCACAAAACTGAGTCACTTGAGGTTTTACTTTCTCAAAATACACACTGCCATTTTAAAATACTTGCCGTCTACACTTTTCCAAATTTGCCGTCAAACATTATTTTTAAAGCTTTTTAAGCCAAAATTTTGCTTTTTCCACTTAAACCATTTTCTAAAATTCTAATTAACTTATTTTCACCAATTAATTTCATAACATAATATTTTATAATATTCCGGATTTTCTTACGTAAAATTTAGCAGTGCAAAAATATTTTCACGGTTTCACGCTCATTGTGACTCATAATTCACTTTTTAGGTAATAAATTATTAAAATAATAATATTTTCCAAAATTCCTTATTTTTCCCAAATAAAAATTTCCATTAATATTATATATCAATATTTTACCGTTAGAACATTGAATATAATTTCCGAAGCTTCTTAAAGCTTTTATCCCATTAATTTAATTGACCACTGACCACTGTCAGGCTTCTCACACATCAACCAACAATAATATCACAGATATTTCCCAGGCAGATCATGCATCACAGTAGCATAATATAATTAAAGATAAACAATTAAACACAATTAAAAACCACACAGATACAGATAACACAACATTAAACAACTTAAATAAATACCAACAGACAAATAATTACAAACAAACACAGGATAGCATATAGCAATCGAATATATCCCTCAGGTATTCCCCCCTTACCTTTCGGAGACTTTCTTGTGAATTGCTGAATTTCTTCGGAAGTCCGAGTATTGCGTATACGTCACACTCACTCAACCTTCAACCATTACAATCAAATAATTACAAATCAAGAAACTAAAACATTCTAAACCCTACTACATGGTCACGGCCTCTAGGGTTTTGAGTGACTAAGATTTCTAATCATGATTAAATCATGGATTTATGGTCCTTAATCAACTAAGATCATGGATTTGTGACTAAACAATTAAATTTAAAACTCAAAACTTCCTAACTCTTCTATACCAAGATTCGACCTCAACATGTTCATGGGGTTAGGGTTTTTAGTTTAATAAACCAACTTGGATTTATTAAGCATACATACTAATAGCTTGATTACTAAGATCATTAATGAAAACTTTGAACAAAACTCATCAAATCTCATCCACCTAGGGTTCGGCCAGCATAGAGATTTTTGAGTAAAGATTTTCATTTTAATAAACTAACATGGATTAGAGTGTGTAGACATACATGTCATATGAAATACATGATCATACATGACAACACATGAACAAAACCCTATCTAACCTATCTTCATAGGTTCGGCCAAGGCTATATTATTAGGAAGGAAATTTTTGATTACATCATGCTCTTGGATTTAGATAATATGCATGATATCAAGAATATAGAAAGTGGTTTCATCATCATGAGATTTTTCTAGAATTTATTATGGATTTTCAAAGTTCTAGGCTTAGAAACTTAAAAGTGATGAACAAATATGAAATAAGCTTTGAATCAAGAAATCTATTGAAGAACATAAACATGATTAAGGAAGAAGATTAGGATTCACCTCTTGAAGATTAAAGACAAGTGAAATCCAAGAACGTGCTTCACAAAGTAATGCTAAAAGACTTATAACTTAAGAGTTTTTTTTTGAAGAAAAGGCAATAGGAACTAAATGAAATGTGAGGGAGGGTATTTATAGGAGTTGGTTGCGCCAATTTAGAAGGATCTAGTAGGGATGAGTTGGCTTGTTCAAAGGATTAAAGTGCAAATAATTCCTAGGGACCATTTTGCAAAGATTCCAAAAGTATAAGGACTATTTTGCAATTTGCCAATAAATTGAAATGATGGCCATGTGCCACATTAAACGTGGTCTCATCTTGACTTATGCTGGCTGATTTTTCATGAGACTTTTTGGAAAAACCTAGAATATTGGAGAACATTTGAGAACTTAGTAGAATTGTGTGGAATCTTGGAGAACATGGTGGAAGCTTCAAGAATCCACTTGACTCTTCCAACTAAGGCAGACCCCACTCCATCTTGGGCCTGCGCATGGCCTTGCAAACTTAGGCTTGAATTCATTTTTGTGGGACCCACCAAAAAGCTTAAGGCTTAACAAGACATAGGAAACTTATATACTTCCTAATGGGCTTTATGGAATTAATCCATGGATAAGGAATTTGGGCTTCATGGCCACGGTCCATAATAGATTGGAAACAAATATTCTGGCCCAATTCACTTAGAAAACACATAGAAACTAACTTAGGGACCAAAGTGTAATTAATAGAAAGTTCAGGGACTAAAGTGCAAAAATCCATAAATTGCCACTTTAAGATTGTAGAACCTTCTAGACTTAAAAGTATGATTCATCCCCATGAATCATATCAAAATCCTAAGATAAACTCTTTATCTGCTCTTGGAAACTCCGAAATCCATTATGTCGGTTACCCGATTACGTATTACGTCCGTAAAACATAAATTATTCTATTTTTTTCTGAAATAATTCTAAAGATGCAGAATTGTAGGAAATAAAATAAAAACCTTAAGTCTTTCATTCATGAATTAAAATTAGATCTTTTGAGCAGTATTATTATACTGTCAATGGAATTCGCGGGCCGGGTTTCACCTGACTTTCCAACCTAAATTTTAATCGTAGCTTCCTACATTCAAGTAGGGTTGAGTGGTAAACTCCGTTTATTCAAAATAATTTTCTAAAACACCAATAAACTTATAAACATATTTATATGTATTACTGTTATTTAAAACAGTGAAATACAGGGTGTTACATTACTACCCTACTAAAAAAAATTCGTCCTCGAAATTACGTACTTGTAAACAGATCAGGATACTATAACTTCATTTTGTCTTCTACTTCCCACGTTGTTTCTCCAGTCACGTCATCCCAAATAACTTTGACCAACGAGATTTGTTTACCTCTGAGCTGCTTAATCATCTTATCCGCGATTCGTAAGGGTAAAGACTCATAAGACATGTTTTCTTTTAGTTGTACTAAATCAAGTTCAATTACATGAGATGGATCAGGAATATACTTCCTCAATTGTGAAACATGAAACACATCATGAAGATTGGATAGAAAAGGCGGTAAAGAAATTTTATAGGCTACAGGACCTACTCGACGAAGAATTTGGTAAGGTTCAATGAATTTAAGAGTGAGTTTCCTGGATTTAATTACCCTGCCAACCCCAGTCATCGGCGTGACTCTCAAAAACACATTCTCACCTTCCTCAAATTCAAGAGGTCGTCATCTCTTGTCAACATAACTTTTCTGTCGACTCTGAGTTGTCCGCATTTTCTCTTGAATCATTTTCACCTTTTCCGTCGTTTGTTGCACGTTATCTGGTCCTACCATGAACTTGCACCATCCTGGTACCAACATAAAGGCGTTCTGCATCGTCGACCATACAACGCTTCATAGGGTGCCATTCCTATGCTCGAGTGAAAATTGTTATTGTAAGTGAATTCTATCAATGATAGATATTCATCCCAACTTCCAGCATTTTCTAGCACACAGGCTCTCAATAAATCTTCAATAGACTGAATAGTCCTCTCTGATTGTCCATCCGTTTGAGGATGATACGCAAAACTCAATCTAAGTTTCGTTCCCAACGACTCTTACAGACTTTGCCAAAATCTTGACGTAAATCTCGGATCATGATCTGAAACAATACTCAAAGGTACTCCATGTAATCTAACAATTTCATCAATGTATGACTAGGTTAGTCTTTCCAGCGAGTATCTCACATTTACTGGTAAAAAGTGGGCTGACTTAGTCAGTCGATCAACTATTACCCATATAGAGTCATATCCTTTCCGAGTCTTTGGCAAACCTGACACGAAATCCATCGCAATACAATCCCATTTCCATTCTGGAATGTCTAAGGATTGCAGCATTCCTGTCGGTCTTTGATGTTCTACTTTAACCTTTTGGCAAGTTAAACACGCAGCTACAAACTCCATTACATCTTTCTTCATGCCATACCACCAATACAATTTCTTTAGATCCTGATACATCTTAGTTGCTCCAGGATGCAAACTTAACTTACTCCTATGAGCTTCTTCAAGAATTAACTTTCTCATCTCAACATCATTCGGTACGCAAATTATTTCACCAAATCTTAATATTCCATCATTTCCTTCTTTAAATTCCGACACTGCTCCCTGTCATACTAATTCTCTTTCTCCTTGTAGGTACTGATCACTTTCTTGCTTCTCTTTAATTTGTTCCATCAATCCATTTGAAACAGTAAACATACCTAAACACAATTTTCCTGGAAATGTCTTAATCGTCAATCGCATATCTCGGAATTGTTTCAATAATTGTTGCTCTTTAACCATCATTGCCGATATGTGCATTGATTTCCTACTCAAAGCATATGCTACTACGTTTGCTTTTCCAGGGTGATACTGTAATTGGAAATCATAATCCTTTAGAAGTTCCAACCAACACCTCTGCCTCATGTTAAGCTCCTTTTGATCAAACAGGTATTTCAAACTTTTATGGTCGCTGAAAACATTAAAAGTTGCTCCATACAAATAATGTCTCTAGATTTTTAAAGCGAATACCACTGCTGCTAGCTCCAAGTCATGTGTAGGATAATTCCTTTCATGAATCTTCAATTGTCTTGAAGCATAAGCCATGACTTTTCGTTCTTGCATCAATACACATTCTAATCCTTGATGTGAAGCATCACAATAAACCTCAAAAGGTTCATGAGTATCAGGTAGTATCAATACCGGTGAAGTAGTCAACCTTCGTTTTAACTCTTGAAAACTTTCTTCACATGCTTTAGTCCATATAAACGCTTGATCCTTTCGTGTTAATTGGGTAAGGGGTCCTACTATTTTAGAAAATCCCTCAATGAATCTTCTATAGTATCCCGCTAAACCCACAAAACTACGAATCTCGGTTACCGTCTTAGGCCTTTCCCATTGTAAAACAGCTTCAACTTTTGACGGATCAACAGCAATTCCTTCACTTGAGACTATGTGTCCTAAAAATTGAACTTGGTCTAACCAAAATTCACACTTTTCAGGTTTCACGTAAAGTTGTTTCTCCTTTAAAATTTGGAGAACCAGACTGAGATGTTCAGCGTGTTTTTCTTTACTGGAAGAATAGATTAGAATATCGTCTATAAAAACAACGACAAACTGATCTAAGTAAGGACGAAAAATCCGGTTCATGTAATCCATGAATATCGCTGGAGCATTCGTAACTCCGAACGGCATCACAAGGTACTCGTAATGTCCGTAACGTGTTCTAAATGCTATTTTAAGAACGTCCTCCGCCTTCACGCGAATCTGATGATAACCCGAACGTAAATCTATCTTTGAGAAAACGGTTGCTCCACGTAACTGATCCATTAAATCATCTATCCTTGGAAGTGGATACTTATTCTTAACCGTCACTTTATTCAACTGACGAAAATCTACGCATAAACGAGAAGTTCCGTCTTTCTTCTTTACTAATAAAACTGGAGCTCCCCAAGGTGATACACTGGGTCTAATGAATTCTTTCTGCATCAGTTCCACTAGTTGCCCTTTTAATTCTTCAAGTTACGATGGCGACATTCGATATGGTGCTATGGATATTGGTCCAGTGCCTGGAACCAGATCAATCGCGAACTCAATCTCCCGAACAGGTGGTAATCCAGGTACATCTTCAGGAAAAACTTCCAAAAACTCATTGACAACGGGTATACACTGCAAGTCTAACTCACTCTTAACGTCTAAGGAAAATAACAGCCTGTACCCTTGCGCTCCCTCTTTTAAAGAAGCTTTTACTTGATTAGCAGTTAACAATCCAGAAATCTCATCCGTAGGAAAAACTAGAGTTTTACGAGCACAGTCAATCAAGATATGGTTAAAAGACAACCAATCCATGCCTAAAATTACATCTAACTATATTAAAGGCAAGCAGATCGGGTTAACAAGAAAATGTTTATCCTGAATAATGATAGGACAATTCAAGAAAACAGAAGTGACTAAAACTGGCTTAGCAGTAGGAGTTGAAACAATAAGATCACACAACAAGGAAGAAACAGGCAATTTTAGCAGTTTCACACAATCCATCGAGATAAAAGAATGCGTTGCACCTGAATCAAAAAGTACAGTTAAAAGATTATCGTTTATGTCACACTTACCCTGTATGAGATCGTCAGAGTTTGAAGCATCAGTTCCACTCATCGTATAAACTCTCCCTTTGGCTGTCGGTTTATTTGCTCCGGCGTGATTGACAGTCGGTTCACGCTTTGGTGCTTTGCAGTCCTTCGCCATGTGTCCCAATTGATTACAATTGTAACATCTTACTTCCCTCATAGGGCAAGTATTTAACATGTGTCCCGTATCTCCACAGTTGAAGCACCTCCTAATCTGGTCTTGATTCTGATTTCTTTGACCTCCATTCCCTGATGCAGCAAAATTCGAACGGTACTGTTGTCGATTCTGATTATTTCCCTGTGGATGGAAATAAGGTTTCCTCTGATTCTGTTTTCCATTCCAGTTCTGAGTTTGGTTCTTGAAGTGAGAGGGTCCACCAGCACTCCCTCTATTATCCTTTCCTCTCCTCATTTGCTCGATCTTACGACTCATTTCCACTAAAGCTTGGAAATTACGAAGTTGCAGAGGTAAAACGGACTCCTTAATCTCAAATCGCAGTTCTGCTTCAAACCTTTCACACTTCCAGCCTTCATTCGGTTGAGCTTGAAAGAAACAGAAGTATTTGGCAAGCGATTCAAACTTCGCTGCATACTCCCCTACAGATAACTCTCTCTGTTGTAACCCCAGAAATTGTCGTTCTTTCTCGATCCTTACGCTCTCCGGAAAATATTTGTCCATGAATGCAGTTCGAGAAACGTCCCAAGTAATGTCTTGATGATCAGCCTCCAACAATAGCCTAACACCTTTCCACCAATACTCCGCGTCTCCCACCAGTAGGAAAGCAGCATAAGTGACCCGAACATCTGCCGGCGTGACTACCAACTCGAAAATTTTCTCCAGCTCCTGGATCCACAGATTAGCCTTCTCAGGATTAGCATCCAGACCAAACTGTGAAGGATTTTGACTTCGAAATGCAATCAAAGCCTTGCCTTCCTCAACTTACAGATTCTGGACATTCATCGTTGCAGTTTGATTTACAATTGCCGCTGCCACATTTTCCATTGCTTGAGCCGCATAATCCACTCCTCCTTCATACTCCACATTCATGTTACCACAACCACCAACACGTCCACCTCTACGTCCTCTTCCACGACCGCGTCCACGTCCACGTCCACGTCCAGCTTCTGGTTCAAACACTGGTTCCATAACTGACCTACAAATCAAAATCAGTTAAACCAAAACCAGAACTGAAATGCAAACTTACTCGTTACCACACATTACTTCTAATAAGTAATTAAAACAAGCCTAAGTCAGAGATCACACAACATAGACATAACAGACCTATTTCCCAACATTTTCGAAAGACTCGACCAACTCTGATACCACAAATGCGACACCCATTCTAGGGTCATCACAAAGTTACCCGAATAAGATAAATTAAATTATTAAAGCTGGTTACTTTCGGATAATATATTTTTGAATAACTGTCTCTTTACGAAAATAGTGCTGAATTTTTTTTTTCTTTAACAAGAACCATCGTAACATAAACAAACATATATGTAGATCTATATATATGCATCACCTCTTTACATACACCCAACCTATAATAGGAGATAACAAAAGAGACCTCATGAGTATAGGCTATTCTCCATAAAACTAAGTAAAGAAAAGAGAGACATATACACATAAGCAACGAGTGGTTCAGAACCATACCAAAAACTCATGGCTCTCAGTAGCCAGATCAAAAACTGACAAGACTCGCTACCCCAGAACTACACCTATAGCTGTTCAAGCTAGTGAAACCCATTGGGGAGATCATGAGGATCAACCCCACCTACACCAAACGCATCTGACGAAGATGCCTTCGTTCCCGCTACGTCGTCGGAAGAATCCTCATCGTCAACCGCAGGAGGGTGAAACTCAAGATCGTCCTCAACATATTCCTCTGGATCCTCCTCACCCTCATCTAACTCCACCACAACAGGAGGTTAGTCAGGTCCTACTATCTGAAGAGGATTTGGCTGAGGTGGCGGATCCATCAACCCGTGCTCATCCAAAAATTGTAGGTATAGCCATACTGGAGGTAGAGATACCTCGACAGTCTCTACGACATGTATCCTCTGTTGTGGTCCTTCGTCCACCGTGCCGATGACTTCTCTGCTTAGGCCATGATAGGTGGCGCTGAGTGCCCCAGGGTTAATCTCCCAGGCACCACTATACTGCGCTCGATCAAACATGATCGTTCGGACCCTCGAATGTACCAACGGTATATCCGATTCCATCTAAATATGTAAGGGTGAGAAACCAATATATGGATTTTACTCAACAACTACATACTAGCCACCACATAAATACATACGCATTTACCAAATACAAACATTTATAAACAAATAGTTCATTAGTGAGTTCAACACCCCAAACATCGTCGTTTAAAAATTATGCATGACACTTCATATTCATCATCTAATTTCGTCCTAATCTCATGAGATATCCCAACACATAATCAGTTGATCAGGCTCCATTGCCACACAGCCACACAGCCACACAGGCACACAGCCTAAACCCATCCACATGGGCACACGGCCACAGGCACACAGCCAAAACACATTGCACACTGTCCACACTCAGGGCACCAGTGACAACAAGATGGGCCTCAATGTCCTCCCTAGGCATAATGAGAAACACACAGTATACAATACCTGACGCCGCAGGTATACGATACATAGAATCGCGGGCACGTCTGCCAATGCATGTAAAACACTTTTGCTGATAACTCTTTTCTTTGTGTTCAATCTTTCTTTGTCGAAGCTCAAAATGGCTTACGACTCACATAGTTTTAACACCTTTAAAACTTTCATTACAACACAGGACCTCACAGTCCGAGTGCTCAATCACGACACCTCTCGACCGATGCACCAGTCATAGGTTCGTGGTAATAGAAAACATCTTAAATGTTTAAATACGGTATACACCACGTATACAGTATAGGACCTCAAAGTCCAAATGACCCCAAGTCCATAACAACACAGAACCTTAGTACCCTCGACGCCTCGGTTACTAAGTTCAACAGCACTTTCAACACGGTTGGATTACTTTTTGTTTTCAGAAAATCTTTAAAATTTGGAAATTCATCAATAAAATCCTTAAATAATAAAGCTTAGTTTTTCACAAAACTGAGTCACTTGAGGTTTTACTTTCTCAAAATACACACTGCCATTTTAAAATACTTGCCGTCTACACTTTTCCAAATTTGCCGTCAAACATTATTTTTAAAGCTTTTTAAGCCAAAATTTTGCTTTTTCCACTTAAACCATTTTCTAAAATTCTAATTAACTTATTTTCACCAATTAATTTCATAACATAATATTTTATAATATTCCGGATTTTCTTACGTAAAATTTAGCAGTGCAAAAATATTTTCACGGTTTCACGCTCATTGTGACTCATAATTCACTTTTTAGGTAATAAATTATTAAAATAATAATATTTTCCAAAATTCCTTATTTTTCCCAAATAAAAATTTCCATTAATATTATATATCAATATTTTACCATTAAAACATTGAATATAATTTCCGAAGCTTCTTAAAGCTTTTATCCCATTAATTTAATTGACCACTGACCACTGTCAGGCTTCTCACACATCAACCAACAATAATATCACAGATATTTCCCAGGCAGATCATGCATCACAGTAGCATAATATAATTAAAGATAAACAATTAAACACAATTAAAAACCACACAGATACAGATAACACAACATTAAACAACTTAAATAAATACCAACAGACAAATAATTACAAACAAACACAGGATAGCATATAGCAATCGAATATATCCCTCAGGTATTCCCCCCTTACCTTTCGGAGACTTTCTTGTGAATTGCTGAATTTCTTCGGAAGTCCGAGTATTGCGTATACGTCACACTCACTCAACCTTCAACCATTACAATCAAATAATTACAAATCAAGAAACTAAAACATTCTAAACCCTACTACATGGTCACGGTCTCTAGGGTTTTGAGTGACTAAGATTTCTAATCATGATTAAATCATGGATTTATGGTCCTTAATCAACTAAGATCATGGATTTGTGACTAAACAATTAAATTTAAAACTCAAAACTTCCTAACTCTTCTATACCAAGATTCGGCCTCAACATGTTCATGGGGTTAGGGTTTTTAGTTTAATAAACCAACTTGGATTTATTAAGCATACATACTAATAGCTTGATTACTAAGATCATTAATGAAAACTTTGAACAAAACTCATCAAATCTCATCCACCTAGGGTTCGGCCAGCATAGAGATTTTTGAGTAAAGATTTTCATTTTAATAAACTAACATGGATTAGAGTGTGTAGACATACATGTCATATGAAATACATGATCATACATGACAACACATGAACAAAACCCTATCTAACCTATCTTCATAGGTTCGGCCAAGGCTAGATTATTAGGAAGGAAATTTTTGATTACATCATGCTCTTGGATTTAGATAATATGCATGATATCAAGAATATAGAAAGTGGTTTCATCATCATGAGATTTTTCTAGAATTTATTATGGATTTTCAAAGTTCTAGGCTTAGAAACTTAAAAGTGATGAACAAATATGAAATAAGCTTTGAATCAAGAAATCTATTGAAGAACATAAACATGATTAAGGAAGAAGATTAGGATTCACCTCTTGAAGATTAAAGACGAGTGAAATCCAAGAACTTGCTTCACAAAGTAATGCTAAAAGACTTATAACTTAAGAGTTTTTTTTGAAGAAAAGGCAATAGGAACTAAATGAAATGTGAGGGAGGGTATTTATAGGAGTTGGTTGCGCCAATTTAGAAGGATCTAGTAGGGATGAGTTGGCTTGTTCAAAGGATTAAAGTGCAAATAATTCCTAGGGACCATTTTGCAAAGATTCCAAAAGTATAAGGACTATTTTGCAATTTGCCAATAAATTGAAATGATGGCCATGTGCCACATTAAATGTGGTCTCATCTTGACTTATGCTGGCTGATTTTTCATGAGACTTTTTGGGAAAACCTAGAATATTGGAGAACATTTGAGAACTTAGTAGAATTGTGTGGAATCTTGGAGAACATGGTGGAAGCTTCAAGAATCCACTTGACTCTTCCAACTAAGGCAGACCCCACTCCATCTTGGGCCTGCGCGTGGCCTTGCAAACTTAGGCTTGAATTCATTTTTGTGGGACCCACCAAAAAGCTTAAGGCTTAACAAGACATAGGAAACTTATATACTTCCTAATGGGCTTTATGGAATTAATCCATGGATAAGGAATTTGGGCTTCATGGCCACGGTCCATAATAGATTGGAAACAAATATTCTGGCCCAATTCACTTAGAAAACACATAGAAACTAACTTAGGGACCAAAGTGTAATTAATAGAAAGTTCAGGGACTAAAGTGCAAAAATCCATAAATTGCCACTTTAAGATTGTAGAACCTTCTAGACTTAAAAGTATGATTCATCCCCATGAATCATCTCAAAATCCTAAGATAAACTCTTTATCTGCTCTTGGAAACTCCGAAATCCATTATGTCGGTTACCCGATTACGTATTACGTCCGTAAAACATAAATTATTCTATTTTTTTTCTGAAATAATTCTAAAGATGCAGAATTGTAGGAAATAAAATAAAAACCTTAAGTCTTTCATTCACGAATTAAAATTAGGTCTTTTGAGCAGTATTATTATACTGTCAATGGAATTCGCGGGCCGGGTTTCACTTGACTTTCCAACCTAAATTTTAATCGTAGCTTCCTACATTCAAGTAGGGTTGAGTGGTAAACTCCGTTTATTCAAAATAATTTTATAAAACACCAATAAACTTATAAACATATTTATATGTATTACTGTTATTTAAAACAGTGAAATACAGGGTGTTACACATGGCATCATGATGACAATCTACAAGTCATATTTGTTTCATGTTGTGTGTTGCGGTTAAATTCCAGGAAACACATTTGACTTCGGGTCATTTATCGGTGACCTAGGAAAGATGAAATCATCCTAGTGCTTTTCGTAATCGAATTCTTGGACTGCGTGTCCGATGTTGAAATATGATGCAATTTTTATTAATTGCGATGATTGTTGGGTATGAAACACTTTGACTAAATTAATATGTTGTTTGGATAAATTGTTATATATTGTGAATATCATGAATATTCTATTTTGTGTTTGTGAGTGGGGTGATCTTATCAAAATCCATATATTGGCGTCTCACCCTTACAAATATATCAGGTTTCTTCTGGTATTGCTGTTGTACATTGGTACACTAGTGCAGATGGAGCAGAGAAGTTTCCCTAAGTCTTTCGGGACTTAGTTTTAGATACTTGAAGAGGTATTTTGATTGTGGGAATGACAATGGAGTCATTCCAATAAATATCTTGTAGAACGACCAGCTTAGGAATCTTAGTTGGGTGGTGTGTAGAATAGGTCAGTAACTTTGGTGTTGTACTTTAATCTCAAGCTTAATTTTATGTTTTGGAAATTGAAACTTAGTTATTAAAAGTTGTATGCCTTGGCGGCTTTATTATGAATGTGATTGTCTCTTTGTGTGGTGATGTACAATGTGCTTTTAATGTTTTATCCTATGTATCATGTTTCCAAAGTATTTGGTAGAAGAAAAATTTTACACCCATGTTTTTTGAATTAAATAAAATAATTTTCCTAAAATAACCAGCGACTTAAACTTTTTATTTTCTGCTAACGAGTAACTACGTGATGACTCGGGTTAGGGTGTCACATTAGTGGTATCAGAGCTGGTCGAATCTTTCGGGAACCTTGGTAAAGTAGTATCATTGTAGGTGTAAAATGTTTTACATTGACATTCACTAATATTTTGACATGTGTAATTTAATTTTTATAACTAAGAGAAAAAAATCAAAATGATGCTAATTTATTAAGATATTATTGAATTTCAATATAAATATTCTTTACACTGACAGTGTATATAAATTAAAGTTTATTTTATTGAAAGTGATTTTTTCTATACAATTTTACTTTATCATTTTATTATTACTCAGCATGTCTCTTTTTCTATCAATTGGGAGAATCGCTTGCTATATTGCTCCGCTATTTATGCTGCCACTAATTATCTATCCCGTAGGATTTTGTGGAATGAGTTAAATTTGATGCAGGATAACCACCCAGGCCCGTGGTGCTTCATTGGTGACTTCAATGCCATTTTAGGGAATCATAAGCATAGAGGCAGATTTGCTTCTCCTCAACTTTCCTACAACGACTTCAAAGCTTGGTCTGATGCTCATAGCCTTTCTCATCTGCCTACAAGAGGCTCCTTATACACCTGGTCCAATGGTAGAAGGGGAAACAACCTCACAGAAAAATGGTTGGATAGAGTGGTTTGCAATGATGCTTGGTTGGATTCTTGGACAAGCGTCTCTTGCTGTACCTTAACCAGAAGCAAATCTGATCATTTCCCAATCCTTTTATCTCTGGAAACAGCATCAAACTCTCACAACTCCTCTTTCAAATTCCTCAGAATGTGGGCTCAACATCAGGATTGCAGTGGTATAGTGTCGAATGCTTGGAAGTTACATGTGGTTGGTTGCCCAATGTATGTCCTTTCCGAAAAATTAAAGCATCTGAAACATAAGTTGGAGATTTGGAACAGAGATGTATTTGGCAATGTTCATGACAGGGTTAGCAAGGCTCAGCAAGCAGTGGACTTAATTCAAGAGCAAATTTCTGTGCTTCGCTTTTCGGATGACAGATCTGAGCAGGAACAAGCTGCCCAATTGGAGTTAAGCCTTGCACTTTCGTTTCAGGAGGATTTTTGGAGAGAAAAATCCAGAATTGATTGGCACTCCAATGGTGACAGAAACACGTCCTTCTTTCATAAGGTTACTAAATTCAGAAATGCGACCAAGAAAATGTCCGTGTTGAAAAAGGATGGTATGATTCTGGACAGAACAGCTGATATAGAATCTCATGTCTGTGAATACTACACTACGTTGTTTGCCTCTGAGAACAACTGCAGTGATAACGGTTTGATTGAGCAAGTCATCTCTCCTGCAGTGAGCCTAGAGGACAACATTATGCTGACCAATCTTCCCTCTTTGGAGGAAGTCAAAAATGCAGTTTTCTCCATGAATGTTAATGGTGCCCCAGGACCAAATGGATTTGGAGCCTTTTTCTATCAGAGATTTTGGGATGTGGTTGGGCACGATGTTTTTGGTGCTGTTCTCCAGTTTTTCCAGCAGGGTTGGATTTTGCCTAACTTCAACTCAAATGTGGTGTTATTAATTCCCAAGTCTCCGGAGACTATGTCGATTGATCAGTACAGACCAATCTCCCTGGCCAATTTTAAATTCAAAATAATTACAAAGGTTATGGCTGACAGGTTAGCAGTGGTGGCTCCTAAGATTATCTCGGAACATCAAAGGGGCTTCATCAAAGATAGACATATACATGACTGCATTGGAGTTGCCTCCGAAGCTGTGAATCTTATGCACAAACGCTCATTTGGAGGTAATATTGCTCTAAAAATTGATATCAAGAAGGCATTTGACTCTTTAGATTGGAATTTCCTGCTAAAGGTTCTTCACCAGTTTGGCTTTGATCCTATCTTCTGTAATTGGGTGAGAACTGTCTTGCTCTCTGCAAAGTTGTCAATTTCAGTCAATGGTAAACCAGACGGCTTTTTCTCTTGTAAGAGGGGCGTTAGACAAGGAGATCCTCTATCCCCCCTCCTTTTTTGTGTGGCTGAGGAAGTGCTTAGAAGAGCTATCTCTCTTCTTGTTCAGCAAGGGAAGTTGTTGCCTATGGCGAGTCCCAGAGGTTACCAAGTGCCTTCTCATGTGCTCTATGCAGATGACATCCTTATCTTTTGCAGGGGAACCAAGTGGAACATGGAAAGTTTAATGTCCTTGTTCACAAGTTACGGTGAGGCCTCGGGACAATTGATTAGTTTAGACAAGTCTAGAGTCTACTCTGGGAACGTTCCATCTAGAAGATTGGCTGAGATTACTAACACCCTTGGTTTCAAACTGGGTCATCTCCCTTTTATTTATCTTAGTGTGCCCCTGTTTAGAGGCAAACCAAATAAGATTCATCTCCTGCATATCACAGACAAGATCAAGATGAAGTTGGCTAATTGGAAGGGTGCAATGCTGTCTGTTATGGGAAGGGTTCAGCTGGTCAAGTCTACAATTCAGGGTATGTTACTCTACTCCTTACAGATTTATGCTTGGCCTGCTTCCTTGTTAAAACTGCTAGACAACTGGATCAGAAACTTCATTTGGTCGGGTAAGATTGATTCTCGGAAGATAGTCATGGTTGCCTGGAACACCATGTGCGCCCCTTTTAATGAGGGTGGCCTCGGATTGAGATCCCTTAGCTCTATTAATAAAGCGGCCTTGCTTAAAAGATGTTGGGAGCTTGTTTCTTCGGACAAACAATGGGTGCGCCTTCTTCGTGCCAGGGTCTTTTTGAATAAATCTCCTATTCAGAATCATATAAGCTCTTCGATTTGGGCCGATGAAAAATCAGATCTCCACTGTCCTCGCTAACAGTAGATGGAATGTTGGAAATGGCTCCAATATTAATTTCTGGACTGATTGTTGGTTGTCCAATCCTATTCTGGAGTTTCTGGATATCCCGGATAGTGTGCACCATTTATTGTGGGCCAAAGTAGTGAATTTCATTGATAACGTCAAATGGAAGATCCCTCAAGCCATTTTGGAGCGAAATCAGATTCTGGCCTCTGAAATCAGTCGTATAAGCATCCCTATCTCCACTGCGAATGACTCAATGTACTGGGCCGCTTCTAATTCTGGTGAGTTAACCTCGAAAGATGCCTACAATTATATGTTTCCGGCAAGGTCAGCTTTATCATGGTGTAAGCTCATTTGGTCCCCTTCTATTCCTCCGTCCAAATCTTTTCTCATCTGGCGTCTCTTTCACAATAAGGTCCCAACTGAGGATAAGCTCTGGTCTAGGGGTTGTCATGTGGTTTCCATTTGCAGCTTATGTTGCCATGCCTATGAAACTTCGGATCACCTATTTTTTGGTTGCAGCTTTGCGCTTTGGTTCTGGCGCTGGCTTAGCTCTGTGCTGAACATGGCTATTGATACCTCTTCAATTCACACAGTCCTTTCGGTTTGCAGCAGAAATTGGAGCTCTCAAGTCAGAGACATCATTGTCTTAGCCATTGCAAATGTGATTGGGGGTATTTGGTTCTGTAGAAATTAACTTAAATTTGAAGGGAATGTTTCCTCTTTCGAGGCATCTCTAAATTTGGTCCGGGATAACGTGGCTTTATCTGGGAATTCTTCTACAGGTTCCATGTCTTCTGCCATTGGGGATTTCAATATCATAAAGCACTTCCAGGTTATTGGAAAGCCCAACCGAGCTCCTGTGTTTAAGGAGGTTTTTTGGTATCCTCCTAAAACGGGTTGGGTTAAGGCTAACAGTGATGGTGCAGCCAGAAGTTCCCCTGGAAGGGCTGCTTGTGGTGGCATTTTCAGGGACAGCAGCGCAGCTATTTTGGGTTGCTTCTCCTATCATATTGGCATATCTGATGCATTCTCTGCTGAGATCTTGGGCGCGATTCTCTCCATTGAGTTGGCGCATAAGAAGAATTGGGTCAAGCTTTGGCTAGAGTGTGACTCAAAGTAGGCAGTGGAAGCTTTCTCCAACCCCAAGTTGGTTCCATGGCAGCTTCGTAACAGATGGATGAATTGCTTAAGTTTAACTAAGGAAATGCACTTTGGTTGCTCCCACATTCTTAGAGAGGGCAATTCCTGCGCTGACAAATTAGCCAACTATGGTATTCTATCTCAGGGGTTTGTTTGGTGGGACTTAGGTCCTAGTTTTATAGTGCAAGATTTCTTCCGTAATAGGATTGGTCTCCCTAATTATAGGTTCAAATAACTGTGTTATTTTTATTTCTTCCATGGGTATTGGTGTTGTCCCCCATGCTTTGTATTGTTTTCTTATTTTTAATAAATCCGTGGTGTGCTGCAAGTGATTGGTGGTGCTTGGGGTGCCAACATAGTTGGGATGCCAAGTTTCCACAGTGATGCCATTGCACCCCCATTTTGCTTAAAAAAAACACTGAACTTTCCCACTATATGGTGTCTTGTTTGTTTTATTATTGTTAAAAAAATTATTTGTATGAGTTATATTTACTATTATTTTACTAGTGTTTTATTTAGAGACTTTATAATAAGTTTTAACACTATTTTGAAAATTAATTTTTCCTATTCATTTTTTTTTTTACCTTTTGTTACTTTTATTATCATTACTTTGTCAAGTGTCTTTATTATTTTATTGATATTAAAAAATTACTTTATTATTATTTCATATAGTTATAGTTACGTGTAATATTTTATTTATTAATTTTGATGTAAATAATAATTTTTTATATTCTATCTCATCTTTTATTAACTATCATTTGTAGAAATGATTTTTTTTATTTGGTTCCAGTAAGTTACTTACAGATGCATCACATCTTTCACGTGAATGAAGCTTGATTGACAACAAAGTGTACTGCGAACAATATACGTTAAGTCACAAAACGTTTGACTCTGTCATGGGTCCGACTCATACTTCGGTTAGTCCATATGTGTTTTGATGAACCCAAACATTAAGCAAATGATTTTAAATGAACTGTGTGAATATTGCTAATCATCTACTTGAGTTGTGTAGAAAAAGAACATTATCTTAGCAGGTCAATTCAACTAAAGGATACTAAAGGTACAAAGTGTTAGCACATGCGTCTGACATCAAGGCATAACAAAGAGCAATACGTCTGAAGATTGACTAAAGCTAAAACTAAGGCTAATATCATATCCCAGACTCCTTGTCTCCAAAGTTCTAAGTAGTGATAAGTAAGGGGACTCGGTGCCAAGCAATTCAAAGCAAGAAGGCAAAATATCACTCCTAAAATAGCATCTGCAAGAATGAAAGATGAAGATAGCCCATCATCAACTCAATCTAGTGTTTGCAAAGACTATGTCAAAGAATTATCTACTCAAAGATTTCTTCTGCACCTTACTGCATTCCAATCACTACAAGAAAACAGGGGTTTAACGAACGAATATATTTGATCGCTATAGCAACCGGATTAGCGACGGTTCTAGATTTTTTCATTTTTTGGTCCCATGGTTGAAATTAGCAAGCGAATTAGCGACCAGTGAGAAATGATGCCGAAATTTGGTTAATTCGGTTGCTAATATCCAATAACGGTCATAATGTAGCAACAAAATTATATCAATCACTAAGTTTGAAATATTTTAATTAGTGACCGGATTAGCGACCGATATAATTCGGTCACTAATAAAAAAAAACCTAAAACTTACGCGGGCTCCCCTTTCCTGCTCAGTTTTCCCTTTCCCTCTTCTTTCCCTTCCCTTCTCAGCTCCCCTCTTCCTCCCTTTCTCCGACAGCTCCTCCGGTGAGGCCACCCCACCCCCACCACGAACCAACGTGTGCCACCCCTCCCCTCCATGCCCACCATTTCTCTTTCCCTCTTCTCTCCCTCTCTTCTCTGTTACCCCCACCCCACCACTGCGAGCCGCCGTGGTCCGACGACAACCACCCCCACCACTGTGATTGTAAGTATCCCTTTCCCTCTATTTCCCTATCTCTCTTTCTCTCTTCCCCTCTATTGCTCTGTTTTTTTAATTTTTTTAAAATTTTCTTTTGACTCCCTGCAGAGCCGCCACCACCACCACCTGAGAGAGCCACCGTGCACCACCAGCCACCACCACCTCTGGTAAGTTTCCTCTCTCTGCTCTCCTTTCTCTGCTCTCTTGCTGTATTTCCTGAGTCAAGGTGACCTGAATTGCTTGATTAGCAAAAAGAAAGCCTATCTTATAGCTCCGAATTGCTTGAATATTTGTTCATTTATTTTAATAGGCATTGCCCAGTATAGCTCTACATTACGATGCATTAAACTTGAACATTTTTCCATTTTAATATCATCTCAGGCCTCCACTTTGTGACACTTTTGAGCTTTGTTAACTGAAAAAGGAGTTAAAATATCATTACCCAGATGCGTTACCACTTACCAAACATGCACTTAATACTTATATAATTATGCTACAAATACTAAGGAGGTTACATGTTTTGTTTGTAATAACATATTATTTACAGGTGTATGATCTGTGAGAGAGTGAATGTCTTGTCACACGTAAGTTTGGGATCACGTTGACACAGATGGGAGTCAAGTAAAATTTCTTGTCCTCATATTTGATGAGTTGTTATATGGCTTAAAATTTCATCATCAACGCATGTTTTTCCAATGTGAATCATAGGCTGCTTGTTTATCTCATGGTGATGACCTTGAACAAAATGTGCTCAATGTGCCGAGAGTTTTTGATTGAAATGAAAGCAGAAGTATTGATTGAACCCTGTAGTGGAAGGAACTGAGTGACATATCATTAACATGAAAATGCATGGTTGTGTTAGTGCTTATTAGTGTTTCTATTTGTAAGTTGTGCCTCTGAATATTTATCTTATTTGTTTGTTTGATCTTCGGATTTAAGTGTCATCTTCATACATTGATTAGTTAAATAAGTTTACTTTCATAAGCTATTATGATAAGTTGTTTATAAGTTATTTCAAACACATCCTAAATATAGAAGTTGGAATGATGAAGAAGAACCCAAAATTTAGCGATTAAAATTAATGTTTTAGCAGACCCAAAAACATAACGTTTCAAGAATCGGGCAAATAAACTGAATTAGGGAGTGAACTTCGGTCAAAACTGTGTTGGGACAGTTAGAAACTATTTTAATACCTAACTAATTGTCCTAAGACTCCTCAACATTGGTTGTTAACTTGGTTTTCAAGTACTAAGGGTTAATAATTTAGCAAAGCTATAGAATCTCGTTTGAGATGCAATATCAATGAGCACGTGTACCTTTTCAAGGTACCACTCATTATATTGAATCTTGAATTGTCCATGTTGGACAGTTTGGGAAAAACATTTTCTTCACAATTTAACGGTTATTCTTTGGATTCTCGTATCTTATACTAGACTGAATTTTGGTATGTTATATTTCTTGTTGTTCTCCGGGTGCATATTTGAACGTGGTGGAATAATTGCATTCAATTCGTGTATACCCGAGACCAGTGAGAAATGCTGCTGAAATTTTGTCTGGTATAAGACATGAGAAATAAGGAATAACTGTTAACGGAGTGTTGAAAAGATTTGTTCTCGAATGGGTTAGGGCCATACCTTGTAATAAGAATTGGAGAACGATGGAGCTATGGGACTGATAATTCTAAGACATATTTTCCGATAGTATTTATTTTCTGCTTTACTCGGTCTTATAAAACGGCACAACCAATGTAATGTCCGAAAAAGGTGTTATAAAAATAAAACTATGAAAATAATTTATGAAAACACTTTATGAACTTGCTATAAGTTTTTTATTTTTACTTTACTTCAATAAACTTATTAAAGAAGTTTATAAAAAATTATTTTTAACTTATTTTGAAAAAATCTTATTAAATAAGTATCTAATTAAACTTTTTACGTAAGTGCCTAGATAAGCCCCCATGTTAATGTTTTGTTTAAATGCACTTTTAGCCCCAATGTTATTCAATTTGGTGAAATTGGTCCCCCTAATTATTATTTTTGATGATTTTAGTCCTCCGATTTATTCAATGTCGCAATAACGGTCTTTTCGTCATCTTTCCATCCAAAACTCGTTCTCCTTAGCCATCGACATCCTGTCACTTTGGCATCGCTGGCAGATGCATCTTGAAGGCCAGAAATTACGCCTTTGTCGCTTTCCTCCATGAACCTCCACCACGTCCTGCTATGGTCGGTGGATGCTCTCTTCGACCACAATATCGATCATGAATCGTGGAAGTTGGCCCTAAACTGAGAAGAAAGGTCAAAGAAAGACTGAAGAAAGGTTGGAAGGTTGAAGAAAGGTTGTGGAAACGTGGAGCCGTGGATGCAGAAGTTTCACAAATAAAATTTAATATTTTAATAAATTTATCATATTAATTTTTATTATTTAAATATAAAATCTCTCAACAAAATTATTTAAATATTTAAATATTAATTATTTTCACAATTCCTATTTCTAGCTAAGCAACTTTCGTTAGCTTTTGGATGGAAAGATGATAGAAGGACCATTATTGCAAAATTGAAAAACTGAAGGACTAAAATCGTTCAAAAGAAAAAGTAGGGGGACAAATTTTGTCAAATTGAAAATAAGAAGGACCAAAAGTATATTTTTAAGCCTAATATTTTAACAGTGCAGTTGGGCACCCTCAATACTAGGGTCGGTTTGGGTTGGGTTCAATAGGTTTTAAGATCCAACCCAGTCAAAGATGAGTGGTTGGTTTTGGTTTGCAAAAAAAAAAAAAAAAACTTGAAACAACTCAACCCACCACTCATGGGTTTGGTTGGGTGGGTCATTGGGTTTAAAAAAACACATATTTTCACTTTTGGGTCGTGTTAGATCGGATCCGTATGTTTGTCATGACAAAAAAGTGTCTGAAAATCACAAATAAACTTGTTTAAAACTTTAAATTACATCAACAAATTATGATAATATGATCTAAAAGTCTAAAAACCCAAACCATCAATTATCCACAACTAAAAAGAATATCACGTTATGTTGAATGGGTTTACAATTTTAAAACTCACTACCCAACTCATACTCTATGTGTCCTCTTTATTTGTACCAAACCCAACTCAATCACCCGACCCAACCCACAAAATAAGGGTTGAGTTGTGTCGGGTTGGTGAGCTGGTGGTTCTGCCCAAACCAATGGATATACCCCTGCTCAATACCCAAAATATTGACCCGAAAGAAACTGGTGCACCGGAAACCTGGTACTAGATTCATCCAAATTGCAAGTTTCCATTCTAATTTGAAGGTCGAAACAAAACTCGTCTCAGTCTCTGCTGAGGATTGAAAGAGTGAAGAGTGAGGGAGTAAATCGGTGATGGCGATGGAAGTGGAGCAGAATCTGCAATCAGGATTTCCCTACTGGAAACCGCTTCCTCGCAGGTTCGGACCCGACTCTCCTTTCTTCTCCCCAGGCAACCTCGAACGCGAACTACTTGCTAAACAGGTTTTCTTTTCTTTTCTTTCCCCCCTTTTCATTTTCCTAATTTCATTTTCATTTATTTCAATCTCATTTCCCAACTTTGTCTCACTTTGATTAGGATGTGTATGGCCATTGAGAATAACTCTTAAGATTATTATTAAAGAAAAAAATTAGCTTAAATACATAATGTTAGTTTAATAACATTTCTCTTTTTCAGGTATTGTAAAGATGGGTGAGGTTTTTGGCACTTCTATTCACATTCCCCCTTAACTAATCATAGTTTTACAAAATACTAAAATGAAAACTATGATTTGTTATTTAGAGTATTTTTTTAAACTGTGTTTGGTGCTAGAGTTGTATAAGGTGTTGTCTGTTTGGTTAATGTTTATGAATGCCTGAAGTGCTGAACAATGAAGTGGGAATTCTTACTTACCCTTTTGTATTTCAAAGGTTGCCCTGGAATTAACAGAAGAGAAGGAACAGCTTGAGAATTGGATACAAGAGGAAGGCAGGTAATGCATTCATGGTTTTGGTACTTACTTTTTACATATGTGAGCTCCAATTTATGATTAAAGCATTAAATGCTTGTATATGGTTTTCAAAAATTGGCTTTGAAGTTTGGTACCCTGCTGTTAGGTTGTAGTGTTGTACCTAGCTGATGCCTATTGGAAGCTGTTGAATTAGTAGCTTTTGAGAATTGAGAACGGTGCATGATGGATTTTGTCTGTTACTTGTAGTTCTCTAACCATAGTTTTCTGTTATTCTACTTGCTTCGCAGCAAAAATATCTTTTTTTCCATATAATTCTGGTTAATTTCCTCCAATTCCTCCTTATTGAAAAAACACAATATTTTTTGTGTTAAACTTTAGACCTTACTCTGTTGAAAAATATGCTCTTGTCCACTAAGATATTACTGATACTTTGATAGAATGGCTGTATGTGTGCCTGATTTTAAAGCTATCCATTTGTGCAGGGAAGTCTTTTGTCCCATTGTTGGTTGTGGAGCACGCTTGACTTCTGTGGAGGACTTCGAAAATCACTATAATGCAAGGCATACTGCATGTTGTTCAGTGTGTTCCAGAGTCTATCCAACATCACGTTTGCTCAGCATTCATGTATCTGAAGTGCATGATTCTTTCTTTCAGGCAAAAGTTGCACGTGGCTATGATGTGGTATATACACCTAAATTTGACTCATTGTGGTAGCATGAAATGATTCCTTTAGAATTGCATCTATCCTACTCTTTGTTTTATGTTGAAGGTGTAAGGCATTCAATCTGGCTTTTGTTTCTTTCAAGTTTTTTTAATAAAGTATCCTCCTTCTTCTTTCGTACACAAACTTAATCTTACAAATGTCAATAGGAAAGCTTCTTTTTGCATTTTGGCTCTTTTAAACTGTGAGTAGAAGATCTTTCTGCTTTGCATGCATTTTAGAAATTTTCTTGATTTTGTTCTTTATTCCTTGTTTGGAGATCATAGTTTAGCATGTTATTACTTTTGCTTCTGCATCCAAATGTTCAATTTTGCTTTTAGAAGACCATCTCATTAATATGATCCTTATATCTTTGTCGAACAGTATGAATGTTTAGTAGAAGGGTGCGGTTTGAAATTCAAAAGCTACAATAGTAGGCAGCAGCATCTAGTTGACAAACATAAATTCCCTACCTCATTTGAGTTTGACAAGAAGGCTCGTCCATCAAAGAAACAAAGGCTGAAGTCCCAACGCAAACAAGCTGTTCGTAAGGGGGATGCTTCAGAAATAATGGAAGTTGAAAATGCAGCCATTGATGACCTTGCTTCGGCTGTCTCCAAATTGAGCACTTCTGATTCCACTCCTTCATCTATCAGCTTTGGTCACCGCCCCAAAGGCTTCACATTTGTCCCTCGAGCTGTTCGGCATGGAAATGGGTCAAACTCTGCATCATCCTCAAAGAAGAGATAATAATAAACTTGCACTCAGACCAATCTGCATACTTGATTGTTACATAACCAATCTTCATATGTTGCTCCTTTATCAATCTCTCTGGATGTCTTCTTTACAATGGTTGAAGAAGTTGGTTCTGTCAGAATTTTGAAAGATCAGAAGAGTAGACTCATGCTGGAGGATGCAATAGCATACATTATTTTGTCTTGATCTCTAGCTACATTATGTCTTTGTTTTGCTTGGGGCTATAAGCATGTAAGTGGTTGCCTACATAGCCAGTGTGCCCATGCAAATTATGCCTCATGATTTGGAAACTGCTAGCTTCTGGTTGGTCTGATATTGTTAACTTTTCACTTCTTTACTTAATAGCCACTTTGTGATTAGAGTTGACACTTTAAAGATATCTCTTGACACTGTTTCAGCTTGTCATATGTTTGTCTTGGCGAGTAATATTTATCAAGCTTGCAAATGCTACCGGTAAGTATGTTTTGAAGTGTTAGCACTCCCTCAATTACACCTTAATAGTGTTAGTATAAACTTTTGCCGCAAATCTCGCTTATGTAAAACCGCAGATCCATATTCCGTGAGTTTATCACTCTGGGAAATGGAGTAAACAAGAAGATTATTCATGACACAGTAAAAGTAAATAAAACAAAAATTGTTACTAGCTTTTGGACCTAAAGAAAAAGGGGAAGGAATAATCTTTCGCAAACACATGACTCGAGTAGAATCTAAACAAAAAATAAAAAATGCCTTTAAAAGGTATTAAATAGTTACACGATGAAAATTAGATATTAGATAATCTTGAATAAGTGAGGGCTAACTTTTTTATTTTTTTTAAATATTAGGGCCAACCTATTAAAAAGAAAAATAAAAAGGTTGAAGAAATTAAAATGAATATTGTACATTCATAATTATTAAATAAAAATTAAATTTATACATATTGAACTAGAGGGAGAGAAGAAAGATATGTTAGCCTTCATCAAAAAAAAAAAAGATATGCTAGCCAGAGCTTCATGCTCACTTCACTTATTCACCAGATTCCAAAGCATGCAAAACAGCCTATCCAAGAACTAGTGCACAAAAGAGGCATCAGGAGTAGCTATGTTCACATGGTTCCGTCTAAGTTGCACCAGCAAAAATGCTGGTGCAACCTTGTTCCTTATTGACCATCCAATGAGATGTTTTTACTTGACACATCAGCATAAGTGGTCAACTAAATATAATACTTGTATTTTCCTGTATTTTTATTTTTCTCGTTATCACATTTTTAGTTACAGAAATAAATGATTTATGTTTGCATCTCAACCCTTCTCCCTCACTGCCTCCACCCCCACCACACCTCCATTCCAACCGCCGGCGTCACAGGTCGCCGTCCGCCACCCATGAGGAACTGTGGCTTCGACGTCGTACTCGAAAGGGTTAGATCCGGAACGGCATCGCCGCTGTTCGAGGTGGATATGCGGTGGAGGCCGGAACCGGATGGCGGTGCGCGGCGGCTGAGCCGTCTTCATGGAGGAGATCTGGTGGCGATGAGACGGATGAGAGGAAACAAAATGAGATCTGAAAAAAAAAAAACTATTTAATAGGCGACGAGGCCTTGGTGCATGGAAAGGAATGTGCCGGTGGCGGTGGCGGTGCCGGCGACGATGGAGTTCTGGGGATCCTCGTTTTCGCGAGCGTGGACCATGGTGCAATCGAAGGTGAAGAGGTCGCCCACTGTCTAAAGGCCACCCACTAGATCTGCAACCATTGTTAAAGGTGCTGGAAATAAAATGGGTCGAGATTTGGGAAGGAGATAGAAAATTATGAATTTATTCTTTTTGGTTTTATATATATATATATATATATATATATATATATATAAAAGTATAAGTATAACGGTACAAACCAAGTAGCATTACATTTTGACCAAGTTAAAAATAAAGTAAAAATAAAATCCAAGCTGGCATTTTTATTGGTGTAAAATGGTTGGTCAAACTGATATATCGATTGCACCAATTGATCGCCTGTGCAAGGTGGAAGCCACCTGTTCACATATTAGTATTAAACAACTTAAAGGTGACAATGTCTAGATCAAGCTAATTTTGGAAACACCAATGAGTCAACTGTATCAGGAACTGCCACGTCTAGCTTCACCCACTACAACATCGCTCTTCATCTTCATGCATCTTGTCTCCATCACATTCATTCCTTCCATTCAACCACAACCTAATCAAATTAATCATTCATTCACTCATCGAACCACAGTACCCTATAACAAACACTACATAACAACATGCAACCCTGGATTTTCAAGTCATTCAACCCACCCCACAATCGAAGGGAAACTAAGAAAAAACACCCTCACAATCCCTACTCCGCCAATCCCCGCCTCCTCTCCGTCCTCATAGCCTCGGCCGCCGCCATCATCCTACTCATGTACTGCTTGCATCGGACGCTCCTGGACCCCAAAAAATTATGCTCCACCACATCCCCCGCCATTCCCTTCACCGCCGAAGCCGCCATCATCGCCTCGGAGCTCGACACCACCGCGAGCCCCCTCGTCGCCATCCTCCACTACGCGACGGCTCGTAAGGTTCCCCAGCAGTCCATAGGCGAGATCCGGAAACCCTACGACGTGCTCCAATACCTAGCGCCATGCAACTTCCTAGTCTTCGGAATAGGCCATGACTCGCTCATGTGGGACTCGTTCAATCCACGTGGCACCACGCTGTTCCTCGAGGAGGATCCCAAGTGGACCCTCTCTGCCCTCCAGCGATTCCCAATCCTACGCGCTCAAACGGTGAGTTACTCCACGCGCGTCTCCGAATCCGACGTGCTCTTGTCCTCCTACAAGAAGGATTGCTGGGGAGGTGCCGCGGTGGCCGACGGCCACCTTCTCAAGGGAAACTGGAGATGCCCACTGGCATTGAGCGAGTTGCCGGATGAGGTTTACGACCGCGATTGGGACGTGATCATGATTGATGGGCCGAAAGGGTACTTTGCGAAGGCACCGGGAAGGATGGCGGTGATATATTCAGCCGCGGTGATGGCGCGTGGGAGGAAAAGGTCGGGTGTGACACACGTGTTTCTTCATGACGTGGATAGGAAGATTGAGCAGGAGTACGCTAAGGAGTTTTTGTGCATGAAATACAGGGTTGGTGCCATTAGGAAGCTTTGGCACTTTGTTATCCCACCTGTATTTGATGTTAGTGATACGACTCAAGGATTTTGTTAGATGACAATGCTAAGCAACAATATTGTATTAGGAAAAGTTGTATATTTATTTATTTATTTCAACAGATTTTGTTTTTGTATGGATTCCTTGACATGGTTAGTAAGATTTTAGTTCCAGAGTTAAGACTATTGTTTATTTATATCTAGAATAAAAGGTTCAATTTCGTCTCTAAAAAATATCACGAATATATTTTTGGTATCTGAAATAAATAAATTTACAGCTTGATTTCTCAAATTTATAAATACGGGACATGCAGTTGGTCCCTCCTTCCAATTTAAATGCTGGTTTATATACTTGCCTACATATCTCCCCAAGCATTAGACATGGCAACGGGGTGGGGGTGATTTTTGCCTTCCCCAGCCCCGCCCCCGAAACCCTTAAAATTCCCCGACCCTCACTGGGTGTGGGAAATTCGCCCCCACCCCCGATGGGGGTCGGGTTTCCCCGCCCCCTGTTACAGTTATGCAAGTCATTTTTTGTAGTATTTTTTTTTTATCATTTTGAAGATGTGATAAAAATTTTAATTACAACACTTTTTTAAAGAAAATATTAAAAAATATAAATTGAAACAATAAGAACAATGATACAAAACCATAGTTTGATTTCAAAGTTGGTTTGTATTTGTGGAACTTATTTTCATATGTCCAGTTTTCAAAATACAAGGATTAAAGAACCAATTAATGATAAAACATTTGAAAATTGAAAATAATTTTAACAAAAAAATGAAAAAAAATAAGAAAAAAAAATTCTTTTACCCTAATCTTCTGAAGTTGCTAGAACTAATTAGAGGGGGAGGGAGTGACGGCTGTAAGAAAAAGAGAAAGAAAGAAAGGGATAGAGAGACAGGGCGAGAGAAGGGTAGAGATGGTGGCCTCCTGGCCACCGGCGGATAGGCGCCGCAGAGGAGGGGGCACACATGGCGGCGGAATGAGGAGGAGAAGCAGTTTGTGGCCTTTGTAGTGGCGGCCACACAGATCTGCGAACGGTGGAGGGAAGAGAGAGGCTGCGAGGCAGATGCGCAGGAGCTCGCGCCGTCTCGCGACGACAGAGAGTGAGGGAGATGGGAGATGAGAAATGACTTGCAGCTGGTATGGTGTGAGCGCTTCCAGCGAAGACTGCGTGAGGGTGAGGCCAAAAAACCCTACGTAAGCAACTATTTATATAAAAGTAAGGGCATTATAGTCATTTTAGGCGACCGGGGCGGGTTCGGGGTGGGTATCAACATCCCCATCCCCGCCCCCGCTTATGAGAATCGGGTTTTCCTTGAACCAGAGCCTGAACCTAGTAAAAGCGAGGTTTCCCCATTAAAATCGGGGCGGGTTCGGGTGGGTACCCACGGATTCGGATTTGCTTGCCATGCCTACCAAGCATCATGTCTGGCTCTTTGATAGTTCCGTATAGCTTATGACAGATTTTCACCATGGAAAACAAAGAAAAGTGAACCTAGCACATAAGCTTGAAAAATTGAGCATAGTTTCTTGTGCAATTTTAAAACCCATGTACTTGAAAATTTGAGCATGTTTTTCATTTTTCATTTGTTTTTTACGGTGGAAATTATTCACATGTTATACAGGACCACCATTTGATCAAGTAGGATGGTTAACGAGACACATAAGTATATAAGTAAATGGATTTGGAATTCGATTGTAAATTTGAGACCAAATTAAATTATTAATTTATTTTTTTTCATGGACCAAATTAAATGATTTTTTTAGGGACGACTTTAGTCTTATATATATGATATTTAAATTTAAATTTGTATAAAATATATGATAGTATTCCCACACTTATGTTAGAAATGATATCTCATGCACGTATAAAAAAAAATCTTCTAATGAAACTATTTAAGAAATAATATCATGTCTTTTTTATCCATAATTTTCTGCAAAGTGCAAAATAACCTCATTTGTTTGCAATAATAACATAAATTGGTGATGTATCTGTACTGTATTCATATTTGATATTGACATTAGTGTGATGTTGACATCTTGTTGCTTTTATAGTTTTCGCATATTTGTATTTAATTTATTTTCTTATATGTACCACACTCAAAATATTACTCAAATATCCAAAATATAGAGAGGATGAGAGAGAACCCTTTCACAAAACTGGCTAACTGAAAAGGAAAAGGATAGTTGAAGGTAAGAAAGAAAACAAACTTACAAAGAAAGTCGGATAATACTATTCTACTATATAGGTAGAATTTAATTTCTATGAACTGTTAGTGTAAAGAGTGTAAAGATTTTTATACTGACAACCAATCAAAAATCACGAAATTGATAACTTTTAAGGTGATTAGAATAAGAATCAAATATTTATAATGATGTATCAATTCTGATTGATTAACAATATTAAAAAACTTTACACTGTCAATATATAACAATTATATATATATATATATATATATATATATATATATATATATATATATTCCGAATGCCTAACAAAATCCCTAACTTTACCCCATTTTAATTGTGACACATGTCCTTCTTGAGGGCAGATTTGTCCTTCTTCAATTTCCAACACAGGTCTACTGTCTACATGAGAAATTGCCATGATTAAAAAAAGCACTTTCCCTTTCTTGTCACCTGATTCAAAAAGATTTACTCTTTGTCCCAACATTCAAGTGTGGTTGAATGAGGTGTTTGATTAATTTGATTGCACATGAGGTATATGATTGAGCTGATTGTTCTTTAGTTTTGTTCTTATCTTTGTAATGCCTAAACTAGCATGGATATTTGGACTGAAATCCATGAGTACTAACCTTCCTCTCCAAAGTCCTTGGTGAATCTCTCATGCGCGTCAAGGTCACCTTTAATGTATAGTAAGCCTTTGAGATTTAATGTCAGTTTTATTGGCTATTGAGCAGTTTTTAGCATATTTGTAGAAGTTGACAAAATTCTTATACCAAATAAGCAAGCATTGTTCAAATTGACAAAATTCTTTAGACAAAATAAGCAAGCATTGTTAAGTTATTATTATAAAGTCCAAATATGAAGTCATAGTTCAATATTAAAACTGATGTATATATCTTCGTAGAAGATGATAGTGCATGTATATTGATTGTTCCCTGATGTGGCTTATAAATGAGCATCCAACATACCCCATCACATTCAGTAATTAGTTAATTGCATTTTGCAGAAGTTCCTGTCTTGCTTCTTTAAAAGAAACAAATAAAAACCTCCAAAATTGGGGGTTTAGATTTTCCTCCACTTCTTCAATAGTTTTCCAAAGAAGGGAGTGATTTGTCTTTGTACTAAAATTGGGGGTTTAGATCTTTCTCCATGATTAAGTTTTTGGAAATTATTGGATTAAATCATATTGGTTATAAGTGACAAATAACATTATCAGATTTCATTTCTTAATTAATAGGAAGAGAGCAAAAACGCCTCACTTTAACATGCTAGCAGGAAGTAGCGATTAAACTTCAGCATCAAGTGTCTTCGTACGTCCACCGTCACATGTGGTTGTTGTGTTAGTTCATGGTTGTCTGATTTTTCTCTCCTTTATGAGAAGTGAGTGTCATTCTCTCCTCTGTGAGAAGTGAGTGTCTTTTCCTTGAGGTTCAATCATGTTCCCTATTGGGTCTATGGTGGAGGAAGAGGTTGTAGGCGGCTGAGACAGGAGAATGGGGAGGAGGTGCTTTCAGAGAATCCGCCGTCAGTTGAGGATCAGGTGAGGTGCGATGATCTCGGCAGGAGTTGGACGGTACAGAGGAAGGAGGTCAATCAAGTGGAGTAAATGTTGATCCTGAAATTTTGAATGACATTAACATCCAGGGGCGTAACGTACGGGATTCTCTCCCAAGGCAGCGTGCACTCATAATATGCCAGCCATGGGACGTTCAAATATGGTAGGGACATTAATAACATGGAATCATTATTGCCTCATGTAAATTCCACTTATGATGAAAGAGAAACCGACTTGGATGATCGGGGGTGGAGAAAAAAGGAAGAGGGGTGTAAGCAGTGGAGGTGCGCAGCAGTTGAGCATAGAGGGAGGTGATGGCAGCAGATCATTTTTTTTTGTGGGTCCTGGTTATCAAGCCCACTAGGACCAATGATTGTTCTTAACTGGAACTGTCGGGGATTGGGTCACCCGAGAGCAGTTCCTTCTCTTCGAGACCTAGTTCGGTGTCATAAACCGGACATTATTTTCCTTTGTGAAACTTTATGTAATGAAAATAAGGTGCAGGAGGTTAGGCGTTTGTTGGGTTTTGATGCTTGTTTTGTGGTGGATAGGCAGGGTAGAAGTGGAGGTTTGGCTTCTTTGGAGGAACAATAGTATTTGTGAAGTTCTGAATTACTCACAAAATTTTATTAATGTTGTTGTTACGGAGGATTCGCGGGAACCATGGAGGTTGACGGGTTTTTGTGGCATTCCTCAGAGGGAGCATAGAAGAGAATCTTGGAATATCTTGAGGACATTGGCATCTCAATCCACCCTACCTTGGTGTATTGTAGGTGATTTTAATGATCTTATTTCAAATGATGAGAAGAGAGGAAGGGTGGAGCATCCTAATTGGTTATTAAATGGCTTTCGACAACCTATTTCAGATTGTGGGTTGATAGATTTACCTATGCAAGGTCATACTTTTACTTGGTGGAGGCGTTTAGGCATGGATCATGCTGTTGAACAAAAGCTTGATAGAGCCATGGTGACTAGTATGTGGATGAATCTTTTCCCTAATAACAGCTTGCACAATTTATTAGTAGGTACCTCGGATCATTCCCCTCTTTTACTTGCTACAGAAAATAATTGCTATGTGTTAAAAAAGAAACAATTTAAATTTGAGAACTCTTGGTTGGTAGAACCTGAATTAGATGCTGTGGTTGAAGAGGGATGGATGAAAAATGCTGAAGATCCTATCATGTTGAAATTAAAGTCTTGTACTGAAGAGCTGGATGTTTGGGGAAGGAACCTTAGGAGAAGATATAAGGAAGATATTGATAAATGTAAGAGGCACATGGACGAATTGCGTGAAGTTGGAATTGATGATGGTGGGAGTGAATTTTTGTTCATGCGGGAGAGGCTTGCTACTTTACTTTTTCAGGAAGAGACTTTTTGGCGTCAAAGGGCCAAAGTTTTGTGGATGAGAGACGATGATATGAACTCTAAATTTTTTCACGTGGCTGCCTCTTCTAGGAAACAATTAAACAAAATTACCAAGTTACAAAAAAATGATCTCACATGCGCTAAAACACAAGAAGAAATATGTGCAAGCTTTACTTTGAGGAATTATTCACTACCAGTGGGGGAGACTTTTTGCTAGTCATCAATGCCGTGGGGCAAAAAGTTGAAGATCAGGATAATTTATTTTTAACAGCTCCTTCTGAAGATTCTGAGTTTAAAGAGGCAGCTTTTCAGATGCACCCAGACAAAGCCCCGGGACCTGATGGTTTGAACCCAGCATTTTATAGGAGATTTTGGTCTTTATGTGGGAGAGACATTTCTCAAGCATGTAGGCGTTGGCTCAACGAAGGCATTCTTCTAAGTTCCCTAGGAGAAACGAACATTGTTTTAATTCCTAAATGTGAGTCTCCATCCTCTATGAAAGATTTAAGACCAATATCTTTATATAATGTTGTGTACAAAATTTTAGCTAAAGCACTTGCTAATAAATTGCAAAAAATTCTTCATAAGTGTATTTTTGAGGAGCGAGCACTAGTGCAATAAGTGCTTTTTACGTCAGTTAAAATTGATTTTTTACGTCAGAATACTGACTGACGTAAATACAGCTGACGTTAAAAGTTAAACTTTTAACGTCAGTTGAGAACTGACGTTAAATATAACACTATTAACGTCGGTTCTTTAACACAACTGACGTTAATTTTGTCAAAATTAACGTCAGTTCTTTAAAAAAACTGACGTTAATTTTGTTAAAACTAACGTCAATTGTTATCAAGAACTGACGTTAAATGTCTTAATGTTAACGTCAGTTGTAATAAACAACTGACGTTAATAGTGTACTGTATATTTTATAAAATACTATTAACGTCAGTTGTATGATAAAACTGACGTTAATAGTATTTTTTTTTTAAATTCAATTTTAAAATATCACTCCCCTCAGCCATCCCTGCATTCAGTAAATATCCCAGTAACACAGAATATCACACACATTACAGAATTGCAAAGGAAAAATGGAACAATGATCCATATGTATTCAGAAACAATATATATTTATTAACATAGGTTATAACTCAAAATAAATACATAAATATAAATAAAAATAAATGTATACTAAGTTTAAACTACCTATATCAATATCCCTTCGTGATGATCATCACGAGTGGCATGTACATCGTCCACCTGTATCTCCTCGATTATAGTAGGCATGTTTGTTGAAAAAGAAGGAGTCTCAAGAATATCAAGATTTAAATCTTCATTTTCATCACTACCATTATACATACTTTTTCCTTGGAGAACCACGGACAACCTTTTGTTAGAAGGATCAGTGATGTAGAACACTTGTTTTGCTTGGGAAGCCATTATGAAAGGCTCATTTATATGACCTAACTTGTTGAGGTCTACCAATGTGAACCCCAATTCGTCGGTTTGTACACCACCGTTACTATCAACCCACTTACATTTAAATACCGACACCGTAAGCTTAGTGTAATCGAGCACCCAAATATCTTCAATATATCCAAAGTAAGGTCTCGATCTTTATAACGGGTTTTGTGTCCTTTGCACTAGAGAAGTGCATTGCTTCGGCCACGATCATAACCCCACTATTTTGCATGGTACTCTTGTTATCTTGTTCCTTTGTATAAAAGGAAAAGTTATTTATGTCGTATCCGCTCCAACATATGACGTTGAAGTTAGGCCCACGTGCTAGCCATTTTACGTCATCAGAAGCAGTACTACCATCCTTAAGCATTTCTTCCTTGAACCATGGTAAGAAAGTCTTGTTATGCTTGTTCAACAACCACCTTTCGCTCATTCGAGGGTTTTCTTGATTGACTATTCTTTTATGTTCAAATAAGAAAGGATGAACACATTCGATGTTGTTCAATACATACAAATGTGCTTGAAGCACTTCCTCCCGATCCTTCCTATTGATTCTTAAGCCATGTGTACCCTTACCTTGACATCCTATCTCATCATGCCGAGGCTTAGGAACCCCTATAGGATCCGTGTTATGAAGGTAGTCCGAACAAAACTCAATAGCTTCTTCTGCAACATACCTTTGAACAATAGATGCTTCCGGACGATGATGATTCTTCACGTACCCTTTCAAGATCTTCATGTAGCGCTCAACTGGGTACATCCATCTTAGAAAAACCGGCCCACATAATCTAATCTCCCTCACCAAATGAACAAGTAAGTGAACCATTATGTCGAAAAAGGAAGGAGGAAAATACATCTCCAATTGGCACAAGATTGTAGTAGCCTCAACTTCCAAGTCATCCAACATACGGGGGTCAACGACTTTGCTACATATAGAATTGAAGAATGAGCACAACCGAGTAATGGCATGTCTCACATTTTTTGTAGCAATACCACGAATAGCAACGGGCAGAAGTTGTTGCATCAAGATGTGACAATCATGAGACTTCAAGCCAACCAATTTAAGATCACTAGAGACAAGCCTCTTCATATTTGAAGAGTAACCATGTGGAACTTTGATGCCCTGAAGACACCCGCAGAAACTTTGTCTCTTTTTTTTTTGACAAAGTATGACATGCTGGCAGCAAATAAGTCCGCTTACCATCCTCAACAACTGGAGCTAACTGCTCTCGTATACCCATAGCAACGAGGTCGAGATGAGCATTCACACCATACTTTGTCTTGCCCTGAATGTTGAGAAGCATCCCGATCACACTATCACACACATTTTTCTCCACATGCATCACATCAATGCAGTGTCTGACATCAAGCTTTCGCCAGTACGGAAGATCAAAGAATATCGACCTCTTCTTCCATATGTTTTTCTCAGCAGCTTTACCTTTCTTTTTGGACTTGCCGAATATAACATCGATGTCCTTTACCCTCTGATAAACCTGCTGTCCAATTAAGGCCGCCGGCGCTTCTTCTGTCTCTTGGCATCCATTAAAAGCTTTTTTCATCTTACGATATGGGTGATCACGTCTAAGAAATCTCCGATGCCCAAGGTAAACCGTCTTCTTTCCATGATGCAACTGAGTGTAGCATGAGCCTTCTTCACATATAGGGCATGCTTTATGCCCCTTGACACTTTGTGCCGGACAAGTTCTGTATATCTTTGGAAAGTCGTTGATGGTGCAAAATAACATGGCACGAAGCTTGAAAGTCTCATGAGAATACCCATCAACTACATCAACACCTTCCACCCACAGCGTTTTCAAGTCTTCAATCAAGGGACCTAGATAAACATCTAAGTCATTTCCCGGTTGCTTTGGGCCCGAAATCATCATAGACAACATCATGTATTTGCGCTTCATGCACAACCAAGGGGGCATGTTGTAAATTACCAACAGAACAGGTCATGAACTATGAATACTACTCATGTTACCATAAGGATTCATTCCATCCGTAGCAAGTCCAAGCCTTAGGTTTCTTGGCTCATCGGCAAATCCCGGAAACATAGTATCGATATTCTTCCATTGAATAGAATCAGCAGGATGACGAACCTTTCCATCACGTTTCCTCTCATCATTATGCCATCTAAGATTCTTCGCATCTTTCGCATTGGCAAACAATCGCTTGAACCTTGGAATTATTGGAAGATACCACAACACCTTCGCAGGAGGACCCTTTTTTCTCACATCATCAAGATCATCATCATCATCATCATCACCACCCTTCACTTTGTATCGTGATAACCCACATTTGGGGCAATCGTGATTGTCTTCATGAACACCGGTGTACAATATGCAATCATTGGGGCATGCGTGTATCTTCTTATACTCCATACCCATAGGACACAATACCTTCTTGGCCTCATAGTTACGGTCAGGCAATGTGTTGTCCTCTGGAAGCAAGTCTTTCAACACTTCAAGCAATTCCGTGAAGCTTTTATCGGTCCAACCATTTCTCGCCTTCACACAAACCAATTTTAGCACCGCCGACAACCGTGTATGAGTAGTACACCCTGGATATAAAGGCTTATCCGCATCACCGCACAACCTATCATACACATGAGCTCGATGAAAAGATTCTTGTCCAATATCACGGATCATGTCCTCTACTCGATCATCCTCCATATCTACGTCGACGTCCTCACTTTGGGAGACACTCGCCGTACTACTCAACAACACATCACCATGCCATATCCATCTTGTATAACTCAAGCAAATCCCTTCACAAATCAAATGAGTACGTATATCCTTCACCGTACATTTCCTCGTATTCAAACACTTGACACAAGGACAACAGAACATTCCATTACTATTAGGAACATTCCTTTGAGCAAATTCTATAAATTCTCCCACCCCTTTCAAATACTCAACACTAGTACGCTTACAAACCATCCAACTACGATCCATAACTAGATAGGTCCTGTAGACATACAAAACATATATCCAATATAAGGACAATACGGGAGATTGAAAACTATAGTTTTTGAAGATTGCCAAGCACTGGTCACGATCTTGGAGTGATGTCCATCACGACCGTAACGTGCCAACTGAACCAGACCATGCCATCACGGGCGCGGGCTGATCACGGCCTAGCCGTGATGAGCATCACGGCCGTGACAGATCAACCAACAGAGCAACAAGCACTCAAAACCAAAAATAGAGACGTACATTCCAAACAACTCAAACTCATGGTTTCAAGTTTCAACTAATGAGACTACAGTTTCAACATACACTCAAAACCAAAAATACAAAAATGTGCCCTAAATACTCACCAGAAATAGGTGCTTGCGTGGTGGTTGGGAGGAATCGCTCGAGTGGTGGCCAACGTTTGATGTGGTTACTGGGAGCAGAGGGACAAGGAGAGTTAGTGCGCGGGAAGGGGAAAGAGAGATGTCAAGTTATTGCAAAGAATGAATGGAAAGACAGAGTTAGAGTTAATAGTGTACCTCACGGTGGTGGCGAAGAAGCCCTCGCGGTGGTTGCGGTGGAGATGAGCTCGCGATTAGGGTTCTGTGCTAGGTGAGAGTGAGAGTGAGGGTTGAGAGTGATCTAGGGTTGAGCGTGATGAAAATATAAAAGAGACGTACGTACAGAGCGAAGTGCAGAAGGCGCGCGGGTGTAAATGTTATAATCAAAAAGTAAAAAATAAAACAACATTTAACGTCAGTTTTATTAAACAACTGACGTTAAAAGTAATTGTTTAACGTCAGTTGTATCAAACAACTGACGTTAAATATTAATATTTTTTTAAAAAAATACTTTTAACCTCGGTTGTTGAATTCAACGGCGTTAAAAGTGTTGTGTAAAAATCATTCTCTATATAAAGTACCATTATTCCGTATCGATCTGTATCTGCCTCTTCTTTCCCTCTATATTTCTATTCCTTCACAAAATGGCTCAAAACCTGTGTGTTAAGAGTGACAACAGGGTATATAGGGACATAGGATTATTTACGTCAGCTATTTATTTAACTGAAGTAAAAATCACACTTTTAACGTCAATTGTATAAACAACTGACGTTAAAAATAAATACTTTTTATTTTAAAACACTTTTAACGTCAGTTTTATTCAACAACTGACGTTAAAAGTGTATAAGTTTCTGCAAAATTAAAGCATTCATTCCTTTGACTACTCTGATACTAAATTACCCATTATTGCTGTGCTACTTACCCATGCACATTGTAACCTATAATCCTCTTTATGAGCACTAAGTTTATACCTAGCTAGACTTAAAGGTCTATTTCTTCCTATTCCTTCGGGTGTTTTCTTTTCTGCACGTTTATAATATATGATTGCCAACTCCCAATGCGCCTTGGAACCTAATGCTCTTAATGATCAATTTAATTTTTTAGCAACTTACGACGCCTAGTAACTTCATCCCCTACTCCTATAAATAGCTTCCTTCCTTCCTTTAATTTTTCTGCTTCACAATATGGCTCAGCCATGGAGATTAACTTCATCACTCTTTCTTCCTATACCTAGACTTAAAGGTCTCTGTCTTAATGGTCAAACAACTTCTGAGTTCGAGTAAATCACATTACATGGGTGATAAGGGTGTGTAAATCGCATTATGTGAATTGTACACACCATCATCCTTCTGGAGAATCAGCAGCTACAATTCCAAAACCTCAGCTTTGGAACCAAGTGGCTGTTCCAAGAATATTGCTGAAACAGATCGAGTGCACCCTTCACTCTGCTTTGGCTCCAAATTTACTGTGG
Organism: Sophora flavescens; assembly: GCA_030762895.1. NCBI lineage: Eukaryota > Viridiplantae > Streptophyta > Magnoliopsida > Fabales > Fabaceae > Sophora > Sophora flavescens. The sequence goes on along the minus strand of CM061066.1, from coordinate 108,177,332 downwards.
ATTCAGATGGAGCATCAAGGACTTCAAGTAAGGGAGGAGATGCATTCAATATTGGAGTTTACGAGAGACAGGGCGAGAAGAAAATGATGTTGAAGCATAAACTTTTTTATATTTTAGTGCTATCTTGCGGAAATTTTTTATCTTTTAATCATGTAATTGTAACTTATGAATCGCTTCAATGAGATACAATTTGATTATACATATATAACTTGTTTTATGTTAAGTGTTTATTTATTTTAATTTGCACAAGAATTTGTTTACTAATTCAAGCTAATTAATTAAGATTAAAAATAAACTTTTTTAAAAAAAAGATTAGAAATAAACTGCACTATATATGGAGTGATGATCTGCGTTAAGAGTGACAACAGGGAGATGACAACGAAAGAAAGATAGGAATGAGTTGATTATTTACGTCAGTTATTTATTTAACTGAAGTAAAAATCACACTTCTAACGTCAGTTTTATAAACAACTGACATTAAAAGTGTTAATAAACACTAGACGTCAGTTCATTAAACAACTGACGCAAATAGTGATTTAATATTTACAAAACTGCCACCGCCTCATTTTTAACGTCAAACATATGGTCAAATGACGTAAAACGTTCCCGTATATTACATTATTTCCACTAGTGAAGCAGGTTTTGTGTCAGGTAGATCTATTGTTGATAATGTTTTGATTGCATCTGAAATAATTCACCATCTGAGATGCAAGACAGGTGGTAAGAGAGGTGAAGCAGCTCTGAAAATTGATATTAGTAAAGCCTATGACGGGGTGGAATGGAATTATCTGATAGCTATTTTGGAGAGAATGGGTTTTTCTAGCCAATGGATTGCCTGGATGAAGATGTGTGTGACTATGGTAAATTATTCCATTCTTATGAATGATGATAGAGTTGGTATCATTTATCCTGCTATGGGTCTCAGGCAAGGGGATCCTCTCTCCCCTTATCTCTTTATTCTGTGTGATGAAGGCTTAACTGCATTAATTAAACAGGCAGAGAGTAGAGGAGTTATTCATGGTGTGAGGATCTGCAAGAGAGATCCAATTATTATCCATCAGTTGTTCGTAGATGATAGCTTTCTATTTTTCAAAGCTGAGGAAAATGAAGCAGTTGCCATGAAGGGAATTCTCAACACTTATGCAAATGCCTCTGGTCAATTTATCAATATGTAGAAGTCAGAAATTTATTTCAGCAGGAATGTTGAGGAGACTAAAAGAAACACCATTTCAAATGTCTGGAGGTTGCTATTTGTATGGGCACGGGTAAATATCTTGGTCTTCCCTTTATGATAGGAAGAAGTAAAAAATCTATTTTTAATTATATTAAAGAGAGGGTGTGGAGGAGAATTTCTAGTTGGAGTAGCAAGATGTTGTCTCAAGCTGGTAGAGAAGTTTTAATTAAATCTGTTGCTTGAGACACCCCGATGTGCCCCATCGTATTATTACATTAAAACATTAATATTTATTTACTTAATCGTGTGCTTACTGTTGAAAATACGTAAAAATTAAAACTTAATTAATAATCATATAACTTCTACGAATATAAAACACACCAAAGTTGTAATATATAAATACACACATGTTTATTTATTACAATACCAAAACACTGTTGAGGGTACCCTCTCAGTAGGATCCCTCACAGGCATAAACTTCACTACAGACATACTTAGCTGAATTATAAATACTCTTTAGACATAGTGGCCATAATGTCTATACTCTAATCGCCTTGAATCACAGCTCGACCTCCAGCATCTAGTTCGTAAGGAGTTCCATCTTACTCCTCAGCAATTGGTTCCTCCATCGGGTCTTCTCGTACGATCACATCAGAAATAAAATACAACACGCAAAAAGATATAGGGAATAAGAAACAGTTCTATCATCAAAAAGCGGAAAAGAGTAATAGTAAATTATACAATAACTGTCACAGACAATCAACATACATTACTAACAAATCATCCTCAAAATAATGTATCATCCTCTACCCTCAGCTCATGTAGTCTAAACACTTATACTATCATAACTGTCTCTATTCCTTTCACATTCGTTAGTAGTCCATGGCAGTCTGATGCAAAGAACTCAGCATAGTACACTTCTATCTTTTGATAGGATAAGACTCAACATAGTGCCCTTCTATCTTTCGACCAGATAGGATCCGGTATAGTGCTCTTCTATCTTGTGATAGGATAGGATTCAGTTTAGTGCTCTTCTATCTTTTGATAGGTTAGAATCTCAATATAGTGCACTTCTATCTTTTGATAGGATAAATCAGATCGATGTGTCATGGACTGAAAAAGTATTTGCATCAAAGCCTCTATATGAATCTCACTATCTCAAATCAATAACAACCTTGTACCTCAAGCTCCCATCATAACCTCAACTCGCATTCTATGTCACATCTCATCCATTAGATAACTTAATAAGCTAGGCACCTCACTAGTGGAAAATATACATTAGACGGTAAAGGTTTACGTCAGTTAACCAAAAGCTAGACGTTAAAAAGGAGGCGGTGGCAGTTTTGTAAATATCAGAGTTCATTAATTCAATTTTAACGTCAGTTGTTTTAAGGACTGACGTTAAAAGTGAAGTGACTCACTTTTAACGTCAGTTCAATAAAAAACTGATGTTAACATCGAAGATTTTAACGTCAGTTCTATAAAGAACTGACGTTAAAAGTAAGTCACTTCACTTTTAACGTCAGTCCTTACATCAACAGACGTTAAAGGTTATTTTAATAATTTTTTTTATCTAGTATACGATCCCTTCCACATTGCCTTCCTCAAATTTTCAGTTTCACATGAATTGCTTTGATGTTTTGTGTTTCTGTTTTGAAAACTATAAGTTGAATCAATAACCCAAACCGGATCTCATTCATGAAGTATGTCTAGATGATGTGATCGATGCGAAAGATTGAAAGGGTTTAAAATCCTATAAAAAGTTACATTGAAAGGGTTTAAAATCCTAAACATTAAAGCTACATCCCATCAGAGAGTTTTATGAAATATGCCAAAGGGAAAACTATACTCCGAAGACCTCAGAAAACTGGGGGGCATGAGAGAGCTCAAGAGAGAGGCAAAAACAGGTGCACTAGATCTGTTTCAAGCAAAGGCAGTGGTTCCAGAGACTTTCAAGACGGTCACTTGCTGCCAAAGCTGAGGCAAAGGCAGGTGCACTAGGATGAACAGCAATGTCATCAGTCTCTGGTGCACGTAAGTTAATTTTAATTTTATAACTTATTTATTTTTGGTATTTTTCCATTTAATAATTTATTTTAATTTCAATATATATATTATGTAATTAACATCCACACCTTTTCATATCTTAGGTATCTCCTCGTCTTCAGCTTGATAAGGGCGTTGCATTAGTTTACGGTTTCTTAGATCCGTCAATCCTTCTGCCCGAGTTCTTTGCTGGCGATGCATTGAGTAAATACTTAGGGAACTTGTTGGGAGACAATCCGAAAGAATTATATCTGGCTCCCTACTGTATGGATCGCCATTGGCAGTTGTTCGTACTTCACCCGTCTAGGCATACTGTCATATTCTTCTGCTCTCTCCACCATGATCCGCCACCGAAGGTGGTGGAAGCTGTAAATATGTAAGTAACTAATCTTAAATTTAATTTAAGTTTTAATATCAGTTGTTTTTAGTTTATTACACACATGATATATGAGTTTGTTAACTGATCGACATGATTATTTGTTTATGATAGCGCGCTAAAGGCGAGTAGCATAAGTTGCGCCAACGGGAGAAGTAGGACTTCTAAGGCTAAAGCAAATCCTGTATGGAACATCATCAAGGTTTGGTAGTTTATTTATCAAATAATTAATATTATAATTACTAATTTATGTGTATATTCAACTGACGTTGAAATTAATTTTATTGGTAGTCTCGATTTCAAACTGACAGTTGGTCGTGCGGCTATTATGTGATGCTTCATATGCTGAACATAGTCTCCGCATCTATTACGGATGGATGGAAGAAGGTAATATTTAAACAACTTGTTAAATTATATATTATAGTTTTGAAGATGACTTGCATTGATGTTATTGCTATTATTTGAACATGTCTAGGCATTTATCGACCAATCGCCTATTGAAGAAGATGAGTTAAGAGACTTGAGGATGCGCTTCGCTGAATTCTTCTTCAAGTATGCGGCTGAAAAAGGAATTGACAACATACCTCCGCACTACTTAGATAAATAGTTTTTTGTTAGACTTTAGAAACTAATTAATAACATGTATATATATATCCTTAGATAGTTTTGTTTTTTAGACATTGGAACTAAAATTTATTTATATATATACATGGGTTTTGGTTTTAAGTCCCCCCATTGTTCAATTTTCCTTTGCAATTCTATAATGTGTGTGATATTACGTATTCTTTGGGGTGAATGCAGGGATAGCTGAGGGGAGTGATATTTTAAAACTGAATTTAAAAAAAAAAAAAAACCTATTAACGTCAGTTGTATCAAACAACTGACGTTAATAGTATTCTATAAAATATACAATACACTATTAACGTCAGTTGTTTATTACAACTGACGTTAAAATTAAACCTTTAACGTCAGTTCTTTATAACAACTGACGTTAGTTTTAACAAAATCAACGTCCGTTGTATTAAAGAACTGACGTTAATAGTTTTAGTTTAACGTCAGTTGTTTAAAAAACCAACGTTAATTTTTACAAAATTAACGTCGGTTTTGTTAAGGAACTGACGTTAATAGTGTTATATTTAACGTCAGTTCTCAACTGACGTTAAAATATTAACTATTAACGTCAGTTGTATTTACGTCAGTCAGTATTCTGACGTAAAAAATCAATTTTAACTGACGTAAAAAGCACTTATTGCACTAGTGCCTCTAAGTCAATTCATTCTCTCACCCAAACAATCATCTCCCGAACAACATATATCCTTACTTAAAATCAACTAGGCATAGTATTAAAAACCAGGCAGATCATGCATCACACAATATCAGGAAATATTCAAATATCTCAATATCATATAAAGCAATTTATCACAACCAACACATAATAATCAAATCAAATAAATAACAAGGTCAGACTCTGTCACGGCCTGGCCGTGATAGCCATCACGGCCGTGATAGACAACAAACATCCTCAATATCATAAATATTCAAATACCGAAATAATACGTCACATGCAGATGGAATACCTCAACCAGTGCATCACATTAAATTTGATAACATAAAATCAAACATCCTCAAATACTTAAAATCAACTTAATGTCGATAAACCTACAATCCCCGAATCACCATTGGTTTTACAGAAAAGGTTTCCAATGGGATTTTGGTCTTGTCGATTACTCGACTACTAGTAGGGTTTAGGTCACCCTACACAATTATCATATAATCTACTACTTATCGATTCCGATGATAGGTTGATTCTTTTCCCCACCTGAGCTAGCACCGGAAACACGTACACGACGATCCTCGTTATCCTGCCACGAGTTAACACAACCACCTTCATCCAAACAACATAACTATAATTAATCAACTAACAACCATCTATGACACTTTAGGGCTAGGTTCGGCCAAGACTTAGAAAATAGGTTTAAAATTATCTTTTTAATACCATCTTTTGGATCCTAGTTACTAGAGTCATAACTAACATAGATTACTTATTACAAGACTAAAATTTGAAACAAAATCCTCTAACCTTTAGGGTTAGGGTTTTCGGCCAAGGGCTGACTTTTAGGGTTCAAAATCCTTAAAATTTCTAATCATGATTAAGTCATAGATTAATGGTCCTTGATTAACTTAATCATGGATTAGTGACTAAACAACTAAAGTTGAAACTCAAAACTTCCTAACTCTTTTATACAAGGATTCGGCCTCAACATGTTCATAGGGTTAGGGTTCTTAGTTTACTAAACTAACTTGGATTTATTAAGCATACATACTAATAGCTTGATTAACAAGATCATTAATGAAAACTATGAACAAAAACTCATCAAATCTCACCCATCTAGGGTTCGGCCAACATAGAGATTTTTGAGTAAAGATTTTCCTTTTAAGAAACTAACATGGATTAGAGTGTGTAGACATACATGCCATATAGAATACATGATCATACATGACAACACATGAACAAAACTCTACCAAACCTACTTTGATAGATTCGGCCAAGGCTTGGTTTTTAGGAAAGAAATTTTTTGATTACATCATGCTCTTGGATTTAGATAATATGCATGATATCAAGAAGATAGAAAGTAGTTTCATCATCATGAGATTTTTATAGAATTTATTATGACTTTTCAAAGTTCTAGATCTAGAAACTTAAAAGTGAGGAACATAGATGAAATAGACTTTGAATCATGAAAATTATTGAAGAACATAGACATGATTAAGGAAGAAGAATAGAATTCACCTATTGAAGATCAAAAACAAGTGAAGATTCAAGGACTTGCTTCACAAGGTGATGCTAAAAGACTTATAACTTAAGAGTTTTTGAAAGAAAGGCAATAGGAACCAAATGAAATGTGAGGGAGGGTATTTATAGACATGTGGGCTGCGCCACTTTGGAGGATTTAGGAGAAAGGAGGTGACTTTTCAAAGGATTAAAGTGCAAATAATTCTTAGGGACCATTTTGCAAAGATTCCAAAAGTATAAGGACTATTTTGCAAATTGTCAATAGATTGAAATGATGACCATGTGCCACATTAAATGTGGTCTTATATTGACTATTTTGGGCTGATTTTGGTCATGATATATTTTAAGAAAACCCTAGAACACTTGAGAAGATTTGAGAATGTTGTAGAAGAATGTAGAAGAATGTAGAATGGTGTGGAATGTAGTAGAAAATTCTAGAACAATCTTGGCTCATCCAAAAATGATGAGGGCAGCCTCTTCTCCCTCACGGTCTTGCGCATGGGCCTACTCAATTTGGGTTTGAATTCATTTTTGTGGGGCCCACTTAAAGATTTAAGCTTAAGCATGACATAGGAAACTTGTATAGTTTCAAATAGGCTTTATGGAATCAATCCATGAACTAGGAAATTTGGGCTTCATTGCCACGTCCATTAAGAGATTGGGAACAAGGATTCTAGCCCAATTCACTTGAAAAAATCTTAGAAACTAACTTAGGGACAAAAGGGTAATTTAACAGAAAGTTCAGGGACTTAAGCGTAAAATTCCTAAATTTTCACTCTAACCTTGTGGAACCTTCTAGACTTAAAAATATGATTCATCCCCTTGAATCATCTCAAAATCCTAAGATAAACCCTCTATCGGCTCTTAGAATCTACAAAATCCCTTCCGTCGTCTACCCGATTACGCGTTTCGCCCGAAAAAACAATTTATTTTATTTTTTTCTGAAATAAATCTAAAAATACCAAATTGTAGGAAATAAAATACTAAACTTAAGTCCTTCGTTCATGAATTAAAATTAGGTCTTTTGAGCAGTATTATTATACTGTCAATGGAATTCACGGGTCGGGTTTCGCCTGACTTTCCAACCTAAATTTTAATCGTAGCTTCCTACATTCAAGTAGGATTGAGTAGTAAACTTCGTTTATTTAAAATAATTTTTTAAAACTCAAATAAATTTATAAACATATAATCGTTCGTATTTCGATTATTTTGAAACAGTGAAAATCGGAGTGTTACATTACTACCCCTCTTAGAAAAAAATTCCGTCCTCGGAATTTCTTAACTTAACACTAGACATCATCTTGTAATCTTATCTTAATCTAAAGCTCCAACAATATATTTCTCATCGCTATTTTCCCCTTAGGTGACAGCGGTAACTTCATAATAGAATTGATGCTTATATCATTCTATTTATCCTCGAACTTATTCATCACTATATTCTATTCATTGTCCTTAACCTTTCCCACTTGATCTAACATGCTTAAAGGACATAATTAAAACTTAATCCTTCGAACCTATCCTATTATTCCAATTTATATCAAAATCATACGGTGTATGAGATCTGCACAAAGAGAGGAATCAATTCCCCTCATGGTGAACACTCTCCCAGTGGTTGGGGGTCTAGCCATCTGCTGACCTATTCCTGGATCTCTTCTCCCAGCTTCACTTCCATAACTTCCAGCTCCTCTACCAGTAGCTACATTCTGTTGCCTATTTCTCTGTCTACACTCACGAGCAAAATGACCTGGTTTACCGCAATGGAGACAACCAGGTCTCTCCTTGCAATCCCGCAGGTAATGCGGTCCTCCACATAAGTAACAACCTAAACCTCTCTGCTGCTGCTGGCCTGCTCCACCCACCGGGGTTGTAGGAACTGGTGCTGGTGCAACTGTCTGCATTAATATCAAAATAGGACCTCCATTGAGAACCACTATCTCCTCTCCTCTGCACATCTGATCGAATAGGACCTCCAATCCTTTGCTGCTTCTGCTCAGCAGCCAGCCTCTGATCTATACTTTCGATCGCACTGCATCTCTCCACCAGCTCCGGAAAACTCTGGAAATCGAGAGATACTATAGCCCTCTGTAGTTCATGTCGGAGTCCTTCCTCAAACATTCTACATTGCCAATCTTCATCTGGGAATCTCTGATAAAATTCAGAATACTTAATCAGATCCTCAAATCGTGATGCATAATCACCAACAGTCATGTTGCCTTGTTTGAGACTCATGAATTCCCTCTCTTTCTCGTGTCGAACTAGACGCGGAAAATATTTTTCAAAGAAACAATTGCTAAACAACTGCCAAGTGATCATTCTGCCCTCAGCCTCCAGCAATCTTCGGTTGCCTTTCGACCAAGATTCTGCTCCTCCAGTTAACATGAAGGCAGCATACATCACTTTCCTATCCTCTCTACAGCGCATGGTATCGAATATCTTCTCGATCTCTTGTACCCACCATTCTGCCTTCTCTGGGTCATACTCTCCTCGGAATTGAGGTGTCTTTCCTTTCAGGAAAGTAGTCATTCCGGCATCTTCAGCTGCTGCAGCTCTCCTTTGATTATGTTGTTCCTGTTGTTCTTTGTTCATCAGTAGCATCTCAGCATTCTGCTGTGTTTGTAACAACAGAGCAGTAACTATGTTTTCATAGTATCTTGAGTCTCAGATGACTCTCCTCCACTTCCAATATGATTATTTTCCACATTATTAGTTCCAACAATTCTTTCAGGAGTTCTGTCATCACTGACGATCGGACGTCCTCTTCCACGAGCCATGATTCTGTAAAAGAAATCATTTGCTCTTATCAGTATGACATATAATACCACATAGACCAGTATATAAATACCATATGCCACACTAATGTTAATTAACGCATCGGATTCGGACACACTACCCATCTTCTAAGCATAGTTGAAATCCGATGTGGATTCAACTAGACACGGCCAGTAACAACATCCTAAACCTCACAGTCCGATTAGAATCAAACTGCTCTGATACCACCAAATGAGACACCCCGATGTGCCCTATCGTATTATTACATTAAAACCTTAATATTTATTTACTTAATCGCGTGCTTACTATTGAAAATACGTAAAAATTAAAACTTAATTAATAATCATATAACTTCTACAAATATAAAACACACCAAAGTTGTAATATATAAATACACACATGTTTATTTATTACATTACCAAAACACTGTTGAGGGTACCCTCTCAGTAGGATCCCTCACAGGCATAAACTTCACTACAGACATACTTAGCGGAATTATAAATACTCTTTAGACACACTGGCCATAATGTCTATACTCTAATCGCCTTGAATCACAGCTCGACCTCCAGCATCTGGTTCGTAAGGAGTTCCATCTAACTCCTCAGCAATTGGTTCCTCCATCGGATCTTCTCGTACGATCACATCAGAAATAAAATACAACACGCAGAAAGATATAGGGAATAAGAAACAGTTCTATCATCAAAAAGCGGAAAAGAGTAATAGTAAATTATACAATAACTGTCACAGACAATCAACATACATAACTAACAAATCATCCTCAAAATAATGTATCAAACTCTACCCTCAGCTCATGTAGTTTAAACACTTATACTATCATAACTGTCTCTATTCCTTTCACATTCGTTAGTAGTCCATGGCAGTCTGATGCAAAGAACTCAGCATAGTACACTTCTATCTTTTGATAGGATAAGACTCAACATAGTGCCCTTCTATCTTTCGACCAGATAGGATCTGGTATAGTGCTCTTCTATCTTGTGATAGGATAGGATTCAGTTTAGTGCTCTTTTATCTTTTGATAGGTTAGAATCTCAATATAGTGCACTTCTATCTTTTGATAGGATAAATCAGATCGACGTGTCATGGACTGAAATAGTATTTGCATCAGAGCCTCTATATGAATCTCACTATCTCAAATCAATAACAACCTTGTACCTCAAGCTCCTATCATAACCTCAACTCGCATTCTATGTCACATCTCATCCATTAGATAACTTAATTAAGCTAGGCACCTCTAAGTCAATTCATTCTCTCACCCAAACAATCATCTCCCGAACAACATATATCCTTACTTAAAATCAACTAGGCATAGTATTAAAAACCAGGCAGATCATGCATCACACAATATCAGGAAATATTCAAATATCTCAATATCATATAAAGAAATTTATCACAACCAACGCATAATAATCAAATCAAATAAATAACAAGGTCAGACTCTGTCACGGCCTGGCCGTGATAGCCATCACGGCCGTGACAGACAACAAACATACTCAATATCATAAATATTCAAACACCGAAATAATACGTCACATGCAGATGGAATACCTCAACCAGCGCATCACAGTAAATTTGATAACATAAAATCAAACATCCTCAAATACTTAAAATCAACATAATGTCGATAAACCTACAATCCCCGAATCACCATTGGTTTTACAGAAAAGGTTTCCAATGGGATTTTGGTCTTGTCGATTACTCGACTACTAGTAGGGTTTAGGTCGCCCTACACAATTATCATATAATCTACTACTTATCGATTCCGACGATAGGTTGATTCTTTTCCCCACCTGAGCTAGCACCGGAAACACGTACATGACGATCCTCGTTATCCTGCCACGAGTTAACACAACCACCTTCATCCAAACAACATAACTATAATTAATCAACTAACAACCATCTATGACACTTTAGGGCTAGGTTCGGCCAAGACTTAGAAAATAGGTTTAGGATTATCTTTTTAATGCCATCTTTTGGATCCTAGTTACTAGAGTCTTAACTAACATAGATTACTTATTACAAGACTAAAATTTGAAACAAAATCCTCTAACCTTTAGGGTTAGGGTTTTCGGACAAGGGCTGACTTTTAGGGTTCAAAATCCTTAAAATTTCAAATCATGATTAAGTCATAGATTAATGGTCCTTGATTAACCTAAATCATGGATTAGTGACTAAACAACTAAAGTTGAAACTCAAAACTTCCTAACTCTTTTATACAAGGATTCAGCCTCAACATGTTCATAGGGTTAGGGTTCTTAGTATACTAAACCAACTTGGATTTATTAAGCATACATACTAATAGCTTGATTAACAAGATCATTAATGAAAACTATGAACAAAAACTCATCAAATCTCACCCATCTAGGGTTCGGCCAACATAGAGATTTTTTATTAAAGATTTTCCTTTTAAGAAACTTACATGGATTAGAGTGTGTAGACATACATGCCATATAGAATACATGATCATACATGACAACACATGAACAAAACTCTACCAAACCTACTTTGATAGATTCGGCCAAGGCTTGGTTTAGGAAAGAAATTTTTTGAATACATCATGCTCTTGGATTTAGATAATATGCATGATATCAAGAAGATAGAAAGTAGTTTCATCATCATGATATTTTTCTAGAATTTATTATGATTTTTCAAAGTTCTAGATCTAGAAACTTAAAAGTGATGAACATAGATGAAATAGACTTTGAATCATGAAAATTATTGAAGAACATAGACATGATTAAGGAAGAATAATAGGATTCACCTCTTGAAGATCAAAAACAAGTGAAGATTCAAGGACTTGCTTCACAAGGTGATGCTAAAAGACTTATAACTTAAGAGTTTTTGAAAGAAAGGCAATAGGAACCAAATGAAATGTGAGGGAGGGTATTTATAGACATGTGGGATGCGCCACTTTGGAGGATTTAGGAGAAAGGAGGTGGCTTTTCAAAGGATTAAAGTGCAAATAATTCATAGGGACCATTTTGCAAAGATTCCAAAAGTATAAGGACTATTTTGAAAATTGTCAATAGATTGAAATGATGACCATGTGCCACATTAAATGTGGTCTTATCTTGACTATTTTGGGCTGATTTTGGTCATGAGATATTTTAAGAAAACCCTAGAACACTTGAGAAGATTTGAGAATGTTGTAAAATAATGTAGAAGAATGTAGAATGGTGTGGAATGTAGTAGAAAATTCTAGAACATTCTTGGCTCATCCAAAAATGATGAGGGCAGCCTCTTCTCCCTCATGGTCTTGCGCATGGGCCTACTCAATTTGGTCTTGAATTCATTTTTGTGGGGCCCACTTAAAGATTTAAGCTTAAGCATGACATAGGAAACTTGTATAGTTTCAAATAGGCTTTATGGAATCAATCCATGAACTAGGAAATTTGGGCTTCATTGCCACGTCCATTAAGAGATTGGGAACAAGGATTCTAGCCCAATTCACTTGAAAAAATCTTAAAAACTAACTTAGGGACAAAAGGGTAATTTAACAGAAAGTTCAGGGACTTAAGCGTAAAATTCCTAAATTTTCACTCTAACCCTGTGGAACCTTCTAGACTTAAAAATATGATTCATCCCCTTGAATCATCTCAAAATCCTAAGATAAACCCTCTATCGGCTCTTAGAAACTCCAAAATCCCTTCCGTCGTCTATCCGATTACGCGTTTCGCCCGAAAAAAACATAATTTATTTTATTTTTTCTGAAATAAATCTAAAAATACAAAATTGTAGGAAATAAAATACTAAACTTAATTCTTTCGTTCACGAATTAAAATTAGGTCTTTTGAGCAGTATTATTATACTGTCAATGGAATTCGCGGTAGGGTTTGGCCGACTTTCCAACCTAAATTTTAATCGTAGCTTCCTACATTCAAGTAGGATTGAGTAGTAAACTCCGTTTATTTAAAATAATTTTCTAAAACTCAAATAAATTTATAAACATATAATCGTTCGCATTTCAATTATTTTGAAACAGTGAAAATCGGGGTGTTACATTGCTCAAGTTATCCCTTCTTATTGTATGGGTGTTTTTCTTCTTCCAACTTCTATTGAAGAGGAAATTCAACGTATGCTTAATCCTTTTTGGTGGGGTTCGAAAAAAGGTGATAAAAAAGGAATTAATTGGCTTAGCTGGGACAAAATGACTATGAGAAAGGAATGGGGAGGAATGGGTTTCAAAGACTTGCATTCCTCTAATCTGGCTATGTTGGGGAAACAAGGTTGGAAATTCATGACCAACCCGGATACTATGGTTTCTAGAGTTTTCAGAGCAAAATATTTCTCTCAGGGAGATTTTTTAGGGGCTGCCATTGGTCACAACCCCAGTTATATTTGGCGCAGTATCTGGTCTTCTCGAATATTGCTTGAGCAAGGGTATCGTTGGAAAGTTGGTAATGGTGATTTGATTGATATCTGGAAATCCCCTTGGTTGAGATGCATTGATAATCCCTATATTCAAACAACTCTTTCTCATAACACAAATTTCAAGAATGTTAATTCTCTTATTGATTTTAACACAGGTGATAGGAATGTCCAGTTAGTTCACAATATTTTTGAGCCAAGGGATGCTATGGAAATTTTGAAAATTCTGTTGCTGAATTTTCCTAGACCAGACAACATCATATGGCATTTTGATAAGAAGGGCATTTACACAGTACACAGTGATTATAGAGTTTGTATGGAGAATCTGGTTGATAGGGAAGATTTAAAGGTAAACGGTGATTGGGATGTGATATGGTCCATGGAAACACTACCAAAAGTGAAGAGTTTTATTTGGAGACTTTGCATGAATTGCCTCCCAGTCAGGACTCGATTACAAACTAGAGGCGTTCAGTGTTCCATGTTATGCGTCAGTTGTAGTATCACTACTAGAAAACTTGAATTTTCGGACGGAATTTTCGGACGGACATGATTCCGTCTGAATTTTTTTGAGAATTTCGGACGGATTTCAGACGGATTGTGTTATTTTTTATATTTTCCTTGATCCGTCTGAAATCCGTCCGAAATTTCGGATGGATTTCAGACGGAATGTGTTATTTTTTTTATATTTCTTACATCCGTCTGAAATCCGTCCGAAAATTTCGAACGGATTTCAGAAGGATTGTGTTATTTTTTTATATTTCTTACATCAAATCAAAATGTCCGGAAAATTTCGGACGGTTTCAAACGGTTGTGTTATTTTTTATATTTTTCTTGATCAAATCAAATCCGTCAAAAATTTGAGACGGATTTCAAGCAGTTGTGTTATTTTTATATTTTCCTTGATCCGTTCAAATCCGTCGGAAAATTCGGACGGACTTCAAGCAGTTGTGTTATTTTTTATATTTCTAAAATCAAATCAAAATCCGTCCGAAAATTTCGGACGGATTTCAGACGGATTGTGTTATTTTTTTTATATTTCTAAAATCCGTCTGAAATTCATCCGAAAATTTCGGACGGATTTTAGACGGATTGTGTTATTTTTAATATTTTCCTTGATCCGTCTGAAATCCGTCCGAAAATTTCGGACGGATTTCACACGGATTTGTTATTTTTTATATTTTCCTTGATTTATCTTACGGTAATCAAAATCCGTCCAAAATTTTGGGCCAGTTTCACACTTTTGTTATTTTTTTCCGACGGATTTTAGACGGATTGTGTTATTTTTAATATTTTCCTTGATCCGTCTGAAATCCGTCCGAAAATTTCGGACGGATTTCACACGGATTTGTTATTTTTTATATTTTCCTTGATTTATCTTACGGCCGTCTGAAATCCGTCCGAAAATTTTGGACGGATTTCACACGGATTTGTTATTTTTTTTTATATTTTCCTTGATTTATCTTACATCCGTCTGGAATCCGTTCGAAAATTTCGGACGAATTTCAGACGGATTTGTTATTTTTTATATTTCTTACATCCGTCCCGTCCGAAAATTTCGGACGGATTTCAGACGGATTTGTTATTTTTTATATTTCTTACATCCGTCTGAAATCCGTCCGAAAATTTCGGACGGATTTCAGACGGAATTTGTTAGTTTTTATATTTTCCTTGGGCGCTTTTGAATTTTGGTGCTGTCACAGGCCGTGACACTCATCACGGCTAGGCCGTGATCGGTTCTGTCTGGATCGGCTAACATGTCACGGTCGTGACGGGCATCACGACTGGGCCGTGACGACTTCGACTTTTGCCTTCGCTCTGCTTCGCTTGATCATGGCCGTGATGGTCATCATGGCTAGGCCGTGATGGGCTCTGTTTGGCTCATTTTCTTCACTTTTCAAGCCCTATCTTCATCCAAGCTCCATCATGGTCAATCTTGAGCATTTTACCTTAATTTCTGCAACGTTCCAAGGTAAAAACTACTAAAAGTCAATTTAAATATGCCTAAACTATATGAAAATGCATGCAAAAATGTACATGAAATGTGATGTGAAATCACACTATCAGATAGATCCGAAAATTTACATGATCCTTTTTTTTTTGGATCATATCACCTAACTAGGCCAATTTGTACTTTTTCGGGCATAATGGAGCCCCAATGGACTTGTTTGATCGTAATAGAGCCCAAATCGACTTGTTAAGTCCTAATTGGGCCAATTGCCCCGTACGGCCCAATTGTACTTTTTTGGTCCTAATGGAGCCCAAATGGACTTGTTTGATCCAAATAGAGCCCAAATGGACTTTTTAGGTCATATAGGACCTAACTGGGCCAATTTGTACTTATTTGGTCCTAAAGCAGCCCAAATGGACTTGTTTGATTCTAATAGAACCCAAATGGACTGTTTAGGTCATATACGACCTAACTAGGCCAATTTGTGCTTTTTCGGGCATAAAGGAGCCCCAATGGACTTGTTCGATCCTAATGAGCCCAAATCGACTTGGTAGGACCTAATTGGGCCAATTGCTCCTTACGGCCCAATTGTACTTCTTTGGTCCTAATGGATCCCAAATGGACTTGTTTGATCCTAATAGTGCCCAAATGGACTTTTTAGGTCATATACTACCTAACTGGGTCAATTTGTACTTCTTTCGTCCTAATGGAGCCCAAACGGACTTGTTTGATCCTAATAGAGCCCAAATGGACTATTTAAGTCATATAGGACCTAACTAGGCCAATTTTTACTTTTTTGGGCATAATGGATCCCAAACGGACTTGTTTGATCCTAATAGAGCCCAAATCGACTTGTTAGGACCTAATTGGGACAATTGCCCCGATCGGCCCAATTGTACTTCTTTGGTCCTAATGGAGCCTAAATGGACTTGTCTGATCCTAATAGAGCCCAAATGGACTTTTTAGATCATTTAGTACCTAACTAGGCCAATTTGTACTTCTTTGGTCCTAATGGAACCCAAATGGACTGGTTTGATCCTAATAGAGCCCAAATTGACTTGTTAGAACCTAATAGGACCAATTGCCCCGATCGGCCCAATTGAACTTCTATGGTCCTAATGAAGCCTAAATGGACTTGTTTGATCCTAATAGAGCCCAAATCGACTTGTTAGGACCTAAGCGTAAGCTCCAAACATGATTTTCTTTGAAAATAACCTTGTTTGGTAATAAGATTAAGTGTTTAGATCAAATTAGAATGGATGTTTAAGTTTATTTTGTTACGTGGTTTAGTTCGAGTAATTAAATTACTCTCTTCAAATTATTTTATTGGGTGCGTTAGCACTGACTTGTTTCAGTGAATGCACGCTTACTAGACAATAATTTATGTTATTGTCACTATTATTACCGGTACAAAAAAATGTTTTAAATAATGTGATTAAGAGAAAAGCATTTATGTTATTATCTCATGCGTAATTGATATCTTGATTTCTGATTGTTGCGCGTTGTTTGATTCCCTCTCTGAGACGTTTGACACGGCTATGCTTGCTTGATGGAGTAGATAATTACACTCTTGGAGCTAACGTGAGCATTAAGACGATGATCCTTTACTTGTCCGTCTTCAAAGGTAATGAGAGTTTGCCTAGGGATATTCAATAACTATATGCATGTGTGTATGTGTGTAATTGAGTGTTGTGAATATTATTGTGATATTGAGCCAATACTTGAATAAAAATCTTAATTCTTCTTTGTTTATTTTCAATTACATGTAATGAGTGTTGCAATAACTCATGGACTGATGCAAGATCTAGGAAAACATATGTCCTGTGTAACACCCTAGTTTTTACACATATGATTAATTATTTTATTTGGATGTTTATGTTCATTTTGTTATGTGGTTTAGTTTGAGTAATTGAATTACTCTCTTCAAATTATTTTATTGGGTGCGTTAGCACTGACTTATTTCAGTGAATGCACGCTTACTAGACAATAATTTACGTTATTGTCACTATTATTACCAGTACAGAAAAATATTTTAAATAATATGATTAAGAGAAAATCATTTTCATATTTTCATTCAATTTAATTTTAGAGTTGAAAATAAACCGGTTTGACCTTAATCGGAGATTAAATTTTGGACCGAGTATTTTCTTAGTTGATTAGTTCAACTATTAATCTTTACTCTAATTTGAATTTCGAAATCATATATTTATCAATCTTTATTTTTAGATTCCAAAAAGTCAAAACATGTTTATTTTAGGCTTAACATTTATCACTTATTTTATACCCACCAGTACAAAAATCAAAAAATTTCTTTTCCCTCCCCTTTATTTCACGCGTCCCTCCCTTCCTTTTTACGTTTCTCCTTCCTCCTTCAACAGAACCCACTTCTTTCTTTTTCTTTTTCTTTTTCTTTTTCTTTCTTTCTTCTTCTTCCTCCTGACTCCATCTCTCTCTTCCTCCCCACTTCATCTTCCTCCTCCTTCCCCTAACTCAGCCACGCCTCCAGCCACCATGGAGCGCCGTCGGGCCGTCACCTAGAGCGAGGGGATGACGCGCGTTCAGCTTCACGTCGCGCCAGCCATTGCGAGCGCCGTCTGCAACCCGCCGTTCGTCGCTGTCCGACCACCGCACAGTAGGAGGAAGACGACCACACACGCCGCCCTGCACATATTGGACTGCTTCGCTTCGTTTGGTTGTTGTCTCTGTCACAGGGAGCGCTGCTGTCTTGTCCTTGCCGGAGCCGCCGTGACGCCGCTGCTGCTGTACCTCCAAGGCAGACACCATGTTTTCTTCCTCTTCCACATTGGGTGAGTCAAAACCCTCTCTTGTGTCTCGGATTCAAAACCCCCAAATTGATTTTGAAACCTTAACCCTAACCCTTTGATTTCAGATTTTAATCTTGAAATTTAACCTTGTTTTATGAAATTGGGACTGTGAATTGGTGTTTCCCTAAACCAATTTCATTATTCTTTAGTTAAAATGAGTTTTCCCCAAATTGTATTTAGGAGCCCTAAACCCCAATTTGATTTTATTTGAATTTGATTCTGTTTTTGTGAAATTAATTATGATTTAGTGCAATTAGGACTCTTAATTGATGATTCCCAAGTTCTCTTTCATGATCCTTTAATCAAAACAAAGTTTACTTAAAGGCTATTGTGAAGCGTAAGCTCCAACCATGATTTTCTTTGAAAATAACCTTGTTTGGTAATAAGATTAAGTGTTTAGATCAAATTAGAATGTGTGTTTTCGTCATGTGTAATTGATTTCTTGATTTTTGGTTGTTGCACGTTGTGGGATTCCCTCTCTGAGACGTTTGACACGGCTATGCTTGCTTGATGGAGTAGATATGAGCTAACGTGAGCATTAAGACGAGGATCCTTTACTTGTCTTCAAAGGTAAGGGGAGCTTACTTGAGGGATTTTTCTCAATAACTATTTGCCTTTAGTGTGATTTATATGATTTATCTGTGGTTGTGTTGTTTATCTGTGTATCAGTGATTGCTCTGTTTTTAATTTATTTAACTACCTGCAGTTGTATTTTACATTGCTATGATGCATGATGTGCCTGAGGATATAATTCTGATAATTGTTGGGAATGTTGTCTGTGAGTGTTGTTTGAGAAGCCTGACATTGGTCAGTGCACAACCGATTAATCAGATAAAAGCTTTAATAAGTTGTGAAAAGATTATATTCTATGTTTTATGAGAAATGTTGGAGGATAATAGTGGTGGAAAATATTATTTTGGAAAAATAATGAGTTTTGAGAAATATTATTATTTTTGATGATTTATTAGTGTAAAAGTAATTTATGAGTCACAATGAGAGCGAAACCGTGAAAATGTTTATGTACTGCTAATTTTTCCAAGTTTCTTCTTTCATTTTGTTTGCTAATTGCTATTGTATGCAGAGAGAGAAAGTGAGAATGAGTTAGAGAGAGATATGAATAAGAAAAACAAAGGAGGGTTATTGAAGTTTGAAGATAGGTGCTGCAAAAAAATAAAATAAAACAAAAGGAAAGGGATATAAATGAAATGAAAATGGGATGATGTTGTTTCTCTGCTAATGTTGTACATGTAGCAGTTTTTGGCTGGTTGCAACCTCCTTATTTTTAGGCTTTGCCGTTTCACTTTATTTTGCTTTTAGTTTTTGGCATCTAGCTTTTAGTTCTTTATTTTGCTTTTAGCTTTTAGTTCTTGATATCTGATTTATGTTGAATGTTCATTTGCGCAGATTGAAAAGCCCTTGCAAAGACATGGAGGCAGGCTTGAGCACAATAAGACTTATTGTGGTTCCTGTTTGCACCTGAAAAGTTAAAGGACCATATCGATGTTTAAATACAGATTGAGATTTCATCCTTCTTTGATCAATTGTGTTTCTAAACCCCAATTTTTGACTTCCATTAAGTGTTTAAATACAGTTTTTGAGATGTTCCCGATCCTCTTTTATATATAGGTCCGCATTGGGCAATACTTAAATGGGATTTATATACTATTGTTTGTACTTGTTAGCCGTCCATTGTCTGTAGCTTGTTCTAAGGCTAAGTTGATGTTTGATGCTAAAGCATAATAGTAGTATGTTTTTCAAAAATCATCCATAGAATGCACGTTACGGCCGTGATGGGCATCACGGCCTGGCCGTGACAGCTTCTGCCTTGAACGTTGCTTCACTAAATGGTCTGTCACGGCCGTGATGGGTATCACGGCCTGGCCGTGACAGATTCTGACCTTTCATTCTTCCGTGGGAAATCCGTCCCAAATCCGTTGGAAAACAAAAATAAATCTGTTCGAAATCCGTCCGAACAATAACCAACAAAATCACAACATCCGTCCCAAATCCGTTGGAAAACTAAAATAAATCTGTCCTAAATCCGTCCGAACAATAACCAACAAAATCACAACATCCGTCCCAAATCCGTCCGAAAACAAAAATAAATCTGTCCGAAATCCGTCCGAACAATAACCAAAATCCGGATTTCCATGTTGTCCATATTTCGTCCGTAATCCGTCCGTAAATATTTTCAGACAGAATTTCGGACGGATTTTATAATTTCCCACGAGGTTTTTCAGACGGGTGCCATTCCGTCCGAAATGAATTATCCGTCCAAAATTTGTCCAATTTTCGTCCGAAATCCGTCTGAAATTCCATCCGAAAATGATGGTTTTCTAGTAGTGTATGGAACCGGAGACATGTTGGCATCTCTTTTTGGATTGTTCAGTTAGCAAGAAGTGCTGGAGAAAGAACTCATTGTGGCATATCATTGAGCCTCTTTACATGCATTGTGAAAGTTTTGCAGATTTATTTTTTCAAGTATCCAAAAAGCTCACTAATCATCAACTTGCTAGTTTTGCAATGACTCTTTGGAGCCTTTGGTAATGCAGAAATTTGAAGTACTGGGATGCACTTGATGAGAGATCTTCACAAGTCATAAGTAGAGGAAGTGAAGTTTTAAATCAATGGACCCATTCTCATAGAAGACCAAGCTACAACAATACACATGCAGAACATCACCAAACTCATTGGCATGCACCTCCTAATGGATATCTTAAATGCAACAGTGATGCAGCATTATTCAAAGACAAGAATTTGGTGTGAGTGGGCCTTTGTTTGCACAACCAGCATGCTGAATTTGTGAGTGCAAAAACTGACTGGACTCGGGTGACTATGACACCTGTGGAAGCCGAGGCATGGGCTCTCTTGCAAGCACTCAAATGGGCAACATCTATAAATCTTTCAGTGGTAATTTTTGATGTAGATTGCAAGCAGGTAGCTGATGATATTCCCATTGCCAAAAATGATTTGTCTGAATATGGTGGTCTGCTTGAACAATGTAGAACCATTTTGTCTTTCAACAACAACTACAAAGTTGTCTTTACTAGGCAACAAGCAAATGGTAGTGCTCATGGCTTAGCTAAAGCATCTATCAATTACACTCATCGCACTATTTTTCATTCGATACCTTTTTGTATTTGGAAAGTTATTAGCAATGAAATGAAATGATTTGGTTTGTATAAAAAAAAAAAAAAGGGCAGTGAGAGCACACCCACATGCATACTCGTGTTTGGCTGCAAGTTATTGTATATACTACGTACTTCTACTTCTGTAACTCATCAACTTAATTACTTCTTGCTTTCCAAAAAGATTTTACACAATTTTAGTTTCTACCTGTTATGTGTCATAATCACATCTATCCCTATATTAGTTAAATTCTCTGAGTTGCTTAGATCTTCTTTTTATGGTGCAACATTAATGGAATATTTTTGGTATATTTTTCCGTTTGGGACATTCAAAACATCTAAGGTTATGGGCTGCTTCGGTTTATCCTACAATGCCTTCAAGCTAAAACATGTCACGAGTTTAACGGGGGTAGAGTTCCCTTATGTTATTTTTCAATTATATATCATTTATCAATATTTTTGTCATTTTTTATACTACTTTGTTTATGTGTATAAATATTAAAATCACAGAAGTTTGACATTTCAATGGTAATTTATCTATTTCTGCTTCTTAGTTGTGATGCAATTGCAGCACAATGGGTGGTGCCTATCAAAAAGACTTATTTGACAACATAATTTAGCTGAAGGTGACACACATGCAAGGAGGTCCTATAGTGCTGAATAGGGATGGCAATTTTACCCGCACCCGTGGATAAAATCCGCAACGGGCACGGGGCGGGTAGTTAAACGGGTGCCCGCGGGTAAAATAAACGGGTAATTTCAATACCCACTTATAAATGGGGTGGGGGCGGGTATCACACTACCCGTGCCCGCGGATACCTGCACCCGTTACTTAATTACTACAATACCCTTTATTATATATATATACTAAGTGCTAAACCTAATTTCCCATTTAGAACACACACCTCTGCGACTGAGACCCTTCTTTTCTTTTCTTCTTCTTCAGCCACACCACACACTGTCCCAACTCTTCTTCAGTCAAGTGCTGATACCCTCGCCGCAGTGTCCGAAGTGCAGAGACCCTCGCAGCCGCAAGCCCGCAACCACTCCTCCGCGAATACAGGCCGACGCGATTCAGATCCTCCCTCGCGTGCAATCACTCCACCGTCATGACTAAGACCCTCGTGCATCGTCGCTCTGCAGCGACTCAGATCCATGCGCGCCGCCTCTCCGCCATCACTCAGTTCTCTGCAACTCTCAACCTCAGTCACTGTTAGATGGAGCTCACGATTTGCTGGGGATCTTTAGATCTGTTGCTGCTCTGTTCCTTCCTGCTGTTTAGATCCATTTTACTCTCTGCTTAATCTCTGCTTAATCTTTGTTTAGATCCATTTAATTCTCAACCTTATGTTTATACTTGAAAGCCCACACCACTCCAAGTTTAAGTCATTACTGTGTTGCTTGGATTCACAATGATGCTTCTTGTTCAGTTTTATTCTTGGAGAGCTTGATTATTTTTATATTGGGAAATGTGGTTTGAAATCAATATGATTTGTGCGTGAAGTGTTATTAAGTGACTTTTTAAATCCGATTACTAGAATTTGATTGCACAAATAAGATTTCTTCTTGCTAATCTAAAAAATTAAAGCAACCTGAATATTGTTGTAAATGTTGACATGAAATCTTTTTGTTCACGAAGAAATGTTGCCTTTGTTTAGATGTTTTTGACAGAAATATAAAATGGTAAACAATATCCATGGATACCCGTGTATCAGCGGATATCCGTAAAACCCGTTAAATACTCGTCTGGCGGGTACCCGTGTGGGTAACGGGCGGGGACAGGTGGCGAGAGAGTGCTACCCGCCCCGTCCCGTTGACATCCCTAGTGCTGAACACGATTGTGAAATATGCATTGATTTTATAGTTTAGTTGAAGGTGACACACAATGTTGTTAGATAACATGTGTTCATTTATTTATTTGTTATTTAAGGGCATAACTTTTGCAAATTAAGTTCTCAGTCTAATGTTACTACAATATTATCGAAACTCATCACTAATTGGTCGATATATGATAACAAGGTACATATTAAATTTATTATTTTGTGTTGTGTGTGTCTCAAAATGAAAGATTGTGCACTTAAAGAAAACTACTGATAATCAAGATTTTCTTTTTATGTGCAGTTCACAACATTTTCACCCTTTTGATCACTGTAAGAAAACATTGGGGATTCTCCGACATGTGGACAATTTTGCTCATATTGGTGATGAGCCTTATAGGATTTATTCTCGGATTGTGTTTTTTATAAGTCCTCAATTTGGATGGATAAAACAAAGATATGATCTCATGTGTTGTATAACTGTATCAATATTAGTATATAATTTACTTTATTCAATTATTTCCTAGGTAAAAAAAAAGATTAATTTTTTATTCTACTTTTAAAAAAAATTATAATAACCAATTTAGCACAGCCCGTACGAATACAGGGTATATCGCTAGTTTCCAACTAAACAAATAAACTCCTTATAAACAACTCATCTAGAAATCACATCCTTAATAAATTAGAAGATACAAGTTTGTTTGAAATGAATGAAGTGTTGCAGAAACGAAGGTGAAATAATTCAGGAAGAAAAAAAGAGATCACATTTCCTTTATAGAAGAAAACACAGTGTGTTAAGAAACATAATATATCTATTTTTCATAATTACTAATTCACATGAAATTCTTTTTTCACTGAAATTTTCAACACCAGAGAGATGATGAAGATGATCACAACCACGACTTGACTTGAGACCGCATCTATGTCTGGTTTCAAATGGTTTGGGTCTCGAGTTCAATGGTAGGAGTTAGAGTTCTTGTGATGTTCTTTTTCTCGTAATGTTCTTCTATTTCTTAGAAAGAAAATATTTTCGAAATTAAAATTAAGGAACTAATTCCTATTACTTAGCTGGGGAAATTCTATGGTGAACAACTCTGAGAGAGCATCTAAAGGTCTTTATTTGCAAAAAAACGATTTATTTTTGACACCTTCCTTTCTTTCTCTTTCTTCCTCTCCCCCTCTCCAGTCCCGACCGTGTTGGTCTCCCCTCCTCCAAAAGCTCCCAAAAACCAGTCTCCAACTGTTGGAGAACAAGGGCGAGCTGAACGTAAGGAGTCCCATTTTTGTTTAAATCTCAAGGATTGGATGGATAGGTTTGCGTAGAGTAGAGGGAATAAGTCAAAAAGGGAAATTGAAAGAAGACCCACTCATTCAACTTCTGTTTAGTCGCTTGAAGAAAACACATTCAACAACGTTTTAGATCCAGAAAAAAAAATAAGAACCAATATGAAAATTGCCCCTCTCCCCCATCTGAAAATGGGAATTGATCATTGCAGGATTTCACCTCACATGCTAAGATCGTAGAGAACAATAAGCAATGGGATGGCGAGAAATCTATGTAGAGGAGGAGGAGGAGGAGTAGCAAGCGAGGGAACAAACCAATGTCTTCAGAAAATCAATCGGAGCGAGAATAAGGGGGAGGAGTGAACGGCCACCCACGGCGGGGTGGGAAGAGAGGCTGCGGTGGTGGTGGTGGTGGGAGTGGATAAGAGAGAGGTGGGAGAAGAAGCAGGAGAGGAAGGAGAGGAAGGAGAAGGAGAAGCTGCGGAGCTAGGGGCGGCGGCGGCGTAGGCATAGGAAGAGGAGAAGAGGGATGAAGATCAGGAAAGAGGAAGTCGGAGTCGACCTTGGGGGCGATGTGTAAGGAGACGGAGACGCCATCAAGGATAGCGGAGTCGATGTCGCCACCGCAGAAGAATTCGAGGAAAACGAAGTTGTAGGACTGAAAATTACACAGGAACCAGCAAATAATTTTTTATTTCAAAAAGGGACTCTTTCACGGTGAATGACTTGTGGATAGATGTGTCAATTTGGCCATAAGCCCCATGCCAGTCCATCTACCCTGTAATAATAGTTCGATTCATTTAGTCCATAATTAGAACGGTCAAATGGGTCATCCTAACCCATTTAGCTCTAGCTCATAACGGTCAAGGCTAGATGAGCCACAGGGCCAAAAGGCCTACATTAAAAAAAATTCACAGGGCCAAAAAACACTAAAAAGCCCTAGGGGCCAGGGTCAGCCCATGGGACATATTTTTTTTTGATAGTCCTATTTATTTTATTTTATTTATAAAACTTGACAAAAAGAACAACAATTATAATCACTCTAACATTATGTAATAATATCATTTAACCTATGAAATTAACTATCAAATATATATTAAGTGTTATAGTTTTCTCTAAAAAAATTGAAGAGAAATCATTGTTTTATCTCTTTTCATCATTGTCTTTATATGAAATGAATTGTTAAAGTAGATAACTGATATCAAATTATTGCAATAGATAATATTCCAGCTAAGAAAAATCATTCACTTGGATTACCTAAGTGGTTGTGTGGTTAGTGAAGGAAAAATTATAGCACGTAATACATATTGAAATAGATAATTTCATGGGTTAAATGATATTATTACATAATGTTAGAGTGATTATAGTTGTTGTTCTTTTTGTCAAGTTTTATAAAAAATAAAATAAATAGGTCCATCAAAAAAATTATGACCCATGGACTGACTCTGTCTCTTAGGGCATTTTAGGACTTTTTGGTCCTGTAGGCTTTTTTAATGTGGGCCTTTTAGTCCTGTAACCCATTTGATCCTGACTCATATGGGTTAGAACTAAATGGGATAGGACCAGCCTATTTGACGGCTCTACTAGTGGACGTCACTCATAGAAGCAGCCTACTTAGCTGAGCTTTGGGAAGATTTTGAGAGGTTTCGATCAGCAACTGTGGAGTTTTACTGTAATAGAGTTTCATATGGACTTTGAAGTGGTGGTTAGGAGTAAGGATGGCAAATGGATGGATTGGATAAATTTTTATTTGGATCTTAACGGATGGATTAAAAACAATCCATTAATCCATTATAATCCATTAAAAATTCATTAAAAAAATTCAATCCATCCATGATCCATTAAATAAAACTCATCCGATCCATTCATTAACAACTTTTCATGGATGGATATTCAATCCATCCACTAAAATTTATTTTAAGAAATTAAATAATTGTATATATCTTTTATCCATCCATAAAATATTTTTAAAAATAAAATAATTTATAAAAAAAATTAAAATATTATCTCTTTTTCACTCTCGCTCTCCTCTCTCTTCCTCTCTCTACCCTTTCTCTCTCTCCCTTTTTTCCTACTCTCTCTAACTTTACTCTCTCTCCACTCTATCTCACGACATTTTGTATCACACCATTTTTTTATTATTATATGGGAGTTATTGATTATGTGTATCTACAGACGTTGTTTTGCCACAACGTTCAATGGCATTGTTTTACGAAACTTGTTACGACTTTCTGTGCTTTCAATTACTTAATATTTTTTTTAAGTTTCTCATCAAAAAAAAAAAGGCAACGAAAAAAGAAAACGTACGTGATAACGTGGACTACAAGTGGTGTTTGAGAACAATTAATTAATTAATACTTAATGTAACAAAAAAAATGCAGATAAATAAAATAAAAAATAGTGAAGAAAAAATAATAGGAAACGGAAGAGAAAATTAGATGGAGTATTTTTTTTTGTTACAAATGGAGGTTTTTTTTATTTGGTGAAAAATAATATGAAAAAAATAAATTGGTTTTGGAATGGATAAAAGTTAATCCATTGCATTTTTTATTGTTGGTCCAATGGATTTTCTAAAATAATGGATGGATCATAAACCATCCACTAAAAAAATAATCCAATCCATTTATATTATTTTTTTATAAATGGATGGATTGGATGGATTTTCTTATGGATGGATTGAATGAATGATGGATAAAAGAATCATTTTGTCACCTCTAATTAGGAGCATAAAAGGTGAGGCCTCATGAAGTTCTATTAGGTGAAATCAAATGAGATAGATTAGAAAGCTACTAATTAACTTCTAATTGGGAGGTGCAGGTTCGTCATGTTTTCCAAGAAGCTGAGAGGAGTGTTACTTGTGCAAGTCCTGCAAGTGTCGCTATCAGATGTAAATGGTTTATATCTTTCCCGGAATTGGGCATAATTTTCAACAACAAAAAAAAAAAAACTTAAGGGTTTCAAAGTGATTTAAGTGTTAAAATTTTATTTTTGCAAAAAATTCTTTTGGGTATAAAATTAAAAAAAAAATTATAAGGGATTTTAAGTAAAATAGCCAATTAACATAACTTATGCTATAGTATGCAACATTTAAATGAATTGTCACATTTTGATTGGGTCACATAAGAAGGATCTAAAACCCTATGAAATTTTCAGGTACCATAGAATATACCATTACAGACCAACTTCTAAATAATAACATAAGTATCAAGCATATATACACTCTATATAACATAAATTACTAAAATATTATAACTCTTATAAATACACAGATTTGTGGATGACTACATTAATTTGATATCACATATTATATTTACCATATTCCTATATTTACTCACTATTTATGTCTCTTAATTTGGTCCATAATTAGTAGTCTATTTATCTCTATACACTACTAGAAATTCATGGATTACCTCGCAGATTTTCTCCTGGATTTTTCTCTAGGAATTTCCTGCAATTTTGCTTTAAATTTTTTAGAAATAAGGTTTTTCCTATACATTTAAATTCGTAGGAAATTTTGATATTTCCTACGAATTTTTCTCGCAGATTTAAAATTTTTGTAAGAAAATCAGGGAAATTTCCTACAAATTTTAAAATTCGCAGGAAAAATTACCCACAAAGATATTACCTATAGTATAAATTCGTAGGAAAATCTGCATGAAACATGTTTCCTACAATTTTTTTAGCAAAATCCACGGGAAAATCATAGGTAATCAAAAGATTTCTAGTAGTGATAAATAGAACTATTAGATATGATCTTTATATTGATTTGATTGAGTGTAACTAACTTTTGGGTCCATATCTCTATTGCCTTCTTCTCCCCCATTTTCTTTTCTATTTGTAACACTGTAACATAATTTCTATTGGACATTATAAAGGTGTTGGGAGGTAAACTCTCCCTCTATTTATATTGAGCAGGAAATGAAGGGTAACTTGGGTTGTTGTATCCTGAGATAAAGGTGCCAAAACTTGCTATTGGGGCACGGATCACTTTAAAGAGAACGAACACCCACCTCGGCCCTTTTCACTTTTGCTCTAATATTTTATTGTAATATATCTTTATTTATTATTTTTTTTGCTAAAATATTCTTTTGGTCCATAAGGTTATTTTGTAAATTCATTTTGGTCCATCAACTTTAAAATGATTCATTTTGATCCCTTATGTATGAAACATTACACATTTTGATCCCTTTCATTACATCCGTTTATAACGACATTAACAACGCCTTCGTGGCAGTTAACAATAGTTGATGTGATCCTTTTATATTTTAAATAGATTCATTTTGGTCCCTCAACATAGGACGTTATTAACGTCATCACAGATGAATTAAAAAATCACAGATGAATCTTTTAAAGTTGAAAGACCAAAATGAATTAAAAAATAACTTAATAGAACCAAAATAATATTTTAACCTTATCTTTGTCGTATTTAATTTTCATTATATTTCTCCGACATCATATTTTATTTTAATGTTCCTTCTCTATATTAGTTAATGTCATACTGCCACATGACAATTCCTTTTGTCACTCTTGGGACAAACTCGGTATCCCAAAACAGAGTTAATCTCACATCTAAAGATGTAGCGAACCACCTATGCGCTAAGTCTACATTAGAAATGATTCAAAGAATTTCAACCAAAAACAAAAGAAATAAAAGAAATGATTCAAAGAACACTTCCTACCTGTACACCAAAAAAAAAAAAAAAAACAATTCCGATCGTATTCAGTTCAACATTTGTTTGATTTGTGGCTCAAACCCCAATTTGTATCGTGATTCTATTCTATTTTGCTTTTTAATAGTATCCGAACTGTTAGCCTGGATTTCTTGTCAAAAAAAAAATAATAAAAAAAAAAGATAACTGCTAGCCTGGACTTAGCCCAGAAGAACTACTATTTGGGTTGGACAATAAACTTAGCCCACTTTTTTAAAATTTAAGAGAACGAAAAAACCATATTGTTGAGAGTGGGATTTGAAATGATTCAATGAATTTCAACCAAAATAAAAGAAAGAAAAGAAATGATTCAAAAAACACTTCTTAGTTCTTACCTGTACACAAAAAAAAAAAAAAAAAAAACTTCCTACCGTATTCAGTTCAACATTTGTTTGATTTGTGGTTCAAACCCCAATTTGTATCATGATTCTATTATATTTTACTTTTTAACTAGTATCCGAACTACTAGCCTGCCACATGACAATTCCTTTTGTCATTCTTGGGGCAAACTCAGTATCCCAAACAGAGTTAATCTCACATCTAAAGATGAAACGAACCACCTATGCGCTAAGTCTACATTAGAAATGATTCAAAGAATTTCAACCAAAAACAAAAGAAAGAAAATAAATGATTCAAAGAACATGTAACACCCCGATTTTTACGGTTTCTTAATATCGGTAAATATATAATTATTTATATTTTTATCCGAGATTTAGAAAAATGATTTTGAATAAACCAAAGTCATATTTAGGCTCTACTTGATAGTAGGAGTCTATAGTTAAATTTTGGGTTAAAAATTCAGACGGAACCTGGTTTGCGTTTTAACTGACAGTAAAAGTTTACTAATCAGAAAACCTATTCTTGACTCACGAACGAAATGGTTAAGGTTAATATCGTATTTGCGACGATATTGTTTATTTAAAAATTTTCGTGTGAAAATAAAATATTATATTTTATACGGGTGAAAACTTCAAAATAACTTGCGTAAAACCTAAGTCAGGTAAACAACGGAGTTAGATACGGAGCTGAGGTGACCGATTTGACTGACATGACGAGCATTTATGACGATCATATCCGAGTCATAATAGTCATAATGGCACATAAATGTCTTAGGATATTTTGGTGATGAAATGACCAAATTGCCCTTGGATTTCAAAGGAAATTGCAAGTTTGTCATGAGTAATTTTTGACCAAATTGTCCCCCACCTCCACACGGCTACACCCTTTCCTTCCCCTTGGACACTTAGTTCATTTATCTCATCTTCAACACTTAACACATTTTGCTCCAAAAACACTAAAACTCCATTGTTTTAATTTGCAAACAAGACCAAAACAAAGCCAAATTGGATTCTCCTTCCTCCTTGTGGTGCACAACCAGCCACACCTCCTCAACATCATCTCCACCACATAATTTTCTTCTCCATTCATGGCCACTCATTTGTCATGATGACAACCACAAATATCTAGATATTTTCTATGTAAAAAGACCAAAATGCCTTTAACCTTAACCTAACCTATCCTAGTTAAATGTTAACTACGGTTAAGGCAAGTCATGGACAACTTGATCTCTTCTTCCTCTCTTGTGGTGTAAAACTCAGCCACACCATTCCTTCACCCTTAACCACACAAAATTTCCTATGTCATAATTATTATTAACCCTAGTTAAGTATTATAGTATTTTTTGAAGCTTAACCTAACCTATGCCTAGTTAACTCCAACTAAGGTTAGCCAACCATGATTTGCAACAAAATATCTTCTCCCTCACTTGTGGTGCATTTTTCGGTCACATCCTCCCACACACCTTCACCACATGAATTTTCATAGCATGATGATTACTAAATGTAGCTAGGTTAGTATACTAATTTTTCTAACCAAGCTTTGGTTAATACTGACCATGGTTCCCATTTACTGTTAGCATCAATTCTTCTCCTCTCCTTCCTTGTTTGTGCGCAGCCAACCCCTCCTCCCCACACTAAACCATTTTCTCTTTATCATTCATCAAGAAACACAAAAACAACTAAGAAAAACTTCATTGCTACTCATACTCACCGAAACCATACCAAAATTTTGATCCTCTTCTGTTCTGAAATTCGAAAAATGTTCTACATGAAAGTTGTTCCTATTCATCGCTTCTTTCCAACGAGCTAAAGATCATCAAAAACAGATAAGTAGATTGGGAGATGTGCCCAAATTACCAAAACAGCTCAAAAATCTTCATCATCACACTTTTCTCTCAAAAACTCAAGAACACCTAAGTTGATTTTGTGAAGAACTTCATCAATCTTAACCATTTCTTCAAGCTTCAAGAGGTAAAACCTCATCTCCTTGATCATCTAAGTCTTCTCCTTCAATTATTTTGTGAGTTTATGCCATGAATCATCATCATCCAAGTTCATGAAGCTTTCTTTAAAAATCTCTAGAAAATTGTAGAAAAATCAATTTGACATGAAACCAATTTCTATGAACTCATCATGATCTCTATATTCATCATCTAAAAGCATGAATCAAGAAAACTTTTCCTTCCTACTTTTCCATTTAGGGTCAAAACCCTAGGTTTTGGTATAAATGGATTTTTGCTTCAATCTTTGTCATGTGACACTTGATTTCATCTCTTTAATACCTATGATTATTGAATCCAAGTGATTATAAATCAAATCAAATTCCTAGCCCATTTTTATAAGGAAGGTTGAAACCCTAACCTTGTTGGTTGGATGAGTTTTGATTCAAAACTTTGACAAATGATCATTGACTGTGTCTTTATCATGCTTAAGGATCATTAATCCAAGAGTTTGTAAAATTTTAACATCCCTAGCCTAAACAACTAGGAAGGCTGA
This sequence comes from Sophora flavescens, assembly GCA_030762895.1. NCBI lineage: Eukaryota > Viridiplantae > Streptophyta > Magnoliopsida > Fabales > Fabaceae > Sophora > Sophora flavescens. The sequence goes on along the minus strand of CM061066.1, from coordinate 108,145,242 downwards.
ATCATATCATATGGTTTAGGAAAGTTTTGTGGTTTGATTTTGTTAATTTTGATTGTGATTTGTTGTGAAAGATCAAACTGAGTTTGATTGTTCTGAGCTGTGCATAGGAAAACGGATTCGAATCGAAAAACAGTTCGTGAAACGAAACTTGGAATCTTCAATAGGTAAGGGGAGCTTACCTAAGGAGTTTAAGGTAGCCATATGCTATCTTAGTGTTGTCTGTAATTTATCTGTTGCGGTTTTCTGTTGCTTTAAATTAATTTATGTTTAATTTGTTCATGTGTTTTGATGTGAGTGGTTTAATTTTGTGGTTGTAATTTTATTTTAAAGTTATAACTGTGATGCATGCAATAATTGTGATGTATGCTATACTGTGGTGTAATGAATTTATCTGTTGTTGAGTGATGGATTGAGAAACCTGACAGTGGTCAGTGTTCAATTTAATCTGAGGATAAAAGCTTGATAAGCTTATATATTTAATAAAGGTGATTAAGTGGTGGAAAATTTAAGAAAAGCGAAAAGAATATTATTTTAATAATATTTTTGGTAAAAGATGAGTTAATGAGTGACAATAAGGGCGAAACTGTGAAAAAATTTCACCGGAGTTAATATTTCCAAAATAAATTCAATAATAATATAAAAAGTTATTTAAAGTAATTAAGTTACGAAAATAAAGTAAGATTGACTTCGGAACAATTATTTACAAAAAAAAAATCATTTTGAATTAATAAAGGATTTTTACGGCAAAATTTTGAGAAAACAGTTTTATTTTTATTATGAATCTATTTAGAAAGGACTTTTAAAGAGTTGATGTTTTTATGAGAACGATTTTCAAGATTGAAGTAATTGGGATAAAAAGGAATTTATTTGTGATTTAACGTTTTATAAATGATTTTAACGGAAAATAATTTATGTAAAGGAGTTTTATTCAGTGAAAATAATTCTGTTAAACTTGGATAAGTTTTCGGAGGTTTTGTTTTGTATTTGTTGTTTCACTGAACGAAATGTTTTAAAGAAGAAAGGTGAACCTAGTAACCGATACGTCGGAATTCTAGTGTTCTATTAACATGTGGATCATGGATCCGTGTTATTGGACTAGTGTGTCCTGTAAAAGTTTTAAAATTTAAAAGACTTAATATTAAAATTAAGCATGGTCTTGGGCCTTTGAGCCTCGACAAGGAAAGAATGAACGAAAAACGAAAAGGTGACGTGAACAAAAGTTTCACATGCATTGTGGGCAGACATGCCTTGTTGGCCAGTGTGCCATGTGTTATTGACCATTGTGTCCTATGTGTTGGCCAATGTGTCTTATGTTATTTGGTCAAATGTGCCATCGAGCTACAATCCATGAAGGGTGGGTTGACAAATTGAGGAAGTCAAGACCAAAGTGGGTATATTAGGGATATTCGGGTTCGTGAGCCACAAAGACTGAGGCCTCACGACCTCTAGTCGTGGACGTATCGATGCAAAACGTGGATGTACTCAATCAAGGACTACTAAATATTATTTTTAGGTGCTTGAATGTGATACCCTTGAACAATTGGAGTCGGACCTAAATTAGAGGTCGCGACCTCATGAGACAATTGTGGTAAAGGGTATTGCAGCCTAATTATGCTCAATGAAGGGAAGTTAGGACCTCTTGAGGATAAATATCAAAGTTAGATGATGTTGTTGAAGTGTCATGCATTTTTATGAATGGCGATGACTGTCGGGTATGAATCCCAATGTTTTAAAATATTATGATTATTTTTGATGATTTATGTGTTGTATATATACATCTATGTTGTTGTTGTGAGTCGCACATGTGGTTATCTAATCAAAACTCATATATTGGTATCTCACCGTTGCAAATGTATCTGTTTTTCTTGGTTCGTGTTGTTGTACTGTGGGATGTAAATATAGACGTTGCAGAAGAGTTTCCTGTTTCACTTGAGGATATTAGTCCTGACCACTGAAGCGACCGTGAGTTTTAAGAATGACCTCTGGGGTCTTCTTAGTATATGTCAGTTAGAGTGACCAGCTCAACTAGGATATTAGGTTGGTTTATAACCTTTTTGAGGATAATCGTCATGTCTGGCTTTGGAGAGCCATTCTTTTGAAGTAAGAATTTCTCTGTTTTAAATGATGTATAATTATATCTTATGTTATGTAAGGATTTCTGAAGGAAATCAACTCGTACGTTGTGATGAGTATTTTCGTATATGAAGTTGTTATATATTAATGTTAGTGTGTTAAAATTTTATTTACCATGCGAGAAAAGAAAAAAATTTATGATCGTTTTCGAACATAGTTATGTATTTAAATTTTTTCCCGAAAGCAACCAGCTTTCGTTTTTGTTTATATTTTCTACAACGAGTTAACCATGTAGCACACCCAAAGGGGGTGTTGCAGAACACTTCCTACATGTACACCAAAAAAAAACTTAAAAAATTCACTTCCTACCATATTTAGTTCAACATTTGTTTGATTTGTGGCTCAAACCCCAATTTGTATCATGATTCTATTCTACTTTGCTTTTTAAGAAGTATCCGAACTCTGGATTTCTTGTAAAAAAAAAGAAAAAGAAAAAAAGAAAACTTCTGGTTTGTTAAGCCCAGAAGAACTACTATTTGGGTTGGACAATAAACTTAGCCCACTTTTTTAAAATTTAAGAGAAAGGAAAAGTGATATTGTTGAGAGTGGGATTTGAACCCACGCCCTTTCGGACCAGAACCTTAATCTGGCGCCTTAGACCAACTCGGCCATCTCAACTTGATGGTATAGCTTGCTCCATTAAAATATTAGTAGCTATATGAAATAACATTGATCCCACGCGATAAACTTTATCGGGAAAGGAATATGCAACTCACTAAAAGTTTTTTTCGGTGAATACTCAATCAGAGTTTAACCCTTCTATAAATCAATAACGCAAATTTCAAAAATTTTCTAAGTAATCCCTAAAGCATACATATTATCCATTTATCCCTCAACTAATGTAAAGTCACAAACAGAGTAGTGATGTTGCAAAATCCAAGCCTAAAATCTTTATGAATTCTCAATATAGTCCATTAAATTATTCATTAAAACCTAATTTTAACCATGTTTTATATCCTTTTGTAAAAAAAAAAAAACTATATTTTATATCCTCGTCAAGAACTATATTTTATATCTTATTAAATAAATTATTCATAGCATATGTCAAAATATCTTTATTTAATTTGTATATCATAATTAGAGTGTATACTAAATAATATTTGTTTTAGTAAAATAAATATATAATAGAGTAAAAAATAAAATGCTTAAAAGTACCATACTCCAATGTGTAAAAAAAGTATTATATTCCTTTTATAATATTTTCAAATTAAATATTTTATTTTTAAAATTAAAAATAACAGCTTTATTTTGGAAACAAGAAAGTATAAGATTAATCTTTAAAAATTTTCTTTAAGTATATAAATATCAAATAACTAAAACAAATAATTTCCATTTTTAATTAACTTGACAATGTTAAGTCAATAGTTAGTCAACACTAAAAAATGGGGTCAAGTGCAGTGGAGGATTTAGACCGAAATTCTCAGGGAAGCCACTAGCTATTAACTCAAATAATGTTATTAAAATTCATATGAATCATATATAATTTTATCAAAGACTGCTCATCCAATTTAACTATTTGATCATTAGAAGGATGTTTTTAAAGTGAAGATATTGAAGTTATACAATTTTCATCTTGATTCATACATTCCCTTTTGAAAAATGATTTAATTGGTATGAACTTTTAATGTAACTGACAATCAACCAGAAATTGACATATAACAAAAAATATTTGACTCTTATTTTCGTTACCTTAAAAGTCACACACGCCACACTTTCTAATTGGTTGACATTGTAAAACACTTTACACTATCAATGTATAACAATTGAACTCTTCGAAAAATACTTCAATTTTCTCATGTTTAACTATTTTTTATTTTTGAAAAATATATCACTCCTAAAACATCTGAAATTAATTAAATGTATAAGCAAAATAATCAAACCCGAAAAGAGGAAATATTTGAAATAGAGAAAATGAGAAAGATTGCAAAAGAAAAATAGAGATTGTGTCTTAGATCCATTAAAAAAAAAGAGTTCTTGTTGGAGGATATCTTAGATTACACATTTACATTTATAACATCACAAAACACTTACTTTTACCAATAGGATGAGAGTGCCATTAATTTTTCTTTAAAATGAGGGGAGCAAACATTAATTTTTTCTTTAAAAAAATGTTAACTTTTTTTTTTGGGGAAGCCGTTGCTCCCCCAAAGATATACTAATGTCCGCCACTGGTCAAGTGTAATTTATGGACAAGTTTGGGGTTTAGCGTTATTTATAAAAAAAAACAAAACATAATGGTGGTGAGCTGTAAGTTACTTTTTTTTTAGCTACCTATAGTTATCTTAAGAAATATTCTTTTAACATAATTTAACTTCCACATTAGTCAAAAAATCAAATGGGGTGGAATGTTATTTTTAATAAAAAATGGGGTTTGTTGTCATTTCATCAAAACTCAAGAATGGTCAGTGTAATTAACTCTAAATTAAATATTAAACTTAATTCTAAAACAAATCATCATATTGAAGAGAAAAGATTGAGTTCATTTCCCAGATTTATAACATCATTACCGTCTGCACATTCCACCTGGAAATAGCAAAAACGATTTCCCCTGGGTTGGCAAAAAATAATCTAAACGAGGCAAGCAAAATGTGTTGTAATGACGTTTAGCCTCAAGCAAGAAAAATTATATTTAACGAAATTAAAGAAATTAATAATAAGATATAATTAAGATATATAATGAAACACATGATAAAAATATATATAATGAAACTAGGTCCGAGATATATATAATGAAAGGTTGATATCTCCGACCAGATTTTTTAAATATGCAAGAGCTAAGAATTAATCTCATACCTGTTTAAGGGGTTCTAGCCTGTTATCACTCAAGCCAATCATATTAACGTATTGTGGCTCCTTTGGTTGTCCTTTTTAAACTTTATTTTTCTAAAATTTGTAATTTCCAACTTTTTAATACAAATTTCTAAATTTTTTGAATTATTCATCCATGTATAGCAAGAGTCCTATTATTTGAACATCAAATTTTGAATATCGTATTTAATACTATATATATTTATCTGTATCTTTCACTTACATCTCACCTTTTTTTGTATATACATGTATTTCAAGAATACATAAAAAAAAAAAAAAGACACATGGTATCCTTTTTGTTTATGTTGAAGAAAAGTTTTCAATTGCCAAAAATAAATGACATGTCTGCATCTCCATTTAATCACGTTAATGACTATTGGATGAAAGAACAATACTGAAAGCACCAAAAAAGACAAAAAAAAAAAACAAAGAAAGAAAGAACAGTACTGAAATTAATTTGAACTTGATTCTTAATTTTTTTTTTTAAACAAATTTTATCACCATACTAATTTTTTACACCTGATTAATGACATATAAGTTTAACGAGTATATTTGTGGTTACTAATTAATCCATTAACCATGTAATATATGTGGTGAGTCATAAATTTATACATCATCAAACAAGTAAAAAAGTGGTTCAAAAGATGTGAGAATATAAGCCTTGAAAAAAAAAAAAACATAAGGAACAAATTAGAAAAGAAGAGATTAGAACCAAAAGGAGTGTTCACTCAAATTTTAACCTCTACAGTGGCTCCCATATATGAAAGAAAATTCAGCAATGTAGTGAGTGACAGCTAAATGAAGTGAGTAAATAATACATCTCATGAATTGTGGAGTTGACCAAACAAAATAGGCATCATGTAGTAGCTACATACTTGAACCAAAATATATCTCTCAACATAATTTAACGAAAGGGTCCATGATAAGGCAGGCTACTGGGTCTACCTTGGCATAAACACAGGGGTCACCTTCCTTTGAACAATCTCTTCGATCCGCTCAGCTGACAAAATGGATGTCTCACTTTCATAATTGCCATTTTCCATCTGCTGGTGTAACTGACAGAACAAAAGCCAAATTCATCTAATGATTTCATTTTCCATTATAGTTATCATGGAGACAACTTTGTGAATAAAGAGTCTCAAGCAGCAAGCAGCAAGCAGCAAGCAGCCAAGCTATGTGTAAACTAAACCAAACCAAGTTGGAACATTCATATTACAGAATTTTTTAATACAGGGATCAATACAGACTGACAATTGACCAATCAACGACCGAGGAGATTAATCATTTGACAAGAAATTTGGTCATGTAATAAATAATTTATCCATGAGTTATCAAATAATAATAATAATAATAATTTAACCATGAAAGCTGAAAGAACTAATGTTAGCAGACTGCTTATAAGTGCCTAAATGGACTCTGTCTTATTAGCAATCATGCTTACATTCAAGTAAAATTGTTAGATCCATTCACACCAGTACTTGTAAAACCATTAGATGCACCAAAACCAAATTCAAAGCAACAAAATTGTTATGTGCAGGCAGTGCAGCTAACAATTTAGTTAAAAAAAAGACTGCAATATATTCATGGTTTGTTAACTAACTATCACATTATATTGGTAACATGATTAAAAATAAATCTCCCTGTTAGCAGACTGCTTATAAGTGCCTAAATGGACTCTGTCTTATTAGCAATCATGCTTACATTCAAGTAAAATTGTTATATCCATTCACACCAGTACTTGTAAAACCATTAGATGCACCAAAACCAAATTCAAAGCAACAAAATTGTTATGTGCAGGCAGTGCAGCTAACAATTTAGTTAAAAAAAAGACTGCAATATATTCATGGTTTGTTAACTAACTATCACATTATATTGGTAACATGATTAAAAATAAATCTCCCTGTTAGCAGACTGCTTATAAGTGCCTAAATGGACTGTGTCTTATTAGCAATCATGCTTACATTCAAGTAAAATTGTTACATCCATTCACACCAGTACTTGTAAAACCATTAGATGCACCAAAACCAAATTCAAAGCAACAAAATTGTTATGTGCAGGCAGTGCAGCTAACAATTTAGTTAAAAAAAAAACTGCAATATATTCATGGTTTGTTAACTAACTATCACATTATATTGGTAACATGATTAAAAATAAATCTCCCTGTCCTTTGGAGACCAGATTTTACCTTCTCAAGGATGGCACACTGATCATCCAAGTGAAACTTGCGCATGTGCTTCAGCATCTCTAGTTGCTGTAAAGATTTACTTTCTCTATGTTATTAGTGTACAGTCCACAAGTACCAAAATCTTCATCAGAAATTAATACATTTTACCTGTTCCTGTAACTTCTGTTGTTCGAGCATTTTTACCATAAATTCTTCTTGTCCAAGCTCTGCTTCGTCGCAGGCCATCTCTTCTCTGTAATTTCAAACTATAAGGCCAATTTGCATTACTTAACCAGTTACCTTTTAAAAAGAACAAAAGAAAAAACATGCAAAGAATCAGAAAAACAGGCTTTCCATAACATTGTAACAACTACAATGGGTATAAGATAATCATAAAAGAGTACAGCAAATTAACATTGTCAGAATCTCTTAACTTAATGAAAACCCTGGGCATAAATAAAAACATTTAATACTAATTCTGAATCACACTGGTTTCTGTAGTTTCATAGGGAGTAATGGTTGTCTACTCAAATATTGCAGAAATATTAAGCTAGTCCATTACAACTCAAAGCAAGACAAGACATCGGCAAGGAATGCCACTTTTTAAAAAGCTTTCTCAGAATTGAAGAGAAAATGTTAACAGGATAGTGCTTAGTACTTACTTTGCAAGAAATTTATAAAAGTGAATCACCAAATCCCGGTCATTCTCATATGCAGTACTGACTTTTCCAAGGCATGAAATACCAAATCTTGGATCTGTTAGTAACAATAATAATGGAAAAATAATTTCAACAACAGTCATATCAAACAGAAGATAGATTCAATGAAATGATAAAAGCCTAAAAATTAAAATTTGATTTATTCACAAGCTTGACTGCATTCTTTTGATAACTAAGTTTCAGAATAAATTGCTACCAAGACGGGTTAGATGATAAAACAGAGTTACATTGAATTCTTGTATCAAAATGCCTATATTTCCCCCACAACTGTCCTAAACTAAAGTGAAGGGAAAATAAAAAGTACAATGTTACAGTATAAAATATTTAATTAAAAAACAAAACAAGCTAAATGCCAACCCTATCAAATGTAACGAAGAATGACAGAATATAACCTCTATTTCGTAATTATCTCCAAACCGTACCACCATGTCCCAACATTATCTCCAACAAAATTAAATTGTAAAACATTATCTGCATTGGCATGTATAGCATGGTGACTTATAAGTATAAACCATCCTGTATCTAGTATCAACTGACTTTCATCTCAAGAACCAAGAACAAGAAACATACATAACTGACTACCAGGAGTCCCAACATGATTTAATTCATTATTTATACGATTTTTCTTTCTGTTAAGCCCATAACTGAAACTTATTCGAGGAAATTGAAACATGGTACTATGAGAGAGAACAAGGGGGATGAAGGATCCATTGATGACATGGGGACTGACAAAGTACTAAGTACAGACAAATCTGAGAATCATGAGACTAGATTGAATTAAAGGAAAGTCATAGATAAGGCAACAAGGCAGAATGGGAGGAGGAAGGCTTTTAAAAAGGCAGTGTAGGAGTGAAAGATGGTAGAGAAAATTTTTGAAAACTGGTTCTGGGTTTTGGGGTAGGCCTCGCTCAAGGCTGGGGGCTCACTGTAACATTCAGTCGTTTTCATTTCTTAAATTCTGTTGTGTTATTTCCTTTTCTTATGTTTTGAATCCCATCAATCCAGAACCTACAAGTCTGGACAGAATAATTAAAAGTCTATTTCATCAATGCTCTGGTTTTCCGGCTCTTACTGCTATAAATTTTTGCAGTACATAACACTTTGTCTTTCATTACTAACAAGTGGGTATCCCACAAGCCACAAGGCATAGGGTGGTAATGGTTTCACAAGTAGGGAAAATAAAACACATTCAAGCTGGAAAGCATTGTGAGGCAGGCAGGCATGTTTTTATATCCAATGGTGGCATTGGTGGTGTTGCTGCAGTTTGCAGCAGAGCTGAGTTTACATAAATAATATCATGATTGCACCAATACTAATAACAACAACCAATATACCACCCCATGTGCTCATTTTAATATATGCTTATCAAAAAAAAAAACCCAATATATCACAATAAAATAAACATACCAACACCCATCTCCAAAAGTATCTCTTCCTGTATGGCAGTGGTCACAGCAACAGCTTCCTGCTCATCAGTTATGAATTCCAGAAAATGACAGCAAAAAAGCATAATGCATTACATATTCACTTTTATCACATAATTTCCAAGAGATACAAGTATAAAGTTAAACCAACTTGCACTTTTACTTAATATATCCACCATTCAAATATGAATGTAATAAATTAAAGTCAAACACATAGAGACATACCATTCTATCCAAAAGGATCAAACATTTAGTACAATGCACCATTTAGTCCAAGATCACTTGTATTCAAAATAGAAAATTAGCTCAAGAGGCACAAACGAGGATTCCGGTTACTCAGCTCAGCTGTCATATGTCAGGGAATTCAAATCAAAGGAAGAATCAAAGTCTAAGGTGCTGTTTGGGAGAGCTTGTTTAAGCTCATTTGGGCTTATCTTATAATATAAGCACTTAAGAATAGTGTTTGGATGAGCTTATAAAATTGGCTTATTACATCCCATGAATTTTGTTCTTCACAAAACCATTAATTCCTAAAATCAAGGGCATTCTGAGATATATAATACCTTGAATAGCTAAATCATTTTACACTTAAGACAAGCTGTACATTTTATACCGAATTTTAAGACATGACTAAACGGGTAAAAGTAAAACGAACAACAAAATAATTCAAAAAAAAAAAAAGAAATGTCTGAAAGAAATTTACCTGCTTATCCTCTACAGCGTCTGCAATCCTTTTCTTCACGTCTGAAAATTATAAACACGACCAAATTTGAAAAAAGAAAAGAAAATTCAAAAGGGGTTGGAGAATCAATCAATCAAAAGAAAACAAGCAACTGGGAAACAAAACAAAGCACCAGGTTGGGAAGTAAGGAAACTAAAACGATCAAAAAGATGGAAAAGCTGTTCTCTAGATAGCATTCCACTGCTCTGTAGCTCAGTTGCCATTGTTATCGACCACACACAAATTGTGTTCCCTCTTATTTATTTTCTCGAGCAGAGAGCGTGTTCTCATTCAGTAGAAACGAGCGCGTTTAACTCGGCTAAAAACGACAACGTATGAGAGAAATGTAGTAATATTTTGGCAAATTCTCGCTGTAGTTATGTTTTTTAACACTTAAATTTGGACATCGATATTGACACACTCACACCCTGTGTTGATGTGAGTATAAATGGGACGAAGATATATAATATTTTAAGATGAATTATATATATAATATACAATTGTGAGTGGAGCGTCATTTTAGCTGTCCAAAAAAGTTATACAAATAACATAACTATTCATTTTGTAACACTACAGTTTACGCAATGTTGCAAAATCATATAAACGAAATTATTGTTAATTTTATCTAAAATAAACTAATTTCATACCATATTTTTTTGCCTATAAAGTAGCACGCACTCTCAACATAAAATGTTTTACATCGATATTTACTAAAATTTTAATGTTTATATTTTTATTTTAATAACTAAAGAGAAAAATAATAATAATAATTTTAATTTGTTAAAATATTATTAAATATTTGTATAAAAAAGTTTACATATATAAAAATTAAACTCATTATCTCATGCCATGTTTGCTTGGCTATTGAAAATGTGAATGCTCCTGTGTCTGGAAATTCTGACTTCCCTTCATGGGATGCTTCCACTGACGGCCAATTCTCCCTTAAGTCAACGTACGCAGTTCTATCATCCCTTCCTGAACAGAATTCTCTTCCAATATTTGACAAAATATGGAAATGGCAGGGTCCTCCAAGAATGAGATCCATTTTGTGGAAACTTGCCCATGGTAAGATTCTTACAAATACAGAAAGGAAGAAGCGAGGCATGACAACGGATGATATCTGTCCTAGATGCAACCTTCACCCGGAAACAATAATGCATATGGTAAGGGATTGTGAGGAAGTGCACAAGTTTTGGTCCTCACACATCAGCCCCGACAAATGGAGCAAGTTTTTCAGTCTTGGTCAACATGCTTGGCTAGAATGGAATATGTCTACTTCGGATATTGGTCTTTTTCCTTTGAAATAACATTTATTTTTTGGTGTTGCAACTTGGACTCTTTGGAGAGATAGGAATTCACTAGTCTTCTCTTAGAGGTCTACAATGGGTGAGGAACTTTGGAACTTCATATGCAATCAAGTCCATTTTATTGAGTCTACCTGTTCCAGCTCGAAAGCTTCAAGAATATCAAATTTGAATAAACCAGCAAATGCTTGGTCCAAACCATCGCAAGGATACTTCAAAATAAATGTTGATGGTGCTCACAACTATAGGACTGGAAGCTCGGCATGTGGAATGATAATAAGGGATGATGCAGGGAACTTCATTAAAGGGTTTTCTTGCAAAGTTACCTCAAGCAACGTGCTTTGGACTGAGGTTTGGGGTATCCTCTCAGGTTTGAGAATTGCTAGGGATCTATCCCTAAAGAAGATTATTATTGAGAGTGACTCCAAATTAGCGGTGGACATGATTTGTAGAGGGTATTCTTCAAATCCAGCTCTTAACTTCTTGGTTGATGAAGTGCAGGCGTTCCTTCGAAAGTCAGATTGGCATGTAGATGTATCCCACATTCTTAGATCAACCAACATCTATGCTGATTCTCTTGTTCATAAAGGCCATTCGGGCCCTTATTCTTTGACAATTGTAAATAGGTCTAGTCTTTTGTGAGATTTGTTGTTACAATGTGACATCAGGATACTTGGGTGGCGTTTTGAAGAGCTTATTTAAGCTTCTTTTGACTTATCTGATGACATAAGTTCTTATGTAGTGTGTTTGACAGAACTTATAAAAATAACTTATCTTTATCCCAAAAGGAGTTTTTGACTTATTTTCATAAGTCACCTTATGAGAAAACATGGAATTATCATAAGAACTTATGTACTAAACACCCTCTCCGTGTTTTTCACTATTCGAATCCTCTCATACCCCTTTCTTTCTTTTTCTTTCTTTAAGCACTTATGGCATAAGCTCTCATGCGATAAGGTTTTATGTGATAAGCTCTTAATTAAGTTGTTTACTCAAACGCACCCTTGTTCCCTAGATGCCACTTTTACTCAAATAAATTCCCGTTTCTAATATAAAAAAAGTAAACTCATTACATGAACATAACAAGTAGAAATGCAAATAATTAAGGAACGTGATACAACAGATATAAATTAAAACAATTAAAATTTTAAACAATTTAATAATATTAAGATATTTAAATTAAAATTATTTGAAAATTATCAAAATATTTTCTCTCTCAAAAAAAAAAATCATATAATGATCATTACAAAATATTAATGCCACATAAATATAAACAAAATTTATTGATCGTTTCATTAGTATCTACCATCAAAACCTTAACAAATTAACATTAATTTCCGTTATCTATTTAATTAAAATACCATATTGTGTACAAATTCACTTAAGATTGTATTTACATTTCTAAACTACTAAACTTTCTAAACAAAAGACAAAACCAATATTATTACAATCGAGCAGGACAAGTCGATCAAACCGATCGATTTGAACATAACCAAATCGGACAAGACATAAGATCAGATGAACATTCAAACTTGTTTGGCATCAAGCGCACTCCACCATTAAACCGGTGGTGAGCACATTCAGAAGCACGTTTTTTAAAAAGAATATGGAGCATGTGCATTTTGAATGAGCATTTCCATTTTTCACCTTTCTTTCAAACATGCTAAGCAGCTCTGCTCAACCACTAAAACACTGGAATTTGTCTTATGTTTGACATATATTATACATATGTAATATGTATTATTAATATAAATTTTACAGTCAATGACTAACTAATTACTCAATCCCAATCGAGTCGATGACTTTAACTCGGGAGGTGGACGATCAAGTGACTACATGGTGCTGTTTTCCTTGGAAGCCAAGGAGTCTCTGAAGCCGACTGCGCTGCCTATCGTGTGCAAATTTCCAGAAGTTTTCCTGGATGACATTCCAGGGCTACCACCTAAGCGAAAGATAGAGTTCACAATCGATCTCGTACCAGGGATCGAATCGATTTCGATAGCGCCATACCGAATGTCCCCAATAGAGTTAGCAGAGTTGAAGAAGTAGTTGGATGACATGTTGAAGAAGGAGTTTATCCGACCAAGTATTTCGCCGTAAGGAGCACTTTTTTTTTTTGTAAGGTAGAAGGACGAAAGTTCAATGTTGTGTGTGGATTACCGGCAACTCAATAAGGTAACAATAAAGAACAAGTACCCATTGTTGAGGATTATTGATGATCTGATAGATTAGTTGCGGGGAGCAACTGTGTTCTCCAAGATAGATCTGAGGTCAGGATATCATCATATCAGAGTAAAAGAAGATGACATATCGACAACTACTTTTAGAAGTCGGTACGAGCACTTTGAGTATCTGGTTATGCCGTTTGGCATAGCTAATGCTCCTACTGTATTCAATAACTACATGAATCGGTTTTTCCGACCGTACCTTGACAAGTTTGTTGTTGTGTTTATCGACAACATTATGATCTACTCCTCGAGTAGAGAAGAACATGAAGAGCATCTTCGGGTTGTACATCAAGTGCTTAAGGACAGACAACTCTATGTCAAGTTGTCTAAGTGTGAATTTTGGTTGGACAAAGTACAATTCCTTGGGCATGTGATCAATTAAGATGGGATAGTTGTGGATCCTGCTAAAGTTGAAGTGGTTGTGAATTGGGAACGCCCTAAGACAATGGGTGAAATCAGAAGTTTTCCTGGACTGACAGGTTATTACAGACGGTTCATAGAGCGATTCTCAAAGATTGTGTTGCCTATGACACAATTGATGAGAAAAGGTAAAGCGTTTGAGTGGATAGATGAGTAACATCGGGGTGTCTCACACTCCACCATATAGAGGTAGCCTTGGAAAAGATCAAGACGACACACTTGCAAAGAGAAAGAGTTTCAAGATGCTTCTCCTTTTTCTTGTTGATTTTGATATTTATTTATAAAATCTTGAGAGAGTTTTAAAATTCATTGTAACTCATTGATGAGAGCAAATCACTTCTTTTTGATAACATCTTTATATTACTCTATCTTGGGTTAAGGTAGAGGGAGGTTTGGTGGTGTCCTTGAGTGAAAGAAACCATTGTTACTCTATCTTGGGTTAAGGTAGAGGGTGGTTTGGTAGTGCCCTTGAGTGAAAGAAACCATTGTTACTCTATCTTGGGTTAAAGGTAGAGGGAGGTTTGGTGGTGTCCTTGAGTGAAAGAAATCATTGTAACTCTACCTTGGGGCTAAGGTGAGGAAGGTTGCACTCTTCTCGACCTTTTCCTCTTTACCTTCAAGTTTTTATTTGTCCTATTATTGCGATTGTTTGATGTAATCTTTTAAATTTTCTGCTATGGAATTTATTTGAACCAATTCACCCCCCCCCCCCGATTCCATCAATTGGTGCCATAACTTAACTCTCTGGAAAGGTTAATCGCTTGAGAAGTCGATCCTTGTAGGTTCAATGGCAGGAAACTTGATGAACTCAAATGTTATTGAAGGGAAATCCATCTTAAGGCTACCATACTTTGATGGATCAAATTACACCTATCGGAAGGAGTGCATGAAAATATTCATTCAGTCTGTTGACTTCAAGCTTTGGCTTGTGATCAAGAACGGACCATCCATTCTTAAGAAAAAGGTAGATGACAAAGAGGTGGAAAAAAACCAAAGAGGAATTTAGTGATGAAGACATGAAGAAGACGAAACAAAATGCAAAAGCCAAAAAGATCTTCTATTGTCTTGTGATTCCAGATGATTTTATAAAAATCTCAAGGTGCAAAACTGCTAAGTAAATATGGGATAAGTTGGAGGTGACACATGAAGGAAAAAGCCAAGTAAAAGAAGCAAAGATTGACATGCTTGTTCGTGAGTACGAGTTATTCAATATGGAGGAGGTAGAAAAGATTGATGAGATGTTCAAGAGGTTCTCAAACATAGTCAACACCCTTGATGCTCTTGGAGAGGTCTACACGGATAGAGAATTGGTAAGGAAGATACTTAGAAGCCTCACCAAAGATGTGCTCTCCTTTGCAGGTATGTTGCAAACTCAGGATGAGGACCATTAGATGCTTCAGTTGTTGATGTCATTGGCTACATGATCGTAGTCGAAATTACCACCATACGTGTGTCGTTCGTCTTCAACAATCATGTTATCGAATATATGATGCATGCATATATTATATGCTTGATTGTATTCATGTGCCAACCACGTTGCCGGACCACGTACAATCGCGAATCGAGATTGGAGCACTCCAAATGCCTGTTCCACGTCTTTTCTTGGTGATTCTTGATGTTGGGCAAATAATTTTCTCTTTTCTTCTTGCTACATTGGGATGGTCTTGACCAATGTAGCCCACTCGGGGATAGGAACATGGATGGCTTGAGCATGTGGAAAGAAGCATATTCCGATTATTATATTTTTATAATTTTTATTTATAATTTTCGTATTATTTTTGGGCTGAATTTTAAGATGACCTTTTGTATTCTCCTAGCCTCACTAAATGCTTCATAGTAGTGCTCTTAGTCATAATAATGACTAGTAGGAATTTATTATCATGTTTATGCATATTTAGGTAATGTAAATGCATTTATCAATTAATGTGGTAAATGCATGGTAGTGGGAGTTAGTGAGTGTTTTTAGTGTCATTTAGTTGGTGAGTTATGTGAGTTATTAGGTATCGGTTATGGAATATTGAGAGAACAAGGCAACCCAAAAGTCGGCAGCCATCCTTGTATATGTATCATTGCAATACCACATGAAATGACAACTTTGAGTTCATTTTGGATTGATTCCAATTGTGAGAGTGTTTTCTCTCTTGGGTTCTTCATTGAGCCAACCCTTTGTTCTTATCAAGAATCCAAGATTCTTGTGGCGAACCTCACCTTGGCTTATCAAATCCCCTTGGATTTGTGGCGCATACCTTCCATTTCTCATCTTATCCAATTTTGTATTTCATCTTCTTCTACAATTTTGCTTGGTCACTCAAGGATAGATCCGAAAATATATATGTTCCTTGTTAGGATCATATCATTTGGTATCCAGAGCCATCCTTCCTAGAGTGACTTTTGATTTTGTTTTTCAATTTTTCCATAAGTTTGAATTTTTCTTTTTTTAGTGGGTTCCTCATGGAGTCACTAATGAAGAAAATTGATGCCAAGCAAAGGGAGAATCTTTTCTATTCTAGATGCTATGTGAAGGACAAGATATGTAGCTTGGTCATTGATAGAAAGGGATACGTCAACCTAGCTAGTACCACCATGGTGCAAAAGTTAGGACTTCCTCTTCTAGAGCATCCACAACCGTATGTCATTTGGAGCATCCCGGAGTTTAGTGATTTCGGTGACGTGATGGTGAACAAACAAGTACGAGTGCCATTCCGGATTGGAAGATATGAAGATGACATTTTATGTGATGTGGTGCCCATGGAAACGAAGCACTTGTTACTTGGGCGTCCTTGGAGGATTGAACGACAAGCGAGATATGATGCCGACAACAACAAGTACTCATTTGTATTTAATAATCGCAAAATTACTCTTGTACCATTGTCACCAAAACAAGTGTATGAAGATCAAATGTACTTGAAAGGAGAAGCAAAGAAAAACGAAACTCATGAGAGAAAGGAGGAGGAAATGGAGAGTGGTGAAAAAGAAGAGGAGAAAAAAGAAAGCCATGAGGAAAAAGAAGAATTAAAGAAAAAAGAAACCTATGAGAGAGAAGAAGAGGAGAACCATGAGATAAAAGATGAAGAAAAAGAGAACAATGAGAGACATCTCGTGAAAAAAAAGAATTATGAGAGAAAAAAGGAAGGAAGAGCCAATTATCAAGCAAACGGTGGAAAGCACAAAAGAAAATTTTTATTAGACAATCCACTGACTTATAATGCAGGTTTGGATTTGAGGACAAATCACTTTCAAGAAGAAGGGAATGATAGGAACATGGATGGCTTGAGCATGTGGAAAGAAGCATATTCAGATTATTATATTTTTATAATTTTTATTTATAATTTTCGTATTATTTTTGGGCTGAATTTTAAGATGACCTTTTGTATTCTCCCAGCCTCACTAAATGCTTCCTAGTAGTGCTCTTAGTCATAATAATGACTAGTAGGAATTTATTATCATGTTTATGCATATTTAGGTAATGTAAATGCATTTATCAATTAATGTGGTAAATGCATGGTAGTGGGAGTTAGTGAGTGTTTTTAGTGTCATTTAGTTGGTGAGTTATGTGAGTTATTAGGTATCGGTTATGGAATATTGAGAGAACAAGGCAACCCAAAAGTCGGCAGCCATCCTTGTATATGTATCATTGCAATACCACATGAAATGACAACTTTGAGTTCATTTTGGATTGATTCCAATTGTGAGAGTGTTTTCTCTCTTGGGTTCTTCATTGAGCCAACCCTTTGTTCTTATCAAGAATCCAAGATTCTTGTGGCGAACCTCACCTTGGCTTATCAAATCCCCTTGGATTTGTGGCGCCTACCTTCCATTTCTCATCTTATCCAATTTTGTATTTCATCTTCTTCTACAATTTTGCTTGGTCACTCAAGGATAGATCCGAAAATATATATGTTCCTTGTTAGGATCATATCACTGTGTAATGCATCGTGGGAGCTTGAGAATTTTCACTAGTAGGAGAAGGTTGACAATTTTGCATAAAATTGTAGAAAGATTGTAAATTATACTAATTGGGATCCATTTGACAAAAACAAATGAAGTTATGAGTCAAGAAGTTATGTGCAAAATTAAGTGAAAATGAATCACAATTTATAGAGAATCAAACAACAGTAATGTTAATTCCTTTGGACAATTAAAATAGTAACTTTAAATATCCTAGACACTTCAATTACCCACTCAAACAATTATTTCATTTTCAAACGGTCATTTTAATTTTCTTGGCTTTTTTTTTTCTCTTTTTCTTATTTCTATTTTTTCACTTAAACATAACTTCAACATCACCCTTTTGTTTTTTTTTTTTAAAATTCTTTTACCTCTTTTCCTCGAACACTCCTCTCCCCCACGCCCCTTTCTCTTCTCCTCCTTCCTCCAACAACTATCCTCTCGCCATTTCCTCCTCGGCACCCCCTCACCTCCTCTCCCCATAGATCGATGCAACCCCTCCTCCCCCCACCCTCTTTCCTCTCATCTCCCCACAATAACAAACCATATTAAGTTTCAATGGTTGATGGTTTCTGAACACGTTGCATGCACGAGGTGGATGCAGAGATCAAATATGCTACTGTGGGTCTTGATTTTGCAGAGATCAAATATACATAGATCAAATATACATAGATCAAATCCACATGAAACCAACGGATGTGTTGTATTTTTTTATTTTTATTTTGGTTCTTGATTTTATGCTACCAGGTTTTTGATTTTGTGCTGATTTTGTATTTTTTTTTTCCTTTTTGGGTTTTTGATTTTGTGCTACTGAATTTGATGATTCATTATTGTTGGTTTGATCTTCATTTTTGTTGCCCCTTCCCTATCTGATCTGATTTTTCCCACCATTTTCATTTTGACTTTTTGCGGAAAAATATATTTCTTAATGTGTAAGAACCGGTTCTTCTGTAAGAATCGTTGGAATCCAACCCATCCATCTTCAATGCAAGCAATCATATTTTAAGAACGGTCCTTAAAGGATTTTTAGAATTAATTTAAGAACTTGCATTAGAGAAGTTCTTGTTCATACAAATAAATAACAACATCATTGAAGAAGCTCTTATTCATATAATGACTTGTTTGTTATAAATAAGAAATTTTGACATTCAATAACTTAAAGATTATTTTTTTTAGAGATTTTAAAAAAAATAAAAACTATTTTATATTTGTTTATAATCATAAAAATCATTTTTTTAAAAGTAATTAATTATAAAAAAATGTTTTTTTCAAAAACCAATGAAAATAGCTTTTCATTATAATCCAAAAATTGGTTTTTTTAATGTTTTTTATCATTTTTAAAAGTAAAAATAAACACACTAAGAATCCGTTCGTGTAAGACTAAAAAATAAGTGATTTTATTATAAAATAATCTAATGTTTACTTTTAGAGATTTTAAAGAAAAGAAAAAACTAATTTGTATTTATAAAAAGCATTTTTTTAATATTCTCCCTCTTCTAGTGCAAGTGTCTATAATGGCTAGCTACTCAAAATAGCTTCTGACAAATTATATTTAAATATCAAATTTGGGATTTTTTATGTATTTTTGGGATATGTATATTTAAAGAAGATGAAAAAATAAGTGAAAGATAAAAATAAACAAATGTAATATCATACAGTGTTTGAAATTGAATGTTGAAATATTATAAAACTTTAAAAAGAATGATCTTTTTAGTAAAAATAAGCAATAAGAAATGCCTTCTAGATAAAACTCAACAATGCCATAGATCTCCTGTAGTTAAACTCCACAAAAAAGACAGCCCTAAATTAACGAACTAGTCACTAACAGTCTAACAGTGCATCTCCCACCTTCCCTCCTTGTATTCTCCCGCCCAAATATCCCCTCCATTCACACCTCTCCCTCTGCTTCCCTGCTTCAACAAACAAACCAAAGCCCATTCATCTTCTCCAGAAAGCCAAGTACAACAAACAAAAAGAAAAAAACCTTCATTTTCAATTCCCAATTCATCGCACTCTCCCCTTCCCATGGAAGAAACCCTCACCGTATCACTTCTTCTCCTCACCCTCCTCTTCCTTTTCCCCACCGCCCAAGCATCATCCCCGGAACCCCTCTTCACCGCTGCGGCACAAACCCTCGCCGACTCCGGCTTCCTCTCAATGGCCCTCACCCTCAACCTCGCCTCCGCAGCTCTCCACCTTCCCGCCGCCGCCACCATCTTCGTCCCCTCCGACGCCGCCTTCCTCCGCTCCGGCCCACTCCCCCTCTCCCTCCTCCGATACCACATCCTCCCCTCCAGGCTCCCACCCCAATACCTCACCACTCTCCCACGTGGCACTCCCATACCCACCCTGCTCCCCAATTCCTCACTCACAGTAACCACATCCTCTCTTCCCCCTCACCAATTATCCCTAAACGACGTCGTCATCGCTAACACCGCTATTTTCGACGATGGTTCCCTCCTCATGCTCCCCATCCCCGATTTCTTCAACTCCTCTTCGCTCCTCGTTCCCCAAAAAATCGTTCCCTCTAATAACAATAACGAACCTTTTGCCGCGGTTTCCGATGTTTTGAAATCCAAAGGCTTTTCTATAATCGCGACTTTTCTCGAAGCTCAGTTGGCGACAGAGTTCGCGTACGGGGCTAAGTTCACGATCTTTGCGCCGATCGACGAGGCGATTGTGCAGAACGTGAGGAACGTCGCCAATTACTCGGCGATTTTCCGGAAGCACATTGTTCCGAGGCTGATTCCGTGGCACGATTTGATTCGCCTTCGAGACCAGACTCTGCTGCCGACTTTCTCGGAGGGGTTCCTGATCAGAGTAACCGTCGCTCCTCGGGTTCGGTTGCTCAACGGAGTCACGGTTGCGTTCCCCGATTTGTATCGTGATGATGTCATCGTCGTTCATGGCATTGATAGCTTGTTTGATAACAGCACAGTATAAGCAGTCGTTCATGGCATTGATAGCTTGTTTGATAACAGCACAGTATAAGCATGTCACACATGGTTTTACACTACAATTGCAGGTACATTACTTTGACTATCAAAATTGTAATCGCAATTTAAAACCATGATGTCGCGATGTCGGACTTAGATTGGTATTTTTGCATATCGGAGTGCTAAAAGAAACTGTATATGATGCATTTTGTATAGGTATATTAGAAACTTTTATGCAATTTTGCTTTAGACAAATGCAATTGTGTATGTACTATGTAGTGTCTCATGAATACTTGAATAGCATTAACTGTGATGAAATTGTATATGCATTGTGCAATAGTATGAGAATATTTGAATCTGTAGTACATTTCTACCGAGACAAATGTTTGAAGTTGAAATAGCATGTTTGAGTATTCACATTGATTAAGAATAACATTAGGAGTAAGTTGAGGTAACTAAAACTACAGAAGCAGCTATACCAATGATTATGGTCATGGAATAAAGATTACAATTTGCAATATGCATTTTCCATAATCCCCCCCAACTAGGATGTGGGGTGCTGTACTTCTCATTCTGATGTGTCAGTATCGCTTTGGATTACTCCAACAGACTTCGCCAGATAAAGGTTGTTCAGTATAACTGGTACTGGCTTCATCAACCCTTCTGGCATCTCCAGAGAAGCTAGCTTTTGCAAGCTCCCTCAACATCTTTAGCTCGTTTTTCAGGCCACCCCTTGTGCCCCTTTAGCCATTTACCTTCCACTTCTATATGCACGTTGGCACGTGTCTCTGAGGTTGTAGGATCTTTTCTTTCGACAACATCAGGGCTGGGCGTACCAGGACTTAGCACGGGGGACTACAGTTGCGGTCATGGCACTAATTGGATCCATATAACCTGCTCTATTTCTTCTTTCAATCTCTGTTCCTGAACTTATAGGATTAACTGAAAGCAGGTCTGTTTTTGGCTGGGGGAATGTGGATATCACACTAGACCAATGCTTCCTTGGAAGGAAAGGAAGGATAAGTCCCTTGGCAGCAAACTTTATTCCTTGAGTTAAAGAATTATTCTGAGGCTGTGGGAGTTTTAATAGCGACTGTACCATAGCATACCATTGATTGATAAGTTGAGCAATGAAGGTAAACACCAGAAGAATCAGCATAACCAATTCCCAAGTTTTGGATTTAAACGAGTTTGAACCACTGTGAATAATAAATATGCCAAACACACCTGCCTCACACAAGAGAGAAACACTTTCCACAACTTGGACTCCCCTGCTGATGTATGGTTTGATAGTAAATAGATAAATGAACTGTATTAGTGTAATTATCAATGCAAAAATGCTTTTACTTGATTTTTCTGATGGGTAAGCTACAGATATTATTCCCAAACCAACTCTTCTTAATAAGTCAATGATGATATACAATGCCCTCACACAACTCAACACCCTCTTGAACTTGGGAATTTTGTTTTCCTCATTGCTGTCCTCTGTGCCGACTGCCTTAATTCTTCCAATCCCACTTTGGCCACTTTCAGTCAACTGGATTAAGGTGTTTGGTTCATTTTGATCACCTGAGACAAGCACTGGAGAACCCTTCCAACTATCAAAGAGAATACCGAAGCGTGAGAGGAAAGAAGATGGTAACCCGTCCCTGTAAACCCACTTTCCAGTTGTTGGCCTCCCAACAAAAAAGAACCATAACTTCATGTACCATTCTTCTTCATTAGTTACTTGTTCAAATTCTTTATACTGGGCAAAACTTCCAGAGGAGATTGCAATAATAAGAAATAGGGATACTGATATGATGAATGCCGCAGGGATTGCTAGCAACAACACCCCAGTAATAATCCCCCCTATTGTACCACCTGCATATAAATGTAGTCTTTAAAGGCTAAAAAAAGTTGACACAAGAATGTAGTCTTAAATCATCCGTTTGTGAAATCCTGTAAATACTGATGACTGAAATTAGACAGTGTAAAAGCTAGTCCCTTACCTTTTATCACAAATGCTGATGACTGAGAAAGACAAGGTAGCATGAGAATCAGGAGAAAGAACTCAAACCTAGGAATTGATAAACTTCCTTGAGGTTGTTTCCCTGTCCTCCGTCTTAGGAAGAATATCATGAAAACATGAGCCAAAAGTAGAAAGCTTCCTCCCACACCAAGCCAGAAGAGGTTCATCTCCATGGCCTGCCACCTGTTGATAAAACAGCCTCTCAAATGCTCTTAGTCATGCAAATCAGAAACTCCCTTTTTCGTGTTACTGGTGAACATAATAGATTGGATGTCAAGTGTAAGTGACCGTGTTTGGTGTGTGAGTGTTTGTAGCCCACTGTTAAAACATAAAGGTCAACCCTACCCTCTGTAGTCCTCCATTCCTTTAATGACATTACTGGCAGGCATTGGTTCTCCTCTCTACAAGTCAAATGATTCAGCTGTAAACGAGTGTCTATTCATGAACATCTTTTAAAAACATCATTATACTCACCAGGAAATAAGTGAAATATTCAATAGAATTGAGAGGTAGACCATAAAATATATTTTTCCTACTTTGCTGATTATAAAGCCAACCAGATTTGGTGGTAATTTCAGTTGGAAATGATAGCTTGTTCTCAATATAAGAAGAGCTCATTTGTTGGTGATCTCTGTTATAAAAATGTTCTACAGACAAGCCATTAGTTCTCCCTGCAAGCTTCTCTTTCTCCATGATTGAAGACGAAGGGTCAAAATGTTTCCAGGGAAGCTTGTGATGAGGTATGAGCCACCATAGACCTCTTGTCGTCTCAGAGTATTTGATAGGTTGATTAGTTGAAAACCAACTTGTGAGGGCAAAGACTTGTAGGTGTCCAACCATGCCCTGTAAAATGTGTCAAATTTTCATAAGGTAACCCTTAAATATAGTCGACGTATATGCTACAACTCCGAGAAATCCAGGACTGTTTGTATTCTACTTATAATACCGTATTATTTTACATGTTTCTTTACTTACATGTAGATTCATTGAGGGGTTGGAAGTAGGACAGTTTGTACCTCCCAAAGCAAGTATGCTTATTGCTTCTAGATTTGCAGAGGAAAGCGAAACCATAGCAGCTATCAGTGATGTTGCTATTGTTCCGGCACTCACAAATGAGTACAGTGCAATGGATATTGCAGGGGTGGAATCTGAACATAGGATATCAGAGTTAGAGTCATATGTATAGGTCATAGAAAACAGATAAGCTCTTGCAGCGCGACCCCATAATAATGTTCTGGATTTTTGCCCATTTCTGCATTTCATTTAGATATATCTTTGAAAGATTATCATATTTTACATGCTAAAATTTGGTTACAGGGAAAAGAGGAAAAGAGAAAAACTCTTAATAATATAAGATCTGATTATATGTGATGTGTATTAGAAACAAACCACTAACACCTACATATACTACAAAAACTAGTCCAGCTCAATAAAATTACTGCCACAGTAAGGCTCCTAACATAATAAAAATCTTCACATTCAAATGTACGACATACTAGATTGTTATGTGAGCATATCATCCGTATATAAGGGAACGGCACTAAACCTAATCATTTAACTTTGAATACCAAGAAAATGGAATTTTAATAACAAATTATTGTAAAAAAAAAACATATGGAAGGAATAGAAATATTCATACAGTGTTTGATAACAAGTTGGTTAGATGCCAAATTTTCATTCCCTGAAATATCAGTTACCTTCCCTGCAGGAATGGTAACTGACACCACCTTCTGTGTTGCTGCTTGGACAGTCAATGAGTATAGTGCTCTGGATAGTTCCTTTAACCTGCATCGAACAAAAATGAGGAATTTTGGCATTACATAAACCCCTCAATGAAATACATATTAATAACTTTATATGCTAAGCCATTATCATATTAATAACTTTATATGCTAAGCCATTATCTAAAGACCATCTCCCATGTACACCTGCCTTATCAATCTTCCTCCCATGACTACTACCATAGAGGCCTCGAAGCCAAATACTGGTTTTGTGAATTCAGCAATTATGTTGATGTTGAAATCCCTTGTTTCACTGAGGGAGCTGGTCCTTAGTGCCACACTGGGTTTCATCGAATCTTTTAAAAAAGGAAAATTAGGAATTGGCTTAAATTTAAAAATAAGAGAATTGTATTGATAATTAATATTGTAAGCACAGAGTATAGCTCACCATAAAGGAATGTGATAGGAGCAACAGGAGAGACAGGAGTGCCTATCTTGCCAAGTATTGATGTAGCTTGTAATTCAACTGTAATAATCTGAGTTCTTGAGATGTTCTTGAGCTACAAAACGCAACCCATTAGTAGAGAGGAATATAATTGTGATAGTTCATGTTCTAATTCTATTAGTATTTGACTTCTATCAATGTGCACAGTAAGAAAACAGCAGAAGTATATCAGACAAAGAATTTCGTTGCTTACTTCAAAAGCAAATCTGCGAGTGTCATTACTTCTACCATGGAAAGGAGTTAAGATACCAGAGTTAACATGTAGTGCCTTTAGAATTTGCTCTGTTGAATTTCTTACTGGAATGCTGAAGTCCAAGAAAATTATCAAGTCCTCTGATTTGCTTGTGGCAACAACCGTTCTTGGGATACTGTTAATTTTCACCTCATAAGATGGAACAGATGTCCAAAAGTCCACCATTACCGGTCTTCTATCTAAGTGATATAAATGTATATAATGTGAGTGCCTTGACAATACTTGTTAGGCAAAAAGTTGACATTTAAACTTTGGAAGTAAAACCTCACCAAAGTGAATAGTCAAAGTAGATTCATTGGTTCTCATGAAATGGTTTCCAGCCTGGTCAGCACAAGTATTGCCCGCCAGTGTGATCACTGCACGCCCATGTATACTATTTGAGGAGAGAATAACTTCAAGGCTATATTTAGCACCTGGTCTAATAATTAGTAAAGAAGATGCACGTACGTGTGCAGGACCCGCTACCATAACCTTGTCAAACCATTATCAAAATATTGTCAATGTTTTCGATGAAAACAATATATTACACATGCAGACATGCTTTTAACGCCATGGTTCTCATGAAAAACTAACTTACATCACAGTTTGATGAGTTCAGACATTTAAATCCACCCAGTCCAGTGCATTGTTCACTGAATGTGATATCAATTGTTATCCTTTCTCCATTTGTATACGTTCGTTCACTAGTAATAGCTGCAGTTGGGGGTATTGTATCTATTGAGTAAAAGGACACAATGGTTTTACTCAAGTTAGTATTATGACCAGCAAATCAGGTTTATTAGTTAGAAGGAAAGAAATTGAGCCAATGTAGTTTCGCTTTAATTTTTCAGTAACATAAGAGAATGAATGCTCACCGATAAACCATGAGTAAGCTGATGAATTTTTTTCTCCTTTGTTTGTGGTGACATTGAGAAGAAAGTTATGCTCCTGGTTTTGAGTTAAGTTCTTCAACACAATGCCATTAGCCTGGCAAGGGTAAACCTTGCCATTAAGCTGTTCAAGCAAAATATCATTATCAACAAACTCTTGTCACAGTTAGTTGCTGCATACAGGTATGTATTCCAAATCCAAATCAGACTTGGAACACATTCAAAAACAATGGAAGCGGGTAAATATGTCAAAAGAGATCCTCCACATACACCAAATGCACATTGCTAAATGCTAATCATCTAAAAATTATGCTACAGATGAACTCAAAGAATGGTCAAGAGAATCAGATAAGAAAAAAGGGTCAAGAGAAATTGCATACCTGACATGAAAACAAACAATTATTTCTGTTACATGCATTGGAACCATCCAACCTCTCAACAAGGTACTGGAAAACAGCATTAGAAGACCTAGACCGAGCTGGAGGAACCCGATTGAAATACACCAAAAGTGTTGATTCAGGTGAGATTGATTGTACACCCACCACCATCAATGCAAGACTCGCACACAGTTGAAGAAACTTGAGTGTAGCCATAATACAAACTGACATCACTACACATTGAAAGCCAAAATCAAGGGAAGAAAAGGCATGGGAAGAGGAATTCGGGGGTTGAGTCTGTAAGTAAGAAAACTTAATGCAGTTGGTAGCACTACATTTATGTGTCCAACGTTCATCGTAGCTATAAATGGAAGAGACGACAGTAAAAGCTAAAGACAACTACCTCAACAATTACTGTCAGCCTCATAACTGCTTTTTTAAATAGTTCATATACCTCATTAACTGCCCCTTCGACTTGCCATTCAGACCTGTACTCTTTATCCACCCCTGCCCAAAAAAAATCTTTTATCCACACGGAAATTAAAGAACTCCTAACTTTCCTACTAATTTGCTACTTGTACCACACATTACATGCTGGAGTAATTCTTAATTATGCAAAGTGAAATATAGGTACTTGGATTATTATTTAACACGTACTTATGTAAGACAGTGGGACCTTATAAAAAATGCACTTATTTTCAAAAGGAAAATTATTCTTACACATTATTTTGTTTACACTTGTTTTATAATGGTTAACAATGTGTTTGGAGGTGGGGTAGCTCAACTGCTTTGAGCTAAGTAGGTATTATCAGAGTAAACTAGAATGAAAAGTGAATTGCATCGATTTTATTATTGAATAACTTGGTTGAAATACAAAGTGATGAGCTCCTTATATAGCCAAGTATAAGGGCATGTGAATAAAGAAAGTAAGAGAAAACTAACTAACTAAAATTACAAAAGGAAAACTGATTAACTAACTTATCCAAAAGATATGCTAACAGAAAACTTAAACTAAAAACTAATTATACAGTTTCTGATTTTAATAATTCCAATATCCCTGCAAGCTGAGGAGTGGATTGTTATCACTTGAAGCTTGGATAACAAAGCTTGAAAAGGTGTAGGATCTGATAGAAGATGGGGTATGGTCTGCAACAAAGAAGAAAAAAATAAGTGACATGCGCACCCTCCAAGGCGTGTAAGAACATTAGGCTTTAGGTTCGATTCGCCCCCACCCGCCTCTCTCGTAGATTGGATGCAACAGGTATAATCGGTAAATCCCCTTCAGGATACAATGGAGAATCTTGGTTTGATTTGTATACCCTAAACCAAGCACATCGTCAATGACATTTTACAGAATAATAGTTTCCTTAATTCTCTCTGCACATTAAGGGAAGAAAGGAAGTGATTTGGCTTGCAGAAGTTTAGCCAATTTTCGGGACGTCATTCGCATGCACAAGTGGTTCTATTTATAGACCAACTTATGCCTCTTGGTAAATGAAATAACCTTTCATATATTTGAAAGAATGATTGAAACCTTTCATGAATGTACATTTGATGAATGAATACATTTAATCATGAAAAAACACACCTATTAGGAAAGATTTGAAAGCCATGAAGAGACACACCTATTGGTGTCCTTCAACCTCTTTCCAACTTGGTGTCTTGGACTTCCATTATTTTGGAAATCCCTCACAATCCCCCACCATTTTCAAAATAAACCCAAATCCCATTATTCCGGAAATCGCATGATTTCAGACAAAGGTATCTTGGGGATTTGAACATTTGCTTAGTAAGCCATGGTTGCACTCATCCCCAAATAAAGTGGTAGACAAGCTTTGAACCAAATATTCATTAGAACAAGTGTCCATGACTTACACATGAAATCTCGGTACCATTGAACGACGTGGTAGTGTGACACATTTGGTAAGGCCTTGTGTCGTGTATCCTTTTCATGAGAGCTTACAGAGTCAAGCCCAACTCTAAGAAGCGACCCCACTTCACTCTCATATAGGTGGACTTTACCAAAAGCACCCCCATAAGTTAGGCACCTCAGCACATATATGCTATAGGTCCATTAAGAGCAAAAGCTCACCCTTTTTCTTTTGTCCTTATGGTATCCAAGTACTTTTAAACCTTGGGATGTATCTATTCGTCAAGTACTTGTAATCATTCTCATAGTTTACTTTGGCCACATTGAACTCAAGACTTGATGCTATTCAAGTGTGAGTTGGGTTTCCACCATTGGTGATCATCTATATATGGGCTTGATTCCCATCCCTAATGATGTTTTTCCACATCATATCACTTGTCAGTCCTTTCGTCAAAGGATGCAAGATTTCTTTCCGTCTTATAAAGACCCTAGATATTACTCCATTTGCAATTAGTTCCTTGACATAACTATGTCTTAGTCCAATGTTCCTGGACTTTCCATTATAAACTTGGCTGTATGCCCTTGATAGTGTTGACTGACTATCCCATTGTATGGATACTGACGTCATTAAAATTGGTATCTCATACAACATGTTTCTAAGCCATTTAATCTCAATGTTAAATGCTGCCAATGCTATGAATTCTACAGTCGTGGTGGAACCAGCAATGCCGACTTTTTTCTTGAAACCCCAAGAAATGGCACCCCCACCAACTGTCAAGACTCAACTGCTTGTTAAAGCATGATCTTCTTATATAAGTCATCCAACTGGCATCAGTGTCACCTTCTAATACCGAAGGATACCCATTATAGTTTAAACTATAGTTCTTGTCCCCCACAAGTATTTCAATACTCTTGGACAACATGCCAATGGTCTTTTCTTGGATTACTTGTATACCTACTTAGTCTCCTATAACATATGCAATGTTTGACCGGGTACGTGTCATCCCATACATAAACATCCAATTACTTTTGAGTATTCAAGTTGTGCTACTAGACTACCTTTGTTTGGTACTAAAGTAATGCTATGATCATAGGGAGTAGTGATAGGTTGACAATCAAAGTGATTAAATTTCTTTAATACCTTTTCTACATAGTGAGATTGGGGTAAACCTACATTCTCAGCATCTCTTATTATTCTAATTCCTAGAATCACATCAGCTACCTCTAAGCCTTTCATGTCAAAATTTATAGTTAAAAACCTCTCAGTTTCTTCAACCTAATATAGATCAGTACCAAACATTAATATATCATCAACATATAAACAAATCATGACCCCTTTTCCTCCATAGAATTTACTATAAATACCCTTGTCAGATTTATTTATTTTATATTTAGCTAGCACAACTTGATCAAACTTTTGATCCCATCGCTTAGGATCTTATTCTAGTCCATACAACAACTTGTTCAATTTACACACTTTCTTTTCCTGACCATTAACCACAAACCCTTCAGGTTGTCTCATATACACCTCTTCATCTATTTCCTCATTTAGGAATACCACATCCATTTGATGGATGACAAACTTATAGATGGATCCAAGTGCCAATAGCACTCTAATTGAGGCAATTCTTGCCACCGGTGCATATGTATATGGTCAATGCCCTCTTTTGTGTAAATCCCTTAGCAACTAATCTTGCCTTAAATGTATCAATAGTTCCACCTACCTTCATTTTCCTTTCGAAAATCCATTTACAACCTATGGGTTTGGAACCGGGTGGGAGGTCTACTAGTTTCCATCTTTTATTCTCCATTATTGAGTCCATTTCCTCTTGTATAGCTTTCATCCAGGAAGCGGGATCTTGAGACTTATTGCCTTTTTAAATGTGTCTGGATCACTTTCTGTATTCTAACATATTGGCCTATAGCTGTCTATGGACTCTCTTATTCCTTCAACAAGGAACATGAAAAACCTTGGTCTATAAGTTTTCTCTTTTCTAGCTCTCTGAATTCTCTTAAGTTCTATACCCACCAAAGTATCTTTATTAGATACATTGCTTTTCGGATCATGTGTATTACTATGAACATTATCCTTGTGACTTGGAATTGAGTTAAACTTATTTTCTTGAAAGATTCTTTCCTAAACTCAATTACTGTATTAACAGGACGAGTCACTAGATTCCATAACCATGAATCTATATGCTTTGCTAATTTTAGCATAGCTCGGGAACACACATTCAATTCCCCATTCACACAATTTATTTCTTCTGGTTCAAGAACTTCTACTATTGCCCTACAACCTCAAACTTTGAAAAATTTGAGAATGGGTTTTCTATTTTCCAGAGCTCATGTGGGGTTGTCTTGTTCCTTCTTTTGGAACCCTATTTACTATATAAAAAGACTTCAACATGACTTCTCCCCAATATCATTTTGTTAGACCAACATAAGATACCAAGGCTTCTACCATTTCTTCTTATATCCTAATTTTCTTTTCAATTATACTAATTTGTTATGGGGAATGAGATGCAGTTGTTTGGTCAATCATTCTAGCAGACTCAAAGTAATAACTAGGATAATAAACTTCTCCTATTATATTACTCCTAAGACATTTAATAAATATCTAATAACAAATCGCTTTAATTTACCCACCACTATATAACAACATATATAATCCACAAAGTTTATGGGTAATTGAATAAATGTTTACATTTTTAAATTTATTTTCCTTAACTTTATTTCTAACAAGACATTCATAATGTCAATTTTAAACCATGACTGTAGCACCTCAACTACTGGTTAAATAATTTAATAATGACACCCTTACAACAAATTTAATGTTAGTCTGGTGGTCACAACGTTTGCACATAGCCACCTTGTCCCAAGTTCGAATCCCACTAGTCGCATTGTTTCCTTTAAACTTGTTTTTTTTAAAAAAAAGGGTTGAAAATGTTCTTAAAACTGCAGACCAAGGATTCAAACCTGCACCGAGAAACTGGCCAAATAGATGCACACCACCAGGCCGACGCATCCGTTGGCATAAACATACGATTCTCGTTTCTATTTGAGCGTTTAAACAGGTCTGCACCACCCGTGTCAACCAAACCCGTTTCTGGAAATCGGGTTCATACGATCCATTTGTGATCCACAACCATTTTTGGTCATTCTACCCAAGTTTAAACTTATTTTCATCATCTCTAAGTTTTAGATTCATGTCTAAACATGTTCAAGGGAAAATCTAAATGATTTTTATTATAGAAAATAAACAAAACAATGATACAATCATTTTTCGATTTTCTATAACATTTCTTCATGAACATCCATCTTCATTTTGTCAACTTAGAACAATTCAGAAGCACATCCACAACATTTCTCATTTCTACAAAATCAAGAAACAATTCTCATCTTATATTCACACAATCATGCATTCATAATATAATATTGTAAACTCCAAAAAAAACCATGGGTTCTTTCATGAACAACTTCATTAATGCATGCACTTGATATAATCATTCACATATAAGTTCTTTCTATCAAAATAGAGCAACATACATGCATGCATCATAAACCAAATATGTTCATGTTCATCAAAATTCGCATGCTTGAGTGGATTCTAAATCATACTCCTAAGCCACTAACGCCACATGTTAAATTTAACATAAACAAATAATGCCTTTAAGATTGGACATCAAGCATATCATAGTCATAGAAAGTAATTATGTACCTTTCACCATGCTCACAAATAAACATATTTTGAAGAAGTTTTTGAATACTCATCTCTCCTTGTTGTAAAAGATCATGCATCTCTTTCTTCCCCAACGAACGAAATTTCCACCCTCGAACCTCTCCACTTTGACAATGTCAAATGTCATCTCCCCTCCAATGTTACAACCATTTTATAAACCGAAAATCGAACCTAAAGATTGATAGAAAATGGGGTATGGTCTGCAACAAAGAAGAAAAGAACAAGTGACATGCGCACCCTCCAAGGCGTGTAAGAACACTAGGCTTTAGGTTCGATTCGCCCCCACCAATCTCTCATCGTAGATTGGATGCAACAGGTATAACCAGAGAATCCCCTTCAGGATACAATGGAGAACCTTGGTTTGGTTTGCACACCCTAAAACAAGCGTATCGTCAATGGCATTTTACAGAATAATAGTTTCCTTAATTCTCTCTGCGCATTAAGGGAAGAAAGGAAGTGATTTGGCTTGCAGAAGTTTAGCCAATTTTCAGACGTCATTCTGCATGCACAAGTGGTTCTATTTATAGACCAACTTATGCCTCTTGGTGAATGAAATAACCTTTCATATATTTGAAAGAATGATTGCAACCTTTCATGAATGTACACTTGATGAATGAATATATTTAATCATGAAAAACACACACCAATTAGGAAATATTTGAAAGCCATGAAGAGACACACCTATTGGTGTCCTTCAACCTCTTTACAACTTGGTGTCTTGGACTTCCATTATTTTGGAAATCCCTCACAGGATCCAAGGGTTTGGTTAAAATGTCAGCAAGCTGATCATGAGTAGAAATAGGTAAGAGATGGAAAAGCTTAGATTGTAGTTTCTCCTGCACTATGTGGCAATCGATTTTGATATGCTTGGTTCTTTCATGAAATGTTGGATTTGATGTAATGTACTGGGCTAACTGGTTGTCACCGTACAGCAAGGCATGGGAAACAAATGAAACCTTTAGTTCTTTCAAACAGTTGAAGCCAAGGCCCAATATTCGGCTTCAGATGATGATCATGAGACAGTGGATTGTTTCTTTGATCTCCAAGATACCAATGAGTGACCCAAAAGCACACAATAGCCTGTAGTAGATTTTCTGGTATCCAAACAGCTAGCCCAATCCGAATCAAAAAAAGCTTTAAGATGAAATTGAGAGGTAGCGGAGTAAGGCAAACCATGTGAAAGTGTAGATTTAATGTATCGAAGTACTCTGGTGGCATCCTGATGATGAACATCGGTAGGGGCACTCATGAACTGACTTAGTTGTTGAACAGAGAAACTAAGATCATGTCTTGTATTTGTAAGGCAGAGCGGCCTGCCTATAAGTCTTCGATAGGCAGCAGGGTCTTGCAAGGGTTCCCCTCCTTCTTTGTGTAACTTGGTGTCCTTAGCCATAGGTGTAATGACTGGTTTGGAAACCAAAAATCCTGCATCGGAGAGTATGTCAAGAGCATACTTTCGTTGACAAACTTGCATGCCTTTATTGGATCTAGCAATCTCTAGTCCAAAGAAGTATTTGAGATTGCCAAGGTCTCGAATTTTAAACTTGTGGTGCAAAAACTGTTTCAAAACAGAAATTTCATTAGGATCATTTCCTGCCAAAATTAAATCATCAACATAAACTAGTAAGGCAGTAAAGGAACTATGATGGTGTTTAAAGAACAATGAGTAATCAGAATTAGACTGAGTATAGCCTTGGGAAAGTAAAAAGGAAGATAGCTGGGCAAACCACTACCTACTGGATTGTTTCAATCCATATAGGGACATCTTCAATTTGTAAACTTGGTTAGGTTGTGTAGGGATGTTGCCTGGAGGGAGTTTCATGTAAACTTCCTCATTAAGATGTCCATTAAGAAAAGCATTATGAACATCTAGTTGTTCTAGATGACAATTACTTGAAGCAGCCATGGCCAGAAGGAGTCTAATAGTAGTCACTTTGGCAACATGAGAAAATGTATCAAAGTAATATATGCCTTTGGTTTGATTGAAACCTCTAGCCACTAGCCAAGCCTCATATCTCTCTAGAGATCCATCAGCTTTAAGTTTGTTTTTGTATACCCATTTACAACCTATAGCCTTCTTTCCTGTAGGAAGAGTAGTAATATCTCATGTATGATTTTGGTTGAGAGCATTGATTTCAGAATCCATGGATTTAAGCCATTTAGGAGATTGAGAAGCCTGTTTAAATGTCTTTGGTTTAACCATGGAGGAAAGAGTAAGAGTGTAATGTCTATGAGCATGGGATAAGTGAGAATAATCCAAATAAGAAGACAAAGGATAAGCAAAAGCAGAAGCAAATTGTATTAATTCAGATTTAGCAATATTACAATGGAAATCTTGAAGAAAAGTTGGTGGTTTCCCAACTCTAGTTGACCTCCTTAAGGGCATAGTGGAGTCAGGGTCCTGAGACAAAACATCAGTAGGTGCAGTATAGGTAGTGTCATGTGTATGTGGTGCTTGAAAATCTAAAAACATATTATCAAGAATAGCATCTGAAGTGTTGTCATAAGAATGTATTGCAGAGTAAGATGAGTCATTAGCATTCAAAAAATCACTATAAGGAAATATGTTTTCATAGAAAATAGCATTTTGAGAAAGGAAAATTTGTCTTGAATGTAAATCAAAAAGCAAGTAGCCTTTTGTACCATCAAAAGGTTTAGCAGAAGTAGTTTGGCTAGTGGGAAAAGGGAGTTTAGCTTGTTTAGCCATATGACATGAATCACAAACAAAGGTTTTAATTATTTGAATATATGGAAACTACTTACGAAGATTATTAAGAACAGTTAAAGATGGATGGCCTAGCCTATAATGCCTAACATCATATTTATTAACAGCAATTGCAGAAGCTTTATTGAGTGCAGAAATTGAAAAAATTTCAGAACTATGTGAAGCTATGGATTGCTGTAAGATGTAAAAGTCATTGCAAGCCTTAGCAGCTCCAATCATCCTCAGTGAAGGGAGTACCTGTAGGATATAATGATTAGAAGACAAAATTAGTTGGCAATTTAATGAAGTAGTTAAAGATTGAACAGAAATGAGATTAAAATGAAAAGTAGGAATGTGCATCACATTA
Source organism: Sophora flavescens (assembly GCA_030762895.1). Lineage (NCBI taxonomy): Eukaryota > Viridiplantae > Streptophyta > Magnoliopsida > Fabales > Fabaceae > Sophora > Sophora flavescens. Next base: position 108,110,021 of record CM061066.1, on the reverse strand, counting down.
GTTAAGGTAAGATCAACAGAAATATGAACATCACCAGAATGAGTAGCTAGTATAGTTTGTCTATTTGGTAAATGGATAGAAATAGCAGAAATATGGTTATATGTATGAAAAAGAGATCTATGACAACATACATGGACTGTGGAGCCAGTATCTAAAAGCCATGAAATAGGATGATAGAAGCTGTACCTAACTATGTAAGATGAGATATCATGTGCTTCAAAGGAGCATCATGATTGTCACGATTACTCACTGGAATAGAGGAAGAAAAAGGCTCAGTTTTGGATCCTTGCAGCAGAGAAAGCAATTTCTTGCAATCATCTTGGCTGATTTGAATAGAAGCAGCATGCTTAGGAGTTTGAATATGGGACTGAACATTGTCAGGCTGTTTAGCAAAGGTATCATTGAAATTTTTGTCCTGATTCTTGGCCTGAAATCCTGGTGGAAAGCCATGCTTAAAATAGCATGTTTCAACTATGTGAAACTGTCTGCCACAGAGGTGCAATGTTTAGTGTTATTAGATTTTCCATGACCGCTACCTCCTTGATAGTTAGGAGTGCCTCTCCCTTGGGATCCTCTGGTAGGTGTCCATGAATTGTTGTTGTTGGCAGCAGCAAGAATTGGAGACGCATGAAGATTGGAGTCAAGAACCTTTTTTTCTTGTTGACTGACCAAAGAAAAGACTTTGTTAATTGGAGGAAGGGGCTCAAGTAGAAGAATATGAGTTTTGAAAGTGTTATAACTGTCATTAAGGCCTTTCAAAAAGAAAATGACATACTCATTGTCCTTATGCTATTTCATAGAAGCAGTAAGGTTGCAGGGACAAGGTGAATTGCAAGAACAAACAGGGGTAGGTCTTAAAGAATCTAATTCCTCCCAAAGGGTTTTTAAATCAGTGTAAAATTGAGAAACAGTGTGATCTCCTTGCTTGATGGAGTTTAAATCTTGAAGTATGTTAGAAAGACGAAATGATTACCTTTAGAGAACCTTTCATGGAGGTCAAGCCAAAGAAGTCGTGCATTATCAATATAAACTGTGCTTTGTGCAATATCTGGGGTTAGGCATTGGTTGAGCCAAGAAAGAACTATGTTGTAACATCTCTTCCAAGCATAAAAAAGAGGATCTGTTGGAAGGGGAGTAAGAATAGTGCCATCAACAAACTTGTGTTTGTTCTTTGAAAGCAAGGCCCTCTTCATAGCATGGACCCATGAATGAAAATTGTCACTATTGAGGGGTGGTGACACCAGAATAGCACCTGGATTTTCTCCAGGATGAAGATAGTAGGGGCTGGTAGGGACTTTGGAGGGATCGCTAGTAGGAATTGGATTGTTGATAACATTGGTGGAATCACCATGAGAAGAAGAAGAATCAAATTCAGCCATAATAGGCAGAGAAAAACAAAGCAATAGAAGAGAAAAGATAAGGTAGAATGCGGAAGCTAGTAGACTGATGCCATATTATCAGAGTAAACTAGAAATGAAAACTGAATTGCATCGATTTTATTATTGAATAACTTGGTTGAAATACAAAGTGATGAGCTCCTTATATAGCCAAGTATAAGGGCCTCTGAATAAAGAAAGTAAGAGAAAACTAACTAACTAAAAGTTACAAAAGGAAAACTGATTAACTAACTTATACAAAAGATATGCTAACAGAAAACTGAAACTAAAAACTAATTATACAGTTTCTGATTTTATTAATTCCAATAGTAGGGGCAGAGCCAGGATTTTGATTTAAGGGGGTCAAGACTAAATAGTCAATCTCTTATAAGGAAAGAAAAATTTAAATATTATAATGAAATTGAGGACTATTCCAATAAAGTCTAAGATAAAAACACTGAAAATACAAATGTACGGTTCCTTTATTTTTATTTTTTCAAACAAGTTGTAAACAAAATAAACAAGGAAAAATCTTGAGTACAATTCTTAGGGGAACTTGTGATGCTATTTTTAAATAAAAACATAATGTGTAAGATTACATCAATGAACAAACATAATATTTATAACATTATTGCTTATACATGTTATATTTTAATTGAAAAAGTCCCACATGCACGTAAGATTATACATAAGTTTTGTCCAATAAACAATTGTCGGTGGAGAAAGTCATATAAAAAATGAACAAGAGGTGGGTTTTTTTAATTATTTTTATAGATAAAATTATAGATATATGAATATACAATAAACATTAAATAATTGAATACCACCAAATGACTTTTAACATTTTAATAAATAAACTATTAATAAAGATAAAAAAAATAGGACATAAAAGGGGACCATAAATTATAATTGTGTATAATAACACTAAAAAAGTAATAAAGTTGGGGGTGGTCATGGCATACATATGCCACCCCCTCCCTCCGCCCCTGGAGCTAAGGATATAAGGTATAAGGAGTTTTGAATTGCTACTTGAACATGTGGCACTATCATCATTGTCGTTCAATAGTTACTGAATGCGTGAAGGATTTTAACAGAGTTTGTAACATCCGTGATTTTAGGTTTACGTGTGAGGCTTAGCATTAGGACTTGAAATACATAGCTGAGATGTTGTTTGAGGTTTAGAAACCCTTGCATGTTAAGTACGTGACTTTTTCGGGTAAGTTTGAGGCATAGAGACTAATTAGGGTTTTCCCGGTGAGCGTCTTTGAGACGTCTGAGTGTGAAATAAGAATTTTGGAGTTAGAGTTGAGATTAGGCCTTTTTGATGGTTTTAGGTTGTTTATTAGGTCCTAATGAGCCTATATCTCAAATTTGAGCGCAATCTAACGTCAAACAGACCTTGAACGAAAAAGGTTGACTTTTGGTCAGAAGTCAACGCTCGAGCGTGGGTGTATCCACGCTCAAGCGCCCAAGTCAACCAGACAAGGGCCATGCTTTGACTTTCCACGTGTCATCAGGGCTTACGTGGCAGCCTGTGAGTGGATGCATGGCACGGTGGCTTTCCACGCTCAAGCGTGGCAATTCTCACGCTCAAGCGTGGGCATGCTCGAGCGTGGCAGCGTGAACTTGTAAAAATAAAAGGTGGCTTAAGTGACATAAGTCACTTAGCCACCAAATGAAAAAGAAACAGAAGCAGAGAGCAAAGAGAAAATGAGAAGCTGAGAGGAGAGGTTCTGGAGAGAGGAATCTTAGAGATAGAAGGGCTTCTAGTGAGAGTTGTGAGAGTTTCGATCGTCCCATTGCGAATCAGAGTACATCGTTGTGTTCATATCAACGATATCAATCTTCTTATCTTCTTCGTTTCTTCAAAAACCAAAGGTAAATCATCATCTTTTATGTCGAAACTCCGTTTGTTAGGTTTCTCGTAATATCTTCCGTTTCATTTGTCAGAATTCAATTTTGTCTTCAAGTATGAACTCGTAGTAACATGTGCTTCACAATGTGATGCTTAGGTGAATTTTTGGAAGCTCCGAGGCCCGAGAATCGCGTAGGGCAGAATTGAGAAAGTGGGAGGAAGTCTCGTTTTGCTTCGTTTCGGGTATCGTACGACTCTCCAGGTGGGGGAAAGAAACTATTTAACGTCGGAAACGGCGCGTTACATTTAATTAGATTAGGGCGACCCAAACCCTACACGAGAGAGAGTAACGGACAATGTCTATACCACATTGGGAACTACTCAGTGGTACCGATGATGATATAGAAATTGTGCGTTTATAGTCGCCACGCTATATATATATATATATATATATGATTTTTTTATTACGTGATGAATGCCTGTTTGACTGGTTGACTTGAACTTGGTACTTGATGTATGATAACATGAATGTTATAATTATTCTTTTGAAAGTGTTTATATTTATTATTATTATTATTATTATTATTATTATTATTATTATTATTATTATTATTATTATTATTATTATTATTATATTTTGGTATTTATTATTTGGAAATGATATATGATAATGATTTTGGATAACATGATGATGATTGTGATGATATGATGAGTGTTATGACTATGCTTAGAGGTTGAGTAAGTTCCAAGTTATGTTGAGACATGAGGATGTACTGGGGATTGCATATGATATGTGATAGCAGTGCCTAACCGAGATTATTATCGTGAGATGAGGATGAGATTATTTTGAGGCTATCTATGAGATTATGATGAGCGGTTATGGCCCTAGGGGGTGACCTGAAACATGGTCTGTGATATGAGAGACCTGAAACATGGTCGAGTGGACCTGAAACATGGTCGAGTGGGGTCTATACCTCGGAGGGAGAATTCCCGGGGATAGGCTAACGGCGGACCGCCCAGAGATGATTTCATTTTAGTTGCAGCTATAGTTCATGCGTTGCATGAGCACCCTGGCCAGGGTTCAGAGGTGTGCACCGGATTGTGCACCTATAGTGCCATTGCTTTGCATGGGCATCCTCCATCCGTGGACGAGGGTGTGCACTGGGGACTCTGGGACGTGTCGATTATATTGTTGTGATATCCGGATATGGCCGATACCTGATGAGATTATTCATACAGCATTTGCATTGCATCATGATGAAGGGTAGAGGAAAGATCTTAGATGTGGATTGAGGATGATTGTGATGTAAATATATATATACACCCATCCTATGGAGACATATGTTTAGTGTGCCGTTATTTAATTAAGTGTAGCTAAAACCCTTCCATGTTTGATGTTATATGGTTTCTTATCCCTTTTTCTTTTGCTGTGTGTTGTGTATATATATATATGCTTTGTACTTCAGACTCCGACAGAGCAGATGGTACACTGGGACCACCCATGGATGACCCAGGATCCAGGGTTCCCCCTCTCGGGGACCTGTGAGGTGGAGTGCTTAGACCCGCACGGGTGGCTTGTGGACCCGGTCACTCGTTTCACGGTATATACAGGTCCTGTGTCCATCACTACGGGGCTTGGGTAGGGACCGTCCATCAGAATTGCTGGCACGTTTCGTTTCGGTACGACCTTCCCATTTCCGATAGGGCAGCCTGATGGACAAGTACCACCGATGCCGCCTATGTTCGGGATGGCCCCTGTACCCTTCATGGTACCTGTTGATGCCTTGGTACCCGGGTTTGCACCCGCACCAGCGCCGGAGCCTGAGTTGGCACTTATTCCGGAGGAGGACCCAGTTGCCCCCGCTCAGGTTCTGGCACCCCTTCCTGAGGTACCCGCACCTCCAGAGGTTCGTGCTATGGTCTCTGAGTCTTCACGGGTATCTTCTAGACGTTTACATCCACGGGATAGCAGACTCTACAGGCAGAGGTTTCAGGGGCAGTCGGCCAGGAGTTCTTCCAGCGATAGCGGAGGAGTGTCCGGACCTGCCGGACCTCAGGATGCAGACGAGGGCGGTAGTGTATGATGGCTCGGGCTAGTGCCATCAATATAGGTGTGAGTGAGGTTTTAATGTATTTTTGAGAGGGGACGGGGTGGAGTGCATCGGTGAGGTTTTTCTTTTGGCTTCTGATGTATTTTGTTGATGTCACCAACTTGTGTATATATCGGGATCCTACGGAGGGGAATCCCTTGACAGCAGTACTGGCATGTATGTATATCTTTTTAGTTATGTGCTGTATGTATGTTTACATACGTGTTTATAATTTTAAGTTTTTAAATTTTCCGTTGTTTCAATATACTCACTTAACGATAATAACGAAATTAGGTCTTAATATTTTGGGTTTTCTTTAATGGGATGTCGGGACGTCTTATTTGGTGGTATCAGAGCAGTTCGGTTCTGAAACGGACTGTGAGCACTGTGATTAGGGTGAACTGGACATTTAGTTGAATCCACATCGGATAACAACTATGCTTAGAAGTTGGGTAGTGAGTCTGACGCGACATCTCAATGCCATGTAGTATTTATATTCTAGGTTTATGTAGTATTATATGTCATATTGATGTGGGCTAATGATTTCTTTTAACAGGATCATGGCTCGAGGCCGAGGTCGAGGACGTGGCAGACGTGGTGGTGGTAGAGCGATAGAGGGTGTAGAGGATGAGCCTCATCAGCCAGAGGCAGGGATTGGAGGTGGAGGAGAGTCCGCTAAGACTCTTCGGACTATCCTCGAGTTAGCATCCGTTCTGTTGCAGCAGGCGCAGCAGAATGCTCAGAGGGTACAGGGAGAGGCAGAGTTACAGGAACGACATGATAGGAGGAGAGCCGCCGATAATGAGGATGCAGGATTGGCTACCTTTCTCAAGGGTAAGCTGTAAGACTAAGCCCTCATTCATGTTTTGATGTATGACAAACAAAGTGTATTTTGCATAAGATTTTTAATTTTGACTACGTACTCATTTCGTGTTAAGTTTCATACAAGATCACTCGTCCAACAAAGCAAAACTAGCGCTCGTCCAACATAGGGAAAATATAAGCGCTCATCCAATGAAGTGAACCAAGAATGACGTCCAACAAAGTAAAGAGCTGACGTCCAATGAACAATTAAAGAGCTCATCCACTAAAGTACCATTTGGAGCGCGTCCACTGAAGTACAACAGAAGCACGTCCACTGAAATACAATAAGAAAAGTGCGTCCACTGAAGAACAACAAAAGCACATTCACTGAAATACAACAAAAGCGCGTCCACTGAAGTACAACAAAAGCACGTCCACTGAAGTACAACAAAATCACGTCCACTGAAGTACAACAAGAAGAGCGCGTCCATTGAAGTATAACAGAAGAGCTCGTCTACTGACGTGGTACTTGGAGATCGTCTACCAAAGTAACAGAAGAGCTCGTCCGTTGACGTGGCATTTGGAGCTCGTCTAGTGAAATTAACAGAAGCGCAAGTCTACTTAAGTAAAAAGGAGAGCTCGTCCACTAACATGGCATATAAAGCTCGTCTACCAGTTGGAGCCCGTCCAATTACCTTATGTTAGCACCCGTCTACCAGTTGAAGCACGTCCAATAACTTGTGTTAGCACTCCCGTCTACTGACGTGGCAAAACGGATGCGGCTATTTGCTATTCTTTCAGATAGAAACAGATATTTTACTCTTCAATTAGACTTGGCTATCCTTTCAGACGGAAACGGTTATTTTTCGAGAAGGACGCAAACTCTACAAGAATCAGCAGAATCTCATTTCAAGAACAAGAATCAAGAAAACAGATTTTGTTAAATCAGATCCAAATATGTTTTAAATGATCCCAAAGACTATAATCTGTCTTCTATATAAAGAGGGATCAAAGGAACACTTTTCATGAACCTAACTCATTCTGATTGTGAAACTACGAAAGATCCAAAAGTGCTCCATCTCTGAGAAAAGTGTGATATCAGTTAGAACTTCAATTTGTATAATTCTTCTTAACATCATCACTTGTTCCATAACCTGATTCTTGGGAATTAAAATTGAGTGAAAACCAATTTTCTTTAAAGAAACTCTGTTTTGCTTTAAATTGTTAAAAAAGTTTTCAATATCTCAATTCACCCCCCCTCTTGAGATCGTAGCCACTACCAACAATTGGCATCAGGGCTAAAACTCTTGTTACAAAGCTTAATAGCTTTTAATGGCTCCCAATACATGTATTGGAAAGAGAGAATGCTTATCTTTCTTGAGGCTGCAAGTTTAGATGTATTAGATACTATTGAAAATGGTCCCTATGTTCCATTTATTCTTGATGCTAAGGGAAATAAACAAACTAAACCAAAAGATGACTGGAATGATGATGATAAAAGAAGAGTTGGTTATAATGCTAAGGCAAAAAATATTATAACAGCTTCTTTGAATTATGATGAGTTTTTCAGGGTCTCCAATTGCAAAACGGCAAAGTAAATGTGGGATACTATTCAACTCACTCATGAAGGAACCAACGATGTGAAAAGAGCAAGAATGAATGCACTAGTCCATGAATATGAACTCTTTCACATGAAGAATGGTGAGGAGATAGATGAACTGCAAAAGAGGTTTACACATATTGTGAACCAGCTAGAAGGACTCGGACATACAATCACATATGAGAAAAAGATTAACAAGATAATGAGATGTTTGAGTCGTGAATGGCAGCCAAAAATTACTGCAATTACTGAAGCAAAGGATCTAGAGACCATGCAGATTGCTACTTTATTTGGCAAGTTGAAAGAACACGAATTGGAACTCAATAGATTGAAAAGTCATGAAGATAAGGAGAAAAAGAAGAAATGACTCTCACTCAAGGCTCATATCTCCAAAGAATCAATAGAAAGTGAAGATGAACACCTTGATGAAAGTGAAGAATCCGAAGAAGAAGACATGGGATTGCTTGTGAGGAAATTTAGAAGATTCCTAAAAAAGAATAGAAACAAGAAGCAATTCAGTTTTCCTACCAAAAAGAACACGAACAAAGGTGAAAGCTCTTCCTTAACAATCAAATGCTTTGAATGTGGAAAGCTTGGACACTACAAAAATGAATGCCCAAAGCTACAAAAGAAAGAAAAGTATGAGAAGAATGACAACAAAGAGAAGAAAGGAAGAAAGCCTAGAAGATCATACATAGCTTGGGAATAAAATGATATGGATTTCACTAGTAGTGAATCTGAAAATGAAGAAGCCAACCTATGTCTCATGGCAAATCAACAAAGTGCATTGAAGAATATGTTAAAATTGGTAAACAACTTATATCTTCTAGGAAGATCATCGCAAAACAATGTAGTGACTCTGCATCTTTAGAAATAAAGCTTAAAGAACAAGAAGCTGAAAATTCAAAATTACTTACATCTAGTTCAATTTTCACCAAATGCACTACACTAGAAAAGGAAGTTGAAAAACTGAATACAACTCTATCTAAGTTTACTTTGGGTAGAGATAACTTGAATACCATATCAGGACATCAAAAGAGTGTGTATGACAAAGCTGGAATTGGATATAAGCCAATGGTACATGAAAAATCTTTTAAGAAGCTTTTTGTTGCACCTATTTCCTCAATTAGTCCTTTTGTTAAATGCTATTATTGTCTGAGGAAAGGTCATACAACTGCTACTTGTAGACTTAGAAACAACATTCATGTTGGCATTAAACAAATTTGGGTTCCAAAAGGAACTTATGTTGCTACTAACACCAAAGGACCCAACCAGATTTGGGTACCTAAAGGAAAAGTATAAAAAAATCTGTTTTGTAGGTGTGTTTGAAGGCCAAAACCTCAAGCTGGTTTTTAGATAGTGGCTGCTCCAAACACATGATCGAAGACATCACAAAATTTACATCTTTCACTCCCAAAGAAGGTGGAAACGTCACCTATGGAGACAACAACAAAGGAAGAATTCTTGGCGTTGGAACAATAGGAAAAAGTCCAGCAATCAAGATTGAGAATGTTCTCTATGTGGAAGGGCTCAAACACAATCTTCTAAGTATAAGCCAATTATGTGATAAATGCTACGAGGTAAACTTTAACTCAAATTTGTGTATGATCGAATCTATTCATGATAATAACATAAAATTGATTGGAAATAGAATCAATAACATCTATATGCTAGACTTAGACAATTTAATTTCCAATGATGCATGTTGCTTAATTTCCAAAGAAAATGGCTAAGGTTGCTCAAAATGAGAAAGACATGAAAATTGTTTCAATTAGAAGTGACCATGGAGGAGGATTCCAAAATGAGGAGTTTGATAACTTTTGTGATGAACATGGTATAAAACACAATTTTTCTGCACCTAGAACTCCACAACAAAATGGAGTAGTTGAGAGGAAAAATAGGTCACTTGAAGAAATTGCTAGAACCATGTTAAGTGACTCTAATTTACCAAAGTATTTTTGGGCTGATGCTTTGAGTACTGCTTGTTATGTTTTAAATAGAGTTCTAATAAGGCCAATTTTGAAAAAAACTCCTTATGAACTTTACAAGGGAAGAAAGCCTAACATTTCTCGTTTTCATGTCTTTGGTTGTAAATGTTTTGTGCTAAATAATGGCAAGGATAATCTTGGGAAATTTGATCCCAAAGTCGATGAGGGTATTTTCCTAGGTTATTCATTAACTAGAAAAGCATATAGAGTGTTTAATAAGCGTACTTTATCAATGGAAGAATCTGTTCACATAACATTTGATGAGTCTAACCCCAAAAGGTTGGGAAAGGACATTTTTGATGATGCAGAAACTCTTGAGGATGAAGTGAAATCGATGAAGGAAAAGAGAGAAACAAGGAAAAGGAAGATGAAGAGAGCAATAAAAAACCTCAAGTAGAACTTCAACAAGAATATCTTCCTAAGGAGTGGCAAGCTTCAAAGAATCATCCCCTAGACAATATCATTGGTGAGATCAACAAAGGGGTAACCACTAGAAACTCTTTAAGGAATATTTGCAATACCATGACGTTTGTATCTCAAATAGAACCAAAATGTGTTAATGATGCTATTAATGATGAACATTGGATGATTGCAATGCAAGAGGAGTTAAATCAATTTAAAAGGAACAAAGTTTGGGATTTAGTTCCAAAATCCAAAAGTAACCAAATAATCGGAACTAAATGGGTGTTTAGAAACAAAATGGATGAGAATGGAATAATAGTAAGAAACAAGGCTAGACTAGTAGCTAAGGGATATAATCAAGAAGAAGGAATTTATTATGATGAAACATGTGCTCCCGTAGCTAGATTAGAAGCCATAAGAATGCTCTTAGCCTATGCATGTATAATGACCTTTAAATTGTACCAAATGGATGTGAAAAGTGCCTTTTTAAATGGAATAATACAAGAGGAAGTATATGTAAGTCAACCCCCTGGCTTTGTTGATAGCGAGTTCCCAAATCATGTCTATAAACTGACTAAAGCCCTCTATGGACTCAAGCAAGCTCCTAGAGCTTGGTATGAGAGGTTAAGCAATTTTCTCCTAGAGAAAGTCTTTAAAAGAGGAAAAGTTGATACAACACTATTTACTAAAACAAAAGCACACAATATCTTACTTATTCAAATATATGTTGATGACATTATTTTTGGTGCTACTAATGAGTCTTTATGCAAGGAATTTGGTGAACTAATGCAAAGTGAATTTGAAATGTCCATGATGGGAGAGCTTACCTTCTTTATTGGACTTCAAATTAAACAATGCCAAGATGGAACCTTCATTAGCCAAACAAAGTATTACAAGGAACTACTAAAGAAGTTTGGAATCGAAAGCGCAAAGGAAATGGCAACACCAATGAGTCCACCTGCTACTTGGACAAAGATGAACATGGTAAATCTATAGATGTATCCAAGTATAGAGGTATTTTCGGATCCTTACTTTATCTCACTGCAAGTAGGCCAGATATATTGTTTAGTGTGTGTATGTGTGCAAGGTATCAAGCTAATCATAAAGAATCACATCTTCTCTGCAGTTAAAAGAATCATGAAGTATCTTTTAGGAGCAAAAGAAATGGGGTGTGGTATCCCAAGGGATCCACTTGCACGTTAATAGGATATTCGACTCTAACTTTGCTGGATGCAAGTTAGATAGGAAGAGTACAAGTGGAACATGTCATTTATTAGGAAATTCCCTAGTGTCCTGGTTTAGTAAAAAGCAAACTAGTGTGACCTTATCTCACAAATGGCAGAATATGTTGCTATTGGGAGTTGTTGTGCTCAAATCCTATGGATGAAACAACAATTAATTGACTATGGCGTTTATCCTGGATCATATACCAATAAAGTATGATAACACTAGTGCTATTAATCTAACAAAGAACCCAATTATGCACTCAAGAACCAAGCATATTGAAATTAGGCATCATTTTATCAAGGATCATATTCAAAGCGGTGATGTTGTGATTGAACAAATAGATACAACCAAGCAATTAGCTGATATATTCACCAAACCACTAAATAAGGAGAGTTTCTTCTTTATAAGAAGGGAACTTGGCATAATTGATCCTCAAAATAATTGATATCAGATGCTATTTTTGATAATATAGTCAATATGGCAAGCGAGGCAAAGACAAGATGCTGAAAATTATGAAGGACATAGGCAAGATGCTTTTATCTAGTCTCAGTTTAGACTAATTGCCCTTAAGTGTCTCTAATTCCTTTTTTTTATTTTAGTGTTTTGGATGTTTTGATGTATTGCATAAGTTCTGAAATGATTTATTATCAATGAATGCAAGACTGTTTTTCAGTTTGATTTCAATATTCTCCATAGTTTCTTTTTGATAATGACAAAGGGGGAGAAAGATGAACCATACAACTATTAATTCTGTCTTGCATTTGCTGTAATTTTTTTTCTCTGATATGTAAATTTTTTTTCTCCGATACCTGAGTATGAACTGCTTTGAAAAGACATGCTTGAACTTATAATAAATGCAAGATGATTTTTTTTTCATGATAATGATATGATAACACTTGATCTTTTGAAAGATATCAATGACACAGGGGGAGTTTGTAAGACTAAGCCCTCATTCATGTTTTGATGTATAACAAACAAAGTGTATTTTGCATAAGATTTTTAATTTTGACTACGTACTCATTTTGTGTTAAGTTGCATGCAAGATCACTCGTCCAACAAAGCAAAACTAGCGCTCGTCCAACACAAGGAAAATATAAGCGCTCATCCAATGAAGTGAACCAAGAATGACGTCCAACAAAGTAAAGAGCAGACGTCCAATGAACAAATAAAGAGCTCGTCCACTAAAGTACCATTTGGAGCGCGTCCACTGAAGTACAACAAAAGCACGTCCACTGAAATACAAGAAGAAAAGTGCGTCCATTGAAGAACAACAAAAGCACGTCCACTGAAATATTTATGTATATATATATATATACATACATACATATATATATATATACATACATACATATATATATATATATATATATATATATATATATATGATTATTTTATTTCGTGATGAATGCCTATTTGACTGGTTGACTTGAACTTGGTACTTGATGTATGATAACATGAATGTTATAATTATTCTTTTGAAAGTGTTTATATTTAATATTATGATTATGATTATGATTATTATTATTATTATTATGATTATGATTATTATTAATATTATTATATTTTGGTATTTATTATTTGGAAATGATATATGATAATGATTTTGGATAACATGATGATGATTGTGATGATATGATGAGTGTTATGACTGTGCTTAGAGGTTGAGTAAGTTCCAAGTTATGTTGAGACATGAGGATGTAATGGTGATTGCATATGATATGTGATAGCAGTGCCTAACCGAGATTATTATCGTGACATGAGGATGAGATTATTTTAAGGTTATCTATGAGATTATGATGAGCGGTTATGGCACTAGGGGGTGACCTGAAACATGGTCTGTGATATGAAAGACCTGAAACATGGTCGAGTGGACCTGAAACATGGTCGAGTAGGGTTTATACCTCGAAGGGAGAATTCTCAGGGATAGGCTAGCGGCGGACCGCCCAAAGATGATTTCATTTTAGTTGCAGCTATAGTTCATGCGTTGCATGAGCACCCTGGCCGGGGTTCAGAGGTGTGCACCGGATTGTGCACCTATAGTGCCATTGCTTTGCATGGGCATCCTCCATCTGCGGACGAGGGTGTGCGCCGGGGACTCTGGGACATGTCGATTATATTGTTGTGATATCCGGATATGGCCGATACCTGATGAGATTATTCATACAACATTTGCATTGCATCATGATGAAGGGTAGAGGAAAGATCCTAGATATGGATTGAGGATGATTGTGATGTAAATATATATATACACCCATCCTATGGAGACGTATATTTAGTGTGCCGTTATTTAATTAAGTGTAGCTAAAACCCTTCCACGTTTGATGTTATATGGCTTCTTATCCCTTTTTCTTTTGCTGTGTATTGTGTATATATATGTTTTGTACTTCAGACTCCGACAAAGCAGATGGCGCACTGGGACCACCCATGGATGACCCAGGATCTGTGGTTCCCCTATCTGGGGACCTGTGAGGTGGAGTGCTTAGACCCGCACGGGTGGCTTGTGGACCCGGTCACTCGTTTCGTGGTATATACAGTCCTGTGTCCATCACTACAGGGCTTGAGCAGGGAGCGTCCATCGGAATTGCTGGCACGTTTCGTTTCTGCATGACCTTCCCGTTTTCGATATGGCAGCCTGATGGAAACGTACCACCGATGCCGCCTATGTTCGGGATGGCCCCTGTATCCTTCATGGTACCTCTTGATGCCTTGGTACCCGGGTTTGCACCCGCACCTGCACCCCGCACTGAGCCGGGAGCCCGAGTTGGCACCTATTCCGGAGGAGGACCCAGCTTGCCCCGCTCGGGTTCTAGCACCCTTCTTGAGGTACTCGCACCTCTAGAGGTCCGTGCTATGGTCTCCGAGTCTTCACGGTATCTTCTAGACGATTACATCCTCTGGATAACGAGACTCTACAGCAAGAGGTTTCAGGGGCAACCGGCCAGGAGTTCTTCCAACGATAGCGAGTGTCCTGGACTGCCGGACCTCAGGATGCAGACGAGGGCGATAGTGTATGATGGCTCGGGCCAGTGCCATCAGTATAGGTGTGAGTGAGGTTTTACTGTATTTTTGAGAGGGGACGGGGTGGAGTGCATCGGTGAGATTTTTCTTTTGGCTTCTGATGTATTTTGTTGATGTCACCAACTTGTGTATATATCGGGATCCTACAGAGGGGAATTCCTTGACAGCAGTACTGGCATGTATGTATATCTTTTTAGTTATGTGTTGTATGTATGTTTACATACGTGTTTATAATTTTAAGTTTTTAAATTTTCCGCTGTTTCAATATACTCACTTAACGATAATAACGAAATTAAGTCTTAATATTTTGGGTTTTCTTTAATGGGACGTCGGGGCGTCTCAGAGTTCACGAGGTAGTGACAGTCGGGCTGGTTGAGCGGTAGTTGCAGGTTTCCAAGCAATTGTTGATGTCCAAGCTTGGAGAGACATGGTTCTGGGTTGACAACGAAATGGTGGTTCAACGGTGGTGGTTTCATTTTAGATGCAAAAAAAAAATGGTGGAACTCAGTGGAAAAAATGGTAGGAGAGAGAGAGAAGAGAGAAAACATGGAGAAAATAATTTTTTTAGAATTTTCATGGAAGTTTTGAAAGCGTTAGATGGAAATGACGGGAATGACAATGTTGTTAACATCTGGCAACATAGAAGACTTGTTTGATACAAATAAAAGTTAGGGGAAAAGTTTAACAAAACAATTAAAACAAGGGAGAAAAAGACAAATGTGGCTTTTGAAATTGTTAAATAAATCTATAGTCATTAAATTGCTTCGACTTTAAATAAAAGTAAATTTATTTGCTTAATTATTCTTTATTAAAATTCTTAGGAAAATGCTAACCACTAGATAATTAAAGTTTCATTGGTTTTCTAAAATGAAAAATAAAAGTGAACAAAACATTTTTTTAACAAAGACAGATTAAAAAAAAAAGAATAGAAAGAGTACTTTCTCCATAATAATTCTCAAGCACACTTGCATATATATATATATATATATATATATATATATATATATATATATATATATATATATATATAACTTAATTAATGATAAATTTCTTCCTAAAACATACATTCATCATTGTTTAATAAGCATTTTTTTTTTGGTCTTGAGAGTCTTTGACCCCTGTCCCGATATCCAGAGTCTTTGATCCTGACTAATCCGGAGTACGACTAGGAGGTAAGTAGAACCTGACCGAGAGTTGTTGCTGCCAAGAGTTGTTTAATAAGCATATTAAAATTGGATGCTTCAATAAAAAAAAAAAAAGATCTTAGATTTTAAAATGGAAGACTCACGTAATTTGCTTCTCGACCTGTAACTACAGTTTTTTTTTTTTTTTTAGCATCTCACGTTAGAATTTCTCCATGTTTTTTGTTTATATATATATATATATATATATATATATAGGGACATCCCCAGTCCAAAGCAGTAAAAACCTTTGGACTCTAAAAACACCTCATTCCAAGGAGACCAGTGAAAGTTCAAAGCTGCGATTTACCAGATACGAGACCCTGTCCTACTCCATTAGACCAACCCCTTATGAGTATTTGATCCATGTTTAATAAACTAAAAACTGAAAACATAAATTAATTTGGTAAATGCTTACTAAAAGAGATAGCACAATTAAAATAGAAATATGAAAAAAAAATGATGAAGTTAATTGTAATTAAATAATAAAAATCATGTAATAGATAGAAAGAAGCCTGGTCCATTCATTCTAACTATCTGAGTAATAAATAGAAAACATTTTAGAATGAATTATTTTGAAGAATTAGTTTTTGAAAAAAAATTTTTAAAAACGTTCGGTCAAAAACAATTTTGACCCAAAGTAATAAAAATTAATTTCAATCAATCGCAATAAGGTTAAAAGTTGTATTATTTAATCACTCAGAATACAATATTAGGCAATATCTATACATATTATGTTTTTCTTTCCGCTTCAGAGAGCCATGTTTTTTTCTCCATTTGTAAAAGTCTATCGTTACTTGATGAAGAAGATGAAAGAATTGTTTCTCTCAATTTCTCTCCATTTTTTATTGGCAAGGTATGGTTCCCAGACCTGCCAGAAATCATAAGTATCCTTAGTTGGAACTGCCGAGGCATGAGTAACCTGTGTGCAGTTTCTATCCACAAATATCTCGTTTGGTGTTATTGGCCAAATGCGTTTTGTCGTGTTCTATTTTTAATTTTGGTTCTTTTAGTTTATGCAAATAAAGTAGAAGACAATTGACAATGCATTGAGCCTTTCTTGCAGGTTGCTTGAAGCACCAACTTCGATCACAATTTACGTGATGAGGGAGGATATTTCTTCAAAGCTAAATTTTATAGTTACTCTCCCAGACTCCAGGTGCAAAAAGAGGAAGTCCCACGTCTCCTTCAAGAGGATCAAGCTAATTATAGGGTTGTTATTTCAAATTGTAGGAGTCTTTTATCATCTTATGTTAACAACTCTTTGGAAGAGTTTGATAGGAGGAAAGTCCATGTAGTTGCTCACACTTTGTTTGGGGTGACAACATATATTCCTATTATCCAAATTCATGATGATATTATTAGATGTATTGTGTTCTCCATTATTAATGAAATTGCTTAGCTTTTCTTTTGGAAAAAAGAAGCAATATCTATACATATAGATATATATAGTATTCATTTCAACTTGTCATACGTATAAACAGTAAACTAAACTCATATGTGACATATGTTCCCTAGGGGTGAGTGTGGACGGATTTTGCTTATCCCTTACCTAGCCCTAAGTATTGATAGGACCAATTCTTTCAACCTAAACCCGTCCCTAAATCCGAATGAACCCGATCATATTGGGGTTGGTTTAAGACCAGGTCTAAATGGGGCGAGACCAAGTTGACCCGAAGTTAAATAGATTTTTTGTAAACTAAATTTATGTAAGTTAAAAAAATATTTTTTATAAGCTAAAATATCAGCAAAAAATACTATCTAAAAGCCAACAATTGATCTCGTGTCACCAAATCGATCCAAAACTAGATGTTACAAAATATCAACAAATAGATCCTTTTGATGGATACTTCCTTGATGCTCGTGTTACCAAAGTCACATTATTAAAAACATGATACTTTCATTAAACATGATTCTTTCAATGTGACAAAATTCACAAAATGCTTCATAAAAGTCACCAATTGGGTTAGTGTGAGACGTGATTTGTGAAAGTAAAAGTTTAGTAATTTACTTCAGACTTCTTCCTTAATGACTATGCGTGAAACGTAAGTTAGGGAGGAATAAAAGTAAAAGTAAATTTTTATTATATGGGACGGATCGGGTAACCCGGAGGTCAACCCATACTTGTCCTTAACCAGATACCGTGTCACTAAATGGAACGCGGGTTCGTCCATTCTCTCCTGTGAGTTAGGGTCAGACCCGACCCAAACACTACGGTTTGGGACTGGTCTTAGGGTCGGGTCGGATTTTGCACAACCCTAATGTCCCGGTCTGCTGTCATATTATACAGATAATATAGTGTGTTTGTTAAAAATCATTTTTTAAGTAAAAAAACATCTTTTTTAATGAGCTTGATTGTGTTTGTTTAAACTTTTCTTAAAAATGATTTTTTTTATCATTTTTGTGGTTAAAATGAAAAGCCGCTTTCATTAGTTTTTGGAAAAAAATATTTAAAATAACTGACTATTTAAAAAAAAATGATTTTTATGATTGTAAACAAAACAGCTTATACTTTTCTTTAAAATCTCCAAATGATATAATCTCTAAATTATTGAATGTCAAAATCACTTTTTTATTATTTTAAAAATCAGACCGGTCATTGAACCGGTGAAGGCACGGGTTCAAGATTCGATGGTTCAACCAATCAACCATGGTCGAACCATGGTCGAACCAGTGATAATTAAATATATTTTGTGAGCCTTTATTTTGCATGCAGTTTGTGTGGCAGTGCAGCAGAGGATGCTCATCATCTTTTCCTATCTTGTTCTTTTGCAAAAGATCTCTGGAATTGGTTGGGCAGTTTGTTGAATATTGTTGTTGATTGTTCAAGTTTTCAAGTCAATCTTAGGATCTGTTATCAAAGACTGGAGTTCTCAAATAATGGATACAGTTGCTGCTGCTGTTATCAATCTCATTTGGACTATATGGCACTGCAGAAATAAATTGATGTTTGATAATAAGGTGATTAATATAAGTGCAGGTATCAATCTAATAATTTCCAATGTTTCACTGTCTGGAAATTCGAGTAAGGGCAGCATGTGTAATTCAGTTTCTGAGCTATGTGTTTTGAAGTCATTCAAAATTAATGGTCATTGCTCTAAGGCCCCCAAAATGTTAGAAGTAATTTGGAATCCTCCAAGCTGCTACATGGTCAAATGCAACACAGATGGTGCTGCCAAGGGAAGTCCAGGTCCAGCCTCATGTGGTGGTATATTTCGGGATCACAACTCTGCTGCCTCGGGTTGGTTTTCTTTAAATCTTGGTTCTAAAAATGCTCTTGAAGCAGAATTGATTGGTGCAATGACTGCCATTGAGATTGCCTATAAGAAGAATTGGAAGTTTCTTTGACTAGAGTGTGACTCACAACTTGTAATCAGTGCATTCAAGAATTATGATATTGTTCCATGGAAGCTCTTGAATAGATGGAAAATTTGTAATTGTCCTGTCAAGGACATGATGTTTGTCTCAACTCATATTTATAGAGAAGGAAACTCATGCACAGATAGGCTAGCTTCTCATGGACTTATAATACCAGGATTTAGCTGCTGTGGTACAATCCCTAATTTCATTTCTTACGATTTTTTTAGAAATAGGAATGGCTTGCCTAATTATAGGTTTACTTAATTTTTCAAGGGTTTGGTTGATGTCCCCCCTTGATTTTCTATTATATTCTTTTTCTCTTACTAATAATATTTGGGTGTGCTGCAAATGATGGGTAGTGTCTGGGGTGCCAACATAGTTAGGATGCCTTTCACTACAGTGGTGCCTTTGTATGCCTTTTTTGTTTAAAAAAAAGTAATAAATTTAAGAAAAATCAAAATTTGAATTAACATAAAGTAATCATATTATATATTTTATAAGATAAAAAATCAATCAAGAAGGGTAAAAAATCTCACCGGTTCTTGGCCGGTTCCCACCAATTTTGAAACTAGCCGATTTTGGAAGTTTATCGAACAGGACACTGATAAGCCTCTGGCTTATCTAGTTTTATGACTAGATGAACTAGGGTTTATGTGCCAATCAGTCGAGTTCACTCTCGTTTTCGCCCAAATTTGCCTTGTTTTGTTCTTAAGTTGGACTTTGACTCGTTTTGCGTCTTTTGTGTAGTTTTTAGCTTATTTTGGATAGAATTATGCTTTTGGTTGCTTTTGGTGTTTTCAGGTCAATAAGTGAAGCTCCGGGAGTCAAGGAAAGTCAAGAAGCAATGGAAAAAGCACTTCTGGAGATACTCGCCTCGCGAGATGCCGAGCTTGAACATCAATCAAGCAAGAATAGCCATCACTCTGGTTCGCCACGCGAGAATCTTCTCGCCCCGCGAGAGTCTGAAGACCTGCAAGACAGAGACCATCACGGCATAGCCGTGATTAAGGTCACGGCTGTGACAAATTTAGGTTTGAAGTCTCGCCCCGCGAGAGACAGCTTGCCTCACGAGAGACTGAAGACCTTGGAAGACAGAGACCATCACGGCCCAGCCATGATGAATGTCACGGCTGTGACAGATTGAAGTTGGAATACTCGCCCCGCGAACACACTCTCGCCTCGCGAGAATCCAAAATTCAAAGCGCGCCAACACTAATATTCGCGTTGCGAGGATAAGCTCGCCCATGAGCGGCAAGAAAAACAGAATCCTTATTTAAAGGTTGTTTCAGATCAGAATCGAGGGGGGAGGTTTTTCCACTTGTTTTAGATCAGATATTGTGCGAATCCTTGTTTCTGGAGCTGCGTCTCCCTTCTCTTTTCTTTTCTTATTTTATTATGGAGATTATGTCGGATTGTTTGTGTGTCGTCACGGGCATGAGGAACTAATCCCCTCGTCCGAGGGATCGATGAAGCCACCCATAGCGGTGTAATGTTCATGTGATGTATGTGTTTCTCTCCTTCTCTCAATGAATGTTTTCCAATTTTGATTTGAATGCGTTGATCATATGTTTTGCGTGATTAACTAGTTAAACGTGTTTGAGGCCGATCGGCGATTCGCGTTTTAGAACTTGGATTGGAATCACTAATCGAATAATGAGCACGACAGTGGATTTAGGAGATTAGTGCAACCTTATAGGGAACAAGAATTAATCAAATTCGAGATTAGGATTATGAGACCTAGTAAGTAATTAATCCAATCGTCGAATACGTCCTATTGAGCACGACAGTGGATATAGGAGAAATTGGGGGTCCCGGTTGACATCGTAATTGAACTTAGGGAGGAATACATCATCACTTGGGTAGTATACATGATTGGGTAGGTGGATTTGTGACCTTGGACATTTTAATTTCTGATTTTTAGTTAATTAGTTTATTAGATTCGTCAATTGAATTTTTGATATTAATCTCTCTCTCTCAACCACCTTCTGTAACTTGACCAACGTATTGGATTTCCCGCGGATTAGTCGAATTGGTAGCCCAATCCCTGAGTTCGACCTCGGTAATTACTTACCGTGTTTATTTTATTACTTGCGACGACCCGGTACACTTGCCGGTGACTCACCAGACACCTAACCGATTCACAGTCCAACTGGTCGAACCGGTATAGCCCAATCTGATTTTTAAAATAATAATAAAAAATTTAATCCATGACAAACGGGCCCATAATATATGATATATTTGTCGTACTATATATAAGAATAATAAACTACACTCATGTGACACAATGTCTCAGTTCGATACTTCGATGTCATGAATTTGAAGGAAAAATAAAGACATTTTTGAACGGCGAAATGTGTTAACTTTAACTTCATAATCACTATTCATGTTCAAAACTCAATTTAGGCCTCAAGAAATAATTCTATTGCTATCCAATAGAAGCACTTTCGGCATGTTGGGTCTAATATCCAAAAGAGGCACTTACGGCAAGTTGGGTCTAATTCACAAATTTGTCCTCTTTAAAGTGGTAAATGTTAACTCTTTATGCTTTACTGGTATTGTTCTATAATTAAATTGTCAGAAACTAATTCTAGATATACAACAATCTCTTATAGAAAATAGAGAAATTGGAATGGTCCTTCATGATATTATAGACATGATCTATAATTTTAGATTGGTTATTGTCCAATGTGCTCCAACTCCAAGACAAAGTAACCAGGCTGCCAATAGGTTGGCTAAGCTCTCGACTCTTTATCAAAGATGGAAGAGGGTTCTGAGATTTTAGCCGATCAACTTTGTTTCTAGTTTTATGTGTTTATTTTTCTTTTTAAGGATAATTGTAAAACTTTTATTTTATTTTCACTTTATTTCCTGCTTTCAAAGATTTATACAAAAAATACAACTTTTGTCGTTTTCACTTTACTATACAAATATTTGAAAAAAAAATTAAAATGCAAATAAAGCGACAATTTTACAATTATTTTTGGAAACATGACATAAAAACAACAAACCAGAAATAAACCAAACAAACTTGTTTTTGGGCTTCCCAGAGTAAAGCTTGTTACCTTCTTGACAAAAGCAGCTATGCAAGAGTCCATTTGAGTTCATCTATAGTGAGAGGTGGGCAGGAAACGCTTCTAAAACGAGTCATTTTTGTTGTATCATCTTAGGTAGCCTATCCTTGTTTTTTAAGAGCTTCCTGTTGCTTCTATTTTTGGAAATATATCGACTTTGTATTTGGTTGGTCCCGGTACCAAATTTCCAGATAAAAAAAAAAATAGTAAACATTAAATCAAAATATAACATATTTGTAAACATATATATATATATATATATATATATATATATATATATATATATATATATATATATATATTTCCCTTCGATTTTGGCAACTTTAAATCAAAGTAAATTTATTGAACGCTATCTGAATAAAAATTAATTTACCTCTTGCACGCAGAAAAATATTACTCTCATTTTCCATCTTCCATAAGTACTCATAATAGTAGCCTTTAAATGAAAGATTTCACTTCAAACAATGTGACTGAATATATGAATTTTTATTTACAGAAAATATCTACCTTGCTCGTATAACAGAAATTTGTTAATGTTTTCATATATTTCCTAGTATGCTCTAAGAAACAAAATAGAAAATTATAAAAAAAAAGTAATATCCATTTTGCTCGGATGCCAAATCTTCAATCAAAATGGATATTCAAATGGCAGCAGGAATGAGGTCGTCTTCAACATCAGTTTTCTGGTCATCTTCCAACACCATCCAATGTAAAATAGGACCCTGAACATCATATCAGTTATAAAGGAATGTAACATACGCTGGACAACATTAAATGTAAGCATGTGATATCAGCCAAAAAACGTGAAATTACATTTCTTTTCTTTCCTTTTTGGCATAAATATGTTTTTTTCCCTATTTTTGACAAAAATTCGGTTTTAGTCCCCTTTTTGAAAAATGTATTTTTTTAGTCCTTCGTTTTTTAAAATGTGTCAGAAGTGATTCATATACCACACATTTTTATTCCCTCATTTTTTATAACCACACATTTTTATTCCCTCATTTTATACAAAAATTCGATTTTAGTCTCCCGTTTTTCAAACGGAAGTATGGTGTAGGAACCATTTCAAAATATAGAGACTAAAAAAATACATTTTCCAAACGAGAGACTAAAACCATATTTAACACTCCTTTTATTATTAGTCTCATTTTTATTATTGCACCATAGTAAAAGGGTAGTATCACATTCTTCAGTAGCCATCAAATTGACTGGTTCTATTTCTACCTTTCCTTGCCGAAGGACTCTAGGGGGCATTTTTGTCATGTCAACCACTGTGGATGGTTCGGCCACTCTTACACCACCAGAAACTACAAAATCAAGACCCTGAACAACCAAAATAAAGGTGTTAAGTGCTTCTCTTTTACAGTAACAAAAACCTTTTTACGCTGGGTGGCATTGGCTTATATGAAACGAACATCATCATTGTATTATGTCATACACCAACTCCAAAGATCATTTTAAACTTGGTCCAAACGAACCTTTTAAAATTTTCCATGTCTACTAAATAAATGGATTGAGAAGCATGTATTCAATTACATTCTTCATGTTCAAAAAATGTAAAATAAATTTCCCTAGAGAGATTACTAAGCAAATATTAAGGTACCATGAACATGATATGGCCTGCCTATTTCTAACAAGCATTTAAAATGCGAAATGATGTTTTCCTTTTACTTAGGAGCAGAAGCTAACATTATTTATTTCCAGAGTTGTTTAAACTGAAAAAACTTTAAAATGCATGAATCAAACACACACATAATAAAAGTGTGATACCTCTGGTCCATAGGTATCAGCTATCATAACTGGATCAATCATCCACTCATCCTCCTTCGGAAACTTGATGCTAAAAGGACAAAAAAATCCAGAGTAATATTAAGATACAAGCATCAACTATTATGCTCCATATGCTTATGCAAGTATGCAACGATTATGAATAAGAGGAGCCCAATGCCTTAATTACTTTATACTTTCAGAGGTTATTAGTCATCTATTCAAAAGAAATTGTTTAATGAAAAAAATCTAGTTACTAGCAGTGTTCTCAAAAGAGGCTGATGCGGCTGCCTTGGCACTGAGGCAGTGCAGAAAACAGCCTCCCAGGTCATTGCCTTGTTCACAATTTGTAAATCATTCTAAATCTTTTAAACTAAATTGCTTGTGTCCAATAGGATTTGAACCTATACCAAAGGTTTAGAAGACCTCTGTCCTATCCATTAGACAATGGACACTTTTCTTTATTTCTTTAAATTTTAACTAAATTTAGTTAAAAGTTAAAAAAAAAAAAGGATCAAACACATCACTCGCTGTGTCCAATTGGAGTACTTTCTGCTTTTAATGTATTCTCATGACTTAATTTGCATTTGAATCTTATAATGTGTGACTTCAATAATGCAACCACATCACTCGCTGTATCGAAGTGATGCGGTTTTGGGGGTGACCGCCTTGATTTACCATTTGCCTCATGACAAACAATATCTCTTTCCTATGGTACAGAAGGAAAAAGGATCAAACAAATTGAGCAAACCTTGTACATATTAATGGTGCATCCATCTCCTTAAGTATTGCTTGACAAATGGCATCGTCAGGCATACGGACACCCACATTTTTTCTTGATGCATATTTGGCAGAAGAAGTCCCAAACCTTATGCACTGCTTAGGTAATTCTTTGCTTGCCAGTAAGATAAAAGTGTACTGTCACTCAAACATAACTAGTGTTAATAAATAATTGTCTACAATTTAAGGACATAGACACGAAAAATAAAAAAATAGGACAAAATATACTAATTACATAGATAAGAACATCTAACCATGAAAAACCAACTAATGTACAAGAATGAAAGAATAGCATAATAATTATTAGGAAGTAACTGTCATAGTTTTAAAATCATATCCACAACAATTAAAAAGACAGATAAACTGATTGAGACATCCTTTTACATAACAACTACAACATGAAGGTCCTTATTCATTGAGATTTCACAAGATACCCATAATCCATGTCATTAAAAGTCTGAATATTTTAGAATTTCTACAAACAAATCTGATGATCTGTGTTCGAATTTTAGAATTTTTCTTTTACACTAGTATGCACAAATAGGAGATAGCAGGATACACCTATCAAATTTCCACCATCTAAAAATCATTTGTGTTCATGAATTCAACAATTCTTTTCTCTTTAGGACCAGAGAGCATACTTACAGGACCAGGTAAATAATGCTTAACAGCTTTGAATAAATTTGCATGGCCTTGACCATCACCACGTGGGAATCCAGCTGTATACTTGTCTATGTCCCGAAATGAGTGGCATAAGATGCTAAGAGGCTGCAAATAAAGATTACAGAGTATCATAATCATTAATGACTGGAAGTAATAATGCGATGATAGGGTTGCTAAGCTGTGTTCAACACCATCCAACCCACTCAATATAACAAAGTAATTGCAAGCATGTAACATACACCATAATGTAAAAAGTGTAGCACATTAACCACTGACAATCAAGCTGTATTGCTCACCTTTGAAGCTTCTATGTTCTTGATTCTGCAATACAACACTAAACCTTTTGTTAATGTGGGATGAAAAATGGAGTCATAGGGAGTTAGGAACAAAATGTGCTTAGGAATAGCAAAAGCTACCTACCTACGAAGACGCTCAATGGCCGAGTGGCTTCTCAGGTCACATGCTATTGCATACCTGTATAGACAAAGAAAATTAAAATGCTTTATACTTGTGTACCTCATCAATTTGTTTACATTATATTTACATTTAGATGTAGATTAGAAACAAAAACAAATGTTAATGAATAAAAGTGTCATAGAAGACAAGTTGAAACATTTTCAATATACAGCACAGATAATCTGCCATCAGGATTAAGAAGAACTTACAAGGTATCGGTAGGGATGACTCCAACTGCCCCTTGTTTCAATAAATTGACAACAGGTTCCAATTTCCAAGAGTCAGATCCAGATGGATCAGCTTCAATGTACACCAAATCATCCTCCTTGTGATATCAAAATCAGTGAAGTGCCCAACAAAGTTATAAGGTTGAGTTACACATGACATACGAGGCAAAAGAAAAATTTCAATAACATATATGCACAAAAAGGGGATCAAAAATTTTATTTCCAAAAAGCACAAAAAGTAACAAAAAAGTTGCACTTGATAAGATAATGCTACTGACACTTTAAATTACCTACCACGCTACTTACAATTGAAGTTTCAATTTTGTAAAATTGTAATCTATTAAAAGGACTATGAAATGAATATTATGTCTAGTTATTTTGTCATCACTTGGGGACTATATAAAATAAAAGAAAGAAAAAAAAAAAAAAGTAAAGAGAATACCTTGGTGAAGCGAGGAGCATTGTATTTGAGACGCTTAGGACTACGCTTAACAGCCATGGATACTACTTGGAACTTGTGGGTTCTTCTGGGTACGCCTAATACGACGACATGGGTACTTGGGAACGACACGGGAGCGCGAAGTAACGAGACTGCGTCAAAACGACATAGCTTATCTACACAAACCATCTGCATTTTGGTTAGTAAAACCTGTATCTGTAACCTGATATACACACAAAAAGGTCACAAATTAGAAGGTGCGGGAACATGGTCTTTTTGTCCATCTGGGAACTCTCCTGAACTCAGTAGCAGTAAGCTAAGGAGAGGAGGTGTCGTGGGAAATGCGTCAACTCAACCGTGTCCACACCGGCTTGGTTCGTGAGAAGCTGAAGATAAACGGGTTGGACAGGATTGGCAAACATTTTAAATGGACAAGTAAAAATATCTGTGTCATTATTGCCAATTTAGTTAAAATCGGATCGGACCGGAATCAGTGTTTTTACAGCATTGGTAAGAATGTTGGTTATTTCAAAAAATTTCTGAAATTTTTATTTTATTGTTTTGTGCGGGGACCTGAGATAAGGTAGAACGGAGTAAATTTATGAATTTGGATATTTTAGATATTTGAAGTGACTAGCATTTATAACGACGTGACGAGTAGTTAGGACGATCATATTCCCATCATATTAATTTTGAGATTTTTATAAAATTATATTATTATTTTATTTTACTATCAACTTATTTACAAGTTTGCCCTTGCACCAAATGACCAAAATACCTTCATTTTTTTCCTCCCTTGGTTGTGGCTAACACACACACATATGCACCTTGAAAGTTCATTTTCTCACTTCTTAAGACTTGTCATCATCATTCTCAACCTTTACTCTTAAGCTTTTCACTTAGAAACTCAAGAACACCAAGACCACTTCTCTTTGATTTGTGAAGAACAACTTCTATCTAGATCATTTCTTCTTGCTTCAAGAGGTGCAATCTCTTTGCCTTGCTTATCTTAGACTTATTCTTCATATACTTTCTCAAGTTTATGCCTTGTTCTTCATGTCTGAAGTTTCTAGATCCATTCTTCTAAAATCTCTTATAAATTGTAGAAAAATCCTATGAACTTGAAACCAATTTCTATGATCTTATAATCATGTATACTTTGATTATCCAAGAGCATGTGATCAACACAAATTTCTTTCCCTCCTATCTATACTTGGCCGAACCTATGTATCATGGGTGAGGAAATATTTTTGTTTCAAACTTTGTTAAACAAGTGTTGATTTATGATCTCTAGTCCATTCTTTTGTTGATTCAAGTGATTAGAGGATCAAAACATACTCTGAACCAAATTTGTTGTTGATGGCCGAAATCCTTAACCTTGGGATTAAGATGATTTTGTTTCAAGTTTTGTTAAGTAAGCTTTGTTTAAGTCCTAATCTTACTAAAGGATCATTAATCCATGAGTTGAGAAATTTTCAACATCCCTAGCCTAATTAACCTATGAAGGTCGAAACATAGCCATAGGGATTAGATGGATTTTGTGGTTTCATTTGTTGATTTGGATTTAATTTGTTGTGAAGGACGAGTATTGTTTGCCATTGTGAGTTCGTGGAGGAATCATGATTCTTAGAAGAAATTCAGTGAGGAAATCTATAACTTCAAGAGGTAAGGGGAGCTTACCCGAGGGATTTGAGATAACCACATGTTATCTATGTGTTGTCTGTGTATTACCTGGATGTTTATCTGCCTTAAGTTGATTACTGTTTTGTTTAACTATATGGTTATGTGATGTGATGTGATGTGATGGGGTTAGTGGATTATGTGGATATAACAGTGATTTGGCTATATCTGTGATACATGCTATAAGTGTGAAAGTATGCTATGTTTGTATCATGTGATACATCTGTTATTGATGGCTGTAGTGTGAAACCTGACAGTGGTCAGAGTTTAATTAATTCGGACAATTAAAAGCTTGTTAAGTTTACATAAATAATCCAAGTGATTTAATAGTGTAAAATAGTGTAAAAGTGGAAAAATAATATTTTATTGATTTTTCCAGCTATTGATGAGCCAATAAGTGCTAGAGAGGGTGTAACCGTGAAAATATTTCACAGGTGCTAGTTTTAGCAAAATATATTTCACAATAATGGAATATGATATTTTCAAGAATAAAGTGACTAAAATAGTTTAATTAGAATTTTAAATAAATATTTTCAAGTAAAAAGCCATTTTTGGCATTTTTATGAAGAAAATGAGGAAAATATTTTAGTTATTTTTTAGTTGAATTAAGAAAAGGTTATTAGAAAATCGATATTATTTTATTCAAAATAAATCTTTTCAAGTGTGAAAATACTTTAGAAAATGGAAAGATTTATTCTTGACTCAAACGTATTTTAAATAATTTATAAAATGATTTTGACGGATATGAATTTATGAAAAAGGGATTTTTCAGTGAAAATGATTCCATTAAACTTGGATAAGTTTCTCGGAGATTTGGTTTTGTATTTGTTATTTCACTGAGCTAAATGTTTAAAGAACACAAGCGAACCTAGTTACCGAGATGTCGAGTTTCTAGGGTTCTATCTGACATGAGGATCTGGGATCCGTGTCATTGGACATCAGTGTCCTGTAAAATGGTGGATTCTGTGTCCCATAAGTTGATGTTGTTAAGCATTGTCTTCCATATCCGTGAGCCTTTGACTGGTGTATCGGTGTAAAGGTTTTGCAATCGAGCACTCAGACTGGTGTGTCCTGTGTTGAGATTGAGCACGTGAACTTGTGTGTTCCGTAGGTACCTAAGTTTTAAGTCTTAATAATGAAATTAAGCATGGTCGTGTGCTTGGAGCCTCGACAAGGTAATAATTATGCGACAAAGAAAAGAATCGAGAATAAAAGTATTTCTCATGCATATTAATGGCAAACATGCTATGTTACAGTATCTTGATTCATTGTGTCATCCGGGATGTACAAATGAACAAGTTTGGAGATCATTGAATCATATATTCTGATCAATGTATCTGATGGTATAAAGCCCATTAACCGCGATAACCATTACGCCATGATTAATATTGGGCAATGAGCGGACTGAAGTTTCCCGTTTATCGTGATGACAATTGAGTCCTAGGTTGGCTAAGGTGTCATATTTTGCGCAAACAACTATGGTGATGCCTGGGGTATTCCGATTAGTTGAAATCTGTTGGACATTGAATTCTTTTCGTTGTCAATGCTCCATTTAAAACGCCTGATCAGCGGAAACGAAAAATGAGGAGTTGGTAGAGTTGTGAGTGAGAGCCTGATTATTGAAGTGTCATGCATTTTTGTAAAATCACGATGACTGTCGGGTATGAAACCCTTTGACAATTTATTATGTTGTTTGGATAAATTGTTATATATTCTAAATACTATGAATATGTTGTTTTGTGTGTTATGCGTGTGGATATCTTTTTAAAATCCATATATTGGTGTCTCACCATTACAAATATATCAGGATTCCTCTGGTTTGTTGTTGTACCTTGCTACAATAGTACAGTTGGTGCAGATAAGTTTCGTAAGTCACGCGGACTTAGATTCTAGATGCTTGAAGAAGTAACTGTTCATGGGAATGACCATGGAGGTTGTTCCAACAATGTCTTGTAGAGCAACCAGCTTAGGAGTCTTGGTTGGGTTATATGTTTTAAAAGGTCGGTAATTGTGGTCTTTGAAATTGAATTTTGTCTTTGGTTTAAATTTAGTTCCCTTTTGAGGAGTTGAAAACCTTTGAGGAAAAAAAAAATGGTATGTCATGGTGATTTCCTCATCTTTGTATGTGATTCTTTACTTTTTTAATTTAGATTCCTTACACGGTAAGTTTGGGGGTACAAGGGTAAAATTCCCATGGGGGTTACAATGAAAGGTGGTATCAGATGACGAGATAAGGTCGAGTCTTTCGGGAACCCTTGGGGAATAGGTCTGTTTTTTTTGTTTGTGATATCTGGTTGCTCACTATTTGAAATTTTTCTTTATCAGACACGATGCGTGTTTGGCTTATTAGTATGTGTTTTTTTCTGATTTTCGTGTTTACACGAGTTTTGACTTGTAGGAACCCATAGCTAGCAATTGTGTGTTGGTTCATGTGTGACACATTCGATTATCCTTTTTGGATTGTGTCAGACATTTGAATAGTATGCTTATTTAAGTAGATATTCTAGGAATGTTCGTTGAAAATGTTCCAGGATTATCGTTTGAGAAAGGATTTCCGAGGGTGTTCCCTGGAAATGTTTAGTTTTGTTGCTAGCAGAGGATATTGATTTTCGATCGTTCTAGTTACTAGGTTCGGTCCGATTTCTATCCCCTTTTGTAGGATGTCGCCTACAAAGTTAATTGAGTTAGACAACTCGATTCAACTAAAAAAAAATCGGTGGTCTAAGCAGTTTGTTAGACTGAGTGTTTTCCGTAGGAAGCACCAATGTCGTGTGATGGAGCGAGATATCTCTTGGATTTATGACAAGTCAACAAAGTGATGAATATGAATGAGTATTCTCTGTTGTGCGTAGTTGATTGGGTAAGTCAATCACGAGGAGTTTTGGTCTACTCAAAGATCGACTTGAGGATGAGTTATCACCAGATTGAAGTGAGGACCTATTAAAGATTTTCACCATTGACTCGGCTTATGAGGAAAGATCAACTCTTCGTATGTTTGAGAAACTGACCCAGTTGTCTGTGATCATACCGATTCAGGGTGACCATACTAAGAGGGTCTGGAAAGACCTTTGTGCTTGAGGGAGCCAAGGCGAATAGATTTGAATCTTCAACCTTGGATGAGTGTCTTATGTTAAGAAAAAAAATTCTTCACTGTACTATTTGATTCTTTATGAACTTGTCAGTTGACATTTGTTTCTCGAGACCCTATGGTTGTATTAGACAATCACAGTGGTGAAGTTTATACGTGTCAGACAAACGTTTCTGACTTTGATTTGGAATCTATCAGGACTCATAAACTGGTTATGCTAGTCCATAATTTCATTTTATTTTAAACGATTTCCTTGTTTGTGAGACGTTGTACTCATACTTCTAAATAACCCTCAATGTATTAGACATTGGAGTGGATTGATTTGATAGTATTCATTGGTCGGGATATTTTACATTTCGTTGAAGAATTTGTTATAACTATTTCTTAAGTTTTAATACAAATGACTTCTGGATAATAGAGGTTTCTTGATGAAACTTAGTCTAATCACTTTTACTTTTGGTAGAGGTGACCCAGTCTGATTTTTGCCAGACTATAATATCATTTTTTTAAATCGTCGTTTTGTAAATTCTTTGTACTTAGAATGAATCCTCTTGGAAATATGAACTATTCATCCTTTGATTTCCTAAATCAGCTGGAA
Organism: Sophora flavescens; assembly: GCA_030762895.1. Lineage (NCBI taxonomy): Eukaryota > Viridiplantae > Streptophyta > Magnoliopsida > Fabales > Fabaceae > Sophora > Sophora flavescens. The sequence continues at coordinate 108,078,351 of CM061066.1, read as the reverse complement.
GTTCTTGTGGAAGGATGAACTTTATCAGATTCTTGTTTGTAAATATGTATTGGCCATACATTTTTACGCCCATGAATCTATTGAAGAATCTTTTTCCATATTTGATATTCCTGTATCTTTCGAATTGATGAAATTTTTCTTTATGCCTTGTGAAAGTGAAATCAAGAAATTCCTTTCCTTGAAAATTTCTTTCTGTGATCTTTAAGTTCATGTCTTATTGTAGTTCGAAAAGATTTGTCATCCTTGATCAACTTTACCCAATGTATTATTCCAAATGTCTTTGACATGTGACCTATCTCAAGAGTCGGGAGGATGGGTATCTAATTCGTATTAGCATGTCAGAGTTAGTCGAGTACAGTGAAAAAGAGATAGTTTGATGTTTGAGACCTCCTTTGCTAAAGATGTTGGTGCCGTCATGAATTTTCGTTCTGAGTTTACTGGAGATCTATAAGGATCCTGTTTAAGTTCGAGTGATCGTGGACCAAATGACGAAGTCGACGCCCTTCTTACCTGTTAAGATCCACTATGCAACAGGAAGGCTCACCGAAAATAGGTATCAGAGGACTGATAAGACTTCATGGAGTATCTTCAGATATCTTTTCAAATGAAGAAGATCCGAAGTTTACCAATGTTTAACAGTAAAGTCTGCTCTAAGTGTTGAGGACTAAGTTGAGGCTAAGCTCAACAGATTGTTCTCGACTCGAGTGGGTGAGCAAGAAAAATGATCAGATCTTTAGGAAGTTGGTTTGGGAGTAAGTGTAGCATCTAGCTACGATCATACTGATGTGCGTGGATTCCGGCAAGTGTACCGAATTCGTCGCCAAGTAATAAAAAGATCGATCCCACAGGGACCGTGATCTCAAACCACAACTAATTATTAAATCAATTGAACTGGACTGTATAAAAAAAGGGATTTGGAAAAGATTTGATTTTTGAAATAAGAATCAAGTAACAATCAAATTTAAAATTGCAATTAAACAAAATAGGAAAGTAAATCAATTTGGGGTTTTTCAAATCTAAAGAGATTCCTAGGAATTGGGTTACCAACAAGATTGTTTATGTTACTAAATTGTCTAGCCCTTGTTAATTATCAAAATTGCTTTGAAGGTGAATTTATCCTAAATAAGTTAATTCTCCCTCTCGGGTTACAAAAACCGTGCCCAATTAAACAAATCCCTACTCTCGTGGTAATTGAGTTTAGATTGAACCCTTTAAGCTTTGTGACAATTCGTTAACCCTCGAAGGACCGCTTCTATCTCTCGTGATTTAAGTCCTAAGTCTGATTCTATAGATCCGATACCTAAGTTCACCGCTAGGTTCCTCCTTAGAGTATCTACGACACGCAAATAAGTGGCCACCAAATTTACGAGTAATCAAAACAATAGAAATTAGATCTAAAGTAAAATCGAAATTAACAAAGGTAAAACATCAATTCATAACATAAATCAGATCTTGGGCATAGCCCCAATCCCTATAAATAAAGCTACTACTCAAACATTGCCATGGTGATGGCAAGCTTGATTAACATAAACATGAAATAAAACCTAAGAGAAGAGAAGAAGAAGAAGAAGAGAATCCTAATTTTTGCCTAAGTGTAGCAGCCCAAAAGTCCCTAAAAGTCTCTGCCTAATTGCCCTATTTATAGATTAGGGTAATTTGAATCCCAATCAAACACAAATTCAGATCAAATCAGTTTCTACAGATCCAAATATTGCGTGTCACGGCAGTGATGGCCATCACGGCCAGACCGTGACGAGTTCTGCCTTGGAGGTTGCTTCACTTGTTGGTCTGTCACGGCCGTAACCACCATCACGGCTAGGCCGTGATCAGTTCTGCCTGTGAGGGTCTGGTTCAGCTGACATGTCACGGTTGTGATGGACATCACGGCCTGGCCGTGATCAGCTCTGACTTTTCCATTCTTTCTTTTTATCTCTACTCGATCATGGCCGTGATGGCTGTCACGGCTAGGCTGTGATGGGCTCTGTTTGGCTCATTTTCTTCACTTTTCAAGCCCTATCTTCATGAAAGCTCCATCATGGTTAATCTTGAGCATTTTAATCCTTAATTCCTGCACAACAACACCACAAAACCGCCTTACCTGTTCCAAGGTAAAAACTAACCCAAATCAAATTAAAAATGCCTAAACTATATGAAAATGCATGCAAAATGTCAATGAAATATGAGGTGAAATCACACTCATCACATACCTATAGCGAGATAGGCAAGAAGAGATGGGAATTTTGTTGAAGAGTAGTTGTGATTGGCAAGATGTGAATCCTTAAGATCAATCTCAGTAAGTGAGACAATTGTTACATATCAAATGTTGGATGAGGAAGAGTACCATTGAGGAAAGTCTAGTGTAATGACCAATGTCCGTAGTTAAGATTGATTTTATAAGTTTAGAAGATGGAGAGGAAAGTGTCTAAAATAGTTTCACCTAAGTTGAATATGAGTGAAGAGTATGATTTTATTTTATTTTTGTTGCTATAAAGGTTTGAAGTTGAGGAGTTAGATAATACTAACCAGTGTAATTCTTTTTGGATGTTAATTACATTAAAGAGGTGATAATATTCTTCTGAAGTTGAGATGCATGATTTTGACATAATTTGGAGTAGTGGATTATACTCAAAGGAATGTTATGATGTTTTACTTGGAGACTGGAAGTGTGTGGATTTGATATAACCTAGAGGAGTAGATTACACTCAAAGGGACTGAGATTTTGATCGAATTTCTTCAGTAGGAAATTGATGCATATTCTAGATAAGTTAGTGTTGACTTTGGTGTGACGTTGGTATTAGCGGTGAAAGTTAAATGTTGGGAAAAAGTTTTCTAGTGAATCAATATTGAGAATAGAAATGATTAAGTTTGATTTTTGTTCTTAATGTGGGAGGAACAAATATGCAATGTCATGAATGGTGGATATAATGTGTTGATAGAAAATTTCGAGGATAAAAGAAAATGACATAAGAATTGATGATGTTAAGGAGTTAGCAAAAAAAGGAATTAAGTGATTGAAAATACAACATAGAATCTTAGATGGAAACTGATGTGTATGCTGCAAGAAAAGTGAGAATCATAGTTTAAATTTGGTGTCAAAAGTGAGAGTTAAGGATATATAGGGAAATATTTCTAATGGATTAGTATTAAAGAAAGAAGAAATTAAGTTTTGATGATGCCTTTTGAAGGTAATAAACTAAGGTGAAATGTGGAAAAAGTGGGAACATGCACTAGTGCAATAAGTGCTTTTTACGTCAGTTAAAATTGATTTTTTACGTCAGAATACTGACTGACGTAAATACAGCTGACGTTAAAAGTTAAAATTTTAACGTCAGTTGAGAACTGACGTTAAATATAAAACTATTAACGTCGGTTCTTTAACACAACTGACGTTAATTTTGTCAAAATTAACGTCAGTTGTTTAAAGAACTGACGTTAAACATAAAACTATTAACGCCGCTTCTTTAAGACAACGAGCATTAATTTTGTTAAAACTAACGTCAGTTGTTATAACGAAACTGACGTTAAAGGTTTTAATTTTAACGTCAGTTGTTTTACACAACTGACGTTAATAGTGTACTGTATATTTTATAAAATACTATTAACGTCAGTTGTTTGATACAACTGACGTTAATAGATTTTTTTTTTAAATTCAGTTTTAAAATATCACTTCCCTCAGCTATCCCTCGCATTCAAGAAAATATCCCAAGAATACGTAATATCACACACATTACAGAATTGCAAAGGAAAAATGGAACAATGATCCATATGTATGCCTGTTCAGAAACAATATCTATTTATTAACATAGGTTATAACTCAAAATAAATACAGAAATATAAATAAAAATAAATGTATACTAAGTTTAAACTACCTATATCAATATCCCTTCGTGATGATCATCACGAGTGACATGTACATCGTCCACCTGTGTCTCCTTGATTATAGTAGACATGTTTGTTGAAAAAGAAGGAGTCTCAGGAATATCAAGATTTGAATCTTGATTTTCATCACTACCATTATACATGATTTTTCCTTGGAGAACCATGAACAACCTTTTGTTAGAAGGATCGGTGATGTAGAACACTTGTTTTACTTGGGAATCCATTATGAAAGGCTCATTTATATGACCTAACTTGTTGAGGTCTACCAATGTGAACCCCAATTCATCGGTTTGTACACCACCGTTACTATCAACCCACTTACATTTAAAAACCGGCACCGTAAGATTAGTGTAATTGAGCACCCAAATATATTCAATATATCCAAAGTAAGGTGTCGGTGCTTTAACGGGTTTTGTGTCCTTTTCACTAGAGAAGTGCATTGCTTCGACCACGATCATAACCCCATTATTTTGCATGGTACTCTTGTTCCTTTGTATAAAAGGAAAAGTTATTTATGTCGTATCCGCTCCAACATATGACGTTGAAGCTAGGCCCACGTGCTAGCCATCTTACGTCATCAGAAGCAGTACTACCATCCTTGAGCATTTCTTCCTTGAACCATGGTAAGAAAGTCTTGTTATGCTTGTTCAACAACCACCTTTCGCTCATTCGAGGGTTTTCTTGATTGACTTTTCTTTTATGTTCAAGTAAGAAAGGCTGAACACATTCGATGTTGTTCAATACATACAAATGTGCTTGAAGCACTTCCTCCCGATCCTTGCTATTAATTCTTAAGCCATGTGTACCCTTACCTTGACATCCTATCTCATCATGCCGAGGCTTAGGAACCCCTATAGGATCCGTGTTATGAAGGTAGTCCGAACAAAACTCAATAGCTTCTTCTGCAACATACCTTTGAACAATAGATGCTTCCGGACGATGAGGATTCTTCACGTACCCTTTCAAGATCTTCATGTAGCGCTCAACTGGGTACATCCATCTCAGAAAAACCGGCCCACATAATCTAATCTCCCTCACCAAATGAAAAATTAAGTGAACCATTATGTCAAAAAAGGAAGGAGGAAAATACATCTCCAATTGGCACAAGATTGTAGTAGCCTCAACTTCCAAGTCATCCAACATACGAGGGTCAACGACTTTGCTACATATAGAATTGAAGAATGAGCACAACCGAGTAATGGCATGTCTCACATTTTTTGGAGCAATACCAGAAATAGCAACGGGCAGAAGTTGTTGCATCAAGATGTGACAATCATGAGACTTTAAGCCAACCAATTTAAGATCACTAGAGACAAGCCTCTTCATATTTGAAGAGTAACCATGTGGAACTTTGATGCCCTGAAGACACCCGCAGAAACTTTGTCTCTTTTTTTTTGACAAAGTATGACATGCTGGAGGTAAATAAGTCCGCTTACCATCCTCAACAACTGGAGCTAACTGCTCTCGTATACCCATAGCAACGAGGTCGAGACGAGCATTCACACCATCCTTTGTCTTGCCCTGAATGTTGAGAAGCGTCCCGATCACACTATCACACACATTTTTCTCCACATGCATCACATCAATGCAGTGTCTGACATCAAGTTTGCGCCAGTATGGAAGATCAAAGAATATCGACCTCTTCTTCCATATGTTTTTCTCAACAGCTTTACCTTTCTTTTTGGACTTGCCGAATATAACATCGATGCCCTTTACCCTCTGATAAACCTGGTCTCCAATTAAGGCCGCCGGTGCTTCTTCTGTCTCTTGGCATCCATTAAAAGCTTTTTCCATCTTACGATATGAGTGATCACGTCTAAGAAATCTCCGATGCCCAAGGTAAACCGTCTTCTTTCCATGATGCAACTGAGTGTATCATGTGCCTTCTTCACATATAGGGCATGCTTTATGCCCCTTGACACTGTACCCGGACAAGTTACCGTATGCTGGAAAGTCGTTGATGGTGCAAAATAACATGGCAAGAAGCTTGAAAGTATCATGAGAATACCCATCAACTACATCAACACCTTCCACCCACAGCGTTTTCAAGTCTTTAATCAAGGGACCTAGATAAACATCTAAGTCATTTCCCGGTTGCTTTGGGCCCGAAATCATCATAGACAACATCATGTATTTGCGCTTCATGCACAACCAAGAGGGCATGTTGTAAATTACCAACAGAACAGGTCATGAACTATGAATACTGCTCATGTTACCATAAGGATTCATTCCATCCGTAGCAAGTCCAAGCCTTAGGTTTCTTGGCTCATCGACAAAATCCGGAAACATAGTATCGATATTCTTCCATTGCATAGAATCAGCAGGATGACGAACCTTTCCATCACGTTTCCTCTCATCATTATGCCATCTAAGATTCTTCGCATCTTTCGCATTGGCAAACAATCGCTTGAACCTTGGAATTATTGGAAGATACCACAACACCTTCGCAGGAGGACCCTTTTTTCTCACATCATCAAGATCATCATCATCATCACCACCCTTCACTTTGTATCGTGATAACCCACATTTGGGGCAATCGTGATTGTCTTCATGAACACCGGTGTACAATATGCAATCATTGGGGCATGCGTGTATCTTCTTATACTCCATACCCATAGGACACAATACCTTCTTGGCCTCATAGTTACGGTCAGGCAATGTGTTGTCCTCCGGAAGCAAGTCTTTCAACACTTCAAGCAATTTCGTGAAGCTTTTATCGGTCCAACCATTTCTCGCCTTCACACAAACCAATTTTAGCACCACCGACAACCGTGTATGAGTAGTACACCCTGGATATAAAGGCTTATCCGCATCACCGCACAACCTATCATACACATGAGCTCGATGAAAAGATTCTTGTCCAATATCACGGATCATGTCCTCTACTCGACCATCCTCCATATCTATGTCAACGTCCTCACTTTGGGAGACACTTGCCGTACTACTCAACAACACATCACCATGCCATATCCATCTTGTATAACTCAAGTAAATCCCTTCACAAATCAAATGAGTACGTATATCCTTCACCGTACATTTCCTCGTATTCAAACACTTGACACAAGGACAACAGAACATTCCATTACTATTAGGAACATTCCTTTGAACAAATTCTATAAATTCTCCCACTCCCTTCAAATACTCAGCACTAGTGCATTTACAAACCATCCAACTACGATCCATAACTAGATAGGTCCTGTAGATATACAAAACATATATACAATATAAGGACAAATCGGGAGATTGAAAACTATAGTTTTTGAAGATTGCCAAGAACTGGTCATGGCCTGGCAGTGATGTCCGTCACGGCCGTAATGTGCCAACTGAACCAGACCATCACAGGCAGAACTGATCACGGCCTAGCCGTGATGAGCATCACGGCCGTGACAGATCAACCAGCAGAGCAACATGCACTCAAAACCAAAAATAGAGACATTCCAAACAACTCAAACTCACGGTTTCAAGTTTCAACTACTGAGACTAAAGTTTCAACATACACTCAAAACCAAAAATAAAAAAATGTGCCCTAAAGCACTACAAAAAAACAATTGTTTAGCGACCGTAATTTTCGGTCGCTAAACAGTGTAAATCGGTCGCTATTTATTATAGCGACCGAATCAGCGACCGATTTATAGTGGTAGCTGAATACCTGGTCGCTAATTAGCGACCGTAAATTCGATCGCTAAATAATAATAAACGGTCGCTATTAGGTTGGTCGCATTTTTGGGGTAACCATTTCTAGCGACCGATAATCGGTTTCTAATTCGGTCGCTAAATTTGGTCATTGTTAACCTATATTAGCGACGGATTTTCGGTCGCTATACCTCATATGTAAATGTTAAATAAATTTTAGCGACCGAATTATTGGTTTCCAATTCGGTCGCTAAACTGGTTATTATTTTTTTAAAAAAATTAAAATTTTTAAAATAATTTTTTTTTCTGATTTTCTTTAAACGTTAGCAAACTTACTAATAAAACACACCAAATTACTTATGAAATATACAATCACAAGAAAGAATAAATATATATAAAAAGAATAATCCAAAATGTCGTACAAGAATCGTTTAAAGTAAAAAATATGGAGAAAAAAAATCAGTCATGATGAGGGGGAGATGGAGGAATCCAATCATCCTCAGCGTCCGTACCACCGCCGTCTCGCTAGCCGATCGTCCTCTTGAGTAGCGACATCGATGGGCGGGCGGGCGAATCGAGGAGCGGCAGCAGGCGGCACAACCGTCAGAGCATCATCCTGAGCAACTGGAGTCTAGATCCTCATCTGCTCCAACACCAGCCGTAGTGTCTGGCCCTTCTTGATGCTCGTCTGCATCAGCTACTGGTGTGCCTAAGTCAACTGTGCAATCTGGTTCGCCATCTGCTGCTCTCTCTCGCTCTTCTCGAAGGTTCATGCTTTGTAATGTTGATGGTGTTCAGCCTTTGGTGGAACTTCCCTCTCTTGATGGTTCCCACCTAACAAGGAAGCCCATGGCCACATTACAACCAAAATAAAAGACCTCTGATTCTCAGGTGTTTTCATTAATACCGTGCCCTTTTGTTCCTGCCCAGACCTCCAAATAAATGGCATTATCGTCGAGGAGAGAGAGAGCGGGCCATCACCGGCAAAGGCCTCATCTTGTGAGAGCGAGAGGCACGTGATATGGCATCATCCTCCTTTCTCGTGAGCCCACCTACAAAGTATAGTTGAAGAGATTTAGTTAAAATTATATCCAATATTAACAAATCATTTATAATAAATTACAAGTAAACACTAAATTAATTTTTGCTTAAGCATAAGTTTTAAGCCTTGGCGTTTGACCCATGTCCCCGACTTCAACTTCTTCGTCTTCTTCCACCAACTCCATAGAGGTGAGGCAATTTTTATTGTTTTGGTTATCCATTAAAAATATAATCTTAAATTCATAAGAATAATTAAAAATGAAAACTAATTAATTACATAGTATATTAAGTCAAAATTTTAATGTATTACCGTCGTCGTAGTGGGCGGCGCTGATTTAGACCCACCGGTCCAAGAACATGCGCCACCATCGAAGCTCGATACGCCGAGGCGGGGCCTCGATCTCCGGAACTTCTCGGCAGCCCATAGATGGTCCAGCTGCCTCTTGATCTCGGGGATCCACCCACCTCCCCTTATTCTGACCCCCCTTCCTCGGCTTGTTCATCGATTCTTCATGACCAGGGGACCCTTTATGCTCAAATATGTCCCCGACAGAGCCTCTAAAGCTAAGTCCCACCTATAATCTTTCTGCAACTTACAGTTGTTAGGAAATTCGTGTGTACATATATATAATGTAAATTTAATTTAAAAAAATTAATAAATTGTTACCTTAAACTCTAGAAACAACTGATCCCTATGGCCCAGTGGGATGGCCTTCCATGTAGGTCATGGACCATCAAACTTGGCGGCGAGGATCTTCGATCTCGCTTCTCCTGCCCGCCGCGCGGCTCAGCAAAGATTAGATCATTAATAAATTTTATAATTAAATTAATAAACAACTAAATAGAAATTAACGATACTTTATATATATTAAAAAATTTAATTAGCATACTCGTGTATCCCCGGGGGATAAGAAGAATCCTCCTTGTCGGATGGACCACGACTCTCTGGTCCCGATGATGATGATGGTCCTATCGTCGTAGGTATGGATGATGAGGGTGCAGCCCGTGTCCCGCCATGAGGCCTGGGTGGGGGTGCAACTCCATCACCCCGAGGTGTCCCGTCCCACAGGTGTTGGTAGGGTGATCTCGATCTAGGAGGCGTGGGGGCGAAGGGACTCTCTCGCACGAACCTCCACGACGACCTCCACGCAGACCCCTACCTCTAGAGGAATCCGCCATCTGTGAAAAAAATGAAAAGATGATTACACAACAGTGTAAATAATACAACAATAAATTACCTAATAAGTAGAATGACATTCACACAATGAATTATGACATAAATAAATTACCTAAGTAGAATCTCCATCACTAAATTCACCCTCACTCTCATCGCTATCACTTGATCGGAATGTACCTTCGATAGATGCGTCCAACTCGGATTGATCCATTAACTCTCTTTCAACTTCTTCCCCAATAGGTAAATGTCCTAGGAGAATTAACAATAATGCACCGGAATTTGCATCTGCTAAGTGGGGTCTTGAAAACTCATCATCTTGGTACGGGCATCTTTTTCAGGCTGGGATTACATTAATCGTTATTATACTGCGAGCCTTTATCTTAATAACACCCAACCAGCCATGATGTCCTTCGGGATATGGCGAGTAATAAACCTGCTCCCTCACTTGTTGTGAAAAAATGAATGAATGGGTCGTATGCCTTGTTATACCTTCGAGACACCCTAACTTGAACAATACCATAATTTTTATCTATTTTTGTCCCTACGTCAAGAGTAGGATCAAACCAATCACACTTGAAGATAACTAATTTCATCACGGGGAAACCGGTATAATCGAGTTCAAGGATGTCAGTTAGAACCCCATAGAAATCATCCTCTACATTGCCATCAGTGGCTCGCACACAAACACCATAGTTACACGTCTGCATTCCTTCATTCCATGTTTTTGTGTTAAATTTATATCCATTTACAATATAAGTATTCCATGATGTAACCCATCTGTTAGGCCCCCATGCCAAATTTGTCAACAATGGATTTTGAACATTGTTTTCTGGATCTAGTACCTAAAAAATCAAATATTATATTATTCTTATACATGCTATATATTTAAGGAGATAAAATGTATTTCAACAAATGAATATGCTTAGCCTACATATTTACTGAACCACGTAGCAAAGTGAGAAGTAATTTCTCGAGCAACCTGATCGTTTGAAATGTCAGGTTGGAGATCCCTTAGAAAATTGCCGTACATCCTACATATGGGAGATTAACAGCAGGACGATTAATAATCATAAATGTCAATTGAACTTATTAAAGACGTTGTAGAAACTTACTCTAAATATGGCGCCACCTCTTCACAATTTTGAAGGATATACAGATGAGCAGCATTAATGTCATGCTGCTCCAAGAAATATCCTTTTGATTTGCCACTAAATCTGCCCGGATAGTTGAATATTGATATAGGAGGACTAGTTGAACATCCTTCGCCCGAATCAACGTTTCTAGGCATTCTTGTCCTTCTCGTGTCAACTTCGTCCGGATAGTAATAAGAGGCAAAAGTGGAAGTCTCCTCTACTAAGTATGCTTCACAAATGGAACCCTCCACTCGTGCTTTGTTCTTGACTTTGTGTTTAAGGGAGTGCAGGAACCTATTGCAGAGGGATACATACAAATAATTACTAGTTTTAGGGAAAGCTAAACTACGCTCTCGTGTTCGTGAATTTCATATGTATTAAGTAAAATAGTTGATGTTGTTTACCTCTCAAATGGATACATCCAGCGGTATTGGACTGGGCCACCAACTCTTGCTTCGTAAGGTAGATGAACTGGCAGGTGTTCCATGGAATCAAAGAAACTCGGCGGGAAGATTTGCTCCAGCTTACATAACAAAACGGGTATCTTGACTTCCATATCCTTTAATTGATTCACATTTAGTGTTGTCGATGTAAGCTCCCTAAAAAAGTGGCTAAGCTCAACAAGTGGGTTCCAAATTTGTTTCGGTAATGCGTCAAACGCAATTGGAAGCAACCGTTGCATGAACACGTGGCAATCATGACTCTTCATTCCATGTAACTTTGCTTCCTTAATGTCAACACATCTACTCAGATTGGAAGCATACCCATCTGGTAACTTTAGTTCTTTAACCCACTTACAGACGGCCACTTTCTGTGCTTTGCTTAGTGTATAACTTGCCTTCGGTTTGATAAGTCTGCCACGACCACCGTCCTGCAACTCAAGCTCCTTCCTATTACAAATGTCAGCCAGGTCCAGTCGGGCTTTATTTGTATCCTTTGTCCTCCCCTTGATGTCCATCACATTGTCAAACACATTCAAAAACACATTCCTCTCAGTATGCATGACATCAATGTTGTGACGGAGTAGCTGCGTCCTCCAATACGGCAACCTCCAAAATATACTTTGTTTTGTCCAATTATGGTTGACGCCATAATCAGGAATATGTTCTCCTTGGGTTTCATGGACGAGCGGTAAGTACTGTACTCTGCGCCATACATTAGGACCAGTCAAACGTGGTGGAGGTGGTGTTCTCTCCGCACAACGCTTCTTGAATGCATTCTTGTTCCCCCTATAAGGATGATCTTCTGGAAGGAATTGACGATGACAATCAAAATATGAGATCTTTCGACTGTTTTTAAGCGTGAATGCCTTCGATCGCTCCATACATATTGGGCATCCAAGCTTCCCATGGTCATCCAACCCGACATCATCCCATAAGCAGGAAAGTCGTTGATCGTCCACATTAAAGCTGCTTTCATGATGAAATTCTGCCTCAAAGATACGTCATATGTCAACACACCATCATTCCACAGCATTGTCAACTCATCTATCAGTGGCTGCAAGTACACATCAATCTTACCTTTTGGATTAGACGGACCCGAAATTATGACTGTTAGGAACATAAACTCCCGCTTCATGCACATCCCCGGGGGAAGATTGTACGGAGTCAGGATAACCGGCCAACAAGAGTATGCTTTTCCAGACTGCCCAAAAGGATTAAATCCATCAGCAGATAACCCCAATCGGACATTGCGAGGGTCCTGCGAAAATGCCATATGAACCCTATCAAAATGCTTCCAAGCTTCTCCATCAGATGGATGACACAAGATATCTTGCTCCCTCTCATGCTCACTATGCCACCTCATGTGAGCTGCAGTGGCCATCGAAGAGTACAATCTTGTAAGTCTTGGCATGAGCGGAAAGTACCACATCTTTTTTAGCGACCTCTTCTTCTCAATGCCCATCCTAGTGGTTGTCTTATACCGATCCGCACCACAAAATCGACAACACGTTATGCTTTCCGCTGAATCATCCTTATAGTACAACATACATCCATTCGGGCAACAATCAATTTTCAAACACCCCAGACCCAAATTTTCCACGGACTTCTTAGCATGATAAAAACTTGTAGGCATCCGATTGCCTTCTGGCAACGCCTTGGACACTGACCTGGTGAGGCGATTAAAACAGCCTTCTTGCATATTGTAGTCAGATTTGATACTCAACCATTCCATGCACATCGACAACTCCGTGTACTATTGACATCCTTCCCATAATGGAGATCGTGCAACGACTCAAAGATATCATAGAATCTTTGAGCTTCGGGATTCGGATTCTCCTCTATGTATTGGGAACCCATTCCACCATCTTCTCCCCCATCTTCTTCTAGTACAACACCAACCGATGGTCCAGCATGATCCATTATCATCTGCTCGTATGGATTCAATTCTTCCCTCCCGTCACCACTTCCATAGTACGAACCTTCAGCCACAATCGGGTTTAAGTCAGGCAACGTCTCACCATGGTTACTCCACCAATAGTAATCAGGCATGAAGCCCTTCTTATAAAGATCGGCTACAACTCCATCCACGTTTTTGAAAGATTGACACTTGCATCTTTTGCAAGAACACCTCAATTGATCACCGCCCAGCCGTTTAAATCTCTCTTGGCTAACAACAAACTCTATAAACTCACCCACTCCAACTCTATACTCTTCCCTAAGACGTTTATTCCGATCCAACCTACGATACATCCATTTCCGATTCTCCGGAATATCCATTGCTGGCAATTAAATAGCCTGACCAATCCTACAATAACACTTATATATTATGGTGCATTCCAATAACTCCATCAATCTCGTTCTTATGACAAGGTATGAACCTATCCCATTCGAGAAGAAACCTTTGCCACACTCGGCTACTAATAGTTATTCCCATATTCAAATACCTTATACTTGACAAAATTTCAGCAAAGATTTCCCATCGGTCTCCAAGTTACACGACTCGAGCACGGTCAGAATCACCGCGATCAAGTATGCACCAAGAGAACAAAAGGAAATGCATCAGACCGAGATTTCAACGAGTATATAAGGCATTTGAACATTGAAATGACTATTGTACGAGTGTGAAAAAGGTTTTTTCCCAAACTGTCCCACTTGGACAATTCAAGATTCAATACAATGAGCATGCATACCTTGATAAGTTGCGCATGCTCATTAATATTGAATCTCAAATAGGAAACTAAGGCTTTCGTAAATTAATTATTAACTCTAACAGAAAATAAAACCATTAACCTATAAATATTGCAACATTGTTGAGTTTATATAAATTGCAGCGTAAATCAATACAAACTTAGATTAAATATTGTAGCAAACATCCTATTGAGCTCCGCTCTCCACTAACAAGTAGTAGTTAATTGTCAAACACATGCATAATTTCTAAATTATCATCACACAAAGCATCCCGTCTTTCGGACAGGATCACATCCTATTGAGCTCCGCTTTCCACTAACAAACAACACATATTGACAAACACATGCATAAACATTAAATTATCAGCATACAATCAGACAAGATCACATCCTATTGAGCTCCGCTCTCCACTAACAAACAACACATATTGACAAACACATGCATAAACATTAAATTAATTATCAGCATACAATCAGACAAGATCACATCCTATTGAGCTCAGCTCTCCACTACCAAACAAGACGATAATTCACATAATACATTACACTGAGTGTTCAGAGAACTGACCTGAGAGAGAAAACACAACTGAGCAAGGATAAGTGGAGGAGCTGGTAGAAGAATATGACAACAAGGACCTATCGTGCATAAATGAAATTATTCATTTCAAATCAAATGACTATTCTATTATGTTAAATTGTTATACCTAAATAATTTATCTCATGAATATCTAGTGTTAAAGCATGTGCTCACGAAAAAATAATCAATGAAGCATAAAAAATAATAAGAAAACGTATGATTATATTTCCCTGAATCAATAGTAAATTATCAAACATCAAAGGGCATACCAATTATTCTCCAACGTTAAAATCATTCAAATTAATATAATGGCTGCAGAATGGTGTAGTAGATCCTACACTGGATAATTGCAATTTAACTTCCAAAACCAAGGAAAATATTTGCTAAGAGAAAGCAAAGGAAAAGAAACTGAGTCATTGTTTTGAAGTTTTTGGTTTCTGAAATTAGGTGCTTTGAAACTATGGAGAAAGATGGTTTTGGGGTTGGCTAATATTTGCTTCAGTCTTCAGCATTATTTAAAGGGATCCTGCAATCGTGTGGTTTGGCCGAAATTTCCTACTGTTGGATTATGACAAATAATTTACTTTCGATGGAGTTGTGTGATAGATGGGAGAAATTAATTAATTTACATGTGGAGGCATTAGTATATCAGAAGTACAACTAAGAAACAACCAATTAAGGGAACAAGATATCACTGATGTTTATATGCAGAGTTGTGATACAATTGAGTTCCATTATAAAAATCAGTGTCACTAGTTCCTATAAAACTTTTCAAGCAAGGGAAGATGATTAGAAGTTGCTTAATTTGCAATGAAAGGACCTCATTAGTGTTACATAAAATCACCCCTTTTGTTCCACAATCTACAGTAGCAAGGAAAATTCATTTCATGCAGATAATTAACTATTGGTCAATAAAAAAATCCTTTAGTTCTGTATTTTCAATAGACTAGATCTGGTTTAAAAGCTAGTTACAATAATATGATCGTAAGCTTTTTAGAACTCGAAAGCTGTTATGATTGGAGAGCTGAAGGTCATATAAACCTTACAACGAAATCCTACTTCCAATGTGGGATTCAAGTCACCTTGCAATTGATACCTACCCCTATTTGTGAAAAGGAAGAATGTAAATTAACGTTAGGCATAGGAACATGTGTATCCTTGCTTAAATCTTTGTCATTAACATGTCATGTTTACAGGGGAAATAAACGTGAATTTCTTGTCAAATTCAAAAGACAATCGAGCACTGGTTCAAGCAAACAATCTTTCAATCTACATTCATGCTGTTGCTGAGATAACCAACATTGTTTTATTATTCTAATCCAGTTGAATTTAGTTCTCCAGTCAATAAATTATACTATCGAATAGCATGTCTACACAAAGCAGTAGCTTCATTGCCTTGTATCATGTAGCAAAATAATTTGTCATGTAGTAAGAGACCTATAGTCATAGACAGCTCTAATTCAATAACAAGTTTATGAATTCATGTATCATAGTTTCTTCATACGGGTTATTTTGAAATCAATCCAACCATAAAACAGAATTAAAGAGGGAAATTGATGGACTGAAAAGAGACAAATGAATTGTAACATTGAGATTATAATCTAAATTTCAATACATTGAAATATCCATGACCAACCAAAAATAAACCATATCAGCCACCACCTGAACCAGCAGAGCTAAAAAGACCTAGAAAAAACCTCTCCAAACTACCTACCAGTCCAAACAAGAAGTGAAAAAAAAAAATAATGAAAAATCATCTAGTCACCACCTCACCCAACACCTAAACTACAAAATGATCCTTGCAAATGAGTTTGACCACACCACATAAACAAACCAAAATATACAAGAGAATGCCAAGATAGCACCTCCAAATTAATGCACCAACCAGAGAATAGGGAACATATAAATTCCAAAGAAATCAATGGAAATTGAATAGAAAAACCAGCAGCAAAAACATGCACTTCATAATAGTGAGACAGTGAGACAGAGAGAGATATATGCGAGAGAAACAGAGACAAAGAGATGGAGTATAGGAGAGCTTACCTGAGCAGAGGGGAGATGACGGTGGTGACCGGAGGTGTCTTGGGGTGTTGAGGTGGCCGGAGCGTGCGCCGTAGAAGAGAGAAACAGTGGGTGGGAGAGAGAAATGCGACGGAAAAAATGAGGAAGAAGGAGTTTCTATCGAATTTAGGGATTTCAGTTTTAGCGACCGAATTAATTCGGTCGCTAATTCAGTCGCTAATATGGTTAGTTTTAATTTGAATTTGTAATTTTAGCGACCGATTTAAATTTCGGTCGCTAACACGCGCAATTTTATTTTTTTAACGAGCCATTTAGCGACCGAATTAATATCGGTCGCAAATATAATAAATTTTAAAGTGTGAATTCATAGACTTAGCGACGGATTTCTAAATCGGTCGCTAATCTAAATACAATTTGACCGTTGCATTTAATTTGGTCGCCATTTCGGTTGCTAACAATTCATACATTTCTGACTTTTACTTTCCTTTGTTTAGCGACCGAAGTAGCGACCGATGTATCTGCTACGCTCTATTTCGGTCGCTATTTCGGTCGCAGAATCAACTCTAACCAGTGTTTCATGTAGATCCTACAATCGGTCGCTATTTCGGTCGCAAAAAGCAACCAAAAAATTCGGTCACTATTTTCGGTCGCTAAATGGCCTTTTTTTGTAGTGAAGACTCACCAGAAATAGGTGCTCGCGTGGTGGTGGGGAGGGGAGCTCGAGTGGTGGCCAACGTTCGATGTGGTTACTGAGAGCAGAGGGACAAGGAGAGTTAGTGCGCGGGAAGGGGAAAGAGAGATGTCAAGTTATTGCAAAGAATGAATGGAAAGACAGAGTTAGGGTTAAGAGTGTACCTCACGGTGATGGTGAAGAAGCCCCCGCGGTGGTTGCGGTGGAGATGAGCTCGCGATTAGGGCAGAGTGAGAGTGAGAGTGAGGGTTGAGCGTGATGAAAAGAGAAAAGAGATGTACAGAGCGAAGTGCAGAAGGCGCGCAAGTGTAAACCAAAATAAAACAACATTTGACGTCAGTTGTTTGTAAAAACCGACGTTAAAGGTCATATATTTAACGTCAGTTGTCTTAAGAAACTGACGTTAAAAGTGTATACGTTTATCTAAAAACATTAATTCCTTTGACTATTTATTTAATTGAAGTAAAAATCAAACTTTTAACTTCAGTTGTATTAAACAACCGACGTTAAAAATAAATATTTTTTTATTTTAAAAGCACTTTTAACGTCAGTTGTTGAAGACAACTGACGTTAAAAGTGTATAAGTTTCTGCAAAAAAAATCATTCCTTTGACTACTGTGCTAACCCATGCACCTTGTAACTTAATCCTCTTAATGAGCATTAAGTTTATAGATAAGTTTTCAAGAAAATCAGAGAGACTCTATTCTGTATATAAAGTGCCATTCTTCTGTATCAGTATGTAAATACACCCTCTTCTTTTCTTCTATATTTTGTGCGTTTTCTATTCCTTCACAATATGGTTCTATCACATTTGAGACTTTTGTTATTTCTTCCTATACCTAGACTTAAAGGTCTCTGTCTTAATGGTCAAAAAACTTCTGAGGTTGAGTAAATCACATAATATGACTCCCTCACTTTATTCCATCTCCTCCCGAAGTGACTATGGATAAAGCACATATGGAGCATCAAGGACTTCAAATGAGGGAGGGGATCGATGCATCCATTGGAGTTTCTGAGGACAGAACTGAGAAGAAATTGATGTTGAAGCAGAAACTTTTTAATATTTTAGTGCTATGTTGCATAAATTTTTTATCTTTTAATCATGTAATTGTAACTTATGAATCGCTTCAATAAGATACGATTTGATTATACATATAACACTTTTATGTTAAGTGTTTATTTATTTTTATTTTCACAAGAATATGTATACTAATTCAAGTTAATTAATGAAGATTAAAAATAAACTTGTTTAATATTTACACAAGTTCTTTACACAACTGACGCAAATAGTGATTTAATATTTACAAACTACCACCACCTCATTTTTAACGTCAACTTAATTTATGACTGCCAAGTTCCCGTATATTACATTATTTCCAATATTCATTCTGCACGTTTATAATATATAGGATTATTTACGTCAGCTATTTATTATACTGAAGTAAAAATCACACTTTTAACGCCAGTTGTATAAAAAACTAACGTTAAAAATAAATATTTTTTATTTTAAAAACACTTTTAACATCAGTTGTATTAAACAACTGACGTTAAAGGTGTATAAGTTTCTGCAAGAACATTCATTCCTTTGACTACTGTGCTACTTACCCATGCACCTTGTAACTTAATCCTCTTAATGAGCATTAAGTTTATAGATAAGTTTTCAAGAAAATCAGAATAGCTTAGTAACTTCATTCCCTGCTCCTATAAATAGCTTCCTTCCATCCTTTTAATTTTTTGCTTCATAATATGGCTCTGCCATGGAGATTAACTTCATCACTCTTTCTTCCTATTCCTAGAATCAAAGATCTTTGTCTTAATGGTCAAACAACTTCTGAGGTTGTGTAAATCACATAACATGGGTGATAAGATTGTGTAAATCACATAATGTGAGTTTCTCACATTATCATCTTTCCGGAGAATCGGCAGCTACTGCTCCAGAACCTCAGCTTTGGAAGCAAATGACTGTTCCAAGACCATTGCTGAAACAGATCGGGTGCACCCTTGCTCAGCCGCTCTGGAAAAATCAATCGCTCGACTCTCCTCTCTTGCTCACCCGTGAAGGGAACGAAGCCTCAACAAATGTTTAGGATTTTAAACCCTTTTAATGTAACTTTTTATAGGATTTTAAACCCTTTCAATCTTCTGTATCAGTCTGTATTACACTTCATGAATGAGATTTGGTTTGGGTTATTGATTTAGCTTATACTTCGCACATATATTTTAGTTTTCAAAACAGAAACACAAAACATCAAAGCAATTGTGAAACTGAAACTTTGAGGAAGGCAATGCGGAAGGGTACGTATAATAGATAAAAAAATTATTAAAATAACCTTTAACGTCTGTTGATGAAAGAACAGAAGTTAAAAGTGAAGTGACTCACTTTTAACGTAAGTTCAATGAAGAACTGGCGTTAAAAGGTTCACTTTTAACGTCAGTTGTTTATTGAACTGACGTTAAAATTGAATTAATGAAGTATGATATTTACAAAACTGCCACCACCCCCTTTTTAACGTCTAGCTTTTGGTTAACTGACGTAACCTTTCCCGTCTAATGTATATTTTCCACTAGTGATGTGGTAGTGGAAAGGTTTGAGGATAAATAAAACAAAGGGTAAGTATAAATTTCATTATTAAGTTATAATTGTCATCCAAGGGACAATCACATGTGGGAGTTACGGTATAAGACCTTGGGATTGAAAAATCCGGTCTAGTTTCGAGTCACGGAATTTCGAGGACGATTTTTTTAAGCGGGGTGGTATGTAAAGGCCCGACTTTTCGACTTTCTGATATCAGTAATAAATATATAAATGAGTATATTGATTATTTGAGTTTTAATGATGATTTTGATTTAGTCAAAGTTATTTTCATGTTTTGCTTGAAAACCTTAAGTTTCGGGGAGATTTGTGGTTGAAAACTCAGACGGAGCCCGATCTGAGATTTCACCGACAATAAAAATTTAATGATCAGAAGACCTAATCTTGACTCGAGACTGAAGCCATTAGTGTTTTTACAGCATTTGCAAGAATGCTGGCTATTTTAAAGATGTTTGAGAAAAAAATATTTTATTGTTCTGTGCGGGGCCAAATGTCGAGAATCGCATGCGGGGACCTGAGACAAGGCAGAACGGAGCAGATTCATGAATCTGGATATTTTAGATGCTTGAAGTGACTAGAATTTATGGCGACGTGACCAGTAACTATGGCGATCATATCCCCGTCATATTAATTTTGAGATTTTTATAAAATTATATTACTATTTTATTTTACTATAAACTTATTCACAAGTTTGCCATTGTACCAAATGACCAAAATACCCCCATTTTTTTCCTCCCTTGGTCGTGGCTGATACACACACATATGCACCTTGGAAGTTCATTTTCTCACTTCTTAAGACTTGTCATCATCATTCTCAACCTTTACTCGTAAGCTTTTCACTTAGAAACTCAAGAACACCAAGACCACTTCTCTTTGATTTGTGAAGAACAACTTCTATCTAGATAATTTCTTCTTGCTTCAAGAGGTGCAATCTCTTTGCCTTGCTTATCTTAGACTTATTCTTCATATACTTTCTCAAGTTTATGCCTTGTTCTTCATGTCTGAAGTTTCTAGATCCATTCTTCTAAAATCTCATATAAATTGTAGAAAAATCCTATGAACTTGAAACCAATTTCTATGATCTTATAATCATGTATACTTTGATTATCCAAGAGCATGTGATCAACACAAATTTCTTTCCCTCCTATCTATACTTGGCCGAACCTATGTATCATGGGTGAGGAAATATTTTTGTTTCAAACGTTGTTAAACAAGTGTTGATTTATGATCTCTAGTCCATTCTTTTGTTGATTCAAGTGATTAGAGGATCAAAACATACTCTGAACCAAATTTGTTGTTGATGGCCGAAATCCTTAACCTTGGGATTAAGATGATTTTGTTTCAAGTTTTGTTAAGTAAGCTTTGTTTAAGTCCTAATCTTACTAAAGGATCATTAATCCATGAGTTGATAAATTTTCAACATCCCTAGCCTAATTAACATATGAAGGCCGAAACATAGCCATAGGGATTAGATGGATTTTGTGGTTTCATTTGTTGATTTGGATTTAATTTGTTGTGAAGGACGAGTATTGTTTGCCGTTGTGAGTTCGTGGAGGAATCAGGATTTTTAGAAGAAATTTAGTGAGGAAATCTGTAACTTCAAGAGGTAAGGGGAGCTTACCCGAGGGATTTGATATATCACATGTTATCTATGCGTTGCCTGTGTATTACCTGGGTGTTTCTCTGCCTTATGTTGATTACTGTTTTGTTTAACTATATGGTTATGTGATGTGATGGGGTTAGTGGATTTTGTGGATATAACTGTGATTTGGTTATATCTATGATGCATGCTATATCTGTGAAAGTATGCTATGTTTGTATCATGTGATACATCTATTATTGATGGCTGGAGTGTGAAACCTGATAGTGGTCAGAGTTTAATTAATTCGGAAGATTAAAAGCTTGTTAAGTTTACACAAATAATCCAAGTGATTTAATAGTGTAAAATAATGTAAAAGTGGAAAAATAATATTTTATTGATTTTTCCAGCGATTGATGAGTCAATGAGTGCCAGAGAGGGTGTAACCGTGAAAATATTTCACAGGTGCTATTTTTAGCAAAATATATTTCACAATAATGGAAAATGATATTTGGAATAATAAAGTGACAAAAATAGTTTAATTAGAATTTTAAATAAATATTTTCAAGTAAAAAGCCATTTTTGGCATTTTTATGAAGAAAATGAGAAAAATATTTTAGTTAATTTTAAGTTGAATTAAGAAAAGGTTATTAGAAAATTGATATTATTTCCTTCAAAATAAATATTTTCAAGTTTGAAAATACTTTAGAAAAGGAAAGATTTATTCTTGACTCAAACGTATTTTAAATGATTTATAAAATGATTCTGACGGAAATGAATTTCGAAAAAAGGGATTTTTCAGTGAAAATGATTCCGTTAAACTTGGATAAGTTTCTTGGAGATTTGGTTTTGTATTTGTTATTTCACTGAGCGAAATGATTTTAAAGATCTGACATGAGGATCTGGGATCCGTGTCATTGGACATCAGTGTCCTGTAAAATGGTGGACTGTGTGCCCCATAAGGTGATGTGGTTAAGCATTGTCTTCCATATCTGTGAGCCTTTGCCTGGTGTATCGGTGTAAAGGTTTTGCAATTGAGCACTCGGACTGGTGTGTCCTGTGTTGAGATTGAGCATGTGAACTTGTGTGTTCCGTAGGTGCCTAAGTTTTAAGTCTTAATAATGAAATTAAGCATGGTCGTGTACTTGGAGCCTCGACAAGGAAATAATTATGCGACAAAGAAAAGTATCAAGAACAAAAGTATTTCTCATGCACATTTATGGCAGCCATGCTATGTTACAGTATCTTGATCCATTGTGTCATCCGGGATGTACAAATGAACAAGTTTGGAGATCATTGAATCAAATATTCTGATCAATGTATCTGATGGTATAAAGCCCATTAACCGCTATAACCATTGCGCCATGAGTAATATTGGGCAATGAGTGGACTGAAGTTTCCCGTTTATCGTGATGACAATTGAGTCCTAGGTTGACTAAGGTGTCATATTTTGCGCAACCAACTATGGTGATGCCTGGGGTATTCCGATTAGTTGAAATCTGTTGGACATTGAATTCTTTTCATTGTCAATGCTCCATTTAAAACACCTGATCAACAGAAACGAAAAACGAGGAGTTGGTAGAGTTGTGAGTGAGAGCCTGATTATTGAAGTGTCATGCATTTTTGTAAAATCGCGACGACTCTCGGGTATGAAACCCTTTGACAATTTATTATGTTGTTTGGATAAATTGTTATATATTCTGAATACTATGAGTATGTCGTTTTGTGTGTTATGCGTGTGAATATTTTATTAAAATCCATATATTGGTGTCTCACCCTTACAAATATATCAGGATTCTTCTGGTTTGCTGTTGTACCTTGCTACAATAGTACAGTTGGTGTAGAGAAGTTTCGTAAGTCACGCGGACTTAGATTCTAGATGGTTGAAGAAGTATCTGTTCATGGGAATGACCATGGAGGTCGTTCCAACAATGTCTTGTAGAGCGACCTGCTTAGGAGTCTTGGTTGGGTTGTACGTTTTAAAAGGTCGGTAACTGTGGTGCTGCAATTTTGTCTTTGGTTTAAGTTTTCCCTTTTGGGAGTTGAAAACATTTGAGGAAAAAAAATGGTATGCCGTGGTGATTTCTTTATGTATGTGACTTTACTGTTTAATGTATGTATTATGGTGTTCTAGAGTTATTCGCAAAAGAAAATGTTTACACCCGAGTTTTCTGACTTAAAACAAATAAATTTTCCCAAAGCAACCAACAAATTACTTTTTAATTTATTTCCGCACAGGTTACAAAGTAATTACCATGGGGGTGTTACACACCTCGTGAGATTACCGGTGTTGTCACAACTAAGGATGAGATGGATGACAGGTTGGTGCATTTCACAGATCACGTTGTTCCTGCTGCAGCTAGAAGACCTCGGGCGTTACATCCTGCTGAGTGCATACATGGTTACATGCAGTGGTATCACAATATTTCGCATCCTTATATCATACCACATGAGGGCCAGCTTCCTATGGTGCCAGTGCCAGTTGTAGCTCCATCTCCTGCACCTGGATCCAGTGGCGGTCATCCTTCCGTGGTCAGTTTATATGCATTCGTACTTTATTTGGATATCGTGCATTAAATTATTGTTATTATGTTGAATTTGTAGTAAAATTTTTTATTGTTTTTTACAGGGGATTTGCTTAAATATTAGTGAGATCATGCAGGAGATGATCGACAAACGGATGCTAGTTGAGGGCACCGATGGATGGAAATTGGCCCAAGAGGCCTTGACTTTGGCCCGTAGAGGGAGGAGAGAAACCTATGACCGTTATTATCAGAGGGGAAAAAGGGGTAGATCCACTAAGTGATATGTATTTATGTTTTGATTTTGTATTTGGCGCTTAGCAGGGTCTTATTGGTATTTATAAATTATCATGCCGCTTAGGGTTTCTTTTGTATTGACTATGGTTATTTATATTAATAGTATAAACCATATATGATAAAGTTAATGATTAATATACATGATATTTTGATTAATCATATAATCAATCAACTAAGAGATCTACATAAACAGATTCAACAGGTTCCCTTTGTGACAATAAAGATGCAAAAAGTTGCATGCGACCAATATATGGAGTTTCCCATGATCGAGATTCTTCATCGTAATTATGAGACCATTGTATAGCAGTGGGAGGTATCGGAGAGTCGGCCTTCAAAAACACCTGTAAATGTGCTAGAAGTTAATAATGATGTGTATTTAAAGATGATTATTAATGATAAAACACTTAAAAATTATGTTGAATCGTCAACATATACCTGTACAAAATGACAGTTGTGCACAAGCGCAATGGTAATGATACAGTGACTAGATATAGATGGTGATGGTCGACCTCTAAGTGGAAAAATGGTAGAGCTTCCAACTGAGGATAAAAATATCAGAACCATATTATATCTAGACGTTATCACAAAGCCCATGTCTGGTATACTCATCCACTTATCCACACCTGCCACCCTGTCAACTAATAGGGACTTCTTCAGGTTTTTTACTCGCTCGAGACCATTAAATAGCTTGACATATTTAGCTTGCCACTATGTAAGCTCTCTATAACAATCGTCACGTATTATGGTCCATGAGTCCTCACCTTTACCCAATAAGGCTACAATGGCACGATAGCCACAATTACCATATGAACCCACATCAACAATCACATCAATATATGACTGAATCCCTACAGGAAATTGGTCTAAGTACTTCATACCAGTCTTCCGTCTTGACCCACTTCCTGAAGCATGAGATGCCGGCCATGTTAGTGTGTTATAATGGACTGAAAGCATCGCATCAATATGCTCAAAATAAGAAGGATCACGTTGAGTTGATTTCTCTAACTTCGACGCATGACCCTTCTTAGGTGCCCCCTTTGTTTTCACCTTTTCAGGAGGAGGACACATTGAAGTTGTATCAAGAAATGCTAGTTCAAACACTTTAGTTCTCAATACAATTTTACCTGCCCAATCAAGTCCATCATATCGTTTAAACAAAGCATCAACAGCTGGTGCCAATGTCAACTCTGCATCCGATTCACTCACCCCTTGATCACCAAAGTGTGACTTCAACCAATGAGTATGAATAGCAACCAAAGGAATGGAGATATGCATCATATTGTACCTAGCAAGTTCACATGCACAAGGTAACCCACATGTACTTCTAATTTTGCAATCACAACTAGAACTGTCAACACCAACATATTTAACTCAATCAAACTCGTCACCTATATGACCTAGTGCACTCCTCTAAACAAAGCCCCGCAAGTGCTTGTATAATGGAATGTTGTGCTTGTGTTGTACTACCGTGATGCTTCTCTGAAAGGAAGCCTTTATTTCTTTGTGTTGCAAAGTGATCATATTGTTCATGGCACTCCAACAAGTACACAAGTCCCCCATACTATCCTGAAGCAAATTTTTGAACCTCCAATGTGTAGACTCAACCCTATTAGCAGCAACATAAATATAAAGTCAAATCAATACCAAAACGTTCTTTCATTAGTAATTAAGACATTATTTTGAGCATACCTATTAGTTGTTATATTCCCCATGTGCGTCAATTGATCAACCCATGATGTGACAAACTTTTCCTTGTGAGGATTCACACCACGTATTTTTCACATAATAACAAAATCAGGAAAACTTGAGCATACATTTTCAAAAATAGTAAGTCGCTTCACAAACTGACCCTCGTTAGGAGAATTGACAACACCATCCCATGCATCCATAACGGGTTCACAAAACTCCTCAAGTGTCACTAACACCTTGCATTTAGCATTCACATTCTTAGCAATATGAAAACGACACAATAGATTATATGAAGTAGGGAAAACAACTTGCACTGCATTCATCAAGGCAATGTTTCTGTCAGTCACTACCACCTTAGGGGTGGCATCTATTTGTTGAAGTAGCCCTCTTAACTGCTCAAGTGTCCAAGCTACATTATCAACTCTCTTTGACTCCAAATAAGCAAATGCCACAGAAAATGTCAACTCTGTTGAAGTAATGCCAACAATCTCAAGTAACGGCAACATATATTTGTTGGTTTTGTATGTGCTATCAATGAGCAACACAATGTGAAAAGTTTTCAATAGAGTTATGGCATATGGATGCGTCCAGAATATATCCCTCACAACATCGGAATCGTCGACTGTTCTATAATAGTACACATATTGATCATGTACCATTAATTGCATGAGAGGTTGAATTTTTGTTCTTGGACCTCTTTTAGACCTCCAATACTGTTGTCTGGCATTATAAACCTGCTTGATAGTGGTGCAGCTTTCCAGGTTACGATCCACCAAAGTTAGCATTATGTTTCGTGGCTTAACAAATTTTTTTGTCATTTCACCAACCAAAGCCTTCTCTTCACCACTTAGTCGACAAACATATGGATGGCCCACTAATGTTAGGGCTAAGTCATGATTGTGCAATCCACACACCACTTTCAGGAACCATCCTTCACCTTTCGCAAAGGTCATGCTCTAAGTATGAAGGGACAACCACATTTTCAAGTACCAATTGACTTGGTAGGTAATGAGTTCTTGTATGATCTATACTTTCCACTCCTTTCACAACCAAGAATTACAACTGTCTTCCTTCCTCTACGTCCTGTAGCAGTATCTGACCTCATAATGACAACAACTATTCCATTATGTCTCCCAACATATCGAGCCCAATTAATGCAATCATCTCGAGTAAGAAATACTCGAAAACGTGAAAAAAAAGGTCATAGTAAGCTCGCATAACTTTGTATTATTAATTTATCAATGGAACATACCACTTCAGTGGTGAATACATCAGTACAATCCACTTTTTTGTACTCGATATGTCCAGTTCGTCGGATGCATTCTTCATATCGTCTATGATCTATATATACAGAAACAAAATTTTAGATCAGCAAATTTTAGAATCCAGCAACTAGTTACCGGAAGTACAAAAATGTGAATCCGGCAATTAATTGCCGGATTCACATTTTTGTACTTTTGGCAACTAGTTGCCGGATATATGTTTTCAAATTTTAAAAATTTATGGCAATTAATTGCCGGATTCACATTTTTGTACTTCCGGCAACTAGTTGTCGGATATATGTTTGCAAATTTTAATACTTTTTGGCAATTAAATGCCGGATACTCAGTTATTGAATCTGGTAATTAATTGCCGGAAGGTATAGAAAAATCGAAAAAAAAAAATAGAAACACATAAATGCAGAAATACTGAGATGATCGAGAACTCAAGGAGACTCCACCATTAGTTTAAGACAGAGCAAGGAAGAATCCGACTGGAACCCTAGGAGGGTTCGTGATGAACTTCATAATCAGTTGCAATCCTCATAACTGAAACGATGTTGCAGTTATGAACTGGGACGGCGCGACTGAACTGGTCCAATGGTGCTTTACGGTGATTTGTGGGGGTGGGGTGGGCATTACAGAAGAGATGAGAAAAGGAAGGGGAGGGGAGGGGAGGGGAGGCGGGGGGGGGTGCTGCTGCAGAGAAACGAAGAAGGGAAATGAATTTTGAACCTTAAAGGACAGCATAGTCATTTCACACATGAAAAATTATAAATGTGGAGGTGGATGCCCAGGTGCAGGGGTACTGGTAGCAATCCCCAATGATGACAAGATGAGTAAGAGGAAATATGGTTTGCCTTTTTGAAGTTTAACTAGCCAAATTGGATCAGGTATACTTTGGGTTAAATTTTTTTGCAAGCCCAAATTTATTTGGCTTTGATTCTGCCATCCAATTTCGTGCAGCACTTGTATCTCGGGCAATGCTCTTTGGCTAGTGTATTGATACAGCTTTCATTTGGTTTTAAATTTATTCTAATAATAATATATTGCAATTGGTTTTAGGATGCTGCTGCTTTAGTTTTAATATAGATATCTTTTAAAAAAAAAGGTGCTAATTTCAATGAAGTGTTCATACATTTTGAGCTTAATAAATTGAAATAAAAAATTAGAATAATAATTCTATATATTATGCCATATGGGATTTGATTCCATGTATAGCTTTACACGTTTTGTATTATGAGTTGTAAATGAAGTTTAGCTTTTAATATCAAGGAGTTTTGATATTACTATTAATGTAATAAGCAGTACGGTATGAACGGGTGTTTATAAGATTTTTTTTTCCAAAAGCGATATAATGCATATTTATTGAAATATGAGTTGAAATATAAATCATATTATATCTACAAGAACCTTTACTCTTTTATCTATCATATAATTTCAAAATCAATTCTCAACGATGATTATAATTTACTTATCTACCGTTTAACACAAGGATCAAGAGGTCATGGATCATGTCAATATATAATTAATATTTATATTTAAATATAATAAATATTAAGTATTAACATATATATATAAATACTAAAATATAGTAATTAATTCGATTCCAAAATTTTTGAACATGATAACCGAACCAATGACCATTGTGTTTGGTTCAGACCCGGTCACCCGGACACAAAAAAAATATAAACCAATTTAATTGGATCGATTCATCGAATTATTCATTCTGGTTTACGCCGCTAAACTTTCCAAAGAACACAGTAGTTTGCTACATTTATTGGCTATAAACATTTAAAAACAAAAAAATTATACACTTTAAAAATTAATAATAAAATAATATAAAAATCCGAACCAACCAAAATTGGTTCGGCTCAGTTGGGTTTGGTTTGAACCCGAAAATATTAAAATATATATAAAATTAAAATATAAAATTATTAAATATAATAAATATTAACTATTAATATATATATATATATATACATACATACTAAAATATAGTAATTAATTCGGTTGCAAAATTCCTGAACATGATAACCGAACTGATGACCATTGGGTTTGGTACCTTTATTGGCTAAAAAAATTTAAAAACAAAAAATTTGTAAACTTTAAAAAATTTACAATAAAATAATATAAAAAATCTGAATCAATCAAAATTGGTTATGTTCGGTTGGCAACTCCTTCTACTGTTACATAAACGGTAGAAGAAAAGTTACCAATTGATAAAGTGATATAGATATTGAATATTAAAATATATATATATATATATATATATATATATATATATATATATATATATACAAAAAAATTTAATTGGATTGGTTAATAGAAATATTCGTTCGGGTTTACGCCGCTAAACTTTTCGAAGAATACAGTAGTTTGCTACCTTTTCTGGCTAAAAATATTTAAAAATAAAAAATTTTGCACACTTTAAAAATTAATAATAAAATAATATAAAAAAATCCGAACCAATAAAAATTGGTTCGGTTCGACTGGGTTTGGTTTGGACCCGAAAATATTAAAATATATATACATATTAAAATATAATAAATATTAAGTATTATATATATATATACTAAAATATAGTAATTAGTTCGATTCCAAAATTCTTGACCCCGATAACCAAAACGATGACCATTGGGTTTGGTACCTTTCCTAACTAAAAACATTTGAAAACAAAAAATTGTAAACTTTAAAAAATTATTAATAAAATAATATAAAAAATCCGAACCAATCAAAATTGGTTCGGTTCGGTTGGTAACTCCTACTGTTACAAGGACAATAGAAGAAAAGTTTCCAATTGATAAAGTGACATAGATATTGAATATTAAAATATATTAATTGATTCGGGTAAAAATAATCGAACTAATGATCATTGGGTTTGATTCAATTCGGAGCCGACCAAAAAAAAAAAGAACCAATTTAATTGGTTGGTTGGGATTTTCAAATTCATCGAATTATTGGTTCGAGCCTTACGACCCTAAACTTTTTCGAAGAAGACGATAGCTAAAACAACAAAATATATGTTTAAAAAAATTAAATAATCCAAAATAATCCACGGGTTGACGACTCCTTCTACTGTTACAGGAACAATAGAAGAAAAGTTACCAATTGATAAAGTGATATATATATTAAATATTAAAATATATATAAATATTAAAATATATTAAGTGGTTTGGTTCAAAAATAACCGAAATAATGACTATTGGGATTGGTTTAATTCGGAGCCGTACACAAAAAATAAAAAAAACAAACCAATTTAATTGGTTGGTTCGGAATTTCAAATTCATCGAATTATTGGTTTGAGCCTTACGACCCTAAACTTTTTCGAAGAACACGATAGCTAAAACCAACAAAATATATGTTTAAAAAATAAATAAATAAATTTAAATAATCTAAAATAATCCACGGGTTGACAACTCATTCTACTGTTACAGAAAAATAGAAGAAAAGTTACCAATTGATAAAATGATATACATATTAAATATTAAAAAATATATAAATATTAAAATATAGTAATTGGTTCGGTCTAAAAATAATCGAATTAATGACCATTGTGTTTGGTTCAATTCAGAGTCGTACACAAAAAAGAAAAAAAAAACAAACCAATTTAATTGGTTGGTTCGGATTTTCAAATTCATCGAATTATTGATTCGAGTCTTACGACCATAAACTTTTTCGAAGAACATGGTAGCTTTGCTACCTTTCTTGGCTAAAAAAATTATAAACTTTAAAAAGTCAATAACAATATCCGAACCAACTAAAATTGGTTTGGTTTGATTCGGTTCGAACCGGAAAATATTATATATATATATATATATATATATATATAAAATTTTAAATTTTAACCTATTAAATTATTTATACATTTTTTAAGCAAAAAATGGGCCTCATTAAAACCTTTTGATGCAAAACCTTCCTTAGGGATAAAAAACATCAAAAAGGAAAAAGAATACCCTTAAAATTCATTAATAAGAAAAGAAAAGAAAAGAAATACAGAAAATCAATGGGGGACATTAGGCCAAAACCCATTGTAAAAAATTACTTGAACCTAAAATTTGGTAATTCAAATCATTTCTAAAAAAATCAACTCTAATGAAATCCGGAATATAATTCCACCAAGTGATCCCTAAATGACTAAATCCATACTCTGCCAACTTGTATGCAAAAGTGTTGCCTTCCCTAAAGACATGAGAAACTAAGAAATGCATCCTTTAATTAGTGATTGAAATACAATTGCTCCATCGGTTCCTTAGCCTCAAGGAACCAAATCTAAGTTTTTGAAAGCAGCCACAGTGATTGTTGAATCACACTCTAACCACAACTTCTTCCATCCCTTTTCACCAGCAAACTCTATAGCTAACATTGCTCCATTCAGCTCAGCAAAAAGAGAGGAACCCGAACCAAGATTGGCAGCAAAGCATCCCATAGCAGTCCTATTAAAATATAAGTATATAAAAATTAAAACATCAAGAACATGACAACTCTACTTTTACTGTTTGATAATTCATGATTGGTTGACAGTGTAAAAAAATATTACACTGTCAGTGTATATAAATTAAATTTTGAAAAAAGTATTAGCAAAAAAAATAAAAATAAGGAGAACGTAAAAAAACAATTTTAAAAAATAAAAAAGAATTTTTTTAAAAAAAATGTTAAGAATTTTTTTTAAAAAAAGTAAAAAATAAACGTAATTTTTTTTAAAACTATAAAAAATAAAAAAATTTAAAAAAAAAAAGTTAAAAAAAATTTAGTTTTTTATAAAATAAAAAAAATAAAAAAAATCCTGGAGTTGACACATGTCCGGTTACCGTTCCTGTGACAGTAACCAGACACTTCCCAATTATATATGTGTGTTGATATATATTAAATTAAATGTGTAATTTCTTGTTTAATTCTTCTATATACATTATATTAAAAATTTAAAAAATATTATTTATATAATATCGGTCTAACCCCGATTCAATCATGATTGAACCATTGAACCTTAAACCAATACCTTTACCGGTTCAATGGTCGGTCTGATTTTAAAAACCTTGCTTATTGCTTTAGCCTGCGAATATGCAGGCCCACTCTATTTTTATTTCTTACTTTTTTTAAATGAAATATATATATATATATATATATATATATATATATATATATATATAAGTTATCGGGATATTAGGGTATATTAGTAATTTGGACTTGAGAGACTTTCATTTTTATCATTAAGCAAGAAAACTAATTGAAAAAAGTTAAAATAGTGGTATAATGAAGTTTTTATCCTTGAAAATATAGGCTATTTCGACGTTAGTCCATTTTTTTCCGCTTTGATTTTGGTGTTTTAAAATTTTAATATTTTGGAATTAATCATTGCTATCAACTCTTACCATTATTTGCTAACGTGTCAGACGGCTTATCCATGTTAACTTCGCCACATGACTCTTTTTTCAATTCCATGTGGCATGACATATAATATGATTTTGATTTTTTATTAAAATATTATTTCATATTTTAACAATTTTTAATTTTTTTTTTCCTACCAAGACCTTTCTTCTCTAGCCAAGTTTAGCACTGGCACGTTTATTATTATACATAAATTTTTTTTACCAAATCATTTTTGTGCCAACCAATCGTTCTTTTACCAAGACCTTTCTTCTCTGAGCGATGTTCCTGTGAAATGTTGTTCAAAACCCCGGAATCCCCTTCTTCTACTTCTTCCTCTTCACGTAAAACCCTCCCAACAATGCTAAGAACGGGACCTCACCTCTCAAAGGGCTTGTCGCATATTGCACCGATTGGGTCAGAAGGGCACCAAACAATGACCTTCCTTCGAACCCATCCACGATGCTTGAAACAGCGTCGTCTGAGGCATTGTTATTCCTAGTGGTGGTGTTGTTGTCTAGCTGAATGGCGATTTTGGGGACGGAGCTATTGGCACTGACAGAGGCGCTCCAGAAATGAACGTCAACCCAATTTGTTTAATGACTTGAAAAATTTCTCTTTTTTGACTATAAACTTGACCATTTTATCTTAAGTGCTTAACCAACGTTATAGTTATTTTATGCTTTTATATACTATGTTATGGCTTTAAATATCATTAACATTATTTTTCAAAGTTCAAAATCTTATTGTTATTAAGTACCTGATTGAAGGCTAAAATTGAGCATGAAATTTAGGGTTTGAAATTTGAATCGGGTCTTGGAATTCTAACTCTCATGTTTGAAAGGCCATTATATTTAGAATCATAATTCCAAGGACCAATTCCATGGATTAAATATAACTAATTTAAACCATTCTCATTTCTTAACCTTCATCCTAAGAATTGTTAATTTCATACACATTGAGGGACAATACAAGTAGAACACAGTACAACCATTGTCATTGCCGCCTCCACCACTACCAAGCCATTGCCAATGCCATGGCCTCTACCACCACTGTCACCACCGTCATTACCACCACTACTGTTGCCGTCGTCATTGCGACCAACACTAGCGCTGCCACAATCACTGCCACCACCACTTCAACCACCACGACGAAGGCCACTAGCGCCACCGGTACCACTACCACTACCACCATCAATTCTAAGGGATAGAATTAAGAATCATAATTCTACGCCCTAATTTGTTGTACAATCCAAACATAGTTTATGATTTTGAGCTCATTCCAATAATAATAGATGAATTCACTGGTGAACATACATTGCCTCTCAATGTGGTTGATGGATTCATCAATATTGTAAAAGTTTCAAAGCTAGAATGCTAGATGAGTATTTTGTTACCATTTATCTTCTATTATCTTACGTTGTTTTCCCTGTCACCTCAATGTGTAATTTTTTTTTTTGGTTAATACCTCTGTGTACTTTTGTACTTCATATCTTTTGCTATTGTAATTTATGTCATGTGACGGTACCTTATGTTCTTGATATTCACTCCTAATTATCTAGTTTACAAATGCTTTGTGGAATCAGCTTGTCGATTTGGTTAGACCTATGATGTATAGGCGTAGAGGTGTCAAAATAATCCATTTGTCCACCATCCAGTCCATCCATGAAAAAATCCATCCAATCCATCCATTTATAAAAAAATAATATAAATGGATTGGATGGATTGTATTATTTTTTTAGTGGATGGTTTATGATCCATCCAATATTTTTTAAAATCCATTGGACCATAAAAAATGTAATGGATCAACTTTTATCCATTCCAAAACCAATTTATTTTTTTCATACTATTTTTCACCAAATAAAAAAAAAACCTCCATTTGTAAAAAAAAAAAAAAAAACACTCCATCTGATTTTCTCTTCCGTTCTCTATTATTTTTTCTTCACTCTTTTTTATTTTATTTATCTGCTTTTTTTGGTTATATTAAGTATTAACTAATTAATTATTATCACATACGTTTTCTTTTTTCGTTGCCTTGGATGGATCATATGGATTTTATTTAATGGATCATTGATGGATTTGATTTTTTTTAATGAATTTTTAATGGATTATAATAGATTAATGGATTTTTTTTAATCCATCCATTAAGATCCAAATAAAAATTTATTCGATCCATCCATTTGCCATCCTTACTAGGCACTATTTATAAAGAATGTCCCACGTCCAGTTGTTGGTTGTAATCTCTATCGGCATGTCTTTAGCTAGAAAAATAACAGGCAGAGACTTATCAATTCTAAGTAAAACTGTAAAAGCATGCCTGGTTCAAAAAAAAAAACATGTAAAAGCATGCCTTTATAATGTAACTGGTAGTTGTCGATTTGTTTTATCGAAAAGAACTTGAATAGTGGAAGTGTTTTTTTTTTTGGTAGAGTAATTGTGAAAGTGTTTAATATAACAAAAAGACGACAAGTTGTGAGCAATAAATTTATTTCGTTTTCAGTAAAATAAATTTGGATTAAATTATAAATAAATTATATTTTTTTATTTATAATTTTATTTTTAATTAAGGTTAATTTAGCCCAATAGCCCTGCTAGACCAGACGGGACCGGATGGCCCGATTTACCAGCTCTACCTCTACCTCCAGCAATTCTTATACATGCTTTTGGAAAGAGAGGGTAGAGATGAGAGAGAGAGAGAGATAGAGGGTAGAGATAGGAAAGAGAGAGAGATAGAGGAGAGAGAGGGGAGAGAGAGATAGAGGGGAGAGGATATTTTAAAACTAATAAAAATTTTTAATTGTACAAAAAAAATTATTCTTTAAAATAATTTTTATGGATGGATTGGATATCCATCCATAAAAAAATTGTTAATGGATGGATTGGATGGATTTTATTAAATGGATCATGGATGGATTGGATTTTTTTTAATGAATTTTTAATGGATCATAATGGATTAATGGATCGTTTTCAATCCATCCATTACAATCCGCATAAAAATTTATCCAATCCATCCATTTGCCACCCCTAGGCGTATCCTTATGATTGGTAGCAACCATTAGGCTATGCTATGATATTCATCACCATGGGCTTATGGTCTAAAGCTCGAGTACTCAGTTTTATATGGATGATGAGGTGTTTGTTAATGGCCTAACTCTAAACTGCGGAAACATGCTATTATTGTTTATTACATGTTTATTACATGGTTCTATGGAAAAGATAAATGTTTATTACATATCATTCTTTTTTGTCATGTCACTGTACCCAGACATCAAATGAATCTTGAATAACACAGTTGCTCCCCTCAACTGATCCATCATATAATCAATCCTCAACAACAGGTACTTATTCTTGATTGTTACCTTGTTAAGTTGCTGGTAATCCACACACAACCTGGAACTGCCATCATTTTTTTCTTACAAACATCACCGACGCTCCCCACAATGAAACACTTGACTAGATAAACTCCTTCTTGAGCATACCATCCATCTACTTCTTCAACTCTACCAACTCGATTGGGGACATTTGATAACGTGCTATTGATATCGGTCCTGTCCTTGGTATGAGATCTATCACAAACTCAATCTTTCGCTTCGGTGGCAACCCTAGCACATCATCCGGGAAAACCTCTTGGAATTCGCATAGGACAGGTAGCACTTTCGATTTTGGAGACTCATTGGCTTCCAAAGATAAAAGCACCACACAGCCCTTTGATTGTCCTTCTCCCGATCTGCTGTCATTGACGGGCAATAATCCAAATTGCTCCGAAAAGCAAAGGGTTTTCTTTGAATAGTCTAAAACTACATGGTTAGCCGAAAGCAAATCCATGCCCAAGATAACATCAATCTACTATTTAGGGAAACAGACAAGGCCTACAATAAAAGTTCTATTTCCCTAGAACAATGGGACACTCCCATAAATAAAAAAGGTTGTCAATGTATCTTCCATAGGGGTAGAAACGTTAAGATCATATGGAAAAGACGAAACTGGTAATTGTAAATGATCCATGTATTCCTAGGAGATAACCGAATGGGAAGGCCCCGAATCAAATAACACAGATAAGAGCTTCCCGAAAATAAGGCATTTACCCTGTAACAGATCAGGCTCTCGAACAGTTTCTGATCCTCTCACGGGAAAGACTCTTCTGAAATGGTACAAAACAACACTAGAAGGGGGGGGGGGGGGGATTGAGTAGTGTTTTCGAACAGAGTTTAAAGGCTCAAAACAAATTCAGATCAGATAAGATGCTTAATGATAGACGCCTTAGAGATACTGAGTTGCAACTATTTCACACACCCAAGTTAGTTAAATAGGAAGACAATTAAACTGAGTAAATAAGTAAGGATAGGGAAAGAGTATACTCAGATTTTATCCTGGTTCACCCTCAACCTTGGGGCTACGTCCAGTCCTTGGCTTAACCAAGTTTTTCCACTATAACTGATCAAGGTTACAGACGAGTATTATTTGTACACCCAGCCTCTCCAGGGTCAATCACAAGTATTATTTGCACATCTAGCCTCTTCAGGCTCGACAAGTATTCTTGTACAAGCCTCTTCAGGCTCAGAGGGGAATGAGAGTGTTTTTTGAAGCACAACTTCAAAGTTACAAAGCAATTCGATCAATGAACACTACAAAGAGTGAATATGAACTTGAAACTTGATGAGTTGCAGAGATTCTTCTTCAATAGAATATTTCAGAGAGTGAAGAAGATGTTTTAGAGAGACATTTCAATTTTTTGTGAGAATTGATCTCGTATGAGATTAATTGAAATCTTCAGATTGATTTTTACTATATCACTTTTTGTTTTTATTTCTATGTATAAGCGAGTGCATATGTCTCTCATTCTTCAGTCTTCAACTTCTTCTATTTATACTTGGTCATGAAAGATCCGTTGAGAAAAGTTGAAGTTCTTTAATATTGTTCTTCGTAAAATAGCCGTTCTGACTTGACAATAAATGCCTTGAAGAACGTTGGAGATTCCCTGTTTCTTTATGAGTAGAGCAGATAAGCTTTTCTGGTCTTGGGTAGCGATCTTTCCTTATTTGTGCAACGCTTAGAAAAGGTCAGATAAAGTTACTTTTCCTTTGCTTATATAAGGAAAGTCTTTTCCTGCTGTTAATCTCCTTTTGCCTTTTCTTCATTTTTCAATTCTAGATTAGAGACAGGAGAATATATTTAATTAAACTTATTCCAAGTTTAATCAAATCTTCATTTCAAAAACTATTCCAGAAATTCAAAATGAATTTCCTTTCAACTTTGGAGCGCTTTTCTTCAACTTTCTTTCCTTGGTCAAGTATTCATAGACTTGGAATGAATGTACTTCATTTGATTGAGACGATTGATACTAGATGGGTCTTGATAACTTGGTTTGACATAATGTAGATACTGTCAGAACTTCAGACGCATGTTGAAATAATCCTTGATCAGGCATTGGTCTGTAATCTTGATCTAAATCTTCTTTCAACTTCCTTTAGAAGATGTTGTGGATAGTCTTTGAGAGTTTAGTGACATAGGAGTTGAATTGTTGTAACTCTCTTGACATAGTATAGCTTGTAAGCTTCCTTTCTTTCTTTGGCAAACTGATTGAAAGAGTTCTTTCTTGCTTCCAGTTGCATAAGCTTGATAAGTCACTTTTTGGTCTTCAATTGATGTTGAGGTAGAGGTTCTGAATGAGTTCTATGACCATTGAGCTTAAGTGCTGTAGTCACAGCTCTTTTTGACTATTGAGTCTAGGACATGAAATATAACTTCGAGTCATACTTCAGACGCATGATTCTGACAGTCTGAACTAAAGTAGGTTGCTTCGGCATTTGCTTGTTGGGGATGATTCCTTTGCTTTAGCGTTTTACCTTAGTAATGATGACAATCCATGATGGTCTTCTTTGATACAACTACTTGTTGATCTTCTTCATCTTTGATGAGTCTGACATATACTGATACTTCAGTAAGTCATGTTGCAGACGCATTGTTCTACAGATGTTTGAACGCTGCTATTTGATTCTTTCTTCATCTGTTGTTGACTTGATTTGTTTAAGATAAAGATCTTGTTCTGCACATCTCAAGTAGACCATTAGCAATATTCAGATGGTTCAATGTAAAATTAAACACTTAATGTTTGGGTTCATCAAAACTCTGAAACTTAATAGGGGCAAAGTCAGATGCATACCAGAGTCAGACATATTGAAACTTAACATATTTCATAACATCTTCCAGTGACCTGAGATATGTCTCCTTGATGATTGAGACACACCGTTGTGCCCCATTGTATTATTAAATTAGAACCTTATTATTTATTTACTTAATCGTGCGCTTATCGTTGAAAATACGTAAAAATTAAAACTTAATTAATAATCATATAACTTCTGCAAATATAACACACCAAAACTATATTACATAAATACACACATAATTATCCTTTATTTTACACAACACTGTTTAGGGTATTTTCTCAGTAGGATCCCACACAGGTACTTATTTATACAAACTGCTTATAACTAACGGAAAATAAAAATGTCTTACATGACTCACTGGCCCTAAACTTACTACACTATATTATTAGGATCAGTAGGTTGTTCTCCAGCGTCAGCTTCATATGGAATGTCATTCATCTCCTCAACAACCTCCGTCTCGTACAGGGTTCCATCCATCTCCTCATCAACATATTCGTCCATCTGGTCTTCTAACGTAACAAATTAGACATACACAAAAATACAGAAATAGGGAGATAAGAAACAGTTCTATCATCATAAGCGGAAAAGATTCATAGCATATAATACAATAATAGTCACAAACATGCATCACTCACAATTTACAATCATCCATACTTTTTAACATCATCCTCTACCCTCCAACTCATGTAACTAAACCTTTATCCTGGCGTGGCCACTACTAATCCTGTCACACATCCCTCGTTAGGAATGTCAGTCAGTCGTCCAAGTGACACGTTCCCAACGCCGGTGCACATTCTCATCCATGGTGAAAATGCTCATGCAAAGCAATGACACTATAGCTGCACAGTACCGTTGGTGTACACCCTGATTTTCTCTCTCAACTCTGTCAAGGGTGCTCATGCATAGCAATGACACTATAGTTGCACAACTTAACTTCTAATTTGGAACGGTCCACGAGAACTTCGGACCTCGTGTATCTCAAATACACGGTTATGAACAACAATGCAACATATGATTCTCACTGACTTTTATCAATAACAACCTAGTACCTCAAGCTTTTCCTCATAACCTCCACTTACATTCTATATCACATCACTTCTATAAAATAATAGCGAGGTACCTCTAGTTCATATTCAAAACTCTCACCCAAACAAAATACCTTCGAGCAATATATATCTTTACTTAAAATCAACTAAGCAATTTATCAAACCAGGCAGATCATGCATAACACAATAATCAATAAAATATTCAAACACCAAAATAAACGTCACATGCAGTAGAATACCTCAACCAGCGGATCACAAACAGTCAAAGGTAAATAATTCAGACATCCTCAAATACGAATAGTTAACCTAAGACGATAAACCTACAATTCCCAAATCGTCGTTGGTATTACGGAAAAGTTTCCAATACAATTTTGGTATTGTCGATTATTCGACCACTAGTAGGGTTTAGGTCGCCCTACACCATTATTATAAATTATATACTACTTATCGATTCCGACGATGGAATGGTTCTTTCTCCCACCTGAGCTTATCTCCGGAAACACGAACTTCCCACTCCTCGTCACGACCCTACGGTTATTAAATCAACCTTCAACCAATCAACATAAGAGTGAATTAATCAAACAAAGTTCATCCTTAACCACAAAAGGCTAGGTTCGGTTATGATAACCCAAAATAAGGCTAGGGATTTCAAAATTTTACAAACTCTTAGATCAATGATCCTTAAGCATTTATAATTATAAAACCAATGATCATAACTAAAAGAATTGAAACAAAATCCTCTAACCCAAAGGTTAGGGTTTCGGTCTATATTATAAAAATAGGCTAGGAAATTTAGTTGGATTCAAGCTCTTGGATTTAGATCATATAGGTTCTAGAGAGCTCAAATCAAGCAATATATTTTAAAAATGAAAACAAAATCATCAAACCCTCCTTTGAGTGAGATTCGGTCACTTAAAGAAAATAGGGAATGAAAATGTTTTTGAATACATGCTCTTGGATAATGAAAGTAGAAGACATCACAAGATCATAGAAATTGGTTTCACATTAAAAGGATTTTTCTACAATTGTCTAGAATTATTTGAAGTTCTGGATCTAGGAATGGAAATTTATGAAAACTTGATGATCATGGCTTGATCTTAAAAAATAAATGAATGAGAAGACTTATATGGTTAAGGAGAAGAGCTTTCACCTCTTGAATATTGAAGAAATGAAGAAAATGATCAACCTTCACTAAGTTGAAAACTGGACAGCTTGAGGGTGTGATGGTATTGTGAGTGTATCTCACAATATACTCATCCAAAAATCACGAACTGTGGCTTGTTAGAAATATAAGAAGAAAAGGAACAACTTTAGTGTTGAAGGTTTGATTTTTTTCGGATCATAACAGGGGTGAAAAGGGCCTTCTTTCTGCTGTTTCGTGGGTTACTGAGAATTCTGAGCAGTTTCGGTATTTTGAGCCTATATCCCAATCCACTTATCCGTGTTTGATGATCTTTAGCTTATTGGAAATAAGAGAGAAATAGGAACAACTTTTATGTTGAGAGTTTTACGAGTTTCAGAAAGGAAGAGGGTCATATTTTTGGTGGGGATTCAGTGTTCTTATGGTTTTGTAACTTAGTTGGTGAGGAAGATGAAGAGAATGAAGGTGTGAGTGAAGGCGCTACGGTTTTGTGGTATATATAGGCTATATCTTAGGCCTTGTTTGGTTTGTTAGATGTTGGATTAATAGCTTTTGTGATTATTTAATTAATATAAGCTTAACCCTAGTTAATAATTAACTTAACTACGGTTGTAATTAACTTAACTAAGGTTATTTTGACTAATCATGGTTAATAATATGTGGCTCACATTAGTGTAGGTGTGGCTGATTTTGGGCCACACATAGTGACTCACCAATGAGTCACCGATCCTATCCGTTAGCGGTTCTCGAAAATTCCGTACGCAGCCTCGTCATTTACCCGATTTCGGTTTTTGAGAGGAAAATAATGAAACGAGAGCAAAATAAAATAGGTATGATTTATTGGAGGTGGATGCACGAAATTGAATAGATGTGGGAGGTTTAAAACCATGTAAAATGAGTGATTAAGAGTGCGTAGATGTGTCTTGTTAATACTCGCGAAAGCTTGGGGGGTATTTTGGTCTTTTTACCTAAGAGGCATGATTACTAGCATTTAATGCTCATAAATGCTTGGTGACTCATCCTCCATGAGTCATCATGTATGACTCATTGTCCCGATCTCTTGACGGGTCTATGCAGTTCCATTTTCGACTCCGTCGGTTTCCCGATTAGGGTTTTACGCCCGCGTAAAAGCGTAATATTTCGTTTTCGGTTGAAAATTTTCAAAACAACCAAAATCGTTAGAAATATGATTTAAATATAAACCATTTCGTTCACGATTCAAAATTAGGTTTTCTGATCATTAAAATCTTACTGTCCGTGAAAACACCGACTGTTTCCCGTCTGAACTTTTACCAAAATTCGTCCGAATAAACATAATATTTTATTTCTGATCAGAAATTTGGAAAGTAGACTTCCTTACGGACAAAATATAAAAAATCTACAAATTTCAGTTTTCGGGTCAAATTAGGGTTTTCTATCAGTATAAAATTATACTGTCAGTTAAAAAACGCAGATCGGGCTCCGTCTGAATTTTCAACCCAAAATTTCACCGTAGACTTCTACCATAAGAGAGACTATGAACATGATTTTATTTTATTTTAAATCACTTTCTAACTCTCAGATTAAAATATAATTAATTATATTTTAATCGATTAAACATCATAATTAAAAACAGGCTGTTACAATGATCCCCTACTTGAGCCCT
Source organism: Sophora flavescens (assembly GCA_030762895.1). Lineage (NCBI taxonomy): Eukaryota > Viridiplantae > Streptophyta > Magnoliopsida > Fabales > Fabaceae > Sophora > Sophora flavescens. The sequence continues at coordinate 108,035,764 of CM061066.1, read as the reverse complement.
TGCTCCAACCCCTATGTCCTTCCACCTTGCTGTGGAATCTGAGTTCTCTCTACATTGCCTTGGGTACCTAATCGAGCAATGTGACTGATACGTCCACACTGATGACATGTGGCACTCTAGAACTGGGGACAATGTGTGGCCCTCCACACTTGTAGAAGTCAGCATTCCCGATGCAGTCTGGCTAGAACCTCCTCCACTTGTACTGACTGATGACTGGTTCGGGTGACTGTAAGGCTTCGCTCGCTGTTGGAATCTTCAGCCTCGAACCCTCTGACCAAAACCTTCTCTTCTCTGATAGGTCCACCACTTCTTTAATGTGGCTAAGCTGCTCTTGTCCTGTCGTGTGCTTCTAGGACTGTACACTTCTCCACTAGAGACGGACAACGATTTAGTTCTAATGGAAGCATAGCCCTCTTTAGTGATGTGATCCTAGGAAGCACAACCTTAATGGACCAATGGGGGCAAATCAACTTTGAAGCAAATCCAAATCAAACCTGCTTCACTATTTTGGCTGTTTCTTGAGTTGTAGATATCCGATTAAAGTGATCTTGGATGCGTTGGAAAGCTTAGAAGATTATCTACAAATATTATTTTTGACTCGAGCTGATTCGGTGTCTATCATGACTAACATTCGGATACAAGTTTAGCATGGAATTCTGTACGGGTTTTGATTTAGTTAGGCTTGTAATTGGGGTTAAGAGTGTTCCAAGCCCATTAGGACTTAGAGAGGCACTTCAAGTTATACTAACTTTCACCTTAAGTAAGGGTAACTTGCACTTCAAGTTAGACTAGCTTGCACCTTAAGTAGGATGAGCCTATAAATAGGCTTCATGTAAATCATTTTACAAGTTTGAATACATCAGAGTTTTCTCATACTTGAGATTTCTAGAGAGAGTTGTGAGTTCTCCTCTTCTTGGTTCATGAGTTGAACCTTTGATTCTTATCTTGAATATCCTTATTCAAGTGGTGAATCCTCCCTTGGCTTATCAAATTCAATCTTCTTCTCAAAGATGATTCAATTTGTGGCGCCTTCCCTTCATCTTCTTCCTATTCCATTTTCTACTTTCTTTATTTAATATTCTGCACTTAAATTTCTGCACTTTTATTCTTGTTCTTGTCATTTCAATTCATATATAAAATTGCTCTTCTACTTCTTTTTGTTTCTCTTGATTCTCACTTGAGAATCAAGCTTCATTCCATTGTTCTTGTTTGTGTTTGACTTGAATTTAAAGCAATTAGTTCAAAGAAAGATCCTAAAATGTTAGTGATCTATGTCTTGATCACAACATGTGGTATCTAGAGCTAGTTATTTGAATCTTCATTTGTTTTGAATTTTTGTTCAATTTTTTTTTTCAAATTCTCTGATGATTCTTGAGTTGGAGCCATTTTCATGATGAACTCATTTGAGTTTTAGCGCCATTAATCACTTGAAATTGGATGATGAAATTCAAATTGGATCCAATTGTGATCATGAATCTAGAATTTGAAATGAGTTTGAATTGATTTTGCTTTAATTTTGGTGAAAATTTTTTTCCTTCCACTTTTCACCCTAGTTTTTGGCGCCATACATGTGCATGTGATCATAGATTACATGTGAATTTTGGTTGCATCTTGAAATTCAAGAAAAAATCTATTTCCCTTACTTTGTGATTTTGAACAAATTGAAATTTCAAATCACAATAGTAAGCTTAATTCAAATTTTAATGAAAAGTGCTTCAATGTTTTCAAATTTTTAGAACCTAATAGATCTATCTTCATGAAATTCAAATTGTGGAAATGATGTGTTTATCATCCAGTTGAATGAAAGATCTAGGTTTCTAATTACTTGATTTGTGCTCATACACTTGGAAATTATTTTACACTACTTCAATTGTTCATATTTCCAAGTATTACACCAATATTTTACAAATTTGTTCATGCTTGAAGGATCTCATTTGTAATTAGAAATTTTCTTTGTAATTGCTGTGAAATTGCAATAAGTAAAAGTTAAGTGACTGAAATTTATTTTTTTTTAAAAAACTGGTGTAAAAAGAAAAAGTGGGCCAAAACCGTAAATATACAAAATTTTGGTGCAAAAGTGCAAAATCTGGAAAAAATAAATTCAGCAAAGGTAAAAGAATTGCAACCATTTAACATGCTTATTTTTGTATTGACCCTTCACATATTGGTGTAGCACAATTCACATTGATCATCACTTGTTCACAAACACTTTGATTAAATTTGAATTACACTTTTGTTGGACTTTTTCAACTTGTCTTCTTCACATCAATTTGAGTGTGCATTTCTTCTTGAACCTTTTCTTGCTTGTCTTATAAACTCCATTCTTTTTGTATTAGTTGTTTTCCACTTTTTTGACCTCTTGGAATTGATTTGCTTATTGGTTGCTTTATCACTTGTTTTTGGAGACTAATAGTTGAGAATCTTGTTTCAATTTATAGATCCCTTGAAGAGGAAACTCTTGAGTGGAAAGAGTCAAGAGTGAAATCATCTTTTAAAAGTCTACTTGAGTGATATATACGAGTAGCCATCTTTGAGTGAATGGTGAGTGAGTGGTGAGGTCCTTGTACTTTTCATTTTTCTTGTCATTCTTTGTTCTTTAAGTGTAATTGTTACTAGTTTGGTTTGTACTTAATTCTTTTGTTTTTTGGTGGTGTAATTGTTCTCATTGGTGTAATCTTCATTTGTTTTGTGTAATTTTCATTTGCTGGATTTTGTATGTAATTTTCCAATTTGTAAGTGCACCATGACTTCCATACATGAAGAAGACATTGAAGATTCTCCTACATCATCACCACGAACAAGGAACTTGAATAGGAAGTTGGATAGAATGACAAACAACATGGAAAGAATGTTTGAAAGATTGGAAATACTTGAGAACAAAGAAGGATCAAGGCATACCAACTCCCATAGAGATTTACATTCCGAAGACAACCATGAGGAAAGCCCTAGATTTGATAGATGGAGACCTAGACATGAGCATAGAGGAAGAAGGCATGAGAAGGATGGCAAGTTACATAATGTGAACGTGAAGATCCCTAGCTTCCATGGGACGAGTGATCCCGATGCTTACTTGGAATGGGAGACCAAATTAGAACACATATTTTCTTGTTATAACTATAGTGAAGAAAAAAAATGTAAAAGTAGCAAGTTTAGAATTTCATGATTATGCTTTAATTTGTTGGGATCAATTATGTAACGAAAGAAAAAGATATGATGAGGAACCAATTATTACTTGGAGAGAAATGAAGAGGGTTTTGAGAAAAAGATATGTGCCTTCAAGCTACACTTGAGACCTACACCATGCAATGAAGGTTGAAGCCCAAGTAAAGATAAAGAACTCCTTCAAGAAGGAGGGTGACTCATCAAAACAACTTGACGTTGTTGATAACAGTGGATCAAAGGCCACATTTCCTAAATCTAAACCTTCCACTTCTACCCTTTCTATTCCTTCTATACACCACAGCAAAAATATTACTCTTGTACCCCTATCTACAAATGAAATTAGTAAGGATCAAAAGAAAATGAGGGAGAAAAGGGAGCTTGAGAGAAAATCCAAGAGTGACAAAAAGAAAAAGATATAAATGCAAAAGAAAAAAATGTGCCACCAAATAATATGGAAAAGGCAATTGGCACAAGTGAGCAAAACTTTTGCGAAAACCATAAGGTTAAAGAACAAGATGACAAAGAATGCATAGCTTTAAAGGAAAAAGAAGTAAAGAAAATACTTTTGGAATCCTATCCATTGTGTTTGCTTTACTTCCACAATTTTTGTAACAAGTCTCTTCTATCTTTTTCTTTACCTACTACCTTTGAGTTTCTTTTGGATAAACTTCAAGTCACTTCTAAAGAAACTAAGGAAATTCAAAGGCTTGTGGTAATCTCCAATGATTCTATCTTGGTACATAGCAAAACACAAGAAAATCTTCTTGAACAATTAAAATGTGTTTTTTTATTACTTATGGAAGAAAAACCTTTTGCTAATCTTGAAAAATACACTTTTTACACCACCAAAGTGGAATTTATGGGCTATGTTGAAAGTGTTAAAAGTGTGCATATTAATAAGGTTAAAAGAGAGGTAAAGGATGCTTTCTTAGTAGGGTAATCAATAAATGATTTCAAAACTAATGATGTTTGCTTGCCTACTAATTCTTCAACTTTACCTACGTGCATTAAATCTACTTTGAAAATAAAAAACATTGAAACTAATGCACATCCATCAAGGTTCCCATTCTTTGAGAGAACTACAACACAAATTCAATATCTTTCCACATGTTTCTCTCAATAGTGGACAACCATTACCAAACAACCTTGAAGGGATTACACCTTTTGGAAAATATTTGAAAGGGTTGTTCACAAAACTTGTTTTTCAAAATGGTGGTTTTTGACCCGGGAGGATAGGTTGAAAATTACAACGATAATAAGGGAGTTGCCTTCCCAAATAAGAGAGTTTCCTTCCCAAAACCTTTTTTTAGGATCTTTATAACAGAATAAACCTAAACATCTTCTCTTTAATGTATGATTAAAATTCGGGACGAATTTTCTTCAAGGAGGGGATGATGTGATCCTAGGAAGCACAACCTTAATGGGCCAATGGGGGCAAGTCAACTTTGAAGCAAATCTAAATCAAACTTGATTCACAATTTTGGCTGTTTCTTGAGTTGTAGATGTCCGATTGAAGTGATATTAGATGCATTGGAAAGCTTAGAAGATTATCTACAAATCTTATTGTTGACTCAAGAGCTGATTCGGTGTCAATCATGACTAAAATTAGCCTACAAATTTAGCACGAAATTCTGTACGGGTTTTGATTTAGTTAGGCTTGTAATTGGGTTTAAGAGTGTTCCAAGCCCATTAGGACTTAGAGAGGTGAACTTCAAGTTAGACTAACTTGCACCTTAAGTAAGGGTAACTTTCACTTCAAGTTAGACTAGCTTGCACCTTAAGTAGGATGAGCCTATAAATAGGCTTCATGTAAATCATTTTACAAGTTTGAATACATTTGAGTTTTCTCACACTTGAGATTTCTAGAGAGAGTTGCAAGTTCTCCTCTTCTTGGTTCATGAGTTGAACCTTTGATTCTTATCTTGAATATCCTTATTCAAGGGTGAATCCTCCCTTGGCTTATCAAATTCAATCTTCCTCACAAAGATGATTCAATTTGTGGAGCCTTCCCTTCATCATCTTCCTATTCCATTTTCTACTTTCTTTATTTAATTTTCTGCACTTTCATTTCTGCCCTTTTATTCTTGTTCTTGTCATTTCAATTCATATATAATTGTGCTATTCTACTCCTTTTTGTTTCTCTTGATTCTCACTTAATGGGCCAATTGGGCCAAATCAACTTTGAAGCAAATCCAAATCAAACATGCTTCACTATTTTGACTGTTTCTTGAGTTTTAAATATCCGATTAAAGTGATCTTCGATGAGTTGGAAAGCTTAGAAGATTATCTACAAATATTATTTTTAACTCAAGATCTGATTCGGTGTCTATCATTACTAAAATTGGGATACAAGTTTAGCACGAAATTTTGTACGTGTTTTGATTTAGTTAGGCTTGTAATAGGGCTTAAGAGTGTTCCAAGCCCATTAGGACTCAGATAGGTGGACTTCAAGTTAGACTAACTTGCACCTTAAGTAAGGGTAACTTGCACTTCAAGTTAGACAAGCTTGCACCTTAAGTAGGATGAGCCTATAAAGAGGCTTCATGTAAATCATTTTACAAGTTTGAATACATTTGAGTTTTCTCACACTTGAGATTTCTAGAGAGAGTTGAGAGTTCTCCTCTTCTTGGTTCATGAGTTGAACCTTTGATTCTTATATTCAATATCCTTATTCAAGTGTTGAATCCTCCATTAGCTTATCAAATTCAATCTTCTTATCAAAGATAATTCAATTTGTGGCGCCTTCACTTCATCTTCTTCCTGTTCCATTTTCTACTTTCTTTCATTAATTTTCTGCACTTTAAATTCTGCACTTTTATTCTTGTTCTTGTCATTTCAATTCATATATAATTGTGCTCTTCTACTCCTTTTTGTTTCTCTTGATTCTCAATTGAGAATCAAGCTTCATTCCATTGTTCTTGTTTGTGTTTGATCTTGAATTTAAAGCAATTAGTTCAAAGAAAGATCCTAAAATGTTAGTGATCTATGTCTTGATCACATCATGTGGTATCTATGTTGAAACCAAAGTGGTTTTGAATTTAATTACCTCTAAGTTTTGATGCTAGAAAAAGGATTAAATTTGCTTGGCAAACTATTAGTTGAGATCTAACATGTGCTTTCAGTTATGTAGGAATACTTTAATATAAGTAAAGTTAACTTGGGATAAGTTTTCATTGAAAAATACGCGTCCACCCTTGTAGACGGGCTGCTCAAATACTTTGGCAAAGTTACTTCTTTATTTAATTAAGTAGACTGGATTTATTAAAGAGACAAGGCTCTAAATATTTGCTAGACGAGTACCAAAATAACTTGTTAGATACATCAAGTCCAAAGACTTGAGAATAAGTGCATCCATCTTGCCACGTAAGCAGACAGAAGTAATTAGTAGAAGTAAATGAACTAAAAAATAAAGTAATCTAGTAGACGAGCTCTAACTTCCACGTCACTAGACGGAGATCCTTGAGAAGCAGCAAGTCCAAAGACTTGATAGACAAGAGGATATGCCACGCCATTAGACGAGCAAAATAAAATATTGAACAAACTTAGTCTCTCATATAACTGAGTAGATGGAGTTTCTTTTTAGACGAGCTCTATCTTTGAATGAATTAAATGCAATCCGAATCTCTTGAATTTATTTCAAATGATTGATATTTATTTCAATAGAATATTTATCCTTCACATTTGTTTTATCTGCTTTAATGTTTCACCTTGTTGAAAAAGAAACATAGTACCGTCAAGAAATGCAAAAAGCAGAATCGTACAAAAAGATACTGCAAAACGATCTGTACGATGACAACTTTATGACTGAAAAAGCTGGATTGTACACAAAGGAGGAACAACAAGTTCTCAAATTGCAATACTCAGAGGAGTGAACCTCCTATTTCATGCTACCTCAATAACCAAGAGTACTATTCAGCATTGCCATATTCATGCTATCAGTCACAACGGATATTATGCATTAAATGCTATCTCTAAACGGGATTATTCAAAGTAACCGTTGAACAAATACAAGTGAAGAACAATGTCACTATAAATATAAGACCTAAGATACTGAAGAAGACTCTTGATTGCACAACCTTACGAGCTCAACTTTTTTAAAACTACAATCACTCATACTCATATATCTTTAGAGAGCAAAAGTCAGTATTTCTTAGTTTGAATATTGTGAAAATATTCATCTGATCTTAAACTGTCATATCCTCACACACAGTGAGTTAAGAAGATCAAACATTAAATCTCTTTGTTAGAGTTTGAGCCTGGAGAGGCTTGGTAAGAAAGGAATACTTGTAAGCCTGGAGAGGCGTTGAATACTTGGTTGTAATCTATTTGGAGAAATAGTGGATAAAACCTTGAAGTCGAAGGGATAGGACGTAGCTCTTGGTTGGAAGAGAGTGAATCAATATAAAATCTCTTGCGTGAATCTTCTATCCCTAAACTCTTCAGTTTTATTTGCTTTTACTAACTGTGGGATTTTGATATTGCTTTTGTTAAGCTTCTAAAAGATCTATTTGTGTGTGCTTATTTATGTGTTAATCTTTTTGTGTAAGAAATTTGTTTTGAAAAAGGTTGTTTTTGAAAATTATTAACAAACACAATTCAACCCCCATTCTTGTGTTTGCCTGTGTCAACTTCAGTTGGTATCAAAGCTCAACCTCGAAAGGGTTGAGCATCTAACAAGTGCTGAGGGAGTACGATCCAACAACCATGGATGCGGAAGGACAAGCTATCAACAGACCTCCTCTCTTTGATGGTTCTGATTATGACTACTGGAAGAAGAGGATGATGACCTTTTTGGATGCACAAAGTGTAGACATCTGGGAGCTCATAGAAACTGGTTATACCGAACCCATAAATGAAAATGGAGCTGCTGTTGCTAGAGCAGGCCGGACAACAGATCAAAAGGCAAAGCATCAACTCAATCTTAAAGCTAAGCATTATTTGATGTGTGCCATCACCAGATCTGAACATGACAAAGTTCACTGCTGCAATACTGCCAAAGAAATTTGGGACACTCTTGCCCTAGCTCATGAGGGTTCTTCACAAGTTAAGGAATCAAAGATCAACATGATGGTTCATTAGTATGAGCTGTTCAAGATGGGTGAACATGAAACAATAGACCAAATGTTTGGAAGATTCCAAACCATCACCAACAGTCTCAGATCTCTTGGAAAAGTTTATGAAAATAGATATCATGTCAGAAAAATCCTGAGAAGTCTATCCAAGCAATGGAGACCCAAAGTAACTGCTATTCAGGAAGCCAAAAACTTGAATACACTCTCTCTGGAAGAGCTTCTTGGATCTTTTAAGGTTCATGAACTTGAACTTAATGAAGAAGAAAACTCCAGAAAAGGAAAATCTATTGCCCTAAAGGCAAAGAAAGCAAGTTCATCAAAAGTTCTCAAAGCTGCTGAGTCACCAGATGAATCTAAATCTTCTGATAATGATGAAGGATCAGGTGAGGATGAATTATCCTTTATCTCCAGGAAGATTCAACATATGTGGAGAAAGAAAGGTGGTTTCAGAAGGAAGCAACTCAACAAAAAGTTTTCCAAGGATCGAGAAGTCAGACTCCAAGGAAAAAGGTCCACCCTTGTGCTTTGAATGCAAGAAACCTGGTCATTTCAAAGCTGACTACCCTGAGCTAAAGGATAAAAAAAATTTCTTCAAAAAAGAAGAAAGGCTTAATGACTACATGGGAGGATCTTGATATGTCTTCATCAGATGAAGAAAATGAAGCTGAGGAAGAGGCAAATATCTGTCTCATGGCAGACACTGCATTAGAAAGCGAATACACTGATGCTGAGGTAATGGACTCTGACCCGTCCACTCTTCAAAATGCTTTTGATGAACTGTTGCATGAGTCGTCGATACTATCACGAGAATATAAGAGTCTCAAAAATAATTTTTCTAAACTTTCTAGAGAATATGATAGGGTCTGTACTGAGAAACAAAATCTCAAAAATGAAAACGACATACTAAAATCAGTAAATGTCAGTCTAGCTTACAAAATGGTGTGTGAACCTGATGTTTCTTGTGAAGTTGCAAAACTGAAACAAGATATAACATATCTAACTGATTCTTTGTCAAAGCTTGTAGGTGGCTTAGATAAGCTTAGTCTCATTTTAAGGTACTCTAGGTCACCTTATGATAAATCTGGTCTTGGTTATGACAAAGAGAAGCAAGACGCATCTCACAAAAAGTCAAAACCACTTAAACATCATAGAGCTTCAAAAGTTCCAAATAAATATACCAAAGCTAAGTCTAGCTCGTCCAATACCTTTTGCAAAGTGTATGGAAAAAGTGGGCATATTACATCTAGATGCATACACAATAAACATGCTAAGCATACTTATCCAGTGACAACTAACAAGAAAGGACCCAAGTCAGTTTGGGTACCTAAAGATAAGATAATACCTGTTGTAGATCTGCTTAACAACAGGAAGAAAACATATGTCTTGGTACTTGGACAGTGGCTGTTCACGACATATGACTGGAGAGAGGTCTATGTTCCACAACCTTAAGCCCAAAGATGGTGGCTGGGTCACATTTGGAGGAAATCAGAAAGTAAAAATCATTGGTAAAGGTAAAATTGGTAAACATCCTTTTCCCTCCATTGATAATGTTCTTTTAGTAAATGGCTTGAAGCACAATCTACTGAGCATAAGTCAATTATGTGATAGTGGATATGCAGTGTCTTTTGATAAGAACAGGTGTGCTGTCAAGAAAGATGATGGATCACTTTTATTCACTGCTAAAAGGCAAAACAATCTCTATAAGATTGACTTGGAGGACCTCTCAAATCAAAGTGTCTCATGTCTAGTGTCCATTGAAGATGAGCGATGGATTTGACATAAAGGCTAGGTCATGCAAGCTTGAAATTAATTTCAAAGCTAAACAAGCATAACCTCTTGAGAGGACTACCATACCTTAATTTTAAATCTGATGCTCTCTGTGATGCATGTCAAAAGGGAAAACAAGTCAAAGGTTCTTTTGAATCTAAGAATGTTGTTAGTACCAATAGACCACTAGAGTTTCGACATCTTGATCTTTTTGGTCCAACAAGGACTGCCTCTGTCAGTGGTAAGAAATATGGTCTTGTCATAGTAGACGATTACACTAGATGGACATGGGTTATATTCCTAACTCACAAGGATGAGTCTTTTAAGGTCTTTTATGTATTCTGCAAACTTGTACAGAATATAAAAAGCATATGTATCACTTCAACCAGAAGTGACCATGGGGGAGAGTTTGAAAATGAGCTATTTCATAAGTTCTGTGAAGAAAATGGTATCCTTTACAACTTCTCAATACCTAGAACACCACAGCAAAATGGTGTGGTAGAGAGAAAGAACAGATCTCTTCAAGAGATGGCTAGGACTATGCTCAATGATAACTCTGTCCCTAGACACTTCTGGGCTGAAGCTGTTAATACTGCCTGCTACATTCAGAACAGAATATACATTAGACCTATCTTGAATAAGGCTCCTTATGAACCGTGGAAAGGACGAAAACCCAACATATCTTATTTTCATCCTTTTGGTTGTAAATGCTATATATTGAATATTGAAGATCAACTTGGTAAGTTTGATGCTAAAACAGATAATGGATTACTATTAGGATATTCTGAAACATCTAAAGGCTTTAGAGTTTATAATTCTAGGACTTTGATAGTAAAGGAAAGTATTCATGTTAAGTTTGATGACAAACAGCCTGATAAGAAATTATAAGAGCTAGATGAAACTTTTACAGATATTGATCTAAGCATTCCAAGAGACTCACCTGAGATAAAAGTTGATGATCAAGCAGATGTCCTCACTCGACAACGAGAAACTTCCACTTCTCAACATGATGCAATTCAAAAATCGTGGTACTTCAAGAATTATCATCCACAAGATCAGATCATTGGAAACCCCAATGACAAGCTAAGAACTAGATCATCCTTTAGAGAACAAGACAATTCTGCTCTAGTCTTTGAGTTAGAACCAAAGGCAGTAGACGAGGCTCTATTAGATGATGGTTGGATTCTAGCCATGCAAGAAGAACTCAATCAGTTTGAAAGAAGTGATGTTTGGACTCTGGTTCCACTGCCCAAAGACAAATCAGTGATTGGAACAAAGTGGGTTTATAGAAACAAACTTGATGAAAATGGTAAGGTAATAAGAAACAAAGAAAGACTTGTTGCTCAAGGCTTCTCTCGAGAAGAAGAAAGAGTTTGAAATGAGAATGATGGGAGAACTCAAATTCTTCCTTGGACTCCAAGTAAAACAAACCATGGACGAGGTGCTTATCCACCAAACCAAGTATACAAAAGAGCTCCTGAAGAAGTTTAAGATGGATGATTGTAAGCCAATGAATACTCCTATGCACCCCACCTCCATACTGAACAAAGATGATAAAGAGAGAAAGGTAGACCAAAAGGTATGCAGAGGTATGATAGGATATCTTTTATATCTTACTGTGTATAGGCCTGATATTATGTTCAGTGTATGTTTATGTGCTCGATTTCAATATGATCCTAGAGAATCCCACTTATCAACAGTTAAGTGAATTTTTAGATATTTAAAAGGTACTGCTAATCTTGCTTTGTGCTTTAAGAAAAATGAATATTACAGATTAGTTGGTTTCTGTGATGCTGACTATGCTGGAGATAGAATTGAAAGAAAAAGCACTAGTGGAGGATGTCACTTCATTGGAGCTAATCTTGTTTCATGGTCAAGAAAAAGACAAAGTACCATTGCTTTATCAGCTGTTGAAGTTGAGTATATATCAGTTGCAAGTTACTGCTCACAACTTCTCTGCATCAAACATCAATTGGAGGACTACAATGTATTGGTAAGGAGTATTCCGCTTATGTGTGATAATACTGCTGCAATAAATCTATCTAAGAATCCAATTTTGCATTCTAGATCTAAGCATATAGAGATTAAACATCATTTTATTAGGGATTATGTGCAAAAAGGGGTATTTGATATACAATTTGTTGATACTGACCATCAATGGGCATATATCTTTAGTAAACCTCTTGCAGAGGACAGATTTATCTTTATTAGGAAGCATCTTAATATGATATGTGTGGATTAATTTAGGCGTCCAGCCTTGAGATAAATTTGTTTTGCGCCCATTACCTATACTCTTCTAATACCTATTAAAAGTTGTGCGTCTATTGCATATTGTATTACACGTCCACATGACGTGTCCACTGATACTGGTTACTGCGTCCATTGTATAGTTTCAGACGAGTTCACACCTGTCTGTGTTCAAGCATTTTTGTGTGTGTTAATAAATGCATTTATTTTGTCTCAAGACAAATTTATCCTTTATTCTCTTTGCTGAGTCAGTACTTCCAACAATCCCATCAAGACCTTTTTATAGTTCCAAGTTACCAACACCGTTTTATCATAATGACATGTCAAAAGTTTTTTTTTAACCTTTGAGATTCAAAATTCCTTTAAAAGTAAATTTTTCCCTCTGAGAAAAACTTTACACTTCTCTAACCTGTCGAGCTATCTCTCTCTCTGCTTTCAAACCTTAAGCTCTCTGATCACCTATAATGGCTTCTTCTTCAACCTTTAACGTGGACAAGCTGAACTTGGCAATTGAACATCATTTCAATCTTGGATTGCTGCAAGACTACAACTTAGACATAAGAAAATATGTTAATGCAACCGTGTGGGGAGGACTCTTCGTGGAGAAAGTCTCTGTCTTTCCCAACCTGATTAGGGATTTCTGGAGAAATGTCCAAGTGACCGATACTGACTTTTTCTCAACGGTGTTAATAAAGAAAATTTTAGTCTCGGAGAAGAGTATTGCTGATGCAATTTTCTGTTCTTAGGAGGGCTTGGTTTTTACTTAGTCTTGGGAAGAGGATTTGGGTGGCTCTGAGACTATTAAAGTCTGTCTCATGAAAGAAGATACAGTCAAAACTCACACCTGGAAAGCTGTTGAAATGAAGGACATTGTTCGCATCCTTCATCAGTTTCTTAACAAGGTGGTTCTTCATAAGGTTTGATCCAAAGACAACCTCTCCTCTCTGTACAAATTCTGCCTCTACCATCTTCTCACCAAAACAAAGATCAATCTTCCAAGAATTATGTATGGAAGATTCAGAGATGCTGTGATGAACAAGAAAAGACTCTCAACATTTCTTTTTTGCCATCTTCTTTCCAAGATTTTCAAGGCTCAAGGAATTCATGAGATTCTTGCTGCAAAGACTCTTGAGGAGCAAACTATGATATTAACTGAAAAACCAATGTCGGCTACAAACTTTGGTAAAATGAATATAGCCAATATGAACCTTCGTACCTATGCTGCTGCTGCTGCAGTGGCCAAGACCGAGGAGTTAATGAAAGCTAAAGAAGAGATGGTGGAACAAAACAATGCTGAAGTCCTAGGAGTAAAAAGAGTAACTAGGCAAAAGACCACTGCAACAAGGAAGCCTGTCCCCAAGAGACCTGCAAGTGGCATTGTTATCAGGGAACCTTCTGATGCCCCTGCTGCAAAGAAGAGTTATCTTCTCTCACAATGAAGATGAGGAAGCTGATGAGGACAACATTCCTATCAGTGCAATTCTGAAGAAGCAAAAGACCTCTGTTGCTGCTGTTGAGGCCGTTGTGCCTGTTCCAACAAAACCTAGAAGGAAACCATCAAGAAAATCCAGATTAACTAAGACTTCGAAGGTAACCATCTCTTTTAGTGATCCTGTTCAAATAGCAGTAGATGCCTTAGTGTCTAGTTTAGAAACTAGGATTGATGATGTGCCTGTCTCCACTCCAGATGATGTGTACATTCCCACACCCCTTTCACCCCAACCAACACAAATAGCCACTCCACAATTTCAACCTATTATCCCTGCCGATGATCCCTGGTTCAATCAACCAGATGATGGCATTTCCCCTGGTGCTCCTTTCCCAAAACCCTTGAGAACCTTATTTCCCTTCACCCCAACTTCTGTTCTTTATAATGTCAAATATGAGGATTGGGCCAAGGTAAAAAGAGAATGGAAAGTTCTGTTTCACTCTCACCAACCTAAACCCGAACACATTCCCAACAGATGGTATCCTCTACCTGAGTATGAGGAAGAAGACAGCCCACCTGTTGAACCCCTTTACCTACCTCATCCTGATTGTAAATTAATAAAAAATGTACCTTCTCAAATTCACAACAACTTAGGACCGTTAGTCACTCCTATACCCCTAAATAAATTCCCCCCCAAGAAAAATTTACCCCAACCTTGTCAAAACTCCTCCTTTCATACCCCTCACTGATGGAGTTGAGAGACATATTATACCTGTCCGGGAGACTGACCCCAATAGGAAAAATCTTCCTACCATCCCTGAGCGAAGAGCAAGATCCTCAAAGCATATTCCCATGATCATGCCAAGGGACACAAAATGGGTGTCTTTTGAGCATCCCGGAGTCTATGGGAGGGCCTCTGACTTCTTCATGGATCAGCTCATCTATGAAATGCTGAAGTGGGAATTCAGTCATTTCAGAGTTGATAGAGCCATGCATTTTGTCCCTCCATCCTGGCTGAGACATAATGAAGCAACCAGAGTTGGAATCATGCCTTACAGAATCTGTCCAAAACTGCCAATGTTAGATATAAATAAGACAAGGACAAGAAAAACAGAAGATTCAAAGGAGTCATGCCTGAATCTGAATCAACAATGCTTGATCTGAACCAAGAAACATTGACTACTCAATGTTGGATTTCTTTTTGCATACTGAATCCATTGAGTTGATCAATGAACATCGAGCTGTTGATTTCTCTAAATCTCATATTATCCACTGCACCAGAGAGGCATCTTCCTCTGGACTGATTGATGAAGAGAAGAAAGGAATTCCTAAGGTCAGAGGGAAGTGTGGTCTTTCAAATTTTAGATATATGATCTATGAAGACCTTTGGGGACTTCCTATAAACAGTAAAAATGTGGAATTCATCTACCCCATCAGATGGGCAAAAGAAGTCTCATTGATCCTTCCGCCTACTTCAGAGTATATTGGAGTTGAACCTGTTGTTGAGGAACCTGATCAAATTGCTACTCCTGTTGGCTTAGAAGATACATCTGAATCCATCCATAATCAGAGCTCATCAGAAAAACAATCTTCTCAACCACTAGCTCTAGTTGTGATGCACCCTTCAGATCATTCAAGAACACTAAGCACATTTCAAGAGTATGCTGAAAGCTCAAGGCAACAGGCTTTGCCATCTAATCTGGAAGAGGTTCTTGGAAAATTAGTTGATGACAGAGTTGGCAAGATTGTTGATGAGAAGGTTGAAAAGATGATTGAGAAAATAAAGGAGGATGTCCAACAACAAGTTTAAACTTCAATGGCTCCAACCTTAGAGGTTGTGAATAAAATACTGGAATTCCTCATGGACTTCAAGAAAAGTCAAACTTAGAACCCTGCACTTCCACCACCTCCTCTTGCTTAACCTTTACCTTTTTTTTCTTTTCTCTTATACTGACAATGATGGTCCTCTCCTTTTACCTTTTTGGCTGATGACAAAGAGGGGGAGAAAGGAAAGAAAAGAGATTTGTCTATATATATAAAGTCAATTTTGAAAAGCTCATATTTATTTACATATGCATATTCTTTTCTACTTGCTAACTGCTCTGATGCTTATGATTTCTTATTTGCTTTGATATCTGCTGACTATGCTTATTTATTCCCTTATATAGATTCTAAGTATGAAAAGTTGTTGCACCTATTTGTTAGCTTATATTTCTTCTTAATTATTTGAATGCTTTGTCTTAGGGGGAGCCCCGCAAGCTCTCTTAGACTTTGTTTTTCAAATTTAATTAGTCTTGTCATCATCAAAAAGGGGGAGATTGTTGGAACCAAAGTGGTTTTGGATTTAATAATCTCTAAGTTTTGATGCTAACAAAAGGATTAAATTTGCTTGGCAAAGTGTTAGTTGAGATCTAACATGTGCTTTCAGTTATGCAGGAATACTTTAATATAAGTAAAGTTAACTTGGGATAAGTTTTCATTGAAAAATACGCGTCCACCCTTGTAGACGGGCTGCTCAAATACTTTGGCAAAGTTACTTCTTTATTTAATTAAGTAGACTGGATTTATTAAAGAGACAAGGCTCTAAATGTTTGCTAGACGAGTACCAAAATAACTTGTTAGATACAGCAAGTCGAAAGACTTGAGAATAAGTGCATCCATCTTGCCACGTAAGCAGACGGAAGTAATTAGTAGAAGTAAATGACCTAAAAAATAAAGTAATCTAGTGGACGAGCTCTAACTGCCACGTCACTAGACGGAGATCCTTGAGAAGCAGAAAGTCCAAAGACTTGATAGACAAGAGGATATGCCACGTCATCAGACGAGCAAAATAAAATATTGAACAGACTTAGTCTCTCATATAACTAAGTAGATGGAGTTTCTTTTTAGACGAGCTCTATCTTTGAATGAATTAAAAGCAATCCGAATCTCTTGAATTTATTTCAAATGATTGATATTTATTTCAATAGAATATTTATCCTTCACATTTGTTTTATCTGCTTTAATGTTTCACCTTGTTGAAAAAGAAACATAGTACCATCAAGAAATGCAAAAAGCAGAATCGTACAAAAAGATACTGCAAAACAATCTGTACGATGACAACTTTATGACTGAAAAAGCTGGATTGTACACAAAGGAGGAACAACAAGTTCTCAAATTGCAATACTCAGAGGAGTGAACCTCCTATTTCATGCTACCTCGATAACCAAGAGTACTTTTCAACATTGTCATATTCAAGCTATCAGTCACAACGGATATTATGCATTAAATGTTATCTCTAAACAGGATTATTCAAAGTAAGCGTTGAATAAATACAAGTGAAGAAGAAGGTCACTATAAATAGAAGACATAAGATACTGAAGAGGAGGACTCTTGATTGCACGACCTTACGCGCTCAACTTTTGTAAAACTACAATCACTCATACTCATATTTCTTTAGAGTGCAAAACTCAGTATTTCTTAGTTTGAATAATGTGAAAATATTCATCTAATCCTAAACTGTCATATCCTCACACGTAGTGAGTTAAGGAGATCAAACATTAAATCTCTTTGTTAGAGTTAGAGCCTGGAGAAGCTTGGTAAGAAAGGAATACTTGTAAGCCTGGAGAGGTGTTGAATACTTTGTTGTAATCTATTTGGAGAAATAGTGGATAAAACCTTCAAGTCAAAGGGACTGGACGTAGCTCTTGGTTGGAAGAGAGTGAACCAGGATAAAATATCTTGCATGAATCTTCTATCCCTAAACTCTTCAATTTTATTTGCTTATACTAACTGTGAGGTTTTGATATTGCTTTTGTCAAGCTTCTAAAAGATCTATTTGTGTGTGCTTATTTCTGTGTTAATATTTTTGTGTAAGAAATTTGTTTTGAAAAAGGTTGTTTTTGAAAATTATTAACAAACACAATTCAACCCCCTTCTTGTGTTTGCCTGTGTCAACTTCAATCTAGAGCTAGTTCTTTGAATCTTCAATTGTTTTGAATTTTTGGTCAATTTGTTTTTTCAAATTCTATGATGATCTTGAGTTGGAGCCATTTTCATGATGAACTCATTTGAGTTTTGGCGCCATTAATCACTTGAAATTTGATAATGAAATTCAAGTTGAATACAATTGTGATCATGAATCTAGAATTTGAAATGAGTTTGAATTCATTTTGCTTGAATTTTGGTGAAATTTTTTTTCCTCCACTTTGCACCCTAGCTTTTGGCGCCATACATGTGCATGTGATCATAGATTACATGTGAATTTTGGTTGCATCTTGAAATTCAAGCATAAATATCTTTCCCATACTTTGTGATTTTGAACAAATTGAAATTTCAATTCACAATAGTAAGCTTAATTCAAATTTTAATCAAAAGTGCTTCAATGTTTGCAAATTTTTAGAACCTAATAGATCTTCATGAAATTCAAATTGTGGAAATGATGTGTTTATCATCCACTTGAATGAAAGATCTAGGTCTCTAATTACTTGATTT
Organism: Sophora flavescens; assembly: GCA_030762895.1. Lineage (NCBI taxonomy): Eukaryota > Viridiplantae > Streptophyta > Magnoliopsida > Fabales > Fabaceae > Sophora > Sophora flavescens. The sequence goes on along the minus strand of CM061066.1, from coordinate 108,017,614 downwards.
GTGCTCATACACTTGGAAATTATTTTACACTACTTCAATTGTTCATATTTCCAAGTATTACATCAATATTGTTCAAATTTGTTCATGCTTGAAGGATCTCATTTGTAATTCGAAATTTTCTTTGTAATTACTGTGAAATTACAATAAGTCAAGTGGCTGAAATTTTAAAAAAAAAATCTGGTGTAAAAAGAAAAAGTGGGCCAAAACCGTAAATATACAAAATTTTGGGGCAAAAGTGCAAAATCGAATAAAAATTCAGCAAAGGTAAACGACTTAACACCATTTCAAATGCTTATTTTTGTATTGATCCTTCCCATATTGGATGCATTGGAAAACTTAAAAGATTATCTACAAATCTTATTTTTGACGTTAGAGCTGATTCAGTGTCTATCATGACTAAAATTGGGCTACAAGTTTAGCACGAAATTCTGTACGGGTTTTGATTTAGTTAGGCTTGTAATTGGGCTTAAGAGTGTTCCAAGCACATTAGGACTGAGAGAGGTTCACTTCAAGTGAGACTAACTTGCACCTTAATTAAGGGTAACTTCCACTTCAAGGTAGACTAGTTTGCACCTTAAGTAGGATGAGCCTATAAATAGGCTTCACGTAAATCATTTTACAAGTTCGAATACATTTGTGTTTTCTCACACTTTAGATTACTAGAGAGAGTTGCGAGTTCTCCTCTTCTTGGTTCATGAGTTGAACCTTTGATTCTTATCTTGAATATCCATATTTAAGTGGTGAATCCTCCCTTGGCTTATGAAATTCAATCTCCTTCTCAAAGATGATTCAATTTGTGGCGCTTTCCCTTCATCTTCTTCCTATTCCATTTTCTAGTCTCTTTCTTCAATTTTCTGAACTTTAAATTCTGAACTTTTATTCTTGTTCTTGTCATTTCAATTCATAGATAATTGTGCGCTTCTACTCCTTTTTGTTTCTCTTGATTCTCACTTGAGAATCAAGCTTCATTCCATTGTTCTTGTTTGTGTTTGATCTCGAATTTAAAGCAATGAGTTAAAAGAAAGATCCTAAATTGTTAGTGATCTCTGTCTTGATCACATCATGTGATATCTAGAGCTAGTTCTTTGAATCTTCAATTGTTTTGAATTTTTGGTCAATTTTATTTTTTCAAATTCTATGATGATTCTTGAGTTGGAGCCATTTTCATGATGAACTCATTTGAGTTTTAGCGCCATTAATCACTTGAAATTGGATGATGAAATTCAAATTGAATCCAATTGTGATCATGAATCTAGAATTTGAAATGAGTTTGAATTGATTTTGCTTGAATTTTGGTGAATTTTTTCCCTCCACTTTTCACCCTAGCTTTTGGCGCCATACATGTGCATGTGATCATAGATTACATGTGAATTTTGGTTGCATCTTGAAATTCAAGCATAAATATCTTTCCCTTACTTTGTGATTTTGAACAAATTGAAATTTCAAATTGAAATTTCAATTAACAATACTAAGCTTAATTCAAATTTTAATCAAAAGTGCTTCAATGTTTTCAAATTTTTAGAACCTAATAGATCTTCATGAAATTCAAATTGTGGAAATGATGTGTTTATCACCCACTTGAATGAAAGATTTAGGTCTCTAATTACTTGATTTGTGCTCATACACTTAGAAATTATTTTACACTACTTCAATTGTTCATATTTCCAAGTATTACACCAATATTGTTCATGCTTGAAGGATCTCATTTGTAATTCGAAATTTTCTCTGTAGTTGTTGTGAAATTGCAATAAGTAAAATTCAAGTGGCTGACATTTTTTTTTAAAAAAAAGTGGGCCATAACCGTAAATATATAAAATTTTGGGGTAAAAGTGCAAAATCTGAAAAAAATCTGCAAAAGGTAAACGACTTGCCACCATTTCACATGCTTATTTTTGTATTGTCCCTTCCCATATTGGATGCGTTGGAAAACTTAAAAGATTATATACAAATCTTATTTTTGGCGCAAGAGCTGATTCAGTGTCTATCATGACTAAAATTGGGCTACAAGTTTAGCACGAAATTCTGTACGGGTTTTGATTTAGTTAGGATTGTAATTGGGCTTAAGAGTGTTCCAAGCCCATTAGGACTTAGAGAGGTGCACTTCAAGTTAGACTAACTTGCACCTTAAGTAAGGGTAACTTGCACTTCAAGTTAGACTAGCTTGCACCTTAAGTAGGATGAGCCTATAAATGAGCTTCATGTAAATCATTTTACAAGTTTGAATACATTTGAGTTTTCTCACACTTGAGATTTCTAGAGAGAGTTGAGAGTTCTCCTCTTCTTGATTCATGAGTTGAACCTTTGATTCTTATCTTGAATATCCTTATTCAAGTGGTGAATCCTCCCTTGGCTTATCAAATTCAATCTCCTTCTCAAAGATGATTCAATTTGTGGTGCCTTCCCTTCGTCTTCTTCCTATTCCATTTTCTACTTTCTTTCTTTAATTTTCTGCACTTTAAATTCTGCATTTTTATTCTTGTTCTTGTCATTTCAATTCATATAAAATTGTGCTCTTCTACTCCTTTTTGTTTCTCTTGATTCTCACTTGAGAATCAAGCTTCATTCGATTGTTGTTGTTTGTGTTTGATCTTGAATTTAAAGAAATTAGTTCAAAGTAAGATCCTAAATTGTTAGTGATCTATGTCTTGATCACATCACGTGGTATCTAGAGCTAGTTATTTGAATCTTCAATTGTTTTGAATTTTTGGTCAATTTTTTTTCCAAATTCTATGATGATTCTTGAGTTGGAGCCATTTTAATGATGAACACATTTGAGTTTTGGCGCCATTAATAACTTGAAATTGGATGATGAAATTCTAATTGAATCCAATTGTGATCATGAATCTAGAATTTGAAATGAGTTTGAATTGATTTTGCTTGAATTTTGGTGAAAATCCCCCCCCCCCCCACAACACTTTTCAGCCTAGCTTTTGGCGCCATACATTTGTATGTGATCATAGATTACATGTAAATTTTACTTGCATCTTGAAATTCAATCATAAATATTTTCCCCTTACTTTGTGATTTTGAACAAATTGAAATTTCAATTCACAATATTAAGCTTAATTCAAATTTTAATCAAAAGTGCTTCAATGTTTTCAAATTTTTAGAACCTAATAGATCTTCATGAAATTCAAATTTTGGAAATGATGTGTTTATCATCCACTTGAATGAAATATCTAGGTCTCTAATTACTTGATTTGTGCTCATACACATGGAAATTATTTTACACTACTTCAAATTGTTCATATTTCCAAGTATTACACCAATATTGTTCAAATTTGTTCATGTTTGAAGGATCTCATTTGTAATTCGAAATTTTCTTTGTAATTGTTGTGAAATTGCAATATGTAAAAGTCAAGTAGCTGAAAGTAAAAAAAAAATCTGGTGTAAAAAGAAAAAAGTGGGCGAAAACCGTAAATATACAAAATTTGGGGGCAAAAGTGCAAAATATGAAAAAAAAATCAGCAAAGGTAAACGACTTGCCACCATTTCACATGTATATTTTTGTATTGATTCTTCCCATATTGGATTCGTTGGAAAACTTAGAATATTATCTACAAATTATTTTTGACGCAAGAGCTAATTCGGTATCTATCATGACTAAAATTGGACTACAAGTTTAGTACGGAATTTTGTACGGGTTTTGATTTAGTTAGGCTTGTAATTGGGCTTAAGAGTGTTCCAAGCCCATTAGTACTTAGAGAGGTGCACTTCAATTTAGATTAACTTGCACTTTAAGTAAGGGTAACTTGCACTTCAAGCTAGACTAGCTTGCACTTTAAGTAGGATGAGCCTATAAATAGGCTTCTTGTAAATCATTTTACAAGTTTGAATACATTTGAGTTTTTTCACACTTGAGATTTCCAGAGAGAGTTGAGAGTTATCCTCTTCTTGTTTAATGAGTTGAACATTTGATTCTTATCTTGAATATCCTTATTCAAATGGTGAATCCTCCCTTGGCTTATCAAATTCGATCTTCTTCTCAAAGATTATTCAATTTGTGGCGCCTTCCCTTCATATTCTTCCTATTCTATTTTCTACTTTCTTTCTTTAATTTTCTGCATTTTAAATTCTGCACTTTTATTCTTGTTCTTGTCATTTCAATTCATATATAATTGTGCTCTTCTACTCCTTTTTGTTTCTCTTGATTCTCACTTGAGAATCAAGCTTCATTCCATTGTTCTTGTTTGTGTTTGATCTTGAATTTAAAGCAATTTGTTCTATAACACCCCCTTGGGCATTACTTCGTAAAAACGTATGGAAATAAATTAAAAGAAATTCGCTGGTTGCTTTCGGAAAATAATATTTTCTTAAGTTGTTATCATCTCTCAAAACGTTGATAAATAATTTTTTTTTCTTTTTCTTTTCGACAACCACAACAACAACGTAAGTATAACCGTATATGGATAGATATATATATGTAACATCATACAACTATACTGCATCCTACTGTTGTCACACCTAGACCTTTATAAGTATAGGTCCTTATTGAAAAACAACAACATACGGAAAATAAAACATAAGCTGGTCACACTTATAAGACAGACATAATAGTAGCAAATAAACATCAGCATGCTTTGTACTAAGGAACCTTCTTCTTGTATACATCATATCCCCTGAGCTGTTCATTTGAACTCCCCAATATAGAGAACAACAGAGAAAATCCAAACAGAATAATGCAAGAGTGAGAAACCGATATATGGATTTAACACGATAACTACATGCGCAACACAAAATAAAACATATCTACATATACATTTCTATAAATAAACAAGTAGTCTATCACTGGGTTTCATACTCGATCACCGTCTTTTGAAAACAAATGCATGACCACTTCAACTTTCAACGTCTAACTTTTCACTTAATGTCTGGAGATCCCAACACCGTGTAAATTTGATGATCAAGCTCGATTGCCAGGTATTTTAGGCACAACGTGGCATGGAATACCATACATAACAACGTAGCATGAAATACCTTATTTATTAAGGCACCATACATAACAACGTAGCACGAATACCCTATCATTAAGGCATCATACATAAAAACGTGGGCACATATGCCAATGAATGCATATAAAACATTTTGTTCTCGTCATTTTTCTTTGTATTCATTCTTCTTTTATCGAAGCGCAAGATGGCTTACGACTATTCATAATTTTCAACGTGTTAGATTTTTCAACGTTAACACAGGACACGAAGTCCGAGTGCTCAATCACAAAACCTTTATACCTTGAAATCAGTCTTAGGTTCGTGGTCATAGAAAACAATATTCACCATTAACAACGTTCATTACAACATGAATAGGACACAAAGTCCATAACAACGTAACATGGATCAAAGATCTTCGTGCTTTTATTTCAGAACGCCAGTATCATGACGTCTCAGATACTGGGTTTAAATTTCAATGTTAACACCATTTTCGTTCTGTGAAACACAAAATCAAAGCAAAACTTCCGAAACTTATCCAAGTTGTCAGAAATACCGTCGTTGAGTAAAACTTGATTCTGAAAAATCATTTCAAAATTGGAATTTCCTTTGTAAAATCATCAATTACTTGAAATATTTTTCTGAAAATTTCATGTTTAAAAAAGGTAGTCACTTGAGGCTCAGTCTTGGTTTTAAAAACTGCCATTTTAGAATTTCTTGCCGTCGATACTTTTCCAAATTACCATTGTCTAGCATTTTTAAAGTCATTTATGCCAATTCTTAAAATTTTCCACTTAAATATTTTTCTAAAATCATAATTAAGTTATTTTTGAAGATTAATTTCATAAAATAATTTTTTATAATATTACGGAATTTCTTACGTAAAAATTAGCAGTAAAAAAAATAATTTCACGATTACCTCCTCACTATGACTCATAGGTCACTCTTACACTGATAAATCTTTAAAATAATAATAATTTCCAACATTTCTTATTTTTTCCAAATAATATTTTCCATCAATATTATATTCCAATATTTCACCATTACACATTGAATATAATTTATAAAGCTTCTTAAAGCTTTTATCTGGTTAATTGATTAGGCACTGACCACTATGAGGCTTCTCAAACAACAATCAATAACAACATCATAACAATATTCCCAGGCAGATCATGCATCACAACATTATAATATATAACTGCAAATAAATAATTAAGTGTAGATAACCCATCACAGACAAAAATAACACAACCGAAATAAACACCATATTAAATAATACAGACATCAACTAGATAGCACGTAGCCATCGGAAAATTTCTCAGGCAATCCCCTCTTAACTCCTGAAGAATTTATCTCTCTATTAAAACTTTACCGCGAATCCGGAAGTTGTTAACACACGTACACGATACAATTCTTTATCCTTCAACAACCATAATCAACCAATCAAAAACTAGCAAATAAAATCACCTATTCCTCTATGATAGGTCACGACCTTAGAGAGATTTTGTGGCTAAAAATTTCTAAAATTGCTTAAGTCTTTGGATTAGTGATTCTTAGTACTTAAGACAATAGATTAGTGACTAATCATAAAAGATTGAATAAAAAACTTCCAATCCTCCAAAATCCTAGGTTCGGCCATGATGAATAAATGGAGTAAGAGATTTTAGTTTGATACAAGGATTCAATATAGTTACATACTAGAAGGATGAAATACAAGATCATTTTCAAAAGAAATGAACAAAAGTTCCTCCACCCTCACATGCATAGTTTAGGCCTTAGAGAGAAAAATAGGGAGGAAAAATTTGTTTGCAACAAACTCTTGGATTATGATAATAGAGATGATAACTAACTCATTGAAATTGATTTCATATTTTTAGGATTTTTCTATGATTTTCTAGAGAATTTCAAAGTTTCTAGATCTAGGAATTGAAAATGATGAACAAGGCATTGGATCATGAAAACAATTGAAGAACATGATGATAATCAAGTGAGAGGAGTATGATATACATATTGGAAATGAAAAATGAGCAAGGAATCAAGCACTTCCTTCACAAATTAAGACTATGTAACTTAAGCTTTTTAAGAGAAAACGGTGAAACTTGGTGAAGATGATGAACATTGCCTTTTATAGAAATGGAGTGGGCTCATGGAGGAGGCTTGGGCCGTGGGGTTTAAGGGTTAAAAGGGTCTAAGGCTTAATTTTCTAGGGACAAAATTGTAATCTTGTTCAATGGCAAACTTGTGATTAAAACCAACATGAAGGACATAATTGCAAAATCCCTAAAATGCCATCATGACTAATGTGAGTCATCTATATGACTCACCTCTATGAGTCATCACTTGTCTTCATCCATTGAATGTCGGGTTTTGTCTCTGCACGTCCGTTCTCGACTCCGTTGATTACCCAATTTAGGTTTTTACTCCCGAATCAAGTATAATAACCCTTTTTTTTTTTGAAAATTTTCAAAATAACCTATATCGTTGGAAACTTCATAGAAACCCTAAGTATTACGTTCACGAGTCAAAATTAGGTCTTCCGATCAGTATACATATACTGTCAGTGAAATTCACAGACCGGGTTTCGCCTGACTTTTCAATCAAAATTTTAATCGTAACTCTCTACCGTTAAGTAGAGTGTAAATAAGGTTTTTGTTTAATTAAAATAATTTTCTAAGCCTCATATAAAAATATAAATGTAATTATATAAATTTGTGATATTAGAAAACAGAAAAACCCGGGGTGTTACAAGTTCAAAGAGTGCTACATGGGAGATGGAAATCAAGATGATGGAATCTCTTCCAAACCTTTTCGATCGAGGTGAGTAGAAATTTCGAGGATGAAATTTTATACGGGGGTGTAGTTGTAACTCCCCGTTTTTCGTTAAGTGCTGTTTTTTGATTGTTTAAGCCTTAGGACTTAGCTTAGAGTTGTTGTTGAGGGATAAGTGGGATTTTTGGGCTTAAATCCCTTTCTGGTACATGAGCACGGCCGTGCTCATGTCCAGCACGCCCGTGCTCAAGGCTGTGTCTTGTGGCAATTTGGATCACAAGCACGACCGTGCTTAATAGGAAGCACGACCGTACAAGTGATTGGAAAGCATGCTTGTGCTTGATGAGAATCATGACCGTGCAAGGTTTTGGCGTCTCAGAGACGTTGAGTTAAGCACTCTCGTGCTTAATGGGGTGCACGGCCGTGCTTAGGCCTGTAGCCTATAAAAAGGCACAGTAACCGAGGGTTTATGTTTTCAAACCCTATTTTTGTATAACAGAAACCCTAGTGCTGCTACCAACCCTTTCTTCCCTATTTTCTCTAAACCCATTGCGTTGTTGGAGCTTTAGAGACTCTTGGGAACGTCTATTTCTTCAGTGTTGATATCTATAGGTAACGGTTCCTCTCCTTAGTGTTTCCTTTTCTATCATTTTAGATTTGGGAACTAATTGGTTAACCCTTTCTGTTTGACCAAGACTTGGAAAGCTAACTGAGCCGCTCGAGGAACACGTGGTTTACCGATTATGTTATCATTATTAGTTTCTTGATACCAGGTACGGGGAGAAGGATAATGTATACTTTAGGCAAGTGGGTAGGTAAGATGAGGGGTTCCCATAGCTGCATTATTTGTTAACTGTTATGAACGTTAAATGCAACCCTTGAATATGTTTGAAACTGTTGTTGATGCCATGATCTGTTTGGTTGTATGAGTTAATTGCTATAATTGCTAGTTGCTTAATGGTATGCCTATTGCTTATAATTACATGATGTATGCCAATGATGTATAAATAGTTGAATCTATTCATGATATGAATATGATCGTTATATTGTTGTTGTTGTAACACCCCCCTTGAGGCATTACTTACGTAACACGTGCGGAATTTAAATTAAAAGATAATTTACTGGTGCTTTCGGAAAATAATTTATATAAGTATACAAGTGTCTGAAATTGGGTATAAAAATTTTGTCACGACTCCTAAGCCTTGATTGGCACACGGACTTACTATCATAGTATGGCAAGCCTATTTAATTTAAAGAATATACTTGAATAAAAGCTAGTATTTTACAAAAATTTTGACAGAGTCTCCTCTGTAATTCAGACATCCCAGGTAAAAGAACACCCGCTAAAATAATTACATTTTCACTCCAGAATTTCAATTACACCAAATTCAACCAGACAACAATATATAAAAATAATAGTTATAACCATAAGCTTTACAAGACCAAAGAAAACAGCTTAAATTTTCATTCAAAAGATATGCTCTCAGAGCCATAAACATTCCATTTTAAAATAAAGGCTCTCTGAGCCATACTCATACATACTTATCAAAATAATCTAAGTCTCAAAACCCTAAGCTGGTCATTCTAAAAGTTATTCCTGAGGAAAACTCACATGATCACCCCACAATTAATTACTTCATCAAACCACCAGATCTAAGTCTCTGAGTGACTTAGGGAGACTCCTCTGCACATCTGTACTAAAATACCCAGGGTACAATAGTAAACCAGAAGAAACCTGATATGTTTGTAAGGGTGAGATACCGACAAATGGATATATCACACAACAACCATATACATGATACATACATCACATAATCATATAAGCAGTTAAATCATGCATATACATAACATAACAGTGTTATATCAAAGGGTCTCAAACCCGCACAGTCTATCTTTTGAAAATATGCATGACACTTCAATATCAGGATCTAACTTAATCTCCAGAGATCCCAACAACCTTCAAATGAGTTGATCAGTCTCGATACACCGTCTCATTGGCTAGCTAAGCACAACGATAATACACCGTCTCATTGGCTAGCTAAGCACAACGATAATACACCGTCTCATTGTCCAATTTAAGAACAACGATAATAAGGCACGTCTGCCCGGGGAAATGCACATGAGAAAATATTTTATTTAAAAGGATTTCTTTGTGTTCATTCTTTTCACTTTATCCTTTGCTCAAAGCTAACGACTTAAATCATCATTTCCCCATCACTTGAAAACTCAGAAGCATAGGACTCATAGTCCGAATGCTCAATCACAATTCCCAAGACCGTGGCCGCAGTCAAGGGTTGTGGTCGTAGAAAACAACCTTCACCTTTAATCATGTTCATCACACGCGGTTAGAATACACAGTCCAACACAGCGTGATTAGGACCTAAGTCCATCACAACGAAATCAGAACGAACTGTCCTCAATTTCGAGAATTGGACTCTCAGTCCATAACATCATAACCAGGACTCGTAGTCCCGAATTAACACTGATCCAAGATCACGTGCGCATCACTGAATACTAGAGGCGACGTCTCGCGTACTAGATTCTCTTTCTTAAGTACTTATTTTTCGTTCAGTGAAAAACAAATTCAAAACCGAATCCTCGATAACCTATCCAGGTTATCGGAAAGTTTCTAAAATATTTAGGAAAACCTTTTCTTTGAAAATCTTTTATAAAGCATCTTTGAAATTCTTTTATCTTTGAAATATTTCCCCAATTGGATATTGCCAATAATCTTGAAAGTTTTCACTTGAAGACACATAGTTCGAAAAGGATTTTTCTCTTGTATAACAATAGTTCACCAAAATCATTTCAACATTTAAAACAAGTACTTTAAGTTTAAAGAGCTTTTGGAAAAGAACACCAATCCCTTCATCTTCAAAGCTTATTAAGGTTTTTAATCCTTATAACGGTTGAGCACAGACGCACGTCCGGCTTAGCAGACTTTCAATCAACAACAGTATATATCATCAGTTCAATGCTAATATCACAGTCGAAAGCAGTTCATCACATATATGCATTATATCATTTAGAACAAGTACAGTTCAACATCAGATAATAGCATAACAGTTCAAGTACATTAGATAATCAAGTAAGCTCAATCAACATGTAAATATCCAATTAAAGACATACACACATGCATATAGTTATTGAATATCCCTAGGCAAACTCCCCTTACCTTTGAAGACAAGTAAAGGATCCTCGTCTTAATACTCACATTAGCTCCAAGAGTGTAACTATCTACTCCATCAAGCAAGCATAGCCGTGTCAAATGTCTCAGAGAGGGAATCCAACAACGCGCAACAACCAAAAATCAAGAAATCAATTTCACATGATCAAACACACATTCTAACTTTATCTAAACACTTAATCCAATTACCAAACAAGGTTATTTTTAAAGAAAATCATGTTTGTAGCTCACGCTTCCCAATACCCTTTAAGGAAACTTTGTTTTGATTAAAAGATCATGAAAAGAACTTTGGAAATCATCCATTTAGAGTCCTAATTGCACTAAATCATAATTAATTTCACAAAAACATACCCAAATTCAAATAAAATCAAATTGGGGTTTTAGGGCTCCTTATTAAAATTTAGGGAAAACTCATAATAATGAAATTGGTTTAGCGAAACACAAATTCATAGTCCTAATTTCATAAAACAAGCTTAAATCTTAAGATTAAAATCTGAAATCAGGGGGTTAGGGTTAGGGTTTCAAAATCAATTTTTGGGGATTTTCAATCTAGAAGAGATTAGAGGGTAAAACACTTACCCAAGATGAAGGAATAAGAGACAAGGTGGTGGCTGTGACGGCAGCCATGGCGGAGGACGACGGTGGAGATCTCTGTACTGACCAAGACAAAAAATAGAACCAAGAACAAGCAGAGGTGAGCTTTAAGGAAGGAGAAAGAAGTTTTTGCAACATAACTATGCTTGAAGACCACCATAGATGGCGGTCGGACTGCTCACCCGCGACGGAGGCGCGACGCGAAATGGCAAGGACGCTGGAACAGCACGTACGGTTGTCTTCCCTAGTCCTGGTGGCGGTGCACGACCACCTTCTCCCTACTGCGTGGTGGTCGAACGAAGCTCCAAGGTTGTGGTCGACGTGGATGAGGACGGACGGCACAGGCAGAGGGTGCGTGAGAAGAGAAGAAGAGGAAGTTTTAGTGAAGAGAGAAAGAGTCTGGTTCAAATGATGAAGAAAGGAAGGGTGATAAAATGAAGAAGCAGAAAGAAATGACGGGGAGGGTAACGTGTACGAGTAAGCAACAGGAAAGAAATGATATATTTTTCTTTTATTGTTATAAAAGTTCAATTTGAGTGATTAAAATTCAGTCTAGAAAAATAATAGATTTTTTTTTTGGCTCTTGGATCTAAAATTAATGGTTGACAATTATATGCTTTCAAAATTTAAATTAGAGTCAAGATTGATAGTTGAATTGATCAACTAAGAAAATACTCGATCCAAACTTTAATCTCCGATTAACGTCAAACCAATTTATTTTCAACTCTAAAATTAAATAGAATGAGAATATGAAAATATTTTTCTCTTAATCATATTATTTAAAATATTTTTCTGTACCGGTATAATAGTGACAATAATGTAAATTATTGTCTAGTAAGCGTGCATTCACTGAAATAAGTCAGTGCTAACGCACCCAATAAAATAATTTGAAGAGCGTAATTTAATTACTCAAACTAAATCACATAACAAAATAAACTTAAAAATCCAAATAAAATAGTTAATCCTAGGTGTAAAAACTAGGGTGTTACAGTTGTTATGCATTGATTGAATGAATTTTGATTGGCTGAGTTATCTTGTCGTTGTTGAACATGTTAATGAGACCCTAATTGGATGAAATAGGACCCTTAATTAACTTAACGATTAAAGGATTAATTCCCCTAATGTTTCATAAAACATGAACAGTTAGTGAGAGGTGAAGTTTGATGCCAAATGGTTTAGTTAAGACACTAGGAATTGATTTAAGAGTGTTTAGGGAGACTTTAACCCCAAGAACACCATGAATCTGCCCAGAACAACATAACCAGCTCCAGGAGCACGACCGTACTGAACAAGGAGCACGGGAATCTGGAAGACGGCCGTGCTTAAAGCACAGTCGTACAGAGCAGTAGCATGACTATGCGTCAAGCATGGCCGTGCATAATAGGAAGCACGACCGTGCTTCCCGTAAGTGGAAGCACGCCCGTGCTTAGAGCGAGTACACCTGTGCTTCCCCTCCAGGACAGATTCTGAGATTAAAGGTTTAAAGGGGTGTTCCACCCCAAATGTTCCCAATGATATGTTAATACACCAATCTAACAAAGACAATTAGATAACTTAATTAAAGATCAATTAAGACAAACAAGAATAACAAGTTGGTTAAGCCGGTGCCCAGTGGGTTACCACACGTTGATAGACTTTGGTGCTGTTTGGAAAAAGTAGCCTCGATGTATTTTGGTCGAGGTGTTGATAAGTTGAACCTTATTTATTTTTCCCTAAGGGGACCTTCACCCAGAAGGGTTAAGGTGTTAATGTTGACGTTGATGTTGGTGATAAGTCTTGGGTGGTTATTGACCCAAGCAAAGGAGGTGGTTGTCTTGTTTGTTGTTGTGCTGATGCATTCATACGTTGAAGTTGTTAGTGGGGGAATATCAACATAGGGGAGGTTGTCCTAGAGTACGACGATCTTGCCAAGTCTCGGGTGGTTCGCCTATAGTTTAGCGAACCATGCGCCCCCACGGTGGCGCATCCACGTTATGATGCATCGGCAATCCAAGGGGTTCACCCATGGTTTGGTGGACTGCCGACGTTGGTGATTTTTGGCCAATGTGGATATATAACTCTGAAGTTGCCTTCCTGAGATAGTTTTGATCCACATGCATAACGGAGTAGTGGAGTAGTATTGCACCGTATAGCATATGTTGGTTGAGATGATTTGTAGATATGATTATTCATATGTTATTGTTGTATGTTATGTATTGCTATGCCATGTTATGATGTATGTTCATCTGGCTTAACTACTTCCATGCCGTTGTGTTTACATGATTTCTTACTCCCCGTTCTCTTTTCCTGTTGTTGGTTTGTTTCTCTTTATGCAAAGGATGGTGAGCAGCTAGTGGATGAGTGACTATGAGGAGCCGCTACTCTAGCTAGGATGTTTAGTTGGTTTTAGTAGTTATAGTTTGTTGTTTCAGTTTCATTGTATTCCGAGGATTTTATTCCGGAACGGTTGTACCAGCTCTGTATGTGACATAGGGGTTGGGATATGTGTATGTTTTCTTTATGTTTTACCTTTTTAAACTTTTATGTTGTTTCCGTGTTAAGTTGTCACAATGTGGTATCTTTTACCCAGTTTTTATTTTAATGAAATAAATGCATGTTTTTATATTACCTCTTTTAAGTAAATGTTTTATAAATAATATGCGGGTTAGAGGGTGTCACACCTTCCTTTTGAGTATTGCCTTGAGAAACTAATTTCACTTTGTTTTTTACCACCTTACCACTTTCATCTAGTTTGTTTATGTAGACCCATTCGGTTCCTATGACTGATTTATCTTTGGGTAGAGGTACAAGAGTCCAAACTTCACTTCTTTCGAATTGGTTAAGCTCTTCTTGCATAGCTAGAATCCAACCCTTGTTTAGTAGAGCCTCGTCTACTGACTTTGGTTCTAACTCAGAGACAAAAGTAGAATCAACTTGCTCTCTAAAGGTTGACCTTGTCCTTATTTTGTCACTGGGACTTCCAATGATTTGCTCTTGAGGATGGTAATTCTTAAAGTGCCATGACCTTTGATTGCCATCTGTTGAGAAGTTGATGCTTCTAAACCATTATGTAGGTCGTCCACTAGTTCATCTTTCATGATGTTTACTGGACTACCTGAATCTTTGAGATTCAAATATGCAAAAGCTTCATCTATCTCTGATAATTTCTTATCAGGCTATTTGTCATCAAATCTAACATGTATACTTTCTTCAACTATTAAAGTTTTAGAGTTATAGACTCTAAATCCTTTAGATAACTCAGAATATCCTAACAGAACACCATTATGTACTTTTGCATCTAACTTAGCAAGTTGATATTTAGTATTTAATATAAAGCATTTACAGCCAAAAGGATGAAAATAAGATATATTGGGTTTGGATCCTTTCCACAATTCATAAGGAGTCTTATTCAGAAGTGGTCTAACGTATATTCTATTCTGAATGTAGCAGGCAGTGTTAACGACTTCAACCCAGAAGTGTCTAGAGACAGAGTTATCATTGAGCATTGTTCTGTCCATCTCTTGAAGAGTTATGTTCTTTATCTCTACCTCACCATTTTTCTGCGGTGTTCTCAGTATTGAGAAGTTATAAAGAATACCACTTTCTCCATCTACTGTAGTCGTCTACTATGACTATACCATATTTCTTCCCACTAACAGAAGCAGTCCTTGTTGTTTCGATGAATCGTAACAAAAGGACGATTTTAAGAGAACCTCTTGAAATCCACTAATATATGTATTAATTGTGCAAATCATAAAGCAAGAGCATGCAAGTCTTTAAGATGCGTCTGTGTTTCGATGCGTCTGAAGTAAGACTTAGTTCCAACAAACCTTGGAAATGCATCGTACTCTTCAGAATGAATGGAAGTCCTTCGCTTTAACTCTATTCGATAGTAAAGAATATCCCTTTGCTTCTTTGACTCAAGAAATTCAAATTCAAAAGCTCAAAACATCAAGCCGTGCTTAAAATTATTTTTGTTGAAAAAGGCAAAATGGCCTTTACTAAGTCACAGACCCGTGTTGCACAAATAAGGAAAGTCACTTTGCCCAAGTCTGAAAAGCAACAAACACTGCTCTGAATCAAGCTGCACTCTGATAAACAAATGCCAACATATACGTTCAACTTGTCTTGAAGCTCTCCAACAACCATAAACATTAAATGCAAGTTCAGAATGACTCTTTGGTATTAATGAATGAAGAACAAAAGTTTCCTCATCTGAATAATCCTCCTCTACGGATTTATTACTAATGAGTTTAAATAGAATACTTTGAAGACTGATGAAGACATATACCTGAACTCACCCACTCAAGCATTCAATACTATCTTCGCATTCAAATATCTCCTAAGTTATTCTTAGAAAACTTCTCCGCTCAATCATTTGCATTTTCTGAGAAGTCTTTATTACGGTCATACTCACCTTAAATACTTATTCACTCATTGAGTATTATTCATTTGACTTGAAAAGTTGTAATCTGTAAAGTTGCTGCTTCATTCAACTCTTACCATTTGTAGAGCTTGAGGAGGCTTGCTGAAAGAATATTTGTTTGAGTGTGGAGAGGCTAGGTGTGCAAACAATAGTTGTTAGTTGAGCCTGTGGATGCTAGGTGTGCAGACAATACCCATATGTAACCTAAATAGTTACAGTGTTAATACTTGGGGAACCAAGGACAGGACGTAGCCCAAGGTTTTGGGTGAATGAGTATAAATCTCTGTGTCGACTCTATTAGCCTATTCCTTTGGTTTGTTTTTATTTTCTATGCTAACTGGGTTGAAAGTGTTAAGTTTTCATATATCCAGTTATATATCAGTAGCCTCTTTGTGTCTCACCTCTTATTAGAAAGAAAACTTTGTTATTTTAGAAAAGTTAACTAAAACACAATTCAACCCCCTTCTCGTGTTTTATATCTGTTCATTTCAGATGGTACCAGAGCTTAACCTCTAGGTTGAGCACTTAACAGTGTTGAGGAAGGATCCTGTTGAACAGAAATCATGACGGCTGGAGCTAGCGCAAGCGAAAGCAACTTAAGGTCGGAAGGAGCATCCATGACCAGACCCCTTTTCTTTGACGGAGAAAACTACATCTACTAGAAGGCAAGATTTCAATGGTTCATCATGTCCACAAACTATGATCTATGGGAAATCATTACTGAAGGTCCCTACATTCCAAAGAATGCTGACCACACTGTCAAACCTAAAGTCGAGTGGACTACTGCATAAAAAACCAAATGAGAGCTAAATCATAAAGCAAGGTATTCCTTGATGTGTGCCCTAAGTCATGAAGAATTCGAAAAGGTTCTTTCCTGTGGATTTGCTATGGAAATATGGGATACTTTTGAAGTAACTAATGAAGGATCAACAAAGGTGAAAGAAACAAAGATAAATATGCTAGTACGAAAGAATGAGTTATTCACCATGGAAGATGGAGAAAGCATTGCTCAAATGATAGGTAGATTTCAGACTATCACAAATAATCTGAAATCACTGGGAAAAACTTACACTAATGCTGAAAATGTAGGAAAGATTCTAAGAAGTCTGCCCAAACAATGGAGACCTCTAGTTACAGCAATAACTCAGGCCAAAAATCTCACAACTCTTCAAATGAGTGATCTTCTTGGAACCTTACAAGTTCATGAGCAAGAGCTGAATGAAGACAGCTCAAGAAAGAAAGGAAAATCCATTGCTATCAAAGATGAGAAGACTCCCTCAAAGGCTCTCAAGGTTGAAGAATCATATTCAGAATCAGATGGTTCTGAAGAAGATTATGATAGTGACGACAAAATGTCACCGTTGACCAGAAAAATGAGGAAGCTGTGGAAAAAGAAAAATCTTAGAAAGGATAAACCACCTTTCAAAAAATTCTACAAAGAAAAATACTTCAAAGAAAGCATTAGTTCTGATAAAAGTCCTATAGTCTGCTATGGATGGAAGAAACCATGACACATCAAATATGAATGTCCTCAGTTGAAAAAGCGACCATTTAAAAAGTTCTATAAAAAGAAAAAGAATGGAATGATGGCCACATGGGAAGATCTAGATGGCAGTTCATCAGATGAAGATGCAGAAAATGAAGAAGCAAACTTGTGTCTTATGGCAGATACAGATTCCGACTCTGAGCTAATTTTTGATCTTAAGGAATTGCAAGATGCCTATGATAATTTGATTGAAGAATCTAACTGTTTAACTAAGGCTTTCATAACAGTTAAGAATTTTTTTGTAAAACTCCTAAAGGAGCATGAATATAAGACTTAAGAGTGTGACAGACTGTCTCAGGAAAACAATATGCTAAAGGGTGAAAAGCCTAAGGCTAAGATCATAGTTGAGACGCTACAACCTGAAGAAGTTGTCAAACTTCAATAGAAGGTAGAAGAGCTCACCTCTGATCTTGCTCGTTTTGTCAATGGAACAGAAAATTTGACTAAGCTGTTAGGAAATTAGAAACCATCTCTTGATAAAACTGGCATAGGATTCATTGATCAGATGCATCATAAAGTATCTAACAAAATCATAGGACAAAAGTATAAACCACTTTATGATAAGGTCAATTTATGTTCTAACAAGGATAGTTGTAAAATATGTGGAAAAGCTGGACATATCACGTCTAAGTGTATTCACACAAGAAAAAATTTGTCACAAACTTCAAGAACTAACAAGAAAGGACCCAAGAAAATATGGGTACCTAAAGCCTTGATTATTCCTGTTGTAAATATCCTTAATAGGACAGATAGCACACCTATCATGGTACATGGACAGTGGCTGCTCACAACATATGACAGGAGAAAAGTCTATGTTTCTAGACCTCCAACCTAAAGAAGGAGGACATGTCACCTTTGGTGGAAATCAGAAAGGAAAGGTTGTTGGGATAGGTAAAATTGGTAGGAGATCACCTTTACCATCTATCTTTAATGTTCTGTTAGTTGAAAGATGAAGACATAATCTGCTTAGAATAAGTCAATTATGTGATAATGGATACAATGTTTCCTTCACTAAGAATGCATGTATAGTCAAAGAAACTAATGGCAAAGTTCTCTTTTCAGCAAATAGGAAACAAAATATTTATAAGATTGATATAACTGAACTATCTGATCAAAACGTGACTTGTTTTGTGTTAAGGGAAGATGAAAGATGGGTATGGCATAAGAAGCTAGGACATATTAGCATGAAACAGATAACCAAACTTCAGAAGTATAGACTTATGAAAGGTCTACCTGATATAAGTTTCAAAAAGTCTGAGACTAAAGGACAAAATCAGAAGTATAGACGCATCTACACAGCTATTGATCACATCCATGTTTAAAACAAATTTCCAGTTTTTACACATGTACATGGGTTAGGTACATAGGTGTTCCTGATCAAATCAATTTCTTCTGAAACTCTCTTCTAATCATTCATAGATATTCCAAATCAAATCATACAAGAATCAGAGCATATTTACACAAAGATACAGTCATATAAACAGTTTCTTTAGAGATTAGATATGAGATTGATCAATTATGCCCAATTCCCTTCTAATGAAAAAGAAGCTTTCCTTGTTCAAGGGCTTGGTAAAACTATCAGCAAGTTGTTTAGTTGTATCAACATATTCAATCTCAATTTCTTTACTTTGAACATGATCTCTAATGAAATGATGTCTGATTTCTATGTGTTTAGTTCTAGAGTGCATTATGGGATTCTTAGTTAGGTTAATTGCACTTGTATTGTCACATCTAATAGGAACTTGGTTTAGTTGCACACCAATTGTTGTTTTGTCCATAAAACCTGTGCACAACAACTACCAGCTGCTACATATTCAGCCACTGCAATGGATAAAGCCACACTAGATTGTTTCTTACTGAACCATGATACTAATGAGTTTCCTAGTAAATGGCAACTTCCACTAGTACTCTTTTTATCTAGTTTACAACCAGAAAAATCAGAGTCTGAATAGCTAATTAAAGTACATGTGCTCCCTTGGGATACAATAATCCCATGTCTTTTGTTCCTAACAGATACTTAATTATCCTTTTAACTGCTGTTAAGTGTGATTCTTTTGGATTTGCTTGATACCTAGCACACATGCATACACTAAACATGATATCTGGCCTACTAGCAGTAAGATAAAGTAGTGAGCCTATCATACCTCTGAATTTGGAAACATCAACAGGTTTACCTTGCTCATCCTTGTCCAGATAACAGGAGGTACTCATTGGAGTAGCAATCTCCTTAGCATTTTCCATGCCAAACTTCTTGATCAACTCATTGCAGTACTTGGTTTGGCTAACAAAGATTCCATTTTCAGTTTGCTTTATTTTCAGTCCAAGGTAAAAGTTCAGCTCACCCATCATTGACATTTCAAACTCACTCTGCATAAGACTTGCAAACTCATTGCACAAATGCTCATTACTGGCACAAAAAATTATATCATCCACGTATATTTGTACAAGTAAAATGTTGTGTGCATTTTTCTTAGTGAACAAATTTATGTCAACTTTACCTCTTTTAAATCCTTTTTCTATGAGAAAATTACATAACCTTTCATACCAAGTTCTAGGAGCTTGCTTTAAGCCATATAGTGCTTTAGACATTTTATAAACATGGTTAGGCAATTCATTGTTCTCAAAACCAGGTGGTTGACCAACATACACTTCCTCTTGTATAAATCCATTTAAGAAAGCACTCTTAACATCCATTTGATACAATTTAAATCCCATTATGCAAGCATAAGCAAGTAGCATTCTTATAGCTTCTAATATTGCTACTGGTGCATATGTTTCATCATAATCTATGCCTTCTTCTTGGTTATACCCTTTGGCTACCAATCTAGCACTGTTTCCTACAATTATACCATTTTCATCTAGTTTATTCATAAAAACCCATTTTATACCTATTACTTGACAGTTCTTGGGTTTAGGCACTAGTTTCCAAACTTGGTTTCTTTCAAACTGGTTTAACTCATCTTGCATAGCCATCATCCAATGTTCATCAATTATAGAATCACCTATGTTCTTAGGTTCTACTTGAGACATAAATGCCATATGATTACAAGCATTTCTATGAGATTGTCTAGTAGTTACCCCCTTTGTAATTTCACCAATGATGTTATCAATTAGATGATTTCTTACAGTCCTCCATTCCTTTGGTAGGTCAGGCCGTTGTTCTGTTTGCTCCTGCTGCAACAATTCATTCTTTAAGCTTTCTTCTTCTTCATTGTCCTGTTTCTCTTCTAGGAGATTTTTCTCAATTGAATCTACAAGATCATCAATAACAAAATCCTTTCCCAACCTTTTGGGGTTAGACTCATCAAATGTCACATGCACAGATTCCTCAATAGTTTGTGTTATCTTATTATATATTCTAAATGCTTTACTAGATAGAGAGTAACCTAGGAAAATTCCTTCATCAGCCTTTGCATCAAATTTTCCAAGATTATTCTTTCCATTGTTAAGAACAAAGCATTTGCAACCAAAAACATGAAAATGTGCTATATTTGGTTTTCTTCCTTTGTAAAGCTCATAAGGGGTTTTCTTTAAGATTGGTCTTATCAAGACTCTATTTAGCATATAGCAGGCTGTATTGACAGCATCTGCCCAAAAATGTTTTGGCAAGCTACAATCGTTCAACATAGTTCTTGCTATGTCCTCTAATGATCTATTCTTCCTTTCCACTACTCCATTTTGTTGTGGTGTTCTAGGAGCAGAAAAATTATCTTGAATGCCATGCTCAATACAAAAGTTTTCAAACACTTCATTTTGAAATTCTCCCCCATGATCACTTCTTATAGAAACAATTTTCATGTCCTTTTCATTTTGCACAATTTTTGCCATTTTCTTAAATGCAGCAAATGAATCACTCTTATGAGATAGAAAATATGTCCATGTATATCTAGAGTAATCATCTACTATTACCAATGCATACAAGTTACCACCAAAGTTTTTGGTTCTAGATGGACCAAATAAATCCATGTGTAAAAGTTGCAAGTGTCTAGTTGTTGAAACAATGTTCTTTGGTTTAAAAGAGACCTTAACTTGCTTTCCTTTTTGACATGCATCACAGAGTCCATCTTTCACAAATTTCAGTTTAGGAAAACCAACTACAAGATCTTTACAAATTTATTCAAGTGGTTCATGTGAATGTGTGCAATTCTTCTATGCCAAAGCCAATTCTCTTCTTCTTTTGAAATAAGACAGCATGCGGTATTTGAAGAGATATTATCTAAATCAAGCATATAGATGTTATCTGTCCTATGTCCAATTAATTTCAAATTTTCATCATGCTGATTTTCTATTAAGCAACTATTGAAATTGAATTTTACCTTGAAACCTTTGTCACATAGTTAACTGATACTTAATAGACTGTGTTTCAGTCCCTCAACATATAGTACATCCTCAATGATTGTTGTTGAGTCACTTCCAATGTTGCCAATGCCGAGTATCGTCCCTTTGTTATTTTCTCCATATGTAACACTTCCACTAGATTTTGGAGTGAATGTAATGAACTTGCTTCTGTCTCCTGTCATGTGCTTGGAACAGCCACTATCAAGGTACCATTTCACATTTTTGGACTTCCAATACACCTACAAAACAGAATTTATATTTGTGCTTTAGGTACCCAAATCTGTTTGGGTCCTTTTGAGTTGGTTCCATCAATAGTTCCTTTAGGAACCGACATATACTTAGACTTATTATAAGCAGATTTTCTGTAATGACATGTAGAAGCTGTGTGACCTTTTCTATCACAAAATTAGCATTTAACAAATGTTGTGTTTGATGTCTTAGGTGCAGCAAAAAATTTCTTAAAGGATTTCTCATGTATCTTAGGTTCATATCCTATTCCAGCCTTATCATAAATACACTTTTGCTATCCTAATAAAGCATTCAAGTTATCTCTACCATTTGTGAACTTGGCTAAGTCATTTTTCAGTTTTTCAACTTCTTTAGCCAATGTACAACACTTAGAACAATTAGAGCTAGATGCAATCAAGACCTTATTCCTATCTTCTAGTTCTCTTTCTTTCATTTTCAAGAATGCATAATCATCACATTGTTTAGCAATTATTTTTCTAGATGAGACAAGTTGTTTAACAATCTTAAGATATTCAGCATGTAACTCATAAAATGCATCTTGCAATTCATCAAAAGTAGGTTGTGTATCAGAATTTACCTCACTCTCTGAATCACTGTTATTGCTGGCCATCAAGCACAAGTTTGCCTCCTCAGATTCAGATTCTTCAGTGGAATCTGCATCATTATCATCCCAAGCAATGTAGGCCTTTCTTGGCTTTCTCCACTTCTTGTCCTTTGAGTCAAACTTTTCTGTTTTGTCCTTCTTTTGCAGTTTTTGACAGTCAAGGTTTATGTGGCCAATCTTTCATTCATAGCATGTGATGTTGTGGGAAGAGTTGTCACCTTTGCTGAAATTTCTATTTTGAAAAGTGGATGGATTTCTTTTGAAGTTGCCTTTCTTCTTTAGGAACTTCTTGAATTTTCTAACTAGTATTCACATCTCTTCTACAGATTCTGCCTCTTGTGCTGAATCATTATCATCACTGTCTTCTACTTCTCTGACTTGTGATTTCAGAGCCAATCCCTTTTTCTTTTTGTCAGTTTCTTCATTCTTATTCAGTCTGTTCAACTCCAATTTATGCTCTTGTAGTTTTCTAAACAATGTGGCAATGGTCATTGATGAGAGATCTCTAGATTCTGAGATTGCAGTGACTTTAGGCTGCCATTCCCTGCTCAAGCATCTAATTACTTTGTTAATTTGATCCTCATTTGAGATAGCTTTTCCAAGACCAGCAAGTTGGTTGACAATGTGAGTGAATCTATTTTGCATTTCAGTCATAGGTTCTCCTTGCTTCATTCAGAACAGCTCATACTCATGTGTGAGGGTGTTCATTCTTGCTCTTTTGACATCTGTGGTTCCTTCATGTGTTACTTACAATGTATCCTACATCTCCTTTGCTGATTTGCAATTTGAAACCCTGAAAAATTCATCACGGCTTAAACATATGTTATAGTATTCTTAGCACGTGCATTATATTGAACTTTTTTCTTATCATCCTCATTACATTCAGTTTTAGGCTTATTTCTTGAAGCACCATTAGCATCTATAGTAGAGGGGACAAATGGTCCATTTTCTACTGCATCCCATATGTTAACACCTGCTGCCCCAAGAAAGATTACCATTCTTTACTTCCAATAGATATACTCATATCCATTGAAGGCAGGAGGGTGTGCAAGGGAAGCCCCTTCATTCAAACAGTCATTGGAAGCCATACTCTTATAGCTGTTAAGCCAAACTTAAGAGTTTCGCACTTATACCAATTGTTGTTTTGGATTCAAAGACTCAAGAGGGAGGGTGAATTGAGCTTTCAAAAAGCTTTTCAAAAACTTTACTTTTCAAATCAGAGTTACCTCAGGATCTTTTACAAAAACAGTGAAGGACTTTTTATGAAATCTTGAATAGAAGGTGGTGAGGAAAGAAAGATTAATTCATAAAGATAAATCAGTAATAAGATTCAAGTTCATAGCTCACAGCTATCAATTAAACAGTAATTGAATCAAACAGGAAGAAGTTCAGTTCAGGGTCGTACAGGTATTAGATACAGGCCTTAATTAGTCAAGAACTGAAGTTACAATATATCAGTTTCAGTGATCAAGAACAGTCTTAATCAACTTAGTTTTGAACAATTAATAACTCAAGATTGATTGCAGTAATACTCTGGTTATATTTCATATTAAACAGATCAAGAACTGATATCAATTGAAAACTTAGAACATCAAGATCACAGTTATATGCGCAAGACAGAAATTAAAGAGTTTGAGTTTAGAGATACCACACAATCAGTTTTATACTGGTTCAGCCACCACCACTGTGACTTACATCCAGTCCCCACTCCACCTGTGGGTATTCACACACTAACACAACAAGCTTTAGCCAGGTAGCTTGAAAAACCTTTACACCACAGAGCACTCCTTCACCTCGAGATACCACACTCTTATGAAGAGCCTCAATGTTCTTCCTTAGGGATACCTCACTCTAATCACACAGAGAGACTCCCTCTCTCTTTACAATCGAAAAATATAGAAACATTGATTCCTAACTCTCAGAAGTCATATACAATTTGAAGTTCTTATGAGAATTGAAACACTTTTTTTCACAATGAAGCTCAAGCAAGAAGATGAATGATTTTCACAATTGATCTCTCAAATTGATTTTGTAAAATTTTTGATATCTTAAAAGTGTTCCTTTGATCCCTCTATATATAGGAAACAAGTTATAGTCGTTGGGATCAATTAAAACAGATTTGGGTCTGATAACAGAATCTGTTTTCTTGATTCTGATTCTTGAACAGGGGTTGAGTACATGGCTGTATTAACCAATTTCATACTGATAGTTCTGATAGTTTATCAAAATCTTGAACTTGGTTAATCCATCAGTACATCCCTTTAGTACATCTATGTATTAATGAACATCAGATTTTCCTGAAACATGAATACACGCGTACATAGAATATGTATAGGGCTGTATTCAGTTAACCATTTATAACTGATCTGATTTCATATTGTACATAGGTGTTACTGAATCAAGAACCTTAAATTCATTTATCAGTTACAGTAGTATACATACATCCAATGATTACATGGCTGTACCTGACAATTAATTTTCTTATTTCCAAAAATCATTTTCATTAAAAAAAACTTATTCCTTTTAATGCAGGTTATGAAAAATTGATTTTCTTCAAGCATCTTTTTAGTTGAGCTATCTTATGACTAAGAGATTTCTTTCTCTTACAAATCATATAAGACTTAAATCTAAAATTCTCCTTTAAGCTTGGTCTTGATGATCCTTTGATCTTTGACTTTGCTCTTTTGATTTCTACATGCAGCTCCTTGATTCCTTCAAGTTCTTCCTTGAATATTTTCCTTGAATTTGCTTAATGAACTTGTTGATCACTGATTGATACCTGTCTTTGCAATTTGACACTAAAACACTTGCACACACATTAAATTGTATTTGTCATATATCAAAATCTCTAAGTCATTGAGGTATTGACTACACTGAAACCTTCCACCAGTAGCTAGGATAGAAGCTATTTGCATACTTATGTCATATGCTGCACAACATCAAATCACTTTATTTTAAATGGATGTATAAGTGCATTTCTTAATGGAATAATTGAAGAAGAAGTATATGTTAAACAACCACTTGGTTTTGAAGACAATGATAAACTAGATCATGTCTATAAGCTTAAAAAGGCTCTATATGGATTAAAACAAGCACCTAGAGTTTGGTATGATAGACTAAGTTCTTTTCTCATTAAAAATGAATTTATTAGAGGAAAAGTTGATACAACTTGTAACGCCCTTCATTACATTGGTAACCCAAATAAATTCAATAATTTTTTTAAAACATGTAATTAAAAAAATACCAATGATAAGATTTTTCTCAATTTTATAAGTCAAAAAATGACTCATATTAAATAAAAATCGTAATTGTATATCAAAGTATTAAAAATAATAATAATTCTATACATCTGAATAAAAACCAAAAGCCTCAAAACCGGGCCTCTAACTACAATCCAAGAAAAATTATCTGAGACTAATAAACGTTGTCTTCATGGCACTCTTAAACCAAGCCATAATACTAACCAACTAATCTAAAAGCAAGAAGATAAAGCTTAAAGTCTCTGTGTCCTCAATGACAATGTCCTCGGGCTCTAAAAATAACACTTTTAATGAGAGTTATAATCCCAGTGAACAATAATACAGTTTTAAAATATTTTCGAAAATAGTATTGTTCTCAGCCGACGCGGTAACCGGAAAAATTGTCCATGGTATCAACTTATTTTCCAAAATAATATATATATATATATATATATAATACTTTTAATAACAACTATAATCTCATCAACTCAAAAGCATATAGCATAACAACAACTCATATCATTGCATTATATTCCACATACCAAGTAAATTCTAAATTAATCCAAGTAGCTTGGAGATCTCAATCTTAAATTGGTCTCTTGCCGGTATGCCATAAATCTCACACCACACGACAATGGCGTCCCATTGCCCGCCCGTACTCATGAGGAGTGTTTCGATGTCACCCTCCAGTCGGGGACGTTTCCATTTCGAAACCTCCCATGTACACATGGCGGTATTTCTCCTTTTTTGACACCCTAATGTGTGGCGGTGTTACTTTCTATACCCCATTACGGCGGTATTACTCTTCGATACTACTATCATAGTGGTATTGCGGCAAACATCGTACATCATGATATAATTCACATATGTCATGTCTCACGCATGTAACAAAATATTTTTCACAAATTAAATGTATAAATATCCACCAATAACAAACAATCATGAATATCGCAACATATCATACATGAATAAACGCATTACAATATCAATTAATCAGTTTATTCCCTTTAAAAGAAAACCCCAATTTCAGAAATTAGGTTGGTGACAACATCCGTCAAATCAATTAAAAACTCCCAAGACAATAGGGTAATCCCTTGTCAACACAAACAAACATATATACCATGAAAATGGTTCGTAAAAGGTATTGTTACTCACTTATCGAAGACCTTCAAAAAGCTCTAAAAAAAATCTATGACAAAAGTCCCTGCGTCGCTAAAAAAAACTTTATTCTTTTTTATAGTATTTTATGATATATGAGTCTCTTATTCAGCATCACGTACTGGACTGGACGCTCCCTCCTTCTATTTTTCCACCAGCGCCACTGTCCACAGCCACCTGGCCACCATGAGATCACCTTCCATATATCTTGTCTTATTTTTCTTGCTGCACTGCTAGGTTCGATTATTATTTTTTTAGATTGCAGATGCTTAATGTTAGGAAATGCATCCTGATCTGTAGATCTGTTCCCCGTCATGACAATTTGCACTTGTGCCCTCCATGGTTTCCAACCTCGTCACCGTCGCAAGCTTCGTCGGTACAAGCAACGACTGCCACGGGACGGAGGTGCGATGACCCAGA
The DNA here is from genome assembly GCA_030762895.1 of Sophora flavescens. Taxonomy (NCBI): domain Eukaryota; kingdom Viridiplantae; phylum Streptophyta; class Magnoliopsida; order Fabales; family Fabaceae; genus Sophora; species Sophora flavescens. The sequence continues at coordinate 107,990,177 of CM061066.1, read as the reverse complement.
ACTCAGAAGAAGATAGGCACTTCAAAGCAACAACAAGGAAATTAAGGAGAAAAGAAAAGAAAAATTAAGGGAGAGTTGTGTGGGGGAAGAAAAAAAAGATATAATAGAGGATAAAGGCATAAAGCTGAAATCCTGGGGGAAAGCTACGTGGGTGGGTGGAGGGGGAAGCCGAGTGGGCAAAGGAAAGTAAGATAAAAAAAATAAAAAATAAAGATAATGGCATGAAGTTATTTTTACTGTTTTAGTGAGATATCCACGTGTCAATGTATTATAGGAGAATAGTACCTACAATACTTAAGCTACTGTACCTAAGTTTTTTCCACACACACACAAAAACACAATCACTACCTGCACGGGAGGGTTAGTGTTTGTTCAAATTTTTTTTTAATTCTTTGAAGTCATTACTATCTTAATGAGCTCTTATGTTTTTATCATTTTTTTTTATATTTTAAATTTCAATCTTGCATTATTTTAATTACTAGACAATTCCAATAAATTCTTATATTACAAATATTTTACACTAAAATTCATACTAACTTATTCTTTTTATTAAAAAGACTGTTTTGAAATTTTAGGATATTACATTTCTCCCATCCTTAAAGAATTTCGTCCCCGAAATTAATCCCATACTCACACATATTTTTATCAAAGTAGAGATAAAAATCCAATACAATGAAATAAACTGAAAAGCCTCAAAACCAGACGTCTACTACAATCCGAGAAAATAATAATAATAACGACGTCTACATGGTCCCCATAATCTATCTCACAATACTAACCAAACTAAAAGCTAAAAGATATATTCCTCAAGTCTTTGCATCCACAACGATGATGTCCTCGAGCTCTGAAAAAAACTCTTTTTAATAAGATATAAAATCCAGTGAACAACAATACAATTACAAAATGTTTCAAAAATAGTTTTGTTCTCAGCCGACGCGGTAACCGGAAAAACTGTCCATTGTATTTGCTAATTTGTGAAAAATAATATATATTAAAATACACTTGATAACAGCAGTAATATCAACAACTCAAAAACATATAACATAAGGACAAATCACTTCAATGCATCACATTCAACATACCAAATAATCTAAAAAATAATCCAAGTGGCTCGGAGACCTCAATCTTAAATCGATCTCTTGCCGGCATGCCATAAATCTCACACATCACATGACAATGGCGTCTCATTGCCCACCCCTACTCATGGGGAGTGTTTCGATGTCACCCTCCTGTCGGGGACATTTCTATTTCGATACCTCCCTTGTGCACATGATAGTATTTCTCCCTTTTCGACACCCCAACGTGTGGCGATGTTACTTCCGATACCCCATTACGGCGGTATTACTTTTCGATACCCCTATCATAGGTGGTATTGCAGCAAACATCATACAACATATTATAATTCACATATTCACATATGTCATTTCTCATGTGTGTAACAAAATATTTTCCACAATTTAAACTATAAATTTCCACCAATAACAAACAATCATGAATATCACAACACATCATACATGAATAAGCACATTACAACATCAATTAAGCAATTTATTCCTCTTTTTAACAAAACCCCCAATTTTATAATTTAGGTTATTTACAACTTGCATCTCCATTAAAATCTCCCAAAATCATAGGTAAACCCTTTTTAGCATAAAAACACATATACCATGGAAAAGATTCGATTCTCACCTCTTGAATACCTCCAAGTAGCTCCAAGCGTTTCCTACGGCGAATCCTAGCATTTGCCAAGAGTTCTCCTCATCTTCCTCTTCCTAGACTCCCTCTTCCACAACTCTTAGTTCTTAATCCTTGATTTTCTTCTCTTCTTAGCCGTTTCTGAGTTTATAGGTGTAATGAGGGTTCAAAACGCACCCTAAGATTGTTGAGATTCTATTTATAGAGCCCCCAATATCCCAAAACGTGTAAAAACACGCCAGGCCCACTTACCCTGCATACAACTCTGTATTTCGCATATATATTGAGTTGTAGATATCCATAAATTATGAATTGTTTATCGTTGGAAAGATAAACAAAATATCTACAACTTTTATGAAAACCATAAAATCTGAAATGGAAGTTTAAATGGTCAAAATTGGGATAGAAGTTAGAAAAACTGTTATGGAGAAGGAACCCGAACAGTGTGTACGAATTTGGTCATAACTTGAGCTAAAAAAATTCAATTCGGATGAATTTGGTGTCTATGGAAAGCTAAGAGACATATTTACATTTATTATGAAGACATCGAGTCTAAAAAGTTCATTTTGGATATGAAATATCCATATGAAGTTTGGTATAGGGTCATATGAGGTCTCTTGTGTGAAATTGGGCCTAAAACACTCGAAACTGTCTATTTAAATTCTTTTAAATCACATATGAGATTTTAACCACCTTTAAACTTGAATTATAATCATTACAATAATTCAATTTCTATTAAATTACCTAGTAGCTAATTTTTGGGATGTTACATTTCTCCCATCCTTCAAGAAATTTCGTCCTCGAAATTTGTAACTATATTTAACTAAACATCACTAGTGCAGAAAAGGGATTCCACATCGGAGTTTACACATCGGTTTCTTGTAAACCGATGTGTAAAACGAGGCGGTGGCATTTTTGAAATTAAAATCAAATTATTACACATCGGTTTATAGATTAACCGATGTGTAAAACATTTCCACATCGGTTATTTCTAACCGATGTTTAAAATTAAAATAAAAAAATTTAAAGTCAGAATTTTTAACATTTAACATCGGTTCTTTAAGAACAGATGTGTAAAATAGTGATTAACCACATCGGTTTTTATCTAACCGATGTATAAAATCATAAAAAAAAATTAGAATTTAAAATTTTACTTTTTCACATCGGTTTTAATAACCGATGTATAAAATTATAAATAAAAAAAAAAATAGAATTTAAAAGTTTACTTTTTACACATCGGTTTTATCTTAACCGATGTGTATAATATGGTTAACCACATCTGTTTTCAGCATAACCGATGTGTAATATTCCTAATTTTTATCATTCCCTCCTTCTGTTCCGCGCCCTATCCCATTCTTCAGTTTATGAACCCTAAAACAGAAAACACTCCCTCCCTCTGCTAACGTGCGGCCTCCCAGCTCGAAGTTCATCTCCTCCCTCATCTCCTCCTCGAAGTTCATCTCCTCTGCTAACACGCGGCCTCCCAGCTCGCCGGCCTTTCTCCGCTTCTGCCTCCGCTTCTGCTTCTGCTTCTCCCTCCGCGTGAAAGGTATTTTTGTTTACTTTTTTTCTTTGGCTGAAATCCTATTGTTTAATATTAGCATTACTCATAAAACCGGTTACTCATCCCTTGTCTCCAACCCTACCGCTGCCTCCGCTAATACTCCCATTCTTTCTCTGCTAACGCGCGACTCTCTCCTCGAAGTTCATCTTGCATGCCTGTGCTCACTGTCCCTCCCAGAAAACCCCATTCCTCACCTCCATTGCCACGAAAACAGGTCACACACACTCACTCGCCCCATTAGCGTGCAAGAGAGGGAGACCATTTAAGAGGTAACTAACATCCATCTTCCTTTATTGCTGTTGTTTGTTTGCACTGTTGTTGACAACTTAGTAATATTCAGCTTTAATCGATTCAATGGATTTAGTTGTATTTAAACTCCTGGAGATGAAATGTTCGATGAAAATCCTGAGTGGTTAAAGTGTTATCTTCCATGCACTGCTCTCTGATTTCTCTTCTGGTTTTTAGTAGCTTTATGGGTTCTGTTATTGCTGATGATTGATGGAATTCTAGAATTGGGTTGCTTGTCATATGTTTACTTAAATGTGTGTGAGAATGTTATGTCAAATTGATCACATCATTTGCAGCAGTACTCATTGGTATGTGAACTCCTGATATTTGAATTTCTAATTGCAATAAGACATTCTGGTTCAAGTATTCACATTCTGTAATCTGAAAAGTAATGTTCAGGTGTGTAATCTTTGTTGGTGTGGTGTCTGATTTATGCATACGTTACTAGCAAAAAGCTTATTCTATTTAAAAGTGGCTTAGTGTAGTATAGATAAAACATGTTAAATGCTTGTAAAAATGATGATTTCACTTGCTTCTTTCCAATTTGCAACCTTTTGTTAAAGCAAAGAGATTGGTCACGATGTGTCAAATATGAACCAGCATGCATGTGCCACTTTGATTAGATGCTTATAGGTTTTTAGTGTTATGAAGTGATAATAAAAAATGGGTTTTACTTAACTCAACAAAAACAGAGAAGTGAGGCTTACTTTGTATTGTTTATATTGCAATGACATTGGTTCTCCTGCACTTTTAATTGTTTCCTCCTTTATACTGAGAACAAAAGTTAAATTAAGCCATTAAGGGATGTTAACATTGTGAGTTAGTAGAATTGTTGGCTGCAAATTTGTTTTCTCTAGAATGCATTTTTTTGGGCCATTTGTTAACAAAGTGTTTATCCCTATGAGCCTTAGTCATACGGTGGTGGGAATTAAAATATGTGTTTTCATAGTCTTCTATTGTTAAAGATGCTTAATTACCTCACTGCTGCCTCTGCTGTTAAAGACGTGTTCCCTTCTTCTTCTTCATCTTCTTCGTCTTGAAGCATTTTCTGTTCTTCATATTATTGCTAAATAGCCAGCTGCATTTTCTGTTTTAGAAATGGAAAAGTCAGTTCATGAAATATGACTTTTTGTATAGGTACACTGAGTCCGAGCAGAATATTAAGCAGAATATTCATTAATTATTCATTACGGTTTCCGGCTGAGTGTTCTTCCCACACCCGGTAAGCTTTCTCCTCTCCATTTTTCTCGTTTAGTTTTTGTTTGCATTGTACTTGGGGATTGGAGTGTTTTATTATTTTTCTTAATGTTAATTATTTAGTAAAGCCTTAGTTTCCCGTTTGAGATGCAATACTAATGAGCGTACGTGTATGTGCTTAATGTACATCTCATTGTGTTGGATCTTGAATTGTCCAAAGTTGGACAGTTTGGGAAAAAACTTTTTCTTAATTCAATTAAAATAGTTATTCATTGATTCTAATGTTATATACTTGATGAAAGTTCGGATTGATAAATTTCCTTTCGTTCTCCGGGTGCATACTTTATCGTGGTGGATGTCATCGCGTTCAAGTAGTGTACGTCGGAGACCGCAGGGAAATGCTGCCGAAATTTTGTCGAATATGAGCATGAGAGTTAAGGACTAACTGTTAACCGAATGTTGAAAAAGTTTCTTCTCGAATGGGATAGGGCCATACCCTGTCATAAGAAGTGGTTGATGAATATGTTGGACTAAGTACGAAGGTATTGGTTTAGTCATGGATCGCGGTTGGATGAATGCTAGACGGACAAGTGATGAGTATGAGAATGGAGTGGAAGATTTTCTACAGTTTACAAAAACAAATGCTCCTGATAGTGGTAACGGAAGGTTTTATTGTCCTTGTGTTAACTGTTTGAATGAGAGACGACTAGAAGATGAGGAGATACGTGATCATCTTATTTGTGAGGGGATTTGCAAGAGTTATACAACATGGATATGTCATGGTGAATCGTTAGACAGGCCGAGGGTGTTGGATAGAGAGGAAGTTGATGACGTGGAAATGGACGATGGACTAGAGGACATGATCCGTGATGTTGGGCAAGAGTCTTTTCGGCACGCACATGTGTATGATACTTTGTGCAGTGATGCGCAAGTGGCTTTGTATCCGGGGTGCACTAATTTCACACGGTTGTCAGCGGTGTTAAGATTGTTCAATGTGAAGGCGAGAAATGGGTGGAGCGATAAAAGCTTTACTGAATTGCTTGAGTTGTTGAAAGAAATGCTTCCAGAAGGCAACACATTGCCATCTCGAAACTATGAGGCGAAGAAGATATTGTGTCCGATGGGTATGGAGTATAAGAAAATACACGCTTGCCCCAATTATTGCATATTGTACAGGAAAGAGTTTGAAGAGATGCACGAGTGCCCCAGGTGTGGGGTATCACGCTACAAAGTGAAGGATGGTGATTCTAGTTGTGATGTGGTCACCAAAGGTCCTCCTGCGAAGGTGTTATGGTATCTTCCTGTGATTCCGCGGTTCAAGCGATTGTTTGCTAATGTAAATGACGCATAGAACATTAGATGGCATGCAGATGAGAGGAAGTGTGATGGACAGCTTCGCCATCCGGCCGATTCTTTGCAATGGAAGAGAATTGATAGTTTGTTTCCGGATTTCGGCAATGAGCCCAGAAACCTCAGGCTTGGACTTGCTACCGATGGAATGAATCCATATGGAAACTTAAGTACTATTCATAGTTCATGACATGTTCTCCTTGTAATTTACAACCTGTCTCCTTGGTTGTGCATGAAGCGCAAATACATTATGTTAAGTATGATGATTTCGGGTCCTAAACAACCAGGAAATGATATTGATGTTTATCTGAGTCCCTTGATTGAAGACTTGAGAATGTTGTGGGATGAAGGCGTTGATGTGATCGACGAGTATTGCTGCGAGACATTCAGATTGCGTGCCATGTTATTTTGCACCATCAATGACTTTCCAGCATACGGGAACCTGTGTGGGTATAGTGTTAAGGGGCATAAAGCATGTCCAATATGTGAAGAAGGAACATGTTACCATCAACTGCAACATGGAAGGAAGACGTTTTACCTTGGGCATCAGATATTTCTCCGACGTAATCATCCTTATCGTAGATTGAGAAAAGCTTTCAATGGACTTCCGGAGAATGAAATTGCTCCGGTGGCCTTGACTGGAGAGCAAGTTTATGAAATGATGAACAACACTAATGTTATCTATGGGAAGACCCAGAAGAAGGCTACCGAGAAGAAAATATGGAAGAAGAGGTCGATCTTCTTTGATCTTCCATACTGGTGCAAGCTTGATGTAAGACATTGTATTTATGTGATGCATGTAGAGAAAAATGTGTGTGACAGTTTAATCGGAACGCTTCTCAACATTCAAGGCAAGACAAAGGATGGTGTGAATGCTCGTCTGGATCTAGTTGCAATGGGTATACGAGAGCAGTTAGCTCCACTTAAAGTGGGGGATAAGAAGACTTATTTGCCCCCAGTATGTCATACTTTATCAAAAAAAGAGAAAAGAAGTTTCTGTGGAATGTCTACGGGAGTCAAAGTGCCACAGGGTTACTCTTCAAATATCAGAAGACTTGTCTCAATGAAAGATCTCAAATTAGTTGGCTTAAAGTCTCATGATTGTCATGTCTTGATGCAACAACTACTACCGGTGGCCATTCGTGACATATTGCCTAAAAAAGTCAGACATGCCATTACTAGGTTATGCTTATTCTTCAATGCTATATGTAGCAAGGTCATTGACACTAAAAATTTGGATGAGTTGGAAAATGAGGCAGCCATTGTCTTGTGCCAATTGGAGATGTATTTTCCACCTTCATTTTTTGACATCATGGTTCATTTGATTGTTCATCTAGTGAGGGATATTAGATTGTGCGGTCCCGTTTATTTAAGGTGGATGTACCCGGTTGAGCGATACATGAAGATCTTGAAAGGATATATGAAAAATCCACACCGTCCCGAAGCATCTATTGTTGAAAGGTATGTTGCAGAAGAAGCTATTGAGTTTTGTACAGACTACATGTCAGAAGCGGAACCTGTAGGGCTTCCGAAGTCTCGTCACGAAGGAAGATATGATGGTAAGGGTACACGAGGTATCACTGTTAAGAGCATGGATCGGGAGGAAGTGCTTCAAGCACATTTGTATATATTGAATAACACTGATGAGGTTGAACCATACTTTTGTGAGCATAAAAGCATCATCAATGAAACTTACCCTAGAATGAATGAAAAATGGTGTTTGAACAATCATAACAAGACTTTCTTGAACTGGTTTAAAGAAAAAATTGCAAAGGATGATATTGCTTCTGCTACATTAAAATGGCTAGCACAAGGGCCTAACTTTTTTTGATGTCATATGCTGGAGTGGGTACGATATCAATAAGTTTTCCTTCTATACAAAGTCCCAGGATGACAAAAGTACTATGCAAAACAGTGGGGTTATGGTCATCGCTGAGTCCATGCATTTCTCTAGTTCGAAAGATAAAAACCCTGTTATGGCATCAGTTTCATACTTTGGAATCATTGAAGAGATATGGGAGGTTGATTACATGAGGTTTAGAGTACCTGTTTTTAAATGTCAGTGGGTCGACAGTAACAATGGTGTGCAAACCGATGAGTTAGGATTCAAATTGGTGGACCTTAATAAGGTAGGTAATAAAGAGGAACCTTTCATCATGCATCCCAAGCAAAACAAGTGTTTTATATCCGTGATCCTTCTAACAAAAGGTGGTCAGTGGTTCTCCAGGGAAAAAACATGTATAATGGTAGTGAGGGAAATCATGATTCAACTCTTGATATTTCTGATACTCCTTCTTTCTCAACACGAGTGCCTAATTTCAATGAGGAAAATGAAGTGGATGATGTACATGCTACTCGTAATGATCACCAAGAAGGGTTATGGGAGAACTTTACTAATTGACCACATAGTAAGTTTAGTTTGATATTACCATCAAGTTTGGCATATTATATGTTTACGTTGATATTTACACTAGTGCAATAAGTGCTTTTTACGTTAGTTAAAATTGATTTTTTACGTCAGAATACTGACTGACGTAAATACAGCTGACGTTAATAGTTAATATTTTAACGTCAGTTTAGAACTGACGTTAAATATAACACTATTAACGTCAGTTACTTAACAAAACCGACGTTAATTAACATCGGTTTTTTAAACAACTGACGTTAAACTAAAACTATTAACGTCAGTTCTTTAATACAACGGACGTTGATTTTGTTAAAACTAACGTCAGTTGTTATAAAGAACTGACGTTAAAGTTTTAATTTTAACGTCAGTTTTAATAAACAACTGACGTTAATAGTGTACAGAATTGCAAAGGAAAATTGAACAATGGGGGGACTTAAAACCAAAACCCATGTATATATATAAATAAATTTTAGTTCCAATATCTAAAAAACAAAACTATCTAAGGATATATATATACATGTTATTAATTAGTTTCTAAAGTCTAACAAAAAAACTATTTATCTAAGTAGTGCGGAGGTATGTTGGCAATTCCTTTTTCAGCCGCATACTTGAAGAAGAATTCAGCGAAGCGCATCCTCAAGTCTCTTAACTCATCTTCTTCAATAGGCTATTGGTCGATAAATGCCTAGACACGTTCAAATAATAACAATAACATCAATGCAAGTTATCTTCAAAACTATAATATATAATTTAACAAGTTGTTTAAATATTACCTTCTTCCATCCATCCGTAATAGATGCGGAGACTATGTTCAGCATATGAAGCATCACATAATAGCCGCACGACCAACTGTCAGTTTGAAATCGAGACTACCAACAAAATTAATTTCAACGTCAGTTGAATATACACATAAATTAGTAATTATAATATTAATTATTTGATAAATAAACTACCAAACCTTGAGGATGTTCCTTAAAGGATTTGCTTTAGCCTTAGAAGTCCTACTTCTCCCGTTGGCGCAACTTATGCTACTCGCCTTCAGTGCGCTATCATAAACAAATAATCATGTCGATCAATTAACAAACTCATATATCATGTGTGTAATAAACTAAAAACAACTGATATTAAAACTTAAATTAAATTTAAGATTAGTTACTTACATATTTACAGCTTCCACCACCTTCGATGGTGGATCATGGTGGAGAGAGCAGAAGAATATGACAGTATGACTAGACGGGTGAAGTACGAACAACTGCCAATGGCGATCCATACAGTAGGGAGCCAGATATAATTCTTTCGGATTGTCTCCCAACAAGTTCCCTAAGTATTTACTCAATGCATCGCTAGCAAAGAACTCGGGCAGAAGGATTGACGGATCTAAGAAACCGTAAACTGATGCAACGCCCTTATCAAGCTGAAGACGATGGAGATACCTAAGATATGAAAAGGTGTGGATGTTAATTACATAATATATATATTGAAATTAAAATAAATTATTAAATGGAAAAATACCAAAAATAAATAAGTTATAAAATTAAAATTAACTTACGTGCACCGGAGACCGATGACATTGTTGTTCATCCGGATGTTATTTCGCAGCGTTCCGAGATCGTCACCAACGAAGGAAAATATCCTCTGTTGATCTGGGCGTGCCACCCATCCATCGTGATCCAATGGACATTCAAAAATCTCAAACGCATAATCCTCACCAAGTGAGAACAAACGAGTGATAGGTGACGGCGACAAGCGACGTCGACTTGGCATTCAGTTTAGGAAAAATAAAATATATAAGTTTTTGATAATTAAAAAAAACACAAGTAATTATTTGACTAATTTGGACATTAATAATGAATAAATAACTTTGCTAACATTTCGAGCTCACGTCGTTTGGAGTCCAACTCAAGCTCACGCCTTTTCATTTCCAACTCATGCTCATGGCGCTGGACTTCCAACTCCCGCTCCCTAGCTGCCAACTCATCGTCCTCCACATGTGCCATACTAAAACTCTCTTTTGTGCTCACATGTGAAGCATTGGCAAGCCTTGCGGTGTCCTGGGATGTACCGACGGAGGAAAGCTCTCTGGCAAGCGCCTGCTTGAATTCTGGGTTGGCTATTAAGCCTTGCATCAGATGTGTTGTAATATCTGGGTTGGACATGAGGTGCTGAGTAATGTCAGCCAAAATTGATGCTTCATTGACCACTCGCTTTCGTGAAGCAGACTTGCCATAATATTGTTTGATGGTCACGTTCCCAGGAACACCGAGAACCCGACCAGGATGGTCTTTCTTGCCTAGAGCAGTCATCAAGACGTCCTGCCGTCCAGAAGGGACGAATGCGCCCTGGGAGGATTTTGATTTAAGATCCATCTACAATGAAAAAAATGAAAAAACGTGCAAGTGAAAAGTGTTGCAAATATCTATACAAATATCAATTGAAATCAAGTTAATTATTTACTTACAATCTTATCTGCCACTTCGCGAGTGGCATCAACTTTAAAAGATCCCGCCTTTGTCATGCGGCCGGCTAACCAGACATCCTCGCGGTCGATGTCCGACGGAGGACTTGATGGTGTGCCCTCAGGCACCTTTCCTCTTTCAATCCTAGCAGAGTGCTCTTCCTGCTTCGCCCTCAGCCTATCCGCCATCATCTGCTGGATCCGAGTATGGTACCCACCCTGAGACATGGTGTGGCGGTGGACGTTCTTCGCCTGATTCTACCGACCCTTATTTGCCTTAGCCTATTCAAACAAAAACACATAATTAAATACAGTTAAATGATCTATAATAAGCATACAAAATTAACTTAATCAACCAACCTGAAATTCTTCATCCTGTCGACTCCTGGCAAACATATCCCAAGTATCCTGATCAATCCAGGGATAATCCGAGAACATTTTATCAAGCCGCTTCTTCCCAGATACATAGTACCTGGTAAGATCATGCTTGAACCCATTCCAACGCTTTGATGCCATTTTCATACATTTATGACGATGATCCTCGTCATTTGGCACAGTCCAAGCTACCTACACATTAGATACATATATAACAACTGGATGGATTATAACTCGGATAATTATCTAATAATGTAAATCAAACGAATGTAAAGGTAAAATACCGTGATAGCCTCCCCAAATCGATCCTTAACGCTTACGTGGAACGTCATTCCGATGGTTGTAGTTGATGCTTACGTCTGGCTTCGCTTGTAGAAACACCCACTTATTAAATTCTTTAGCACGGGGTCCCTGGGCATTTAGATTAGCATCGAAGGACACCTCAAGCTTCGTCGCTCCGCTTTGTCCTTCTCTAGTTTCTTCAACGAGGTGGCTCCTCTACCCCGTTTCCTATGAGCCTGTGATGTCTGTATGGACAAAAAAAATGATAAAATAGAGGGTTGTAACATTATAAACTTACATTAACAAGAAGGACTAAAGATAGTATATAACATGTAAACTTACACTAGAATCAGGCGTAGGCGTGATCGGGTCCTGCGAAACTCCCACAGTGTCCTCCCGTGCATGTGGGCTATCCGACTGATCCATATGTATGCCTATTCAGAAACAATATATATGTATTAACATAGGTTATAACTCAAAATAAATACAGAAGTATAAATAAAAATAACTAGATAGGTCCTGTAGATATACAAAACATCTATATATCCAATATAAGGACAATATGGGAGATTGAAAACTATAGTTTTTGAAGGTTGCCAAGCATTGGTCACGGCCTGGCCGTGATGTCCATCACGGCCGTAACGTGCCAATCGAACCCGCACCTCATAGGCGTAATCGATCACGGCCTAGCCGTGATGAGCATCACGTCCGTGATGTATCAACCAAAGAGAGCAACATGCACTCAAAACCAAAAATAGAGACATTCCAAACAACTCAAACTCACGGTTTAAAGTTACAACTACTGAGACTACAGTTTCAACATACACTCAAAACCAAAAATAGAGACATTCCAAACAACTCAAACTCACAGTTTCAAGTTTCAACTACTGAGACTACAGTTTCAAACCAGCAGAGCAACATGCATGCACTCAAAACCGTGAATAAAAAAATGTGCCCTAATTAAAGACTCACCATAAATAGGCGCTCGCGTGGTGGTGGTGGGGGGGAGCTCGAGTGGTGGCCAACGTTCGATGTGGTTACTAAAGCAGAGGGACAAGGAGAGTTAGTGCGCGGGAAGGCCAGGGGAAAGAGAGATGTCAAGTTATTGCAAAGAATGAGCGGGAAAGACAGAGTTAGGGGTTAAGAGTGTACCTCACGGTGGTGGCGAAGAAGCCCTCGCGGTGGTTGCGGTGGAGATGAGCTCGCGATTAGGGCAGAGTGAGAGCGAGAGTGAGGGTTGAGCGTGATGAAAAGAGAAAAGACGTACAGAGAAGTGGAGAAGGCGCGCGGGGGTAAACTAAAATAAAACAACATTTTACGTCAGTTTTTGGTAAAACCTGACGATGAAGATCATATATTTAACGTCAGTTGTCTTAATAAACGAAAGTTAAAAACTCTCACACTTATTACGTCAGTTGTTAGTAATAACTGACGTTAAAGGTCATATATTTAACGTAAGTTGTATTAAGAAACTGATGTTAAAAACACTCACAACTTCTTACGTCAGTTGTATTACACAACGGACGTTAAAGGTTTATTAGTTTCTGCAAAAACATTCATTCCCTTGACTACTGTGCTACTTACCCATTCACCTTTGTACCTAATCCTCTTAATGAGCATTAAGTTTATAGATAAGTTTTCAAGAAAATCAGAATAACTTAGTAACTTCATCCACTGCTCCTATAAATAGCTTCCTTCCATCCTTTTAATTAATTTTCTGCTTCACAATATGGCTCTGCCGTGGAGATTAACTTCATCACTCCTTCTTCCTATTCCTAGACTCAAAGGTCTTTGTCTTAATGGTCAAACAACTTCTGAGTTTGAGTAAATTACATTGCATTTATATTAAGGTTGGGTGAATCACGTAATGTGATTCTCTCACTTTATTTCATCCCCATCATCCCTTTCACTTTGCTTTGGAACCAAGTGATTGTGGATTCAAGATGATGCATCAAGGAACTCCACTGAAGAAGAAAGATGCAAAGATCCATTTCACTTTGCTTTCGCTGCTAGTGACTGAGGATTTACTTTGCATCTTGGAATTCAAGTGAGGGAGGTGATGCATCCATTGGAGTTTCTGATGACAGGACTGAGAAGAAAATGATGTTGATGCAGAAACTTTTTTTATATTTTAGGGCTATGTTGCAGAAATTTTTTATCTTTTAATCATGTAATTTTAACTTATGAATCGCTTCAATGTCATACGATTTGATTATACATATAACTTGTTTTATGTTAAGTGTTTATTTATTTTAATTTGCACAATAATTTGTTTACTAATTCAAGCTAATTAATAAAAATTAAAAATAAACTTGTATAAAAAAAGGTTTAGAAATAAACTGCAGTACTATATGGAGTGATCCGCGTTAAGAGGGACAACAGGGACATGACAACCAATGAAATGAGTTTCATAATTATTTACGTCAGTTATTTATAGAACTGACGCAAATAGTTTACCCACCACCTCATTTTTAACGTCAACTTAATTGATGACTGCCAAGTTCCCGTATATTAATTACATTATTTCCAATATTCATTCTGCACGTTTATAATATATAGGATTATTTACGTCAGCTATTTATTTAACTGAAGTAAAAATCAAACTTTTAACGTCAGTTGTATAAAAAACTGACGTTAACAATTAATATTTTTTACTTGAAAAACACTTTTAACGTCAGTTTTTTTAAAAAACTGACGTTAAAAGTGTATAGATATCTGCAAAAACATACATTCCTTTGACTGTACTGTGCTACTTACCCATGCGCCTTGTAACTCAATCCTCTTAATGAGCATTAAGTTTATCGGTAAGTTTTCAACAAAATCATAATAGCTCAGTAACTTCATCCCCTGCTCCTATAAATAGCTTCCTTCCATCCTTTTAATTTTCTGCTTCACAATATGGCTCTGCCGTGGAGATTAACTTCATCACTCTTTCTTCCTATTCCTAGACTCAAAGGTCTTTGTCTTAATGGTCAAACAACTTCTGAGTTTGAGTAAGTTACATTACGTGGGTGATAAGTCTGAGTAAATTACATTATGTGAGTTGCTCACCTTATCACCTTCCGGAGAATCAGCCGCTGGAGGGCTAATCAGGTGCTCGGGGGTCACAGTTCCAAAACCTCAGCTTTGGCAACAAGTGACCGTCTTGGAAGTCTCTGGAACCACTGCCTTTGCTTGAAACAGATCTAGTGCACCTGTTTTTGCCTCTCTCTTGAGCTCTCTCATGCCCCCCAGTTTTTTGAGGTCTTCGGAGTATAGTTTTCCCTTTGGCATATTTCATAAAACTCTCTGATGGGATGTAGCTTTAATGTTTAGGATTTTAAACCCTTTCAATGTAACTTTTTATAGGATTTTAAACCCTTTCAATGTAACTTTTTATAGGATTTTAAACCCTTTCAATCTTCTATATCAGTCTGTATTACAGTACTTCATGAATGAGATCCGGTTTGGGTTATTGATTCAACTTATAGTTTTCAAAAACAGAAACACAAAACATCAAAGCAATTCATGTGAAACTGAAACTTTGAGGAAGGCAATGCGGAAGGGATCGTATACTAGATAAAAAATATTATTAAAATAACCTTTAACGTCTGTTGATGTAAGGACTGACGTTAAAAGTGAAGTGACTTACTTTTAACGTCAATTCTTTATAGAACTGACGTTAAAAGGTTCACTTTTAACGTCAGTTGTTTATTGAACTGACGTTAAAAGTGAGTCACTTCACTTTTAACGTCAGTCATTAAAACAACTGATGTTAAAATTGAATTAATGAAGTCTGATATTTACAAAACTGCCACCGCCTCCTTTTTAACGTCTAGCTTTTGGTTAACTGACGTAAACCTTTATCGTCTAATGTATATTTTCCACCAGTGTTATAAGTTATGTTTATGTACGTTGATCGATATTTATAAGTTATGTTTGATATTTATCCTGACATACTAACAAGTTTTTTTTTGTGTTTAAACAGGTATACATGGCTGATCGTGAGGATATCCCTCCTTCATACAAAGCGGTCGAGACCCCGTCTCTTGGTAGAAAGGGTAGACGTGCCACACGAATGAGGAATTTGACTGCCAACCATGGTTCAAATCAAAGGATAAGAGTAGACTTTGATAATAACCTCAATCCTATTGGGCCAATGGCGAATCGGTTTAACGATTTTGTGGCGACCCTTGCTAGAAACAGCCCAAGATACTCATTGATAGGTGGAGAGATGTATGCCGCGGACGTGAAGGATCGAGATATGGGAGAGTATTCTGGTATCTATACTTCTACGTCCTGTGTTTTTCTGTATCTACTTTATTTTTATCTTAATAATATCATACAAATGAATCGTTGATTCTTTTGGTCTTAATGTAGTTGACCTTTGACATACCGGATACGTGCGTTATGAAGAAGCGTTTGCTAAAGTATCTTGGGAGAGCGTTGGAGGGCTTTTAAGGCCGACCTGGGCGATACTATGTATTCAATCCAAAAGTAAAAAGAACCCACTTGAGGTGTATCCGTTTCTTGACAAGGCGACGTGGGATCGCTTTGTTCAAGGCTTGACATGATCCCACTTTCGGGTTAACTTATTTGATTTGTCTCTAAATTTATGTAATTGCATTAATTTCATTTACTTATGTAATTTAATTGTCTTTTATTTATAACGGGAGAAGAGGAAAAAGGGGCAGAAAAACCAAAGCAAGAATGTCTACCCCCATGTCATGTCTCGTGGGGGATATAAAAAGCTTGTTCGGAAAATGGTTGAAGAGGAAAAGAAAGCACGTCGGAAGCGACATCTCAAGGCGGATCCTAATGCTGAAAATCGTCCAGAGGTTGTTGATCCACCTCCACCCCCACGCCATCGTAAATGGAAGAGGGCCCGACAAAGAAAAACGGGACAATATACATCCGAGGAGGCCCGCCAAGTAGCTGAGAAGATTGTAAGTATAGTTTGTTGTAATTGTCATTTTAAGATTGTTACCGAATTGTAATGTGACCTGATATTTTATGTGATAGGATGCCTTCGATGATCAGCTAACCCAAGGAACCTTTGTTCCTAGAGGACGCGATGATATCTTATCTGCTGCCATCGGTAAACCAGACCACCCGGGCCGTGTCATTGGTGTTGGATGGGGAGTCGGCATTCGCCAATACCATGGTTCATCTTCACACCAATGCCACAGGGATGTTGAAGCAGATAGAGCACGACTAAAATAGGAGATTGCAGCTGAGCTTTGACAGGAGATGGCCGAGCAGTTTGTCCAGCAGATGGCAATATTGACTTCTATGTCCCAGCAGATGACAGCCGGTGTCCAACCCTCTGTCCAACCCTCTGTCCATGTGAGCACTAAGGGCTCATGTGATCCTCCTCATCATCCTGAAAATGATGATGATGGTGATGATGATGATGATGATGATGATGACGACCCTGATAGGTGTGAGCTGTATGTTGATGATCATCATCATCGCCGCTTAGTGGCATTGGGTAGGGCACATAATAACTTAGGTAATACCATACACCATCGGTTATTACCGGATGATCAGTTGAGGGTCGTTGTTGAGATTATTCGAGATGTTGATACTCGAGTCCCTGTGCCCACTGAGGAGGTTCAAACAAAGGGGTCGGGCCCCTAGAACTTCATCCTCTGGCCAAGAAGACTGGTCAGCTTTCTTGTTGCATCTGAGGTATTCGGTTAGTTGTGTTTTTCTATATTCATAGTTGAAATAATTTATTATTGTTTAAAGATAATGCTTTATTTTTATTCGTTATAGGATGTTGGAAATGATATTGTGCCTAAAATGTCGGATCTAGGAAGACCAGAGATGTCTGCTCCTACCAAGGTATTCATTTCACCATTTAGTTAATAACGAATTAAATAACTTAATTATCCGTGATTACTAATATATATCTATGTTGTTTAGGGGATCGACAAAGGGGCACCTGGCCATGGTGATGTTTTTAAAGTTACGGCTATACAGGTTGTCACCATGGAGAATGACGCAGCCTTGGTAAGGTTGGAACATGATGCCAGCCCTGGTGATGAACTGTATATCCCAAAGAAGGAACTTATGGAGATGGTACTCAATAAAGAAATGGCTAGTTCTGCACACATATCGTTATGGTGCACGTAAGTACATTTTATTTATAAGTTAAGTACGTAATTAATTTTTAAATACTATGATAATTAACATGTTTTTCCAATATATTAGGTATCTGCATCGTATGTTAGTCGATCAGGGTAACCTCGCCCTTTATGGGTTCATTGACCCCATGTTCATTTAGGGTGATGTTCTCCTAGCATCAGAAGACCCGGTCACTACCATACGTGATATACTTGCCCGAGACGATCATCAATTCTATCTTGCTCCTTATCTCAATAAGTAAGTACCGGTTATTTAAGTATAACTATATATGACTTAGTCACTAACTGTTCTGCAAATACAGCCTGCATTGGCAACTGTTGCTCTTGTACCCAAGAATGAACGTCGTGGTCTTCTTCTGCTCATTGGGAAATAAGCCGGCGAATCAACTGAAGACGATCATCGAAACGTAAGCATTAAAATAATTTATAATCAGTAATGCAGTTGTTTTAATTATCTGAAATCTATTAGATATACTTTAATTAATGTTTTTGTCATGATAGGTCTATTAATGCAACCCACATGTTGCGTGGTGAAAGGCGTACTCGGGCTATCAGATGGATTATTCCTTGCGTAAGATATTTATTAGTTCAAATGCATCAAATGCAGTGGGTACAATAATTGATTTCTATTTTATTTAATTCTTCATATTCTAATTGGGTTTCATTTGTACGTAGTCACGTATACAACGTGGGTCATGGGAATGTGGCTACTATGTGATGCAGTGGATGTTGGAAATTATCTCCTCCAGGATCACTGAAAGATGGCACGAGGTAAATGTTAATTGACACAATTAGAAGTAATAGTATAGATTTGTTATATGTTTTATGTTAGTTTATTACTTAAAAGATATAATCTTTTGTCCAATTAAACTTGCAGATATTCAACAATCCAACTCCATTATCTGATTCCGACATCAACAACATAAAGAGGCGTTGGGCAACTTTCTTTCTTGAAGTGTACCAACCATAGTTTGTATATATGTAGTTAGTTTAAAAACTTATCATGTACTAGCTATTACTTTTGACTGATTATATGTATTTTGATATGAAATCTATAATATATCATGTAGCTTTTTGGTTTCTAATTATTTTTGTTGTCTCTGAATGTAATTGAACGTATATATATATGTATTGTTCGTAATAAATTCAATATATGTTAGTTGTGTTGAGAATATTTACAGTATGTTATTCCGGTATATATTGATCGCATTCATCAAAACAGGGGGAAGGAATGATAGAAATGTAAATAACAGGAAAAAAATGAGACTTTACACATCGGTTTTCATTAAAACCGATGTGGAAAGTGAAATTTCCACATCGGTTTTCAACAAAACCGATGTGAAATTTCACTTTACACATCGGTTTTATATAAAACCGATGTGTAAAGTGAAATTTCCCAATAGGATACCAATTGACAAATTAATTTTCCACATCGGTTAAGAGTTAACCGCTATATAAAATATTCTAAACATCGGTTATAAAACCGATGTGTAAAGTGTCAATAAACGACATCGGTCGTTTCAACATCAGTTTTAAAACCGATGTGTAAAGCCAAAAATAACCGATGTGGAATCCCTTTTCTGCACTAGTGCATGTACATAACAATAATTTAAAAATAACTTAATAAATCTTTAACCTACCATACCTTTAGCACATGTACTTCTATGTTGAAACAAAGAACACAAAACAAGATGAGAGTTGATATATTCAAACATGAGAACCCTCTTCTTTTTTTTTTTGAACGAAAGATAAGAATCATAATTTTCATTAAAAGGGCTTTAAGACCATACTTTATTTAATCACAAATATAACAACATTCAGGTAAGTATCAATCACATAGCACTCATTTATGATTAAAATCCTAGAGTAAAAATTGGAGTGTAGAAATATGGTGCACCTTTGTAATTCGTATATTCAAACATACATCGATAATCATTTATAATAAATCCTCTTAATTCACAACATAATATGGCAATCTTACTTGAAATTAGTTGTAAAAATTTTCCTTTTGATTTCGATCAATACAAAACAAACATTGATAACTGATAAACGTATACATATATATGCATCATCACTTTTTACATAAGGACCTCTATATTTACATGTCATTTACCCAAGTCATAACATAAAATAAAAATAAGCAAAACTATAAGTAGCAGTAGACTGGAACCACGACTCAAAAAGATGGCTCTCAGTAGCCAAAATATACCGACTATCAACATACCACTACTCTCCAAAATGAAAACCCAAAACAAGTCCTACTGCTGGCCGCACCTAAAGAAAGCCATTAGGAAGGCCACCATGGTCCTCCCTGGCCGCATGAGTGTCGGGTGAAGATACATCCGGCTCAACTCCAACCTCTGGAACTACGCCGTATACGCCATCGGTGAGGGGATGATACTCAGGTACCTCCTCCTCGTCCTCAATGTGATCGTCCTCAATCCCATCATCAACATCCGGGACTAGGATGATCGACGCTGGAGGTGACGCTGGTGCTACCACGTGCAGTGGCTAATGTACCAAATCTCCCGCCTCCACCAAGGCTCCCAGTAGTAGCCACATCTGGGGAAGTGGTATCTCGACTGTCTCAAAGCTGTGAGTACGGGTCTGTGGTCTCGTCGCTAAACTACCCGTAGTAGTACATACCGGCCCAGTGTACGCAGCGCTGCGGGCGCCCGGGTTAATCGCCCACACGCTCACATCATCAGCATCGTCAAAGTGAAGGGACCGTATCCCCGAATACAATATCAGACCCATGTGGATTATCTGTACTTCAATATATATATATATATATATATATATATATATATATATATATATATATAAGCATATTAGAAACCCAACTTGAAATAAATAAAGCAAGGGTCAGATACCAATATTGAGATTCATTATGATAACTACATGCACGACACTAAAACAAACATCATATATACATATGGAAACCATTTCTTACCAGTGGGATTCATACCCGATAATCAAACCGTGATTTTTCAAAAAATGCATGGCACTTCAAAATCCACCCTATGAGTCTTGACTTTTATTCTCCGGAGATCCTAACTTCCCTCATTCGAGCAATGATTATGCTGCGATACCCCTTAACACAATTGTCACATGAGATCGGCCTCCAAATTTAGGTCCGGCTCCAACTGTTCAAGGGTACCACGATGGAGCACCTAAAATAATATTGGAATAGTTTCCTATTGAGTACATTCGTGCCGGGTAACCGAATTCCACGACCCGAGGTTGCAAAGCCCCAAGAAGTCGCTGGATTTCCGAAGCCCAAATGTCCCAAAGACCCTAGAATTTATCTTTGGTCCATAACTAACCAATTTACCCAATTCACCCTTTGTAAAATTGAAGCTCGATACACAAGTCATGTCTGCTCAAAATGGCACATCTGCCAGACTATGCATGTAAAACCCGTTGTTATCGTAACTGTTATTTTTCGTTCATTTTTCCTTTGTAGAGGCTTAAAGCTCCCGACTGCAGTTCAAGTATTACAATTCTTTCCACCTCCAAAGTACAATTTCCTCTTAGGATCACTAGCTCGACGTCTCGGCAAACTAAGTCCTTATCCTTTTCTTTATTTTCCCAAAGAGTTTTCGTTTGGTGAAACACACCAAAACAAAAACTCCGAAAACTTATCCAAGTTTGTCGGAAAATTTCCACTGTTCTTAAATTATTTTCCAAAAACCCTTTTTCTGAGGAAATTTATTTTAAAACAAAATGAAAATCATTTTTCCTCAAATTCCTTTATTCTTATTTCTAAAAATCCATAAACCCTTTGAAAATCATTACTGACACATTTATTTTTCTCAGGTAAAAAGATCATCCTTCCTCATACTGCTGTAAGGCAAGCAAAAACCTTTCATTTTAAAAAAATTCATATCATCAACCTTAAAACAATTTTAAAATTCCATTTTCTTAAAATTAATATTTATTTTCATTTTTCCCATCGTTTTTGAAAAAAAATTACGGAAGTGAAATTTTTTCACAGTTACATCCTCGCTGTCACTCGTTAACTTATTCTTTCTTAATATTTTATCCTTAATTTTCAATAAGCACTGACCGATGTCAGGCTTCCAGCCAATAACACAATCAACATATATTTTATACAACACAATTTATCACATGCTTTCATAACAAACAAGAAATTCATACATCATAATTTATAGCATGCTTCCACAAATAAATCATGCATCACAAAATATTACGCAATAATTTAAAACAAACACGACAAACTACCACAAATAATTACAGACACACCAAACAATTTATACACGTAGGTATCAAAGCTCCTCAGGCAAACTCCTCTTACCTTAACGTGTGGATTTTTCTTCCGAAAACAATCTCAAAAATCTCAGTTTCCTTTACAAGACTCAAAACACAATTAACAACACAATCCTTCACAAAACAACACATAAACAAGTTAAACTTTGAAAAAAACCTACTAGTTCCTATGGGTATGGATTCGGCCCAAGCTAGAAAAATAGGCTAGAGGTTTCAAAATTTCACACACTCTTAGTCCATAACCTTAGAGTAGTGTAGAGCTAGGGAAAATTGTCATAAGTTGAAAATGAAGCAAAATCATCTAACCCATTTTATGGGTATGATTCGACCAACACTTAAAAAAATGGCTAGGGGTTTCAAAATTTTACATACTCTTGGATCCATGATCCTAGAGTAGTAGAAATGTATAGAAATTTGTTAGAACTCAAAAATAAGCATTCTATGATTTTCTACAATTTTATGAAGACATACATGAAAGTTGATGAAAAATGGGTTTTGGACATGGTTCAATGGAAGAAATAGAATAAGAAAGCTTATGATCATAGAGGAAGGGTAGTTACCTCTTGAAGATGGAGAAGAGATGAAGAGATTGATCCAATTCGCAAGGAAATCACTTAAGAACTTAGGTTTTTCTTTGGTTTTCTTTAAGTGTTCATATGAATTTGATGAACAAATGAGAGAGTGTGTGTGTGTGTGTGTTGGGGGGGGGGGGGGGGTCGGTTCTTGTCGTGATAAGAAGAGAGAAGAGAGTGAGTCATATGACAGTTTTGAGGTTTCTAATTAGTCTTAGGGTATTTTAGTATTTTACTAACTAAATATCTTAAGATATTTATAAAACTAATCATGACTAGGGTGAGTTATGGGTGGTGACTCACCCTGCTCACCACAACCCTGTGACACTTGTCCCTCCCTGACCCAATGTCCGGTTCAGTCTCCGCAGTTCTGTTTCCGACTCCATTATTCTCCCGATTTTGGTTTTCTGCAAAATATAGTATTTTATTTTAGAGCAAAAATTTTAAAAAGTCCCATATCACTTAAAAAGTGATAAGAAGAATTATTGTTTCGTTATCGGGTCAAAATTAGGTTTTGACTAGTAATCTTTCTGTCAATGAAAACGCACACTATGTTTCGTATGAATTTCCAACCAAAATTTAACCGTAGGCTTTCGCCATGAAGTCGAGTCTAAATATGATTTTGTTTTAACCAAAATCAATTTCTAGGTGTCGGACAAAAATATAAACAGATATTTATTTATTGATAAAGAAAACACTAGAGATCGGTGTGTTACAGGAATAATGGTGTTTCTAGCCTGCCACAAAATAAATATCAATATTTAATCCCAAAGGTAACTCTAGAATATCTACGAGAATTCTTTTTAAATAAATCACTTTTAAATTATAACATCATACATTAGAGTCACAAGACAACATGCTTAATGATATGCGAGATAAAAATCTATATAATAAATTATGAGAAAATGACATTGATATACTATGACACATCAAGTTGTAAAATAAGTTCTTCTCATTCATTATGTTGTGTAAAATTTTTTTCTATGGCATTAAATTTGCAAAATGGTAACCAAAATGCAGCAAAACAACTTTTATGTGTCAAACATTAACATCTCATCATATCATAGCAATGACAATTTTATTAAGGGAGAAAAATGAGTTTTTTTTTTCATATTTCAAGCGGCATAACTGTAATATATTTCTCCTCAAATATCTTTATAGAAAACAAGAAGTTATTTTTTTTAAACTAGTTAACCACACATGGAAGGATCAAGTAAACAATTCATCAAGCTAAGAACTTATATATACATGCAACAATACAACATGATATTCATTTTCACTTTCATATATCAAGAATTAGTTGACCAACTCATAATCAACTCTCCAATCATGCACAATAATTTGAATTAATTATTCATTATTGATAATTATGGTAACGTATATTTTCAAAGGTCAAGACAGGTGCTGAAATCAATCTTTTCTTAAGCTCTCAGAAATTCTCTTTACACTCCTTATCCCACTCAAAAGATTTCTTTCCTAGCCAACTTGGTAAGAGGCAAGGCTAGTCTATATATCCACTTGATGAGCTTTTTATAGTAACATGTCAATCCTAAGAAACTCCTCAAACCGGTTCTTGAACTCACTCAACTTTAAAGGTGCATCATGTAAGGTGCTACAAATACTAGTCTACTCCATAACACTAGATCTATACTTAACTCAACCCCCTATTTAAACTTGCCGCCACAAGTATAGCCGCTACATCACCGTCTGCCTCTATAGTAGCAGTGAATAAGAGTCACTACAAAAAAAAGGTCATTTAGCGACCGAAAATAGTGACCGAATTTGTTGGTTGCTGTTTGCGACCGAAATGGCGATCGATTGTAGGATCTAAATCAAACACTGATTAGAGTTGATACTGCGATCGAAATAGCGATCGAAATAGAGCGTAGCAAAGTTATCGGTCTCTATTTCGGTCGCAAAATAAAGGAAAGTAAAAGCCAAAAATTACTGACTTTTTAACGACCGAAATGGCGACCGAGTTAAATGCAACGGTTAAATTTTATCTATCTAATATCAGTCGCTAAATGGCACGCAAAAAATTAAAATAGTGCGTTTTAGCGACCGATTTAAAATCGGTAGCTAAATTTATGAATTCAAATTTCAAAGTAACCCAGTTAGCGTCCGATTTAGCGACCGAATAATTAGGTTGCTAAAAAAAATCCCTAAATCGTGATTTCCTTCCTCTCTTCCCCCATTTCTCTCTTTTCTTCTCTTCTCCCTCACGCGCAGCTCCGCCCCCTTCCCTGTTCTGGCCGCGCATCGCCACCTCTCAGTGTCTCGTCCTCCTCCGGACACCACTTGGTAAGGTTCTCCTCTTATCCTTCTCATTTTGTGTTTCTCCTTCTCTGTCTCTCATTCTCTCTTCCTCCACCCAGCAACATCGTGCCACCACCGCCACCACCGCCACCACGACCACCACTGTAGCACCTTGACCTCCTTCTTTGGTAAGGTCTCCTCTCCTCTCTCTCTGTGTATCTCGCTCTCTCTCTCTTTCTTGGTTCTCTTTGTCTCAGTTTCTCTCAATGTCTCTCTCAAGTGTTGTCTCTTCCTCCTCTGGCCACCACCACCATCTCAAGGGGTTTTGTTCGCGCAACCACCACCCCCACAGTATCCTCTGATCAGTTCTGTCTCAAGTTAGGGTTTAGGGAAGTTCTGTCAGTATGGGTATTTATGCTGTCAAATTAATCATTGATGTTGTTCTAGTGAAATCCAGAGTAGAGAAATTCTGACAGTAGGGGTATATTGATTTAAATAACTTATTGGATAGATAATATAAGTTATCTTCCTCTTGATTCACTATCTCTAAGACTGTAATGCTTGGAAGTAGGAATACTATAAGTTTCATGGCCATCCCTGCATAAAATAAGCAAATATGAAGCCAAGAATGTAATTAGTAAATTACAGGAACATTGTATTAGACGTAAGGAAGACTATGTTAATATGAGTTTGAAGGCACATTGCAGTCTCTGTTTGCAGGTTTTTTGTTATGATGAGTCACTACACTAGTCACCAATTATGTTTTGCATTTGTTATTAGATTCAATTGCATATATGAACTTCTTGATTAGGCTTGTTTTCTGTTATGCTCAGGGTGCTATATATATGTAGATATCTGATGAATGAATAATAGAGAAGAAAGATGATGAATGAAATTAGTATTTTTCAATAATAGCTTAGCTCTTACATTTTCCTAAGCTTAGCTAGTAGATTGTTAGTGAAGAGCATATTTGAATTGATTTGTTGATTGTTAGTGAAGAGCTGAGCTCAATAGGATTCTGGTTGTGTGCTGGTAGATTAGAAATGATGCATATGGTTGCAATTGAATATGTTGTTTGTTAGTGGAGAGCTGAGCTCAATAGGATACTGGTTGTGTGCTGGTAGATTAAAATTGATGCATGTCGTTGTAAACTTTATATGTTGTTTGTTAGTGGAGAGCAGAGCTCAATAGGATGGATGTGTCAATTCTATGCCTTGATTGCCATTAGTGGAGAGCAGAGCTCAATAGGATGTGATCCTGTCAAAAAGGCGGGATGCTTGTTGTGTGTTGCTAATTTAGAAGTTATGCATGTGTTTGACAATTATGTGTTACTTGTTAGTGGAGAGCGGAGCTCAATAAGATGTTTGCTACTATATTTTATCTAAGTTTGTATTGAAATATGCTTCAATATATATTTGTTGAAGTATGCTGCAATCCTTATAAGTCAATGGTTTTATTTTCTGCTAGAGTTAATTATTAAGCTACGAAAGCCTTAGTTTCCTATTTGAGATTCAATATTAATGAGCATGCGTACCTTCTCAGGGCACACATGCTTATTCAATATTTTGGATGTGCTTGAAGGATTCTTGAAGTTTGAGGTTTTTCTTTAATTCTGCCTTAAGGCCAAGGTCTTAGATAATGAAGAATTAAGTATAGGGTTAGATAAAATGAAGGGTGGGGCACAATTTGCCAGGCACATGACGTGCCGTCATCATTCAAACATTATTCACATTAGAAAGCAGCTCTGTACACAATATTATGAAAGCAACTCTGGTTTTCTACTCATTTGTTTCACTAGGCAATGGAGCTTTCCAGAAATAGTTGTTGATGACCATCCTTACTAGGTTATCTAGGCATTTCTAGTAGGAAAAGTCCTCTCTATGACCATCCTTCAAAACGATGTAAAAGCATCTGCTTTCCTGAAAACTACTATGTTTGCTAACCTGTAAAGTTGCATGTGAAGTTGCATTTCTTTGTTCTATTTTAACATGCTAGTATGCTACATGGATCTTTCCATATTTTCTTATTATCACTTGATGAAGTTTAGACATATGACTTGTTTTCCTTATCGTTTTATCAGAAAATGGATCCGACTAAATGTTTTGAGACGACCATCCATTTAGACCAGGTACAGTATCTCATCAACTTAAGAATAACGATCGGATTCACGTAATGATGGTTAAGGCATAAACTAATCGTTACTAAATTGTTCTTGTGTATTTACAGGATTTGATTTCAATCCCGCGATCATTCTACCGTCGTTGGGGAAGAGGAATACCGCGTGTTGTGACTATTGAAGACAAATGCGGAAATCTATTCAATGGGAATATAGTAATCCATGAGGATCGCCCATATTTTGCAACAGACACAAATGGTATCAGGGAGTTGTATTTGTTGTCCACTGGTGTATTGGCAAAGTTTAAGTATCTTGGGGGTTCTCGCTTCTACATGTTCATCCCTTTGGAAGATTGACGAGTTTTGATATTTTGATTACTACTTATTGACTGTGGTGTGTTTTTATGTTTTAATCGTTAATTAGTACATTATTAAACTTTTTTTTATAAACAATTATTAAACTTGCGTTAATTAATGTATGTGTTTTCTTGATCATATTGACTGTGGTGTTTTGGATCGTTAGTACATCATATTTACGTTTTCTATTTATTCAACAAAAATATTGGTGTATTTTGTTTATATCAGAAATTTAAAATCAATGGGGTAATAGTTGAAAAACAAAATTTGGTCGGTAGAATTAAGTTAGAGGAAAATTTTTATAAAAAAAAATTTCAAAATTTGCGACCGAAATAGCGACCGAATATCAGTTACCAAATTCGGTTAACTGAGTGTGCGACCAACTATACGGCGATCGAAATATATAATTTTGTGACCGAAATATCGGTCGCAAATTTGCGACCGAAATACAAATTTGGTCGCTAAACATTTAGCAACCAGGGTTTCTGCTACCCCCTTAATTCGGTCGCTACACAATATAGCAACCGAATTATCATGTTTAGCAACCGAAATCTTTGGTGGCTAAATAGGTTTTTTTTTAGTATGTATCCTTGAGCTCACTCAACCAAGCACTTAACACAAGAAACAACAAATATAATATGGGTCGAAATCGAAGGATAAAAAAAATATTGGATGTGAAGAGATAAAGATAGTTCTATCAGAGTACTTTATGACAATGAGTCTAGATCACAATAAGTCAATACCAAGACAACCACACAATCTATAAATAGATAACGGGGAAGATCGATGGCATAAGTCATGTCTTGATACAGAAGAAGACAATTTAAACAAAGCAATGGAGTAACAAGATTATCCCCCATATATAGGATACATCACAGGATGTGTCACTCTTGAATCAAACAATATAAAAATCTTTTCTTCTTAACGAGATGAAGAAATCCGGTCTCCTTCGGATCTGAGCTGCCCCAGAATGATGGTGGATCATTCCTTATAAACTCGAATAGGCCCACGTACTGAGGGTCCTAGGTGCCATCGTTCCAACATTCAGTGCACTCCTATTTTTCCCCAATTGACAGCGAGTCTCTGTCTACACTTGCATAGCCTTGGCCAAATGACCCGAAACTGCTACAAGTGCATTGTTTGCCCCAAGCCGATTAGTTACCGCAAATCTGCTCACTACCAATGAAACATTGAGTTGGCCAGGCTCAATATCAAAAGCATAGCATGTAGCATTTACGAAACTAACAAACAACATTCCTATGCACCCAAGTTTTGATTTTAGAAAAAGCCCCACTACCACAGTCCAATTTAGGATTGAACTGCTCTAATACCATAAATGTAATGCCCTTCGTTACATTAGTAACCCAAATAAATTCAATAAAAATTGTTTAAAACATTTAATTAAAAAATACTAATCATAATTTTTTTCTCAATTTTATAAGTCAAAAAATGTCTCATTTTAAATAAAAATAGTAAGAGTATATCAAAGTAATAAAAATAATAATAATTCCATACATCTGAATAAAAACTAAAAGCCTCAAAACCGGGCGTCTAATTACACTCCGAGAAAAATTATCTGAAACAAATAAACATTGCCTGCATGACACTATTAAACCAAACCACAATACTAACCAACTAATCTAAAAGCAAGAAGATAAAGCTTCAAGTCTGTGTCCTCAACGACAATGTCCTCGAGCTCTGAAAATATCACTTTTAATGAGATCTATAATCCCAGTGAACAACACTACAATTATAAAATATTTTCGAAAATAGTATTGTTCTCAACCGACTCGGTAACCGGAAAAACTGTCCATGGTATCAGCTAATTTTCCAAAATAATATGTATACATATATAATACTTTTAATAACAACTATAATCTCATCAACTCAAAAGCATATAGCATAACAACAACTCATCTCAATGCATTACATTCCACATACCAAGTAAATTCTAATTTAATCCAAGTAGATCTGAGACCTCAATCTTAAATTGGTCTCTTGCCGGCATGCCATAATCTTACACATCACACGACAATGGCATCCCATTGCCCATCCCTACTCATTAGGAGTGTTTCGATGTCACCCTTCTGTCGGGGACATTTCCATTTCGATACCTCCCATGTACACATGACGGTATTTCTCCCTTTTCGACACCCCAATGTATGGCGGTGTTACTTTTGATATCCCATAACGGCGGTATTACTCTTCGATACCACTATCATAGTGGTATTGCGGCAAACATCATACATCATGATATAATTCACATATATCATGTCTCATGCATGTAACAAAATATTTTTCACAAATTAAATGTATAAATCTCCTCTAATAACAAACAATCATGAATATAAAAACATATCATACATGAATAAATGTATTACAATATCAATTAATCAGTTTATTCCCTTTTAAACAAAACCCCAATTTTAGAAATTGGGTTGGTGACAACATCCATCAAATCAATTAAAAACTCCCAATAAGACATTAGGGTAATCCCTTGTCAACACAAACAAACATATATACCAAGAAAATGGTTTATAAAAAGTATTGTTACTCACCTCTTGAAGACCTTTAAAAAGCTCTAAAAAATATCTATGACAAAAATTGGTGCTTAGCTAAAAAAGAACTTTATTATTTTTTGCAGTATTTTCTGATATATGAGTCTCCTATTTAGCATCATGTACTGGATTGGACGCTCCCTCCTTCTATTTTTCTTCGCTGTTCGGTGCTCTCACCCTCATGTCTCGTGTGCGCAGCCTTAAGCATATAAAGGCATCACTTTGGTTTTTCGCTTAATATCAAAGGTCTATCAATTCTAAATTCTTAGTGTGGGTTCATGTTTTATTTTTATATCTATATTAAAACACAATCACTACCTGCACATGCAGGTTAGTGTTTGTTTTAATTTTTTAATTTTTTTTTAATTCTTTGAAGTCATTACTATCTTAGTGAGCTCTTACGTTTTTATCATTTTGTTTTTATATTTTCACTTTCAATCTTGCATTATTTTAATTACTAGACAATTCTAATAAATTCTTATATTACAAATCTTTTACACTAAAATTCATACTAATTTATTCTTTTTATTAAAAAGACTATTTTGAAATTTTAGGATATTACACAACTCTCTGTAGAAAAATTTCTAAAATTGATTTCATTATAGTACAGATCTATGTTGATGATATTATATTTGGTGCTACTATTGAAATGTTCTACAAAGAGTCCTCTAAGCTTATGTGGAAAGAATTTGAGATGAGCATGATGGGAGAATTGAAGTTTTTCCTTGGTCTACAAATCAAAAAGATAGATGATGGAATATACATCCATCAACAGAAATATACCAAGGAAATCTTAAAAAAATATAAATTGGATACAGCAAAACCAATGAAAACTCCCATGGAAACAAATACAAAATTAAGTATAGATCGGGAAGGTAAAAAGGTAGATCAAACTGTCTACAGACATATGATTGGTTCTCTTCTATATTTAGCTTCTAGTAGACCTGATATTCAATTCAGTGTTTGCATGTGTGCAAGATTCCAATCTGACCCTAGAGAATCACATCTCAAAGATGTCAAAAGAATATTTAGATATTTACTTGGAACCACTAATCACGGTTTGATGTATTTAAGAACACAAGAGTACAGATTAGTTGGATTTTGTGATGCTGATTATGCTGGAGACAGAGTTGAAAGGAAAAGTACCAATGGAGGATATCACTTCATTGGAGCAAGTTTGGTCTCTTGGACAAGCAAAAGACAGACTACAATTGCACTATCTACTGCAAAAACAAAATATATTTCAGCTGCAAGCTGTTGTTTACAACTTTTATGGGCTTTGAACATAATATATCTATTTGGTGTGATAATTTTTGTGCTATATGTTTATCTAAGAATCTCATACAACATTCTAAGGCTATGCACATAGAAATTAAACATCACTTTATAAGAGATAAAGATAAAAAAAGGTGTTTTTGACATTAAATTTGTCAAAATTGAAAATCAGTGGTCTGATATATTAACAAAGCCTTTAGCCAAAGACATGTTTGTATATTTTAAAGATAATCTGAACATGCATTTCATAAATGAATGATATCGGTTGAAATGCATCTGAACCGAGAAAACATCTAATGACGCGGATTAATGATTGAGACTTTACATTGCAGGTTTTCTAAAAAATATTTGAATTCAAAACGGTTTTGTCTTTATTACTCTCAACTGCTCTCTTTGGAATCTCTCTCTTAAAATAAAAACTCTTATTTATCAGAAACCCTTTACCATTTCAAAAGTATTCTTCTCTCTCTTTCTCGTGCGAAAAACCCTTTCGAAATCCTTCTCTTCGTTCCTCTCAACCAAAATCCATGACACCCAAAGGACCCTCAAAGAACTCGTGCGTGTTGCTGCTCGTCTTGGTATGAGTATTGAAGATATCTCCATGATTGTTCACGGGAGATTTGTCAAGATGAACAAAATCATAAAAGGAGGAATGAATGTGTTGCCTGAACTGGAAGCTTCACAATGGGTAAGGTTCTTTGATTTGCATGAATCAGTGTACCCACTACATCTACAAGAGTTCTGGGAATATTGTAACACCCCCCTTGGGCATTACTTACGTAACACATGTGGAATTTAAATTAAAAGATAATTTGCTGGTGCTTTCGGAAAATAATTTATATAAGTACATAAGTGTCTGAAATTGGGTATAAAAATTTTGTCACGACTCCACACCTAAGCCTTGATCGGCACACAGACTTACTATGATAGCCTGGCAATCCTATTTCATTTAAAGAATATACTTAAATAAAAGCTAGTATTTTTACAAAAATTTCGACAGAGTCTCCTATGTAATTCGGACATCTCAGGTAAAAGAACACCTGCTAAAATAATTACATTTTCATTCCAGAATTCCAGTTACACCAAATACAACCAGGCCGTAATATGCTAAAGGTAGTTATATCAATTAGCTATACATGACCAAAAGGAAAAGTTTAAATTTTCTTTCAGAAGAACGAACTCCGACCCATAAACATTCCATTTTAAAATAAAGACTCTCTGAGTCATACTCATACATACTTATCAAAAATCATCTAAGTCCCAAACCCTAAGCTGGTCATTCTAAAAGTTATTCCTGAGGAAAACTCACGTGATCATTCCACAATCAAGTACCTCATCAAGCAACTAGATATAAGTCTCTTAGTGACTTAGGGAGACTCCTCTGCACCATCGGTACTAAAGTACCCAAGGTACAACAGCGAACCAGAAGAAATCTGAAATATCTGTATGGGTGAGACGCCAATATATGGATTTAACGCAATAACTAAATGCACGACACCACTTAACACATATACATTTATCACACAAGCATTTATAACCTAATAGTTGATCAATGGGTTCAACACCCCAAACATCATCGTTTAAAAATTATGCATGACACTTTATATTCATCATCTAATTTTCGTCCTAATCTCATGAGATATCCCAACAAATAATGAGTTGATCAAGCTCCATAGCCACACTGGCTAACTTGGCACACTGCCACTAGGCACGCAGCCTCTTCCCATCCACATAGGCACACAAGACCAGGCACGCAGCCAAACACATTGCATACTGTCCACACTCAGGGCACCAATAGCAACGAATATGGGGTCTCAAATGTCCTCACTAGGCACATGAGAAAAAACACAGTAAAAATTACCTTTCGCCGCTGGTAATTAATACAACGAACCGCGGGCACGTCTGCCAATGCATGCAAAACACTTTTGTTTTGTTCTTTTCTTTGTGTTCAATCTTTCTTTGCCAAAGCTCAAAATGGCTTACGACTCACATAGTTTTAAAAATCTTTTTCATTACAACACAAGACCTCACAGTCCGAGTGCTCAATTACGACACCTCTCGACCGATGCACCAGTCTTACGTTCGTGGTACTAGAAAACATCTTAAATGTTTCAATACGGTATACCCCACATATACGGTACAGGCCCTCAAAGTCCAAATGACCCCGAGTCCATCACAACACAGAACCTTAGTACCCCGACGTCTCGGTTACTAAGTTCACACACTGTTGAATTTATTTTTGGTTTTCAGAAATTCTTTTCCAAATTGGAAATTCTTCAATAAAATCTTTCAATACTAAAGCTTAGTTTTCACAAAGGTGAGTCACTTGAGGTTTTAACTTACTTAAAATATATACCGCCATTTCAAAATACCTGCCATCTACACTTTTCCAAATTTACCGTCAATTATCACTTTTAAAACTTTTAAGCCAAAACTTAGCTTTTTCCACTTAAACAATTTTCTAAAATCATAATTAACTTATCTTCAACAATTAATTTCATAAAATAACTTTTCATAATATTGCAGACTTTCTTACGTAAAAATTACCAGTACAGAAATATTTTCACGGTTTCGCTCTCATTGTGACTCATAAATTACTTTTACACTAATAAGTCATTAAAATAATGATTTTTCTCAAAACTCATCATTTTTCCAAAATAATATTTTCCACCACTATTATATTCCAACATTTCCCATACAACATTGAATATTATTTACACAGCTTATTAAAGCTTTTATCTGATTAATCGGTTGTGCACTGACCACCGTCAGGCTTCTCAAATAACACTCACAAACAACATTCAACAACAATTATCAGAATTATATCACCAGGAAGATCATGCATCATAGCAATATAATATACAACTGCAGATAATCAAATAATTTACAAGCAGATCAAACACTGATACACAGATAAACAACACAACGTAAACAACATAAACAAATAACCACAACCACATATAAATCATATAAACCACACTAAAAGCAAATAGTTATTGAGAAAAATCCCTCAGGTAAGCTTCCCTTACCTTTGAAGACAAGTAAAGGATCCTCGTCTTAATGATCACGTTAGCTCATATCTACTCCATCAAGCAAGCATAGCCATGTAAAACGTCTCAGAGAGGGAATCCCACAACGCGCAACAACCAGAAATCAAGAAATCAATTACACATGACCAAACACACATTCTAATTTGATTTAAACACTTTATCTTATTACCAAACAATGTTAATTTCAAAGAAAATCATGTTTGGAGCTTACGCTTCACAATACCCTTTAAGGAAACTTTGTTTTGATTAAAGGATCATGAAAAAGAACTTGGGAATCATCAATTAAGAGTCCTAATTGCCCTAAATCATAATTAATTTCACAAAAACATAACCAAATCCAATTAAAATCAAATTGGGGTTTATGTCTCCTAAATACAATTTGGGGAAAAACTCATTTTAACTAAAGAATAATGAAATTGGTTTAGGGAAACACTAATTCACAGTCTCAATTTCATAAAACAAGGTTAAATTTTAAGATTAAAATCTGAAATCAAAGGGTTAGGTTTTCAAAATCAATTCGGGGGTTTTGAATCTGAGACACAAGAGAGGGTCTTGACTCACCCAAGGAAGAAGAAGAAGTTGTGGTGGCTGTTGAGACCTCCGGTGTGGCGGCGGACGGCAGCGACGCGGCGGCCAGTGGCGGTTCGTGGTGGTTCTGTGACACCCATGAACCAAAAATGAAGGGTAAGCTTTAGGGGAGGAGAAGGAAGTTCAAAGTAACAAAGAAAGGTGTAAAACCACCATAAATGGCGGACAAAATCACTTAACGCGATGGAGGGTAGTGGCGCGACGGAGTTGGACGGCCAGGCACGGTGATGGTTGTTCTCCTCCATGTTGAGTCGCGGTCGAAGCGCCTCCTAGGGGTGGTGTGCGCGGCTGATGAAGGGAGGAGGAGAAGATCAAGCTTGAAGTTTAGGGAGAGAGAAAAAGAAGAAGAAGTGTGGAAGAATAAGGAAGAAGAAGCAGAGAAAGAAAAGAGAAAGTGGGGGGGAGGGGGGGGGGGGGGGGGGCGTCGAGAAAGAGAGAGAGAAATGAGAAAGTTAAGTTTTTAAACTAATTATTTAGTGATAGGTACAAAATGAGTGATAAATATTAGGCCTAAAATAAACATGTTTTTACTTTTTGGAATCTAAAAATAAAGGTTGATAAATATATGATTTCGAAATTCAAATTAGAGTAAAGATTAATAATTGAACCGATCAACTAAGAAAATACTCGGTCCAAAAATCAATCTCCGATTAAGGTCAAACCAGCTTATTTTCAACTCTAAAATTAAATAGAATGAGAATATGAAAATGCTTTGCTCTTAATCATATTATTTAAAATATTTTTCTGTACTGTTAATAATAGTGACAATAACATAAATTATTGTCTAGTAAGCGTGCATTCACTGAAATAAGTCAGTGCTAACGCACCCAATAAAATAATTTGAAGAGAGTAATTTAATTACCCAAACTAAACCACATAACAAAATGAACATAAACATCCAAATAAAATAATTAATCATATGTGTAAAAACTAGGGTGTTACATTACTACCCCTCTTAAAAAAAATTTCGTCCTCGAAATTTCGTAGCTCAAAACAAAACTGGATTTTGTAATCACACTTTGACCCTAAAATCTTACTTTGTATTCTCGTCGCTTCATTCCTTTCATCTATAACTCTATAACAAGATCGATTCTTATGCCATTCTATTTATCCTCGAGACTTTTCACTACCGCATTATCCCCACTACCTTCGACATTTCACCTTAGTCTATTACACTTTAAAGAACAAAATCAACGCTTAATCTCTTCACTTCTCAATATAGATCCATTAGAAAACTTTCTCCAATATCTAACTTTCACAGCTGACATCAAAACCAACACTAACTTTACCATAACTTCAATTAACCTTCTACTCAAGAGATGCAATCATAGTCTTAGTCCATTTGGGCTTAGTCTACTCTTCTAGTCATATCAAATTCACACTTTTCAAGTCTCCACTCAAAACGTCATAACATTCCTGAGTTACACATGATAAACTTTGCGCCAAGAACCTTAGAAATTCAATCTTCTTATTGAAATTGAATCTTACCACATCCAACATAGTCCGTTCTCTTCTTAATTCCTCTCGAATCTTTGGCCTACTTCAAATTCATATCCTTCATTTGCCTCTCATTTTCAATTTGGTTCTCAAGCCCCGTTAGTATCCCTGGTTTAAGAAATTTCCCATGCACATCTACCCTATTGTCCAAGGAAAATACACAACTCCTAACAATTCTTCCATCTGAAGACATAGCTCTATCACTTATGCAAGGAAGTGCTTGTATCATATATGCCCTTATCTTATATATTCACAACCGAGAAAAGAGATTACAAAATAGAGTTTCTCTGAGGCCATTACCCCTAAGAGCTGCACCAAAGCAAAGCCAAGAAATCCCGGTGGACACTTCCCAATGGCAATCTTGGATTTAAAATGTCCAGTTTCCACTATGGATCATCAACCACAGATTTACCAGAATAAGACCTCAAAGATTATAAACATTTCACCATAGCTTATTACATTCGAAAGACACAATCAAAACTTAATCACTTCTTGCCTCAAAATTTGTCTGCCAACAAAACTTCTTCAACGCCTTATCCTCACGACGAACATCAAGTTCAACACTAACTTTACCCTATCACACATCAACCTTCAACTCAAAGTATACAATTGTTGTCTTAGTTTCCTTTGAACATATTCCACCACTCCAAATTATATCATAGTCATTCATTTCAATCTTAAAGAATACGATTACATTCCTTCATGCAACTACAACCAAAATGAATCACTTCAGTTTGAATTATCCAAAATCATAATTCTTAAACTTTTCTAACAACTTAGTTTCACTCAAGAACTCCTCTTTACTCTTTCCATTCAGCTTAAGGAAAACTACCATATATATTTTTCCGTTAATCCTCGGACTTACGAAATCAACATTAACCATAAACGTTGATCACTACTCTAAATTCCTTTAATGATATATCTGCCTCGATCATGATAAGGTCCATTGTAATCATCTCACTCAATGATGTTGAACTTAAGGGTTCTCATAATACCATTCACATCTATACCTTAACAAAACTCCTTTCAACTCTGGTTCGTCCTACCATAGAGATGACAAAAATTAAGTAACACACTATCTCCCGACTAACCCGCTAAGGATAGGTCATCTCATTACTTATCCATCCCGCTGAGGATGATCGGTTGGACTTAGCCTCAACTTAGTCCTCAACAATTAAAGCAAACTTAACCGACACACGTTGATAAACTTCCGTTTTTCATCTGAAACAACACTTGAAGATACTCCATAAAGTCTGAACAATCCTCTGATACATTATTCGGTTCACTAACACTGCATAGTGGATTTTAACTTGTAAGAAGGGTGTAGACTTCACCACTCGATCCACGCTCACTTGAATTCAAACAAGACTCATGTAGGTCTTCAGCAAACTCATAACCATGATTGAAGGAATGCCAATATCTTAACAAGGAAGGTTTCAATTGTACATCTTGATGTGGAGATATCCAACTCATGACTGATGAGATAGGTCATACATCGACGACATTTGGAGAATACGTAGAACTAAGATGATCAACGGTGACAAGTACTTTCGAACCGCAATAAGACTTGACCTTGGTGATCATAAAAGAATTTCTCAAGAAAAGAAAATTTTTCTTGATTTCACTTTCACATAAGCATAGAAAAGAATTTCATTAATTTGAAGGATACAAGAACATCCAGTATGGAAAAAGATCCTTCCATCAGGTTCGTGGGTGTAAAAATGCATGATCAATACACATTTACAAACATGAATCTAATAAAGTTCATTCTTCCACAAGAATCTTCCAGCGGATTTAAGGAATCAAAGGGTGAATAATGTCTAATCCAAAGAGGATTAATTCTTATTCTTAGTACAAAGTATTTACAAAATGATGACTTTCACCTCTTCCAAAAATAGAAGTGATGAAACTAAGTTTCACCAAGAAACTTCTACTGTCACGAAATTATTTGGGTTATAACTCAAGAAATAGTCATAACCACTTTTCTCAACAAAATGTGAAAGTATCCAGACCAATGGATTCCGTTAAATCAATTCACTCAAATGTCTAATACATCGTGGATTTATTTAGAAGTGCGGATACGACTTCTAACAAACAGAGAAATGAATAACTTGAAATTTATGGATTAGCATAACTAATTCATAAGTCCTGACAGACTGCAAATTAAAATCAGAAAATTTGTCTGACACATACCAGCTTCACTGTTATGATTATCTACTACAATCATAGGATTTGAGAAATAAATGTCAACTGACAAATACAAGAGATTCAAAGGGTACAATGAAGAGTTCCTTAATCACGAGACACTCACCCAAGATCGAAAATCCACTCGATTCGTCTTGGTTCCAACCAATATACATGTCTTTCTAGCCAAGCTTAGTATGACCATCTTCCATTGGGTACAATCCCGGACAACTTAATCAATCGATCAAACATGCAAATAGTTGATCTTTCCTCATAAACTGATTTGGCGACACACAATCTTAGATAGGTCATCACTCCAATCTGGTAATAACTCGTCTTCAAGTCGATCTTTTAGTAGTCGACAACTCCTCAAAATAGATTTACCGAATCAACTACGCAAGTCAGAGAATACTTGTTCAAAATTCGTTCTTTTACTTAGTTGTCAGAAATCTAGACGGTGACACGAGCCTCCACACAACATTGGTGCTTCACAAGGAAAATACTTGGTCTAACAAATGATTCAGGTCAACGATCTTCCAGTTGAATCGAGTAGTCTAACTCGTTTTAACTTTGTAGGCAACATCCTACACAAAGCGACAGAGATCTGACCGAATCCGGAAACTAGATCAATCAAAAATCAATGTCCTTTGCTAACCATAAAACTAGAATATTTTTAGGGAACACTCCCGGAAAAACCCTATACACAAGCACCTTGTTTCGAATGTCTGACACGATTCGCAAGGATAATCGAATGTCATATCCGAACCCAAGTAACATTCAAGATCTAAGGTCTCCCAGGACATAAAGCCCTTGGAAAAAATATCAAGAAAACATATACTTGTGCGTCAACACACATTGCTTCAACAAGAAACAATTCAAACAAGAGCCAACCAGAGATCACACAACAAAAACTTAACAGGCCTATTCCCCAAAGATCCCGAAAGACTCGACCAGCTCTGATACCACTTTGTAACACCCCCCTTGGGCATTACTTACGTAACACATGTGTAATTTAAATTAAATGATAATTTGCTGGTGCTTTCGGAAAATAATTTATATAAGTACAAAAGTGTCTGAAATTGGGTTTAAAAATTTTGTCACGACTCCACACCTAAGCCTTGATCGGCACACAGACTTACTATCATAGCCTGGCAAGCCTATTTCATTTAAAGAATATACTTAAATAAAAGCTAGCATTTTTACGAAAATTTCGACAGAGTCTCCTTTGTAATTCGGACATCCCAGGTAAAAGAACACCTGCTAAAATAATTAAATTTTCATTCCAGAATTCCAGTTACACCAAATACAACCAGGCCGCAATATGCTAAAGATAGTTATATCAATTAGCTATACATGACCAAAAGGAAATGTTTAAATTTTCTTTCAAAAGAACGCTATCTGAGCCATAAACATTCCATTTTAAAATAAAGACTCTCTGAGTCATACTCATACATATTTATCAAGAATCATCTAAGTCTCAAACCCTAAGCTGGTCATTCTAAAAGTTATTCATGAGGAAAACTCACGTGATCATTCCAAAATCAAGTACCTCATCAAGCAACTAGATCTAAGTCTCTGAGTGACTTAGGGAGACTCCTCTGCACCATCGGTACTAAAGTACCCAAGGTACAATAGCGAACCAGAAGAAACCTGAAATATCTGTAAGGGTGAGACGCCAATATAAGGATTTAACGCAATAACTAAACTCACGACACCACTTAACACATATACATTTATCGCACAAGCATTTATAACCTAATAGTTTATCAATGGGTTCAACACCCCAAACATCATCGTTTAAAAATTATGCATGACACTTCATATTCATCATCTAATTTTTGTCCTAATCTCATGAGATATCCCAACATATAATGAGTTGATCAGGCTCCATAGCCACACTAGCTAACTTGGCACACTGCCACTAGGCACACAGCCTCTTCCCATCCACATAGGCACACAAGGCCAGGCACGCAACCACACACATTGCATACTGTCCACACTCAGGGCACCAATAGCAACGAAGATGGGGTCTCAAATGTCCTCACTAGGCACATGAGAAAAAGCACAGTAAAAATTACCTTTCGCCGTTGGTAATTAATACATAGAATCCCGAGCACGTCTGCCAATGAATTCAAAACACTTTTGTTTTGTTCTTTTCTTTGTGTTCAATATTTCTTTGCCGAAGCTCAAAATGGCTTACGACTCACATAGTTTTAAAACACTTTTAAAACTTTCATTACAACACAGGACCTCACAGTCCGAGTGCTCAATTACGACACCTTTCGACCGATGCACTAGTCTTAGGTTCGTGGCACTAGAAAACATCTTAAATGTTTCTATACGGTATACCCCACGTATACGGTACAGGTCCTCAAAGTCCAAATGACCCCGAGTCCATCGCAACACAGAACCTTAGTACCCCGACGTCTCGGTTACTAAGTTCACACACTGTTGAATTTATTTTTTGTTTTCAGAAATTCTTTTCCAAATTGGAAATTCTTCAATAAAATCTTTCAATACTAAAGTTTAGTTTTCACAAAGGTGAGTCACTTGAGGTTTTAACTTACTTAAAATATGTACTGCCGTTTCAAAATACCTGCCATCTACACTTTTCCAAATTTACCGTCAATTATCACTTTAAAAACTTTTAAGCCAAAACTTAGCTTTTTCCACTTAAACAATTTTCTAAAATCATAATTAACTTATCTTCAACAATTAATTTCATAAAATAACTTTTTATAATATTGCAGACTTTCTTACGTAAAAATTATCAGTATAGAAATATTTTCACGGTTTCGCTGTCATTGTGACTCATAAATTACTTTTACACTAATAAATCATTAAAATAATGATATTTCTCAAAACTCATCATTTTTCCAAAATAAAATTTTCCACCACTATTATATTCCAACATTTCCAATAAAACATTGAATATTATTTACACAGCTTATTAAAGCTTTTATCTGATTAATCGGTTGTGCACTGACCACTGTCAGGCTTCTGAAACAACACTCACAAACAACATTCAACAACAATTATCAGAATTATATCACCAGGCAGATCATGCATCATAGCAATATAATATACAACTGCAGATAATCAAATAATTTACTAGCAGATCAAACACTAATACACAGATAAACAACACAATGTAAACAATATAAACAAATAACCACAACCACATATAAATCATATAAACCACACTAAAAGCAAATAGTTATTGAGAAAAATCCCTCAGGTAAGCTCCCCTTACCTTTGAAGACAAGTAAAGGATCCTCGTCTTAATGCTCACGTTAGCTCATATCTACTCCATCAAGCAAGCATAGCCATGTCAAACGTCTCAGAGAGGGAATCCCACAACGCGCAACAACCAGAAATCAAGAAATCAATTACACATGACCAAACA
Source organism: Sophora flavescens (assembly GCA_030762895.1). Classification (NCBI taxonomy): domain Eukaryota; kingdom Viridiplantae; phylum Streptophyta; class Magnoliopsida; order Fabales; family Fabaceae; genus Sophora; species Sophora flavescens. Next base: position 107,948,288 of record CM061066.1, on the reverse strand, counting down.
CACATTCTAATTTGATTTAAACACTTTATCTTATTACTAAACATTGTTAATTTCAAAGAAAATCATGTTTGGACCTTACGCTTCACAATACCCTTTAAGGAAACTTTGTTTTGATTAAAGGATCATGAAAAAGAACTTGGGAATCATCAATTAAGAGTCCTAATTGCACTAAATCATAATTAATTTCACAAAAACATAACCAAATCCAATTAAAATCAAATTGGGGTTTAGGGATCCTAAATACAATTTGGGGAAAAACTCATTTTAACTAAAGAATAATGAAATTGGTTTAGGGAAACACTAATTCACAGTCCCAGTTTCATAAAACAAGGTTAAATTTTAAGATTAAAATCTGAAATCAAAGGGTTAGGGTTTCAAAATCAATTTGGGGGTTTTGAATTTGAGACACAAGAGAGGGTCTTGACTCACCCAAGGAAGAAGAAGAAGTTGTGGTGGCTATTGAGACCTCCGACGTGACGGCGGACGGCAGCGATGCGGCGGCCAGTGGCGGTTCGTGGTGGTTCTGTGACACCCATGAACCAAAAATGAAGACTAAGCTTTGGGGGAGGAGAAGGAAGTTCAAAGTAACAAAGAAAGGTGTAAAACCACCATAAATGGCGGCCAAACTCACTTACCGCGATGGAGGGCGGTGGCGCGACGGAGTTGGACGGCCAGGCATGGTGATGGTCGTTCTCCTCCATGTTGAGTCGCGGTCGAAGCGCCTCCTAGGGGTGGTTTGCGCGGCTGATGAAGGTAGGAGGAGAAGATCAAGCTTGAAGTTTAGGGATAGAGAAAAAGAAGAAGAAGAAGTGTGGAAGAAGAAGGAAGAAGAAGCGGAGAAAGAAAAGAGAAAGTGAGGGGGATGGCGTCGAGAAAGAGAGAGAGAAATGAGAAAGTTAAGTTTTTAAACTAATTATTTAGTGATAGGTACAAAATGAGTGATAAATATTAGGCCTAAAATAAACATGTTTTTAATTTTTGGAATCTAAAAATAAAGGTTGATAAATATATGATTTCGAAATTCAAATTAGAGTAAAGATTAATAATTGAACTGATCAACTAAGAAAATATTCGGTCCAAAATTTAATCTCCGATTAAGGTCAAACCAGTTTATTTTGAACTCTAAAATTAAATAGTATGAGAATATGAAAATGCTTTGCTCTTAATCATATTATTTAAAATATTTTTTTGTACTGGTAATAATAGTGACAATAACATAAATTATTGTCTAGTAAGCGTGCATTCACTGAAATAAGTCAGTGCTAACGCACCCAATAAAATAATTTGAAGAGAGTAATTTAATTACTCAAACTAAACCACATAACAAAATGAACTTAAACATACAAATAAAATAATTAATCATATGTGTAAAAACTAGGGTGTTACAAATATGCTGAAGAAAGGATGTCTCAATCTCAGATCTCCATTCAGACACAATGTAATGGAAGACCCTACTCTTTCACTCTTAACAACATTCAGAAAGCAACTGGCTACCCTAGGCAAGGTGCTGCCTTTACTGATGGCTGGGAAAATGAATTTGATGAAGAAACTGTTTATCAAGTTCTGTATGTGGTATCTAACCCTAGGAATGAGGCTGCCTCCAACTTATTCCAAAAGGAAGAATTTTACATGTTTTGTTGATTAACTGTCATGGAAAGGACTAGTGCTCCAGACAATGTCAACAAGATGGATAGGTTTGCCCTATTTCATCTATTAAGTCTAATGAAGATATATATCAATGATCTAATCTTCAAGTATATGCTGAGAATGGCAAAGTCCTAAAACAGAACCTCCTACAGCTATGGGATGCTAATTACCAAACTGATGGATATCAGAGGCATTCCCTTCACTGGCAAGATTGATGTGGAAACTACCATAAATGAGAGGACTCTATCTCAAATGAAGCTGAGGCCACCAGGAAAGATTCCTGATTTTGATGAAGAGGATAAGGGAAAGAAACCTTCAGAGGATTCCGAAGAAGAAGAATTTGAAGAGTCTGATGACTTAGAAGCAACTGAGGTGTCTGCACCTTTGGATCCTGTAACATCCCCCTCGGTATTACTACGTAACACATGCGGAAGTAAATTAAAATATAATTTGCTGGTTGCTTTCGGAAAATTGTTTTCTTTTAAGTCAGAAAACTGAGGTATAAAATGTTTCTTTAAGGATAACTCTGAAATCCATCATACCTACATTTAAAATGTAAAGTCACCTTCGTAACAAAGTTACCATGACATACAACATTTCTCTAAGTTCCCACTTTCGAAAGAAAAAGTTCAAACTACAGATGGATGTATATAACACTACATTTACCGACCTCTTTAGATATACAACCCAACTCAGACTCCTAAGCTGGTCATTCTATAAAATATTCATTGGAGAGACCCCCAATCAGAATACTTTCCCAACCTCTAACACTAGGTCTTCAAGTGACTTAGAAAGACTCCTCTGCAACATCGGTACTAGAGTACCAAGGTACTACAGCAAAACCCGAAGAGACCTGATATAACTATGAGAGTGAGGCACCGACAAATGGATATATCATACAACAACCATATACATGATACAAACAACACATTGGCATATTAGCATTTAAGCATTATTCAAAGATAAAACAACAAGTGTTATATCAGTGGGTCTCATACCTGAATCAATCAGTTTTATAAAGATAATGCATGACACTTCAATCATCAGGATCTAAACTTAATCTCATGAGATACACTCACGGTTTTATCATTAAGAAAGAAAGAGTTGATCAGTCTCGTATGCCGTATTGGCAAGTTGTCTCCATCACCGCATGCACCTGGATCAACATCATCACGAATCCCTTATAACAGCCATTCAGATGTATACATCATCGAATGCCACATCTTAAGCAGGTATTCGATAACTCAAGCATGTCTTCTAAGGGGAAATGCATATGAGTAAAAGAATTTTCATTATCGAGACTTTTCTTTGTGTTCACTCTTTTCTGTTGTCGAAGCCCAAAGCTAACGACTATTCACAATTTTCATTAATTGAAAATCAATAACACAGGACGTGCAATCCGAGCGCTCAATCACAACACCTTAGACCGATGTCACAGTCCAAGGTTGTGGTCGTAGAAACAATTATAATTTCCATGTTTTATTTCAACATGATAATGACTCCTAGCCCATAACAAAGAAATTAGGACACACAATTCTCAATTCCAAGATTAGGACTCCTAGCCCATAATATCACGATTAGGACCCTTGGTCCATAATTCTTGACACGGATCCCAGATCACGTGCTCATAACTGAATACTAGAGGCGACGTCTCACGAACTAGATTCTCTTTCACATGTGCTTACTTTTCGCTCAATGAAAATCAAAACCAAAATAAAACCTCGGTCACTTATCCAAGTAACCGAAACGTTTCTAAATCATTTAGGAGAAAATCTTTTCCTTTACAAATTCTTTTATAAAACATTTAGGAAATTCGTCTTCTTTTGAAATCCTTGATGGAATAAAGTCAAATATTTTCAAAGGGTCTTTCCTTCATAAAACACACCGCTCAAAAAAGTTTTTCTCTTACAAAACTTTTGATCATAAAAAGGTAGTTTCTATTTACTTAAAAACACTTCAACGTTTCTTTTCAAAACAGGAATCTCATTCTCTTGAAGTAAGCGTTTTAAACAAGGAACTTTTATAAATGAAACAATAATTTCAAAGTTCTATTCAAGGCTTATTAAGGCTTTTAATCCTTATAATCATTGAGCACAGACTCAAGTCCGGCTTCTCAAACTTCAATAAACAATAATATATTCTCAATAATATCACAGTTAACGACAGTTCATCACATATATACAACTCACAATACTTTAAGGCAAGTAATAATCAACTTCATGTAACACTCACAATAGTTCAAGTAAACAAGTCATTCAAGTATTTTCTCCATATAATAATAATATTCAAACACTCAAGTAAACACATACACACATGCATATAGTCATTGAATATCCCTAGGTAAGGAGATTAGATGCTCGAAGAGGTATACCACGAACGTCCTCGTTTCCTCCGCGATGGAAGTCTAAGGTTATGAACACAAAATCACAAGTTAAAATCAAACAAGAACACTAAACCACAAGGTATAGATTCGGTCAAGACTAGTTCTTAGGGTTAGAGATTCCCGAAAATTATACAACTCATGGATTTATGATCCTTAAGTGTTAGGAGTTCATAAGCAATGATTATATTAACAAAGTTGAATTAAAATCCCACTAAGTTATAAACTTAGGGTATTCGACCATGGCTAGTGAAATAGGTTAGCATTCACTAAACTTTCCAATCTCTTAGGTTTAGCATCCATATGTATTAAGGAGCTCAAAACCATGATCGTTTTGGAAAAATAAGAACAAAGTATCCTAGGTTCATAACCTTATAGGTTCGGCCTTCATAGGATTTATAGGCTAGAAATCTTTAAATCTTCCAATCTCTTAGACTTAGCATCCAAATATCTTATGGAGTTCAAGTTCATGATCATCTTGGAAAACAATGAAAACTTAAACATTCCAATCTCTTAGACTTAGCATCCAAATATCTTATGGAGCTCAAGTCCATGATCATTTTGGAAAAATAAAAACTCAAACATCCTAGCACCTAAACTCTAAGTTTCCGCCATCATAGAATGATGAGGAAAATATTCCGTGTTTAAACATAACTCTTAGGTTTAGAATCACAAGGTATTAAGAGTTCTAAATCCATGATCATACTTGGAATGTTGAAACATAGTATCCTAGGCCTACTTATTCATATTTTCGGTCATCATAGGAACAAGCTATCGAACCTTCGAAGATTTATAGATTTAAGATCAATGGATAGTTAGAAACTCAAACACATGATCATATTCCAAAATTTGAAACAAAACCTCCTAGGTCACAAATGCAAGCATTCGGCCTTCATTGGAAGAGATGGGTAGAGATTTTTTTGTTTTAAAAAACCTCTTAGTATGTGAAAATATAAGTTAATACAAGACTATAGAAAGTGGTTTCAACTCAAAAGGAGTTTTCTACCATTTTAGAGAGATTTTAGAAGTTTAAAGCATATAGAGAACACATAAAGTAAACTAAGAAATAAAAGATGAAACTTGCAAAAAGATTCATATGAGAGCATTACCCTTAGTATAAGGAAGAACTTTAATGAAGAACTAAGTAGAAAAGATGAATAAAAACTAAAGCTTTAAGAGCTTGAATTTTTAAGAGAAAGGAAGAAGATGAAGGTTTAATGGAGTTTGAAGAAGGAAGATGATGACGTGAAAATGAGAGGGATATATATAGAGAGGGGGAGAAGTCCATGACTCCAAGGGAGAAGAGAGGGAGGGCTTGTTGAGCAAGCTTGGTGGTTTAATGCTTGATTGGATGGAAGAAGAGAGATAAATAACTTTTGGATTAGAATAGTATTATAATTTAAAAAGTGTGATGATTACACTTTTGGAGTGTGTCATAGACTCTTCCATAATGTCTCCTCACTTCTTTTATGTTCCCTAATCCATTCCATTTCGTACCCGGTTGCATTCCCGATCGTAATTCTTCCGACGTTTTCACCCGAATAAAATATTTTATTTTATTTTTGAACAAAAATTTTCAAAATAACCAAAGTTTAAGGAAACATAATAAAAACACTAATCGTCTCGTTCACGGGTCAAAATTAGGTCTTCTTCAGAGTAAACTCGTACCGGCAGTGAAAACACAGACCGGCTTCCGTCTGAATTTTCAACCGAAAATTTTACCGTGACTTCATATGATATAACAACACAAGAAAATGATTTTAGTTTAATTAAAATCATCCACTGAGTTTAATCTAAAATAAACACATTTAAACATGTATTTACTGCTACAAAAAGCAAAGGAAAAACAGGGTGTTACAGATCCCACAGTCAGACCCAACCTTCAAGTGAAGAGGAAGCTGGTCATCTTAGAGGATTCTGATGATGATGATCAACCAATTTCAAAAGTCCTGAAGAAGGAATTGGTTGGGGAACATGATGCTTCCCTTCATCAAGAACTAAAAAGGAAAGTTGTAGTTACAGCTACACCAGTCAGAAGGTCTACAAGGTTGAAGATTACTGAGCCTGTGCAAGTACCTCTACAAATTCATTCACCTGCTGTTTCACCAATAAGGTCATTAAACCTTCACCACCTTCATCTGTTCATTTACCATCACCTTCTACTTCCTCCTCTACATCATCACACATCACTCCCCTACATAACCAGTTCACCATTAATGAAAATCTTCTTGCTTTATCTCTTAGAAACCTTAACTTGAACCTCACTCCTGATAACATATCACCTGAACAACTTTCATTTCCCTCACCAGATCACAATTCAGATAACCACTCATCACCCTCTTCCTCACCTCGACCAGAAAATCAAACACTTGTTCTTGTTACACAAGTATTTGAATCCATTATTTTACCAATTTCTGGCTCTCCACGACCATCCATTCTATCACAACCCCCACCTCATACTACCATAACAAATACCACAATCCGGACACATTCTTCTACCCCACAATCGATTGATCAAATTAACCCTAACCTCCTCAGCTCGGATGGTCTTATGACCATCAATAATCTAATTGCTAAGCAGGCTGCAGTAAGGCTAAATCAAGCCTCTTGGAAATACAAACCCAATCCTTTGGCTTGTATGGGGCCAAATACTGTTCTGAAAATCTGTCTCGACAGAGGAACCCCTCCTAAGAAACAGAAGCTGAATCCTAAGTACAAGAAGCCCTTTGTTTGGTTGGAAAGAAAGTATATAAAGCTAAAGTTTCCCCATTGGTCCATATCTTTCATGAGCTAAAGTTTACCCGTTGGTCCACATCTTTCTCCCTTCCCCGGCACTGCCTAGAACTTGTTCCTTATGAACCTCCTAAGACATCAGGTGCCACTTTTGAACCCGGTCCTTCAACTTCATTCACACAAGACGACTTTGCTGAGATGGCATCCACTATCATTAGGATGTATCATGTTGCTAGAGCAGAAATTAGTGGTTTTCGTGAAACGATGGACTATGTCGTGACCCTGCTTAAGAAGTTTCTTGAAAAGTAAAATCGATAGTTTTCTTTGTTTCAACAATGTAATAGTCAATGATGTCCATTCTCAATAAATGATTACTTCATTTTTGGTTTATTATTTATTTTTGCTGATGACAAAGGGGGAGAAAAGAAAGTCATAAAAATTGTATGAACAATTATTCGTCTAACATGCTTTTCATAATATTCGCTTAGTATATATCAAAATGCGTCTGAATGGTATCTTATATAAAAAATGCTCTAATTAAATGATATCATAATCAAACCCTAAAAACCTATGTAAAGAAAGTATTAGTTTAGGGGGAGCATAACTGTTTTTATATCTTTATCTTAAGCTCTTGCTTTGATTATATTTGAAGTTCATTAAAATCATAAAAATATGTTTGTCATCATCAAAAAGGGGGAGATTGTTAAGTTTAAGTTTTTGACATCTCTAATTTTGTTGAATCCAAACAAAAGGACGATTTTAAGTGAATCTCTTGAAATCCACTAATATGTGTATTAGGTGTGTAGATCATAAAGCAAGAGCATACAAGTCTTAAGATGCGTCTGTGTTACGATACGTCTGAAGTAAGACTCAGTTCCTACAAACCATGAAAATATGTCTTACTCTTTAGAATGGCTAGAAGTCATTTGCTTCACCTCTATTCGATAGTAAATAATATTCCTCTGCTTCTTTGACACGGGAAATTCAAATTCATAAGCTCAAAACATCAACTCGTGCTTAAATTTTTTTTTGTTGCAAAAGGAAAAATGGCCTTTACTCGGTCACAAACCCGTGTTGCATAAATAAGGAAAGTCACGCTGCCCATGTCTGAAAAGTTACAAACACTTCTCTAAATCAAGCTGCACTCTAATAAAGCAATGCCAACATATATGTTCAACTTGTCTTGAAGCTCTCCAACGACCATAAACATTAAATGCAAGTTCAGAACGACTCTTTGGTATTAATAAATGAAGAACAAAAGTTTACTCATCTGAAGAATCCTCCTCAACCGATTTATTACTAATGAGTATAAATAGAAGACTTTGAAGACTGATGAAGACACACACCTGAACGAACTCACTCAAGCATTCGATACTATCTTCGCATTCAAAGATCTCCGAAGTTTTTCTTAGAAAACTTCTCTTCTCAATCATTTATATTTATTGAGAAGTCTTTATTGCGGTCGTACCCACCTTTAATACTTATTCACTCATTAAGTGTTATTCGGTTGACTTGCAAAGTTGTAATATGTGAAGTTGCTGCTTCATTCAACTCTTACCATTGGTAGAGCCTGAAGAGACTTGCTGAAAGAATACTTGTTTGAGCCTGGAGAGGATAGGTGTGTAAACAATACTTATTAGTTGAGCCTGCGGAGGCTAGGTATGCAAACAATACCTATCTGTAACTTGATCAGTTACAGTGTTAATACTTGGGAAACCAAGGACTGGATGTAGCCCAAGGTTTAGAGTGAACCAGTATAAATCTCTGTGTCGACTCTCTTATCTTATTCCTTCATTTGGTTTTATATTTTCTGTGCTATCTGGGTTGAAAGTGTTAAGTTTTCATATATCCAGTTATTTATCAGACGTCTCTTTGTGTCTGACCTCTTATTAGAAAGAAAACTTTGTTATTTTAGAAAAGTTAACTAAAACATAATTCAACCCCCCTTCTTGTGTTTTATATCTGTTCATTTCAGAGACTTGGTCATACAAGCTTGAGGTTGATCTCAAAGCTACATAAGCGTAACCTCGCAAGAGGATTACCAAAGCTTGTTTACAAATCACATGTTCTCTATGATGCTTGTCAAAAGGGGAAACAAGTGAAAAATTCTTTTAATTCAAAGAATATTGTTTCAACATTCAGACCATTAGAATTTCTACACTTAGATTTGTTTTGTCCAACAAGGACTGCTTCTGTGACACCCTCTACCCCGTATGCATATTATATCATAATAATAAAAACCAAGGTAGAAGATACCACATTGTAACAAACTTCTCGACGTGGAAATAAAACAAGTTTTGAAAGAAACGTAATTGGAAAACATAAACCGAACCCCAATGTCACATTACAGAGCTGGTATAACCAAAATCCGGAAACACATCGAATGACAACATAAACTAAAGGTAAATCCTAACTATAAGTAGTGGCTCCTCGGAGTCACTCCTCAAAAGGCTGCTCACCGTCCTCTGAATAACAAAAAGGTACATGCAAGGCAAACAACAAAAGATGGGGAGTAAGAAACATGTATAAAACACAATGACAAAAGAAGCACTTAGCAAGACGAGCATACATCATAATCAAGCATGTTATATCAGAACAACATCCATAACATATTCATCTCATTCTCATCATATCAACAATGTATGTTATGCGGAGCAGGACTACTCCACTACTCCATTATGCATATGGATCCAATCTATCTCAGGAAGTAAACTTTGGAGTTACATATCCATATTGGCCATTAAGCACCAACGCCGGTAGTTCATTAAACCATGGGTGAACACCTTGGATAACCGATGCACCTTACTCTCGGATGCACCACCACTGGGGGACCCAGATTCACCTAACTCTCGGATGAATCACCGTGGATGGCCAGATCGCCTTACTCTCGGACGACCTCCCCAATGTTGCACATCCCCCACTAACATCTCCAATGTGTGAATGCATGAGCAACAACAACTCTCAATCAAACAATCACCACCTCTGCTTTGGCCACTAGGCACCAAAGTTTTATCACCATTAACACCTCAACCAAGAAGCATCGAGGCCTCCTTGGTCAATAAGCACCAAGGTTCAACATTAACAACACCTTGACCATTAAGCATCAAGGCCCCCTTGGCCAATAAGCACCAAGGTACAACAACGTGAGGTAAACATCATTGCCCACTTAACCATCTTTAACGTTTGTATTTAATTATCTTTTTAAGTCTTCGTTAGGTTATCTATCTTGCTTTTACTTCGATTGGTGTCTTATTACATCATTAGGAACAATTTTGGTGAAACCACACTTGTCCCTGTTTCAGCGTCTGTTCTGTTTAGGGGAGAGGTTTCAAAGGGTTCAAGGGAAGGGAAAGGGGAGAGGTTTCGGTCACACTGGGATTGCTAAAAGTGTAAAAATGAGGGTTTCCACTGCAACCCTCATGGAACTCTCTTATTTATAAACTTCAGGCCCGAGCATGGCCGTGCTCCCACTAAGCACGGGTGTGCTTAACGTGGGCACGGGGTGCTTAACTAAGCACGGGGTCCGCAACTTGTCGGTCAAAATGTGTGTTTTCCGACACGGCCGTGCTCCCTTTGAGCACGGCCGTGCTTATGGCTCAAGCAGCCACATAGCACACGCCTTAAGCACGGGTATCCTGAACATGAGCACGGCCGTGCTCACGCACCAGAAATGGACTTTTCAATCTAAAATCCCACTTATCCCTTTATTAACATATACAAAACATAACCAAACACTTATAGCTTTTACATGAAAAACGGGGTGTTACAGCTTCTCTCAGTGGAAATAAATATGGGCTTGTCATAGTAGATGACTATACTATACGGGCAAGGGTTAAATTCCTACCCACAAGGATGGGCCTTTTGAACTATTATCAATATTCTGTAAGCGAATTCAGAATGAGAATGGAATTTGTACAATTTCAATCCGAAGTGATCATGGATGAAAGTTTGAGAATGAAAACTTCCCACTATTATGTGAAGATGGTGGTATTCTTCATAATTTGTAATCTCCTAGGACACCTTATCAAAATGGGGTTGTTGAGAGAAAGAATCGGTCTCTTCAAGAGATGGCAAGGATATTGCTCAATGATAACTATGTCTCTAAGAACTTATGGGCCTAGGAAGTTAACACAACTTGTTATATTCAAAATAGAATATACATAAGACCCATTCTGAGAAAGACTCCTTATGAATTGTGGAAGGGACGGAAACCCAACATATCTTATTTTCATCCTTTTGGATGTTCTTGTTTTATATAAAATACTAAAGATAATCAAGCAAAATTTGATGTTAAGGCTAATAATGGTATATTTATAGGCTATTATGAAACATCTAATGTGCAATGCCTCGTTTTCGTAATTAGTGTATGAGGAAAGGATTAAACATGTTTGAAGTCTTAATCATGTTCCTTAGGTGTTAATGAGCTTATGTTTCAAATTTAAGGCCAATCAGACTTCAAATGAGCTCAGAAAACACTGAAACAAGCAAAAAACGGGTTCCGACATCAGCTCAATGTTTGAGCATTGGCATTCTCAAAAGTGGGTCATATGGACGTCCAAGCATGGCATGGTCCCAGACACGTGTGGGACATGTGGCAGTAAGAGAACGACGTGTGGCAAAAACGTAACACAACAGGCTCCACGCTCTAGTGTGGAGAGACCCCACGCTAGAGCGTGGGCACACTTGAGCATGGGGGTGGAGCACATTCAAGCATGCTGAGTGCTGAACATCACCCCCTAAGTTCTTTTCTTTGCTATTCTCTTTGCCATTTCTTCACTTTTTCATGTGCGACAGACAAACTAGATAAAGGGATATGATTTCTAGTAAGAGAAACTTGAGATTGACAACAATCTAGCCGCCCAATTTCGATTACGACTTCGAATATGTGATCTGGGCAAAAAATATGTCATATATCTCCCATCGATTCATTGATCGACCGAGGTAATTGTCGAATCCCTAACATGTCGGCACGTCGACATTGTCGTTCTTCGTTCTTTTCTCGTTCTTGCATGATTTCTCGCTTCGTTCATAGATTTCTTGCAAGATTAGGGTTTGTGACACTGTTTGGATGATGTTTATGTGTTGGGTAAATTTTAGAGCATCTAGGAGCTTCTAGGAATGCATGGCAACAACTGTACAGTTTAGAGGGGCGTGTGGCGCCACCAAATACTGAAGCTTTTTATTTTAATTTTTAATTTATTATTAAATTATGTTATTCGGAATTATACTAGTCGGATGCAATAAATAAAAACGAAATGCATAAAATCAAAAACATACATGCGATAAATGGTTCAAAATATGGTCCCACATATCTCCCTTAAAAAGTTAAGGTCATAAAAGTTTTGGAGCCATCAGGAAAGTCTAGAAATTAAAAAAAAAAGTTTTCCATGTTGACCGCAAAATATAACAAAAAAGAGAAATCAAGGAAACAAATCCTCATAGAAAACATATTGTGGCTAAACAACATGGACCCAATCCTCTGCCATCAGTGCCTTTGTTGCAGCAATTCGTACCTCGGCATCTTCCCCGTCAACACCTATATGGATCCTGACTCTCATCCATCCGATCATCCTGAATGGAGAATACCTCGCTCCCTCGCAGCAAGTGACTCAGAGATCCACTAGTCCCAAGAAGGTAAACACCATAGTGTCGTGGATGATCTCCCACTGGCCTGCCAGCTGATTCACCTCCACACGCTCCTCTAGTTCTGCGTCCATGAGGATGATTGTCTAAGAAGAGAGGAAATAAGAAAAGAGAGAAAACATAAAAGCAAGGGCGAGAAGCCCCCACTTTCTCAATATGATAGGATCCCACAAACAGACGTGCTTTGTCCTCACTTGCACGTCGTCAAACACAAACAAGGTTTACACATATAACAATGACATTAACACAACCAATACATTCAATTATACGGATCAAGGCATCCTAGACATGTATATGATGCATCCTCGAAAACTCTAATAAAGACTCATGCTTCTAAGTGCAATCCATGTTGGGCTCAAAATCATCACATCCCAGTGCAGCATCGCAACCTAGTGTGGGACACCTGACTCACACCATCACAGGCGGTCACTTCGCAGATCACTGTGGCATCACAACCCAGTGCGAGACACCAGGAACACACCATCACAGGCGGCCACTTCGCATGTCAATGCGGCATCGCAACCCTATGCGAAATCACAACCCAGTGCGGGACACCTAGCACACACTATGACAGGCGGTCACTTCGCATATCACTGGGGCACCGCAACCCAGTGCGACACACCTGACACACAACATCACTAGCAGCCACTTTGCATATCAATGTGGCATTGCAACCCGGTGCAAGACACCTAGAACACACCATCACTATAGGCCACTTTGCATATCAACGCGGCATCGTAACCTAGTGCGGGACATGTAAAGTTATGTATGTATGTATGTATGACCAACAACAATGTTATCATTATTATTATCAAAACTTGGTGAGAATTATTCTTGGCTACAAAGGCTCATTTTGCAACACTGAGTTGCATCTTCCCATTCTCACACTTATTTATTTACAAGCACCATTTGTTTCTCTTTGGATCAAAGCATAATTTTTTTTTTAAAATTCTTGGATAATTAATTATTATTTAATTAATAAATTAATATCAATATTTAATATTTATTTAATATTTTATTAATATTTAATATTTAATTAATTATTATTATTTAACTAATATTAAATTCCCAACTATTTAATATTTTAGGAAATAATAAAATAATTATTTAATTATTATAAATTATTATTTCTTTAATTAATTAATTATTAAATTTTGAAAATATCTTTAACCAAAACCACTTATCACTTTTTCCAATAGTCACAATGTTTTACAACCATGGTTTTCACATCTCCAAGATGGTTTTCACTTAAACCATAAAATGACTTTTAGTTTAAGAAAAGTAGAGACACTTGGTACCTCTTTTCTAAAAGCAAAAGATGCCATTTTTGATAAGGTAAAAGACTTACCACATGGCACCCATGCACGTGGTGAGTCAAGATTTCATCTTTTATCTTATCCTTTGTGACACATGACAATTTGGCTAAGGTCACTCAGGATTACATTACCCTATTTTATATTGAGGTTTATCTTTTAGGTAGATTTTCAAGTGACACTTGGCATAAAAATATGGGTCACTTATATTTCCTTATCTTTTATTTAAAAATTGATTTATCTTAAACTCCTCGTACTTTGTGCATAGAGTTTGTGAGGATCAAACTCATGGCTTCAAGTTCTTAACCTTGAACTTAGCCAAGAACACTAGGCGTTCTTCAGACCCACTTGAATTACACTTATTCAAAAATAATCTTTTATATATGTTTTGATCTAACATTTTCATATCGTCATTTTAGCACATGTTTATGGTCCTTTGTTCAACTAAAAGTCTTTTCTTTTCTCACTTATAGCTCACAGCCATGGTGGCTAAAAATACCATGTTCATATATTTTATGACTTATCATCTTTTTACTCATTCATCCAACCAAAACAACCAAGATCAACAAGACCTATTCATACATGCCATTCGACCATACATCAACATTTCATATGCATGCATCAATCATCTTGAAAAAGAACATATGAACACACATCCATATACATGGGTATTTCGGCCAACACCTCATTTCAAGACAAACATAATTATAATCAACCATTCAAACACATATATAAACATGCAACCAAGCAAATAAATCAAAACAAGCTTCAAACCCTCAAAACCCATTATGGCCAAATATATCCCTTTTGGAAAAGATGATAGTTTCAACTTGCAACATCAAAATCACAACTTAAAACCATCCCGGCCCCAACAAATAGGCTCATGTTAAGAGGTTAAGGTTTTTCTCCCCTACCTTATCTAGTTGAAAATCGAGTGGTCTTTGTCCAAGCTCAAGATCTCCACTCCACACTCCAAGCTTCAAGGATATATCTGGAGAGAATATGAAAGGTTAACTCACATGCATTGAGAGAAACAAAAAGGAATGGACATGCATGTGAAGTTTTGTAACACCCCATTTTCTCGATTAGTGTATGAGGGAGGGATTAAGCATGTTTGAAGGCTTAATATTGTTCCTTGTTTGTTAATGAGCTTGTGTTTCAAATTTGAGATCAATCAGACTTCAAACTAGCTCAAAACGCACCAAAACACATGGAAGATGGGTACCAGCTTCAGGCTCAACACTTGAATGTGGAGTGACCCAATGTTCAAACGTTGGCACACTAGGACGTTGGTCATTTGGACGCTTGAGTGTGGAATGGATCAGAACTCATGGAAGAACGAGAACAAAGCTTCACAGAGACATGGCTATCAGGGTTCCACACTCTAGCATTGAGAGGCCCCACGCTAGAGAGAGAGTCTCGAGTTATAGAGAGAGAAAATGAGGTTTTCGGGTGATTCATCCATCCGATTTTGATTCTGACTTCGAACATGTTATCATGGCAATTAGTACGTCTTATACCTACCCTCGATTCATCGATCGACTGAGGTAATGCTCGAATACCTAACTCGTCGACACGTTGACATTGTTGTTCTTGGTTCTTTCTTAGTTCTTGCATGAATTCTAGCTTCATTTATGGATTTACTGCAAGATTAGGGTTTGTGACAATGTGTAAATGTTGTCTATGTGTTAAGACAAATTGCGAAGCACCGAGGAGCTCTCTGTGAGGCTAGGCAGCGATTGTGTTGTGGTGTAGGGCATGATGTTCAAGGTTTGGAGCATCGGCATGCGAGTGTACAAGGTGGGGAGAAATTACCTAACTCGTCGGGGAGGCAAGCATAATACTGCATGTTAGTTTGTATGTGTAGGGTGCCACAAACCCTACTAGTGGTCAAGTATTCGACAATGGCTAAACGCTGGTTAGAAATGATTTTTTGGGTTTGGTTATTGTAGGCTTATCGGCTTTAGGGCAAAACCCTAGGTTTGACAATTCTGGTTGAGGTTGCATGCATATATGTTATATGGCTACGTCTCTGAATGTTATGCTGATTGATTTATGGTATCTGATTATATGTTTATTATATTATTATTATTATTATTGTTGTTGTTGTTGTTGTTATATTGTCGATCGTTGATATATATATATATATATATATATATATATATATATATATATATATATATATATATATAAATCTGTGTTGATGTTGATATTGAGGTTGATTGGTTGTAGTGTTAGAGCCCTAGTTGACACCTTAAGGGTACACTGATTGGCTTTGTGATGAGATGATAGTGTATGGGCACCGAGTTGAGTTGACGATGCCTAGAGCATCGTAAAAAGTGTAAGTATGAGATTGGTACCGTTGTCAACTTTGGATGATTGTGAATTGCATTGTTACCAAAGTGATGAGCCGCGTGACTAGGAGTCATGCGAGGTTGGTGTACCCCGGATGTGGGTACAAAATATGGAGAGGGACGGTTTTGTGAACCTTGGGGATGTAATCCGGTCTGGAGCGATCTACATTGATCAGTGATTTGCACCCATTGTGTCGTGATCCCCATGGAGGCTTAGCTATCCTGACATATGGCCTTGAGTATTCCACTCGTAGGTGGACCTTCCGAGACGACAAAGATACCCGTATTGGAGATTGAGCCCATTGGGGGAAGCTCCCTTATTGGTCACCGCGAGCAGAACAGTTGCAACACTCTATAAATTTTACCCTCATGTTATAATGTGCTAATTTTGGGGATATATATATGTTACAATATGCTTGTTATGTTTCACCTTTATGTATATGTGTATGTGATAAACCTCTGGCTCATCTAGTTTCCAGCTAGAAAAGGGGGTAGATTTTGTGCCTAATTGGGCGAGTCAACATCGCTAATCTCCCAAATTAGCCTTGGTTTGTTCCTAAGTTAGAATTTGATCCGTTTTATGCATTTTTAGTAGTTTTTAGTTTATTTTGAGTAGAATTATGCTTTTCGTTTTCTTTTATTGTTTCAGGTTAAAAGTGAAGCTCCTAGAGTCAAGGAAAATGAAGAAAACAGTGGAAAATCAATTCTGGAAATTTCGCCTCGCGAGCCTGAAGACCAACCTGAACAGCCACAGTCACCCTTTCTGTCTCGCCTCGCGAATCACCATCTCGCCTCGCGAGCCTGAAGGCCTGACTATGCCAGAGATGTCACCCTTTCTGTCTCACCTCACGAATCACCATCTCGCCTCGCGAGTATTCAAAATCAGGATGGAGCCAAAACTGAATTTCGCCTCGCGAGCGGGCGTAGAATATGAAAATTATAAATAGCTGTTTTAGGGCAGATTAAAAGGAACCTTTGTTCACCACTTGTTGTAGATCGTTTTGGGACGAATCCTTATTCTCTGGAGCTGCGTCTCCCTATTTTCTTTTTCTCTTTTACAATTACGATGAATTCCAATTGTTTGTGTGTTGTTACAAGCATGAGGAACTAATCCCCTTGTCTAAGGGATCAATGAAACCACCCATGACGGTGTAGCGTTCAATGTGATGTATGTTTCCTTCCTTTACCTCAATTCTTGTTTTCCAATTCTGAATTTATTGCGTTGATCATATGCATGCATGATTGACTAGTTAACGTGATAAGGCTTGATAGGAAATTCGAGTTTAGAACTTGAATTGGGATCACTGATTGAATATTGCACGAGAGTGAGTAGGAGATCAGTGCAACCTTACACGGAACAAGATTTAATAGAGTTTGATGATTGGGTTATGAGACCTAATAAGTAATTAATTCAATCGTTGAATATGTCCTATTGAGCACGACAGTGTCATTAGGATAATTGTGGGGTCCTGGTTGACATTGTAATTGAACTTAGGGAGGGAATCATCATCACTTGGGTACTATGCATGATTGGGTAGGTGGATTTGTGACCTTACATGTTTAATTCCAGATTTTAATACTATATCTCTATTTGATTTGTCGATTTGAATTGTGATCCTATTTTCTCTTTCTTCTCAACCACCTGCTTTTACTTGATCAAACGTATCGAATTTCTCGCGGATTGATAGAATTGGTAGTCCAATCCCTGTGTCCGACCTCGGTAATTACTTACCGTGTTTTATTACTTACGACGACCCGGTACATTTGCCGGTGACTCAACAAGTTTTTGGCACCGTTACCGAGGATTGGCACAATCAATTTTCCAAATTTTTGGGAAGTTTGATTATTTGGTTAAGCTATTTTTATTTTTATTTTTCTGTTATTTATTTACTATTATTTCTCTCTACTTCTTTGATTCCACTTGGTCTTGCCTAGTTTTTGTATGCGAGGTAACCTTTCACAAGAGGACTTGCTATTTGATTCGGAGATCACCAAGACCGAGAGGCGATTAAGGAAAGAAGCCAGAGAACGAAAGAGGCTTGAAGCAATTAATTTTGAGGAGATGGCCGAAGCAAACCCTCCTCCTTGCAAGCCTCTCTTCGAGTACAATCTACCCAATTTGGATGATTGTTCTTCTTCTATCGTGAGGGGCAACCTCAACACAGATTCCTTCAGAGTGGAAGGATGTGTCACAACCCATATCCATGAGAATCAATTTGATGGGAGTGGCAAACAAGACCCTCATAGACACATCACTCACTTCCTTGAAGCTTGTGACTTGCAGAAGACAAAAGGAGTTTCTCAAGATGAGTTTCGCTTGCGGCTATTCCCTCTCTCTCTTAGGGATGTCACTCGCGATTGGTTTGACAGCTTGGATCGCAACAGTATCACAACATGGGAGCAAATGACCCAAAAGTTCCTCATTAAATATTTTCCTCCTCAGAGAGCGGTACAAGCAAGAGTAGCCGTCACATATTTCAGGCAGACAGAAGATGAATCTTATAATGAAGCTTGGGAGAGGTATAATGTGCTCTTGAGAAGATGTCCTTCAACTTTCTTTGACCTGGTCTCCAAGGTTCAACATTTCTTTAACGGGTTAAGGGGGCGCTACCAAATGAATTGTGATGCCGCAGCGGGCGGTTCTTTTTCCTATTTATCAGCTGAGGATGGATGGGCGTTATTGGAGAAGATGTCGAACAATGATTACAACCATGGTAGGGAAACCTCAAGTGGAGTCAGTGCTGCAACAATAGAAGCCATTCTAGAGCAAAATAAACTGTTGAAGATGCAAAATGTGACATTGTCTGGGAACAATAAGGTTAATGTGATACACGAAGGAATGCCTCCGGGTTGTGATAATTGTAATGGAGATCATGACATTCATAGTTGTCTGTTCAACTTCTCTCAAGAACATGTGGACTCATGCCACAATTTCTATGACAGCGTGCCCCAGAACAACTATCAGAGGAGCAGACAGAATGATTACAGTCAGAATCAGAATAGGGGTTATATGAGGAGAGACCATCCGGGTTTCGATTGGAGTAATGCTAGTGGTGGTCTATCAGGGCAACAACAACCCCAACAGAATCAGAGGCCAAACTATAGGATCCATCAACGCAATACTCAACAGGCTTTTCCAGGGCCTTATCAATTGCAAACAACAGATGGTGGAAGGCAACCTTGGGAGTTGGCTATAGAAAATACGAATGCGGAAATTGAGAATTTGTCAATCAATACAAGCACAGCCATTGACAAGTTGGCAACTCATACAGGGGCGGCAATTCAGAATCTAGATACGCAGATAGCTTAGCTCGCAAAGCAACTAAATGAGCGTCTCCCAGGCACTTTCCCAGGTGATACCGAGAACAACCCTAAGAACCAATGCAATGCCGTACCAACTAGAAGCGGTAGGGTGTTGGGATCTAACAGGGGTGCAACTAGTTCTCAGGAAACCGAGTCCTCGGAACAACCACATGTTGAGGAAGAGCAACCTAAGAAAAGGGAGTTGGCAAGTGACAAGGCACCAGAGCAAGGGGGAAGGTTAAAACTTGTAGATGAAAAGTTCCGAAGAAAGAAGTGGGTTGAACCCAAAGACCTCTCGCCCTACATGAAGGTACCATATCCTGAAAGATTGAAGAAGCCTCAACAAGATAAGCAGTTCAATAAATTCCTCGATGTCTTCCGCAAACTTCAAATTAATATTCCATTTTCGGAAGCCTTGGAACAAATGCCATCTTATGCCCGGTTTATGAAGGAGCTTCTCTCCAAGAAGCGGAGAATAGTGGATGAGGAAAAAATTGCTTTGGCCGAGGAGTGTAGTTCCAATCTTCAAATAAAACTACCTCCAAAGTTGAAGGATCCCAGTTCTTTTTCTATACCATGCACCATTGGGGAGTTGACTCTAGGAAAGGCGTTGTGTGATCTAGGGGCAAGCATCAACTTGATGCCCCTCTCTATGATGAAGAAGTTGGAGATCAAAGAAGCCAAAGATACACGGATGTCACTCCAACTAGCCGATCGTTCTATAAAATATCCTTATGGGGTAGTCGAAGATTTGTTAGTGAAGGTGGACAAGTTCATATTTCCGGCGGATTTTGTGGTGCTTGATATGGATGAAGACGCCGAGACCCCTCTCATATTGGGTAGGCCCTTCTTGGCCACTGGGCGTGCTTTGATAGATGTGCAACAAGGGAAACTCACCCTAAGGGTGCAAGATGAGAATGTAGTCTTCAATGTCTTTGAAGCAATGAAGCACCCCACTGAGAGGTCGGATGTGTATCGAGTGGATATGGTGGACTCAGTTGTCAAGGCAAAGGCCACTAGAGAAGCCCATGGTTCTTAACTTGCACAAGTGTTGGTAAAATCCTATGATGATCATAATAAAGAAGAAGACCCTTTGGGGGATGAGGAACCTCTTGAGTGCTTAAAAAACATGGAAGCCTTACCGAGTCTCCCAAAGGATGAATGTGCAAAGGAAAAGCTCAACAACGAAGGAATGGAAGAAGATAACAAAGCACCGGAGTTGAAGCAACTCCCAACCCACTTAAGGTATGCATTCTTGGGGGAGAAGGGACAACATCCGGTAATCATTAGCAATGCCTTGAAAAAGGATGAAGAAGAAAAGCTATTTAGAGTTCTTAGGGAACACAAATCTGCCATTGGGTGGAAGATTTCAGACCTAAAAGGTATAAGCCCTTCCCTATGCATGCATAAGATTTTGATGGAGGATGATGATAAGCCGGTGGTTCAACCACAAAGACGGTTAAATCCCATCATGAAAGAAGCTGTGCGTAAGGAAGTGATTAAACCTTTAGATGCTGGAATCATATATCCATTCTCGGATAGCAATTGGGTTAGTCCAATTCATGTGGTCCCAAGGAAAGGTGGCACAACTATGGTGGTCAATGAAAGCAATGAGTTGGTCCCAAAAAAGACCATCACGGTGTGGAGAGTATGTGCCGATTATAGAAGGCTTTTGAACTTAAATGAGTTGTCCGAGATCCGCATGCAAGCATATGAAAATGCAAGAATCTACAAAGAGCGGACTAAGGCATGGCATGACAAGCTTGCTTAGGAAGTTTGAGCCCGGACAAATGGTACTTCTTAATAGTTCAAGGTTGAGACTCTTTCCTAGAAAGCTAAAATCATGGTGGTCGGGACCATTCAAGGTCCTCCAAGTTTTTCCACATGGAATAGTAGAATTAGAAGGGGCCTCTAGTAACTTCAAGGTAAATGGGCAAGGGCTAAGGCATTACCATGGGGAATCAATCCCAAATGACAAGCAAGTTCTTCTTCCGGATTAACCCTTAGGGGTGACTTGAGTCAGGCTCGGGACGTTAAACAAGCGCTACTTGGGAGGCAACCCAAGCTAGATATCCTTTATTTTCTTAGTTCTGTCATTTTCGTTCAAAAAAAAAACTAGATTCGCCCCTCGAATCCACAGTGGCCTCGTGAGACAGAAGCCCTGAATCTCAGAGGCTTGTTCACGCTTCTGTCTCGCGTCGCGAGAGCCACTTTCTCCTCGCGAATCTGGGCATCATCAGCTATTGGAATTACAGATTCGCCTCGCGAGCTATTACTCGCCTCGCGATTCTGGAAAGTGTGAAGAACAATTTTTACAGATTCGCCTCGTGAGTGATGTATCACTTCACGAATATGCAATTAGGGTTTTCAATTTTTCCAGATCAGGAGGTGTTGCGGGAGTTCTTCCGAGAGATGTCATTGGCCCAGCAGGAAGGACGGGTGCCCGTATACCCATCTGAGGAGGAGATGTCCCCTCGGCTTGGGTGGTAGGACTACCCTGGGGACCAGGATGCTATGCCACAGGGGGGTGCCCGAGGGATCAATTGGATGAGGATGCAACCGTAGAAGAGCTTTCCTTGGAAGCGCCCACCTACACGACAACTTGATCAAGGAGCACCTTCTCCTTTCCCTCACTCTTATTTTATACTTATGTTCTTTCATTGAGGACAATGTATGCCTTAAGTGTGGGGGAGGGAACCAATTGCTTTGTTTTTGTTTTCTTTCCCTTTTTCCATTTGTTTTTGAATTTCGCTCTTGAATAATTTGAGAAGATCAAGAGTATGTGTGTGAGTGTTGTGTCAGCAAGCTTGGTGGATTTTAATTAATTTAGCATAGATTGACTGCATGAATTATGTTGACCATTGATGATTTCCCCCTAGGTTCTGAGAATCGAAAATTTGATCCCCATGTGAAAATTGAAAATTGAACTTTGAGAAATTTTATTGTGATTGCTTGATTTATGACAAGTTTGGGGTGAAGGGGTGCACACACTAGGAATTGTATCTCGGTCAAACAATTGCAAAATGTCTAGGTGAGAAATTTGAGCCTCCAACACGTTGTTAATTGTGTGAATCATTTTTAAGCCGCACTTTCTCGGATTTGCTTGAATCTGTGCATGGTTTGCATATTTATATGTTGCATCAAATGATCTAGGCAATTTTTCTTTGAAATAACTACTTGGCCATAAATTGAACCAACCTTGATGAATGATCCCTAGTTAGCCACATTGAGCCTTGAAGCCTATTGTTCTTGATGACCTTACATTACAAGCCATTAACTCAGAAAAACCATGATTTTCCCCTATCCTAGGATTTAGGAGAGCATGGAGTTTTAGCTTTGTGAGTGTTGTTGTGGAACTAAGTTTGGGGTGGCTAAAAAATTCATGAATCATAGTTGAGAAAAAGTAAAGCAAAATTAAAGGCCGAAGGCTTGAAAAAAAAAGTGATGAAAAACATTGAATATATGCCAAAAAGGGAAAAATGAAAAAGTATAAAAAGGAAGAGGTTTGTAGCCACCCAATGCAAGGAATAGAATAATAATATGAGAGTAAATTCAATTGTTGCAATGGTAGTTTCATGCTCTCATTGATCCTAGGGACTAAGCCTCTATCCTTTGAATATCTTACCTTAAGCCAGGCCTCCTTACAACCTATGAAAAACCTTTTGATGATGCATACATATTTTTGTGGGAACTTTGTTGAGATGAAAATCAAATTCATGGGAAGTGTTCTTGAAATGCGAGATTGAGTGAAAAGTTGGTAGCTTAGACAAATTGAGCGAATGAGTGAAATATTAAATGCCCTTGTGAGGAAGGCAATTGTTTGAATTTGGTGATCTCCCTTTTGTGTGCCACTTGGATCCTCAACTTAGATTACTGATTGCATGAATGATGGAGATTCTCAATTGTTTAAAGTAAATGAATGTGAGGATTACATTGTTGCAAGGGGGGAAAACATTGAGGAAAAATTGTTATGTTAAATTGCATGAAATCTGTGCAAAAATTGATTGAATCCTTTAAGCTTGCCAAGTGTTTAGTCTTTTGAGTTTTAGCTTGCTTGGGGACAAGCAAGGTTTAAGTTTGGGGTGTTTTGATAAGCCTCTGGCTCATCTAGTTTCCAGCTAGAAAAGGGGGTAGATTTTGTGCCTAATTGGGCGAGTCAACCTTGCTAATCTCCCGAATTAGCCTTGTTTTGTTCCTAAGTTAGAATTTGATTCGTTTTATGCATTTTTAGTAGTTTTTAGTTTATTTTGAGTAAAATTACGCTTTTTGTTTTCTTTTATTGTTTCAGGTTAAAAGTGAAGCTCCTAGAGTCAAGGAAAATGAAGAAAACAGTGGAAAAGCAATTCTGGAAATTTCGCCTCGCGAAACAGGATTTCGCCTCACGAGCCTGAAGACCAACCTGAACAGCAACAATCACCCTTTCTGTCTCGCCTTGCAAATCACCATCTCGCCTCGCGAGCCTGAAGGTCTGACTGTGCCAGAGATGTCACCCTTTCTGTCTCGCCTCGTGAATCACCATCTCGCCTCGCGAGTATTCAAAATCAGGATGGAGCCAAAACAGAATTTCGCCTCACGAGAGGCTACTCGCCTCGCGAGCGGGCACAAAATCTGAAAATTATAAATAGCTGTTTTAGGGCAGATTAAAAGGAACCTTTGTTCACCACTTGTTGTAGATCGTTTTGGGAGGAATCCTTATTCTCTGGAGCTGCTTCTCCCTATTTTCTT
The DNA here is from genome assembly GCA_030762895.1 of Sophora flavescens. Taxonomy (NCBI): domain Eukaryota; kingdom Viridiplantae; phylum Streptophyta; class Magnoliopsida; order Fabales; family Fabaceae; genus Sophora; species Sophora flavescens. Next base: position 107,924,190 of record CM061066.1, on the reverse strand, counting down.
TTTCTCTTCTACAATTACGATGAATTCCAATTGTTTGTGTGTTGTTACAAGCATGAGGAACTAATCCCCTTGTCTAAGGGATCAATGAAACCACCCATGACTGCGTAGCGTTCAATGTGATGTATGTTTTCTTCCTTTACCTCAATTCTTGTTTTCCAATTCTGAATTTATTGCGTTGATCATATGCATGGATGATTGACTAGTTAACGTGATGAGGCTTGATAGGCAATTCGAGTTTAGAACTTGAATTGGGATCACTGATTGAATATTTCACGAGAGTGAGTAGGAGATCAGTGCAACCTTACACGGAACAAGATTTAATAGAGTTTGATGATTGGGTTATGAGACCTAATAAGTAATTAATTCAATCGTTGAATACGTCCTATTGAGCACGACAGTGTCATTAGGAGAATTTTGGGGTCCTAGTTGACATTGTAATTGAACTTAGGGAAGGAATCATCATCACTTGGGTACTATGCATGATTGGGTAGGTGAATTTGTGACCTTACATGTTTAATTCCAGATTTTAATACTATATCTCTATTTGATTTGTCGATTTCAATTGCGATCCTATTTTCTCTCTCTTATCAACCACCTGCTTTTACTTGATCAAACGTATCAAATTTCTCGCGGATTGATAGAATTGGTAGTCCAATCCCTGTATCCGACCTCGGTAATTACTTACCGTGTTTTATTACTTACGACGACCCGGTACACTTGCCGGTGACTCAACAGTATGTTAAAGATAGCTTAACCTTTGGGATGGTCTTAATAGTGAATTCTGGTCTGCTGGGATTTGCCTAGAGCAAGTAGGTTCGTCGGGCTCAAGAGAGCAGAAAAATTCACGTTCTAAAAATCTGCAGAATCCGTCCGGCCTAACTTTCCAAAGCCTGTAACACCCTAAATTCCACCCTACGTTAATAAATGTTAATGTGTTAGACTTAGCTTATATATGTTTATATATGCTTGTTATGCTTGTTCTTAATGTCTAAGTTAATGTTTGGGGAGGTTTTACCTTAGAAAGGTTCAATCGTTTTAGAGTCCTAATAACCCGTTTCACTGTTTTGTCCATATATTGAGTTCTAGATGTCCGATTAGGGTGATCTTTGATGCGTTGGAAAACTAAGAGAATTATCTACAAGTATTATTTCAGGTGTTTTGGCCAAATTTGACTATTTTGGTTTTGCCCCGCGAGAATTTGCTCACCCCATGAAAAGCTAAAATTTAGCTTTGTGCTTTCGGGTTCGCCTCGCAAATCCAGTCGACAGAAATTGGTTCTTTGGCTCGTCCCGCGAACGGGAGCTCGCCCCACGAATATATGCATAACCCGATAACGTGTTTTAGGTTCTTTTTAAGCCCAAATCGTATTCCAACCCTTTTTTAACCCCTAAAACACCATGTAAACCCTAGTCTATCAAGTCCCAACACTCAGAACAGCCTCCCTTATTGGTAATTTAGTATGCCTATAATGCCTATTTGGTATGTTTGGTTGAACTGTTTATGAGATTGTATGCCAACTGTTGTATGTAAATGTTATACTTTATGTCATGATGTGTTAATTGAGAAGGTATGATGTTTATGACATGAATATGTTGGATGTGTATGTTGATTAGTTGAATGAATGATGTTGGTTAATGTTGAAACAGTTAATAAGTCCCTAATTTGCTAAATAGGACTCTTAATTAACGTAATGGTTAAAGGATTAATTTCCCTAATGTTTCATAAAACATGAAATTAGTAGTGAGATGTGAGGTTTATACCAACTGATTTAGTTAAGACCCTAGTATATGATTTGAGAGTGTCTAGGGAGTTCTTGGCTTCAAGAATATGTTGAATCTGCCCAGAACAGTACGGCCAGCTCTAGGAGCATGGTCGTGCTGAACAGGGAGCATGCTAGTGCTCCCATTTTGAATCTGGAAGATGGCCGTGCTTTGAGGATGGCCGTGCAGGACAGTGAGCACGACCGTGCTCCACTTAACTGGCAGCAAGACCGTGCTGGGCCGAGCACTCACGTGCTCCCCCTACTAGTGAGAATGTGAATTAAAGGTTTCAAATGTCTCTAATGATATAATAAAACCCCAATCGAATGATGACGAGTTAGATAACTTAATTAAAGATAATTAAGATAAACAAGAGTAATAAGTTGGTTAAGTCGGTGCCTAATGGGTTACCGAACGTTGCTATGCTTTGGTGCTTTTTGGACAAAATGGCCTCGATGCTTTCTAGTCGAGGTGTTGATGAGTTGAACCTTGGTTTTTTCTGGCCAAGGGGGCCTTGACTCTTAAGGGTCAGAGTGTTGATGATGTTGATGCTGGTGATAAGTCTTGGGTGCTTATTGGCCCAAGCGAAGGAGGTGGTTGCCCTTGTTTGTTGTTATGCTCATGCATCACACATTGGAGTTGTTAGTGAGGGAAGATCAACATAGGAGATGTTGTCCTAGAGTACGGCGATCTGGACGCCCGCGGGTGGTCTACCCAAGGTTTGGTGAACCGTGCGCCCCCGTGGTGGTGCATCCGAGAGTATGGTTTGACGGCTATCCAAGGGGTTCACCCAAGGTTTGGTGAACTGTCGGTGTTCGTGGTTTTTGGCCAATGTGGATATTGTAAAGGAATGGACAATAAAATATTTCATTATCAAAATTAAGGTCATGAGTTCGAAAATCATTTACATAATACCTAACCCGACTCAAACAAATCATAGAAATGTACAGACTCAACATAAAGATATGGAGACACGACTCCTAAAATACAAGATACTTGGAGTCGCAGCTCCGTAAACGTTAACATTAACTCCCAAACATACCCTACTGGCCAAACTAAAATAGAAAAGACAATCCTTTCTCGTACATCGTCAGAAGGATAAACCCAACTGACGAAATCCAGTGGAAACACTATTTGGGTCCACAGCCGGTGTCGTCACAAAAGACACTACTAGAGTCACTACAAAAGTAACTCTCAGATTAAGCCATTTCCTTTTCAAAGGAAAAACTATAACTTATGAACTATTGACTATCATGCCTATCTTAAGAAAATAAAGGTTACGCATAACTGAAACCTTAACACAATCACCTTGAACCTTATGATGTCTGGAAAACGTTCACTAGAAATTTCATCATCACGTTCGCATGTTCGAACCTCAACCTCTACAATGCGTCAGCCAAGGGACATCTTGACGTCTCAATCATCTAGAAAGAATACAGAAGACACATAGCCAGACGACATAGGTAATATAAAAATAAAGAGGTGATATTTCCATTTATCTTACACATAAGGCAGACAAGCAGTGGTATGACTCACAGGTACATAATACAACAGTCATATACTCCTCTTATCTCCCATTTTAATTCTGGAAACTCAAAAATCCAAGGATATACAATACCAAACTCAACAGTAAGCTTATGAAGCATACCAGACATGGTTTGGTCCATCGAAGGACATGAATAAAGAGAAACTGATTTAAACCGTATAGTCCTATTCCTACACAGCCTCAAGGAATAACCGATTCTAACATCAGAGATAATTTGATATTTTGGAAAGGAATGGTTAGTACAGGTTTCATCTACGCCCACCTTCAGGCACCATGTGTGGCTATCATGGCACACATGGCTCAAATCATAATCATAATGTATGTACTATCATAATCACATGTGATCTCAAACTCTCTGTGGAACAACGATCTCTTTATGAAACTGTTGAGTCACCTGCAAGTGTACTGGGTCGTCGCAAGTAATAAAATAAACACGGTAAGTAATTACTGAGGTCGAACATAAGGATTGGGCTACCAATTCAACTAATTCGCGAGAAATTCGATAAGTTGGTTAAGTGACAGCAAATGGTTGAGAGAGAGAAAATAGGATTGCAATTCAAATTAACAAATCAATTAAGCTAAGGTATTAAAATCTGAAATTAAAAATATCTAAGGTCTCAAATCCACCTACCCAATCATGCATAGTACCCAAGTGATGATGACTCTTTCCTAAGTTCAATTACAATGTCAACCAGGACCCCCAAATTCTCCTATATCCACTGTCGTGCTCAATAGGACGTATTCAACGATTGGATTAATTACTTACTAGGTCTCATAACCCTAATCATCAAACTCTATTAATTCTTGTTCCTATAAGGTTGCACCGATCTCCTATTCACTCTCGTGCAATATTCGATCGATGATCCCAATTCAAGTTCTAAAACACGAATTGCCTCCTAAGCCTCATCACATTTAACTAGTCAATCACGCATGCATATAATCAACGCAATCAAATCAGAATTGGAAAACATTAATTGAAAGACGGGAGAAAAACATACATCACATCGAATTCTACACCGCCATGGGTGGTTTCATTGATCCCTCAGACGAGGGGATTAGCTCCTCATGCCCGTAACGACAAACGAACAATCAGAATTAACCATCATTGTAAAATAAAATAAGAAAAGAGGGAGACGCAGCTCCAGAGAACAAGCAATCGGCCTAAACGCTACAAAATCAGTGGAGAATCAAAAAGCTCCTCAATTCTGCCCTAAAACAACAATATATAGAGTTCAGGATCTGCACTCGCTCGCGAGACGAGCAAGCTCTCGTGAGGAGAATATTAAAATTGGCGTGCTTTCAAATTGGACTCTCGCGAGGCGATCAGTCTCTCGCGGGGCGACACAGAAAGGATGACAATTCTGGCACAGTCAGGCCTTTAGGCTCGCGAGGCGAGTGGTATCTTCGCGGGACGAGACAGAAAGGATGGTTGTTGCTGCTTCAGCTGGTCTTCAGGCTCGCGAGGCGAGCATACTCTCGCGAGGCGAGTATCTCCAGAATGGCAATTTCCACTCTTTTCTTCATTCCCTTGACTCGAAGTGCTTCTCCTTTTAACCTGAAACAATAAAAAGAAACAAAAAGCGTAATTCTATTCAAAATAGACTAAAAACTACTAAAAATGCCTAAAACGAGTCAAAGTCTAACTTAAGAACAAAACAAGGCCAATTTGGACGAAATCAATATTGAACTCGAATAATTAGCACATAAACCACAGTCTTACCAGTTATAAAACTAGATAAGCCAAATGCTTATCAAAACACCCCAAACTTAAACCTTGCTTGTCCCCAAGCAAGCTAAAACTCAAAAAGACTCAAGACTTGGCAAGCTTAAAGGATTCAATCAATTTCGCATAAATTTCATGCAATCTTACAAAACAGTTTTTCTTCAATGTTTCCCCCCTTACATCAATGTAATCCCCACATTCATTTACTTTAAACAATTGAGAACTTCATCATGTATGCAATCATTAATCTAAGTTGAGGATCCAAGTTACACACAAAAGGGAGATCACCAAATTCAAACAATTTCCTTCCTCACAAGGGCATTTAGTAATTCACTCATTCGCTCAAATTCGTCTAGGCTATCAAATTTTCACTCAATTTCACATATCAAAAGAACTTCCCATGAACTTGATTTTCATCTCAAAAATAGTTCCCATGAAAACATGCATGAAACATCAGAAGGTCTTTTAAAAGTTGTAATGGGGCCTGGCTAAGGGTAGGATATTCAAGGATACTAGGCTTAAGTCCCTAGGAACTAAGAGAGCATGAGAATTTGACACATTGAATCTCCACTCAAATTCCTTTTTCCATTTTTCTTTTTGCCTCGGGTGACTACAGCATTTTCCTTGCTATTTTTTCTGTTTTGCCCCTTTTCTTTTGGCAATATTTTTCTTTTTCTTTTTTTTTTTTTGCCTTGGGTTTCAACCTTTATTTTTCTTTTTCTCAACCCAAAATTACATATCACCTTGTATCCACCCCAAACTTAGTTTCTCACAACCCTTCTCTTGCTAAGCTTCCATGCTCTCCTAATCCTAAGATTGGGTTAACATGGTTTTTTCAGATTTTTGGCTTATAATATAGGGTCATCAAGAAACAATAGGCCAATTAGGCTCAATGTGGCTAACTAGGGAACATGCATCATGGATGGTTCTTTTTTAGGCCAAGTAGTTATTCAAAGAAAATTGCCTAAATCATTTGATGCAACACATAAACATGCAAACCATGAAGAGATTCAATCAAATTCGGGAAAGTGCAACTTAAAAGTGATTCACACAATCAAAAACAAAGTTGGAGGCTCAAATCCTCACCTGGACATTTTTCAAATTGTTTGACCGAGATACAATTCCTATTGTGTGCACCCCTTCACCCCAAACTTGTCATAAATCAAGCAATCACAATAAAGTTTCTCAAAGTTCAATTTTCAATTTTTCCCATGGGGATCAACTTTTCTATTTTCAGAACCTAGGGGGAAATCATCAATGGTCAAAATAATTCATGCAATCAATCAATGCTAAATTTAATTAAAATCCAACAAGCTTGCCGACACACATTCATACACATACTCTTGATCTTCTCAAATTATTCAAGAGCGACAAACAAAAACAAAAACAAAGAACAAGGTAATTGGTTCCCTCCCCCACACTTAAAGCATACATTGTCCTCAATGAAAGAACACAGATATAAAATAAGAGTGAGGAAAGGAGAGGGTGCTCCATGATCAAGTTGTAGTGGCCGCTTCCACACAAAGCTCTTCTATGGTTGCATCCTCATCCAATTGGTCTCTCGGGCACCCCTCTGCTGGGCCAAAGGCCTCTCCTGGAAGAAATCCTGCAAATCAAAAACTTAATTGTAGATTCGCGAGGCGAGAGGTCACTCGCGAGGCGAATCTGGAAAATTGTTATTCACACTTTCCAGAATCGCGAGGCTAGTAGTATCTCGCGAGGTGAATCTGGAATTCCAACAGATGATGATGCCCAGAATCACGAGGCGAAAGTAGACCTCGCGGCGCGAGACAGAAGCGTGAGCAAGCCTCTGAGTTTCAGGGCTTCTGTCTCGCGCGGCCACTGTGGATTCGCGTGGCGAATCAAGCTTCCTTTTTTGTTTTTTTAAATATATAAATGAAAATGACAGAAACTAAAAATAAAGGATACTTAGCTTGGGTTGCCTCCCAAGTAGCGCTTGTTTAACGTCACTAGCTTGACTTATTAAGAAGCATCCACCTGGATCCCATAGCCTGTGGCATAAGGGACAAGAGATGCTCATCATGTGATATCCTCCACCCGGATCCCATGGTTTGTGAAGTGGCCATTGCGGAAGCAATACGATTCTATCCATAATTCCACCTAGCCCGTGTGTGAAAACTCCATTGACCTCTGCAATTATGAACTCACTTCCTCTCGGGTCAAAGTGTGCCAGACAAGTGGGAGGGACTAACTTACCAGTGTCCACACATGCATGCAAGCCAACATATTTATCTAATGCAGTAATTTCAGGTTGCTTGGCAAGCATGGTGAAATCCACTACCGCATCATCTGCACTTTGATCCATCCCCCCAACCATATTCTGATCAAACAATGCTTCATGTGGGTATGGTACCTGCCGTTTGCAAATCTCCCCCACTTGCTCCGGTGCCTTGTCACTTGCCAACTCCTCTTTCTTAGGTTGCTCTTCCTCAACATGTGGTAGTTCCGGGGCCTTAAATTTCCTGAGAACTAGTTGCACCCCTGTTAGATCCCAACACCCTACCGCTTCTAGTTGTTATGGCATTGCATTGGTTCTTAGGGTTGTTCTCGGTATTGTAACAGCCCGTTTTTAGTTACGCTATTTAACCGGTTAAAATATAATTACACATACGATTAATTATTTTATTTGGATGTTTATGTTCATTTGTGTTATGTGGTTTAGTTTGAGTAATTAAATTACTCTCTTCAAATTATTTTATTAGGTGCGTTAGCACTGACTTATTTCAGTGAATGCACGTTTAATAGACAATAATTTACGTTATTGTCACTATTATACCAGTACAGAAAAATATTTTAAATAATATGTTTAAGAGAAAAGCATTTTCATATTTTCATTCTACTTAATTTTTGAGTTGAAAATAAACTGGTTTGACCTTAATCAGAGATTAAATTTTGGACCGAGTATTTTCTTAGTTGATCAGTCCAACTATTAATTTTCACTCTAATTTGAATTTTGAAATTATATATTTATCAATCTTTATTTTTAGATTCCAAAAAGTAAAAACATGTTTATTTTAGGCTTAATATTTTATCACTCATTGGTGTACCTATCACTAAATGTTAAGTTAAAACATAAAAACTCTCTCTTCCTTTCTCTCATTAGACCGTAACTATCTCTTTCTCTCTGTTTCTCTTTCTTTCTTTTCTTCTTTTTCTCTTTCTTCTTTTCTCCTTTTCTCTTTCTTTGTTTTTCTTCTTCTTTCTTTTCTCGTTCTTTCTTTCTCTGCTGCTGCTTTCTTCTTCTCTCTTTCTTTTCTTTTTCTTCTTTCTTTTTCTTCTTCCTCAGCATAACATTTTTTTTCTCTCTTCTACTCTCCACAACTTCAAAAACCAAAGTCTCATCTCCTCCACTCTGCACAACAACCGTCGTCAGCCGAGCTCCGAACGCGCGATCTGGCCGAGCTCCGCCGTGCGATTTCGTGTCTCCACCGCGTGAGAACTGCGAACCGCCGCTCTCCATGGTGGTTTCCACCATGTGAGTTACCTTAAGCTCTTCCTTCTCCTTCTTCTTGGTCTTACTCTATCTCTCTCTTTTTGGTGTTCACAGAAAATGAACCGCCGCCGCGTCAACCACCACAGCACCACCATAAGCTTGCCTTCTTCCTTGGGTAAGTGGTTTCCTCACTTCCTTTGCTCAGATTCAAAACCCCAAATTGATTTTTTTAAACCCTAACCCTAGGTTTTGATTTTAATTCTCAAAATCTGAAATTAATTGGTGTTTTCTGAAATTGGGAGCATGATTAAGTGTCTCCCTAAATCAATTTTTGTCAATCTCTTGTTAAACTGATTTTTCTCAATTTTCATCTTGAGACTAAAAACCCCCAAATCTCTTTTAATTTAAATCAATTATGTTTTTGAGAAATTAAGTATTTTAGTGAGTTAAATTTATAGTATTTATGTTGAGAAATTAATTTAGTATTTTGTCTGGTTGTTTCAATGCTGGGATCGTCTCCCTGGGATGTTTTTCATGTTAGTGCTTGCTCTGGGGAAGCTGAAATTACTTTCTGGGAACTGTTTGGAGCTGACTGCATTGCTGCCAAGTGCTTGGAAAACTATGAACACCTTTAAGGTGGGGGGAAGAATCATTCTACCGTCGGAATTGATAAGTAGCATAGTATATAATAACTGTGTAGGGCGACCTAAACCCTACTAGTAGTTGAGTAACCGACAAGACCAAAATCACATTGGAAACCTTTTCTGTAAAACCAATGGTGATTCGGGGATTGTAGGTTTATCGACATTAAGGTTGATCTTATGATGTTGAGGATGTGTGGCTTTATTACTTATTTGAGTTGATTGTGATATGTTGGTTGTGATAATTTGCTATATGCGATATTTTATGATATTTGAATATTTTGTTGATATTGTGTTATGCATGATTTGCCTGGTTTGATAAATTGCTTAGTTGATTTTAAGGAAAGATATATATTGCTCGGAGGTATTTTGTTTGGGTGAGAGTTTTGAATATGAATTAGAAGTGCCTCGCTATGATTTTATAGAAATGATGTGATATAAAGTGTAAGTGGAGGTTATGAGGAAACGCTTGACGTACTAGGTTGTTATTGATAAAAGTCAGTGAGAATCATGTGTTGCATTGTTATTCATAACCGTGTATTTGAGATACACGAGGTCCGAAGTTCTTGTAGACCGTTCCAAATTAGAATTTAAGTTGTGCAACTATAGTGTCATTGCTTTGCATGAGCACCCTTGATAGAGTTGAGAGAGAGAACCAGGGTGTGCACCGACGGTACTGTGCAGCTATAGTGTCATTGCTTTGCATGAGCATTCTCACCATGGATGTGAATGTGCACCGGCGTGGGGAACGTGTCACTTGGACGACTGACTGGCATCCCTAACGAGGGATGTGTGACAAGAGTAGTAGTGGCCACGTCAGCATAAAGGTCTAGTTGCATGAGTTGAAGGGTAGAGGATGATGTTATAAAGTATGGATGATTGTAACTTGTGAGTGATGCATGTTTGTGACCGTTATTGTATTATATGCTATGAATCTTTTCCGTTTTTTATGATAGAACTGTTTCTTATCCCTGCATCTCTCTGCATGTTGTATTTGTTTTATTATGAAATCGTACCAGAAGACTTGGTGGACAAACTTAATGACGAGGGATTGGATGGGATTCCCTATGAGCCGAATGCCAGAGCTCGAGTCTTGACCCATGGTGATTAGGGTCCAGGTAGTATATGGCCAGTGCGTCTTGTGAGACGTTTTAGATATTTTCAGTTGTTTAGTATTTTTGTCTAAGTCTATGCCTGTGAGGGCTCCTACCGAGAGGATTCCCTCAACAGTGTTTTGGTAATGTAATAGATAAACTTGGGGTATTTATATATTATAATCTTGCGAATATTTTATGTTCTTAATGAAAACTGTGTATGTGTATGAAAACCAATTTGGGATTACTGTATCTATTTATCTCCTAATTCTTTATCACAACTGGAGTTTGTGTATTTATTTTCCACTCCTGGAAATTGATGTAAGACCAGAGACCATTTATGGTTGCATTAAATTTTGAAGTTATAAAACTGTCTATCAGGTGTTTTTCCGACGTCATACAAATCTCCGATTTTTAAAGGGGACATTTCGAAAATGATTTGTGAAAATCTTTAACGCTAAACGCGCGCTTAAGGAACTAATAATTGTGGTTTTAAACTAAATGTCACAAAGGGGTACAGCGGGGTGTCTCAGGTATCACCTGGGAAAGTGCCTGGGAGACGCTCATTAAGTTGCTTTGCGAGCTGAGCTATCTGCGTCTCTAGATTATGAATTGCCGCCCCTGTATGAGTTGCCAACTTGTCAATGGCTGTGCTTGTATTGATTGCCAACTTCTCGACTGTCGCGCTCATCTTCTCAAAAGCCAACTCCCACGGTTGCCTTCCACCATCCTGTTGAGGTTGTTGTTGCCAATTCTGTTAAGGCTGTGGTTGCCAATTCTGTTGAGGTTGTGGTTGCCCGGCTAGCCCACCGCCAGCATTACTCCAAGCGAAACCCGGATGGTCTCTCCTCATATAACCCCTATTCTGATTCTGATTGTTCCTCTGATAGATGTTCTGGGGCACGCTGTCATAGAAATTATGGCATGAGTCCACATGTTCTTGAGAGAAGTAGAACGGACATCTCTGAGTGTCATGGTCTCCATTACAATTTTCACAACCCGGAGGCATTCCCTCGTGTACCTTGCATACAAAACAAGGCAAGACCACGTGGAATCAAAGAAGTAGAGAGAGATAATAGTAAATAAAAATAAAAATAAAAAATAAAATAAAAATAAAAATAACTTAACCAAACAATCAAACTTCCCTTAAAATTAGGAAAATTGGTTGTGCCAATCCCCGGCAACGGCGCCAAAAACTTGTTGAGTCACCGGCAAGTGTACCGGGTCGTCACAAGTAATAAAATAAACACGGTAAGTAATTACCGGGGTCGAACACAAGGATTGGGCTACCAATTCAACTAATTCGCGAGAAATTCGATAAGTTGGTTAAGTGACAGCAAATGGTTGAGAGAGAGAAAATAGGATTGCAATTCAAATTAACAAATCAATTAAGCTAAGGTATTAAAATCTGAAATTAAAAATATCTAAGGTCTCAAATCCACCTACCCAATCATGCATAGTACCCAAGTGATGATGACTCTTTCCTAAGTTCAATTACAATGTCAACCAGGACCCCCAAATTCTCCTATATCCACTGTCATGCTCAATAGGACGTATTCAACGATTGGATTAATTATTTACTAGGTCTCATAACCCTAATCATCAAACTCTATTAATTCTTGTTCCTATGAGGTTGCACCGATCTCCTATTCACTCTTGTGCAATATTCGATCGATGATCCCAATTCAGGTTCTAAAACACGAATTGCCTCCTAAGCCTCATCACGTTTAACTAGTCAATCACGCATGCATATGATCAACACAATCAAATCAGAATTGGAAAACATTAATTGAAAGAAGGGAGAAAAACATACATCACATCGAATTCTACACCGCCATGGGTGGTTTCATTGATCCCTCAGACGAGGGGATTAGCTCCTCATGCCCGTAACGACAAACGAACAATCGGAATTAACCACCATTGTAAAATAAAAGAAGAAAAGTGGGAGACGTAGCTCCAGAGAACAAGCAATCGGCCTAAACGCTACAAAATCAGTGGAGAATCAAAAAGCTCCTCAATTCTGCCCTAAAACAGCAATATATAGAGTTCAGGATCTACGCTCGCTCGCGAGGTGAGCGAGCTCTCACGAGGCGAATATTAAAATTGGCGCGCTTTCAAATTGGACTCTCGCAAGGCGATCAGCCTCTCGCGGGGCGACATAGACGATGACAATTCTGGCACAGTCAGGCCTTTAGGCTCGCGAGGCGAGTGGTATCTTCGCGGGGCGAGACAGAAAGGATGACTGTTGCTGCTTCAGCTGGTCTTCAGGCTCGCGAGGCGAGCATACTCTCGCGAGGCGAGTATCTCCAGAATGGCAATTTCCACTCTTTTCTTCATTCCCTTGACTCGAAGTGCTTCCCCTTTTAACCTGAAACAATAAAAAGAAACAAAAAGCATAATTCTATTCAAAATCGACTAAAAACACTAAAAATGCCTAAAACGAGTCAAAGTCTAACTTAAGAACAAAACAAGGCCAATTTGGGCGAAATCGAGATTGAACTCGAATAGTAAGCACATAAACCACAGTCTTACTAGTTATAAAACTAGATAAGCCAGAGGCTTATCAGAAACCTCTACTATTGGGAAGCTTGGCTTCCTTGGCACAACGACCTTTCTGAACATTGTATCAACTATGTAGTTGGGCAAAATTGTCGGAATACGTCCCATTTGTTTATCCATCTGATAACCTCGTGATTCCACCGGAATCCATCTGCTATCAATCTCTGACGAACGATATTCTCGGTACAAATCATCGGCTCTTCACTGAACTACGGTTCTCAAGCAAACTTTCCATGTTTGTGTAAAGATATTTTAAAGCACTTTCTTACAAGTCTTAACACGTTCTGAATTTGGATCGACAATCCAATCATTTATTTCTTCTCACTTTTCTAATTTAGCCTTTCTACGGGTTTTCAAGAAATCAAATAACTCTCAGTCCATTAAATATTATGGAGGTATGGATAATGAATTATCCACACTTTATGACAAATGATCTTGCTTCACCATATGTCATAAATGATGACAACCTAATGGAAGGTTGCCTTGTTGATGATCTATTTGGTTGAATTTTTAGACAAGAACTTAGTGTAACACTTAGTAACCAAAATCAAGTGAAGAAAGAAACAAAAAAATGGAAGAAGATGAGAGATGGATGGTGCCACAAACATGTAGTTTGATAAGCCAAATGATGTTCGCCACACGAATCTTTGATTCTTGATAAGAACATAGTTTGGTTCAACCAAGAACCTAGGAGAACAATATTCTCACAAAATGGATTTGATCCAAAATAACATCAAAGTTGTATTTCATCATGTAATAGGTGTGTACATATAGCATAGGGAAAGAAAAACCAAATGTCATCATAAGATGACATAAACTCCTAATAACTAGACATAACTCTCCACTAAGTGGTTATTAAAAGAACATAACTATCCTACTTAAGAAAGTAATAAAAATGATCAATAACTTCTAAAAAGGAGTTACTTAGGCATGCAAGCCAAAAGTCACCTCCTTTGAAGCTCAAACTCGTCCAAATATTCGTATTAAACTTCCAGAACGTTTTTCACCATGATAGAAGCCGAATTTGGTCAAGAATCCTGATATAAGATTTGTAGATAATTTCCTAAGATTTCCAACGCACCAAAGAATTCATCAATCGGAGATTCGTAGCTCAAGATATGACCAAATTAAGTAAACGGGCTCAATAAGAAAATTCATCCTAAAAATATTACGAAAATTAAAAATAAAAAGATAAAAATTGGACTTAATTGTTATCTAATAAGCCCACTAATAATAGTGCACTAATATGGATCTGAATATGCTTCTTTCCACATACTCAAGCCATCCATGCTTCTATCATTCCCCTCCTCTTGAAAGTGATTTGTCCTCAAATCTAAACCTGCATCAAAAGTTAGTGGATTATCTAATAACATCTTTCTTTTGTTCTTTCCACCTTTTGCTTGAAAATTGGCTCTTCCATTTCTTTTTCTCTCAAAGCTCTCATTTTTCATGAGATATCCCTCATTGCTTTCTTTTCCTTCAAACTTTTATACCATGGTTTTCTTTTTTCTCTATTTTTCTTTCGCCGCTCTCCCTTCCCTCTTGCTTTCTCTCATGGGTTTCCTTTTTCTTTACTTCTTCTTTTTCCTCATCCACCAAACCCTCTTCTTTTATTTTCTTCTCACTCTTTCTTCTTTTCTCACTCTCTCCTTTCAAGTACATTTAATCTTCATACACTTGTTTTGGTGACAATGGTCCAAGAGTAATTTTGCGATTATTAAATACAAATGAGTACTTATTGTTGTAAACATCATATCTCGCTTGTCGTTCAATCCTCCAAGGATGCCCAAGTAACAAGTGCATCGTTTCAATGGGTACCACATCACATAACACCTCATCTTCATATCTCCCAATCCGGAATGACACTCGTACTTGTTTGTTCACCATCACATCACCGATATCAATAAACTCCGGGATGCTCCAAATGACATATGGTTGTGGATGCTCTTGATGACAACCAAATGGAAGGTTGCCTTGTTGATGATCTATTTGGTTGAATTGTTAGACAAGAACTTAGTGTAACACTTAGTAACCAAAATCAAGTCAAGAAAGAAACAAAAAAAAATATGGAAGAAGATGAGAGATGGATGGCGTCACAGACATGTTGCTTGATAAGCCAAATGATGTTCACCACAAGAATCTTGGATTCTTGATAAGAACTTAGTTTGGTTCAACCAAGAACCTAGGAGAGCAATATTCTCACAAAATGATTTGATTCAAAATAACATCAAAGTTGTATTTCATCATGTAATAGGTGTGTACATATAGCATATGGAAAGAAAAACCAAAGGTCATCATAAGATGACATAAACTCCTAATAACTAGACATAACTCTCCACTAAGTGGTTATTAAAATAACATAACTATCCTACTTAAGAAAGTAATAAAAATGATCAATAACTTCTAAAAAGGAGTTACTTAGGCATGCAAGACAAAAGTCACCTCCTTTGAAGCTCAAACTCGTCCAAATATTCGTATTAAACTTCTAGTCCGTTCTTCACTATGATAGAAGCCGAAATTTGGTCAAGAGACCTGAAATAAGATTTGTAGATAATTTCCTAAGCTTTCCAACACACCAAAGAATGCATCAATCGGAGATTTGTAGCTCAAGATATGACCAAATTAAGTAAACGGGTTCAATCAGAAAATTCATCATAAAAATATTACGAAAATTTAAAATAAAAGGATAAAAATTGGACTTAATTGTTATCTAATAAGACCACTAATAATAGTGAACTAATATGGATTTGAATATGCTTCATTCCACATACTGAATCCATCCATGCTTCTATCAATAAATCATTAAGTTCATATTTTCACTAAGTCATTCATGACTTAGGTTTTGCTTTTTAATGTAAATACTAGCCTTTGAAGATTAAAATTCTCTTTTGTCTTGAAACTTAAACCTTTGGTTAAAACCAAACCCTTTTGAAATCAGATTTCATCAAAGTACATAATTACTAAATTCCACAAAATAGTTTCTTGAAAAACCTCGAAACTCTTAAAATACCGTTTTACCGCTTTTTACTGTATTTCAACTTAAATTCCATATTTTCACAACTATAATCATTTTTCTCAAATTCTTCACTTCCCTAAGTTACCATACTTATGTTAAAGTATTAAAATACTGATTTCAAACTTTACATCATTGTTTTCTCAAAAATCTTTAAAAACGCTTGATGACGATTTCGCCGCTTTTTACTGGTATGAGGCAGAAAAGCCATACTTTTGAAAATATGATTCTTCACCTCAAATCTATTTACTCACCTAGGTTCTATGTAGCAGCGATATGCTAATTTTCACTGCGAATCGTCCTCGATACGTCCCGATACGCCGATACGTGCTGATACGCCATCGACACGCGTCTGCGGAGTATCGGAGGACATTATTTAAAAATAAAAATAAAAATTCAGATACGTCGAGAAGATGCCGAGAGGACGTCGCCAATACGTCGTCCATATGTTGAGAGGCCTCTGTTTTTTCGAGATACCGCCTTACTTCATGCTTTGTTTATTCGTGGATGTCGTGAGGCTGTAATTGCCTTGGTTTGTAATTTCTTTTGCTTGAGTCGTGTAGTGTATAATAGAAAAGAAGAGGAAGAGGAAGAGGAAGAGAGGAAGAAGAACAAGAAAGCATGATGGAAGAATAAGAGAAAGCGGCTGATGGAACTGGAAGGGTTTCTTTTTGCTAGGTTTTTTTTTTGTTGGACTTCCACTTCAAATTGGGTTGTTTCACCCACTCTAAAGGCTCAAACTATTCTACGACTATTCTTTTTCTGTTTCTAAGGAGGCCTAAAACATGCATAAACATGTTTAAGTATAAATATGAAATATAAAATATAAAATACAAAGTATGTCATATAATATTTAAGAATTTCTAAAAAAGATAAAAAAAAAACATTAATGTATAATTATTTATTATATAATAGGGATACATACATAACATATAATAACATATAAATATATGTTTTTATATAAAAAAATTATAATAATAAAAATACAATTAATATGAGTGTAATAAAATATTTCATATATTATTTTATTTTTTGAAATTTTTTATTTTTTATATTCGTATCCTAAACGTATCGTATACTATTTTTTTTAAGAAGTGGCGTATCGCAGTATCGGATACGTATCGTTCTGATACTCGTATCGTGTCTGTGCATCAGAGCCTAGGTTATAATACTCATATTAAGATATTCAAAACACTGATTTTACAATTTTCTTTCCATGTATACAAAATTCCTAAAAATTTGACCGAACGTCGTTAAGTTTGTAAATCGCGTAAATCTTGTATCAACGATTTTAAACTCTAATAGTCCAAAACAAATTTTGGAGTTTTAGAACAGTTAATTAGGTATGAAAAACAGTCTCTAACTGTCCAGTAACATTTATTTTCTAAAATTGCATTTTAGTCCATAAACTTTCATTAATTACAAAAAGGTCCTTATTCACTTAAAACCTTGTAACTTTTTATTTATAACTTCAAATCACACCAAACCAACTTCTATAGAAATATTTTTCAGTTACCCTCAATTTTCCAGAAATTACATTTCTGCCCCAAATATTTTACAATAATTGCAAAAAGATCCTTATTTACAAAAAAACTTATAACTTTTTATGTATTAATCCAAATAACGCGAAAACAATTTCTATGGTCTTATCTTATCATCCACTTCAACTGTATAACATGTTTTCATATTTATATTTCAGTCCCGCAATTTTCCAGAAATTACATAAAAGTCCCTAAAGACTCAAAAATTCATATCTTTTAACATACATATCCAATTCAATCCAAACCAAATTCTATACTTTTATATACTCATTCAATCCTAATAAAATTATCCAAACAAATTAAATTCTCATGGAACTCCCTCAAACAGTTATGGCCGAATGACCTCAAATCATCATATTAGGCATTTTTCTTAACAAATCAAGTAAACAACAATCATGGTTCCATCTAAGGTCATTGGAACCAAAACAACCATATGACATGTCATACCACAACCAAGCATCAAATCAAATCCTCCAAGAGGATCACATAACCATAAACAATAATACATAACCCTAATACTTAGGATTTGAAAAACAACATACAATTATTTTAAACCACAGACTTATCTACATTAAGGTAGGATAGTAGTAATCTCCCCCCTTACCTCTTGTAGATCACTTGAAACTCAAGTAGGAGAAGGATGTTGTTCACCTAAATCACAAGGTTTTGAACCCACAAAACCTAGCCATGAACAACCAACAAGAAATCAAGTTAACGATTGAAGAAAATCGCCTAAACCCATTTGAGCATAGGTTCGGCCAACTCAAAAAGAAATAGCTAGGGAACTCTAAATTTTTCAAGCTCTTGGATAATGAAAATAGAAGTCATATGGAAATCATAGAAATTGATCTCACATTAAAATGATTTTTCTATGATTTTCTAGAAATATTTGAAAAACTAGATCTAGGAATTTGTTCTTGAAGAAAACATGGATTTAAGAAGAAAACTTGTGGTGAAAAGTGAAGGTATGATCATGGATCACAAATCTATACCTTTGGAATTGGAAGAAATGAACAAGACCTTAGACTCCCTTTGAAAATCACTATGAAGAACTTAAGAGTATTTTGTGTGCAAGTCATAAGAAAATGAACCAAATGAGTAAAATGAATGGCCAAGTGTGGTTTTGAAGGGTGTGGCCTTGAGCTTCCTAGGGATAAAAAGGTCCAAATGTTGTCATGGCAACTTGAAATTACAATGCAAGCTTAAGGGTATTTTAGACATATCACACTTAAGCCATCATTACTTGCATTTAATGCAAGATGACTAACCTCTATGACTCACCCCCATGAGTAGATGACTCATTGTCCTCATCCGTCCGTCATCGGGTTTTGTCTTTGCACCTCCGTTCTCTATTCCGTCGATCCCCGATCGTCGAGTATTCGTCTGACTAACGTATAATAACCTATTTATTTTGAAAATTTTCAAAATAACCACTATTGTTGGAAAAAATAGGAATCTAAACTGTTTCATTCTTGGGTCAAAATTAGGTTTTTTGATCAGTAAAATCTTACTGTCAATTAAAACGCAGACCAGGTTTCGTCTGAATTTTAAACCTAAATTTTAATGTAACCTTCTACCATAAGGTAGAGTAAAATTATGATTTTATTTTATCCAAAATCATTTTCTAGATCTCAGATAAAATATAAAGAATTAAAAATTCTACCGATAATGAAAAATAGTAAAAACGGGGTGTTACAAATATGTAACTCCGAAGTTGCCTTCCTGAGATAGTTTGGATCCACATGCATAATGGAGTAGCGGAGTAGTGTTGTACCACATAGCATATGTTGGTTGAGATAACATGTTGATGGAATTATTTTATGATGATAATATATGTTGTATATTGCTATGCCATGCTATGATGTATGTTCATCTTGCTTACTACTTCCATGCCAATGTGTTTACATGACTTCTTACTACCCGTTTTCTCTGTTTATATTTTGGCATGTATCTATTTATACAGAGGACGGTGAGCAGCCAGTGGAGGAGTGACTCTGAAGAGCCATGTAACACCCTAATTTTCACTACTTTCTAATATCGGTAATAAATATATAAATGTTTATATTTTTATTCGAGACATAGAAAACGATTTTGGGAAAACCAAATTCATATTCATATTATACTTATTTTTACAAGGTTACAGTTAAATTTTGGATTGAAAATTCAGACGAAACTCGGTCTGTGTTTTCGCTAACAGTAAAATTTTACTGATCAGAAAATATAATTTTGACTCGAGAATGAAATGGTTAGATTTTATATCGTGTTTCCATCGGGAAACCGACGGAGTCGGAAACGAAATTGCAGAGATAGAACCGGACACCGGAGAAGCTGGGCCATGGACTGAGTCACCACCATGACTCACCAAGCATTTATGAAACATTAAATGCAGGTAATCATGTCGTCAAAGTGAAATCACCAAAATGTCCTTAATCTTAACCAAACCTATCCTAGTTAATTTTTAATCATGGTTAAGACCAAGTCATTATCAAGTTGGCTACTCTTTCCTTTTTGTGGTGTAAGATTGAGCCACACCTCCTTCAACCATGACCACTCCGTTTTCATGATTACTTTGGGTGTGAAATTTCCAAATGCCCTTAGTTTTTAGAGGATTTACAAGTTAGTCCTTATGTGAGTTTACCATTATGTCCTTAAGTAACAAATTTTGGACCAAACTAACCGTCATCTCACCCTTTTGTGTGCTGCCATCTTCTTCATTTAGCATAACTTAGGCAAATTTTGCTTCACTTTGTGTCATCTTCATCAAGAACGCCATATTTTCTCTAAGAACATCCAGAACACTTTGTTGATTTTGTGAAGAACTTGATTAAATCTCATCATTTCTTCAAGCAACAAGAGGTGATTTCTTCTCTCCATGATCAATCGTGAACTCTTCTTCATTTATTTTTTAAGATTAAGTCATGAATCATCTTGTTCATCATCATATTCCAAGTGCATGACACAATCTTCATTTTACTTGAAATTGTAGAAAAATCCATTTGACTTGAAACCAATTTCTATGAACTCATTTTGATGTCTATATTCATCATCTAGAAGCATGAACCCAAAACAAATTTCTACCCTATTTTTCCAAGCATGGCCGAACCCTATGTGTTTGGGTGTAAATGGGTTTTGCTTCAACTTTTGTTCAATGATGCATGATTTCATTTCTTAAATCATTATAGGTATTGAATCCAAGTGGTTGACAAATCCAAATCAAATCCTAACTTTTTTTTTCATTAGGGCCGAAACCCTAAGTTTTTGGAGTAAATAGATTTTGATTCAATTTTTGTCTTGTGACACTTGATTTCATCTCTATACTATCCATGTTTGTTGAATCCAAGAGATGGAAATCAAGTGAATTTCCTAGCTCAGTTTTTGTGTCAAGGCCGAAACCCTAACTATGTTGGTTAGGTGATTTTTGATTCAAATCTTTGACAAATGATCATTGATTATGTCTTTATCATGCTTAAGGATCATTAATCCAAGAGTTTATAAATTTTTTACATCCCTAGCCTAATTAACTAGTGAAGACCGAAACCTAGTTCACATGAACTAGATGCGTTTTATTTAATTGTGTTAATTTTTGGTTGTGATTTGTTGTGAAGGATCAAATGGTATTTTATTATTCTGTGTTATGTGGAATAAATCGGAAACGAATCTGAAAACACTTCTAGAACGAGACTTGAAATCTTCAAGAGGTAAGGGGAGTTTACCTGAGGGGTTTTTGATAGCCACGTGCTATATTTGAGTCTGTATGCTTATTGGTGATTTCTTTGTGGTCGTTAATTTTAATTTACGTAGTGTTTTTATCTAATTTATTATTCTCTATGATGTATGTTTATATGTGGTGTATGTGTTATATATGCTGTATGTTGATTTTGGATGCATGTTATAACTGTGATATGTAATTTTACTGATGATTGGTTGTTCGACTGAAAAGCCTTGTAGTGGTCAGTTCTAAAATTTGGATTAAGGATAACAGCTTGGAAAAATGTTGAAAAAGTTGAAAACGTTGAAGAAGATGTTATTTAAGTTAATTTTGTGAAATTTGAAGAAAAGTTGAAAATAATATTATTTTAATTATTTTACGGTGTAAGAGTGATCTACGAGCAGCAATGAGGACGTAACTGTTAAATATTTTTAGTGACGTTAATTTTTACAAAACAAATTCTGAAATAAAATAAAAAGTTGTTTTAAAAAATAATTTAATTTACATGTTGAGAAAATTATTTTAAAAGAAAAAGTCAATTTTTTGACTTAAAAATGTTTTTAATTCAAAACGACGAGAAATTCAGAAAATAGTTTTACAACAACATTTTAAAAACAATTTCATTTTCTTTGGACCGAAATGGGTCATGAATGGGTTCTTTTTCAAAGTTTTTCGGAAAAATATTTTAAGAGGAAAAGCATTGGAGAAAAATGAATTTCTCTGTAATTTAACATTTTATAAACGGATTTCAAACGGAAAAGATTTTCTGCAAAAGAGTTTTACTTAGTGAAATCATTTCCAACAACTTGGATAAGTTATGGACTTTTTTTTTTGTATTTGTATTTCACCAAACGAAAAATGATGTTAACGACGAACGTTGTTAAAGGTGAACGTTTTTTTTCTATAAACACGAACCTAAGACTGAGGCATCGATCTAAGGCTTGTGATTGGGCACTCAGACGTCATGTCCTGTGTTGACGATGAAAAATCTTAATGTTGAAATTATGAATGGTCATGAGCCTTTGAGCTTCGACAAGGGAAGAATGAACAAAAAGAAAAAATGACAAGAATAAATTTTTTTACATGCATTAATTGGCAGACATGCCTTACGTTGTTTTAACGTGGTACCTTGATGGACAAGGTGTCATGTAGTGTTATACATTGTGCCGTGATGGACAATGAAACCCATGTACGTTGATCATTGTGCCTTTTAAAATGAAGTTGGCATCTCCAGAGATTATGTATTAAATTTAGATGTTGTATATTGAAGTGTCATACATTTTTTTTTATAAATAATGATTTACTGTTGGTTATGAAGTCCCTTGATAAACTGTTGTGTTTATGTTGAATGTTGTGAGTTTATATGTATGATGTTTTGTGTGTTACACATGTTGTTATCATATCAAAACTCATATTGGTATCTCACCCTTGCGATATATCTGTTTTTTTTCTGGTTTTACTGTTGTACCTTGGTACATGAGAGCATATGATGCAGAGGATTTCTCGTTCGCTCGAGGAGTTTAGTCTTGATCCTTGAAGTGGTCGGTGATAGTGGTAAGGACCATGAAGGTCTTTCCAGTGGATGCTGTCTAGAGTGACCAGCTTAGGATTTTCTTGGGGTGTATGTGGTTTCAGAAAGTCGGTAAACGTAGTCTTTAGACCTCTTATGTGGTTTAGTTTCCAGTTGGGAATTCTGAAATACTTTCAGGAAAAACTTGTACGCTGTGAATGATTTAATTTTGAATATACTAAATTTCTGTGTTGATGAGTATTATATAGTGTTACCGTGGTAATATGTGTGGCAAATTTTCAAATGTGTTCTGTTGAAGAAAAAATTTTACCCCCATTTTCGGACTTATACAAAATTATAAGCATTATTTTTCGAAAGAAACCAGCAAATTCCTTTTAATTTTATTCCCACACGTGTTTACGAGGTTGTGTTACAAGCCACATCTCTAGCTAGGATGTTTATATGTTTTAGTTGTTAGTTATTTCAGTTTCATTTGTATTTTGTGGATTTTATTCCGTAACGGTTATACCAGCTTTGTATGTGACATCGAGGTTGAGTTATGTTTTATGTTTTATGTTTATGGTTATGTTTCATGTTTATTCTATTTTAAAACCGTGTTTCTTTTCTGCGTTGTTGAGACATTACAATGTGGTGCTTTCTATCCGATTTTTATTTTAATTAAATAAATGCTTGTTTTTATCTTACCTCTTGATGAGCCTCTGGTTGACTGGTTTTATAACTAATAAAGACCATGACTTTGTGCTAATTTTATATCATTTTCACCCAAATTAGACTTGATTGTCTTTAAGCAGCATTTTGAGTCTGCAAAGTACTTTTAGGTTAATTTAGTTGATTTAGAGTTAAATAAAACACTTATTCTATTTTCTGTTTTTAGGTTAATAAAAGGAAATAATTCTGGAGATTTCGCCCAGCGAGAAGGCATTCGCCACGCGAACCAGATGGCGACTGTTCCGGAAATTTGCCATCCTTTCTGTCTCGCCCTGCGAAGACTTGACTCGCCTCGCGAGTAATCCAGTCCTGGAAGTCAGAAAGCATCACGGTTTACCCGTGTGAAAGGTCACGGGCGTTACAGTTTGGAATATGAAGAGTTCGCCTCGCGAATACAATCCTCGCCTCGCGAGAGTGAAGCCTAGAAGTCATGACCTTTCCATTCCTCGCCACGTGAGTCGTGCTTCGCCTCCCGAGAATACCAAACGCTGCAAGATTCGCCTCGCGAATGTGTGCTCGCCTCGCGAGTCCGCGTAGTCCAGAAGTTGTATATAAGTCAGTTTTAGACAGAACTGAATGGTAGGCTGGTGGCTAGCTAGTTTTAGTTAGTCAGTAGTTGTAGTTCAGTAGTTTAATTCTTTTCTTTTGTGTTTATTTTTGTAATGGAGAGCTAGTCTCCTAGATTAATCTACTACAATTGGTTTACATTACCACACTTGAGGTTGTGTATTTCCTGTTTTCATTTGCTTTTCTCTTTTCAATGCCATGCTATACATTTCTGTTTGTTATTTCAGGAGTGTATAGTGTTGTGTTGATTCATTTCGGTGATGTTATGTTTCTATACTTAATCGCGTTTGTTATTTCGCGTGTGTTTGTTCATGTTCGTTTATTCATGAGAGCTTAACCCCGTTTGTTATTTCGGGAATAGGAACATACATCCGTAGTAGTGATTGCGTTCTTAATTGTTGCTACAACCGGGAGGGGATTAGAATCTGCTTAGGGCTTGGATTTATATGAACCAATGATAGTGGGAAACCGAGAACAGTAGGCTGATCGTCTTTAGTTTATTTGTTAATCTCTTTTAACTGTCTTGTTTTATTGCTCTGTTTCTGTTTTTGTTTTCTTTATTTTTATTTCAATCCAAACAACCCCCCAAAATTAATTTTCTGTTAATAATAACAATGCCTAAGAGTCCTTGAGAGACGACATCCGAGTTGTCGTTTCCCTATCTACCTTATTTTTGTAAACGCTCGTTCTTTTTGGCGCGTGGCGACAGCGCGGCCAAAAATTGGCGCCGTTGCCGGGGACTCTTGTTTGTTGTTATTAGCAGAAAATAAATAATTAAAAAAAAAGAAAGAAAAAAAAGAAAAAAATCTTTGCTGAATTGGTTTTGGTTATTTGTCTGGTTGTGAATTTTAGTACGCCCCATGGATAATTATATGCGAAATTATGTGCCTAATGTTTATTATGAGCAACCATGCATGTATTATCCTAATTTTAGTGAGCCACCACCATGCTATTATGAGCCACCACCATGCACATATTATCCTAATTTTACTGGAAGTTATGAGTCTAATAGTGATTGTGGCATGTTTGGAGTGAATAATCATTTTAGCCAACAAAGTGTAGGACAGAGCACCTTGGATGAGATTGCTTCTATGATACAACAAATGGCCGAGAACAATCAACGGATGGCAGTAAGCCAACAATATCAGCCTGACCCTACACTAGCTCAACTCAGTTTGGAAGAAATGCTACAATAAATGGAAGAGAACAATCGACGGATAGCACAACAAAATCTTGAATTCCAACAGAGGGAAGAAGCTGAGTCTCGGAAGTTTTCCATTCTGATTGATCAAATAGTCGCCAACTCGGCTGCAATGCTAACTCCGCAGCCCCTTGAAGAACATAAAGATTCACAGATGGTTATTCTTGAAAATATTTCTGATGATAATGTTGATAATGTTTCTATTGATGAACTGTGTGTTGAATCCCCTGATTCTAATGCATGTGCTGATTGTTATTGTTCTGGCACTGCTTTGTGTATAGACTATTATGCAGCTTTATTCTGTTCAGGAAACATAGGAAATGAGGATCAGGAGGATCAGGAGGACATCTGCTTCACCGTGCTTGAGGATGATGAAGAACCTTTGGAAGTAGATGATTCAATTAAATCAAATGCATGTGTTGAGAGTGATGGGGTGGATGAATTGAGTACAGGAAGTCCAGACAATCAGACCTTTACTAATTCAGTTTCTTTTACTACATGTACTAACTGTACTGACACTAACCCGTGTGCTGTTTGTGCTGAGTTTCTTGACTCTATTTTGCAGGGTGATAATGAGAGTGAAGCTGTCTGTTCGGCCGAAGTTCCAAATATACCATCCATTGAGCAGCCACCCTCCTCAGTTTCTTGTAATATATCTATTGGCTGTACTAACTCTAACCTTTGTGTGGTGTGTGCTGAAATTTCTGCAGGTTTAACAAGTGATGAATCCGGTAGTGCAGTGGATGAAGACCTTGCAGAAGTTGAAGCAGCACCGGAGACACCAGCTAACTGTTTGCCACCTCCCACTGTGGAACCACCGGTGATGGAGTTCCAGCCTTTGGATTTGTCACTGTGGCCATTTCAAGAGATTGAACCCCAATTTTATTGGGAGGATTTTGTTGAGAAAGCGGTCATCTTTGACCCAAAAGGGAGTGAGAAGTCCGCCGCACTCGGTGAGGTCATCATAATTGTCAAGTGCTCACTCCCATATCAAGGCTGCGAGTTAGGGAAGCATGGAATGAACTTCCACCCTTTGGCTACCACGTGGGCCTTATGTTACAAGCAATGGGATCCTGGTGGACCAACCCAATGAGTTTTTCTGAACCTTGTTTTTTTAATTTTCTTTTCCTTGCTTTATTTCTGTTTTGTTTTCAATAAAGCTCCTGAATAATTTGAGAAGCTCAGGAGTTGTGTGAGTCTAGTGTTGGCAAGTTTATTGGATTTGATTAATTTTTGCATAGATTGATTGCATGTTAACTGTTGACTGTCTTCCCCCTAGGATTTGAAAAAAAATTTGAAAAATGATCCCCATGTGATTGAAAACTGAACTTTGAGATTTTGTTATGATGGCATGATTTATGATAAGTTTGGGGTGATAGGAAGCACACACTAGGGATAGAATCTCTGTCAAACAATTTGCACAAAAATGTCCAGGTGAGGTTTTGAGCCTCCAACATGTTTTTGACTGTGAGAAATCACTTTTGATTGCACTTTCCTGAATTTGCTTGAATCTCTTTATGGTTTGCATGTTTATGTGTTTGCTTCAAATGATTTAGGCATTTTCTTTGTAAATAGCTACTTAGCCTAAAATAACAATTCCTAATGCATGTTCCTTAGTTAGCCCCTTTGAGCCTGATTAGCCTGTTAATTCTTGATAACCTAATGTTATAAGCCTAAAATCTGAAAAAATCATGTTAACCCGATCTTAGGATTAGGAGAGCATGGAATTTTAGCAAGAGAGTGGGTTGCAAGAAACTAAGTTTGGGGTGGCCGCAAGGTGATGTGTTGTTTGGGATTGGGAAAAAGAAAAAAATATATAAAAAAAAAGTAAAAGAAGAAAAAAAAAAGAAAAAAAAGGAAAGTGTAAAAAATGTTTAAAAAAAAAGTATTAGAAAATAAAAGGCTGTAGTCACCCAAGGCATAAAGAAAAATGAAGAAAGGAACTTGAGTTTAATTTCAAAGTGTAAAAAGTTCATGCTCTCTTAGTTCCTAGGGTCCTCAGCCTAGTTCCTTTGTATATCCTACCCTTAGCCAGACCCCATTACAACCCATAAAAGACCTTTTGATGTTGCATGCATGTTTTCCATGGGAATCATTTTGAGATGAAAATCAAATTTATGGGAAGTGTTCTTGAAAAGTGAAATTGAGTGAATTGTTGATAGCCTGACACAAACTGAGCGATTGAGTGAACACTAAATGCCCTTGTGAGGAAGGCAGTTGTTTGGAATTGGTGATCTCCCTTTTGTGTGTAACTTGGATCCCCTGCTTAGATTAATAATTGTTTGAATGACGAAATTCTCAATTGTTTAGAGTAAATGAATGTGGGGATTGCTTTGTTTGTAAGGCGGGGAACGTTGAAGTATTTTGATAAATTGCTTGAAATCTGTGCGAAAGTTGATTGAATCTTTTGAGCTTGCCAGGTCTTGAGTCTTTTTAAGTTTTTGAGTTTTAGTTTGCTTGGGGACAAGCAAAGTTTAAGTTTGGGGTATTTTGATGAGCCTCTGGTTGACTGGTTTTATAACTAATAAAGACCATGGCTTTGTGCTAATTTTATATCATTTTCACCCAAATTAGACTTGATTGTCTTTAAGCAGCATTCTGAGTCTGTAAAGAATTTTTAGGTTAATTTAGTTGATTTAGAGTTAAATAAAACACTTATTCTATTTTCTGTTTTCAGGTTAATAAAAGGAAATAATTCTGGAGATTTCGCCCCGTGAGAAGGCATTCGCCACGCGAACCAGAAGGTGACTGTTCCAGAAATTTGCCATCCTTTCTGTCTTGCCCCGCGAAGACTTGACTCGCCTCGCGAGTAATCCAGCCCTGGAAGTCAGAAAGCATCACGGTTTACCCGTGTGAAAGGTCACGGGCGTTACAGTTTGGAATCTGAAGAGTTCACCTCACGAATACAATCCTCGCCTCGCGAGAGTGAAGCCCAGAAGTCATGACCTTTCCATTCCTCGCCACGCGAGCCGTGCTTCGCCTCGCGAGAATACGAAACACTGCAAGATTCGCCTCGCGAATGTGTACTCGCCTCGCGAGTCCGCGTAGTCCAGAAGTTGTATATAAGTCAGTTTTAGACATAACTGAATGGTAGGCTGGTGGCTAGCTAGTTTTAGTTAGTCAGTAGTTGTAGTTCAGTAGTTTAAATCTTTTCTTGTGTGTTTATTTTTTTAATGGAGAGCTAGTCTCCTAGATTAATCTACTGCAATTGGTTTCCATTACCACACTTGAGGTTGTGTATTTCCTGTTTTCATTTGCTTTTCTCTTTTCAATGCCATGCTATATATTTCTGTTTGTTATTTCAGGAGTGTATAGTGTTGTGTTGATTCATTTCGGTGATGTTATGTTTCTATACTTAATCGCGTTTGTTATTTCGCGTGTGTTCGTTCATGTTCGTTTGTTCATGAGAGCTTAACCCCGTTTGTTATTTCGGGAATAGGAACATACATCCGTAGTAGTGATTGCATTGTTAATTGTTGCTACAACCGGGAGGGGATTAGAATCTGCTTAGGGCTTGGATTTATATGAACCAATGATAGTGGGAAACCGAGAACAGAAGGTTGATCGTCTTTAATTTTTTTGTTAATCTCTTTTAACTGTCTTGTTTTATTGCTCTATTTCTGTTTTTGTTTTCTTTATTTTTATTTCAATCCAAACAACCCCCCAAAATTAATTTTCTGTTAATAATAACAACGCCTAAGAGTCCTTGAGAGACGACATCCGAGTTGTCGCTTCCCTATCTACATTATTTTTGTAAACGCTCGTTCTTTTTGGCAAGTGGCGACAGCGCGTTCAAAAATTGGCGCTGTTGCCGGGGACTCTTGTTTATTGTTATTAGCAGAAAATAAATAATTAAAAAAAAAGAAAGAAAAAAAAGAAAAAAATCTTTACTGAATCGGATGTCGTCTCTCAAGGACTCTTAGGCGTTGTTATTATTAACAGAAAATTAATTTTGGGGGCTTGTTTGGATTGAAATAAAAATAAAGAAAACAAAAACAGAAACAGAGCAATAAAACAAGACAGTTAAAAGAGATTAACAAATAAACTAAAGACGATCAACCTACTGTTCTCGGTTTCCCACTATCATTGGTTCATATAAATCCAAGCCCTAAGCAGATTCTAATCCCCTCCCGGTTGTAGCAACAATTAACAACGCAATCACTACTACGGATGTATGTTCCTATTCCCGAAATAACAAACGGGGTTAAGCTCTCATGAACAAACGAACATGAACGAACACACGCGAAATAACAAACGCGATTAAGTATAGAAACATAACATCACTGAAATGAATCAACACAACACTATACACTCCTGAAATAACAAACAGAAATGTATAGCATGGCATTGAAAAGAGAAAAGTAAATGAAAACAGGAAATACCCAACCTCAAGTGTGGTAATGGAAACCAATTGCAGTAGATTAATCTAGGAGACTAGCTCTCCATTACAAAAATAAAAACAAAAGAAAAGAATTAAACTACTGAACTACAACTACTGGCTAACTAAAACTAGCTAGCCACCAGCCTACCATTCAGTTCTGTCTAAAACTGACTTATATACAACTTCTGGACTACGCGGACTCGCGAGGCGAGCACACATTCGCGAGGCAAATCTTGCAGCGTTTGGTATTCTAGCGAGGCGAAGCACGGCTCGCGTGGCGAGGAATGGAAAGGTCATGACTTCTGGGCTTCACTCTCGCGAGGCGAGGATTGTATTCGCGAGGCGAACTCTTCAGATTCCAAACTGTAACGCCCATGACCTTTCACACGGGTAAACCGTGATACTTTCTGACTTCCAGGGCTGGATTACTCGCGAGGCAAGTCAAGTCTTCGCGGGGCGAGATAGAAAGGATGGCAAATTTCCGGAATAGTCACCTTCTCGTTCGCGGGGCGAATGCCTTCTCGCGGGGCGAAATCTCCAGAATTATTTCCTTTTATTAACCTGAAAACAGAAAATAGAATAAGTGTTTTATTTAACTCTAAATCAACTAAATTAACCTAAAAATACTTTACAGACTCAAAATGCTGCTTAAAGACAATCAAGTCTAATTTGGGTGAAAATGATATAAAATTAGCACAAAGCCATGGTCTTTATTAGTTATAAAACCAGTCAACCAGAGGCTCATCACCTCTTTTAAGTAAATTTTTTATATTAACATGCGTGGTAAAATGTGTCACATTTAGTGGTATCAAAGTAGGTCTGTCCTATCAGGTCATGGTTTGAGTCTGTTGTGAATCTGTTGTGTGCTCTTGTTTGGATTGTCTATACTTGTTATTATCAATGATGCTTATAGTTGGAGCCTGTAGCTTTTTCCTGCTTAAAGTTCTCTGTATTTAATGGCTGTTTTGGGACATGTATAGGGACTCATGGCAGGAAGAGGAAGAAACGATCATGCAATCGCTGACGCGTTGGCACTTTTTACCAATTCGACACGGCAAGTCCAAAACAACAACAACTGAGGACCGATTGAGAAGTTTCAGCGGACCAATCCGCCATATTTCAGAGGATCTTATCACCCCGAGGGTGCTTTGATGTGGATGATAGAGATCAAGAATATCTTCCGAGCCATGGATTCCAATGATCAGCAGCGGGCTATCTTCGCCACTTTTATGCTCATTGAGGAGGCTGAACGCTAGTGTGAGAACCGCCGATAGAGGATGCAGGCTGAGGGCACGATGATCACGTGGGTTGTTTTCAGAGATAGGTTCTTGGAGAAGTATTTTCCTGCGGGTGACAAGAAAAAGATGGAATTCTTGGTGCTGAAGCAGGGAAATATGTCAGTGGGAGAGTATGCGGTAATTTTTGAGGAGATGGCTAGGTATTACACGCCATATCAAGTCATGGTTAATGATCGGTCAAAGTGTGTCAAGTTTGAAGATGGCTTTCGTCTGGGGATCAAGTAGGCAATCAGTTATCATGAGATCAGAATCTTCCCAACCTTTGTGAACTAGTGTAGGATCTTTGAGGATACCTACAAGTCCTGAGTGGCCAGTTTCAGGAATTCAGACAACCAGGGCAACAAGAAGATCGAGCAGAAGGATAAAGGCAAGCAGCGTTACGCACCAGCATTACGCTCCAGCCCCTAGGCCCATGAAGTGCAGCAACTGTGGCGCACTAGATCGCTTCACTACCCAGTGCAAGGAATCAAACGTCATCTGATTTAGGTGTGGAAAGCCTGGTCACTTCAGCCGGGATTGTGGAGGAGCAAAGTCAGAGCCTCCAAGAGCTAACAAGGGTCAGCAGTCTCAGGCTAATTGACTGAAGACCACTGGGAGAGTCTTTACTCTTAGTGGAGCTGAGGCTTCCGAGTCTGATGACTTGATTCAAGGTATGTGCTTAATTGATGGAACTCCTTTAACTGTATTGTATGATTCAGGTGCTTCGCACTCATTTATATTGAATGATAGGGTAGAGAGTCTTAAATTTCCTGTTACCTTTATTGAGTATGATTTGATTGTTTCCATGCCTACAAACAAGCCTGTTCTTACTTCTCATGCATCCAAGAACTGTCATATTACCATTAATGGTAGAACTTTTATTGTGAATCTTGTATGCTTGCCTTTAAAACTGCTTGATGTTATTCTTGGCATGGACTGGTTATCTTCCAACCACGTCCTTTTGAATTATTTTGATAAAACCATAGTTTTTGGAACTCAGGTGGAGTCTAAGGATCCTAGATTCCTCTCTGCCAACCAAGTTAAGGCTTCAATAGAAGATGGGGCCCAAGTGTACATGATGTTGTCCTCCCTGGAAGTAGAGAGCCCTCCCGATGTAGGAAGTGTGCTTGTTGTGCGGGAATTTCCTGAAGTGTTTCTGGGGGATGTTTATAACTTGCCCCTAAGAGAGATGTTGATTCACCAAAGATTTAGTGCCTGGCACCAGGCCAATATTCATAGCGCCCTATAGAATAACTCCTCTAGAGCTAGCTGAGTTGAAGAAACAGATAGAGGATCGGAGCAGAAGTAGTTTATTAGACCTAGCATATCCCCATAGGGAGCGCCAGTGTTGCTAGTAAAGAAGAATGATGGTAGCATGAGGTTGTGTGTCGACTATCGACTGCTCAACAAAGTGACCATTAAGAATCAATATCCCCTCCCTAGGATTGATGATCTTATGGACCAGTAGATAGGTGCTTGCGTCTTCTCGAAGATGGATTTAAGGTCAGGGTACCATCAGATTCGGGTTAAGTCTGAAGACATCCCAAAGATAGCGTTTAGGACGCGTTATGGTCATGAGTACTTGGTTATGCCCTTTGGTGTGACCAATGCTCCTGCTGTGTTCACGGAGTACATGAACAAGACCTTTCACCCTTACTTGGATAAGTTCGTGGTGGTTTTCATAGATGACATCTTAGTATACTTCAAGACTAATGAGGAACATGAGGAACACTTGAGGGTTTTCTTGTAGACCCTTAAGGAAAAGAAGTTGTATGCTAAGTTGCCTAAGCGTGAGTTTTGGTTACAGGAGGTGAGTTTCTTAGGACACGTCATCTCTAAAGGTGGGATAGTCTTAGACCTGACTAAGGTTGAGACGGTGCTCCAGTGGGAAGCGTTGAAGTCAGTGACCGAGATTAAGAGTTTCTTGGGTTTAGCAGGCTACTATAGGACGTTAATAGAAGGTTTCTCTAAGTTAGCTTTGCCCTTAACCCGTCTCACCAAAAAGGGATAGTTGTTTGTGTGGGACTCTAAGTGTGAAGATAGTTTCTAAACCCTTAAGGATAGGTTGACATCAGCACTAGTGTTAGTTTTGCCAGATCCTAGTGAACCTTTCGTAGTTTACTACAATGTTTCTAACCAAGGTTTAGGTGGTGTGTTGATACAGAATGGTAAGGTAGTAGCTTATGCTTCTAGACAGTTGAAGACCCATGAGAAGAACTACGCTACCCATGACCTAGAGTTAGGAGTTGTGGTGTTTGCCTTAAAGATTTGAAGGCATTACCTTTATGGAGCGAAGTTTGAGGTCTTTAGTGATGATAAGAGTTTGAAGTATCTCTTTGATCAGAAGGAGTTGAATAATAGGCAGTGTAGGTGGATGGAGTTCCTTAAGTATTACAAGTTTGGTCTAACCTACCACCTAGGAAAGGCCAATGTAGTGGCATATGCTTTGAGTAGGAAAACCTTGCACGTCTTCGCTTTGATGGTTAGGGAGATGGATCTGATTGAGGAGTTTAGAGACCTGAGTTTAGCTTGGGAAGTTACCCATAAGAGCATTAGGCTTGGAACCTTGAAGGTTACCAACAGTTTGATGGATCAAGTTAGAGAGGGTCAGAAGACAGGCCAGTTTCTCTTAGACCAGAGAGAGTTGCTTGCTCAGGGTAGAAACCTTAGTTTTAAGGAAGGAAGTGATGGAGTTTTGGGGTTCAAAGATAGAGTCTGTATAATAGACATCCCAGAGCTTATAAAGTTGATCCTTGAAGAAGGGCACATGAGTGGACAGAGTGTGTACCCACGTGCCACTAAGATGTATCAGGATCTTAAATGTGTGTTTTGGTGGCCTAGGATGAAGAAATATGTGGCTGAGTTTGTGTATGCGTGCTTAGTGTGCCAAAAGGCTAAGATAGAACACCAAAAGCCGTCAGGTAAGTTGCAACCTTTAAGTATCCCAGAATGGAAATAGGATAGTATCTAGCTGGTTTTGAGGTGATATGGGTTGTTGTGGATAGATTGACTAAGTCTGCCCATCATCCATATGAACATGGAGTATCCCTTAGAAAAGTTGACAAAGTTGTACATCAAAGAGATAGTTAGGCTACATGGTGTACCCTGTAGCATAGTGTCAGATACAGACTCGAGGTTTACCTCTAGGTTTTGGAACTGTTTGCGTGAGGCGTTAGGTACCAAGCTTAGACTTAGTTCAGCTTATCACCCACGGATTGATGGTCAGTATGAGAGAACCATCTAGTCCTTAGAGGACTTGTTGAGAGCTTGTGTGATAGAACAGTCTGGTAGTTGGGACAAGTTTTTTCCCCTGGTAGAGTTTACCAACAACAACAGTTTCCATTCCAATGTTTGGATGGCACCTTGTGAAGCTCTTTATGGGAGGAGATGTTGGACACCCTTATGTTGGAATGAACCTGGTGACAATGTAGTGCTAGGACCTGAGATAGTGCAAGAAACCACGAAAAAAGTGAGAATGATTCAGGAAAAGATGAAAGTGGAAAATAGTAGGCAAAAGAGCTACCATGACAAAAGGTGGAAGGCGCTTGAATTCCAGGAAGGTGACCATGTGTTCTTGAGAGTTACCCCGACAACTAGGATTGATAGAGTGATGAAAGCAAGGAAATTTACTCCTAGATTCATTGGTCCTTACCAAATTCTAAAAAGAGCTGGCGAAGTCGCCTACCAAATAGCCTTACCAATGTTCTTGTCCAACCTTCATAGTATTTTTCACCTGTCTCAACTCAAAGTATATTCATGACCCTAGCCATGTGACAGTACCCCTTCTGTTAAAAGAGAACTTGACTTTTGAGGTATTACCCCTTCTGGTCGAGGATAGGAGGGTAAAGCAGCTAAGAGGCAATGAGATTCCTTTGGTCAAAGTCATTGGGAGTGGGGCTATTGAGGAAAGTGCTACATTGGAACTAGAGAACAAGAGGATCGAAGCATACCCGCACCTTTTCGATCGAGGTGAGTAGAAATTTCGAGGACTAAATTTTTTGTAGGGGGAGTGGAATTGTATCACCCTGAATTCCACCCTACGTTACTAAATTTTAATCTGTTAAACTTAGCTTATATATGCTTATATATGCTTGTTATGCTTGTTCTTGATGTCTAAGTTCATGTTTGGGGAGGTTTAACCTTAGAAAGGTTCAATCGTTTGAGTCCTAATAACCTATTTCAATATTTTGGCCATATCTTGAGTTCTAGATAACCGATTGGGGTGATCTTTGGTGAGTTGGAAAGCTAAGAGAATTATCTACAAGTCTTATTGAAGTTGTTTTGGCCAAATTCGACTGTTTCGGGTTTGCCCTGGGAATCAAGTTGACATAATTTGGTTCTTTGGCTCGCCCTACGAACAGGAGCTTGCCCCGCAAATACGTGCTGAACCAGAAAACACATTTTAGGTTATTTTTAAGCCCAAATCATATCCCAATCCGTTTTTAGCCCCTAAAACACAATCTAAACCCTAGTCTATCATGTCCTAACACTCATAACTGCCTCCCTTCTCTTTTTCTCTCAATTTCCTTCAACCGTCTTTAGAAAACTCTCTCAAGGTAATCTGTCCTTGCATTGTTCTTCACTATTCTTTGATAGGAGAACATCGCTGTGAAGACGTCATCATCATATTCCTGTTTAAACCTTTAAACAAGGTAAGATTCATACACCTCGTCCCTCTCGTTCTTTTCCCTTTTAATTTCTTGGCCTAAGAGTGTAATTAAGGTGTTCCTTTGTTGTACTTGAGGTCGTAGTTAAGTGCTCATGAGACGAGACCCTTGTGGACCCTCTTTCTTCTTTTGAATCGTGAACCGCATACCAGGTATGGGGAGAAGGATAGTGTATTCATTAGGCAAGGAGGTAGCATATGATGAGGGGTTCCCATAGCCCCGTTGTTATTAATTGTTGTCTAAGCCATGTTTATATATGATTGTACGACTAATTGACATAATTGTTTATTGGTTATTTAGTATGCCTGTTATGATACCTATTTAGTATGTTTGGTTGAACTGTTTATGAGATTGTATGCCAACTGTTATATGTAAATGTTATACTTTATGTCATGATGTGTTAGTTGAGATGGTATGTTGTTTATGACATGAATATGTTGGCTGTGTATGTTGATTGGTTGAATGAATGATGTTGGTTACTGTTGAAACAGTTAATAAGACCCTAATTTGCTAAATAGGATTCTTAATTAACGTAACGGTTAAGGGATTGATTTCCCTAATTTTTCATAAAACATGAACTTATAGTGAGATGTGAGGTTTATGCCAACTGGTTTAGTTAAGACCCTAGGATCTGATTTGAGAGTGTCTACGGAGTTCTTGGCTTCAGGAACATGTTGAATCTGCCCAGAACAGTATGACCTATTAGACTCAATGACTTAGAGATTTTGATATATGACAAATACAACTTAATGTGTGTGCAAGTACTTTAGTGTCAAATTACAAAGACAGGTATCAAGCAGTGATCAACAAGTTCATTAAGCAAATTCAAGGAAAATATTCAAGGAAGAACTTGAAATCAAAAGAGCTACATGGAGGAATCAAAGAGCAAAGACAAAGATCAAGGAATCATCAAGACAAAAGCTTAAAGGAGAAATTAGATTTAAGTCTTAGATGATTTGTAAGAGAAAGAAATCTCTTAGTCACAAAATAGCTCAATTAAAAAGATGCATGAAGAAAATCTATTTTCATAACCTACATTAAAAGGAATAAGTTTTCGTTAATGAAAAAGATTTTTGGAAATAAGAAAGTGACAGAAGCGCTCGTCCAACAAAGTGATAGAAGCGCTCGTCCAACAAAGTGACAGAAGCGCTCGTCCAACAAAGTGATAGAAGCCCTCGTCCAACAAAGTGACAAGCGCTAGTCCAACACAAGTGACATAAGCGCTCGTCCAACACAAGTGATAAAAGCGCTAGTCCAACACAAGTAATGAGAAGCTTCATCCAATGACGTGGCATATGGAGCTCGTCTACTAGGTAACGTTCTTTGGACTTGCTAAATCATTAATGAGAAGATCCATCCAATGAAGTGGCCTATGGAGCTCGTCTACAAGGTTACGCTCAACCAGTTAAAGGAGTATCCGTCCAATGAAGTGGAATATGGAACTCGTCTACTATCAACTACGAGCCCTGAGGATTGAAGACGACGCCAATGTGAAATCTTATTCCAAGAACCAAGAATCAAGAAAACAGATTCTGTTTATCAAATCTAAATATGTTTTGATTGATCCCAACGACTATAACTTGTTTTATATATATAGAGGGATCAAAGGAACACTTAATAAGATATCAATATCACAATAACCATCAAAACCAGATTAGAAATTTTATACGAAATCAATTGTGAAAATCATTCATCTTCTTTCTTGAGCTTATTGTGAAAAGAGTGTTTCATTCTCATAAGTGCTTCAATTTGTTTATCTGACTATTGAGAGTTAGGAATCAATTTTTCGTTTTATTTGATTGTAAAGAGAGAGGGAGTCTCTCTTAGTGATTAGGGTGAGGTATCCCTAAGGAAGAACATTGAGGATCTTCACAAGAGTGTGGTATCTCGAGGTGAAGGAGTGCTATGTGGTGTAAAGGTTTTTTAAGCAACCTGGCTAAAGCTTGTTGTGTTAGTGTGTGAAAACCCACAAGTGGAGTGGGGACTGGATGTAGGTCACAATAGTGGTGACTGAACCAGGATAAATCTGGTTGTGTGGTATCTCTAAACTCAGACTTTTTACTTTCGGTTTATGTTCTAGAACCTGTGATTTTTATGTTTAAAGTTCAATATAATTTATGTTCTTGATCTGTATAAACTGTATTGAAACCTGAGTATGATTGTAATCAAGTCTGTGTTATCTGCGTTCAAAACTGAGTTGATCAAAACCATTCTTGATTGCTGAAACTGAAACTAAACTGAAACCTGCAAGTTTGTTCTTGATTGTTAATGCTTGTATCTGAAACTTGCATAACTTGTTCTTAATCTTTAAAGGCTTAATCAGTTTATGTATCTTGTTATTACTGAGTTTTGAACCCGAACATTTTCTTAATTAATTTTTCTTATCCTCATCACCTTCCATTCAAGATTTCATAAAAAGCCTTTCACTGTTTTTGTAAAAGATCCTGAGGCAACTATGATTTGAAAAGTAAAGTTTTTGAAAAGGAAGAATTTTTGAAAACTCAATTCACCCCCCTCTTGAGTCAGTGATGCCAAAACAACATGACCGGCTCCAGGAGCATGACCGTGCTGAATAGGGAGCACGCTCGTGCTCCCTGTTTGAATCTGGAAGATGGCTGCGCTTTGAGTACGGCCGTGCAGGACAGTGAGCACGACCGTGCTCCACTTAAGTGGCAGCACGACTGTGCTGGGGCAAGCACGCCCGTGCTCCCCTACTGGTCAAAACGTTAACTAAAGGTTTTAAAGGTGCGTCTCATCCCAAATGTCTCTAATGATATAATAAAATGCCAATCGAATGATGCCGAGTTAGATAACTTAATTAAAGATTAATTAAGATAAACAAGAGTAATAAGTTCGTTAAGCCGGTGCCCAATGGGTTACCGCACATTGCTATTCTTTGATATTTTTGGCCAAAATGGCCTCGGTGCTTTTTGGTTGAGGTGTTGATGAGTTGAACCTTGGTGTTTTTTGGCCAAGGGGGCCTTAACTCTTAATGGTTAGGGTGTTGATGATGTTGATGCTGGTGATAAGTCTTGGGTGCTTATTGGCCTAAGTGAAAGAGGTGGTTGCCCTTGTTTGTTGTTGTGCTCATGCATCACGAATTGGAGTTGTTAGTGGGGGAAGATCAACATAGGGGAGGTCGTCCTAGAGTATGGCGATCTGGCCGTCCACGGGTGTTTTACCCAAGGTTTGGTGAACCGTGCACCCCAGTGGTGGCGCATCCGAGAGTATGGTACGTCGGCTATCCATGGGTTCACCCAAGGTTTGGTGAACTGTCAGCGTTGGTGCTTTTTGGCCAATGTAGATATGTAACTCCGAAGTTGCCTTCCTGTGATAGCTTTGATCCACATGCATAATGGAGTAGCGGAGTAGTTGTGCACCGCTAGCATATGTTGGTTGAGATAACATGTTTATGCGATTATTTTATGATGAAATATATGTTGTATATTGCTATGCCATGCTATGATGTATGTTCATCTTGCTTACTACTTCCATGCCGATGTGTTTACATGATTTTTTTACTCCCGGTTTACTCTGTTTCTGTTTTGGCATGTATCTCTTTATGCAGAGGACGATGAGCAGTCAGTGGAGGAGTGACTCTGAGGAACCGCACTCTAGCTAGGATGTTTAAATGTTTTAGTTGTTATTTATTTCAGTTTCAGTTGTATTCCGTGGATTTTATTCCGGAACGGTTATAGCAGCTCTGTATGTGACATCGAGGTTAGGTTATGTTTTCTGTTTTATGTTTATGGTTGTGTTTCATGTTTATTCTATTTTAAAACTATGTTTCTTTTTCCGTGTTGTTGAGACATTACAATGTGGTGCTTTCTATTCGGTTTTTAATTTAATTAAATAAATGTATGTTTCTATCTTACCTCTTTTAAGTAAATGTTTTATATTAACATGCGGGGTAGAGGGTGTCACAGAGCCCGGTTTAACGAGTTTGACAACATTGTGTTTTGAGACGTCTATTTCATCCCATTTACACCCTAATTCATTTTAAACTCCCAAACCCCGACCTAAACCCTATTTCCCACGATCCTAAACTCAAAACTGTCTCTCTTCATCTCCTAGAGTTTTCTTTGATGTCTCTTAAGAATTCTCAAGAGATATTGCTTCCGTTCATCATTCTTCACTATCTTTTTCCATGAGAACTTCCATGCTCCTATGGGGTCATCATGCTAGTGTTTTTATTCATACTCTTTAGTTTCCATAAGTCTCAAATCATGGTAACAATCATGCCCTATGATCTTCTTACTTTTCCTTTGAGTTTTCATGGATTAATGTCTACCGTTGTTGTTTTCATGTCGTGGTGCCGAGCATTCAAACAAAATCATGGAACAACACTTCTCCTCTTTTCCATGTGCTGCGACATTTGATTTCAGTTATGGGGGGATAAAGTGTTTGTTCTATATGGGATTTAAGAGAGAATTAAGATAGTTGGGTATTTTTTATTTTTGTATAATTCCTCCTCGTGCTTTTATGTTTATTTTGATCGATTGAAGAATCCTTGCATGATTATGAATCAATGATTGATATGATATTATATTTGTTGTAACATGCTCTGTGATATTATAATGTTGTCGTGACATGCTCTGTTATAGTATATGATGTCAAAGTGTTGCAGTAACAAGCTATGTGATGTTATCATGTTGTTGTGACATGCTTTGTTATATTATTTGAAGTTATAGTGATGTCGTAACATGCTCTGTGGTGTTATAATGTTGTTGTGACATGCTTTATTATATTATATGATGTTATAGTGTTGCTGTAACATGCTCTGTGACGTTATAATGTTGTCGGGATATGCTTTGCTATGTTAAATGAGTTGTTAATGATGAATATGATGATGATCTGTTTCCTTGTTAATATTGATCCGTTGTTGATTCCTTGATAATGATATATTATCTTGATGTTGTTGTTATCCTCGGTGAGGAATGTTGATGTTGAACAATGCTAACGAATTATGGTGGATGGTTGGACAATGTTTAGTTGTTATGCATTATGCATTGTCATTGATATGTTGGGGGAAAGCAAATGATGAAGCGCATTAGTGGCAGCTACAACGTCCTCGAGGGTAGATAAGGTGTTGGGGTCTTACGTAAAGGAAGAGGCTAGCTACCGGTTCTGGGCACCCTTCGAGCAGGATCACCGTGACATGTCATTGTGCGTTATCAAGAGTGGTGAGAGTATTCTTTGGAGGGATCATGTTGATTGGTGAGCTGCCCATGCCAGTCAAATATGTGCTCCTATTCGTCTTCCCTGAGTTAGTTGATTATGAATCCACATTGCATATGGAGAAATTGGAGAATGGTTCTGTAATTGCATAGTCATGCATCATCTTCGAGTCATGTTATGTTCTTGTGTCTGTGCTTATGTATGTATGTTGGATAGTTTTCTAAGAAACTGCAATTATGTATGCGCCATCTTGATTTACTGTCTCTTCTCTTCATATGGTTTGAACATGATCTCTCACCCATGCACAATTTTTAGACTTGTGAAAGAGAAGGAGGATTCTGCAGGAAACACACATGTAGTGAAGGGATGTCTTCTACAGAGTGTCGTAATTGCAGTTGGAGTTGGTCAGGCAGTGCGTCGTCTTAGTGCTTTATGTTTTCATATTGAAACTTGGTAATTTATATTGTATGAAAATTGTAGAGCTCTGATATATGTGACACCGGGTCAGGCGATTATTTTAATATCGTTATATTTTCATACTAAATTCAAAATTGTTTATAATATTTTTGTTTACTTATTTGGTTCAATTCGAGTTTTATGATGTGGTGCTCTCAATTATGTGTTGTGAAAAGGTTTTCAAGAATCCACATTTCTATTCGGCAAAACATAATCTTTTCTATTTGCTATTTATACAATACACCTACCTAGACAAATCAACTGACATTCTCTGGGCAAGGAAGGCCCATGAGAGTGAAAGTGAATATCCCGTGAATCAGTATTCCGAGTGTGAGAGATCGACCGACAAGTATAAGAGTGTGACTCCTTAAAAGGTTGATAATAGATGTGTAATTGAGGATGTCTATAAAAGAATGACTTAAGATATGTCTGCTATTTGCATATCTTTGTTGTTTGTAACATGTTTTATTGTGTTCCTAACCTTATGGTGATGCTTAGTTTCTTATCTCCCACCTTTCTCTATCTTTATTTGTATATATCGGCATGATAAATGAGCAGCAACCACAGGATGGGGACGGCTGCTTGCCAGGACTACCATCCAAGGCACTATCTATAAAGGATCCCACCCAGGATCCTGATCCTCGGAGATATTGAGATAGTGTACCACAACAACCGTGGGTGGCAGGTCGACCACTCACAGTTCTTCATGAACTACATCGACTTTGTCAGCTGCTATGTGCATTATGGAGGAGGTCCCTATTTCCACTTGGATGACCCATAACGGATTTCTCAGTGCCTACCGGTTTTAGAGATGTGGTATCCACCTCGTCAGAGGGAGTTCCCTGACGATATGTTGAACATGTGGGTGTGGTACAGAGAGGCTAGAGACAGAGGAGCATGCAGACAATGTATCATTATTGTCGCTGCAGGGTGGTGGTGGTGAGTAGTGACGATTCTGTTTGGGAGCCCAGAGCCAGAGATGCCAGTGTCTAACGTCATGGCTGTAGCGAGGGAGAGGGTTGTTCCAGATGCCCATACCGTCTGTGATATGGATTTGTCAGATACGTCTGCTAGGGTGTGTCTCTTTGAGCGTATTTTTGGATATTTTGATGCATCTTTGTGATGCGGGATGGGTAGTGATGGTAGGACCTTTTTTGTGATGAGTGTTTATGTATTCTTTCATTTTAAGAGTCTGTATAGATTTTCGTAGGTTTATGATCTCAATAGGATTTCATGCATATTGAGCACATGTTGTATATATGTTGTATATATGTCGTGCTTTATGTTTTATCGTTGTTCATGCTCAACTGTTTTAATTCTTTATGACTTTAAATTTTTTAATATTTTCGAATGTATAATCTCGCTAACGTTAATAAGAGATTAATGTGTAGTTAATTAGGGTTATTCTTTAATCGGACATCGGGGTGTCTCATTTGTTGGTATCAGAGCAGTTCGTTTCTAATCGGACTATTAGTTTATGT
The DNA here is from genome assembly GCA_030762895.1 of Sophora flavescens. NCBI lineage: Eukaryota > Viridiplantae > Streptophyta > Magnoliopsida > Fabales > Fabaceae > Sophora > Sophora flavescens. The sequence goes on along the minus strand of CM061066.1, from coordinate 107,881,703 downwards.
TGAATACATACATTATCAGTTGGATCGTCATCAGATGTCAGCTATTCTTGGAATGGGTAGAGTGCCTGATGCATAAGTTATCCTTACTATATGAGAATAGCTGTTAAACATTTATGAGGCATATAAAGTAATATATATGCTTATATGGCCTTACATATCTTAATAATAAAAGATTTGATGATTTCTTTTACATGAAATTATAATAGCCCGTGGTAGCGGTAGGAGAGGAAGAGGAGGTAGGAATGGATGAGATAGAGCCATTGACGTTCCAGGAAGTTCTTCAGGGACTAATAATGGCAGTGATACTAATGAAGCAATGAGGGTAATGGGAGATTTAGCCACAAAATTGTTGCAACAAACTCAGTAAAACGTTCAGTTTATGCAAGGGCAGGAAGAAAGGGAGGAGATGCAGCAACAAGTAAATGTGGTCAGAGAAGAGGAAAGTTTGGAGAATGGTCTCAATGCTTTCATGAAAGGCAACCCCCCGTAGTTTCATGGAAAGTATGATCCAGAAGCAGCGGAGAAGTGGCTACAGGAAGTGGAGAAAGTGTTTGTGTCAATGCACTGTCGTGAGGAAATGAAGGTTACATATGCTGCTTTTATGTTAGTCGGAGCAGCAAAAGCTTGGTGGAGGAATAAGCTGAGGTTGTTGGAGGCAGAAGGACAAGCCATCAACTTGGAGTTGTTCAGAGAGGGCCTCTTAGAGAAGTACTTTCCGAAAAGCATCAGACAGGAGAAGGAAAGAGAGTTTATGACCTTGAAGCAAGGGAATCTGTCCATAGTAGAATACGCCATTAGATTTAAAGCTATGTTGAAGTTTTCTTAATTTTACCAGGTTCATCCAGATGAATAATGGGTTTGTAGATGATTTGAAGATGGGTTGACGCCTGAACTGAAGCAGGCTATGCTGCCATTAGAGCTAAATCAATTTTTGACTCTAGTGGAGAAGTGTACAGTGTTGGACGGACATGATAGGACAAGAGTAGCTCAGCCACAACAAAGGAGTGGTGAACCAATCAGAGGAGGTTTGAGTCAGAGAGGTCGGGGAGAACAATTCCAGCAGCGGGCGAAGACTTACAGTTGCCCCAATCAGCAATCATCAAGTACAAGTGGTGGAGGTTCCAGCCAAGCAGCATCAGGAATGCTTACTTGTTACAAGTGTGGAGGGCCACATCTTTTTCATAAATTATCCTTAGCTATATAATGTCAATTTCTATCAGTGCGCTCAGATGGGACACATCTCCAGATCGTGCCCTCAGGATAACATGGCCAGAAATCCAGTACAACAGCAAGGCAGAGGAGCTCAGGGAAGTGGAACAAGAGCTCATACTGTGAACCAGCAAGGAGGAAGACCTCAAGCCAGTGGAAGAGTGTTTGTTGTTATAGGATCCGAGACTTCTCGAGAGCCTAATCTTATACAGGGTAAGTGATTTATTTTCAGAAAGCTCTTATATGTATTGCTTCTGGTGCTACGCATTCGTTTATTTCTCTTGAGTGGATGGATCATTTGAAATTACATGTTTCATATTTTCCCTATGACTTGAAGGTTTCTATCCCTATGGGAGATACATTGACAACCTTATTCGTTTGCCGAAACTGTCCAATTGTTTTGGAAAATCGAACTTTCATTGTAGACCTTATATGTCTGCCTATGCAGCAGATTGGAGTTATATTGGGCATGGATTTGCTTCCGGCTAACCATATAGTTTTAAATTGTTCAAAGAAACCCTTGGGTTTTCGCAGTAATTTGGATTGTTGCAAGTCGATGACATTAAATCGGGAGAAGGGCGATCAAAGGACTGTGTGGTGCTATTTTCTTTAGAGGTCAAGGAGTCTCCAAAATCAGAAGCACTGCCTGTTGTATGTGAATTTCTAGAGGTTTTCCCGGAAAATGTACCAGGGTTACCACCTAAGCGGGATATTGAGTTTGCCATAGATCTCATACCAGGGTACCAGGTATAGGACCGATATCGGTAGCACCCCATCGAATGTCCCCAACAGAGTTGGCAGAGCTAAAGAAACTGTTGGATGTCATGTTGAAGAAGGATTTGATTCGACCAAGTGTTTCGCCGTGGGGAGCGTCGGTTCTATTTGTAAGGAAGAAGGATGGTAGTTCAAAGTTAGGTGTGGATTATTGGCAACTCAACAAAGTAACAATAAAGAATAAGTATCTATTGTCGAGGATTGATGATCTCATTGATCAGTTGTGGGGAGCAAGTGTATTTTCCAAGATAGATCTAAGGTCAGGATACCATCAGATCAGAGTGAAGGAAGATGATATACTGAAGATTGCTTTCAGGAGTCGATAGGGCAATTAAATCCAGAAAGCTGACACCTCATTTCACTGGACCATTTCAGATTCTTTGCCAAATTGGTCTAGTAGCTTATCAGATAACTTTACCACCCAAACTTTAAAATATCCATGATATCTTTCATGTATCCCAGCTTTGAAAATATCACACTGATCATCGCATGTAATAGAGCCTGAATCAATCCATATGAGAGAAAACCTTGAGTTTGAGGCTTTACCTGTACATATCGAAGACCGAAGGATAAAGGAACTTCGCGTAAAATAGATTCCATTGGTCAAGGTCATTTGGGATGATGTACCAGAGATGCTACATGGGAGAGGGAAGCAAATATGCAACACCAGTATCCTTATATGTTCGCCCGGGGTAACTTAATTTAAATTTCAGGGACAAAATTTAATATAATGGGGTAGTAATGTAACACCCCATTTTATCCATTAGTATATGAGGATGGGATTAAGCATGTTTGAAGCCTTAATCTTGTTCCTTGTGTGTTAATGAGCTTGTGTTTCAAAAATTTGAGGTCAATCGGACTTCAAACAAGCTCAAAATGCACCAAAATGAGCAAAAAAGGGAGGAAGAGACGTGGTAAGCAGGGTTCCACACTCTCACGTGGTGAGATTCACACTAGAGCATGGGGTGCTGGCATGCTTGAGTGTGCACAAAAGAGACAAAAAATGCTAAGTTTTTCTTCTTCTTCTTCTTCTCTCTTGGTCATTTTTGCATACGATTTTCTACTTCTAGAGAAAGTGTCTCAAGTTCCAGAGAGAAATTGAGGTTTTCGGGTGATCCGTCCGTTCGATTTCGATTCTGACTTCAAATATGTGATCGGGGTAACGAGTACGTCCTATACCTGCCCTTGTTTTGTTGATCGACTGAGGTAATTATCGAGACCCTAACTCGTCAACACGTTGACATTGTCAATCTTGGTTCTTCCTAAGTTCTTTTATGGATTTATTGTAAGATTAGGGTTTGTGACAATGTCTAGATGATGTGTTTATGTTAGGGCAAGTTTTGGAGCACTTAGGAGCTCTCTGTGAGGCGAGGCAATGGCTGTGTTGTGGTGTAGGGCGTGGTGTTCGTGGTTCGGAGCATCGACAAGCGAGTGTACAAGGTGGGGAGAAAATACCTAACTCGCAGCAGAGGCAAGCATAATACTACATATCGGTTTCAATGTGTAGGGTGCCCCAGACCCTACCAATGGTTGAGTAGTCGATAATGGCTAAAACCTGGTTTAAAATGATTTTAGAATGATTCTTAGCGTTTGGTTAGGGTAGGCTTATCGGCTTTAAGGAAAAACCCTAGGTCAGACAATTCTGATGAAGGTTGCATGCGCTATCTGTTAGAGCCCTAGTTGACACCTTAAGGGTACACTGACTGGCTTTGTGATGAGATGGTAGTGTATGGGCACCGAGTTGATAATGCCAAGGGCATCGTAAAATGTGTAAGTATGAGATTGCTTCCGGTGTCAACATAGGATAATTGTGCATTGCATAGTTGCCAAAGTGGCGAGCCGTGTATTGGGAGTCATTCGAGGTTGGTGTACCCGGGTGCGAGTATGGAATATGGAGAGGGACGTTTATGGGTGAAATGGGACAAAACAACACTAGAAAGGGGGGGTTGAATAATTTTTTCGAAAATCAGAGTTTAAAAGCACAAAAAAAATCAGTAATGATAAGACGCTTAGAGACAGACGTTTTTCTCAACAAACTGATCAGAAACTATTTAACACACCCAATTTAGTTAATTAAATCAGTTAAACAAACTGAATAATAAAGTAAAGATAGAGAAATAAGATACTCAGATTTATCCTGGTTCACCCACAAACTTTGGGCTATATCCAGTCCTTGACTTCACCAAGTTTTAACACTATAACTGGTCAAGGTTACAGACGAGTATTATTTGCACACTTAGCCTCTCCAGGCTCAACCACAAGTATTGTTTACACACCTAGACTCTTCATGCTCAACAAGTATTCTTGAAACAAGCCTCTTCAGGCTTAGAGAGTTTTTATTGTGTTTTGAAACACAACTTCAAATATTACAACATCAATTCAACCAACTTAACACTACAGAGAGTGAGTATGAACTTAGAGCTTGGTTAGTTGCAAATGAGTTATTCTCCAAATGATTTTCAAAGTGAGAAGATGATATGTGAGTGATTGTTGGTTTCAGCTATCGATTTCTATGATGAGTGCGATTCTTGAGAGTAGTATAGCTTTTCACAGTTGAGTTTGTTAGCTTTCTTTAGTTTTTCATCACTTTGTCTTCAAGTCTTCAACTTCTACTATTTATACTTGATCATCAGAGATCCGTTGAGATTAAATCGAAGGTCTTCAACTTTGTTCTTCAGAAAATAGCCGTTCTAACTTGATAACAAATTCTTAGAGGAACGTTGGAGATTCTTTGTTGACCTCAGAGTATAGCAGATATACTTTTGTTGCTTTGGGCAGTGTTCTTTCCTTATTTGAGCAACACTTAGAAAAGCTCAGATAAAGTAGCGACTTGAATAAGGAATACTTTTTGTAGAATTTGAAGTTGGCACAGACAAACACAAGAGGGGGGGTTGAATTGTGTTTGTTAATTATTTTCGTAAAAACACTTTTTGAACAACTTTTTCGCAAGCAGAAGATAAAAAGATTAAGCACACATGAAATCCTTTTAAAAAAATTAACAAAAGCAATATCAAGACCCCACAGTTAGTATAAGCAAATAAAACTGAAGAGTTTAGGGATAGAAAATTCACGTAAGAGATTTTATCCTGGTTCACTCTCTTCCAACCAAGATCTATGTCCAGTCCCTTTGTCTTGAAGGATTTTCTCCACTATTCTCCAAGTATTCTTTCTCTACCAAGCCTCTTCAGGCTCTAACTCTAACAAAGAGATTTACAACTTTGATTAAGTGTGAGGATATGAAATTTTAAGATCTGTTGAATATTTTCACAATATTCAAACTAAGAGATTACAGAATTTTCCCTTTTTAAAGAATAAATAAGAGCTTTCTCTCGCAAATATTGTATAGGCAGGAGTTGTTAGCTAGCAAAAGTTCTTTTTTTCAGTATCTGAGGTCTTCTACTTATATAGTGACCTTCTTCTTCTCTTGTAATTCTTCAACAGTTACTTTGAATAATCCCGTTTAGAGATATCATTAAATGCATGATATCCGTTGAGATTGATAGCTTGATTTTGGCCATGTTGAAAAGTATCATTGGTTATCAGAAAATCACAAAATGAAGGATCACCGTTCTGAGCAGTTGTACTTTAAAAACTTTCTTTCCTCCTTTATGTATAACCCAACTTTTGTCCATCAATAAAGATGTCATCGTACAGATCGTTTTGCAATTGCAATTGTACTATTTACTTTTTGTATTTCCTTGAAAGTACTATGAATTTGCTCAAAGGAAACAAGACATTAAATCGGATAAAAAAAAATGGAAAGAACAAATATTCATTTGAAATAAATATCAATCATTTGAAATAAATTAATTGTGAACCAGATTGCATTAAATCACGTTAAAGATAGTAATCATATAGAACCATCTACTTAGTTTTAAGAACGCATCTATACAAGATTTTAATTCTACTCGTCCACTGATGTGACAGAAGCGCTCGTCCACTAATGTGGCAGAAGCGCTCGTCTACTAATGTGGTAGAAGCGCTCGTCCACACAAGTCTCTGGACTTGCTAAGTCCTTAGAGAACCTCCATCCAATGACGTGGTACTATGGACTTCTACGAAATTTTAGTTAGGCACTATGGATGTATACTTGAGTTTCAATGATAGCACACGTCTGCTGCCGTGTCAGAATGGACGCGCTTATTTTCAACTCTTTGGACTTGCTATACCTAACACGTTATTTAGGTATTCATTTATAGTCTCGTCATCTAAGGAAAACCAGTCTACTTATCATTTAAAATATAAACAGTTTAAATAACCTTTGGACGGGTAATTCTTTGCACGAGTCCAAGCATTGTATACCTTATATTATTTTGGATATTCCTGCATAAACTGAACTCACTTGTTAGATCTCAACTAACACTTTGCCAAGTAAATTTAATCCTTTTGTTAACATCAGAACTTAGAGATTATTAAATCCAAAACCACTTTGGTTCCAACAATCTCCCCCTTTTTGATGATGACAAAAATTGATTAAATTTAAATAGCAAAGTCTAAGAGAGCTTGCGAGGCTCCCCCTAAGACAAAGCATTCAAATACTTAAGCAGACTAACAGATAGATACAAACACTTATCATTCTTAGAATCTATATAAACACAAGTATCAGAGAAATATATCAAGTAGAAAAGAATATGCAAATGCAAACACATAAGAGCTTTTCAACAACTGACTTTATATATAATTTTCTTTCTTTTTCTTTCTCCCCATTTTTGTCATCAGCCAAAAAGGTAAAAAGGGAGTGGACCATCATTGTCAGCAAAACAGATAAGAAAGAAGAGATTTTAAGAAGAAGGAGGTGGTGGAGGGGGTTGTTTTGGATTTTGATTTTTCTGAAATTCCATTTACAAGGCCAGCATTTGAGTCACCATGGCATTTGTAGGGGCCAAGGTATCTTGTACTTTCTTTTGTACTCTTTCTTCAATTTGTTGTGCCATCTGCTCAGTCTTCTCTTCAACTATCTTTCCATCCTTATCATCAACAATTCTGCCAATAATGTCTTCAAGATTGGATGGCAAGGATAATTATCTTGAGCTCTCAGCAGAGTCTGAGACAGTGTCTTGAGCTTGGACTGGTGGATGAACCATAGCAAGAGCTAATGGTTGAGAAGATGTCTTAGCAGACTCAACACCTTGCTTAGAAGCACATATCTCATCAGACTGTTCTGTCATAGATGGCTCAATAGTAGCAACAGTAATTGCATCAGCTAAGGGAGTGGAAGGTTCATAAGCAGGTTTTGAGATGATTTCTACATTCAGCTCAGGGCCTTATACAATTAATTCTTCAAATGTATGCTCAGAGGATGAGGTTGAAGCTAATGAAAAAGCATATTGTAGAACTGGCTCAGGGATATCCTTTGCCAAGTGAATTGGATTAGGAATTTCCACATCACGGATGGTTATTGGCAGACCCCATAGATCCTTAAAGATTAGATATCTGACACTTGAGAGTCCACATCTGCCTCTGAATTTTGGAGTTTTCTTCTTCTCTTCAGCAGACAAGCAAGAGGTGGAGGCTTCTCTGGTGCAATGAATCAAGTGGGATTGCCAGAAGGTTCCTGCAAAGTTAGTGTCAGTGACCATCTCAGTTGGCAATGACTGAATATAATCCATTTGTGAGTGGTAAAAAGGTTCAGAATTGAGATCCAGCATGATGTCTTCAACAACTGGCATTTTTCCTTTGTGCCTTGGATGCTTCCTATCCTTGTCCTTGTTTAGATCAATCATTGATAACCTAGGACATATCTTGTTGGGCTTGACTCCAACATTTGTAGAAGTGGAATGTCTTAACCAGATTGGAGGGATAAATCGTGCAGCTCTGTCTGCTCTGAAGTGGCTGAATTCCCATTTCAGCATCTCATACATCAGAGTGTCCACAAACTGGTCAACAACAACTCCATATATTCTTGGATGTTTGAAAGTCATCCATTTTGTAGTCTGATCCATGACAAAGGGAATTTAGCTGAAGGATCTGGCTCTTTTCTCGAGAACACTTCCAAGATTCTTCTTGCTTGGATCTGTATGCCAGTTAGATATGATAACTCATTCTACTCCATCAGTGAATGGTTTAAGAGGTGGAAGTTTCACTAGGTTGGGGTAGATTTTTCTGGCAGGGAATCTTTGTTGAGGAAGGTAGATGAGAAGAGGTCAATGTTCATTGAACATTTGAGAAGGGAATGGGCCAGTTGGAGTGTGGGGTGTTGTTTTGGCTTCAACGACTCAAGAGGGGGAGGGGGGTGAATTGAGTTTTCAAATAAAATATTTCCCTCTTAAAACTTTTTCACAAAGCTTTATAAATTAGAGTTGCGAATTTGTGTTCTCAGGATCTTTTATAAAATCGATGAAGGGTTTTTACAAAATCTTGAATAGAAGGTGATGAGGATAAGAAAGATTAATAACGAATAGGTTCAGGTTCAATAACTCAGTAATAACAAAATACAGTTTATATAGATCAAGAACAGAAATTATATTTGAACTTAAAACATCAAAATCACATGTTCTTGATCATAAACAGAAATTAAAGAGTCCGAGTTTAGAGATACTACACAACCAGATTTATCCTGGTTAAGTCACCACCACTGTGACCTACATCCAGTCCCCACTCCACCTGTCGGATTTCGTATACTAACACACAAGCTTTACCAGGTAGCTTGAAAAACCTTTACACCACATATCACTCCTTCACCTCGAGATACCACACTCTTGTGAAGAGCCTCGATGTTCTTCCTTAGGGATACCTCACCCTAATCACTCTGAGAGATTCCCTCTCTCTTTAGAATCGAAAAGTAAAAAAAAAGTTGATTCCTAACTCTCAATAGTCAGATAAAACAAATTGAAGCACTTATGAGTATTGAAACACTCTTTTCACAGTAAGCTAAATGAAGACGATGAATGATATGTGTATCGTTATAATTCTTTTGTTATTCGTTATAATTCTTCTTAAAGTGTTCCTTTGATCTCTCTTTATATAGAAAACAAGTTATAGTTGTTGGGATCAATTAAAACAGATTTGGATCTGATTTAACAGAATCTATTTTCTTGATTCTCGTTCTTGAGATAAGATTATGATAGTTTTTATAGAATTCGCGTCCATAAAATAACGAGCCCATTTGGAAAAATAGCCACATCCATCTTAAAAAAATAGCCGCGTCCATTTGCCACGTCAACAGACGAGAGTACTAACACAAAGTAATTGGACGTGCTCCAACTAGTAGATGAGCGCTTGTATTACTTTAGTAGACGAGCTCTTGTAACACTTTAGTGGACGAGCACTTCTGTCACTTTAGTAGACGTGCGCTTGTGTCATTTTAGTAGACGTGTGCTTCTATCACTTTAGTAGACGTGAGCTTCTGTCATTTTAGTAGACGTGAGCTTCTATCACTTTAGTAGACGTGAGCTTCTGTCATTTTAGTAGACGTGAGCTTCTGCCACTTTCTTGGACGCCAGCTTTTACCACTGTTGGAGGAGCGCTTCTATTATTCTCAGTGTTGGACGAACGCTTATATTATTCCAGTGTTGGACGAGCTCTTCTATTATTATTTCCAAAACTCATTTTCATTAACGAAAACTTGTTCCTTTTAATGCAGGTTATGAAAAATGATTTTCTTCATGCATCTTTCTTAATTGAGCTATTTGTGAATAAGAGATTTCATCTCTTACAAATCATCTAAGACTTAACACTAATTTCTTGGTTTAAAATCTTGTCTTGATGATTCCTTGATCTTCATCCTTGCTCTTTGATTCCTCCAAGTTCTTCCTTGAATATTCTCCTGTGATTGCTCACTGAACTTGTTGAATATTGCTTGATGGTGTCTTTAAAATTTGACACTAAACACTTGCATACACATTAAGTTGTATTTGTCATATATCAAAATCTTTAAGTCATTGAATCTAAAAATCTCCCCCTTTTTGATTATGACAAACCTTTTAACAAATTATAAGATCGGTGTATAAGTGTAGCAGATGCTAAGTGTTTTGACAGATTTATATCATGGTATCAAAGCAGTCAGAGCAGTAGTATATCGGAGCAAAAAAAATATTAACAGAGCAGAATTTGATTTACTCCCTATTAATCATGTAAGCTTATAAACTCCTATTTGATTTACTCCTTATTAATCATGTAAGCTTATAAACTCTTTAGCTCCCCCTCAACATATGCATGTATAATTTGTTATTTTCTCCTTTCTCTATATCTTACTTTTTCCTCCCCCTTTTGGCATCATCAACAAGGTAAAGAAAAGAAACATTCAAAGTAATAGAGAAGGTAAGCATTTTAAACATTCAAACATAGCATATAAAATTGTTCATGATAGAGGGATAGGTGCAGGGACAAATCAAAGAATAAGTGCGTCCATTAATTTTCCTCCCCTTTTAGATTTTCTCCTGTTTCTTTAGAGATTAGATATAGGATTGATCGATTATGCCCAATTCTCTTCTAATGAAGAAGAAGCTTTCCTTGTTCAAGGGCTTGGTAAAGATATCAGCAAGTTGCTTAGTTGTATCAACATATTCAATCTCAATTTCTCTACTTTGTATCTGATCTCTAATGAAATGATGTCTGATTTCTATGTGTTTAGTTCTAGAGTGCATTATGGGATTCTTAGTTAGGTTAATTGCACTTGTATTATCACATCTAATAGGAACTTGGTTTAGTTGTACACCATAATCAACTAATTGTTGTTTCATCCATAAAACCTGCGCACAACAGCTAGCAGCTGCTACATATTCAGTCTCTGCAGTGGATAAAGCCACACTAGATTGTTTCTTACTGAACCATGATACTAATGAGTTTCCTAGTAAATGGCAAGTTCCACTAGTACTGTTTCTGTCTAGTTTACAACCAGCAAAATCAGAGTCTGAATAGCTAATTAACGTACATGTAGCTCCCTTGGGATACCATAATCCCATGTCTTTTGTTCCTAACAGATACTTAATGATCCTTTTAACTACTGTTAAGTGTGATTCTTTTGGATTTGCTTGATACCTAGCACACATGCATACATTAAACATGATATCTGACCTACTAGTAGTAAGATAAAGTAGTGAGCCTATCATACCTCTGAATTTAGAAACATCAACAGGTTTACCTTGCTTATCCTTGTCCAGATAACAGGAGGTACTCATTGGAGTAGCCATCTCCTTAGCTTTTTCCATGCCAAACTTCTTGATCAACTCATTGCAGTACTTGGTTTGGCTAACAAAGATTCCATTTTCAGTTTGCTTTATTTGCAGTCCAAGGAAAAAGTTTAGCTCACCCATCATTGACATTTCAAACTCATTGCACAACTGCTCATTAGTAGCACCAGAAATTATATCATCCACATATATTTATACAAGTGTTGTGTGCCTTTTTCTTAGTGAACAAAGTTGTGTCAACTTTACCTCTTTTAAATCCTTTTTCAATGAGAAAATTACTTAACCTTTCATACCATGCTCTAGGAGCTTGCTTTAAGCCATATAGTGCTTTAGACAGTTTATAAACATGGTTAGGAAATTCATTATTCTCAAAACCATGTGGTTGACCAACATACACTTCCTCTTGTATAAATCCATTTAAGAAAGCACTCTTAACATCCATTTGATACAATTTAAATCCCATTATGCAAGCATAAGCAAGTACCATTCTTATAGCTTCTAATCTTGCTACCGGTGCATATGTTTCATCATAATCTATACCTTCTTCTTGGTTATACCCTTTGGCTACCAATCTAGCCTTGTTTCTTACAATTATACCATTTTCATCTAGTTTATTCCTAAAAACCCATTTTGTACCTATTACTTGACAGTTCTTGGGTTTAGGCACTAGTTTCCAAACTTGGTTTCTTTCAAACTGGTTTAACTCATCTTGCATAGCCATCATCCAATGTTCATCAATTATAGCATCATCTATGTTCTTAGGTTCTACTTGAGACACAAATGCCATATGATTACAAACATTTCTAATAAATTGTTTAGTAGTTACCCTCTTTGTAATTTCACCGATGATGTTATCAATTAGATGATTTCTGACAGTCCTTCATTCCTTTGGTAGGTCAGGCTATTGTTCTGTTTGCTCCTGCTGCAGCAATTCGTTCTTTAAGCTTTCATCTTCTTCATTGTCCTGTTTCTCTTCTAGGAGAGTTTTCTCAATTGAATCTGTAAGATCATCAATAACACAATCCTTTCCCAAACTTTTGGGGTTAGACTCATCAAATGTCACATGCACAGATTCCTCAATAGTTTGTGTTCTCTTATTATATATTCTAAATGCTTTACTAGATAGGGAGTAACCTAGGAAAATTCCTTCATCAGCCTTTGCATCATATTTTCTAAGATTACTCTTTTCATTGTTAAGAACAAAGCATTTGCACCCAAAAACATGAAAATGTGCTATATTTGGTTTTCTTCCTTTGTAAAGCTCATAAGGGGTTTTCTTTAAGATTGGTCTTATCTAGACTCTATTTAGCACATAGTAGGCTGTATTGACATCATCTGCCCAAAAATGTTTTGGCAAGCTAGAGTCATTCAACATAGTTCTTGCTATCTCCTCTAATGATCTATTCTTTCTTTCCACTACTCCATTTTGTTGTGGAGTTTTAGGAGCAGAAAAATTATGTTGAATGCCATGCTCATCACAAAAGTTTTCAAACACGTCATTTTGAAATTCCCCCCATGATCACTTATTATAAAAACAATTTTTACGTCCTTTTCATTTTGCACCATTTTTCCCATTTTCTTAAATGCAGCAAATGAATCACTCTTATGAGATAGAAAATATATCCATGTATATCTAGAGTAATCATCTACTATTACCAATGCATCCGAGTTACCACCAAAGCTTTTGGTTCTAGATGGACCAAATAAATCCATGTGTAAAAGTTGCAAGGGTCTAGTTGTTGAAACAATGTTCTTTGGTTTAAAAGACACCTTAACTTGCTTTCCTTTTTGACATGCATTACATAGTCCATCTTTCACAAATTTCAGTTTAGGCAAGCCAACTACAAGATCTTTACGAATTAGTTTATTCAAGTGGTTCATGTGAACGTGTGCAATTCTTCTATGCCAAAGCCAATTTTCTTCTTCTTTTGAAATAAGACAACATACAGTGTTTGAAGCGATATTATCTAAATCAAGCATATAAATGTTATCTGTCCTATGTCAAATTAATTTCAAATATTCATCATGCCGATTTTCTATTAAGCAACTATTGGAATTGAATTTTACCTTGAAACCTTTGTCACATAGTGGACTGATACTTAGCAGGTTATGTTTCAGTCCCTCAAAATATAGTACATCCTTAATGATTGTTGTTGAGTCACTTCCAATGTTGCCAATGCCAAGTACTCTTCTTTTATTATTGTCTCCATAGGTAACACTGCCACTCGACTTAGGGGTAAAGGAAATGAACTTGATTTTGTCTCCATTCATGTGCTTGGAACAACCACTGTCAAGATACCATTTCACATTCTTGGCTTTCCAACACACCTACAAAACATAATCATTTTTTTTTCTTTAGGTACCCAAATCTGTTTGGGTCCTTTTGAGTTAGTTGGAGCATTAGTTCCTTGAGGAACCCATATATATTTAAACTTATTATAAGCAGATTTTCTGTAATGACATGTAGAAGCTGTTTGAGACACTCCGTTGTGCCCTGGTGTTTTATTAGATTAATTACCTTCTTAAATCAATTCTTAACCGCGCGCTTATCGTGAAAATACGTAAAAATTAAAACTTATTTAATTATCATATAACTTCTGCAAATTTTAAAAAGAACACAACAACTTTAACATATGTAAATACACACCTAATTGTTCATTACAATACTAAAACACTGTTGAGGGTATCTTCTCAGTAGGATCCTTCACAGGCATAAAATTAATAACATACGTACTTAGCGAAAATATAAAAATACTCCTTAGACACACTGGCCATAATGTCTAGACTTTAATCGCCATGGATCACAGCTCGACCCCCAGCGTCTGGTTCGTACGTAGTTCCATCCAACTCCTTAGCAATCTCCGTTTCATACAAAGTTCCGTCCAGCTCCTCAGCAACATAACCCTCCATCGGGTCTTCTAATGTAAACCAAAGTAACCCACAACATACAGAAACATAGGGGATGAGAAACAGTTCTATCATCAAAAAGCAGAAAAGAGTCATAGTAAATAATACAGTAATGGTCACAGACAATCAACACACATAACTAACGAATCATCCTCAGGTCAATATATATATCATCCTCTACCCTTATTCTCAGGCAATCTAACATGTAACCTCTCTAATCCTGTCACCATGTCTTTACGTTATCATGGCCACTACCACTCCTATCACCATCCCTCATTTGCATCGGGGCACACCCTCATTCCCGTTAGGATGTTCCACCTAGTGCACACCTCCATTCACGTTATGGTGTTCCACCTCCATTCCCGTTAAGGTGTTCCACCCTTATTCCCTAAGGTGGAAGTGGTCTTGCGAGAACTCTTGATTTTACGTGTATTATATTACTAATACATGGTGTATTATATTACCAATACACAAATGCTTTACGTGTATTATATTACCAATACACAGAAGTGTTTTACGTGTATTATATTACCAATACACAGATGTCCTTGCGTATTATATTACCAATACACTTTTGTCTTTGTGTATTATATTACCAATACACTTTTGTCCTTGTGTATTATATTACCAATACACGGTTGTGGACAACAACACCTATACTTGAATCTCAACAACCCATTTTAACAACATCTTAGTACCTTAACCTTCCATTAGAACTTGACACATATTCTATGCCATAACACCTCTTTAACATTCCTCATCTAAGTTAGGCACTTCTAAATCATCATTATCCTCACACCCAAAACAATCATCTCTTAGACAACATATATATCTTTGCTTAAAATTCACTAATCATAATAATAAAAACCAGGTAGATCATGCATAACACAATATCAATCAAAATATTCCTATATCACCCACATAGCACAAAATCAATTCAATAAAGGTAATAAAATCAAATCAACCATCAACAATATAAAATCAACCTAATATCGATAAACCTACAATACCCGAATCACCATTGGTTTTTCAGAAAAGGTTTCCGATGTGATTTTGGTTTTGTCGATTACTCGACTACTAGTAGGGTTTAGGTCATCCTACACAATTATTATATAATCTACTACTTATCCATTCGACGATAGGTTGGTTCTTTCCCCCACCTGGGTTATCACCGAACTCCCGAACTCGAAGCTCCTCGTTGACACACCACAAAGTACTAACTCCACTTTCTGCGAAGGTAAGGAGATTAGATGCTCGAAGAGGTATACCACGAACGTCCTCGTTTCCTCCGCGATGGAAGTCTAAGGTTATGAACACAAAATCACAAGTTAAAATCAAACAAGAACCCTAAACCACAAGGTATAGGTTCGGCCAAGACTAGTTCTTAGGGTTAGAGATTCCCGAAAATTATACAACTCATGGATTTATGATCCTTAAGTGTTAGGAGTTCGTAAACAATGATCATTTAATAAAGTTGAATTAAAATCCCACTAAGTTATAAACTTAGGGTATTCGTCCAAGGCTAGTAAAATAGGCTAGCACTCACTAAACTTTCCAATCTCTTAGGTTTAGTATCCATATGTATTATGGAGCTCAAAACCTTGATCATCTTGGAAAAGTAAGAACAAAGTATCCTAGGTCCATAACCTTCTAGGTTCGGCCTTCATTGGATTTATAGGTTAGAAATCTTTAAACTTTCCAATCTCTTAGACTTAGCATCCAAATATCTTATGGAGCTCAAGTCCATGATCATTTTGAAAACAATGGAAACTTAAACATTCCAATCTCTTAGACTTAGCATCCAAATATCTTATGGAGCTCAAGTCCATGATCATCTTGGAAAAATGAAATTAATACATCCTAGCTTTAATAACATAGAATAAACAAGTTAGAAATCCTTAAACTTTCCAATCTCTTAGACTTAGCATCCAAATATCTTATGGAGCTTAAGTCCATGATCATTTTGGAAAAATAAAAACTCAAACATCCTAGCACCTAAACACTAAGTTTCGGCCATCATAGGATGATGAGGAAAATATTCTTTGTTTAACAATAACTCTTAGGTTTAGAATCACAATGTATTAAGAGTTCTAAATCCATGATCATACTTGGAAAGTTGAAACATAGTATCCTAGTCTTACTTATTCATATTTTCAGCCACCATAGGAACAAGCTATCAAAACTTCAAAGATTTATAGACTTAAGATCAATGGATAGTTAGGAACTCAAACACATGATCATATTCCAAAAGTTGAAACAAAAACTTCCTAGGTCACAAATGCAAGCATTCGGCCTTCATTGGAAGAGATAGGTAGAGATTTTTGTTTTACACAACCTCTTAGTATGTGAAAATATAAGTTAATACAAGACTATAGAAAGTGGTTTCAACTCAAAAGGAGTTTTCTACCATTTTTGAGAGATTTTAGAAGTTTAAAGCATATAAAGAACACATAAAGCAAACTAAGAAATAAAAGATGAAACTTGCAAAAAGATTCATATGAGAGCATTAACCTTAGCATAAGGAAGAACTTTAATGAAGAACTCAAGTGGAAAAGACTAATAAAAATGGAAGCTTTAAGTATTTGAAAAAAGAAGAAATGGAAGAAGTTGAAGAAGTATGAAGATGGAGGAAGAAAATGAGAAAATGAAGATGAGTGATGATTATATAGAGGAGGGAGATGAGAGCACGAAATTTAGGAGAGAGGATGAACTTGAAGAGCAATTTTTGTCTTTAAGACTTGTTTGGTTGAAGAGGAAAGTGAAAAATATGTTTTTAGAGTATAATATGTTATAATTCAAAAAGTGTCATCATGACTACTTTTTAGGATGTGGCTTCAGCCATCCCCCTAGTAAGTCACCTCACTCTCACATGTCACCTCATCACTTTTGTGCTCCCTACTCTGCTCCATTACGTAACCGGTTCAAGTTTCCGATCGTATTTCACCCTGAATAAATATTATATTTTATTTTCGAACTCGAATTTTCAAAAATTTCCAATATCAAACAAAACATCACAAAAACACTAACCGTTTCATTCACGGTTCAAAATTAGGTTTTCTACTCAGTAAACTTGTACCGACAGTGATAAC
Organism: Sophora flavescens; assembly: GCA_030762895.1. Classification (NCBI taxonomy): domain Eukaryota; kingdom Viridiplantae; phylum Streptophyta; class Magnoliopsida; order Fabales; family Fabaceae; genus Sophora; species Sophora flavescens. The sequence continues at coordinate 107,864,593 of CM061066.1, read as the reverse complement.
GCAGACCGGCTTTCGTCTGACTTTTCAACCAAAAATTTTCCCGCAACCCTCTACCATAAAGTAGACTATGAATATGATTTTGTTTTATTCAAAAACACTCTTTAACTCTCAGATTAAAATATAATTAATTATATTTTAACCGGTTGAACATCATAATTAAAATCAGGCTGTTACATTACTACCCCTCTAAAAAAAATCCGTCCTCGGAATTTCTTAACTCAAAACTAGACCTCATCTTGTAATCGTATCTTAATCTAAAGATCCCACATTATATTTCTCATCGATGTCTTTCCCCTAGGTGACAGCAGTAGCTTCATAACAGAATTCATTCTTATATTGTTCTATTTATCCTCGAAACAATCCATCACTACATTATATTCTTTGTCCTTAACATTTTACCTTGATCTATCATCTTTGAAGGACATAATTAAAACTTAATCCTTTCCTTCTTCTTACTACTGATCCACTAAAGGACCTTATTTCAACATCTAACTCCCGCAATTAACACCACAATCAATTCCAACATCTAACTTCTGCAATTAACACCGTAATCAATACTACCCTAACTTCCTACTTAATGTATCTATTCACAGTCTTAGATCCTTGTAGCGTATTCCACTATTCTAGATTATATCAAAATCACACATCTTAATCCTCAAAAGAACATTATTGCACCTCTTAATGCAATTAAAATCAAAAGAAGTTATCTTTCCTGCTCATATTCATCTTAGGTAAAACTACTATAGGTACTTTTCCTTTAATCTTCCAAATTCATACCATCCATACTAACTATGAGTATTTGATCATTACCTTAGATTCTCTTGGTAATACTATGCCTCGATCAACATTTGATGTATAGTAATTGTCTCACTCACTGATATTGATCTTAAGGGTTCACATCCTACCAATGATAACTACACCTCAACAAAATTCTCATCACTTTCTTGTCTATCATGCTACTTAGACAAACAAACAAAGTCTACCAGATATCAAATACATACCTCGTATAAGATCCCCAGATTGAGAGGATTCAGATCTCCTCACAGTAAACACTCTCTCAGTGGCATGAGGTCTTGCCATCGGCAGTCCTGATGCTGGAACTCCTTTTCCAGCTCCCCCTCTCTGAACACTGGCTCCTCTATCATCAGCCACCGACTGCTGCATACCAATGTTAGTTATCGCGTTCGGACTCACTACCCAACTTCTAAGCATAGTCAATATCCGATGTGGATTCAACTAGACACGGCCAGTAACAACATCCTAAACCTCGCAGTTCTTGATCTTGATCGGACATAACCCACAGTCCGTTTTAGAACCAAACTACTCTGATACCAAAATGAGACACCCCGTTGTGCCCCGATGTTTTATTAGATTAATTACCTTCTTAAATCAATTCTTAACCACGCTTATCATGAAAATACGTAAAAATTAAAACTTATTTAGTTATCATATAACTTCTGCAAATTTAAAAAAAAAAACCAAAACTTTAACATATGTAAATACACACCTAATTGTTCATTACAATACCAAAACACTGATGAGGGTATCCTCTCAGTAGGATCCCTCACAGGCATAACATTAATAACAGACATACTTAGCGAAAATATAAAAATACTCCTTAGACATACTGGCCATAATGTCTGGACTCTAATCGTCGTGGATCACAGCTCGACCCCCAGCGTCTGGTTCGTAAGTAGTTCCATCCAACTCCTCAGCAATCTCCGTTTCATACAGTGTTCCGTCCAGCTCCTCAGCAACATAACCCTCCATCGGGTCTTCTAACGTAAACCAAAGTAACCCAGAAAAATACAGAAACATAGAGGATGAGAAACAGTTCTATCATAAAAAAACGGAAAATAGTCATAGTAAATTATACAGTAATTGTCACAAACAATCAACACATATAACTAACAAATTATCCTCTGGTCAATATATATATCATCATCTACCCTTATTATCAGGCAATCTAACACGTAACCTCTCTAATCCTGTCACCATGTCTTTACGTTATCGTGGCCACTATCACTCCTGTCACCATCCCTCATTTGCATCGGGGCACACCCTCATTCCCGTTAGGATGTTCCACCTAGTGCACACCTCCATTCACGTTAAGGTGTTCCACCTCATGTAACACCCGGGTGCCGACGAGGGCAGGGAGTGGTCGTCTGTGCAAGAAGGCACATACAATGAATGACTCCTGGCAGGCTTCTAGGCAGAGGGGCACATGAATGAACCGATTACACACCCGAATGAGATGGATCCTGAGACTGTGTAGGTATGGGACTATACAGTTGAGGATGGCTAATAAGAAATGATTGGTATTACACATATCAATAAGATGCATCTTCTTTTAGGTAGCCCATCACTTACGAACTCCACAGTTAAGCATGTTTGACTTGGAGCAATTATAGGATGGGTGACCTCCTGGGACGTTTTCCCAGGAGGTGTGTGAGTGGGGACAAAGCACGCTGAAAAGACCCGTGTTGGTTTGTGGGGACAGTCATCAATCCATAAAGCAGCCAAGGATGTTACAAATGGTATCAGAGCAGCACCTCTCCCAGTACGGTATGGTTCGGGGACAAACCAAGCGGAAGTTGGTGGGCATGTAACACCCGGGTGTCGACGAGGGCGAGGAGTGGTCGCCGGTGGAAGAAGGCACGAACAAGGAGCGACTCCTGGAAGACTTCTAGGCGGAGGGGCACATGAATGAACCGATTACACACCCGAATGAGAGGGATCATGAGATTGTGTAGGTGTGGGACTATACAGTTGAGGATGACTTATACGAATTGATTGGTACTACCCATATTAATAAGATGCATCTTCTTTTCGGTAGCTCGTCACTTAAGAACTCCACAGTTAAGTGTGCTTGACTTGGAGCAATTATGGGATGGGTGACCTCCTGGGAAGTTTTCCCAGGAAGTGTGTGAGTGAGGACAAAGCACACTGAAAAGACCTGTGTTGGTTTGTGGGGACAGTTGTCAATCCATAAAGCAGCCAGGGATGTTACACTGTGTGGCCTTTTCTAGCACAGAAATAGCATTTAACAAATGGTGTATTTGATGTCATAGGTGCAGTAAAAAATTTCTTGAAAGATTTCTCATGTATCTTAGGTTTATAGCCTATTCCAGCCTTATCATAAACACATTTTTGCTGTCCTAACAATGCATACAAATTATCTCTACCATTTGTGAACTTGGCTAAGTCATTTTTCAGTTTTTCAACTTCTTTAGTCAATGTACAGCTAGATGCTTTCCATATTTCTTTATCACTAGTAACTCTAGATAGATCACCATTCAAATGATTTATATGTTTCTCCAACTTAGGACATTTATCACATATAGGTGCATCTAAGACAGTAGCTAGTTTTTCTTTTAAAACACAATTTTGTGTTTTTAATTGATCTACCTCTTTGTTTAAAACAGAAGTTTTCTCCTCTAAGCATGTGATGGTTTTCTTAGACTTAGTTAGCAATCTAGCAAGTCTAATGGAGTCTCTACGAAGTTCTTCAAAAGAATTTTACAATTCATCATAAGAAGGTTGATAATTAGAACTTACTTCACTTTCTGAATCACTGTTATTTCTGGCCATCAAGCACAAGTTTGCCTCCTCAGATTCAGATTCTTTAGTGGAGTCTAGATCACTATCATCCCAAGCAATGTAGGATTTTCTTGGCTTTCTCCACTTCTTGTCCTTTGAGTCAAACTTTTCTATTTTGTCCTTCTTTTGCAGTTTTGGACAGTCAAGCTTCATGTGGCCAATCTTTCCACATTCATAGCATGTGATGTTGTTGGAAGAGTTGTCACCTTTGCTAAAATTTCTCCTTTGAAAGGTAGATGGCTTTCTTTTGAAGTTTCCTTTCTTCTTTAGGAAGTTCTTGAATTTTCTAACTAGCATTCCCATCTCTTCTTCAGATTCAGCCTCTTGTTCTGAATCATCATCATCACTGTCTTCTACTTCTTTGACTTGTGATTTCAGAGCCAATCCCTTCTTTCTTTTATCAGTTTATTCACTCAAATTTAGTCTGTTCAACTCCAATTCACGTTCTTACAATTTTCCAAACATTGTGGCAATGGTCATTGATAAGAGATCTCTGGATTCTAAGATTGCAGTGACTTTAGGTTGCCATTCCCTTCTCAAGCATCTCATGACTTTGTTAATTTGATCCTCATTTGAGATTGTCTTTCCAAGACCAGCCAATTGATTTACGATGTGTGTCAATCTCTTTTGCATTTCAGTCATAGGTTCTCCTCGATTCATTCTGAACAGCTCATACTCAAGTGTGAGGGTCTTCATTCTTGCTCTTTTGACATCTGAGGTTCCTTCATGTGTTACTTGCAATGTATCCCACATCTCCTTTGCTGATTTGCAATTTGAAACCCTGAAAAACTCATCACGGCTTAAAGCAGATGTTTTAATATTCTTAGCACGTGCATTATATTGAATTCTTTTCTTATCATCCTCATTTCATTCAGTTTTAGGCTTATTTCTTGGAGCACCATTAGCATCTACAGTAGAGGGGACAAATGGTCCATTTTCTACTACATCCCATATGCCAACACCTGCTGCCTCAAGAAAGATTACCATTCTTTCCTTCCAATAGATATACTTAGATCCATTGAAGGCAGGCGGGCGTGCATGGGAAGCCCCTTCATTTAAACAGTCATTGTAAGCCATGCTCTTATAGCTGTTAAGCCAAATTTAAGAGTTTAGCTCTGATGCCAATTGTTGTTTTGGCTTCAACGACTCAAGAGGGGGGTGAATTGAGTTTTCAAAGAAAATATTTCCCTCTTAAAACTTTTTCACAAAGCTTTATAAATCAGAGTTGTAGATTTATGTTCTCAGGATCTTTTATAAAATCGATGAAGGGTGTGACACCCTAAAACCCGACATCACATGGTTACCCGTTGTAGAAAACAAACCTATTTAGAACGCTGGTCACTTTTGGAAAAGTAACCTTTTATATAGGGTTACTGAAAAAGGGTACTCAATTTTTTTTCCTTTTTGTTAAAAGAAGTTAAGAAAAGGTGATGAACACTCAGAACATGAAAAAAAAAAACATTATACATATAAATATAACTGTCCCACTTGGGATCTTAGGTTTGATTACAAAACAGGCCTTGTCGAATTGGCCAACATACACTAAAGCAACTACTGAAGAAATAGGTAAGAATAAGAAACATCAAACCGGGGTTAGGGAACTTGGTACAAGACTCAAAAGATGGCTCTAACAGCCTAGGGACTATTGGGACAACTCCAAAAGCCGACGAACGATCTACCAATGTCTCCTGCATGCAAAGCAACCACAAACGCTACCCCCAGACGAGATATTAGATGCCGGATCGATAACATCACCGCCATCGTCGATAGGGACATCGTCATCTCCTGGATCTTGCGAATAGTACTCTGGCTCCTCCTCGTCCTCGTCCTCGACCTCTATCAGCTCAAGAGGCTCTTCCTCGGGATCCTCCTCCACTGGAACCTCCGCAAACGGTTCAACTGGATCAAAATGCTCATGAAGGAGACCGGTGATTTGTAGCGTATGTAGGTAGTACCATGGAGGTGGAAGCACCACAGTCCTCATCTTGACGGTATGAACCCTTCGTACAGTCACTCCGTTAGCATTTGTCTCGGTAGTCATGACTGGTCCTCGATACGTCGTCGTCGTCGCACCCTCATGAATAGTCCAGTTCCCTGCCATTCTAGGATGATCAAACACTTCGCTCGTCGAGCTCGACTATGCCAATGGAATGTTCAGATCCATCTAAAAGCACGCGCATACTCGGTACAAGAAGAAAATAACATAACATACAGATGTGCAAGAGTGAGATATCATCATAAGATATATCCCACAACAACCATATACATGATACATACATAACATAATCATATAAGCAGTTAAATCATGCATATACATAACTTAACAGTGTTATATCAAAGGGTCTCAAACCCGCATAGACAATCTTTGAAAATATGCATGGCACTTCAATATCAGGATCTAACTTAATCTCATGAGATATCAACACCGTTTTCCAATGGAGAAGAGTTAGAGTTGGTCAATCTCTAGCCCACCGGGAAGTTGCCTCCATACCCTCATGCATTTAAGGTCTCAGGACGATCAATGTCACATGTGCCTCTGAACCGGTCACATGGACTGACTCCCAGATACCACCTTGTATCTGATATGTAAGAAAGCACGTCTGCCTGGGGAAATGCACATGAGAAAATATTTTATTCAAAAGGTTTTCTTTGTGTTCATTCTTTTTCACTGTCGCAGCTCAAAGCTAACGACTTAATCATCATTTCCCCATCACTGGAAAACTTAGAAACATAGGACACACAGTCTGAATGCTCAGTCACAACGCCCGAGACCGATGCCGCAATCAAGGGTTGTGGTCATATAAATCACTTATGCTTTTATTCATGTTTTGAACTTAACATGATAAGGACAATAGCCCACAACAACGAAATCAGGATGCACTGTCCATGATTACGAGAATTGGACTCTCAGTCCAGAACATCATGAATATGACTCATGACCCCGAATTAACACTGATCCAAGATCACGTGCGTATAACTGAATACTAGAGGCGACGTCTCACGTACTAGATTCTCTTTCTTAAGTACTTATTTTAAGTTCAGTGAAAATCAAATTCAAAACCCAATCCTTGATAACCTATCCAGGCTATCGTAAAGCTTCTAAAACATTTAGGAGAAAACCTTTTCTTTGAAAATCATTTATAAAGCATGCATCTTTGAAATACTTTTATCTTTGAAAATCTCCAATAGGATATTGCCAAATAATCTTAAAAGTTTTCACTTGAAGACACATAGTTCGAAAAGGATTTTTCTCTTGTATAACAATAGTTCCCCAAAACCATTTCAACATTTAAAAGAAGTACTTTAAGTTAATGAGGTTTTGGAAAAGAAGACCAATCCTTTCATCTTCAAAGCTTAATAAGGTTTTCAATCCTTATAATAGTTGAGCACAGACACAAGTATGGCTTAGCAAACTTTCGATCAACAGTAGTATATATTCTCAGTTCAATGCTAATATCACAGTTGAAAGCAGTTCATCACAGATATGCATTTTAACATTTAGAACAAGCACAGTTCAACATCAAATAATAGCATAACAGTTCAAGTACATTAGATAACCAAGTAAGCTCAATCAACATATAATTATCCAGTTAAATTCATACATACATGCATATAGTTATTGAATATCTTTAGGAAATCCCCTCTTACCTCACGTCGGAGTTAAGAGTTTTGGATTTGAAAAGAAGGTTCACGAACGTCCTCGCTTCTCCGGCGATGGAAGTTTAAGGTTACCAACATAAAATCATGTTAAAAAATATATCAACTCGAGAACACTAACCACAGGGTATAGGTTCAGTTTATACAATAAACTAGGATTAGGGGTTTCCAAAATTTATGCGACTCTTGGATTTATGATCCTTAAGTGCTAGAAGTTCATAAACAACAATCTTTTAACAAAGTTGAATTAAAAATCCCACTAAGTACTTGACTTAGGATTTCGGCCAAGCATAGGTAAATAGGCTAGGAATTTCTGAACTTTCCAATCTCTTTAGGTTAGCTTCCATACATAGTAAGGAGGGTTTGCTTCGGCCATCCCCTCAAAATTAATTGCTTCAAGCCTCTTTCGTTCTCTGGCTTCTTTCCTTAATCGCCTCTCGATCTTGGTGATCTCCGAATCAAATAGCAAGTCCTCTTGTGAAAGGGTACCTCGCATACAAAAACTAGGCAAGACCAAGTGGAATCAAAGAAGTAAAGAGAAATAATAGTAAATAAATAACATAAAAATAAAAATAAAAATAGCTTAACCAAAAATAATAAAACTTCCCATAAATTAGGAAATTGGTTGTGCCAATCCCCGGCAACGGCGCCAAAAACTTGTTGAGTCACCGGAAAGTGTATCGGGTCGTCGTAAGTAATAAAACACGGTAAGTAATTATCGAGGTCGTACACAGGGATTGGACTACCAATTCTATCAATCCGTGAGAAATTCGATACGTTTGATCAAGTAAAAGCAGGTGGTTGATAAGAGAGAGAAAAAAGGATCGCAATTCAAATCGACAAATCAAATAGAGATATAGTATTAAAATCTGGAATTAAACATCTAAGGTCACAAATCTACCTACCCAATCATGCATAGTACCCAAGTGATGATGATTCCCTCCCTAAGTTCAATTACAATGTCAACCAGGACCCCCAAATTCTCCTAATGACACTATCGTTCTCAATAGGACGTATTCAACGATTGAATTAATTACTTATTAGGTCTCATAACCCAATCATCAAACTTTATTAAATCTTGTTCCCTGTAAGGTTGCACTGATCTCCTACTCACTCTCGTGCAATATTCAATCATTGATCCCAATTCAAGTTCTAAACGCGAATTGCCTATCAAGCCTCATCACGTTAACTAGTCAATCATGCATGCATATGATCAACGCAATAAATTCAGAATTGGAAAACAAGAATTGAGGTAAAGGAAGGAAACATACATCACATTGAATGCTACACCGTCATGGGTGGTTTCATTGATCCCTTAGACAAGGGGATTAGTTCCTCATGCTTGTAACAACGCACAAACAATTGGAATTCATCGTATTTGTAAAAGAGAAAAAGAAAATAGGGAGACACAGCTCCAGAGAATAAGGATTCGTCCCAAAACGATCTAAAACAAATGGTGAACAAAGGTTCCTTTTAATCTTCCCTAAAACAGCTATTTATAATTTTCAGATTCTGCGCCCGCTCGCGAGGCGAGTAGCCTCTCGCGAGGCGAAATTCAGTTTTGGCTCCATCCTGATTTTGAATACTCGCGAGGCGAGATGGTGATTCGTGAGGCGAGATAGAAAGGGTGACATCTCTGGCACAGTCAGGCCTTCAGGCTCGCGAGGGGAGATGGTGATTCTCGAGGCGAGACAGAAAGGGTGACTGTTGCTGTTCAGGCTGGTCTTCAGGCTCGCGAGGCGAAATCCTGTTTCGCGAGGCGAAATTTCCACAATTTCTTTTCCACTGTTTTCTTCATTTTCCATGACTCTAGGAGCTTCACTTTTAACCTGAAACAATAAAAGAAAACGAAAAGCGTAATTCTACTCAAAATAAACTAAAAACAACTAAAAATGCATAAAACGAATCAAATTCTAACTTAGGAACAAAACAAGGCTAATTTGAGAAATTAGCGAGGTTGACTTGCCCAATTAGGCACAAAATCTACCCCCTTTTCTAGCTAGAAACTAGATGAGCCAGAGTTTTATCAGATACCCATGTCAGTTAGCTTATTAATTGCATAGTGGATGTTGATAGGTAAGAAGGATGTTAACTTCGTCAGCCTGTCCTTGATCACTCGAAACAAGGTGAACCTCTTAGCAGTGTTTCGGTAAACTCATAACAAAATCGTAACACTAATTTCTTGACAAGGAATGTTTCAAGCGTCAAGTTATCTATCTTTCACTGTATTAGAATAACTCTGGCATCTTGGTGTGAATCAAATACCCGTCCTCATGACTCATGGGGTGGTTACATGTCAATGACTTTGGGAAGAATACATAGGGTAAAATTGATCAAGGATGACAAATTCTTTCGAACTACAATAAGGCATGGTCAGAAAGAAATTTTCAAGAAAAGAAGTTTCTTGATTTTCACTTTCTCAAAAGCTTAAAGAAGAATTTCATCAATTCGAAAGATACAGGAACATTTCGTATGGAAAAAGATCCTCCAATTAGGTTCGTGGATGTAAAAATGCATGGCCAATACACATTTATAACCATGAGTCTAATAAAGTTGCTCATTCAATTAGCATTTTCCATGTATAGTTTTAACTCTGAGAGTAGTCAACGTACTACAAGACGTTCGTCAAAGGATGATTTCAAAGGGAATTAGTCCGACAAAATTGGACTGAGTCACATTTACCAAAAGTAAAAGTGGCTAGCATAAGTTTCATTAAGAAGCTTTTCTTACTAAGAAATTATTTGGGTCATAACTCGAGAAATAGTTATAACCAATTTAGGAGTCCTGATAGATTTCAAATCAAACTCAAAAAAATTTTATCTAACACACCCAAACTTGATTCACTACGATTGTTTAATACAACCATAAGGACTCGAAGAACAAATCTTAACTGACACCTTCTTAAAGAATCACAAAGAACAATGAGGATTTTTCTTAAATATGGGACACTCATTCTAAGAGTGAGGATTCGGATTGATTTGTCTCGACTTCATACAAGCACAAAGGTCTTCCTAAACACGCATTAATCTGGTTTGTTGCCACCTTCCGTATTCTCCTCTAAACTGAGTACGATAACCAATGGCTTAGCCCGTCTCTCAGTCAGGTGAAGAGTTGGTATTTCCTTGTAAGATGAGTCAACGGCTCCAAAGTCTTAGAGAGTTCCTCGATGCGCCTTTGAAAATACCCGTTAGCCTAACAACTACTGATTTGTGTCACCGTCTGTGATCACTTTCACAAAAGTGATGGTTCATCCTTATGAGCAACACTAATCCTCCCCACGGGACACACTTGGTCCCACAAACTATTCTAACACCAGACCTCCCTTTTAAGTTAAGTCATTTGACTCGACTAACTTTAGGGCCAATATCATATACGAAGCGATGGAGATCCGATTGCATCTAGGGACTAGATCAATCGAATATTCAATATCCTTTGCAGGGATAAACCTGGAACATTCTCAGGGAATACTCCCGGAAAATCTTCCACAACGGGTACTTCATTCAAATGTCTGACACCATCCCGAAAGGATGAACAAACGTGTCAACATGAATCAGTGTACCATTTACAAATCATGAGTTCTCATAAAGTCTCGACCAAAACAGAACCCATCAAAACACACCTACTGGTGCGTCAGCACACTTTGTTTCGACAAGGAAACAATTCAAACAATAACCAAACAGAGATCAAACAACAAAAACATAATGGACCTATTCCTTAAGTTCCCAAAAGACTCGACTAGCTCTGATACCACCAATGTAACACCCCCTTGTGCATTACGTCCCAATCACATGCGGAAATAAATTAAAAAGAAAGCTTACTGGTTGCTTTTGTAAAAACTTATATAATTTTAATAAGTCTGAAAATATGAGGGTAAAAGTTTTGCGGAGTACTTAAAATAGTGCACACAACACAAACAATATAATCATACCAAGTTTAATAATCCACAACAACTAGATTTATTTATAAATCCATAACACTACAACATATGAACTTTCATGGAATAATCTTTCGTACTAAAATTTATAAAATCATTGTAAGGCTCTTCAAGGCCACCTATGATAACTTCTTTAAAACATCCATCCCAAAGGAAACATCCTAAGCTGGTCGTACTAAAAGACAACTACTGGGAAGAATTCCATAGTTCTCACCGTAAAATTTTCACCAACATCTTCAAGGACCGGGAGTAATATCCTTAAGTGAGGTTAGGAACTTCTCGGCACCACTGGCCCACGTATCACAGCAAAAGACCTGGGAAAACCTGATATATTGTAAATGTGAGATACCAAGATATGAACGAATTATGACGACTACATGTCCAAACACAGAGCAACATATACAGATAAATATTCATAATCAACATATAAACGCTCACGAATAATCATATAAATCAACAATCGCCGTCGTTTTTGAAAACATGGCACTTCTATATTTCAACATTCTGTCCTAGTCTCTGGAGACCCTAGCTCCATTCAGCTTTTGAAAACAGTGAGCTGATCAGGCTCAATTGCCACTCAGGCACAAATAGCCAACACATGTACATGGCTCAACTTAATTCCCACAGCAACTGTCCAACTCAATGCACAGTAATAGCCAACACATGTACATGGCTCAACAGATATGGTTCCAGAGCACACCGTCCTACACAAGGCATAGTGAGCAAGGCTCATGGAAAGTCATGGTCCATCAAGGCACCAATGACACAATGCCGTATGAGATACCTCTCCCTTCGAGGCATTCACACAAAACATTTTGGGCATGTCTACCAAATGCATGTAAAATCATTTTATTCCTGCAGCTTTTCTTGGTGTTCCATTCTTTCCTTGTCGAGGCTCAAGGCTCACGACCACCCGTGAATTTTAAATGTCTTAAAGGTTTTATAGTCAACACAGGACGTTAAAGTCCAGGTGTCCAATCACAACAGTCCTAGACCTGTGCACTAATCTAGAACTTTGTGGTAGTAGAAAAATAGTCGTTACCCTTTTTACTCCAATTTCCATGTTTATCACAACGTTTTCAGGACACATAGTCCACAACAAAGCATCTAGGACACACAGTCCACAACAGCATATATAGGACACACAGTCCACAACATCATATATAAAACACACTGTCCACAGTGTTGTGATATGGATCATGGATACACATGTTATAACTCTAGTATCACGACGTCTCGGTTACTAGGTCCACTTTTCAATGTTATTTTTCGTTAAGTGAAAAACAAATATAAAATCGAAACTTTCCGTAACTTATCCAACTTATCGGACATTTTCTTTTTGACTGAAAATCTTTTTAAATAAAATCTTTTCTTTTAAAATTCTTTTTGTTTAAAATTTTAAGTTTTGAAAAATCCATTTATATTTTTTCATAAAAACCCTTTTATTTAAAATATTTTCTTCTTTTTCCTACAAACATTTGAAATTTTCTAAATAAATTTTTTTCAAGTCCCAAAATAAACTTTTGTTTTCTTTAAAACATTCTCAAAGAAATTAATTTCTTTTTGCATAAAATTAATTAAATTTCCAATTGAATTTTTCTTTATTAAAATTGTTTTTATTTTCTAAAATTTTCACCAATCATTAAAATTACACAACTTCACCTCATTATCAAAACCTTGTTAAAAGAAATTGTTACTTGTGATTTTCTTTGTAAATATTTTCTTAAAGATTTTATCTTAAGTATTGGAGCTCTAACCAATGGTTAGGCTTCCATGCAACAACATCAACACATATACAACAACATCAACATATATAAGTAACATGCACATTTTCATAAATCATCAACACATATACAACAACTTCAACACATATAAGCAACATGCATATTTTCATAAACCACCAATATACCATGAACTCAAAATCCAACCAAAACAGCCACACCAATAACAACATCAATCAAACACATCAAAACAAACACACAAGGCATATAGTCATCATAACATAATTATCCCTCCGGCTTTCTTCCCTTACCTTAACTTGACGAGTACAAATATGGTCTTCATCCCATTTCTCATGTATGCATTTCGGCCTTAATAAGAAAATGGTGATAAAAATTTTGTATTTGCACAAGCTCTTGGATCAATGACCCTTAAGCATCATGGAGACAAAAACAAGGTCCAATACCTAAAAATAAAAATTTTAACCATCTACTCCACAAATGAAACAAGGCTTCCTCAACTCCGATATTAGAGTTTCGGCCTCTACATAAAATGGCCAAGAAAATTTGATTTTTTAACTTTACAAACACATCCATGCAACCAAAATAATGATCAAAGCATTTTGTTTTCAAAATTTTTAAAACAAAGCTATTTCAACTTTTGATTCACATGTATGTTTAAAAGAAAATGATCAAAACAATGTCTTTTCTTTAAAAATCAAAACCAATCTTCCTTGTTGAAATGGGTAGACAATTCAAATTTTTATACAACTCATGAAATTAAAATACTTGTTCCTACGGATTTTCAAAACATGCAAGTTGAAAATATAACAAAAACACTAGCTTTTCTTCTCTATAGGGTTTCGGCCACCCTAGGAAAATAGGCTTGGGAAATTCTTTTTGTGACATGTAATTGTACAAGACGGTAGTAGGAATGAATATTAGTTCATATAAATTCATTTCATTCTCAAAAGATTTTTCTACAAATTTTTAAGTTGAATCTTTAAACATGCAACATGAAATAATCAACATGCATGTAAGTAAAAATTCATTTATTTTTTGAAGGAATGAAGAGTAGAGAAGAAGATGCTATACTCTTGAAAAAAATTTCTAAGAACCTTTCTTGCAAAATCAACTAGAAGATAAACATGCAACAAAATTTAAATGACATGCATGCAAGTAAAACTAGATTTTTGTTGATGAAATGAAGAGTGGAGTAGAGAAAAGAAATTATACCCTTGATGTTGATGATGAGAAGTTGAAGATGAATAAACTTCAAAGCTTCAAGGTTGAAGCAGAAGAATGAAGATGAAACCAAGTGAGTGTGTGAATAGGAAGATATGTAAGTGAGTGAGCTTTTGAGTGAGAAAGTAAAATGAAGCATGGCATGAGAGGAGAGTATTTATAGAGAATTGGGGGAGGGTGGCCGCTGCTGTCTTGATGAGGAAGTGAGGGATTTTTTATTTTTTTGTTAAAATGTAAATGTGTTTTAAATAATAAAATGGTTTCTTCCGAGAATGAAAGAAATAATTAGATGTAAGATCATGATGGTGTGCATTGAATCAAATCACTATTCCAATCTCATCAAGTCACCTCAAATCTGTATAAAATATGATTATAATAATTTTTGCTCGTTCTGGTTCCATTTTTTTCCCATTGGTAAAAATCCATCGTATTTTCTTTCGTTAATTTTCCATCCGAAAAATTTTTATATTGAAAGAAAAATAAAAAAATTTATTTTACTAATCGAAATTCATTTTCCGGGTCAGTACAGCTTAACTGACAGTGAAAACTTAGACCATGATCGTCTAAAATTTCTACCGGAAATTTAATAGTAGTTTCCCACTATAAAATAAATCCCAAAAATAATTTAGATTAATTAAAATAATTTCTCAAATAATTTTAGAATATTACACACTTACACACATAGCTAAACACATTATAGATAACAGAAAAATCGGGGTGTTATATGAAAAGTGCAAAATACCCTTAATATTTCCTTGTAGCCAAAATACCCTTAATCTCCATTTCATTTTTGCTCCTTCACAAGTTTTTCATCTTCACTTCATCTCCATTCTTCATTTTCCTACACAAAAACTCGCATGTTCTTCATCAAAATTTTCAAAGGAAGTCTAAGATCTTATTCATTTCTTCAAATTCCAAAGGTATTGCCTTATGATCCATGATCATACCTTTAATTTTCATCACAAGTTTTCTTCTTAAATCCATGTTTTGTTCAAGATCAAATTTATAGATCCAGAACTTCAAAAATCTCTATAAAATCATACAAAAATCCTTTTAATGTGAGATCAATTTCTATGATCTCCATATGACTTCTATTTTCATTATCCAAGAGCTTGAAAAATTTAGAGATCCCTAGATATTTCTTTTTGACTTGGCCGAACCTATGTTCAAGTGGGCTATGATGATTTTCTTCAATCTTTAACTTGATTTCTTGTTGGTTGTCCATGGCTAGGTTTTGTGGGTTCAAAACCTTGTGATTTAGGCGAACAACATCCTTATACTACTTGACTTTCATGTGATCTACAAGAGGTAAGGGGGGAGATTACTACTATCCTACCTTAATGTAGATATGTATGTGGTTTAAAGTATTTGTATGTTGTCTTGTAAATCCTAAGTGTTAGGATTATGTATTATTGATTTATATGTGTGTGATCCTCTTGGAGGATTTGATTTGATGTTTGATTGTGGTATGATATGTCATATGGTTGTTTTGATTCTAATGACCGTAAGTTGGAATCAAGTTTGTTGTTTGCTTGACTTAGTAAGAAAAATGCCTAATATATTTATTTAAGGTCATTCGGCCATAACTGATAAACGGAGTTTCACGTTGATTTAAATTGTTTGACTACTTTTTATAAGGATTGAATGAATATATAAGAATATAGAAATTGATTTGGATTGATTTGGATGTGTTTATTAAAAGATAAGATTTTATAAGTCCTTAGGGACTAAAATAGAATTTCTGAGAATTTCAGTGGCTGCACTGAAATTCATGTTCTTGTGTGTTAATATTGTAGTCCTTGATGAGACAAAACCATATAAATTGGTTTGCTGTTAATTGGATTAATACATAAAAAATTATAAGCTTTTTTTTGGTAAAAAAATGACCTTTTTGCAAATACTGTAAAATATTTGGAGGCAGAATTGTAATTTATCGAAATATGAGGGTAACTAAAAAATATTTCTAAAGAAGTTGGTTTGGTGTGATTTGAAGTTATAAATAAAAAGTTATAAGGATTTAATCGAATAAGGATCTTTTTGCAATTAATGAAAGTTTAGGGGTTAAATTACAATTTTTGAAAATATATTTAACTGGACAATGAGAGACTGTTTTTCATACCTATTAAACTGTTCTAAAACTCCAAAATGAGTTTTGGACTTTCAGAGTGTAAAATCGTTGAAAAATGATTTACGTGATTTACAAAATTAACGACGTTCGATCAAATTTTTAGAAATTTTATATAAATGGAGATTAAGATGTAAAATCAGTGTTTCAACATGTTCATATGAGTAATATAACCTGGCATAGTAATACATTTGAGGTGAAGAACCATGTTTTAAAAAATATGTCTTTTGGACCTAAATTCAGTAAAAAGCGGTGAAAACGTCGTTAAACATTTTTAAGGATTTTCCAGAAAATGTTTTGAGAAACTGATACCTATGTATATTTAATGGAAATTATTCTTTAAAATTTATTTTATTTTATCTAAAGGTTTTGGTTTTAAGCCAAACGGATTTTAGTCTTCAAAGACGAGTTTTTACAGTAAAATGCAAAAACCTAAGTCAAGAACGACTTAGTGAAAACACGAACGTAATAATTTATGACGTGGGGTGGAACACGACCTTATGTCATAAAGTGTGAATAATTCATTATCCATATTCCATAAAATTAAATGGATGCAGAGTGATTTGTTTTCTTGGAAGCCAAAGAAAAAGGCTCAATTAGAAAGGTACAGAGAAATAAATAATTGGACTTGTGTTCCAATCTCAATATGACGTGGGGTGGAACACGACCTTATGTCGTAAAGTGTGGATAATTCATTATCCATATTCCATAAAATTAAATGGACACAGAGTGATTTGTTTTCTTGGAAGCCAAAGAAAAAGGCTCAATTAGAAAGGTATAGAGAAATAAATAATTGGACTTGTGTTCCAATCTCATAACGCGTTAGGACTTTTAATCAAGTGTTTTAAGATATCTTTACACAAAGATGAAAGGTTACTTGATAACTTCAGCTAGATGTTAAGTACCATAATTCGGACTTAAACGTGAAAGAATTCAGATGGAATCAAGATGTCATCCGATGGAAAGACAAGAAGAACGCATTTTCCGGCAAGTTTGCCTAAACACATAGTGAAACTATGTTCTGTAAGGCCATTGTGCCTGGGATAAGAGCTAACACTTTAATGCAGGTGCGAATTCCGTAGTGACGAGTCTTGCTTATTATAGGGGGTGTCGGGGTATGAAATACTCACATAAGCCCAGTTGGTAGCTCCTCTGTGGCATGGTGATCTTGCAATGCACCGACATACTCGACTAGACACTACGTGTTTTCTGGTAGTGTAGGATGTTCCCGAAAAAGCCTATGACGTGCACGCCCTCTTCTATTGACACATTCTTTATTACCCAAGGCTGGTACCTTCGGAACAATCCTCCGAACCACTCTCTCCGAGTGTTCGTAAAACCATGGTATAGGAATTCAGAGGTCATTCCTCAAGTCTTAGATGTCTTTTATCTAGGAAAACGCGATGTTGTTGTCATGTTTCTGTGAAACATTATTGTTTTGTTATGAGTGTAGATATGATTGATAATTGTTAATTGTACGTACCTGAGAGTCGTACCACTTCATGTCTGCCTTATGTGCAAGATAAACGGAAATCTCACCTCCTTATTTTTATATTGCCTATGTCGTCTGGCTATGTTCCTTCTGTACTATTTTTGAGAAGATTGAGACGTCAAGATGTCGCTTGGCTGGCGCATCGTAGAGATCGAGGTTCAAGCAAGCGGACGATATGTTAGAGTTTTCTAGTGGATGTCTTCTATACTTTCGATGGTTCGTAGACCATGTTTTTCCTCTTGGAAGAGGAAAGGGCTTAGTTCGAGAGTTACTATTGTAGTAGCTCAAGTACTGTCTTTTGTGATGACGTCGGTAGTGGATTCCACTAGATCTCATCAGTTGGGTTTGTCTTTCTCATGATATATGAGAAATGATTGTCTTTTCTATTTTAGTTTGTCCAGATGGGTATATTTGGGAGTTAATGTAATTGTCTATGGAGCTGTGACTCCAAGTATCTTTTATTTTAGGAGCTGCGACTCCACATCTTTATGTTGAGTCTGTACATTCTAAGATTTATGTTTATGAGTCGGGTTAGGTATTATGTAAATGATTTTCGAACTCATGACCCTAATAGTGATAATGGAATATTTTATTATCCATTCATTTAAATCAAAGTAGTTATATTTACGACTTACGAAAAAGAAAAAAAAAATTACCCCATTCTTTTATAGCCAATTTTAAATACATGAGTTGGTATTTGAATATTGTTGAAGGAATTTCAAGTTTTCATTAAAGTAGACCAATAAACAACTACATATGTGATTACTCACATACTTTCAAAACATTTTTCATCATTTGTCATTTTATAATAGCTCTAATTGATTTCTATCTTTAGGTTTAGCATTATTATCTTCTTAATTTTGTTAAGTCGTCTAAACAAACTAGGATACAAAATGACTTACATCAAAACCCTAGTAAAGAAAACATAAAATATCAAAACGAGTACATCATCTTCAACCATCATAATCATCATCAAAACACTTTTCATTTCTTTACTCTTGAACATGGGTGGAGATATTCTTCACGGAAGCATACTTGATACTTGTATCTCATCATCATCTACAATCTCCCCCTTTTTGATGATGACAAATCTTTTGATATGATGACTACTCTTTTGATCTTTTGATGAAATTTGAATGTTGCTTTGTTTTTGTATCATAAGGTTTTGATTGAACTTGTGAATAAAGTGTATCATGATTTTCCCTAACTCCCCCTGAATATATGACACTCCTGCTGAGTAAAGTAGAGAGTCCTACAAAATAAACACAAAAGAACACCTTTTCTCCCCCTTTGGCATTATCAAAAGGCATATAATATTTGGAGAGAAAAGACACAATATTCACAAATATATATAATAGGGATGCCATACATGCATAATTAAAATATATCAAATAAGTTCAAGGCATGCATACAAACATCCATAAAAGTATATGTGTGATGGATATCAGATTCAACTGTATCGGAGCAAAAACCAACAAAGGTATACATAGTATAGTCATCTAGGAAGCAGTAAACAGGGGTCATACAGTATAATCACACAAATCCAGAATAAAATTAGAGAAATATAGGGTGCATACAGTCATCCAACAAAATATAAGCATATAAAGCATAGAAAGAGGAACTAGAGAAATCAAATATCATCATCATCTCCATCCTCTTCATCATTGAACTGTGACTGTATCCTTCTCACTCTATCTGTCAAAGCAGTAAATCAGTAGACAGACCTTGATTGTGAACATCCATGCTTATGAACTCAATCCTTAAGTATCCCTCCATATTTGTCAACTTTGTTTCCATCTACATTCTAAAGGTGTCCAATCATGTTTCCATGTAATTCAAGCTTGAAGCCACATAGGATTGAAATGGATCAGAGAAGTTCGTCGTAGAAGTATATGCAGAATGGCTTGGCTAAGAACTATGTGAAGCATATATCTAGTCAGCCATATCCAATGCCGCATCTAGCTCATATGGAGCATATTGAGTTTGGTTCATTGGGTATCCATCATGAAACCAAACCTCGTTCACCTTCTTGATACTCATTCTAGCCAAAGTAGTAGTACCAAATCTTCTTGTCACAGGTAGAAAGGTTGTGTTGAGATCAACATCATAAAATTCCAGAAATGCTTGGATCATGTTAGCATATTGAATCAAGCTACGACAGTTGTTTTTACAAGCCAACCATCTCTGAGAAATGTACCATGCCCAATTCATTTGCACATTAAACTTCATGTAATACATCAGGAATAAATCTTCTTCGAGTATCACAGATGTGGTAGATTGCCCAGGGTTCAAAATAGTAGCTACTTCATAGTGAAGCAATCTACCCTCGATGTTTAGTAAGCCAACCTTAGGCTTTCTCTCAAGGCGATCAGGAATAGGACCATTACCAAAACTTTATATTATTATTCTCCTCGAAAAGCTTGTAATAGATGAGGGATCAGAAATTTCTAGTCCCACATAGGGTATTCCTATCACACTATTCCAATCGCGAGGATGAATAATAAAGTTGTTCCTAGCTACTGAGCAGATCAACGTACCATTATCACATTGCTTAAGGCCAGCAATGAAGAGTCTAGCCATATCTGGAGAATATGTCTCCCTCAACTAAACAAAGGTTTTCAACTTCTGCCTGAAGAACAACTTGTGAAAAAGGAAGTTCTGTTTCTCATACCCGCTGCATTTCATGTAGATTGGACTTAACACTTTCTTGTCCATGAAATCTGCTTTGAATTCGATGAACTTTGTCTTGCCTGAAAACCAAGAAGACATGTCCACTCTATCAGCATCTTCTTCTTCTTCCTCTTCTTCTTCTTCTTCTTCTTCTTCTTCTTCTTCTTCTTCTTCTTCTTCCATAGAACTATCATCCAACTCTTCAGTTTCCATAAAGATGACTTCCTCTTCCAAAGCAACCCTCTTCTTTCCTTTTCCAGATCCACTATCCAACCTATCACTCTTCCTTCTAGGAGATGGTTGAGTAGAGGATGAAGCTCCTCCTCTTGTGCGTGGTTTCTTTCCAGCCATGGTGATGAAGGAGGTTCAGAAGAGATAGATGAGAGTTTGATGATGACAAGAGAGAAGTATATGAAGAACAAAGACCAAGAATGATGTTCTTTGGAGAAACTATGGTCTAAACATGATGTTCTTGCTATATATGAGAAGAAAGTTGGAGAAGAGAGGTTTTATACCAATTTAATTCGAGCAAGGGTCATTTATACATGAAAAAAAATTCAGATCTACAGAGTATTCGAATACTAAGAGGAGTATTCGAATACTCCCAAATATTTGTAGCATTGTTTTTGCTGGTATTCGAATACAGGAGAGGGTATTTGAATACTTCACATAAAATAGGCAAA
The DNA here is from genome assembly GCA_030762895.1 of Sophora flavescens. Lineage (NCBI taxonomy): Eukaryota > Viridiplantae > Streptophyta > Magnoliopsida > Fabales > Fabaceae > Sophora > Sophora flavescens. The sequence continues at coordinate 107,843,469 of CM061066.1, read as the reverse complement.
ATTTAAAGAGTATTCAAATACATTGTGGAGGAATTCGAATACTACCTGGACAGAGAGCAAAATTCACATAGATTTCACATATATTCATGCATACTGCTCATCCAGAGATCAAATCACATACTTATAAGATTAAAGATCAACATATACATGATATGAATCAAACAAACATGCAACCAACACTACAACATATTAGACTTTTAATAACGCACCTTTTATAGCATTTCCGTGTGGAAATGCTATTAAAAGTGATGGGGGGACTTTTGATAGCGGTTCCTTAAGGAAATGTTATCTTAGGTGTCACCTAAGATAGCGTTTCCTTAAGGAACCACTATTAAAAGTCCCCCTGTAGGAAAAGATAGCGCTTCCATCAGGAAGTGCTATCTTAACTAACAACCTAAGATAGCGGTTCCACATGGAAACGCTATCTTTTCTAATTTACAATAAAAAAATAAAATAAAATCAACTTTTAATAGCATTTGTAAAATGAAATGCTATTAAAAGGTAACTTTTAGATAGCGTTTAAAGTGAGAAACGCTATCTTAGGTGAGATACCCCCGCGCGCGTATCCTTTTGAACGCGCTGTCGCCACGCGCCAAAAAGAACGAGCTTTTACAAAATAATGTAGATAGGGAAGTGACAACTCGAGTATCGTCTCACAAGGACTCTTAGGTTGTTGTTATTAACAGAAAATCAGTTTTGGGGGGTTGGAGTGAAATAAAATAAAGAAAACAAACAAAAGGATAGCAATAAAGACAAAGCAGTTAAAGAGATTATCAAATAAACTAAAGTGATTAACCTACTGTTCTCGGTTACCCACTATCATTGGTTCATGTAAATTCCAAGCCCTAAGCAGATTCTAATCCCCTCGCGGTTGTAGCAACAAATAACAAACGAAATCGCTACTACGGATATATGTTCCTATTCCCGAAATAACAAACGGGGTTAAGCCCTCATGAACTAACGAACATGAATGAACACACACGAAATAACAAACACGATTAAGTATAGGAACATAACATCACCGAAACGAATCAATACAACACTATACACTCCTGAAATAACAAACAGAAACATATAGCATCGCATTGAAAAGAGAATAGCAAACAAAATAGGAAATACATAACCTCAAGTGTAATTGAAACCAATCACAGTAGATTAATCTAGGAGACTAGCTCTCCATTACAGACTTAAGCACAAAAGAAAAGAAAATAAAATAAACTACTGAACTACAACTACTGACTAACTAGCTAGCTTTCATTTCTGCCTTCAAACAGGCTTATATACAACTTCAGGAATTCGCTGACTCGCGAGGCGAATAATCCTTCGCCAGGCTAATAATGCGAACAGTCTTCAGCTTTTGGGTTCTCTCGCGAGGCGAGCTTATCATTCGCGAGGCGAGACTCTTCAGATTCCAAACTGTAACGCCCGTGACCTTAAACATGGATAAACCGTGATGGCTTCTGGTCTTCCAGGGTTGGATTACTCGCGAGGCGAGTCATGTTTCGCGGGGCTAGACAGAAAGGATTGCAAATTTTCTGGAACAGTCACCTTCAGGTTTGCGGGGCGAAGGCCTTTTCGCGGGGCGAAAGCTCCATATTTATTTCCTTTTATTAACTTGAAAACAGAAAATAGCATAAGTACTTTATTTAACTCTAAATCAACCAAATTAACCTAAAAATACTTTATGGACTCAAAATGCTGCTTAGAGACAATCAAGTCTAATTTGGACGAAAATGAGATAAAATTAGCACAAAACCACGGTCATACTAGTCATAAAACTAGATGAGCCAGCGGCTTATCAAAATACCCCAAACTTAAACTTTGCTTGTCCCCAAGCAAACTAAAACTCAAAAACTTAAAAAGACTCAAGACATGGCAAAACGTGGCAAGCTTAAGGATTCAATCAACTTTGCACAAATTTCAAGCAATTCATCAAAACAATTTTTCTTTCAATGTTCCCCCCTTTCAAACAAAGTAATCCCCACAATCATTTATTCCAAACAATTGAGAATTTCATCATTCAAACAATCATTAATCTCAGTAGGGGATCCAAGTTACACACAAGAGGGAGATCACCAATTTCAAACAACTGCCTTCCTCACAAGGGCATTTAGTGTTCACTCAATCGCTCAGTTTGTGTCAGGCTATTAACATTGCACTCAGTTTCATTTTTAAGAGCACTTCCCATAAATTTGATTTTCATCTCCAAATGATTCCCACAGAAAACATGCAAGCAACATCAAAAGGTCTTTTATGGGTTGTAATGGGGCCTGGCTAATGGTAGGATATACAAAGGTACTAGGCTGAGGACCCTAAGAACTAAGAGAGCATGAAACACTTCAAAACATTGAATTTCTACTCAAGTCCTTTTCTCATTCATCTTTTTGCCTTGGGTGACTACAGCCATTTCTATTCAAGTACTTTTTTTTTCTTTTTTTCTTTTGGCCTTTGGCTCCAACCTTTTTATTGTATTTTTTTTTTCAATCCCAAACAACATATTACACCTTGCAGCCACCCCAAACTTAGTTTCTTGCAACCCTTCTCTTTCTAAGATTCCATGCTTTCCTAATCCTAAGATTGGGTTAACATGGTTTTTCAGATTTTAGGCTCATAACATCAGGTCATCAAGAATTAACAGGCTAATTAGGCTCAATGAGGCTAACTAGGGAACATGCATCAGGAATTGGTTATTTTAGGATAAGTAGTTATTTACAAAGAAAATGCCTAAATCATCTGAAGCAAACACATAATCATGCAAACCAAAAAGAGATTCAAGCAAATTCAGGAAAGTGCAACTTAAAAAGTTATTTTCACACAATCAAAAACATGTTGGAGGCTCAAAACCTCACCTGGACATTATTTGCAAATTGTTTGACAGAGATTCTATCCCTAGTGTGTGCTTCTTATCACCCCAAACTTATCATAAATCATGCCATCATAACAAAATCTCAAAGTTCAGTTTTCAATCACATGGGGATCATTTTTCAAAAAATTTTCAAATCCTAGGGGAAAACAGTCAACACATAACATGCAATCCATCTATGCAAAAATTAATCAAATCCCATCAAACTTGCCAATATAAGACTCAACACAACTCCTGAGCTTCTCAAATTATTCAGGAGCTTTATTGAAAACAAAACAGAAATAACGCAAGGAAAAGAAAATTAAAAGAGAAAGGTTCAGAAAAACTCATTGGAGGTGGTTCCACCGGGATCCCATTGCTTGTAACATAAGGCCCAAGTGATAGCCAAAGGGTGGGAGTTCATTCCATGCTTCCATAACTTGCAGCCTCGATATGGGAGTGAGTGCTTGACAGTTACGGTGACTCCTTCCAGTGCGGCGGACTTCTCACTCCCTCTTGGGTCAAAGATGACCGCTTTCTCAACAAAATCCTCCCAATAAAATTGGGGTTCAACCCCTTGGACTGGCCATGGTGCAAGATCCAGTGGTTTGAAGTCCATCACCGGTTGTTCCACGGTGGGAGGTGGTAAATAGGTGGAGAGTGTTACTGGTGCTGCTTCAACTTCTGCACGTTCTTCATTCACTGCACTAACAAATTCATCACCTGCTAAACCTGCAGAAATCTCAGCATACACCACACAAAGGTTAGTATTAGTAGAGTCAATACATATATCACAATGAACTGAATCAGTAAAAGCCTGAATGTCTGGAAATTCAGCAATTAGTTCATCCATCCCATCACTCTCAACACATGCATATGAGTTAATTGAATCATCTACTTCCAAAGGTTCTTAATCCATTGTGAGAACAAATCCATCATCTGTTAAACCTGCAAAAATCTTAGCACACACCACACAAAGGTTAGTGTTAGTACAATCAGTAGATAGGGGATAATAAAATGAATCAGCAAGGGTCCGACTGTCTGGAGATTCAACACACAGTTCATCAACAGAAGTATTATCAAAATCATCCTCAGAGGTATTGTCAGGAATAACTACTTGTGAATCTGTATGTTCTTCAAGGGGATGTGGAGTTAGCAGTGCGGCTGAGTTGGCGACAATTTGATCAATTTGAATGGCCAACTTCTGAGATTCAGCTTCTCTCCTCTTAAGGTTTTCAAGACTTTGTTCCTCCATCCGTTGATTGTTTTCTGCCATTTGTTGTATCATTCCTTCCATTTGTGCAGTTATCTGTGCAGTCATTTGCTTGAACAGGTCCTCGAGTGAAGGTCCGGAAGGTGCAGAGGTGGTCACTTGGGGAGGATATGGTGCCAGTGGTGACATTAGTTGTTGGTCCTCATACCAAGGGTTTAGATGGGTTCCCCAGCTCAATAGGAAGATTCTCTTCAAATCAACCCAGCTGAAGTTGGAATCCACTTCAAGATTATACAACCAATCCCTTGCAGCGCCTTCAAGTGAGAGATGGAAAGCTCCCATCTGGATGTGATCTTCTGTTATTCCTTCAGGTCTCAGCATTATAGAACAAACAGCCTGGAATTCCTTCAGATGCTCCTGGGGATTTTCACCTGCAAGACCACTAAACCTTGGTAACCAGTGCATTAAACCAGCAAAATCAGGATAATATATGCATGGTGGTTCATAGTTAACATTAGGCATGTACCCATACATGTAATTCTCCATGGAAAGCACCAATATTCACAACCAGACAATGCAGACAACACTAATTCAGCAAAGCAAAAGTTTTTTTTTCCTGCTAATAACACAACAAGAGTCCCCGGCAACGACGCCAATTTTTGAACGCGCTGTCGCCACGCGCCAAAAAGAACGAGCATTTACAAAATAATGTAGATAGGAAGCGACAACTCGAGTATCGTCTCACAAGGACTCTTAGGTTGTTGTTATTAACAGAAAATCAGTTTTGGGGGGTTGGAGTGAAATAAAATAAAGAAAACAAACAAAAACAGAGCAATAAAGACAAAGCAGTTAAAGAGATTATCAAATAAACTAAAGCGATTAACCTACTGTTCTCGGTTTCCCACTATCATTGGTTCATGTAAATTCCAAGCCCTAAGCAGATTCTAATCCCCTCCCGGTTGTAGCAACAAATAACAAACGAAATCGCTACTACGGATATATGTTCCTATTCCCGAAATAACAAACGGGGTTAAGCCCTCATGAACTAACGAACATGAATGAACACACGCGAAATAACAAACACGATTAAGTATAGGAACATAACATCACCGAAACGAATCAATACAACAATATACACTCCTGAAATAACAAACAAACATATAGCATCACATTGAAAAGAGAATAGCAAACAAAATAGGAAATACATAACCTCAAGTGTAATTGAAACCAATCACAGTAGATTAATCTATGAGACTAGCTCTCCATTACAGACTTAAGCACAAAAGAAAAGAAAAGAAAATAAACTATTGAACTACAACTACTGACTAACTAGCTAGCTTTCATTTCTGCCTTCAAACAGGCTTATATACAACTTCTGGAATTCGCTGACTCGCGAGGCGAATAATCCTTCGCGAGGCGAATAATACGAACAGTCTTCAGCTTTTGGGTTCTCTCGCGAGGCGAGCTTATCATTCGCGAGGCGAGACTCTTCAGATTCCAAACTATAACGCCCGTGACCTTCAACATGGATAAACCGTGATGGATTCTGGTCTTCCAGGGTTGGATTACTCGCGAGGCGAGTCATGTTTCGCGGGGCGAGACAGAAAGGATTGCAAATTTTCTGGAACAGTCACCTTCGGGTTCGCGGGGCGAAAGCTCCAGATTTATTTCCTTTTATTAACCTGAAAACAGAAAATAGCATAAGTACTTTATTTAACTCTAAATCAACCAAATTAACCTAAAAATACTTTATGGACTCAAAATGCTGCTTAGAGACAATCAAGTCTAATTTGGGCGAAAATGAGATAAAATTAGCACAAAACCACGGTCATACTAGTCATAAAACTAGATGAGCCAGCGGCTTATCACCTTTCATCCTTCAATTCTCAGTTTTTGTGTACCACTGAGCTCAGTTCAAGTCTAGGGTTGCCATCTCCACAGATCTCGTCCCCTCTCACGCCTTCTCCCTTTCATTGTTGCTCTCACGCCTCAAACTCCCTCTCACGCCCCCATTGCTCCGCCACTCATCGCCACACCACCTACGACCAAGGTATGCTCTCTTTGTCCCTCTCCCCTATTGCGAACGAAAATTAATGTAGTTCTTGGGTCTGGGAGTTCTTGGTCCGAGTTTGGTAACAATGAGAGGTAATGAGCAAGTAACTCTGATGATGATTGTCTTTGGTGAAATTTTGTTAGAATTAAAACTAGAAAATGTGATTTTTGTTCATAAGAACCAAGGGTTTCTGGGATTAAGAACTCTGTTTGGAGAATTTTTGGAACTCGATTTGTGTGATAATGTGCTAATTTTGGGTTTCAAGCATGCTTCTTGCGTTACTGCATGTGGCTGTTAGGGTTCACTGGTACACAAGGAAGCACTTAATTCTGCTTCCTTTTTCTTCAGATATGCTTCTAATTTAGATACCTGTTTCTTCATATTTTCCTTCTCAACTCGTTCGTTGTGCAAACTATGTTTTACTTCATTATGCTGGATCTTAAATGTTTCTACTTCTGACAGTAGGGTGTCAAGTATCATCTCATCACCGTTTAGTGTCATTGTTGGTCGCTCTTCCTATCTTGTTTATGCATCTGTCCTTTCCAACTCAGTTATGTTCTTTGTTAGTTTGGGTTTAGACAATGTATACTCCTCTGCCATCAAATTTTTAATTTCAGATCTGAGCATTTGAATTTGCTTTGAAAATGCAGCATCCTTTTGATCACTATGCCTTTGAGCCTCTTCAAGTTGTTTGGACTTAACTTCTAGTTCTTGTGACATCTGTTCTATTGTTTTTCCTTTTGAATCTATTTGGTTAAAGAGTTGTTGCAGTTTCAATTCATTATGTTCTGTAATAAGCCTGAGCTCTTGATTGCATTTCTGGAGCATTTCTTCTATAAGTCTGTTTTGCTGCTGCAAGTCATCAGCCTCTGCAATTGCTTTCTTTGTCATCTTTTCATTCTCCTCAACTTTGGATGACATTTCAATCGAAAGCATTCTATATTCTTCCTGAAAACGCTCAGATGTGACAGCATTATTGTGTCTCATCTTTCTCAAAGCCTCCTCGGTTTGGATGGTACGTTCTTCCTATTCAATCTTTGCTCATTGCATAGCATGAAGGTCACCTTCAAATTTTTCTGCTTGTATTTTCAGTTCATTCTGCAAAGACTTGACCTGATTTTCAGGTTCATCGATGCAGACCAAGGATGCTGAAAATTCATCTTCCTGTGTCTTTATCTTTTCTTATAATATCTCAACTTGCGACTCAAGTCGTTGTATAGTAGCCAAAGCAGAGGAATGTTCATTTTATAACATAATCTGTTGTGCTTCTCCTTGCTTGAATCTCAAAGATATATCCACGCTTTCCTTCTTTAGAAGCACATACTCCATACTGAGCTCTTTTATTTCGTCATTTAGCTCTTCACATTGCTTATAACAAATGTCCAGTTCACCATTCTGGGCTACAATTTTCTGCTTCAAAAGATCGAATTATGTAGCATTATCATGCTCTTTATTAATGCTTTGAGATTTTATATTGGTAGATACGTCCAATATTTCCTTATTATTTTGTTCCAGCATTGCTTCAAGGTCTGTCACGACCAAAAGTAGTTCAGAGTTTGAGTTTTGTGTCTTCTGCAGCTGCAATTGAAGATTGGCACTCAACTCTTTCTCATAAACAAGGTCTTCCTTTAATGCCTCTAACTGAAGCCTAGTATCATCAATCTCAGACTTCAACGTTTTCGAAGTTTTGATCTCGTTGTTGAAGTTCTGTTGGGACTTGAGTTGCTCATATTTAGTTTTGAGCAAATCTCTCTCCTTTCTGAGGCTGATTATAGAAAGACCCTTATCACCTTCCTTACACATTTCCCTCTTCATGGCCTCGTGCGTATGTTTGTGCCTGTGATATTGTTGCTCAGATTTCCTTGGACATGCTTAGAATGCCTGTTCTGTAGTTTTTGCAGTTATATGTTGATTTGATTTATTGGGTAACATGATCTTCAATTGTTTTACCTTGAAAAAAAGGATATATTGAAGGCCTTTCTTGTGTTTGCAGGCAAATAAGAAGATAGCAGATGCTAAGCTTGCAAAAGATTTTCAGGCAGTATTGAAGGAATTCCAGAAGGCACAGCGTCTTGCAGCTGAGAGGGAAACAACTTACACTCCTTTTGTTCCACAAGTAGTTCATTCATCCAGGTGAGGTGAGTTTATGGAAGTTTCTTTTATGCTCCATATGCTAAGTTGAAGTTGATACATAAATATTATGATGTTGCTGTAAGGTGTCCTTGTCCATTTCAATGTTTACACCTTAGAACTCCACCGTTTTGAGATTGTTTTGTTCTTCACCCTTTGCAAATGAAATTGTATTAGAGTTGAATGTTGATTACTATTAAATGTTCATCTCTGTATGCTGTAGAAGAGGGTATTATCGGGTATTGAAGGCCAAGGAAATCTCATTTTTGCATATTGACTTGTTCATCTCCCGTCAGTTGAAATGAGTTCTGCCCAAAAAAAGTCTGCCTTTGTAATTTGTATGTTATGGATTGATATTTGTGTAAAATATATACCTTTATGTTTAGATACTAATATACCTTTAGAATTCTTATACTGCCACACTGTTTTTCATCATCAATGCTGGGTCCATGGTATCTGCCACTCTACTCATGGTACTAGGACGGTGTCATGGGAATCTAACAAATCTAATTAATCTTTTAAACACACTTAGTATTCTATATTATGCAATAGTTAATGGAATGCTGTACTCTGTAATGATATGATAGAAAACTGAAGATAAGTACAGTTTTATTAACTTTCTTTCAATGCTCCTCATCCTCTCCTTGAACAGAAAAGATACAACAGGTTCTTCAAGGGACCTGAAACTGCTACACTGATCCTTTCCTTTAACCAACTGAATACCCCCCCCCCCCCCTCCCATCTTTCCCTTTTGATGCTTCCCCACTAATACACAGCCCTTGTCCACACTCAATTTGCCATACGGAAAACCAGTTACAGTTTTCATTCCTTTCATTCCTTTGCTGACCCAAGTCCACATCATTAAATGGTGCATGTGAGGGATAGGTTCCCTGTTTCTGTTCCTGTTCATGCAACGGGATCTATCAAACTATCACAGTCTCAATGGTCACAACCCGTAAACAATACAAGGATAGGACATTCCAACCAACACAAAAGAGAAAACTAGACCAGCTAAATTAGCATATAGCAAGGAAGACCTTGAATTCTGCCATTCTAGTGTTGTTTTGCTTTAACTTGGCATTGCTACTTTGCTTTCTATCATTCCCAACCCACAAAGGATTTCTTTTACCAGGTATTTGTTTTTTTTAATCCTTTAGTTGTCGCATTAGGGATGTTTATTTTAACATGTATACATTGCATGTAGACATCAACCACTCTAAACTCAAAGTAAATATGTTTAATAAATATTTTTGTAGATCGGGAAAGCACGGATCGGAAATGGATGTCTTCCAATCGTTTAAGGAAGGAGTATGAGATTGTTGTTATGCAAGACGAGTTAGTGCAACCGAGTTGGAAGAACATTTAATGTGTAATGGAATCGATCAAAGTTATACATGTTGGACAAAACATGGTGAGACAAGAGCTGAGTCTAGTGAAATGAGGAATCGTGTGAGATATTCATCAAACGATACTGACACAAATACTTATGAGGGCGATCGTTTTGAAGACATTGCTAATGCTGTTGAAGAGGATCTTCGGGATTGTCCTCAAATGTTTGAGAGGTTGGTAAGTGATGCAGAGCAACCATTGTATGATGGTTGTACTAAATTCACAAGATTGTCGGCGATGTTAAAGTTGTATAACTTGAAATCGGGCAACGGATGGACTGATAAGAGCTTTACGGACTTACTCACACTATTGAAAGACATGTTGCCGGAGGATAATGTGCTTCCTAGTCGGACATATGAGGCTAAACAAATGGTACGCTCTATTGGCATGAGCTACGAGAGGATACATGCTTGTCCTAATGATTTCATTTTATTTCAGAATGAATATGCATCGTTAATGATGTGTCCTAAATGTAATGCCTCATGATATAAAAAGAAAGAATTAGATCCAGAGAAGGTTGTGTGGTATTTTCCCATAATACCCAGATTTAGGTGCATGTACCGTAGTTCAGAAGATTCAAAGCACTTGACATGGCATGAGGATGAAAGGATCAAAGATGGCAAGCTGCGGCACCCGGCAGATTCTCCTTAATGGAAGAAATTTGATCATGATTATCCTGATTTTGGGCAAGAATCAAGAAACCTACGACTCGCATTGGCTACTGACGGATTTAACCCGCATGGTGTTCAAATTAGCTCTCACAGTACATGGCCTGTGATTTTGGTGATTTATAACCTATCCCCATGGCTATGCATGAAGCGCAAATTTATTATGTTATCTATGTTAATTTCTGGGCCCAAACAACCAGGAAATGATATAGACGTCTATTTGACTCCTTTGATTGAAGACTTGAAACAACTGTGGGAGACAGGTGTGGAGGTGTATAATGGGTATAAGTAAGAAAGTTTCAATTTGAGAGCTATGTTGTTTGGCACAATTAATGATTTTCCAGCCTACGGTAATCTGTCAGGATATAGCATCAAGGGTCAGTGTGCATGCCCTATATGTGAAGAGGGTTCAGATTGGATGCGGTTAGAATATTGTAAGAAGAATGTCTTTCTTGGGCATCGTAGATTTTTGCATCCAAGTCATCATTACCGGTGGTGGAGAAATGCGTTCAATGGAAACTCGGAAGAAGGTAGAGCTCCTTCACCGTTGACGGGTGATCAACTTTTTGAAAAGGTAAAGGATTTGAATATCCAATTCGGTAAACCTTTTGCGAGAGATATTGTCACAAGAGGGTGTAAGAAAAGGTCGATTTTCTTTGAGTTGCCATATTGGAAATCATTATATGTAAGACATTTCCTCGATGTGATGCACGTTGAAAAAAATATGTGATAGTGTCATTGGTACGTTACTCAATGTGCCAGGGAAGACTAAAGATGGCATCAATGCAAGGTTGGACTTGGTTAGTATGGGAATAAGAAGAGAATTGGGACTGGCGAAGAAGGGTAAAATTACATATCTTAATCCAGCTGCTCACACTCTATCTAGAAAAGAAAAAACTGTTTTTTGTAAGTTTCTTGACGGAGTGAAGGTTCCGGAAGGGTACTCTTCAAACATTAGGAACCTCGTATCGATGAAAGATCTCAAGTTAAAAGGTCTAAATTCCCATGATTGTCATGTTCTCATGGAGCAGTTGATACCCATTGGTATACGGTCTATTTTACCTAACAAAGTGAGGGGGGCCAAACTCTGTTTCTTCTTCAAGGCAATTTGTAGCAAAGTGATTGACCTTGGGAAGTTGCCATCATTGCAAAGAGAAATTGTTGTGACTTTATGCGAGCTTGAGATGTACTTTCCACCTTCATTCTTTGACATAATGGTTCATCTAACCATTCACCTTGTTAGAGAGACACAATTGTGTGGGACAGCTTATATGAGATGGATGTACCCGATTGAGCGTTATATGAAGATATTAAAAGGGTATGTGAAAAACCGATCACGACCAGAAGGTTGTATTGTTGAACGGTATATTGTTGAAGAAGCTGTTGAATTTTGTACCGAATACCTATCCAATTCTGATTCTATAGGGCTGCCAAAGTCTCGTCACACATGGAGAATGATGGGGCAAGGAATTACTAGAACTGAAATAGTGACTATATCAAGGACAGAATGGGAGCAAGCACACTTATATGTTCTGCACAGTGCCGATGAGGTTGAACCATATGTTGAAAAACACAAGGACATGCTTAAGAGTTTGTATCCAAATAAGAATCAAAATTGGCTAACTAGAGAACACGATCGTTGTTTTATAACGTGGCTAAGAGATCACATTTTTGCAGAGTTGACTGAAAATGCTACTTCAGTTTCAAATAGATTGTGATGGTTAGCCAAAGATCCAAGTTTGCATGTCTTCTCTTACCACGGTTATCAAATTAACGGGTACACATTCTATACAAAAGAACAAGATGGTCGGAGTACAATGCAAAACAGTGGTGTGACTCTTGTAGCTCAGTCTATGCATATCTCAAGTGCCAAAGACAGAAACCCCATATATGCAAATATGTCATACTTCGGTGTCATTGAACGCATATGGGAGTTGGATTACACAAAGTTTAAGGTTGGTGTGTTTGGTTGTAAGTGGGTTGACAATAATAACGGTGTTCAGATTGATGAGTCAGGGTTCATGCAGGTGGATCTTAATAGGGTGGGGTATAAAGATGAGCCTTTTATATTAGCATCTCAAGCTCATCAAGTGTTCTATGTCACTGATCCAGCTGATATGAAAAGGTCCATTGTTCTTTTGACTAACAAAATAATTACTAATATTGATGATCAAGACCATGGAGATGTTGATATTGAAGATGATCCTTTCGTCGGGACATTACAATCACTTGAGATTGATCCAACTAGGGATGATGGTATGTATATGAGAGATGATCATGATGAGGGGCTTTTGGTCAATCCACCATTTCGTACTAATAAAGGACAAACAAATCTCAATCCAATAAAGAAAAGAAAAAGGTTGACTTAAACATGTATGTAGTGTTTGTGTTTAAATGAACTTTCTGATCCTTTTATATTATAATTAGCATCTTCCGGTAATGCTAGTGTTGATTTTGTTATCCAATGATGTTTTATATTTTGCATCAATTAATATTATATTAATGTCCAATGATGTTTTACTTGTGTCTAATTTTTTTGTAGGTAAATGGCATCTTCCAGTAATGCTAGTGCTGCCAAAGTGACGCGACGTGGGCCAACTGTTATGAAGGCGGTCATCCGCGCTAGGAGTAAAGGACAAAAATTTGAGGTAATTTACTTACTAATCTAAGGATTTCATAATGTTGTTTGATATCTAGATTTAATTACTTTATTATTTTTATTAGGTAGAATGGAATTATTTGGACCAACCAATTCGTGCCAATGGAAAAATATTGAAGAGTTACATTGGGGCCGTTGTTCGGCAAACGGACCCAATTATCTGTTCTAATTGGAAGGATAAAGCTTTGGATGTTTTCAAAGAGAACATATGGGCTGATGTATAGGTAATTATTAAAATTTGTGAATTATATTGTAAACTATGTAAACATACTTACTTTGACACGTTTATATTGTTTTGCAGATGTCTTTTAATGTTGATGAATCTCGAAAAAAATTTGTACTTCAGGAAGCCGGTAACCTACATCGGGCATTCAGAACTAGATTGACAAAAAAATCTCTAAGAGATGCTTACGGGAGTATCATAGAGGAACCTCCATCATAATATCCACACATATCAAGGGATGAGTGGGTAGATTTTGTAGAAATACGCACAGGAGATGCATGATTCCTGGTATGTTTAATATCACGTTGGTCCTTATAATTATATGTATACATATGACATTAACCATGTATTAATATTACTTATATGTGTCTGAATAGAAATTAAGCAATGAAAATCGCAACAGAGCGTTAGATCCTGCATGCCCTTACAAAGCATCACGTAAGGGGTATGCTGACATTGAGGATGACTTGGTATGTATATATATAATTAACCGCATGTGTGGTAAATATGACTTTTAAACTGTTTGGTTAATATATATTATCTCAATATACAGATACAAGAGGCAGGGCCAGAAGTTAAAAAAATTAAACGCCATATTGTGTGGAGGAAAGCCCGCAAGAACAAGGCGGGTGTAATTGACAACAAAAATACGCAGAACGTGTGGAATAAATGTGTAAGTAGACTAACGTTTACATTTTCATTTGTTATTTTCTTATGACAATATATAATAATGTTAACATTTGCATTTCACCAATAACTATGTGTCAGGAGGAACTGTCACAGTCTGCAATAGAGGGAGAGATTCAAGATTTTGGTCGCCAGGATATTCTTGCTAAAGCCCTAGGTGTGATAGAGAACCCTGGTCGTGTTAGGGGTGTGGGTTTTGGCATCTCTCAAAAAGACTACCTCCCACCTGAAGGTCGTGCAAAACATAACTGTGAAACGAAAAGGTGGGAGACATTGGTGTCTCAACTCTCAGAAAGATTGAACAATTTGGAAGATAAGCTGAAAAAAAAAGGAGGATGAGGAGAGGCAGGCTAATTTCACAGCCCCAGCAAGCGTCAAAGATAGTTGCACTCTAGCATCTGCCATCAAGCTTCCAGAAGTAATGCATGCCTTTTTTTTACTAGTATTGCATTCGCAGTTAAATACATTCAATTGGATGCTTTAATTCACAGCTTATTCATCTATCATTGGATTAGGGCGTCAACTCATGTCATCTATATTTATCAACCCCAAACCATCGTATGGTTGGTATGGGTAAAGTATATAATGAGCCGGGTGTTACACTGCACACCGGACCACTACCCCTTAACCATGTGAAAGTTGGAGTTGATGTTGCAACTGAGGGGGATGCGCCATTGCCGGTACCTATCGATGATGCAGATGTAATGACAATAAGAGATGCAATAGGTACTTATGTGTCATGGCCAATTGATCTCATGGTTGTAATTAATATGGTATGTAATTGCATTTTTCCACCTTTTCATATACGGCGTATATTTATTACATTAGTTGATCACTAATTGGCATATTGAAATGCAAAATTTCCAGGCACCTGCAAATTCTAAAGGCAAGGTCATAGTGTCTGAATATACAGAGGAGTCAATTACAACCCCGGAAAATAAAGGAGGCAACTCTGAGGCCAACCCTCCTACAGCTGGTTCAACTAACATTTCTCTGGAATATTTCAATTTTCTTAAAATACATGAATGAAAGAATATGAAAAATGATGAGCAATTGGACATAGAGATAGAACAAAATATTTTTGGTCATCATATCATTGATATGATCAATACTGAAAATATCAGAGAAATTGTAAATCATGAATGGGTATCTGCCTCCGTTATTTCCGTATATATCAGGTACTAAATCAGGCTTAAAGTGTAGAATATTTTTTTAGTCTTTCCATTTAAATATTGATGTCATTGCTGTAATCCATTTTTATATTTTAATTGAAGGTATTTGTATGAAGAATTTTTGCTTCCAAAGGAAAGAACGAGGAGGTTTCTGTTCTTGTCCCCACACCAAACAAATACATACGGCTTCTTCGGGAGGGATTCACAGAAAGAGAATATCAGCCCTTGTTTCTAGCGTCGTGCAATGTTGGGTGAGTCACTTATCCTATAGGACTTAATTCACAATAATGAATTATATAAAAGTTGAGGTGCTTAGGATTTGTTATCTCAACATTTTTGTAGGAATCATTGGGTGCTGTGCGCGATAAATATTGTTGAAGAGATTATTTACTATCTGGATTCCTTGCATGTTGATCCTAGGAATCACCCAGAATTAAAGAATCTGTTCAATAAGTAAGCATGCTTTTATAGTTCTGATTTTCTATGATTCTTTCGAATGGCTTCCATGGTAGATACATGTTGCAAGTTGTCATGGTCATAATGTGCTTTTGATTTTTGACATTAGAATAACCGTGTTGAATTGGCATATACTGGGTTGTGGCTTTTGTGGTTCAAAATAAAAAAAAGCATGCGTGTGTTTGTGATGATTGAAAATATGTTTCTTAATGAAGTCTGTTTGATTTTGTGATTAGTGCTTTGCAAGTTTATTGTGCACGTAGCGGAGCTAAGGTGCCGTGTTTAAAGGCAACCAACATTAAATGGATTCAGATAGAGGTATATTTGCAAAAACTTAATGCGCAATTAGATAAAAAAAACTATATTGATTTACTATTTTATTTTTTATAGTGCCCAAGACAACCCAACGATACAGATTGTGGGTACTATGTCATGCGTTTCATGAAGGAAATTATCTTACAGAACCAAGTTAAAATACCAATGGCGGTATGTTGTTTACTTAGCTTTTAACTGTGACTGTTCAAATGTTTTAACAAATGCTATCTAAAGTCAGACTTTAGATAGCCTTTGTTAAAACAAACGCTATCTAAAGGCTAACTTTAGATAGCATTTGTATTAACAAATGCTATCTAAAGGCAGACTTTAGATAGCGTTTCCGTGTACAAACGCTATCTAAAGGCAGACTTTAGATAGCGTTTGTACACGGAAACGCTATCTAAAGTCTGCCTTTTAATAACACTTCTTAAATGCTATCTTTGCTAACGACTTTTAATAGCGGTGGGATAGATAGCGGTTACAAACGCTATTAAAAGGCATCCGGAAACGCTATCTAAAGTCATTTCTGTTGTAGTGCAAACAATCATAGCATATAAGATCAATCAATACATGTTTCATCTATGATCCCTATTTCTCTTCTTATATAAAATAAGTTTTCTCTAGGCAAAGGTTTGGTAAAGATATCGGCTAATTATTTATTTGATTCAACAAAATTTAGAACACTATCTCCTTTTTGAACACGATCTCTTAAGAAATGGTGCCTTATCTCAATATGTTTAGTCCTAGAGTGTTGGATAGGATTCTTGGATAGATTGATGGCACTTGCATTATCACATCTAATTGGAACTTGGTCCAATTCTATTCCATAGTCTAACAATTGTTGTTTCATCCAAAGAATTTGGGCACAACAACTATCGGCCGAAATGTATTCCGCTTCGACGGTTGATAAAGCAACACTAACTTGCTTTTTACTAAACCGTGAAATTAAGCAATTACCAAAAATATGACATGTGCCACTAGTACTCTTCCTATCAATTTTACATCCGAAAAAATCCGAATCCGAATATCCAACTAGACAACAACTAGATCCTTTAGGATACCAAAGTCCTACATTAGTTGTACCTAACAAATATTTCATTATTCTTTTTACGGCGGTTAGGTGAGATTCTTTAGGACTTGATTGATAACGGGAACACATGCATACACTACACATAATATCCGGTCTAGTAGCGGTAAGATAAATTAAAGAGCAATTATACCTTTATACTTAGTTACATCTACCCGATTACCATGTTCATCTTTGTCAAGATAGGAGGATGTGCCTATAGGTGTGGAAGCATCTTTTGCCTTGTCCATGCCAAATATTTTGAGTAGTTCTTTGCAATACTTGGCTTGGTTGATGAAAGTTACACTAGGCACTTGTTTTATTTGTAGCCCCAAGAAGAAAGTAAGTTCACCCATCATAGACATCTCGAATTCACCTTGCATTTGCTTAGAGAATTCATTGCACATAGATTCATTAGTGGCTCCAAAAATAATGTCATCAACATATACTTGTACAATCAATATCATGCTTTTCTTTTTAATGAAAATAGTAGTGTCAACTGATAAATCTTTTAATGAAGAGTTATTTACTCTTTCTTAGCTTGAGTTTTTGTATACTTTGAGTATTTTATGTGGATGTTTTAGGTGTTTTAAGTTACTTTAGTGTAATATGTGTCTTTTTATAAATTTCATTTAATTTTATGTTTTTGAGTGTCTAGGAATATGTTTAATGTGTTTCTTGAGTTTTGTTAGGCTTTTGTTGAAGTTTAGACAAGCTGCAGAAAATAGCTCTGGGCATGCTGCAGCATCTGGGTGCAAACTGCTGACAAGCTGCTGGAAAACGCTTTGGTCATGCTGCAACATATGGACGTGCAGAAAAGGACAAAAGCTGAGTACCTTTTCTCTCTCCTGCCAGCAGTCATAAAAGCTGAGGACGTCCTTGCTGATTTCTTTAGGGTTTTGTGGTGGTACATTTGAGGAAATGGGCCCAAGCACTTATTTTAATATCATTTGTAATGGCCCAAAATTAGGAAAGAGAAAAAGGCCTTTGTAAAACCCTAAAAAAGGGAATATTACTTACTTTTTAAGAGGGGGTTGCTCATATCAGATTGGAGGACAGCACTAGAGGACGCATAGCAGCAACTAAAGGTCGTCTTCCTCCTTTCCATTGTTCCATTTTTGTTCTCCCTTTGTAATGGCTTTCTTCTCATTTTTATATTTTGATTTTGTAAGCTCAACATGAGCTAAACCTTTTAAGCTTTAGGTATGTTATTGTAATGAATGCTTAGCTCTTTTTATGCAATGATATGTTCTGCATTTTCCTTTATTGTGTGTTGAATGTTATTTAGTTAAGAGTGGCCAACTTAATTAAATATCTAGCTTGCTTGGTTTGGAAAAATTGAGTAAAGTGGAAATTGATAAAGGATGGGGATTAAATCATTAATTGGAAAATTAAATGGTGTTGAATGAACTAGGAATAGTTATTCAAGTCCCTAAACTAACTAGAACATGCTTATTAAGAGGGTGGTGTAATTAATCTGAATCTAGGAATAGAAAGCAGTTAATGAACCTAACCCTTAAGTGTTGGAAAACACACTTTTATTTCCTGGAGTTAAATTTTGCAGCATACGCAGAGCATAATCTAAGCTAAGCAGGATTTATGAAGCAGCATACCTAGAGCTATTTTATCCAAATTTGATAACATACACTCTATTATGTTTGCTTGCTTATTTTCAGTTTTTATTCCAAAGCTTCATTTACTATATTTTGCACACACACCACTATTTTTGGTTACCTACTCTAACTCCTAGAACATATAATCTGAACTGGAATTTGCTGCAGCATTACAATCCCTGTGGGAACGACTATCTGAACTTACTTTCTATATTACTTAATGTGATTGTGTATACTTGCACAAGCTTAAAGACACCTGTCTTTGAGGCAATATCAACCTTCCCTCTTTGAAAATATTTTTGTAAAAGAAATTTTCTAAGTCTCTCATACTTGCTCTTGGAGCTTGTTTCAAACCATAGAGAGCCTTTTTAAGTTTAAAAACAAAATTTGGTTTTTCAAAGCTTTCAAAACCGAGTGGTTCATCGACATAAACTTCTTTAATTAAGCCAATAAGAAAAGCACTTTTGACATCTATTTGATAGAGCTTAAAATCCATAAGACATGCAAAAGCAAGAAGCAATCTAATAGCTTCTAACCTAGCAATGGGTACATATGTTTCCTCATAGTCTATGCCTTCTTCTTGATTATAACCTTTAGCTACTAATCTTGCTTTGTTTCTAAAAATTATACCATTCTCATCTAACTTGTTCCTAAAAACCCATTTGGTTCCAATTACTTGTTTATTACTAGGTTTAGGTACAAGTTCCCATACATCGTTTCTTGTAAATTGATTTAACTCATCTTGCATAGAAATTACCCAATGTTTCTATGATAGCCTCATTAATTGTCTTAGGTTCAACTTGAGACACAAAAGACATAAAATGGCATACATTCGTAAGAGAAGAACAAGTAGTTACCCCTTTTGTGATATCACCTATCACCTTATCAATTGGATGGTATTTAGTCATTCTCCACTCCTTAGGAAGTTCCTCATCTCTTTGTTGTTGATCTTGAGGCTCCAATCTTGGTTCTTGTTCATTGTCCCTTGCTTGCACTTCTTGAGAATCCATTATTGTATCTATAATATCATCATTATTCACTTTCCCAATTTCTTGGGGGTTAGACTCATCAAATGATACATGAATAGATTCTTCTATAGTCTTGGCTGTCACGTCTCGAAAATTACAGTATTGGAACACTGTAATTAATTAAATAATAAAGAATTTAAGTATAAACATTAAGGAATTTATTATCCGAATAATAATGCATAGACCCGAATAATAGTGTATAATATTAAATCACCCAATTTTATTAGCATCCTATTAATGTTGAATAATACATACCAAGCCTTAAGAGATAAAATAAAATATAAGTATTGGAAGGAAGTGTAAGTGAGGTGTTAGAAACAAAAGGAAAATACAAGAGGAAAAGAGGAAAAGGAATAATAAAAGGAATTGATGAATGCTTGGGGTGACATTTGTCAACAAGTGGTGGAGAAATAAGAGTGGGGTTTGTTTATAGTAAAGAGAAGTCCAAGGATTAATCCCAAGAGGAGGAAGGACCACTTTGAAAAAATAAGGAAGAGTTGGAGGGTTCATGTGCAAAGTGGGTTCCATTATATAAACCCAAAACTCATAATTTTCACTCATTTTTCCACTTCCTCCTTCCATCTAAACTCACGGCCTCTGTCTCTAATCTCTCACTCTCTCATTTTCTCTCCAACACATCTAAGTTCTTCATATCCTCTCCACCATCAAGGCCATTCGGCCACCACCACAACAACCATCAACCACCACTTGTAATCATCATTCCTTCTTAGAACATGACCTATACTACTTCTAATATCATAATCTCTTCAAAGTTTCATCAACAACAACATCTAGGCCTCACTTCTCCTCATGGCCGAATCTGCCCTAGGGGGAGAACAACTTCATTTTAGTCATCCATTCTTTAGAAATTCCAAAACTCATCAAGGAAAGGTAAGAACTCAACATGCAAACTCATTTCCTTTATGATCTTTTTCATGCATATTGATTAGTTTCCTTCTAACTTTCATATCAATCAAAAAAGACTCATCTTGGAGCTTAAAGGATCAATCTTGAAGCTTTTCCAAGCTAGGAGCCATATGGTTTTAGGATCTTAAAGAGGTAGGGGGAGATCCTCTCTAAACTCTTTGTTTGAGTCATTATTGTATGATTGTGTGAATTGTTTGATGTTGGTGCTTGCTGCCTTGGGTTGATATATGTTTGCATGTATGTGTTTGAGGGTCTAGGACCCTTGCATGTTGATTTTGTGACTTGTGGATGATGTATGAATGAAAATGATAACTTAAAGTTGATGAACATATAAAAATGTGAATCTGGCAGCATGACATGCAACGACTCGTGAGCCCATAACTTTCCACGGGAAACATACTTATGAAAAATAAACACATATTTGGAAATACGACTTCTGGGCTTTAATTTGATATATAATATGTAATATGTGGACAAAATAAATGATTGCATGGTGAATTTAAATATGAATACGGAAGTTAAAACAGAATCTGGGTTCGAAAATAAGAACATAAAGGATTGCATGGTGAATTTAAATATGAATACGGAACTTAAAAGATTTTATAAATTTTTTTGGGTTAGTACTAAAGTTTGGTTGAAGATATGGAATTTTTACATGTGTATATAAAGAGAAACAATTTCATAAAGTTATATGTTGATGAACTCAGATTTCTGGAAAATCCTGTTCAAACAGAGGCAGAGTGTAATTTTTAATAAATTAATGACTTCGAATTTTGATATAGGACAAACTGTACTGTGTTGGTGTGTGAGTTGGGTACCTTCAATTAAAGTATCGAAACTTTTAAAGGTCATTTGAGTGATCATTCACAAATTAAACCCATTGTTGTTCTGAAAATGTTTTTATAAAAGAGTTCATCCTAATTTTGAATGAAAAATATGATCTTTGAAAATAGTATGTTTTAAGATGAACAAGTAAATATTTTTAGAATAAAATGGACTATAAACAAGTTTTAATATAAAGATATAAAAATGTGGGATTGAAGTATATATAAAAGTAAGTCTTGGACAAAAATAAATCGATTTGGCTTGGTGAACATCATGAACACATTCATAGTGTTCGTGGCATGTTCTTGGTAAAAGATTTTGAAAACTAGAAAGTTCCTTTCAAATTTAAATTACTAAGTCCAAGAAGTTTGAGGAAAAACTAATTTTTAATTAAATAAAAAAAATCAATCTAAGTAACATGTGGATGCATGCCAAGTGGCATGCAATCCATCCTAAAGATAATCCTAATATTTAATTAGGATAATGTAATCCTAAATAATATAAGAAAATCTAAGTTTACTTATGGGGAAATGCCAAATGGCATGTGTAACAATAAACCCTAATATTTAATTATAAAATGAAATCCAAGAAATATTGCTTTTATGCCAATTGGCGAAGGCTGTAACACCCCGTTTTCTCAATTAGTGTATGAGGAAAGCATTAAGCATGTTTGAAGGCTTAATCATGTTCCTTAGGTGTTAATTAGGTTGTGTTTCAAGTTTGAGGAGAATCAGAGTTGAAACAGGCCTAGAATGCAAACAAACGCAAACTGAGCGATTAATTGGTCAAATGAGTAATTAATTGACAGTTGGAATATTAAACTTCAGTCAGGCTTGAGTAAGATGAGTTTTTAAGTGTAACCTAAATTAATTATAAAAAAATATTCCAGCAGCGGGTTACGTAGGAAGATGCTGAAGAAAACACCTGGTTGTGCCGGCGGAGCAACACACGACGATAAGTGTCGCCATGCCAAGACACCACGTCACCATTCCACTCACCCAACCTAGCCTAGACACTTGACACATGAACTCCACTATCTTTTTATATGACACCTAAGTTAATCATCTTGATGACACTTGGATTCCACTAATCTAGCTTAAAGACACCTAACCATGCTACCTAAGTGACACCCAAACCTAACATGCACTAAGTCAACAAAACTAAAATCTAAACTAAGATATACAAGCCAAAAAGTGACCAGACTTCATCATTTTCGTGAACCAAGAGCAAGAGAAGGAAATGTGAAAGCAAAAGTGAAGCCATTGTTGTGGGTTTGGAGAGCTTAGTTGGAGTAGTGACATACAAATCGTCACCATATATTCTTCAATCGTTGGATCATGCTCAAATATTATATGAGGTCTAGACTTATGGTTCGCTATATCCAATGGTAAGCATTTTTAAAGAAGCTCCAGAGTGTGAGAAATGCAACTCGCATAGTGGGCCTAGGTGGTGAGAAACTCAACCCGTATACCACCTAACCTGCCACCATAGAACTACCATCTGAGACTCGTTAACCGTTGGATCGGTCTGAAACTTTGGGAGAAGGTTTAGAAAAGATATGCCATTGTTGACACCGTTCTGTTTTGTAATTAAAGGTATGTAGCCAAAGTTATGGAGCTTGTACAGTGATTTGTTTCGGTACCTTTTCCCTTGGATTCTTAAGCTCGGTTTTGAATCCGACTTCACTTATGCCCAGTCGCCATTCTCGTAAGTTTTTCCTCCAATTTGGTGTCTTGATTCAAATCAATTCATTGATTAGAACCTTGTTATTGATTCTTTTGGATTTTCTTTGTTTCCGGTGAATTGTGAGACCCATATGTGTAATCGGGATGGAAAAAGGAATGATGGATGTGTTGGTATAGATGGTGGCAGGTTTGTGGACGTTGTTGGAAAGTGTGCCAAGGTTCGTACGGACACGTTCGAGAGCTTTATGGGTAAGCGTGCACTGTCATGTGAGGGGAAATAAACCTCAATTATCGGAGAAAATGGGCATAGAATATGACCAGTAACATGTGTGGGGATCCTCAAACCCCGTTGATAGTTGGTATCTGATTGGTGTGTCTCTATTGGATGATAACATAATGTTTGATAACATGCTTATTTGAGTATTTGATGTTTAGTTGTTTGTTAATATGTCTATAATACTTTTCTGTTAATATTCTGATAACATGATAACTATTTGTTGTTGGTATATTGATATGTGATGGATCTATTTATGGTTAAATTTGGAGATGTTTGTCATAAAATCAAGTTGAGAGCTAAGTAGGGAAAATATGATTTTGTGGTGATATCAAGGTGTTAGATGGAAAGGTTGTGAGAAATCACATGGTGATGGATGCATGTACATATCATACATGTTGCTGATCAATTTCGTGGGTAGCCGCAACAGTCGTTTGAGCGATTATTAACATGAGGTTGATGGTTGTGAACGCCTACAACGATATTTGGACAATTGTCACTGGAGGACTGTATGAATAGCTTCAACAGTCGTTTAGTGGCTTTCATACGAGGTCAGATCATATTTGTGTATATAACTGCAACAACCATTTGAGTGGTTAATGCACAAGGGAGGTGACTGAAATAACCAAAGTTAACACAAGAAGGGGGGTTGCATTGTGTTAACAAACTTTTTATAAAACTTTGAATTTATTTTCGAAGGCACAACAAGCAAAATTAAGACAACAGAAATTTAGACGAGTGACACGTCTAAATTTAAGACAGAACACACGTGCAGACAGAGAAGGATAAAACAGAGTTTGATATCCACAATATTAACTTCCCAAGATAAAAGCTTAAACAAGTAATACTTAAGCAAATTAAAGTGATAAGGGAAGAGGAATATCAATCAAGAGTTTTATACTGGTTCACTCCAAAATCCACAGGGCTACATCTAGTTTCTTGACAGCACCAAGTTTCCACTATAATTGGTCAGATTATAGTACAAGTATTCTTTACACACCTAGCCTCTGCAGGCTCAATCACTCAAACCAGTATTCTTTGATCACCTAGACTCTTCAGGCTCAACTTAGAAAAGAGTAAAGGTTTTTTGTATTTAATACAACTTGCAAATCTTTCAGATCACACTCAGAGTGGAATAAATATGAAGTATGAAAGACTGCGAATTAAATTCAAATGATTGAATGAATATTCAGTGAATGAATGAAAAAGTTAATGAAATGAGTAAATGCTTCTACGCAGTGTTCTTAATGATATTCAACTTCTTGTCTTCATCTTCATTGTTTGATCTATAAAAAGACTTCAATCAAATAAATCTGTTAGGCACAGCTTCAGAAAGTGTGTTCTTCTGATTTTGAGCTTCTGGAATACCATTAATGCCAAAGAGTCATTATGTGTAAACATTAAATGCTTGGGGACGTTGAGCTTTGACAAGGTTGTGCAAGAGTACACTTTATTTTGAGCAGATGTTGTTTAGAGTTTACCGCAGCAGGCTTCTAGGACTTGCAGCAGAGAGCTTTCCTTTTTCAGTGCCACTCTCAGTTCACTTTTCAGAAAGCACTTTTACTTTGTACTAAAATAGCTAAAAAGTTACCGCTGCGGTACAGAGATTGTGTGTTTATTCCTTAAAACCTTGAAACAAACGTTCTTTATTTGTTATCCTTTTTGCTATTATCCAGAGGTTTTCAAGATCCTTAAGGAAGGCATCTAATTTGAATAAGGTGACTTGGACTTCATTTCTGACAAATTGACATTGTAGCAGTGTTGGAAATTTAGACGGTTGAAAGGCAATCCAAAAATTAGACGGGTGCTCATGCAGTTCAAAACTAGACAGGTGCTAGCGTATTCCAAAATTTAGACGGGTGATCCACTGAGTCTTTTCTAGACAGATGCTTCTTGCCAAGTCATCAAGTATATTCTAATATTGACTGAGCGTTGACTTGATCTTTGACTGTGTGTACTGAATTTTAGACGAGTGATTTTTTAGATGAGCCTAAAAACTGGGGTCTACCAAAAGGTAGACGGATCATAAAATAGACGAGTGGCCTTAAGTCTATTTTCCTGCACACTTATCAAACATGTCAGTAATTTCATATGATTCAATATTACCATACTTAATCTATTTGGAATCATCAAAACTTATATAATCTACACATGGAATGTGTTTCAGATTTATGAGATCTCAATAGTGACCATATCGACTGCAACAATTGTTTGAGTGATCGTTATGTGGAGCTGTGTCAACAATTGCAACAGCTGAGTAATTTCCAAATGAGGTTGAGGTGAACTAGCCAGAGCTACCAAGTTGGCGGAACTCATGTTGGAGTAACGCGGGTGCTTTCTGTAACACCTCAAGATTCACCCTTATGTTTATATGTGTTAGTTTTGGCATATATATGTTTGATATTTATATATATGTGTATATGTTATTGCATATGATAATATGTATATTAACATATGATTATTTGCATTAATATGAGATTTTTTCTCTTAATGTTTGATTTTATATGTTAATATATGATATGTGATTTTATTAATAATAAGCGATTAAGAATGATATGATAAGATATTGTGTGATTTAGTATTTAAATAGAGATAGTGTGATTCTTATATTTTAACCCCTCAACCAATCAGATTTGAGTCCTTATCAATATAGGATTAACCTCTTTTTGTTTATATCTTAAGATCTTATCATAATCTCTTAAGAATCCTATCTAGGAATAACTACCAAATCTTTCGCTAAACTTCCATCAAACTTTTTACCATCTTATATTCTGATTTAGGATTCAATAATCACATCTTAATTTGTAGATATTTCGCTGAGCTTTCTAATGACACCAAGAACGCCTCAATCAGAAACTTGTAGATCAAGTTATGGTCAAAATACCGAACTATATACAGTTTGGGCTGAAATAGGAACCCGTTATGATCCAAACTCATATATATACCATTAGACTCGACCTAAACCTAGTTTACACGACCCCAACACTCAGAAAACTGCCTCCCTCCTTCTTCTTTGAATCCTTATGGGGTTTCTCCCTAAAACTCTCTCTAGGGAACCCGTTCTTGCACCGTTCTTCACTGCTTCTGGATAGGAGAACATCGCTACGAATAGGGGTTTGTTGTGCTTGATGTTTAGGACTTTTGAAAAGGTAAAATTCGTACACCTTGTCCCTTGTGTTCTTTCTTTCAAGTTCTTGATCTTTTCCTTTTAATTTCTTGATCTTAGAGTTGAACCAAAGTGTCTCTTTGTCGTTCTTGAGGTTGTAGACAAGTGCTAGTGAGACAGGACCCAAGTGGATCTTCTTTCTCTCTTTTGAATCGTGATCTCTATTCCAGGTATGGGGAGAAGGGTAGTATATTCATAGGCTTGGGGTTTGTGTAAAGTAAAGGTGTTCTCATAACCCGATGTTGTTTTATGTGTATGAATGAATAACATGTTAAATTGTATTGTTTCGTGATGGTATGTTCTTGACTATTTTGGTATGTTATTTGTATGTGTTCCATGTTCATGACATGTTCGATCTTAATATTTATCTTGGCTGCCTTGATATGAACATGATAGTATGATGATTGTCGTTATTATTATGATGTTGGTTGTTGATGTTATGTTGGTTGTATAGTTGATGCTATGACTGTTGAGTTGATGGTTAAAATGTTAAAAACCTTAATTGGTTAAATTAGGTTCTAAAATGAGTTAGAGATTAATAGGTTTAAACACCCTAAAAATTGGTTAAGGAACTGTGCTGAGACTCTGCCCAGAACAGTACTGTCGTGCATTGAGGACGACTGTACTGAACAGGGAGCACGACTGTGCTGAATAGGGAGCACGCCCGTGCTCCCAGTTTGAATTCTGAAAAATGGCCGCACATTAAGCACCGCCGTGCAGCAGAGGAGCACGCCCGTACAGCTGAGCACGACCGTGCCCCACTTAAGTGGCAGCACCCCCGTGCTGGGGTTAAGCACGACCGTGCTCACCCCTCTGGACAGAATCTGAGATTGAGGACTTAAACAGGGGTTTTAACTTCAAACTTCCCCAACGACAATTGATGACTTAGTTATTAATGATGAAGACTAGATAACTTAATTAAAGATTAATTAAGATAGTTAAGCCAGTAACCGTTGGGTTACCGCAAGTTGTTTGAGTTGTACCTTAGTGCCATATGGCCAAGAGGGCCTTGACCCAGCGGTTTGGGTCTAAGGTGTTATTGATGTTGTACCTTAGGGACCGAGAGTTTGTCCCAAGGGTGGTCCTTGACTTCACGGTTTGGGTCTAAAGTGTTGCAGTCGATTCTGCTGCGGTAGATTCTGATGGTTAAAGGTGTTGCGGTAGATTACGCTGCGGTCAATTCCACAGATGTCTTCGGTTGATTCCGTTGGAGTTAAGGAGGTGGTGGTTGTCCGTGTTCACTGTGTTGCATACGCATTGCATCGGAGTTGTTGTTGTTGTTGTTGAGGGATGTTTGACATAGTGGAGGTCGTCCTAGAGTACGGCGATATGGCCATCCAAGGAGTTGGAGTAGAATCTCCTTGCACCCCCGTGACGAGGCATCCGTTGGTTTGATGCGTTGGCTATCCAAGGAGTAGATTCTTAATTAGCAAAGTAGGACTGCATTGCACTTCATACCATGCTTGATGTTGATGAGGTTGATGTATGTTTATACATGTTGATATATGCTTACGTTGGTGCCATGCTTGTATGTTTTACTTTACTTCCTACTTCCTTGCTATTATGATTACATGATTCTTACTCCCCATTATTTGTTTGTTGTTTGGCCTGATTGACACCTTGTAGAGGATGACAAGCAGCCCTGTGACAAGCAGCCCAGAGAGGACTGACTCTGAGGAGCCGCCACTCATAGTTAGGGTTTGTTTTTATGTTCAGTTAGTTATTTTTCAGTTTGTATTTCGTGGATTTATTCCTGAACGGTAATACCAGCTCTGTATGTGACATCAGGGTTGGGATATGTTTATTTCTTTGCTATGTTAAATTGTTTTAAACTCGTTTTATTTTCAGGGATTTTGAGAACTAGTTCATGTGGACTTTTCTACCCACGGACGGACGCTTTATTTTATCCAGTACAATCATGACTAAATTTTATCAATTGCTTATCTTAAAGCGCTTATAACATGCGGGGTAGAAGGGTGTCGCATTTAGTAGTATCAGAGCAGTTCGACCCTGTTCGAACGAGGTATGAGTCTGTCGTGAGTTTGTTGTGTGACTCTTGTTTGAATTGTCTATATTTATATAGACAATGTTATGTGGTACTAAGTACCTAGAGCTTTGCTTTGGCTTGACTTACTACATTTGGCGGTTTGTCTTGAACGATCCAAGGTCAACATTTGGCTTGACTTACTGCTTTTGTGCCAAGTGGCAATCGTAATCTATCCAAAGGAATTCTTAATATTATAATAAAGATAAAGCAATCCTAAGTGACCTTAGCACACTTGTCATGTGTCATAGATGATAAGATAAAGGATGAAATCGAACTGACCACATGCATAGATGCCATGTGGTAGGACCAATGACTTAAAAATAAAAATGACATCTTTGCTTTTGGAAGAAGCATGCCATGTGTCAATGATTTTCTAAAAGAGAAGAGTTGATGGTTTTGGGAAAACCACCAGGAGATGTATAACCATGGTTGCAAAACCATATGACTTCTTGGGAAGGGGTAAGGTGGTTTTGATAATTGATTTAATTAAATGATAATTAAATAAATAATAAATAATTAAATAATAAATAAATAATAATTAAATAATAATAATTAATTATTTAATAATTAAATAATTATTAAATAAATATAATTAATAAATAATCAAATATTAACTAATTAAATAATAATTTAATAATCAAGAAAAATAATTTAAGAATATTGTTTGGATCCACAAACATTAATGAATAGTCCTATTTAATCAAACAAGTAGGCATAGTGTATAGGTCAACCTTATGATGTAAGAATGAGTGTGAGATAACAATGTTGACCTTGCCTACAAAAACGTAAGCTGAAAAATACTAACGAGATGATTGTGCAATAACATGTGGATGAAATGAAAGCCTGTGTGGCATTAATAATAATAAAAGCCTATATGGCATTGTGGAAAATGAAAGCCTAAGTGGGATTGTAAATAATAAAAGCCTGAGTGGCACTATGAATGGAAGCCTGGGTGGCATTAATAATAAGGAAAGCCTATATGGCATTATGAATAATGAAAGCCTATATGACATTGTGAATAATGAAAGCCTGAGTGGCTTTAAGAATAATGAAAGCCTGAGTGGCATTATGAATAATGAAAGCCCAAGTGGCGTTGTGATAATGAAGGCCTGTGTAGCAATACTAATACTGAAATGAGATGCCTGTGTGGCAATATTGATAATGGAAGCCTGTGTGTCTATGGTAACAGAATTTTGATCGATAATAAAAATATAAATGTATAAATAAAAAAATTGTAAGACCAAAACTGACAACCAAAACTTATGTGGTTATGTTGTTACTGATGTTTGGTTATATGAATGATTATGTTGATGTTGGTCTTGCTTACATACATACATATGCATAATCTGCCAAGGGTGAGATGCCGCAGTAATTTGCAAAGTGGCCATCTGAAATAGTGGTGTGTCAGGTCCCGCAACTGGGTTGCGATGCCGTAGTGATCTGTGAAGTGGCCATCTAAAATATTTGTGTCCCAGGTCCCGTAACTAGGTTGCGACTGTAAAGTGGCCACCTGTGATGGTGTGTTAGAATCCGCCGGGGGTGCGATGAATTGTCAAGTGGCTTGAATGCCAATTATCCTCCAAGGGTGCGATGCCGCAAGTGAATTGCGATGAATTTGGGCCCAACATGCATTGCACTTAAATGCATGAGTACTTTTAGAGTCGAGCATACATCATATCAAAGTCTAGGGAATTGATTGACATGTTTGATTGATTGTATGATTATGATATTGTATTGGATGTTTGTTTGAACCTTGTTTGTGTTTGACGACGTGTGAGTGAGGACAAAGCACACCGAGGGCTTTACCCTACTGAGTGAATCAACGGAGATTCTCACCCCTAATATTTTTGTTGTTTTTTTCTCTCCTCTCCCTTCATTTACTTCTCTTTGATACGCTGGATGAATGGACGCGGATATCACTATGTTAGTGGACATATACATGTGCATTGATAGGTGCACCTATAGGCTAGAAAGTAGGTATGTGGTGTTTGTTGGAATGATTAGAGTTTGAATATCTCACTGTACACCAATGGGACTCCCAACTGTAGAGCACACCGGATGGATGGAGATGGACCTCGTGGCAAATTATATAGAAGAATAAGATAGTGAGGACTAAGAGGGGAATCTTAATGAAGACGGAGAGGAAGATCCGGTGGAAGATGAAGAGTAAGATCCGATGGAAGATGAAGAGGAAGATCCTAGAAAGAGTCAAGAGGAAGACCCCAGTGAAGAAGAAGAGGATCCTGTAACATACGTTATGCATGGTTAATGTATGAGGGTTAGGGTTAGGGTTAGGACTTGAATTATATAGTTAGGATGTGGTTTGAGGAATAGAGACCCTTGCTAGGCAAGCACACAACCTTTTTGAGTGAGTTTGAACATATAAACAAAATTAGGGTTTCCCGGTTAGCATCTTTGAGACATCTGAGTGTGAAATGAGAAATTTGGAGTTAAGAATGAGATTAGACCTTTTTTATGGTTTGAGGTTGTTTATTAGGTCTTGATGAGCCTATATCTCAAATTTGAGGTCAATCGGATATCAAACGGGTCCATAAAGCAAAGAAACACAAACCAAGCATTTTGTGATCGATTAATTAATTGAGAGTCGGAATATTAAATTTGGTCGGGCCTGAGTACAATAGGTCTTAGGAGTAACCTAAAATAATATAGAAGAATATCCTAACAGTAGGTTACATGGGAAAATACGGAAGAAAATACCATGTTGTGCCGATAGGGCAACACGAGGCAACATGTGTGGATGACACATATCACAATTGGACACATGTCACTAAGAGGGAGGTTGCATGGGTGTGGCTGCCATCAAGAGACACTTGGAATCCACTACTCTAACTTAGAGACACCTAACCATGCTACCTATGTGACACCTAGCCCACTAACCCACCCAAATTAATCTCCTAATGACACCTAGCCTAACATGCATGCACTTGACTAAATCAAGCAACCTAAGTCATCTAAACCAAAACCAAGACATTAGCTAAGTGAAATAAGAGTGACCAAAATTCACTTTATTCTCACTTTCACGCAGCATGAGAAAGAAGAGTGGAGAAGAAAATCCCCAAAGACCAAGACAACCATTACTGAAAGCTTGAAGCCTGGTGGAACAGCTTCTGTAAATCCCTCACCATACCTTCATGCACCGTTGGATCTTGTTCAAATTTAATAGAGAGGTTCTAGGTGGATATTAGTTCATATCCAACGGTTTTAATTTCTATCTCTTCCCCAGAGTGAGAGTTATTCAGCCTAGAAGTTGGAGTTGAGTTCAACTCGGGTAGCACCAGACCAGTCACCTTGAGAGGATCATCCTAGGCTCATCCACCGTTGGATCTAGCTGAAATGTTTGGATAAGGTGATAGCAATGTATCTATTTAATATCACCGTTCACTTTAGTAAACAAATGTCTGGAGTTTGAAATATGCATCAAAATCAGTGGCGGGTTTTGGGGTGTTTGCTGCAGATTTTAAGTTTCCTACTTTGTGTCTTTCAAAATGTGATGTTTAGGTGGGATATAAGAGATTTGGGGACCTCGTTCAGTGTGAGGTAGATTCGAGAGGAGTCTATTAGGAGTGACCTCGTAGCATTTCCGAGATCGTACGTTCTTCAAGTGGGGGAAAGAAATAATTTAACGTCGGAAACGGCACGGTGCCATTTAATTCGATAATGGCGTAGGGCGACCTAAACCCTACATGATTGCGAGTAACGGACAATGTCCATATCACGCTAGGGACTACTTAGTAGTACCTGTGATGATATTGAGATTGTGCGTTTATCGTCGTTACGTTTATTATATATTATTTTATTAATTTTATGATTGTCTGCTTGAATGATTTGACTGGTTGAATCTATGTTGATAACTGTTGGATGATGATGTTATGAGTTGTGATTATTTTATAAATATGATATATTATTACTTTATTAGATTTTGATAATGATTATTAGTTTGGAAATGATGATTTTATGACATGTTAGTAATAATGATGATGCTATGACATGATGATATATGGTATGATGTGATGAGTGTTATAATTGTGATTAGAGATTGAGTAAATGACAAGTTATATAGAAATATGAGGATGTATTGGGGAATTCATGTTATATGTGTTAGTAGTGCCTAACCGAGATGATTCCTGAGATATGATGATAATGAGATTGATGAGATGAGATTTTATTGAGGTTACATATGAGATTAGGATGAGCAGTAAGGGCGCTAGGGGATGACCTGAAACATGGTCTGTGATATGGTGGACTTGAAACATGGTCGTGTGGACCTGAAACATGGTCGTGTAGACCTGAAACATGGTAGTGTGGGGTCTATGCCTCGAAGGGAGAATTCCCGGGGATAACTAACGGCGGACCGTCCTAGACATGATTTCATTTTAGTTGTAGCTATAGTTCATGCGTTGCATGAGTACCCTGGCCAGGGTTCAGAGGTGTGCATCATATTGTGCAGCTATAGTGCCATTGCTTTGCATAGGCATCCTCCATCCGAGGACGAGGGTGTGCGCCGGGGACTCTAGGACGTGTTGATTTTATTGATGTGATATCCGGGTATGGCCGATACCTGATGAGATGATTCATACAACATTTGCATTGCATCATGATGGAGGGTAGAGGAATGATCCTAGATGTGGATTGAGGATGATTATGTCATATATATATATATATATATATATATATATATATATATATATATATATATATATATATATATATATATACACACACACACACACACACACACACACTCTTAGAGACGGATGTTTTGTGTGTTGTTATTTAATTAAATGTTGCTAAACCCTTTCCACGTTTGACGTTATATTGTTTATTATCCTTTTTTTCTTGTTGTTGGGTATGTTTTATTTATGTGATCACTATAAGAAGACTCGGTGGAGGAGCCAGTTATGAAGGAACTAGATGGAACCCCTTATGAGCCAGATGTTGGAGGACGAGCAGTGGACCAGAGTAGTTGAGTAGAGAGGTTACGGTTAGTGCGTCTTTTTGAGGCGTTTTATCTTTTATTGTTTATATCAGTTTGTACCAGTTTGTACCTATTGGGATCCTACTGAAGGGAGTCCCTCTACTGTATTGCATCATGATATGATGTGTATATGTTATGCATGTGTGTATATATGTTGTTTATATTTTAAGTTCAAATATTTCCGCCATTTTTATATATACGCTTAACGATAATAATAACACGATTAGGTCCTAAATATTATTCTTTAATGGGACGTCGGGGCGTCTCATTTGGTGGTATCAGAGCAGTTCGATTTTGAAACAGACTGTGATTAGGGTATACTGGCCATTTAGTTGAATCCACATCGGATAATAGTTTTGCTTAGAAGTTGGGTAGTGAGTCCGATGTGACATCTTTATGGCATATAGTATTTATATTCCAGTTTCATGTAGTATTATATGTCATATTTATGTGGGCTAATGATTTCTTTTAACAGAATCATGGCTCGAGGTAGAGGATGCGAACGTGGTGGTAGAGTTATTGAGGGTGTTGAGGATGAGTCTCATCAGTCAGACGCAGGGATTGGAGATGGGGGGTTTCCCCCAGACTCTTCAGACTATCCATGAGTTAGCATCCGTTCTGTTGTAGCAGGTACAACAGAATGCTCAGAGGGTGCAGAGAGAGGCAGAGTTGCAGGAGCGACAGGATAGGAGGAGAACCGCGGAGGCTGAGGATGCAGGACTGGCTACCTTTCTCAAAGGGAAGCCACCACAGTTTGGAGGAGAGTATGATCTCGAACGATCAGAGTGGTGGATACAAGACCTCGAGAAGACATTTTACACCATGCGATGCAGAGATGACAGGAAGGTGACTTCCGCCGCCTTCATGCAGATCGGAGGGGCTGAGTCATGGTAGAGAGGCTAGAGGAGATTGCTTGAGGCTGAGGGTAGGTTGATCAGTTGGGAGCTTTTCAGAGAGTGTTTCTTCGAGAAGTACTTCCCGCGGTTAGCAGACGCCAGAAGGAGAAAGAGTTCATGAGTCTCCGGCAGGGAGACGGGTCTGTTGGTGATTATGCGGCCATAGGCCCTGATTCAGTTTTCTGAATTTTACCAGAGGTTTCCAGATGATGATTGGATGTGCCGGAGATTTGAGGAGGGTTTATGGCACGAGTGGAGGAGGGTTATAATGCCCCTAGATATTTTGAGCTTTCCAGAGATGGTGGAGAGGGCTAGTGCTATTGAGAGTATGGATCGAAGACAGGTTGCAGAGCTGAGACACCAGCGTAATGGGGGTCCTACCCGAACAGGTCATCTGAGGAGAGGGGACAGAGGTTCTCAGTGGAGGAGAGGACTATACACTAGACCTGGGCAGAGCGCTCAAACATCCGTACCAACATGATGTGGAGGGCCAGCAGAGAGAGGGCCAGTATGTTTCAGATGTGGAGGTCTGCATTATCTCAGAGACTTTACAGATAGATCTGGTTCCTACATCTATGGCAAACCAGGTTATTTTACTAGGGGTTGCCGACAGAAGGTAGTACAGCAACATTCCAGTTTCATGTAGTATTATATGTCATATTGATGTGGGCTAATGATTTCTTTTAACAGAATCATGGCTCGAGGTAGAGGATGCGAACGTGGTGGTAGAGTTATTGAGGGTGTTGAGGATGAGTCTCATCAGTCAGACGCAGGGATTGGAGATGGGGAAGTTTCCGCCGAGACTCTTCAGACTATCCGTGAGTTAGCATCCGTTCTGTTGTAGCAGGCACAACAGAATGCTCAGAGGGTGCAGAGAGAGGCACAGTTGCAGGAGCGACAGGATGGGAGGAGAATCGCGAAGGCTGAGGATGCAGGACTGGCTACCTTTCTCAAAGGGAAGCCACCACAGTTTGGAGGAGAGTATGATCTCGAACGATCAGAGTGGTGGATACAAGACCTCGAGAAGACATTTTACACCATGCGATGCAGAGATGACAGGAAGGTGACTTCCGCCGCCTTCATGCAGATCGGAGGGGCTGAGTCATGGTGGAGAGGCTAGAGGAGATTGCTTGAGGCTGAGGGTAGGTTGATCAGTTGGGAGCTTTTCAGAGAGTGTTTCTTCGAGAAGTACTTCCCGCGGTTAGCAGACGCCAGAAGGAGAAAGAGTTCATGAGTCTCCGCAGGGAGACAGGTCTGTTGGTGATTATGCGGCCATATTCGAGGCCCTGATTTAGTTTTCCGAATTTTACCAGAGGTTTCTAGATGATGATTGGATGTGCCGGAGATTTGAGGAGGGTTTACGGCACGAGTGGAGGAGGGTTATAATGCCCCTAGATATTTTGAGCTTTCCAGAGATGGTGGAGAGGGCTAGTGCTATTGAGAGTATGGATCGAAGACAGGTTGCAGAGCTGAGACAGTAGCGTAATGGGGGTCCTACCCGAACAGGTCATCTGAGGAAATGGGACAGAGGTTCTCAGTGGAGGAGAGGACTATACACTAGACCTGGGCAGAGCGCTCAAACATCCGTACCATCATGATGTGGAGGGCCAGCAGAGAGAGGGCCAGTATGTTTCAGATGTGGAGGTCTGCATTATCTCAGAGACTTTACAAATAGATCTGGTTGCTACATCTATGGCAAACCAGGTTATTTTACTAGGGGTTGCCGACAGAGGGCAGTACAGCAGCAGCCAGCTGCTGGCAAAGGAGCCAGTGGCTCTAGAGGAGGAGCTGTGAGAGGAGTTCCAGTAACAGGACGACAGATGGCCAGACCTCAGGTCATGGGGAGAGTGTTTATGATGAGAGTATCTGAGTCCTCTCAATCTGCAGATCTTATTCAAGGTATGTGTTTACTATCTGGCAGACTCTCGTGTGTGTTGTTTGACTCAGGTGCTATACATTCATTTGTTTCGCATGAGTGTGTAGATCATTTACATATTCCCGTTTCTCAACTACCATATATTTTGACAGTATCTATGCCTACCAGTGATCCTCTGATCACTATGTCTACTTGCCTACAATGTCCTATAATGGTTGAAAATGGGACATTTCTTGTAGATCTCATTTGTTTGTCTATGCAACAGATAGATGTTATCCTTGGCATGGATTGACTTTCGGCTAACCATGTAGTGTTAGATTGTGCCTAAAAGACCTTATCTTTCCTTGAGCCTTTTGTCATAGTATCTGCCAATGAAGGAGCAGCTATGAGGAGTGACGATTCTCAGCAGTGTGTGATGTTTTTCTCTTTGGAAACTAAGGAGACTCCGAGCATAGATTCCTTGCCTATCGTGAGAGAGTTTCTCGAGGTTTTCCCTCCTGATGTTCCAGGTTTGCCACCAGAGAGGGTGGTGGAGTTTGCCATATATCTCATACCAGGGACCAGACCTATATCAGTAGCCCCTTATCGAATGTCACCAGCGGAGTTGTCAGAGTTAAAGAAACAACTGGATGATATGATGAAGAAGGAATTCATCAGACTGAGTGTGTCACCTTGGGGAGCACCAATCTTGTTTGTAAGGAAGAAATATAGAAGTTCCAAGTTGTGCATGGACTATCGGCAGTTGAACAAGGTTACAATTAAGAATAAATATCCGCTGTCTAGGATAGGTGATCTGATGGATCAGTTGAAGGGAGCTTCGGTGTTTTCTAAGAAAAATTTAAGATCAAGATACCATCAGATTAGGGTGAAGAAGGAGGATATACCTAAGACCGCTTTCAGGACAAGGTATAGACACTATGAGTACCTAGTTATGCCTTTTGGTGTAACTAATGCTCCAGCGGTGTTCATGGATTACATGAACATGATCTTTAGACCGTTCCTCGACAAGTTTGTTGTGGTGTTTATAGATGATATTCTTATCTATTATAGTAGTTCGGAAGAACACGATGAACATCTGAGAGTGGTGTTACAGGTGTTAAGAGATAGGCAGTTGTATGCGAAGCTATCCAAGTGTGAATTTTGGTTAGAGGAAGTGCAGTTTCTAGGGCAGATAATCAACCATGAAGGGATAGATGTTGATCCAGTTAAGGTAGAGGCAGTGATTAAGTGGTAGAGGCCTAAGTCAGTGAGTGAAGTGAGGTGTTTCCTAGGTTTAGCTGGTTACTACATAAGGTTCATCGAGGGATTCTCGAAGATTGTGTTCCCTATGATGCAGTTAACGAGGAAGCATACGACGTTCGTTTGGACGGAAAAGTATGAGGAGAGCTTTCAGAGGTTAAAGGAGAAGTTGACTACATCTCCAGTGCTGACGTTACCAGATCCTCTAGGGCAGTTTGACGTGTACTGTGACGCATCATATCAAGGATTGGGTTGTGTTTTGATGCAAGAGGGAAGAGTTGTGTCTTATGCTTCCCGACAGTTGAGGGTACATGAAAGGAATCACCCGACCCACGATCTGGAGTTGGCAGCCATAGTGTTCGCATTGAAGATATGTCGACACTATCTTTATGGAGCTAAGTTTAATGTGTTCAGTGATCACAAGAATCTTAAGTATTTGTTTGACCAAAAGGAGCTGAACATGAGGTAGCATAGATGGATGGAGTTCATTAAGGATTATGAGTTTGATCTTCAATACCATCCAAGGAAGGCTAATGTTGTCACAGAAGCACTAAGTCGGAAATCTTTGCATGTATCCGCGATGATGGTGAAAGAAATGGAATTGCTTGAACAGTTTAGAGTTTTGAACCTAGGTATGGATTTGTCTGAGGATAGAATATGCTTAGGTATAATCACCATCAATAGTGAGTTTTTAAGAAATCTTAAGGTTAAGTAGGTTCAGGATGAATATTTGATAGAGGTGAGTCGAGGTATAGATGAAGGAAAGGTTTCAGAGTTTAGGAAAGGATCCGATGGTGTGTTAAGGTTTAGAGATTGATATGTGTGCCCGAGGACTTAGAGATTAGGAAGATGATCTTAGAGGAGGCACATAAGAGCAAGCTGAGTTTTCACTCAGGAGCCACCAAGATGTATCAAGATTTGAAGAAGATGTTTTGGTGGCCCAAGATGAAGAAAGAGGTCGTGGAGTATGTTCTATCATGTTTAGTTTGTTAGAAAGCTAAGACAGAGCATCAAAAGCCCGCAGGGTTGTTACAGTCTTTGGACATCCCATAATGGAAATGGGATAGTATAACGATGGATTTTGTGGTTGGATTACCACGAACTCCGAAGAAGTTTGATGCAATTTGGGTTATCATTGATAGGTTAACGAAGTGTGCTCACTTCTTACCTATTGGTGAGAGTTACAGTCTTGAGAAGTTGACCCAGATCTACATCAAGGAAATAGTGAGGTTGCACGGTGTGCCGTCAAGTATTGTCTCCGATCGAGATCCTAGGTTTACATCTTGATTTTGGAGATAGTTACACAATGCTTTAGGAACAAAGTTGAGGATGAGTTCTGCTTATCATCCTTAGACGGATGGACAGTCGGAGAGAACAATTCAATCATTGGAAGATCTTTTAAGACCTTGTGTGTTGGAACATGTCGGTAGTTGGGATGAATTTCTACCTTCGATTGAGTTCACATACAATAACAGTTTCCATAGTAGTATCGGGATGGCACCGTATGAGGTTTTGTATGGAAGAAAGTGCATGACTCCGTTGTGTTGGTATGAGACTGGCGAGAGCCAAGTGTTGGGTCCTGATATGGTACAACAAACCACAGAGCAAGTCAGGAAGATAAGAGAGAAAATGAAGGAAGTGCAGGATAGGCAAAGGAGCTACAGTAACAAGAGGAAGAGACCCTTAGATTTTCAAGAAGGTGATCACGTGTTCTTGAGAGTCACTCCGAAGACCGGAATTGGCAGAGCTATAAAGTCTAGAAAGCTCACTCCCCGATTCATTGGACCATTTCAAATTCTTTGATGAGTTGGTCCAGTAACTTACCAGATGGCCTTACCGCCTTACCTTTCCAACCTTCACGATGTCTTTCACGTTTTCCAGTTGAGAAAATATTACCCAAATCCTTCTCATGTAATTGAGTCAGAGTTAGTACAACTCCGAGAGAATCTAGAATATGTGGCTTTACCGTCTAAGATTGAAGATAGAAGGATTCAAGAACTCCATGGTAAACAGATTCCCCTGGTCAAGGTCATATGGGATAGTGTCACAAGAGATGCTACATGGGATCTTGAGGCATACATTCAGCAGCAGTACCCCTATTTGTTTTCAGGTATGTAAATTTCGAGGAGTAAAATTTCTTTTAAGGGGGGTAGAAATGTAACATCCGTTATTTTATGCATGGATAATGTATGAGGGTTAGGGTTAGGACTTGGATTATATAGTTGGGAAGTGGTTTGAGGCATAGAGTCCCTTGCTTGGCAAGCATACAACCTTTTGTGAGTTTGAACGTAGAAACAAAATTAGGGTTTCCCGGTTAGCATCTTTGAGACATCTGAGTGTGAAATGAGAAATTTGGAGTTAGGAATGAGATTAGACCTTTTTTATGGTTTGAGGTTGTTTATTAGATATTGATGAGCCTATATCTCAAATTTGAGGTCAATCGGATGTCGAACGGGTCCAGAATGCAAAGAAATTCAAACCGAGCGTTTTGTGATCGATTAATTAATTGAGAGTCAGAATATTAAATTAGGTCAGGCCTGTGTACAATAGGTCTTACGAGTAACCTAAAATAATATCCTAATAGTAGGTTACATGGGCAAATGTGGAAGAAAATACCCGGTTGTGCTGACAGGGCAACACACGGCAACATGTGTGGATGACACATGTCACAATTGGACATGTGTCACTAAGAGGGAGGTTGCATGGGTGTGGCTGCCACCAAGAGACACTTGGACTCCACTACTCTAACTTAGAGACACCTAACCATGCTACCTATGTGACACATAGCCACTAACCCACCCAAATTAATCTCCTAAAGACACCTAGCATAACATGCATGCACTTGACTAAATCAAGCAACCTAAGTCATCTAAACCAAAACCAATACATTAGCTAAGTGAAAGAAGAGTGATCAGACTTCACTTTCTTCTCACTTGCACACAGTATGAGAAAGAAGAGTGGAGAAGAAAATTCCCAAAGACCAAGACAACCATTGCTGAAAGCTTGAAGCCTAGTGGAACAGCTTCTGTAAATCTCTCACCATACCTTTATGCACCGTTGGATCTTTTTCAAATTTAATAGAGAGGTTCTAGGTTGATATTAGTTCATATCCAATGGTTGAAATTTATGTGTCATCCACAGAGTGAGAAATAATTATTTAACATCGGAAACGGCACGGTGACGGTGTCGGAACGGTGACGTTTAATTTGAAAATGGCGTAGGTGGGGGAAAGAAATTATTTAACGTTGGAAATGGCACGGTGACATTTAATTCGATAATGGCATATGGCGACCTAAACCCTACATGATTGCGAGTAACGGACAATGTCCATATCACGCTGGGGACTACTTAGTAGTACCCGTGATGATATTGAGATTGTGCGTTTATCGTCGTTATGTTTATTATATATTATTTTATTATTTTTATGATTGTCTGCTTGGATGATTTGACTGGTTGAATCTATGTTGATAATTGTTGGATGATGATGTTATGAGTTGTGATTATTTTATAAATATGATATATTATTATTTTATTAGATTTTGATAATGATTATTAGTTTGGAAATGATGATTTGATAACATGTTAGTAATGATGATGTTATAACATGATGATATTATGGTATGATGCGATGAGTGTTATAATTGTGATTATAGATTGAGTAAATGATAAGTTATATCGAGACATGAGGATGTATTGGGGAATTCATGATATGTGTTAGTAGTGCCTAACCAAAATGATTCCACAGATATGATGATAATGAGATTGATGAGATGAGATTTTATTGAGGTTACCTATGAGATTAGGATGAGCGGTTAGGGCACTAGGGGGTGACCTGAAACATGGTCCGTGATATGGTGGACTTGAAACATGGTCGTGTGGACCTGAAACATGGTCGTGTGGGGTTTATGCCTTGGAGGGAGAATTCCCGGGGATAGGCTAACGACGGACCGTCCCAGACATGATGTCATTTTAGTTGCATCTATAGTTCATGCGTTGCATGATCACCCTGGTGGGGGTTCAGAGGTGTCCACCGGATTGTGCAGCTATAGTGCCATTGCTTTTCATGGGCATCCTCCATCCGCGGACGAGGGTGTGCGCTGGGGACTCTGGGACGTGTCAATTTTATTGATGTGATACTTGGATATGACCGATACCTGATGAGATGATTCATACAACATTTGCATTGCATCATGATGGAGGGTAGAGGAAAGATCCTAGATGTGGATTTTGGACGATTGTGTTTTATATATATATATATATATATATATATATATATATATACTTTTGTAGACGAATGTTTAGTGTGCCGTTATTTAATTAAATGTTGCTAAACTCTTTCCACGTTTGATGTTATATTGTTTCTTATCCATTTTTATCTTGTTGTTGGGTATGTTTTATTTATGTGATTGATATAAGTAGACTCGGTGGAGGAGCCAGCTATGGAGGAACTAGATGGAACCCCTTATGAGCAAGATGTTGGAGGACGAGCAATGGACCCGAGTAGTTGAGTAGAGAGGCTACGGCCAGTGCGTCTTTTTGAGGCATTTTATCTTTTGTTGTTTA
The DNA here is from genome assembly GCA_030762895.1 of Sophora flavescens. Lineage (NCBI taxonomy): Eukaryota > Viridiplantae > Streptophyta > Magnoliopsida > Fabales > Fabaceae > Sophora > Sophora flavescens. The sequence continues at coordinate 107,801,461 of CM061066.1, read as the reverse complement.
TATCAGTTTGTACCTATTGGGATCATACTGAATGGATTCCCTCTACTGTACTGCATCAAGATATGATGTGTATATGTTTTGCATGTGTGTATATATGTTGTTTATATTTTAAGTTCAAAATTTTCCGCCTTTTTTATATATACGCTTAATGATAATAATAACACAATTAGGTCCTAAATATTATGGGTTTTCTTTAATGGGACGTCGGGCCATCTCAGATCCCGAAGAGGACACTGATAGTGTCCAAATTGGGCATAGGTATACGATTAGACAATTTATTTTATTTGAGTCTGGCTCGGTGGTTTGTAGTTCTTCTTGTGAAAGGATAAGTTGTGTAATAGAAATGTAGCATCCCAACATTGGATAAATGAATTTACTTTTGTACATTTAATAAATTATTTTTTGGTAACTTGAAATAGATTAACTAGCTCGTAGTTAAACATAAATGTTAAGGACCCTCGCGCAAAAAAATTTCCCTTAGCGCGCCTTAACAATTTAATAGTATTTACTTATTTAATAATTAAAAAGGATTACGAGTTAGGGTGTTACATTGGTTCTTTTATTGAAAGGATCCGCTTTCGCATAAAAATTTCCAAGATTGTCTTTTCCATTATTTAAAACATAGCATTTATGTAACGCCCTTCGTTACATTAGTAACCCAACAAAAAATGTAATAATATTCTTTAAATCATTTAATAAGGCCTGAAACTCTAATAAAATTTTCACAAATTATATATGTCGAAAATATCTCAAAAATTTTAAAATAAACATTGGTAAGATAATCATTACATAAATAAAATTAATTTCCTCAAAATTTGGGCGTCTACTAAAAATAACCCAACGATAAAAATAAAATGATATGGTTCTAGCCACAAATGGCTCCTTATTGAAAATAATATTAACCAAATATAACAAATAGATAAAATCAAGCTTTTCCTTTGAGATGCTTCAACAAGCAGTTGAGTGAATTTTGAATGGAAAAACAATTTCAAACCAAATGGAAAAACAATGCTCTGCTAGGGTTTTGTTCCGCCTGAATTTTTAGGGGCTTGCATGCAGTCGCGTCATGGTAGCCCCATTTTTAGGCCTATTCCTAGAATCTCCCCCCCCCCCCCCCCCCCCTCCCCTCACACCCTTTATCCTTCTCCATCCGCTATCCCCCCTCCTTCTCCTATCCCCACCTCTCTGTCCCTAGTTGTGGATCCGGTTCCACAAAAAAAATCGTTTGTGCAGGCGCTGAATAATGCCTGCAACATCCCCATGAGCCAGCTTCCGGTCCCTAGAGTAATGGGAGACACGATGGTGATTCAGATACCAGAGGATGAGTATCTAGCTGGGATGGAATCATCAAGAATTAGCCTGCATTGGAGAATCCTCCTTTCAAAAGGTGATACCCCGATCAAAGTGGATGACTTGAAAGCCAAGCTATCTAAACTGTGGCAGACGATATCCCAGTGGAAGCTAATTCCTATTAGGAGAGGTTTTTTTTTAGTTTTCTTTCTCCTGTATGGAGGATATGAGAAGGGTGCTGGCTGCAGGATCTTGGAATCTTGATCCAGGAGTGCTGAGATTGTTTGAGTGGACTCCTGATTTTAACCCTTCTTTGGTTAAGCAAACTAAGGTGCAATGTTGGATTCGAATCTTTGATCTCCCGCTTGAATATTGGTGGCCGAAAATTCTTTTCTCAATAGCAAGGGGGATTGGCTCTCTGTTATCTCTGGATGATGCCACAAAAAATAGAACCTTGGGCCATTTTGCAAGAATACTGGTGGATACTGATCTACTCGGCCAACTTAGAGAGACACTAAGGGTTGAAAGGAAAGATCATGCTTTTCATGTGCGGGTGGAATATGAATACCTTCCTGCCTTCTGTTCCTCTTGCAAGATTATTGGGCATTCTTTGTCAAACAGCAAAAAGAATCTAGTTAACCATGTGGAAAACAAGGGTACCAAAATTTTGGCCCAGAGAGGAAAGCAAACCTAAAAGGGAATTACTAAATTTGTTGAAAAGACCAAGGAAGGGCAGCCGGATAAGGAAGCTCATAATGATAATGGAGACAACCCTGAGGTCTTTGCTGATATGGCTACAGCTCTACCTGTTGACAAAGGAAAAGCTGCTTCCCAGAATCTTGTCTTCAAAGGAGGAAATAATGTTGCTAGCACGAGTGGTACTAAATTGTCTGATCATGTCCCTTATGTGATCCAGCAGATTCTGATGGATGAGCTAGAAAAGGTAAATCATGTTGGTAATGTTCAGCATGAGTATGACAATGAATCTATAGAAACAATTTTTGATGAATCCAATCAGGGTATTAAGCCTCTTCAAGACAGGCCAGCTGATGAGTATGTTTCAGACTCTTTACCTGAGCATAATTCTTCAACTGACCTTAATACCTTGGCTACTCATGTCTCTCTTACTGATGAGTATGATTTCACTGCATTTTTTATGTACATTTCTGCATGCATTCTCATATAGTTTAGGCATAATTAGTTTGATTTTGGATAGTTTTTACCTTGGAACGGGTAAGGTGGTTTCGTGGTGTTGTTTTGCAGGAATTTGGGATAAAATGCTCAGAATTAGCCTTAATGGAGCTTGGTTGGAGATAGAGCTTGAAAAGTGAAGAAAAGGAGCCAAACAGAGCCCATCACGGCTATGATCAAGCAGAGCAAAAGGCAAAAGTCAGAAGCTGTCACGGCCTAGTTGTGATGCCCATCACGGCCGTGACATGAATCCTCAACAGACAGAACCCATCACGGCCTAGCCGTGATGAGTGTCACGGTCGTGACAGTCCAAAATTTGAAAGCGCGCCTTTGGCAGAACGCGTCACGGCCTGGCCGTGATGGCCATCACGGTCGTGACGCGCGTTTTGGATAAGAAACTCTATAAATAACGCGCTGGGCAGAATAGAAAAAAGAACTTTAGGACTGACTTTTAACCTAAAAAAAGAGGGACTTTCATCCAGACTTGGAGGCTGCGGCTAGGGGAAGGATTTGCACCCTAAAAAGTGGTTTTTCTCTGTTCGTGGAGGGGAAGAAGATTGGAGGATTCCTCATGGAGTTTTCTTCATCCCTTCTCTCTTTCTCCTTTGTAGTTTATATGATTATGAGTAGCTAAATTCCCTTTTTGTTGGGATTAGATGTAGCCAAACTGAATAACATGTAATTGCCTTGACTGATTAATCTGTGTTTATGTTTCTCTATTAGTGTTTAATTCCTTTGCTTGATGCTTTTTGTGGGTTGGCCATCCATGAACTGATTCTGAGATTTGATTTGCAATTGGGACGTTCTTATCATTTCTTGATCTGGAATTAATCACCTAGTAAACCTTGCATCTAGGAATGGGGTTTGGTTTATTAGTAATCGCGTAATCCTTAATCTTAATGCAAATTCATTAATCTAGGACACCTAAGGAATTAGGGTCTATTAGTGGATTTAGGCTCTTGTCATCTGAGGAATCAGGGCTTAAGTAATCTTGTGGGTTGATTTTAATATTTGAAGCATGAATGGGAGGTATCTAGTCTTGGTAGTGCATGAGGCTAAGGTTTGGTGAAGTTTAATCCCAACACCTCTTTCTGCATTCTAAGTGTTCGATAAAAGTTCCCAAAAAGACCAAAAATATTTTATTGTTTTATTTTGTTTATTTAGAATTCTCTTCACACCATATTTTAGTCTAGATAGTTGTCGAAGTTGTGAATTGGTATTTGGCAACCAATCCTCGTGGGAACGATATCGGTCTCACCACCATATTACTTGTACGACTAGGTATACTTGCCTAGAAATCGTTCAACACCTACTCCTGGGGCTCAGTGACTCCTATATTTGCTCATATGAGATTTCCCTAGTGTTGGAGGACAGGCATATTCCTGAAATAGTCCAACAAGATATGAAAGTGGTATCCAAATTCTGGGCTGATCAGGAAGAGGAATTGGAAGGTTCCACTACAAATGAAAAAGAGGATTTAGAATTCACTCCTGTGAGGTCTAAATCGCAGAAGAAGAAATTGAGAAAGCAGATGAACATTCAGAATAAGACTCATAATACCCGTGCAAAGGGTGGATCCAAAAACACTATCTGATGAAAGTTCTATATTGGAACGCAAGAGGCCTAGGCAATAAGGAAACTAGGCTTGTCTTGAAGAAAATGTGTATTCTGCATAAACCAGACTTGGTTCTGATCTCTGAGCCTTGGGTCAGTTTTGATTCCATACAATTGTCTTTCTGGAATGGGCTTGGCTTGAAGGCTTTTATGTTTAATGATAGGGACCATAGATCCCCTAACATTTGGTGTCTTTGCAAGAAGGAGCTGTCCCCAAATACAATCTCTGCATCCTCTCGGCAATGTTCCTTCTCTTTGAGTCAGGGCACTCAGGTTATTTACCTTGTAGGCATCTATGATGCAACCTCTTTTCAGTCAAGAAGGACTTTATGGCAGGACCTTACAGCTTTGTCCATATCTCATAAGGGTCATTGGACTTACATTGGTGACTTCAATGCTGTGGTTGGTGCTCATGAGAAACTTGGTGGAAACCCTCCTCTAAGACAATCCTGTGAGGAATTTGGTTCTTGGACAGATGTAAACCATTTGATCCACATTGATACCAAGGGAGCCCAATTTACCTGGTCTAATGGGAGGATTGGCAAACATCATACCAAACTGAGACTAGACAGGGAAATTGTGAATAAAGAGGTAATTTCCTTCTGGGATAAGATTGGTTGTTGCACTATCCCTAGACATAAATCATATCACTTCCCTATCCTTCTGTCCCTACAGAAAGGGATAACTTTAAAGCCTTCAATGTTCAAGTACTTTAAAATGTGGAGTGAGCATAGTGACTGTGTAAGAGTGGTAAGGCAGGCATGGCCCAGGCTAGTCGGTGGCTGTCCTATGTTTGTTCTCATGCAGAAGCTGAAGTGGTTAAAAGCTGATCTAAAAGTATGGAATAAACAGGTAATTGGAGATGTTAAACTAAGGGTGGACACTGCCATCTGTTATTTACATGCCATCCAACAGGAGATCTCAGATGATGGTTACTCGGATGAGTTAAAGGCTAAAGAGACTTTGGCCCAGTTCTCTTTGCAAAAAGCTTTAGATGTTGAGGAATCCTTCTGGAAGCAGAAGACTAACTTGCACTGGTTTTCTGATGGAGACAGAAATACATCCTTCTTCCACAAAATGGCTAAGGTTAGGCAATCAACCCAGCATATGTCGACTCTCAAGCTAGGAGATTTATCTTAGACTCCCAATCTGATATAGAGCAACATGTGGTCCAATACTTTACAAACTTCTATGGCTTAGAGAATCATTGCACTGAGAATGGTCTAGGGCAGCAAGTAATTCCTAACTTAGTGACAATGGAAGATAATTGCATGCTGTCTGATCTTCCTACTAAAGAGGAAATCAAGGCTGCTGTTTTCTCCATGAATGGTGATGGATCTCCAGAGCCGGATGGCTTTGGAGGGTGCTTCTTCCAAACATTCTGGGAAATAGTGGGAGAAGATATGTGTAACTCAGTGCTTCAGTTTTTCAAGCACAACCGGATCCTTCCTGGTTTAAACTCCAATACAATGGTGTTAATCCCTAAATTTCCTGAAGCAAAAACGATAGATTATTACAGGACAATAGTTGTTGATAACTTCCAATTCAAAGTCATCACCAAGGTGCTTGCTGACAGGCTTGCTAAGATTGCTCCCAGGATCATCTCTAGGCAGCAAAGAGGATTCATTCATGGTAGAAAAATCTCAGAATGCATCCTTACAACCTTAGAGGCTATTAACCTGCTGGACAGCAAGTCTTTTGGAGGTAATGTGGCCCTGAAGTTTGATATAAAAAAGGTCTTTGACACCTTTGATTGGAATTTTATGCAGAAAGTCCTAGTAGAATTTGGTTTCAGTCCTTTGTTTTGCAGCTGGATCAGTACTGTTAAAAATTTGGCAAGTGAACCAAATCGTACAAGTAATAATAATGAGAGTGGAGTATCGTTCCCAACGAGGATTGTGTTTCAAGTAACAACGTGGCTTAGGCAATAGCTATTTGAACGAATGAATTTTATAGTTCCAAGAGTTTTTTACGAGTTTTTGTATTTAGAGTTATCACAACAATGAATTAAACAATAGAAATTAAGGAATGAATTCAATATAGGCAAAAGCGATTAGGCATCAGAATCATTCAATCTTCACTTGACGTAATCTTATTTAATCCTAACTTCAATTCACTCCATTGAATTGACATTCAAATCACTAATCTAGATTTATCCCTAATTCCTTAGGTGATAATCCTTTTGAACTAATTAAGAAGCCTAATTCTTTAGGTCATTCAAGCATTAGCACAAACATTAAGCATGAGATTCGTAGGAATGCATTGAAACATAGTTCTATTCCTAGAATCAACATTCCAATGGTAATCTACTTCAATTACAATTCAATAACCAATTTTCCAATTGTGAAATTGAATCTAACATCAATCTAGAGTTGATCAATCAATAGACGCATTAAACATAGAAGCAATTACTCAAATTGAATGAAATAGAATTGAAATCAGAAATCAAAGTCAAATACATCAAGAATCCAATTAGAATCATCCTAAACCTAACCTAAGATATCTAACAACTCATCGTAAAAAGATAGGAGAAGAAGAAACTTGAGTAGGAATGAGTGGAGGAAGCCATGGAAGCTTCAAATCTTGTTCCCAAGCTTGAATCTCCAAAGAATCCATAGAGAAATGATGAACCTAGGTGAGAATCGCACCAAAATGAGCTAAAGATCCTTCTCAATCTGTCAAAGATTGCATTTATAGAGTTTCTGCTCGTCCCCCAGCGCTGGGCGCCCCTGGCCTGCACTGGGTGCCCAAACGCTGCTCTTTGTCTGCTTCTGCTGCTTCATGGGCGCTGGGCGTTCCATACTGGCGCTGGGCTCTCCATACTTGCACTGGGCGCTGGTGCCTGCCCTGCATCCTGCAGTTTTCTTCCGTTTCTGTCCGGGTTGAGCGTCCAATTCCAGAGCTGAGCGCTGGACTACTGTTCCTGCATACTTTTAACATATTTGAGTATATTTTTAACATAAATTGAAATCTAAGTATCAAAACTCTATTCAAATGAATGTGTGCATTTTCTTATCACTTTTCTCTATAATTCATAAGATTATTTACAAACTTATTCCTAATTACACTTCTAAACTAACATATTTTACACATTCATCACAACCCCAAACTTAGAAATTTTGCTTGTCCTCAAGCAAACAATTAAATTCAAATAAGGGTTTGAGCAATGGATTTTCATGTTCAATTCTCTTGTGAAGCACATTACTCATGCAAGGCTTCAATCCCTTAACACTTCTGCAGAATGGACAAGTATCACACAATCATTCATAAATTCCAATTGATCACAAGTTTCATGCTTTAGAACAATCAAACATACTACAAAATTAGCTCCATTGAATGCACAAAATATTCTCTTGCAACCTCTCTATTTAGTGTTTCACACATCCTCACTTGGTGATTATTTGCTCTCAATTCCAATCATCATGCACTCCCCAATCCTAATCTTGACAAGATGCTAAGAACACACATCACAAATGTCAATGCAACACATATCATGAGGTCTTTTATTTGGTTGTAATGGGGCTAAGGTGGGGGTGGATAAAATCAATGATATAGGCTATGATACTTTGGCTTCAAGGACTATTTGGACTCTTTTGGAATTTTCACTTGCCTAGTCTAGCTACAAGCACATAAGCACACAATTTGTGCTATTTCCCTTTTTATTCAATTCCAACTATTTCTTTTTCTATTTTTCTTTTGTTTCTTCTTGTTTCATTTTCTTTTCTTTCTATTTTGCCTTTTTCTCGCTTTTGTATACTTTCTTTGTTTCTTTTTCTCTTTGGCTTTTTCTATTTTTCTTTTTCTGTTTCAGTTTTTCTTTTTCAAATTTTTTTTTAGTAGCCATCTTTGGTGGCCTACTTACCACCCCAAACTTTATTTGCTTGCTTGTCCCTAAGCAAGAGATGAACCCCAAACTTAAGTCCAAACATTCCTCTAAGCTAAAGTAGTGGGACAAAATGGTTTTTTCGCTTTTTGGCTTGTAATGTGCTATCATTCCAAGAAAAATAGGCCAAGGCTCTATTGGGCATAGCAATGGCGATATGATAGGATAGCAATTATGGCACTGAGCTTAAACAAAGAATTGTTGCCTCAATCCTTTATGCATATGCAAGAACATTGCAACAGTGACAAGCATCAAGACAAGAAAAAGTGAGAACATGCAAGTGATGGACAATCACACATGAAAGAAATCAAGTAATATGATGTGTTTGGGCTCAAGAGCTCACAGTTTATGGTTATGTGAAAGAGAAAATCCATGCATTCAACATTGCATCAATCATAGCATGAAAAATTGTCACAAACAATTCACAAGGATAAATGGTTTCAATGAAATCATATGCTCAGCAAGTATCAATTGCATCATGTTAGAAATTTCAACTAAGCAAAAGAGCCATGCTCACAAGAGAATCTCCACAAAAATCCATTCAACACAAGTTTGCGCAATATGTGTAAGTTTGGGCATTTTATTCCTACAACTAACTAACAAATTAAGGAGGGTAAAAAAATTAATAAAGAGTTCAGAGCACCCCCTTTCTTCTGCACTATGGATGAGCATGTGCAAATTTTTTTTTTACTCAATGCCAGCGCTCCACATGGGCGCCCAGCTCCTCCAGGTCTGCGAATTCTGCTGTCTCTGTGCTCTGTGGGCGCCCGACGCTCACAGTAGCGCCCGGCGCCTGCGCAGGGCCATTGTCACCATTCTAGTGTGTCATTTCTCCCCTTCCTTGGATTCACTTTCCTTAGATGTTCCTGCATAACAATTCAAAGCAATTACACCACATTAGATGGCCTACACATCAAGGAACCACTCAAAAACTCAATGAACTACTTATTTTATTTTATTTTTTGATAAGGGAAAAAAATGAAAGAAATTCAAGAGGAAAATGCATAGGTTGCCTCCCAAGTAGCGCTCCTTTAACGTCACTAGCTTGACATATTGTCACCCCATTAGGGTGGATAATATGATAAAAAGAAAAATTCATCCTTCCGCTTTCTTCTTTTAGGTAACAATCCCATATATTTGGCATAAGGACAAGAATGTTCCCATGCTCCAACAATTAAGCATTTGGGATATGTGTTCCCCCGTTTTTGAAGCATGTACAACTCATCTTCTGTAGGACTCTTCTCTTCAATCACCAAGGGTTGAGTCTTAGTCATATGAATCTCTTCTTGTATCCCCTTGGTTTCTCCTCGATGTTACTATTTTTGTTTTTCTGTTTTTCATCTACTTCTACAACTACACTTTCTTTTTGTTTTTTCCTCCACCACTTCTCTTGAGTCATGTTCACTTTTCATTTCTACAAATACTTCTTCTTCTTGCTCAACCATTTCCCAAACATGTGACTCTTGCTCTCTTACCAACTCTATCTTTTTCTGCACAAAACAACCCAATTGCTCAGATAATGTCTCAATTTGAATCTCAAGATTCGTGATTGAAGCTTGTGTGTTCTTAAAATTCGCATGAGTAGCTTCAATGAATTGAATTAAAACATTTTCAAGGTTGGACACTCTATCTAGTGACTCATTGGATTGATGGTGAGGTGGTGCATCTTGCTCCCACATAAGGTTCTCCATATAATAAACCCCCTCATTTGCATTGAATTTCGCCTCACAATCTTCAAATTTATGGTGTGCACCACAAAAATCACATGTAGGTTGCAATGGTTTCATTGCCTTCACGTGCATGACTTGAAGTTGTATAGACATCAACTCCAATTATGGTGCAATAAGTTTTCTTTGAGAAAGAAGAGTAGTTTCAAAGATGTCCATGAGCTATAGTGGATACTTTCTTCACAAAACAAAAATCTAAAGTAAAGAAAAGATGAGAATATCCAATATATCAATTATTCAAAAAAAAAACAGAAAATAAACAAAGAAAAAAAAATGTTCAAATTAGCAATGTCTTTGCTTCGTTGATATTGAAATCAACAATCCCCGGCAACGGCACCAAACACTTGTTATAAATTTGGCAAGTGTACCAAATCGTACAAGTAATAATAATGAGAGTAGAGTATCGTTCCCAACGAGGATTGTGTTTCAAGTAACAACGTGGCTTAGGCAATAGCTATTTGAATGAATGAATTTTATAGTTCCAAGAGTTTTTTATGAGTTTTTGTATTTAGAGTTATCACAACAAGGAATTAAATAATAGCAATTAAGGAATGAATTCAATATAGGCAAAAGCGATTAGGCATCAGAATCATTCAATCTTCACTTGACGTAACCTTATTTAATCCTAACTTCAATTCACTCCATTGAATTGACATTCAAATCACTAATCTAGATTTATCCCTAATTCCTTAGGTGATAATCCTTTTGAACTAATTAAGAAGCCTAATTCCTTAGGTCATTCAAGCATTAGCACAAACATTAATCATGAGATTCATAGGAATGCATTGAAGCATAGTTCTATTCCTAGAATAAACATTCCAATGGTAATCTACTTCAATTCCAATTCAACAACCAATTTTCCAATTGTGAAATTGAATCTAACATCAATCTAGATATGATCAATCAATAGAAGCATTAAACATGGAAGCAATTACTCAAATTGAATGAAATAGAATTGAAATCAGAAATCAAATTCAATTACATCAAGAATCCAATTAGAATCATCCTAAACCTAACCTAAGATATCTAACAACTCATGGTAAAAAGAGAAGAGAAGAAGAAAGTTGCAGGAATGAGTGGAGGAAGCCATGGAAGCTTCAAATCTTGTTCCCAAGCTTGAATCTCCAAAGAATCCAGAGAGAAATGATGAACCTAGGTGAGAATCGCACCAAAATGAGCCAAAGATCCTTCTCAATCTGTCAAAGATCGCATTTATAGAGTTTCTGCTCGTCCCCCAGCGTTGGGTGCCCAAACGCTGCTCTCTGTCTGCTGCTGCTGCTTCATGGGCGTTGGGCGCTCCATACTGGCGCTGGGCACTGGTGCCTGCCCTGCATCCTGCAGTTTTCTTCCGTTTCTGTCCGGGTTGAAAGTCCAATTCCAGAGCTGAGCGCTGGACTACTGTTCCTGCATACTTTCAACATATTTGAGTATATTTTTAACATAAATTGAAATCTAAGTATCAAAACTCTATTCAAATGAATGTGTGCATTTTATTATCACTTTTCTCTATAATTCATAAGATTATTTACAAACTTATTCCTAATTACACTTCCAAACTAACATATTTTACACATTCATCAAGTACCGTCTTGAAATCAGCTAGATTGTCTTTACTGGTAAATGGCCACCTTGCTGGCTATATTTCTTGTAGCAGAGGTGTGAGACAAGGGGATCCGCTCTCCCCTCTATTATTCTGCCTGGCAGAGGATGTTTTGAGCAGGGCAATCTCCTTCCTGATTGACTCCAATGTAATGCAGCCTATGGCAGGCCCTAGAGGATTCCAGACTCCATCCCACTGTTTATATGCATATGATATCATGGTCTTTTCTAAGGGAACCAAGAGGAGTCTCACAGCCTTGATGAGGATCTTTAGACTCTATGGAGAGGTTTCTGGCCAACTGCTAAGTCATGATAAATGTAAGTTCTTTGTGGGCTCAGTTTCTGCTCGAAGAATGCAGGTACTCAGACAGACTCTTGGCTTCTCTAATGGTTGTCTACCTTTCTGCTACCTTGGAGTCCCAATTTTCTAGGGAAAGCCTAAAGCTCGCCATCTCCAGTCAATTGTAGATAGACTAAAGGAGAAACTGTGCTCTTGGAAGGGATCCCTTTTGTCAATCATGGGGAGAGTCCAATTAGTTAACTCAATAGTCAATGGTATGGTTTTATATAGCTTTCATGTCTACCAATGGCCAGTTGCTTTGATCAAATTGCTAGACTCCTACATAAGAAATTTTGTTTGGTCCGGTGACATCTACAAAAGGAAATTGGTGATAGTATCCTGGAAGAAGGTTTGTTTGGCTCTAAAAGAGGGTGGTCTGGGCCTAAAATCAATGAGGCAGTTAAATGTTGCTGCCACCTTAAAGCTGTGCTGGGAGGTAATGTCTTCCTCTGATAATTGGGCCTGTTTCTTAAAGGCAAGATTTATTAAAAATAGGCATCATGTCTCCTATGTTAAGTCCTTTTTATGGTCAGGCTTTAAAACATACTATCATCAAGTGATCTCTAATGCTACTTGGGTGATTGGTAATGGTCAAATGATAAACTTCTGGTTGGATAAATGGATGGACAAAACAGTAGCTGACTCGTTGGAATTACCTGAGACTATACATCATCTTCTAAAGGCATCTGTCTCGGACTTCATTGACACTGATGGTTGGCACATCCCTTCTAACTCCTGTGCAGCAGTCCCTGGGTTAGCAGCAGACATTAGAAGGACTATCCTCCCTGCATTTGAAAACCCTGTGGATACTTTAGTTTGGACGGCCTCTGATGATGGCAGCCTGTCCTTCAAACTGGCCTACAAGCATGTTTGGACGGCCTCTTGGCTTTAGCCCCCCCATGCTTTGTATTTATCTTTTCTTTCTTTTTAATAAATTTTTGGTGTGCTGCAGATGATGGATAGGGTCTTTGGTGCCAACCTAGTTGGGATCACTTTCTCTATTGTGATGCCTTTGCACACCTCGGTCTTTTATCCAAAAAAAAAAAGTTTACTCGGTCTCAAAGGTGACGTCTTCTTGTGAGACACCCCGTTGTGCCCCGTGGTTTATTGGATTAATTCCCTCTTAATTCAGTTCTTAACCACGCGCTTAGCGTGAAAAATACATAAAAATTAAAAACTTAAGCTAATAAACATATAACTTCAACATCACACCATATTTATATTGTAAATACACACATAAGTCTTATAGTCTTATTACAAAACATTGTTGAGGATATCCTCTCAGTAGGATACCTCACCGGCATATAGTTAACAGTAGTAATACTTAGCGGGAAATATAAAAAACTCCTTAAACACACTGGCCACAATGTCTATACTCTAATCACCATGGGTCACAGCTCGACCTCCAGTCTCTGGTTCGTAAGGAGTACCATCCAACTCCTTCGCAACCTCCGTTTCATACAGAGTTCCGTCCAGCTCCTCAGCAACATAATCCTACATCGGGTCTTCTAACATAAATAAAGTAAACCCACAAAAATATAGAAATATAGGGGATAAGAAGCAATTCTATCATCAAAAAGAGGAAAAGAGTCATAGTATATAATACAATAAATGTCACAGACAAAACAGCACACATAACTAACAATCATTACAATTCACTATATCAACCTCTACCCTCAACTCTCATGCAACTAAACCTTTATGCTGACATGGCCATCTCTACTTCTATCACGAAAGTTAGTAGTCCAGAACGATTTGAGATAAAAACTCGATGCGCCCCTATTCCTTTATCTCTCATAGGAAATAGTGCATAAGCACAGTATGCGTCACTATTTCCCCATTGGAAATAGCACATAAGCACATAATAAATAATAACTCGGTGCGCCGCTATTCCCTTACCACTCGTAGGGAATAGTGCATAAGCACAAGGTGTATCACTATTTCCCTCGTTGGAAATAGTACATAAGCACAAAACATATAGTAATTCAATGCGTCATTATTCCCTAATATCTATTAGGAAATAGTGCATAAGCACAATATGCGTCACTATTTCCCCCATTGGAAATAGCACATAAGCATAAAAGGCCTTATAATTCGGTGCGCCACTATTCCCTAATCTCTAATAGGAAATAAAGAATGAGCACGGTATGTGTCACTATTTCCCCTTAAAATAGAACATAAGCATAGAAGACATTTTTACTCTATCTCTGATGGGATAATCATAACAACACGTCCAGGACTAAAAGATTATATTTATCAATGCATCTATATGAATCTTACTACCACGCATCAATAACAACCTAGTGCCTCAAGCTCTAATCATAGCCTCCACTTGCACTCTATGTCATATCTCACCCATTAGATAATTTAATTAAGCTAGGCACCTCTAAGTCAATTCATTCTCTCACCCAAACAATTATCTCCCGAACAACATATATCTTTGCTTAAAATCATCTAAGCATAGTATTAAAACCAGGTAGATCATGCATAACACTTTAATCAACAGAATATTCAAATTAAATATCTCAATATCATATAAAGCAATTTATCACAACAAACCATAATAACCAAATTAATAAATAATAAAGTCAGACTCTGTCACGGTCTGGCCGTGATAGCCATCACGGTCGTGACAGACATCAAATGCAAGAATTATACAAAACATAACCTGTCATGGCCTGGCCATGATAACCATCATGACCGTGACAGACAACAAACATCCTCAATATCATAAATATTCAAACACCAAATTAATACGCCACATGCATATGGAATAACTCAACCAGCGTATCACAGTAAATTCCACAACATAAAGTCAGACATCCTCAATATCATATAATCAACCTAATACCGATAAACCTACAATCCTCAAATCACCGTTGGTTTTACAGAAAAGGTTTCCAAAGTGATTTTTGTCTTATCGATTACTCGACTATTAGTAGGGTTTAGGCCGCCCTACACAATCATTATATAATATACTACTTTTCGTTCCTGACTGTAAAATGGTTCTTTCCCCCACCTTTTAAGGTGTTAAGAAATTTCCAGGCACGTGTCAGTTATGCAGTCAACTCTCGTCAGAGTTCCCAGAGACTAATTTGAGTAATTTCTGCTTCTTCAAAGCAAGCACGAGCATGAACGACAACCCTGAGAGTCGATCCAAACATAGAAATAGCCAGACAAATCGCCAAATTAATTTCTCGACAATCACACTATAATTATAACTCAATAACATTTAATTTCTCAAAAAGCTCATTGGTTTAAATCAAAACAAATTTGGGGCTTTTTAGGTTCAAGATGAAAATTGAGGAAAAATCAATTTAACGATGGATTGATAAAATTGATTTAGGGAAACACTTAATCATGCTCCCAATTTCATAAAACACCAATTAATTTCGGATTTAGATATTTAAAATCAAAACCTTGGGTTAGGGTTTGAGGAAACAATTGGGGTTTCTATAAAATGAACAAGGGGAAGTGAAAACCATTCACCCAAAGGAAGAAGGTGAACTTGGAGGTACTGTGATGGTGGCAGGTGGCGGCGACTGCGACGGCAGGGGCGGTTTTCACAGTGGAGGCGCGAAATCGGGCGGACCTCGACCAGGCGCCATCAGAGCATGCGGTCCAGACGTGGTGGTCGCACGGTCTACTCCTGGCAGTGGTGAACGACGATCGGGCGGCGCAGCCGTGTAGGGTGGTGGCGGCATAGTCTGGTGTAGCAAGAAGGGAGGAGGAAGAAGATGGTGTTTGGGAGAGAAGAGATGAAATTAAGTGTGTAGGGGTTGTAGCAGAAGAAGTATACAGGTAGAAGTGAAAAGGAAGAGATAGGATAAGTAAACTTCTCCAAGAAGTTTTATAAAGGGGTAATTAATTAGGATCTTAAGAGCATTAGGGACATTAAATAGTGTAGATATTTTATCAAAATATTTTAATCAAGAACATTCATGGTGAGTTATTGTTGATTTGACATATTTTTCTCATCTGCCCGGTCTATCGCTGCAACTTCGTGCTTAGCTTTCGAATAAAATATAATATTTTATTCTTTCAACAAGAAATATTATTATTATTATTATTATTATTATTATTATTATTAAGATACACAGTATCACTAAAAAAATGATACGATCCATGATTCTTCAGTTTCAGGTTAAATTAGGATTTTCTGACCGATACAAATTGTATTGTCAGTGAAAACACAAACCGATTTCTGTTTAAATTTTCAACCCAAAATTTAACAGTAACTCTCTACAATAAAGTTGAGTATGAATATGATTTTGTTTTAGTCAAAATCATTTTCTTGGTCTCAGATTAAAATATAAATAATTATATTTTAACCGATTAAACCACGTAATTAAAAATCAGGCTGTTACATTACTATCACTCTTAAAAAAATTCCATCCTCAGAATTTCTTGACTCAAAACTGGGTGGAATCTTGCAATCGTATCTTAATCTAAATATCCTACATCGTATTTCTCTTCGTTGTCTTCCCTTAAGTGACAGCGGTAAGTTCATAACAGAATTCATCATTATATCATTCTATTATCCTGAAACTTATCCATCACTACATTATGTTCATTGTCCTTAACTTTTCAACTTAATCTATCACCCTTGAAGGACATAATCAAAACTTAATCATTTTCTCTTCTTAATATAGATCTACTATAAGACCTTATTTCCACATCTAACTTCTCCAATATGCACCAATATTAATACTACCTTAACTTCCTACTCAATGTATCCAATCACAATTTTTAGATTCTTGGAGCTTATTCCACTATTCCAATTATATCAAGTACTTAAAATGAATTCTCTTAATAAATACTTCTTTCAATAACTAATTGCTCACTACACCTCATCCCCAAGAACTAATTCTTCTAGTAAGCTTCTTGTCTATCATGCTACGCAGACAAACAAGGTCTACCATATATCAAATACATATCTTGTATAAGATCCACAGGTTGAGAGGATTCAGCTCCCCTCACGGTGAACACTCTTCCGGTGGCCGGTGATCTAGCCACATGTGGTCCTTGTAACACCCTATTTTTACGGTTTTTACCGTTTTACTGTTTTTACTGTTTTTCAATTATCAGTAGAATTTTAATTGTTCTTAATTTATATATTTGATCTAGAAAATTATTTTTAATAAAATAAAATCATAGTTATATTCTACTTTATGGTAGAAGCTTACGGTAAAAATTTGGGTTTAAAACTTAGATGAAACCTGGTCTGCGTTTTCACTGACAGTAAGATTTTACTGGTCATAAAACCTAATTTTGACCCGTGAACGAAATTTTTTAGGTTTATATTTTATTCCAACCATAGTGGTTATTTTAAAAATTTTCTAAACAAATAGGTTATTATACGATATTCGGGCGAATCCTCGTCGATCGGGGATCGACGGAATCGAGAACGAAGGTACAGAGACAAAACCCGACGCCGGATGGATAAGACCAATGAGTCGTTTGTAATGACTCAAGGGGGTGAGTCATAGGTGTTAGTCACCATGCATTAAATGAATGTAATGATGACTTAGGTGTGTAAAACCCAAATTACCCTAAAACCTTCATTTTAACTCCAAGTTTGCAGTGACAACAATTTACTCTTTGGACACTTTTATCCCTAGTAACTCACGGTCATCACTCTTCAAAAAGGCCATCTTCACTTCATTTCCTCCATTTTGGCTCATGTTCTTACACTTTCACACAAAATACACTAAGTTCTTCATCTTAAATTTTCAAAGGAAGTAGTAGATTTTGATCATTTCTTCAAATTCTAAAGGTAGATTCTTGTGATTCACAATCATACCTTCCTTTTCTTTCACAACTTTTCTTCATATATCATGTTTTTACAAATTTCAAATTCTTAGATCTACAACTTCAAAAATCTCTAGAAAATCATAGAAAAATCCTTTTAATGTGATTCCGATTTCTATGATATTCATATGACTTCTATTTTCATCTTCTAAGATCTTGAAAAATTTAGATATCTCTAGCCTATTTTCCTTGACAAGGCCGAACCTAGCTCTTCAGTGAGTTAGATGGTTTTCTTTCATTTTTAACATGTTTTCTTATTGATGATTCATGGCTAGGTTTTGTTGGTTCAAACCTTGAGCTCTAGGTGAATATCATCCTATTCTTGCTTGAGTATCAAGTGGTCACCAAAGGTATCGGGGAGATTACCATCATCCTACCTTAGGGTAGATGTGTTGGTGGTTTATTAGTGTATAAAGTCTTGTAAATTTTAAGTATGTAAGTTTTATAATTTATTGATTTATATGTGTGTGATCCTCTTGAAGTATTTGGTTGATGTTTGATTTTGCTATATGTTGATTTTGGTTCAATGATTTCTAATACTTGATGGTTGTTTATTTGATTTACCATGAAAAATTGCCTAACATGATAATCTTTGGGCAATTCGGTCTTGAACGGTTAAATGGGTTACATATGGATTTAAATTGTTTGAATAATTTTTATGAGAAGTAGATGAATATATAAGAATATAGAAATTGGTTAGGATTGATTTGGATATGTATATTGAAAGTTATGGATTTATGAGTCCTTAGGGACTAAAATGCAATTTCTGTGAATTTCAGTGGCTTCACTGAAATTCGTGTTCTTGTATCTTAAGATTGTAGTTCTTGATGAGACAAAACCATAGAAATTGGTTTGGTGTTAATTGGATTAATACATAAAAAGTTATAAGCTTTTTGGTGAAAAAGGACCTTTTTGCAATTATAGAAAAATATTTGGGCAGAAACGGAAATTCTGGAAAATTTGAGGGCAACTGAAAATTATTTCTATAGAAGTTGGTTTGGTGTGATTTGAAGTTATAAATAAAAAATTATAAGGTTTTAAGTGAATAAGGGCCTTTTTGTAATTAATGAAAGATTAGGGACTAAACTGTAATTTTCGAAAATAAATGTAATTGGACAGTTGGAAGCTGTTTTTCATGCTTATAAAACGTTTCTACAACTCCAAAATGAGTTTTGGACTATTAGAGTGTAAAATCGTTGAAAAATGATTTACGCGATTTACAAAATTAACGACGTTCGGTCAAATTCTTAGGAATTTTGTATAAATGGAGTTTTTATGGAAAATCAGTGATTCAACATTTTCATATGAGTAATATAACCTAGGAGAGTAATACATTTGAGGTAAAAAAAAATATGTTCAAAAGCTTGGCTTTTTAAGCCTAAATTCAGTAAAAAACCGCGAAACCGTTGTTTAACGTTTTAAGGATTTTTGAGGAAATGTTTTAGAGAAATTGAAACCTAAGTATCTTTGAGAGAAATTATTCTTGAAAATGGATTTGATTTTATATAAAGGTTTTGGTTTTAATCCAAAAGGATTTTTGTCTTCAAAGACGAGATTTACTGTAGAATGTAAAAACCTAAGTCAAGAACGACTTAGTGAAAAGCAATTTATCACAGCCAACCCATAATAATCAAATCAAATAAATAATAAAGTCAGACTCTGCCACAGCCTGCTCATGATAGCCATCACGACCATGACGGACATCAAATGCAAGAATTCTTAAAAACAGATCCTGTCACAGCCTGGCCATGACAACCATTACGACCGTGACAAACAACAAACATCCTCAATATCATAAATATTCAAACACCAAAATAATACGTCACATGCTTATGGAATACCTCAACCAGTGTATCATTGTAAATTCAACAACATAAAGTAATACATCCTCAATATCATATAATCAACCTAATGCCGATAAACCTACAATCCCCAATCACCATTGGTTTTACAGAAAAGGTTTCCAATGTGATTTTGGTCTTGTCGATTACCCGACAGCTAGTAGGGTTTAGGTCGCCCTACACAATCATTATATAATATAGTACTTATCATTTTCGACGGTAAAATGTTTCTTTCCCCCACCTTTTAAGGTGTTCATAAATTTCCAGGCACTTGTCAGTTATGCAGTCAACTCTCGTCAGAGTTCCCAGAGACTAATTTCAGTAATTTCTGCTTTTTCTAAGCAAGCACGAGCATGAACGACAACCCTGAGAGTCGATCCAAACATAGAAACAGACAGAAAAATCACCAAATTAATTTATCAACAATCACACTATAATTATAACTCATTAACATATTTAATTTCTCAAAAACCTCATTGGTTTAAATAAAAACAGATTTGGGGCTTTTTATGTTCAAGATGAAATTGGGGAAAAATCAATTTAACGATGGATTGATAAAATTGATTTGGGGAAACACTTAATCATGATCCCAATTTCAGAAAACACCAATTAATTTTGGATTTAGAGAATTAAAATCAAAACCTAGAGTTAGGGTTTGAGGAAATAATTGGGATTTCTAGAAAATGAACAAGGGGAAGTGAAAACCACTCACCCAAAGGAAGAAGGTGAACTTGGAGGTACTGTGATGGTGGCAGGCGGCGGCGACTGTGGCGGCAGGGGGCGGTTTTTGTGGCGGAGGCTCGAAATCGCAACGGATCTCGGCCAGGCGCGATCGGAGCAGGCTGTCCAGATGTGGTGGTCGAACGACGATCGGGCGGCACGGCCGTGTAGGGTGGTGGCGGCGTGGTCTGGTGTAGCAAGGAGGGAGGAGGAAGACGATGGGGTTTGGGAGAAAAGAGATGAAATAAAGTGTGTAGAGGTTGTAGCAGAAGAAGTATACGGGTAGAAAAGAAAAGGAAGAGAGAGGATAAGTAAACTTCTCATAGAAGTTTTATAAAAGGGTAATTAATTAGGATCTTAAGAGCATTAGGGACATTAACTAGTGTTGATATTTTATCAAAATATTTTAACCAAGAACATTCAGGGTGAGTTATTTTTGATCTGATACAGTCCATGATTCTTCAGTTTCGGGTTAAATCAGGATTTTCTGACCGATACAAATTGTATTGTCAGTGGAAACACAAACCGATTTTCGTTTGAATTTTCAACCCAAAGTTTAACAATAACTCACTACAATAAAGTAGAGTACGAATATGATTTTGTTTTAGCCAAAATCATTTTCTTGGTCTCATATTAAAATGAAAATAATTATATTTTAACCGGTTAAACAGCGTAATTAAAAATAAGGATGTTACATCTTGCTCTGAAAACAACACTTTTAATGATATTTATAATATTCGTGAATAAAAACAATTTAATAAAAAGGTTCGCAAAATAGTGTTGTTCTCAGCCGGCGCGTTAATCGGAAAATAAACCATGGTACCCGCAAAAATTATAAACATAATAATCTCTTTAAAATAAGCAAAAGTTGTTCAAAATCACATATAATTAAAAGTATCTCAACAGTCAAAGCATTCACATCTCAAGCTTTTAATCATGTCAATCATGCATACTCTTGCAATACAACTCCATGAACACGACTAGGTGATTCCCATAATCACTTGACTTGACTCTTTGGTTCCTAGAACCGGTGTGAATCCCATATCCACTAAGGTCTATGAGCTCATATCCATGCAATGGCGTCCCACTGCCTTCCCCATCCCAGATGGAGGTATCTAATATTCCATCCCAGATGTGAATATTTTTAATAATTTGATATCCCATCACAGATGTGGATATTTTAAATAATTTGATATCCCATCCCGGATGGTGATGTCTCTCATCCTATTCCTGGAATAGAATGTATACCGTCATCACCTCCCGGAAGGTGATGACCAACTCATGCATAATGCAATATGTCATCTCAGATACCCTCAACTCTCATGCAAGTAAACCTTTATGCTGACGGCCATCTCTACTTCTATCACGAAAGTCAGTAGTCCAGAACGATTTGAGATCAAAACACGGTGCGCCCATATTCCTTTATCTCTCATAGGAAATAGTGCATAAGCACAGTATGCGTCACTATTTCCCCCATTCGAAATAGCACATAAGCACATAATATTTCCCCCATTTGAGATCAAAACACGGTGCGCTCATATTCCTTTATCTCTCATAGGAAATAGTGCATAAGCACAGTATGCG
Organism: Sophora flavescens; assembly: GCA_030762895.1. Classification (NCBI taxonomy): domain Eukaryota; kingdom Viridiplantae; phylum Streptophyta; class Magnoliopsida; order Fabales; family Fabaceae; genus Sophora; species Sophora flavescens. The sequence goes on along the minus strand of CM061066.1, from coordinate 107,779,861 downwards.
TCACTATTTCCCCCATTCGAAATAGCACATAAGCACATAATAAATAATAACATAGTGCACCCCTATTCCCATACCTCTCATAGGGAATAGTGCATAAGCACAAGGTGCGTAACTATTTCCCTCATTGGAAATAGTACATAAGCACAAAACATATAGTAATTCAATGCGCCACTATTCACTATTTCCCCCATTGGAAATAGCACATAATAAATAATAACATAGTGCACCCCTATTCCCTTACCTCTCATAAGGAATAGTGCATAAGCACAAGGTGCGTCACTATTTCCCTCATTGGAAATGGTACATAAGCACAAAACATATAGTAATTCAATGCGCCACTATTCGCTAATATCTATTAGGAAATAATGCATAAGCAGGATATGCGTCACTATTTCCCCCATTGGAAATAGCACATAAGCATAAAAGACCTTATAATTCGGTTCGCCACTATTCCCTATTCTCTAATAGGAAATAGTGCATAAGCACGATATGCGTCACTATTTCCCCTTAAAATAGCCCATAAGCATAGAAGACATTTTTACTCTATCTCCGATGGGATAATCATACAACCATGTCCTGGACTAAAAGATTATATTTATCAATACATCTATATGATCATCTCACTACCTCGCATCAATAACAACCTAGTGCCTCAAGCTCTCATCATAGCGTCCACTTGCATTCTATGTCACATCTCATCTATTAGATAATTTAATTATGCTAGGCACCTCTAAGTCAATTCATTCTCTCACCCAAACAATTATCTCCCGAACAACATATATCTTTTATTAAAATCATCTAAGCATAGTATTAAAACCAGGCAGATCATGCATAACACATTAATCAACAGAATATTCAAATATCTCAATATCATATAAAGAAATTTATCATAGTCAACCCATACTAATCAAATCAAATAAATAACAAAGTCAGACTCTGTCAAGGTCTGGCCGTGATAGCCATCACGGCCATGACAGACATCGAATGCAAGAATTCTACAAAACAGAACCTGTCACAGCTTGGCCATGACAACCATCACTGCCGTAATAGACAACAAACATCATCGATATCATAAACACCAAAATAATACGTCACATGCATATGGAATACCTCAACCAGCGTATCACAGTAAATTCAACAACATAAAGTCAAACATCCTCAATATCATATAATCAACCTAATGCCGATAAACCTACAATCCCCAAATCACCATTGGTTTTACAGAAAAAGTTTCCTATGTGATTTTGGTCTTGTCGATTACTCGACTACTAGTAGGGTTTTAGTGGCCCTACACAATTATTATATAAAATACTACTTATCGTTTTCGAAGGTAAAATGATTCTTTCCCACACCTTTTAAGGTGTTCAAAAATTTCCAGCCACTTGTCAGTCATGCAGTCAACTCCCATCAGAGTTCCCAGAGACTAATTTGAGTAATTTCTGCTTCTTCAAAGCAAGCACGAGCATGAATGACTGCCCAGAGAGTCGATCCAAACATAGAAACAGCCAGACAAATCGCCAAATTAATTTCCCAACAATAAAACTATAATTTTAACTCAATAACATATTTAATTTCTCAAAAACCTCATTTGTTTAAATCAAAACAGATTTGGGGCTTTTTAGGTTCAAGATGAAAATTGGGGAAAAATCAATTTAACGAGGGATTGATAAAATTGATTTAGGGAAACACTTAATCATGCTCCCAATTTCAGAAAACACTAATTGATTTCAGATTTAGAGAATTAAAATCAAAACCTAGGGTTAGGGTTTGAGGAAACAATTGGGGTTGCTAGAAAATGAACACGGGGAAGTGAAAACCACTCACCCAAAGGAAGAAGGTGAACTTGATGGTACTGTGATGGTGGCAGGCGGCACCGACTGCAGCAGCCATAGTGGCAGGGGCGGTTTTCAAGGTGGAGGCTCGAAATCGCAGCGGAGCTCGGTCAAGCGCGATCGGAGCAGGCTGTCCATACATTGTGGTCGCACGGTCTACTCCTGGCAGCGGTGAATGACGATCAGGCGGCGCGGCCATGTAGGGTGGTGGCGGCGTGGTCTGGTGTAGCTAGTAGGGAGGAGGAAGAAGATGGGGTTTGGGAGAGGATAGATGGAATGAAGTGTGTAGGGGTTGTCGCAGAAGAAGTATACAGGTAGAAGAGAAAAGGAAGAGAGAGGATAAGTAAACTTCTCCAAGAAGTTTTATAAAGGGGTAATTATTTAGGATCTTAAGAGCATTAGGGACATTAACTAGTGTTGATATTTTATCAAAATATTTTAATCAAGAACATTTAGAGTGAGTTATTGTTGATCTGACATATTTTTCTCATCTTCCCGGTCTATCGCTGCAACTTCGTGCTCAGCTTTCGAATAAAATATAATATTTTATTCTTTTAACAGGAAATATTATTATTATTTTTAAAATAGACAGTATCACTAAAAAAATGATTTGATCCATGATTCTTCAGTTTCGGGTTAAATCAGGATTTTCTGACCGGTACAAATTGTATTGTTAGTGGAAACACAAACCGATTTCCGTTTGAATTTTCAACCCAAAGTTTAACAGTAACTCACTACAATAAAGTAGAGTACGAATATGATTTTGTTCTAGCCAAAATCATTTTCTTGGTCTCAGATTAAAATAAAAATAATTATATTTTAACTGGTTAAACAACATAATTAAAAATAGGGATGTTACATCTTGCTCTAAAAACAACACTTTTAATGATATTTATAATCTTAGTGAATAAAAACAATTTAATAAAAAGGTTCGAAAAATAATGTTGTTCTCAGCCGACGCGTTAACCGGAAAATCAACCATGGTACCCGTAAAAATTATAAACATAATAATCTCTTTAAAATAAGCAAAAGTTGTTCAAAATCACATATAATTAAAAGTATCTCAACAGTCAAAGCATTCACATATCAAGCTTTTAATCATGTCGATCATGCATACTCTATATGCAACTCCATGAACACGACTAGGTGATTCCCAGAATCACTTGACTCTTTGGTTCCTAGAACCGGTGTGAATCCCAGATCCACTAAGGTCTATGAGCTCATATCCATGCAATGGCGTCCCACTGCCTTCCCCATCCTAGATGGAGGTATCTAATATTCCATCCCAGATGTGAATATTTTTAATAATTTGATATCCCATCCCAGATGTGGATATTTTCAATAATTTGATATCCCATCCCGGATGGTGATATCTCTCATCCTATTCCCGGAATAGAATGTATACCGTCATCACTTCCTGGAAGGTGATGACCAACTCATGCATAATGCAATATGTCATCCCAGATGACTACTAAAATGGGTTCTCAGAATCCATATATCACTAACAATGATATAATGTCATGCCAAAGCAACACTGTAACTTATAACATAATAAAGTATGTTACAACAACATTATAATATCATATAACACAACAGAGCATGTCACAACAACACTATAACATCATATAATGTAAAAAAGCAAGTCATGACAACATTATAACATTATATAACACAACATAGCATGTTAAGACTACACGATAACATCATGTAACATAACAGAGTATGTCACGACAATACTATAACATCATATAACATAACAAAGCATATCATGAAAATACTATAACATCATATAACATAACAAAGCATATCATGACAATACTATAACATCATATAACATATAAAGACATATCAATCAATCATAAACTCACATCAATTTTGTATTTAATCACATAATTCATAGTAATAATAACTTAATTTAATATTAATTTCGATTTTATACAAACCCCCAATTTAGAAAATAGGATTTGATCAATTATTGGTACTTGCATTCAAAACTCTCCAAAAATCATAATTTAAATTAAAAACCCAGTTCCCCAAATCGTTTGCACCATGGAAGGTTGAGAAAAAGTTGTTTTTACTCACCTCTTGAAGACCTCCATGTAGCTCCAAGCGATTCCTACGGCGAATCCTAGCGTTTACCAAGAGTTCTCCTCATCTTCCTCTTCCTAGACTCCTTCTTCCACCATTATTTCTCTTCAAATCATGAAATCTCGCTTCTATAGTGTTTTTTTGAGTTTCTAATGTAATTAGGGTTTCAAATTTTCTGCTAATGCACATTAGGGTCGTATTTATAGGTCTCCCAAAGCCCAAAACGTATTAAAACGCGTCATGACCCGCTTATCAAGAGTCGGGTGTAGTATTTTACACATATCCTAAGTTATTGACATCCGAAAATTATGAATTTTATATCGTTGAAAATCTAACAAAAATATATACAACGTTTATGAAGATCACGATATCTGAAATGGAAGTTTAAAGGGTCAAAATTGTGATATAAGTTAGAAAAACGATTCTGCCGCTTGAACCTGAACATCATGTACGAATTTGGCCATAACTTAAGCTAGAAGAATCCAATTTGGAATAATTTAGTGTCTACGTAAAGCTAAGAGACATAGCTACATTTCTTATGAAGACATCCAAAAGAGTTAGTTTTTACTATGAAATATCCATTTGAAGATGAATGTCAGATCATATAAGTCTATTATGCGAAATTGGGCCCAAAACACTAAAAACTATCTATTTAACTTCTTTTGAGTCACTTATGAGATTTTAACCACTTCAAAATTTAAATATACTAATTCTAATAATTTAATTCCTATCAAATTAACTAGTAGCCAATTTTTGGGATGTTACAATTTGCATCCAATGTAAATGTGATATATTTGGTTTTTTACCTTTATACAACTCATAAGGAGTTTTCAACAAGATAGGTCTAATAAGCACTCTATTAGACACATAGCAAGCGGTATCAACCGCATCCGCCCAAAAATATTTAGGTAGACTAGATTCATTTAACATGGTTCTTGCCAACTACTCTAAGGACCTATTATTCCTCTCAACAACTCCATTTTTTTGAAGGGTCCTTGGAGTCGAAAAGTTATGTTCAATTCCATGTTCATCACAAAAACATTCAAATTCATTTTGACCACTTTAGCAAGTTTCTTGAAAGCATGGAATGCATCACTTTTATGAACTAAAAACAATGTCCATGTAAATCTTGAGAAATCATCAACATTCACTAAAGCATAATAGTTTCCACCAAAACTCATTGTCCTTGAAGGACCAAATAAATCCATATGAAGCAATTGCAAAGGTCTAGAAGTAGAAACACATTCTTGGGTTTGAAACTAACTCTAGTTTGTTTACCCTTTTGGCATTCATCACATAAACCTTCTTTGTTAAATTTTATTTTTGGCAAGCCAATCACTAAATCCTTAGAGATAAGTTTGTTAAGGTGTTAGTCAAAAAAAAAAAGTTTGTTAAGGTGATCCATGTAAATGTGTGCAATTCTTCTATTCCAAAGTCATCCATCATCATCTTTACTAATCAAGCGTTGTATGGAAGATGAAATTTCATTCAAATCAAGCATATATATGTTATTGATTATCTTGCCTATAAACATAGATTGTTATCTTCACTTTGACTATCTTCATCACTTGAGGATGACATCTCATTTTCCTCCCATGTTATGTATGCTTTCTTACCCTTCTTGTCTTTCTTGCCCTTCTTCTCATCTTCATCATTCTTGTTCTTGTAGTTGGGGCAATCATATTTCATGTGACCGGGCTTTCCACATTCATAGCAAGTTGGGTTGGAAGTACTCTCCTTCTTTGTGAACTTCTTGTTGTTAAAGTTGCCTTCCTTGAAGTTGCCTCTTCTCTTGAGAAACTTTCCAAATTTGCTCACTAACAAGTTGATGTGCTCCTCTTGGAATTCCTTGTGGGAACCAAAGTGATTTGGATAAATAATCTGAGTTTTGATGTTAACAAAAAGAATTAAAGTTGCATGGAAAAGTTTTATTTGAGATCTAACATGCTTTATCTAGTCTTGCAGGAATGTTAAAAATATATAAGTCATGGAAACCTGGAACAAGTTTCCTTATATCTGCTTGGACTTAGATTGTGAATTCACGTCCATTCATGTAGACGAGCTGCTCAAAACGTTTGGTATATTTTTTATTTATTATATTTGAGTAGACGGTTAATAAAATACTCTCAGTAGACGAGAACTTTAGTTTCAATGAGTAGACGAGCTTAAAAGCCACGTCAGTAGATTGAGATAAAAAATAACTCACTGAAATATAGCAAGTCCAAAGACTTGATGATAGACGAGAGGATATGCCATGTCAGTAGACGAGCAAAAATAAAACTGCAAGTCCATAGACTTGGTTTTACCCATGAGCGTGTAGACGCAATTTTTAAGTAGACAAGCTCTTTTTCTTATTAGTTTTTATATGCTCCGTCAAGCAAAGTAAATGCTACCCACAAAGAAATATTTATTTCAAATGATTGATATTTATTTCAAACGAATGTTGGTCCTTCCTATTTGTTTTATCTATTTTAATGCCTTGTTTCTTTGTGAGAGAAACATAGTACCATCAAGGAAATGCAAAAAACAACATAGTACAATGGGAAAATGAAAAGCGCTCTGTACCCTGTCACCTTTACTGCTAGAATAGCTGGAATTTTCACAAAGGAGGAAAGACAATTTTTCAAGTTGCAATTGCTCAGAGCTGTGACCCTCCATTTTGTGCAAAAGTGATAACCAAGAGTACATTTCACAATGGCCACGATCAAGCTATCGGTCACAACGGATATTATGCATTTAATGCTATCTCTAAACGGGTATATTCAAAACAACCATTGCAAACTTTCAAGTGAAGAAGAAGGTCAATATAAATAGAAGATCTCAAATCACCGAAGAACAATCTTTTTGAGCTGAACTTTTGCCAATCTACAAGCTCTCATTCTTTTATTCCTTCAAGAGCAAAAGTCTGTAATTCTTTAGCTTGAGTATTGTTGTAATATTCAATCGATCTTAAAATTTCATATCCTGACAAATAGTGAGTTTGAAGATCAAAAGCAAACAATCTCTTTGTTAGAGTTAGAACCTGAAGAGGCTTTGTAAGAAAGGAATACTTGTATCCTGGAGAGGTGTTGAATACTTGTTGTAATCTTTTTGAAGAAATAGTGGAGTAAAACCTTCAAGTTGAAGGTATTAGACGTAGCTCTTGGTTGGAAGAGAGTGAATCAGGATAAAAGACTTGCGTGAATCTTCTAATCCCTTATCTCTTCAGTTTTATTTGTTTATACTAACTGTAGGGATTTGAAATTTATTTTGTTAAGCTTTTAAAAGATGTTTTTTTCTGTGTGTGCATCTTCCTTATTTTCCTTGTGTGAGAAAATAAGTTTTAGAAAAGGTTGTTTTCGAAAATTATTAACAAACACAATTCAACCCCTCCTCTTGGGTTTTCCTGTGTCAACTTCATTCCTCACTTGAATCATCACTATCACTTAGGTCTTACTTTCTTGAAGATGCAACCAAGGCTATTCCTTTCTTCCTCTTGTCTTGATCTTCACTCTCATTTAATCTTGATAGCTCAAGTTCATGCTCTTGAAGCTTTCCAAAGAGTGTAGCAAGTGTCGTTGTTGAACGATTCCTTGATTCTGCAATAGCTATCACCTTAGGTTTCCAAGACCTTTTCAAACATCTTAGAACTTTGTTAATAAGATCCTCATTATCAAACACTTTACCGAGAGCACTAAGTTGGTTAACAATATATGTAAACTGTTTTGCATATCACATATAGATTCACCATTCACCATTCTAAACAATTCATTCTCATGTGTTAAAGTGTTCATCCTAGATCTCCTTACTTCACTTATTCCCTCATGGGCTACCTCAAGTGTATCCCATATTTCCTTTTCAGAATTGCAAGTAGAGATTCTAAAGAATTCATCCATATTAACTCCCATAGAAATGATATTCTTAGCCTTCTTATCTAATTGGACCTTCTTATTATCATCATCGGTCCATAAAGATCTAGGTTTATCTTTTTCCTATTCATTAACAACATGTTTAGGCATAAAAAGACCATTCAAAACAACATCCCATATATCAACATCTATTGCCTAAACAAAAATTTTCATCCTACCTTTCCAATAAGGATAACCTTCACCATTGAAAATAGGGGGTTTAGAAACATAAACATAATCACTTGTCCCATTTGATTTAGAAGCCATTTCCACGAGACTTGAAAGGTGATTAACCTTATTCAAGAACCCGCTCCAGATACCAATTGTTAGTTGTGGGAACGGTTCTTAGTCGCGGGGGGAGTGAGTTGACCTTTTTAAAAACTTTTCAAAAACAATGTTTAACTTCCCTTTTTCAAATGGAGTAGCAAGATAGTAAACTTTCCTTGAAGCTTAAGCAAGAAACAATTGTAATACCAATTCAAGGATGCACTTAAAGAAAGATATTCAATTGTATAAGCTAAGAGATAGTACCATACTACAATCATGCACTATAGTATCATAAGCATAGAACATAAAGAATCATGCATACGATAATAAAGATTGCAAGAAAGTAAAGAGAGTGGGGATAGAGAAAGTGTCACAAGTATTTTACTGGTTCGGCCCACAACCTGAGTGACCGACATCCAATCCCCAAGAATCCTATTGGAAAAATTCACTATGAAAAAGTTAGTACAAGAGATACCACACTCCTTACAAAAGTCACTCTCCCTTGTAGGATGCCTCACCCACAAGTGCCACACTCTTAAGAGATACCTCACTCTCGAAACTTGTTGGATACCTCACCAGCAACTCACAAAGGGATGCCTCACCCTTACACCTTGTTGGATACCTCACCAACAATCACCACAAGAGATACCTCGCTCTTGTAAACAAAGGGATGCCTCACCCTTACACCTTGTTGGATACCTCACCAACAATCCATAAGAGATACCACACTCTTGCCAATAAACCACAAGAGATACCACACTTTTGCCAACAAAGGGATGTCTTGTAACACCCTGTTTTTTTTATTTTCCGATTTTTATTTTTTTCAGTAAAAATATTTTCGCTGTATTAACCGGTATAAATGTATTTATTTATATTTTTATCCGAGTTCATGGAGATTGATTTTTATGAAATAAAAATCATATGCATACTCTATCTTAGGGTAGAAGCTTACGATAAAAATTTGGGTTGAAAATTCAGACGGAACCCGGTCTGCGTTTTCACTGACAGTATAATTTTACTGAGCAAAAAACCTAATTTTGACTCATGAACGAAATGGTTTATATTTAAATCATATTTCCAACGAGTTTGGTTAGTTTGAAAATTTTCAGTCCAAAACGAAATATTACGCTTTTTACGGGCGTAAAACCCTAATCGGGGAGCCAACAGAGTCGAAAACGGAACTGCAGAGACCCGTCAAGGGATAGGGACAGCGAGTCATACATGATGACTCATGGAGTATGAGTCACCAAGCATTTATGAGCATTAAATGCAAGTAATCATGACATTTAGGTAAAAAGACCAAAATACCCCCAAGCTTTCACGGGTATTAACAAGACGCATCTACGCACTCTTATCCACTCATTTTACATGGTTGAAAACCTCCCACATCTCTCCAATTTCGTGCCTCCACCTCCAATAAATCTTACCTATTTCATTTTGCTTTCGTTTCATTATTTTCCTCTCAAAAACCGAAATCGGAAACAGCGGAGGCTGCGTCGCGAATTTAATTTCGAACCGCTAATGGATAAGATCGATGACTCATTGGTGAGTCATTTTGTGTGGCCCAAAATCAGCCACACCTCCATCAAATGTGAGCCACATATTATTAACCATGGTTAGCCAAAATAACCTTAGTTAAGTTAATTATAACCTTAGTTAAGCTTATATTAATTTAATAATCACAAAACCCATTAAACCAATTCCTTTTAACCAAACAAGGCATAAGATTACTCCTATAAATACCCCAAAACCGTGGCCTCCCTCACCATTTCACTCATCTTCTTCATTCTCTTCATCTTCCCCACCAACTAAGTTACAAAACCCTAAGAACACCGAATTTCCACCAAACATATGACCCTCTTAATTTCTGAAACTCGGAAAACGCTCAACACAAAAGTTGTTCCTCTTTCTCTCTTCTTTCCAACAAGCTAAAGATCATCAAAAACGGATAAGTGGATTGGGAGAAAGGCTCAAAATACAGAAACTGCCCAGAATTCCCAGCAACCCACGAAACAGCATAAAGAAGGCCCTTTTCACCCCTGTTATGATCCGAAACAAATGAAACCTTAAACACCAAAGTTGTTCCTTTTCTTCTTATCTTTCTAGCAAGACAAAGTTCGTGATTTTTGGATGAGTATATTGTGAGATACACTCACAATACCATCACACCCTCAAGCTGTCCAGTTTTCAACATAGTGAAGGTTGATCATTTCTTCATTTCTTCAATCTTCAAGAGGTAAAAGCTCATCTCCTTGATCATATAAGCTTTCATATTCATGTATTTCTCATGTTTATGCCATGAATCATATTTTTCCATTCCTAGATCTAGAACTTCAAATAATTCTATAAAATTGTAGAAAAATCCTTTTAATGTGAAACCAATTTCTATGATCTTGTGATGTCTTCCACTTTCATTATCCAAGAGCATGTAATCAAAAACATTTTCCTTCCCTACTTTCTTTAAGTGACCGAACCTAGCCCTAAAGTGTCATAGATGGTTGTTAGTTGATAAATTATAATTATGTTGTTTGGTTGAAGGTGGTTGTGTTAACTCGTGGCGGAATAACGAGGATCGTCGTGTACATGTTTCCGGTGCAAACTCAAGTGGGAGAAAGAACCATTCCATCGTCGGAACCGATAAGTAGCATATAATTTATAATAATGGTGTAGGGCGACCTAAACCCTACTAGAAGTCGAGTAATCGACAAGACCAAAATCACATTGGAAACCTTTTCCATAAAACCAATGGTGATTCAGGGATTGTAGGTTTATCGACATTAAGGTTGATTTTATGATGTTGAGGATGTTTGGCTTTATTTATCATTTGATCTGATTGTGATATGCTGGCTGTGATAATTTGTTTTAAGTGATATTTTATGGTATTTGATTATTTTATTGATATTATGTTGATATTTATTAACCGTTGATGGATTATTTGCTTTTATTATTTATATCGAATTGATACATTATGATATGGATGTTAATATGCTGTTTTGAGGTTGGAATGGTATATGTTTGGGTAATTTCTGGCTAAGGAAAAACTTGGTATTTAAGCGTGTTTATCACCACCTCTTTTTCCTGGGAAGTTATCCGGTATACTATTCGTAGTTCTTAAATTTGGTGATTTTTATTCTGTTGAATGATATTTTATGATGATTAATATGTTTATGTGAGAATGTATTATAGCTTGATGATAATTGAATTTCTTGGTTCAACAATATTCTGATATATGGTTAGAGATGATCTGCCTGGTTTGATAAATTGATTAGTTGATTTTAAGGAAAGATATATATTGCTCGGAGGTATTTTGTTTGGGTGAGAGTTTTGAATATGAATTAGAAGTACCTCACTATTATTTTATAGAAGTGATGTGATATAGAGTGTAAGTGGAGGTTACGAGGAAAAGCTTGAGGTACTAGGTTGTTATTGATAAAAGTCAGTGAGAATCATGTGTTGCATTGTTGTTCATAACCGTGTATTTGAGATACACGAGGTCCGAAGTTCTTGTAGACCGTTCCAAATTAGAATTTAAGTTGTGCAGCTATAGTGTCATTGCTTTGCATGAGCACCCTTGATAGAGTTGAGAGAGAGAACCAGGGTGTGCACCGACGGTACTGTGCAGCTATAGTGTCATTGCTTTGCATGAGCATTCTCACCATGGATGTACATCATGGATGTGAATGTGCACCGGCGTGGGGAACGTGTCACTTGGACGACTGACTGGCATCCCTAACGAGGGATGTGTGACAGGAGTAGTAGTGGCCACGTCAGCATAAAGGTCTAGTTGCATGAGTTGAAGGGTAGAGGATGATGTTATAAAGTATGGATGATTGTAAATTGGGAGTGATGCATGTCTGTGACTGTTATTGTATTATATGCTATGAATCTTTTCCACTTATGATGATAGAACTGTTTCTCATCTCCCTATTTCTGTATTTTTGTGTATGTATACTTCGTTACGTTAGAAGACCAGATGGACGACTATGTTAATGAGGAGATGGATGGAACCCCATACGAGACGGAGATTGTTGAAGAGTTGAACGACATTCCGTATGAAGTTGACACTGAAGAACAACCTACTGATCCTAATAATGCAGCGTAGTAAGTTTAGGGCCAGTGAGTCACCTAAGATATTTTGTTTTCCGTTAGTTATAAGCAAGTTGTATAAATAAGTACCTGTGTGGGGTCCTACTGAAAGGATACCCTAAACAATGTTGTGTAAAATAAAGGATACTTATGTGTGTATTTATGAAATATAGTTTTGGTGTGTTTTGTATTTGTAGAAGTTATATGATTATTATTTAAGTTTTAATTTTTACGTATTTTCAACGATAAGCGCGCGATTAAGTAAATAAATAATTAAGGATTTAATGTAACAATACAATGGGGCACATCGGGGTGTCTCATGTCTCATCCTTACTTTGAAGGATATCTCACTAACAAAGATTTTTCTCCAATGGCCACTTTGATGGATACCTCACCAACAAAGATTTACACCCCTCAAGAGATTCCTCACTCTTGAGTAACCTTGGGAATCACACTCCCAATACAAAAATCAGAAAAACAAATTGAGTAGAAGAGAAAATCCTAGCACAAACACTTGTGCATCAAAGCTTGTAAGCTTCTAAGATCACTTGTAACAAAGGATGAATAGATGGCTTTCTATTTTGGCATTATAACAATATATCTTTGCATATGATTTTTTTTTTTCAAAACTCTTAAGCATATGCCCTTTATATTGACTTCAGTTGGAGCTGAAAAACTTGAAGTTTTCCTGAATTTTTGGGTGAGTATTCGAATACTCTCACAGGGTATTCGAATACTCCCTGTAACAGAACCCAACAAACTCAATTGAATAGGGGGTATTCAAATACCAAGCAGGGGTATTCGAATACTCTCCCCCAAAAGTGCCAAAATGCTTGTGTGCATACATTAGTTGGTATTTGAATACTCTTGAAGGAATTTCGAGTTTTCCTTAAAGTAGACAATAAACAGTTATGTATGTGATTACTTACATACTTTCAAAACATTTTTCATCATTTGGAATTTTATAATAGCTCTAATTGATTTCTATCTTTAGGTTTAGAATTATTATCTTCTTAATTTTGTTAAGCCATCTAAACAAACTAAGTTACAAAATGACTTACATCAAAACCCTAGTAAAGCAAACATAAAATATCAAAACGATTACATCATCTTCAACCATCATAATCATCATCAAAACACTTTTCATTTCTTCACTCTTGAACATGGGTGGAGATATTCTTCACGGAATCATACTTGAGACTTGTATTTCATCATCATCTACAATTCTATGGGGATTGCATGTCTATATGCTTTTACTGCTGCTTATGGATGTTTTTGATGCTTGATTTTTGCTGTTTGCTAAATGCTTTAGTGTATTATTTGATTTTGATGTTGGATGATGACAATATGATATATGCATTAATGCCGTTGAGGTTGTTTGACTGTTGTGCTGTTAGAACCTAGTTGACACCCTGAGGGTACTCTGGTTGTGAAAGCGGTATATATGTTGTGGATGCCTAGGGCATCGTGATTCGCCTAAGTAAGGAGTTAGTACCGATGAAAACTTAGGTTGTGTGTGCATTTCATATTGCCAAAGTGGCGAGTCACGTGACTGGGAGTCATACGAGGTTGGTGTACCTGAGTGCTGGTACAGAATATGAGAGGGATGATTTTGGGAACCTTAGGGATATAGCCAGGTTCAGATTGATTGACAATTACCAGTGCTTATAACTATTGAGTCGTGATCTCCGCCGGTACTCGACTATCCCGGCGTCTGGGCCCTGAGTATTCCACGTCGCAAGTGGACCTTCCGAGGCGACCAAGATACCCCTATTGGAGTTGAGCTCAAAGGGGAAGCACCTTTATTGGTCATGGTGAGCAGAACAGTTACTTGGACAAACTAACTGACATTCTCTAGGTAAAGGAAAACCCGAGAGATAAAGAGAATGTCCAAGGAATCAGTATTCCCAGTGTGAGGGATCGACCAACATGCTTAAGAGTATGACTCCTTATAGGATTGATCCTAATTGGATAATTGAGGATGTTTGTGAAAGAATGATTCGGGTGATGTTTCCTGTGTATGTATGATTGTCGTTTGATAACAAGATTTACTGTGTCCTCATCCCTGTGTATGGCTTTGTTTAGATGCTTATCTCCATTCTTTCCTTTTCCTTTCTGTGCATGTATCGGTTCGTTAGATAAGCAGCGGCAGAGGATCCCTCCGACGATCCAAACCTTGGGAGATATTGAGATTGTATACCATGACAACCGGGGGTGCCAGGTCATCCACTCACAGTTCTTCAAGTGTTATGTCGGCTCAATCATCATCTACATTCTTCTACGAGGAGGATCGTTCTTCACTTTGCTCGGCTCGTATCGCATCTCTCAGCATCTGCCTTTTACAGAGATGTGGTATCTATCTCGTCAGCATGAGTATTTGGACGACAGGTGGAACATGATGGATCGATCTGAGGTTCGTGATGGAGTTGTCAGAGTTTACAGAGGCACGAGGAGGAGTGTACATATGAAGCACCATTACCGTCGCCGCAGAGTGGTGATGAGCAGTGACGAGTCAGTATGGGAGCCCAGAGTCAAAACTAGAGATGCCTGAGTTTATCGTCGTACCTTCAGTGAGAGTGAGAGTAGTTCCAAAAGCCTATATCGTTTGTGATATTGTTTGTCAGTAGCGTCTGTTAGAGGAGAGCATCTTTGAGTTTGTTTTCATTTTGATGTATTTTGTGAGAGGCGGGTGGGTAGATGTTGTATGTTTTCTGTTTGTATCTCTCCTTTGAGACCAGTACCAGTATCAGTTTCTGTATCTGCTTTTATTTTCATATTATGTATATAGTTTCTTTAGGTAATGATCCCTACGTTGGGATTTATTGTACTTCGAGGACACTAATAGTGTGATTTTACATGATGTTTCATACACACTTTTGCTGCATTTTTCATATAGATTAGGCATTCTTTATTTGATTTTAGTTAGATTTTCCCTTGTAACGGGTGAAGCGGTTTCTTGGTGTTGTTTTACAGGAATCAATGAAAAATATGGTTAACTTAGAGTGAAGGGAATGAAGAAACAGTGGAGAATGTAATTCTGGGAATGCTCGCCCCGCGAGAGGTTACCCTCCTTGCGAGACTGAAAACAGCCAGAAACAGCAACAGTCAACCTTTCTGTCTCGCCCCACGAGTCACCATCTCGCCTCGCGAACCTGAAGGCTGACTGTGCCAGAGAATGCAACCTTTTCTGTGTCACCCCGCGAACCGTGTCTCGCCTCGTGAGACTGAGGACCAGAAGCCATCACACCCAGGTCCTGATACTCATCACGGGCGTATTTGAGAAGGACCTTTCGGTTTCGCCTCGCGATACACTCTCGCCTCGCGAGTGATCAATTCTCTGAAGACCAGATTTTTAATATTCGCCTCGCGAGCTACGTCTCGCCCCGCGAGCACGCGAAACCCAGAACCCCTGTTATAAGCTGTTTCAGAGCAGAATTGAAGGGGGATTGGATTGGGAGATAAGGAGGCGGCCAAGAAACCCTAGAAAATGCCATTTCTGCTGTTGTGGTGGCTGGGTGCATCCTTCCATGGAGTGCTTCCCTTCCTTCATCTTAGTATCTTTTCTTTTCCCTTTTACTTTGATGATGTGTAGCTAAACTCCCATTGTTGGGGTTAGGGTAGCTATTTCTGAATTCTCATGTATATGACTTGAATCTTTTAATATGGTTTTTACTTCTTTATTGAGTGATTGATTTTCTGTGCTTAATGCTTGTTGTGGCTAGCACCCCCATGACTTGATTAGTGTTTTGATATGCAATTGGAAAATTCGTATTAGAACCGGAACTGAAATTAATCACCTGGTAAACCTTGTATCTAGGAATGGAACTAGGTTTATTAGCAATCGTGTAATCCCTAATCATAATGCAAATTCATTAATCTAGGCCACCTAAGGAATTAGGGTCTATTAGTGGATTTAGGCTCTTGTCATCCGAGGAATCGGGGCTTGAGTAATTTAGTGGATTGATTGTCATAATTGAAGTAGAAACTGTTTATTAGTCATTTCATTGCACGGGGATGAAGTTTAGTGAACCTAATCCCAACATCTTTTATCATATTTGAAACCCATCTTTTATTGCCTTCCAAGTGTTTGAGAAAATTACAAAAAGAGTTTGTTTTTCTTATTTTGTTTATTTTTACTTTTGTGGGCTTGATAATTAGTATAGAACTCTCTTCAATCCAAGAATCGCTTAGATAGTAGTTGAATTGGTACGTGCTAGTACTTGTCGCAGTCCTCGTGGGAACGATAAAACGGTCTCACCAGACACCATGCTTACGTTGTAAATAATTGTATATATATGTGTGATATTTTTCACTGTGCATGCTTTTAAAATGAGTTTTATTTTACCGCTTCCACAACATATATTATTTTTGTATGTATAATCCCGCTAATGCTAATAAAACAGATTAAGGATTAGTTAATTAGGGTTCTTCTTTAATGGGACATCGGGGTGTCTCATTAGACTAAATGGTTGAGTTGACTAGGTTCCATCTATCAGTGCATGGTTGATGAGTGTGATTTCACCTCATCTTTGTCTATCATTTTGCATGCATTTTTCATGTAGTTTAGGCATTTTTAATTAGATTTTAGGTTAATTTTCCTTTGGAACGGGTAAGGCGGTTTTCGTGTGTTGTTTTGCAGATATCAAGGGTAAAATGCTCAAGATCAACCATGATGAAGTTTGGATGAAGATGGAGCTTTAAAACTGAAGAAAATGAGCCAAACAGAGCCCATCACGGCCTAGCCGTGATGCCCATCACGGCCATGATCGAGAAAAACTGAAAAAGAACAAAGGCTGAAGTCAGAGTCTGTCACGGCCTGGCCGTGATATCCATCACGACCGTGACCGAAAACCACCACAAGTCAGAGACCATCACGGCCACAGCCGTGATTCAAAACACGGCCATGAACAGAGGGCTCGCGACGCGAGCCTAGGCTCGCCACGCGAGAGACTGAATTTTCCAGAAGAGCCAGAAACAGAGACCGTCACGGTCTGCCCGTGATGGCCATCACGGCCGTGACGCGCATTACTTGGACCTGAAGAAACCGAAATAGATCAGATTTTGAGTTGGTTTGGGACTCTAACTTCCCAATTTCTATAAATAAGGATCAAGGCATCAGATCAGATCAGGAAGGATCATATCTAGACTTTTACACAAGGACTTAGGCATAGATCTCTCTTCTCCTCTCCTCCTCTCTTCTCTGATTTTTGTATTTTCTATTATGTTGTCAACCCAGCTTGTCATCTCCATGGCAAGGCTGGAGTAGTAGTTTGTTTCTAGGGATTGGGGCTCTGCCCGAGTTTTGTAAATGTTGTTGATTTGATATAAAATCGTTGTTGATTTTGTTATTGTTTTAGATCTGATTTCTAGTGTGTTAATCACTCGTAAATTCGGCAACCGCTTATTTGCGTGACGTAGACGTTCTAAGGAGGAACCTAGCAGTGAACTTAGGATTTCTAGGGTGTTTCACTCGTAAAGCCCGTGACACCGGTTTTGTGAGATGTGGATGATCCAAGGAGGAACCTAGCGGTGAACTTAGGTTATTTGCATGACTAAGACATTCTAAGGAGGAACCTAGCGGTGAACTTAGGTGTCGGACCTATAGAAGTCAGACTTGGGACTGAAATCACGAGAGTAAGAAGCCGTCCCTCGAGGAGCAACGAGTTGTCACGGAACGCAAAGGGTCCAATCTGGGATTGACTACCACGAGAGTAGGGGTCGGGTCAATTGGGCATGGCTTTTGTAACCCGAGAGGGAACTTAAGCTATCAGAGGATAAACTCGCCTTCAAGGCAATTTCGGTAATCAACAAAGGTAAATCAGATTAGCAACATAAACAGCCTCAAAGGTAACCCAAATCCCTAGGAATCCGTTTAAATCTAAAACCCCATAAACAATTGTTTTCTGTTTGTTTATCTTTTAAATTTCGAATTCAAAATCCTTTTCACTCAAAACATAAAAATCCTTTTTACAAAGTCCAGATCTAATCGATTCGAAAACCGATTGCGATTCGAGAACACAGTCTCTGTGGGTTCGATATCTTTTATTACTTGACGGCAGTCCGGTACACTTGCCGGAACCGCATGAGTGTCGTCGCGCGTCGACTTACGCCACATCAAGTTTTTGGCGCCGTTGCCGGGGACTGTGCCTTTTCGAATTTCAATTAGTTTTTAAATTGATTTTTCTGGACCCTTTTCTTTTTATTTGATTTTTATTTCTGAAATTTAAAAAAAAAATTCAAAAATTTCTTTTCCTTCTATTGTATCCATCTCTCTGTGTGTTATATGCAAAGATCCTTAAGTCTTGGGAGCCTTAGTGAGATTGATCCGGAGATCGAGAGGACCTTCCACAGACGTAAAAGACTACAAAGAGAGGGAGAAAGGTTGAGTCCCGTTCCACTCATGGCGAATCAACCGGATACAAAACCTTTGAAGGACTACGCAGCCCCAAATGCGAGAGGCTTGCGAACTGGGATTGCAAGGCCAGAGATTGAGGCGGAAAACTACACTATACGGAGGATTGCCTTCAGAGGACCCAACCGATCACATAGAGACATTCTTAGAGTTCACCGATGCAATCAGGATTAATGGAGCCTCAGTCGATGTTGTGAGTTTGAGACTGTTCCCCTCATCTCTCACTGGAAAGGCGAAGGCCTGGCTTAAGCAAATTCCCGCTAACACTGTGACCACTTGGGACCAACTGGAGCAGGCATTCTTGGAGAAATTCTTCCCTCCATCCAAGACGGCCTACATAAGAACCCAGATCACCGGCTTCTTCCAGAAAGACGGAGAATCATTATCAGAAGCTTGGGATCGATACAAGGGACTGCTTGAGTCTTGCCCACATCACGGACTCGAGAGGTGGTTAATAGTGCACACCTTCTATAACGGATTGGACTACTCTTCGAAGGTGTCACTAGATTCTGCAGCCGGTGGAGCGTTTATGAATAGGCCTCTGACTGAGGCATTCAACATCATTGAGAATGTCGCCACCAACTACCACCAATGGGGATCCGAAAGAAGTAACAACCCGAACAAGTTTTCGGGGGGTAAGTTTGAGGTAAATAGCACAGATCTTATTATGTCAAAGATAGACTCACTTAATAAACGTTTTGATCTGCTTGAAAGAGCTAATGTGAGTGCATTAGGTGCTACTAACCTTGTTTGTGAGATTTGTGGAATGCAGGGACACGACATCATGGAGTGCCCACGAGGTATTTGTCACGGATCTGGCGCTTCGGGTGAACAAGTGAACTCTTGTCACAACTTCTACGATACAAACCCGAAGCTGCCCAACTATGCTCCCCCAAATCCCTACAACCAAAGAAGGAACAACCCTTACCTCTCCTACGGCAACTACAGCAACACGCTCAACCATGAGTTCCAAGAGGGTCAAGGTAATAAGAGAGCAAGACAGGGTATCCTCAGGTACAAAGATCTAAACTCGAGACTTTATTTGAAAGTTTTGTTGAAACTCAAACAAAACAGAATGAGGAGTTTAGACAACAAGGAAGGGCAGTGAGTGAGGCAATAAAGGAACTAGCGTCTAAGGTAGACAACTTAGCAACTCATAACAAGATGCTAGAAACCCAGATTGCCCAACAAGCTAGTACGTACTCAAGACCTAAGGGTGCATTCCCGGGGCAACCCGAAGCAAATCCCAATGAGCATTGCAATGTCATACACTTAAGGGATGATAAGCTTGGGGTGGGGGTAGCTGAAATGGAGGTGGAACCGGAGGAAGACATGAGCGAAAAAGAAGAGCCAGAACCGAAA
Organism: Sophora flavescens; assembly: GCA_030762895.1. NCBI lineage: Eukaryota > Viridiplantae > Streptophyta > Magnoliopsida > Fabales > Fabaceae > Sophora > Sophora flavescens. The sequence goes on along the minus strand of CM061066.1, from coordinate 107,759,927 downwards.
TACGTCCATCCACCACCGTACCAACCCTCGATACCTTTCCCACAAAGGTTGGTCAGGAAAAACCAAGTAGATGTAGAGACTAAAATGCCTACTAAACTGAAAGACCCAGGTAGTTTCTCCATCTCTTGCTCGATTGAACAAGTGCACATTGACCAAGCCTTATGTGACTTAGGGGCTAGCGCGAGCTTGATGTCCCTCACTATCATGGAAAGGTTGGGAAGCAAAGAGTTGAGACCATTCAAATTCTCCTTACAATTTGCGGACGGCTCAACTAGGACTCCTCTAGGCATACTAGAGAATGTTCCTGTAAAGGTAGAGAAATTCTTCATCCCTACCGACTTCCTGGTATTAGACATGAAAGGGAATTCTGAATTCCCCATCATTTTAGGAAGGCCATTCTTGGCAACCGCTGGAGCAGTAATAGACGTAAGGAATGGGAAACTCTCTCTAATTGTAGAGAAAGGTAGGATCGATTTTCAATTGACTAACTCTTATAACAACCCTCCTTTTGAGAGCCATGTGTGCAGAATTGATACAACGTCTCCAGTGGTAAAAGAAGAACTGAACATGGAAGCAACTCCGAAGATATGCAAGGCTAATGATGCACCCAGCAGTGATGGAGTTGGAGTTGCTGTCCATGCGGAAACAAAACTTCCGCCGGGAGGAAGGAAGGCGAGGAAGCTCCAAGAGAAAAGAGTGAAGCGGAAGCGTTATTGGCCGTATGAGCAGAAACGGCTTTTTGAAGGAGTTCCTTGGAAGAGAAGTGTTCCTGCACATCTACGCCCAGCCGACCCCGGTTGATTTAAGGAAGTATGGTCAAGCTTAAGACCATAAATAAGCGCTTCTTGGGAGGCAACCCAAGTTTTCTTTCCCTTTTTCCTTTTGTTTTTGAATTAACCTCTTGAATAATTTGAGAAGATTAAGAGGCAAAAATATCATTAATAGGTTTGTCTAGTGTTTTCAGGTTGAGAAAGGGAAGAAGAGCAGAGAAAGATAAAGTCAGAGGCCATCACGCCCTGGCCGTGACAGTGGTCACGGCCGTGATAAGCTATACAAGAACACAGAAAGGATCACGGCCTAGCCGTGACAACCATCACGGGCGTGATGAGTAGGATGCCAAGATCAGAGAGCATCACGGCCTAGCCGTGATGTAGATCACGGCCGTGACAGGGCAACTCCTGAGGACCAGAAACGATCACGGCCTACCAGTGATGAGCCTCACGGCCGTGATGAAATTTCTACCCAAGTTTTGACTGGAATGTGAGCCAACACCCGCTACCGACTCGGTAAGTTGTTCCATTTTTTTTTCCTCTCTCCGACTTGATTATTTACATTGGAGACAATGTAAGTAATCAAGCTTGGGGTAGGGGTATTTTTGCATTATTTTTGCATTTGCATTGTTGCATTCATATTGCATTCTCATAGGCATAGATTGGTATGATCACATTCTCTAGATTGCCCCTCACTTAGAACATGCATCCGATTGTGAGAACTTGGAGCCAAATGAATTGAGATAGTGAATTTTCGAACCCAATTTTTTATTATTCTTGTGATATGGCTAAAAATAAAAATTCTTGAGATAGTCATTTGATAGTTGATAATTAGCATGTGGTTCCTTAGACTTGTGTACCTCACTGATTTTTGAACTACTAAATGTAAGACTTTGAGCCAAAAAAGGGGTAACTCACTAAAACTACCCCATTTCTTGTGATAGAGTGATTTAATTCCTCTTGGACTGTATTTTCTAGAACTTGACTTGAAACCGTTTCGACGCTTAACAATTTTTTGAAAACACTTTTGAAAATGATTGAGGCACTAGGTATTTTTCCGGCCTCCCGAGCTTTGAATGATAAATGCTACCCCTTAGTTGCCCAATTTTGAGCCTAAAGATAAAATGCTTTTCTTGGTACCCTGAATTACTTTGATAAATAATGCTTGGTATGGCACCTTTTAAAGTATTACAAAAAGGGTAATTGGTAGTTGGAAAAAGTATGGGATGAAAAAGCTAGAAAGTAATTTCTCTTGAGCTATAAATATCCCCTTCTCCAAACAAATAAAAATAAAATAAACAAAAAAAAAATGGAGAAGGGGATGACAAAAGAAAGTGAGAAATGAAAATGAAAATAAAAAAAAAAGAAGAAGAAGAAATAAGGGTGGAAAAGTAAATCAAAGTCCCCTAAAAGGTATTTTAGAAGGTGTCATGCTTTGCAATGTTTGATGATTTGTCTAGCCTTCTTGAAATTCCCTTTCCTTGATTTTCCCACCTAACAATTAATCCCACGGCCACATTACAACCGAAGTGAAAGACCTCTTGATTCTTATGTGTTTTCATAAATAAAGTAGAGATTTGGTTAATAGTCAAGCCTATGGTAGAATACTTTCATTGAGGAAATGGAGTGAATTGTCATATACCCTAAAACACTTGAGTGAGGTGAGACGAGTGCCCGAGTCAGTGAGAATATGAATTTGATGAACCTAAGCTTCTAATTGGACTAGAAATTGATTGTCTCTTAAGTGCTTATTGAATATGCCTATCACTTGGATTAGCTTCTAGGGTTCTTGGTTCACTATCCATGCTTTGATTGATTTATCTTATGGCCTGAGTAATTGCTTGAGGACAAGCAAAGTTTTAAGCTTGGGGTGATTTGATGAGTGTGATTTCACCTCATCTTTGTCTATCATTTTGCATGCATTTTTCATGTAGTTTAGGCATTTTTAATTAGATTTTAGGTTAATTTTCCTTTGGAACGGGTAAGGCGGTTTTCGTGTGTTGTTTTGCAGATATCAAGGGTAAAATGCTCAAGATCAACCATGATGAAGTTTGGATGAAGATGGAGCTTTAAAACTGAAGAAAATGAGCCAAACAGAGCCCATCACGGCCTAGCCGTGATGCCCATCACGGCCATGATCGAGCAAAACTGAAAAAAGAATAAAGGCTGAAGTCAGAGTCTGTCACGGCCTGGCCGTGATATCCATCACGGCCGTGACCCAAAACCACCACAAGTCAGAGACCATCACGGCCACAGCGGTGATTCAGAACACGACCATGAACAGAGGGCTCGCGACGCGAGCCTAGGCTCGCCACGCGAGAGACTGAATTTTCCAGAAGAGCCAGAAACAGAGACCGTCACGGCCTGCCCGTGATGGCCATCACGGCCGTGACGCGCATTACTTGGACCTGAAGAAACCGAAATAGATCAGATTTTGAGTTGGTTTGGGACTCAAACTTCCCAATTTCTATAAATAAGGATCAAGGCATCAGATCAGATCAGGAAGGATCATATCTAGACTTTTACACAAGGACTTAGGCATAGATCTCTCTTCTCCTCTCCTCCTCTCTTCTCTGATTTTTGTATTTTCTATTATGTTGTCAACCCAGCTTGTCATCTCCATGGCAAGACTGGAGTAGTAGTTTGTTTCTAGGGATTGGGGCTCTGCCCGAGTTTTGTAAATGTTGTTGATTTGATATAAAATCGTTGTTGATTTTGTTATTGTTTTAGATCTGATTTCTAGTGTGTTAATCACTCGTAAATTCGGCAACCGCTTATTTGCGTGACGTAGATGTTCTAAGGAGGAACCTAGCGGTGAACTTAGGATTTCTAGGGTGTTTCACTCGTAAAGCCCGGCGGCCACTGGTTTGTGAGATGTGGATGATCCAAGGAGGAACCTAGCGGTGAACTTAGGTTATTTGCATGACTGAGACATTCTAAGGAGGAACCTAGCGGTGAACTTAGGTGTCGGACCTATAGAAGTCAGACTTGGGACTGAAATCACGAAAGTTAGAAGCCGTCCCTCGAGGAGAAACGAGTTGTCACGGAACGCAAAGGGTCCAATCTGGGATCGACTACCACGAGAGTAGGGGTCGGGTCAATTGGGCACGGCTTTTGTAACCCGAGATGGAGCTTAAGCTATCAGAGGATAAACTCGCCTTCAAGGCAATTTCGGTAATCAACAAAGGTAAATCAGATTAGCAACATAAACAGCCTCAAAGGTAACCCAAATCCCTAGGAATCCGTTTAAATCTAAAACCCCATAAACAATTGTTTTCTGTTTGTTTATCTTTTAAATTTCGAATTCAAAATCCTTTTCACTCAAAACATAAAAATCCTTTTTACAAAGTCCAGATCTAATCGATTCGAAAACCGATTGCGATTCGAGAACACAGTCTCTGTGGGTTCGATATCTTTTATTACTTGACGGCAGTCCGGTACACTTGCCGGAACCGCATGAGTGTCGTCGCGCGTCGACTTACGCCACATCAATGGTTCTCAAGGACAGTTCTAAATTCCTAGAGGAAAAGGTCCGTAGGTTGCCCCTATCAAGAAGATAAGGATCTAGTTCCGTGAATTGATCATAAGGAGGGATAAACCCTCACAATATGGTCATACCCATCAAACTAGAAACAATATTAGTGGGGGAATTAGCGTAAATCAAGGAAGCATAAAGCTACACAATAACATCGCCAAAGACCCTTCTAAGTCTTATGGCGTCACTCAGGCTCGGGTATAGATCCCATGATGTGAGTGAGGTAAGTGATTGTGAAGTGTGTGGTGGAGCATACAAACCTATGACACCTAAAACTAAAATGAAGAAAAAAAAAACTACAAAACAAAGACACACATGTATATACAAAAAAGGGGGTCCGAAGTCATCTACCCTAATGTTGAAACGACAAGCCAAATATAATCAACAAAATATATCATACAAAATCAAAACAAAATAAACCAAAGCAAGAGCATAAAAAATGGTTCTTTTTCACCTTTTTCATTTTCCATTTTTTTAAATTTTTTAAATTTTTTTTATGAAGATCAAAACAAAGCAAACAAAAAAAGGTCAAATAAAAAAGTTAAAATTTGTTAACAATTTGAAAAACTAATTTTTATGGGATTGACTCTCTAAAAACATCCCCAGCAGAGTTGCCATCTGTTGCGATAAAAAAATCGCGGTGAGGACAACGAGAAATAAGAGATTTTAGGGAAAAAGTAGAGTCACCACCAATTTTATTTAATTTGGAAAAAAAATGGAAAATCATTAAAAATTGCCATTGTAACCAAAAACTGAATTCGGAAGTCGATTGCATACAGGGAAGGATGATGACTTAACCCCATGGCACCCCTAGCACACCCGTTAGAAAAAACAATTACCCAAATTAATTGTGCAAATAAATAATAAATTTTGGCATGTTTATTTTACCCTTTGAAAAAATAATTAAAAAAAAACTAAACACCTCCATTACCTTTATTTATTTATTTCAATCATTATCTTTTTGACATAAAAGGTAAAACAAAATACAAAAAGAGAGCTGATTGTTTTTAATTTATTTATTAATTTATTTTTATTTTTATTTTTATTTTTTTTGAAAAAAGAAGAGAACTTACATGGACTTATTGACATCTCCTTTTAGCCAACTCCAAGCGTGCATGAGCAAGTAATTGGGTTAATGAAATGAGTGCTGCTAATTTGACACACTTTTTGTGACAACAATACGACACTTGCTACAGTAGCGTACTGTAGCGTTACTGTAGCAGCACTTTTTTTAAAAAAAATTTGACTTTTTTAAAAAAATAAAAAATTTTATTTCTAAAAAAACTCGTTCACCTGATAATGAACTGAGTTCACCAGATATTTGTACATGATTCACCAGATATTTGCACATACTTAACCAAAAAATTTATTTATAAAAAAAACACATTTACCAGATATTTACACATACTTAACCAAAAAATTTATTTATAAAAAAAACACATTCACCAAATAATGAACTGAATTCACCAGATATTTATACCTGATTCACCATATATTTGCACATACTTAACCAAAAAATTTATTTCTCAAAAAAACCTATTCACCAGATATTTATACCTGATTCACCATATATTTGCACATACTTAACCAAAAAAAATATTTCTCAAAAAACCCATTCACCAGATAATGAACTGAATTCACCAGATATTTGTACATGGTTCACCAGATATTAGCACATACTTAACCAAAAAATTTATTTATCAAAAAATCTCATTCACCAAATATTTACACATACTTAACTAAAAATTTATTTATAAAAAAAACACATTCACCAGATAATGAACTGAATTCACAATATATTTATACCCGATTCACCGTATATTTACACATACTTAACCAAAAAATTTATTTCTCAAAAAAACCTATTCACCAGATAATGAACTGAATTCATCAGATATTTATACCGGATTCACTATATATTTGCACATACTTAATCAAAAAAATAATTTCTCAAAAAAATCAATTCACCAGATAATGAATTGAATTCACCAGATATTTATACCCGATTCACCAGATATTTACACATACTTAATCAAAAAAATTATTTATAAAAAAAATATATTTTTTTTTTAAAAAAAGGACCCGTTACAGTGCCGCACAGTGCAACTACAGTACACTGTGCGGCACTGTTCATACAGTGTCAACCGTATGGTGTCCGCAAAACTGTGCCCATTTAGCAAAATTCTAATGAAATAGGCATCACTAGAAACAAGACTTACCAAATACTAAAAAAGACCAAACACCATCAGATTGTTCTATCAAGAGAATGGACTACACTCACACATTAGTAAAAACATAGGATGGAAAAAACTTAACAACTGAAGCACACATTCAAACCAGACATTTCCAAATACTCTCAAATCCATAATTTAAACTTTGAATGCCGAACCTTGCAAATCATAAACAGAACCTTACAAAGCATGAAGAAAACCACACAGAGACATATGTCATCTACTTCCACAATATAGAGTTAACATATTATCATATAGTGTCTCAACACGTGAAAAAGCAGAAATTTAAAAAAAAAAAACATTTCAACAATTTAAACAGCATCACAAAGGTGTTCAAGCCATATTTAACCACAAAGTGCTTTATTTTGCTCAAGCCCAAAACAAAGGCATGAAACATGAGTGTTGATTCGAATAATTCTTGCGGGTTCCTCAATACATATAACAGAGAAAGAAAAATCTCTGTTGTTCCAAAAAGAAAAAAAAATCAAGAATTACATATTCTCTTTCTCTCGCTCTAAATTTTCATCATTCTCCTCTTTTGTTCTACACTCTTTTCTGCATTTTTTCTTTTCTCTCTGTTGGTCCCCTACGTTTTTCCGTCGCTCCCCCTTCCTCCCTTTGGTTCTTGGTTTGTGCCTCCCTTTATAGACTCTCCAATCTGTGCAACCTACAAAGAGAGGAAACAAACATCCATTAATTCCGTTATTGAGAGTAAAAGGAGAAAGAAATGATGCTTACCATGGTGGCATTCTTGGCTAGATCACATGGAGTTTCTTGTTCATTTTCTGATTGGTGTAATTTCCCAGCTAATTGCCTTAGATAGCTGTGGTTTTTTCTTTGGATGCTGTGGATGGAAATTATCTGGTACTCTTATACAGGTCACTTGTAAATGGGTTCCAGGGTACCCTTGTACTCTGATTAAATGATAATTTTTTGCTTGTTCAAAAAAAAAAAACCATGGTGGCATTCATTTGCTCTTTGTCAATAACGCTAGAAAAGGAAAGAACCAGAGCAATCACGTCAGAATTGAGTAAGGAAGGAAAGATCCATAAGGCTTGAGAGGAAATCCCAGGAGGATGTGACAATGAAGGGAGAAGGAAAGGGGCAGATAGGGTTCCTATGGTGACAAGAGAGGTGTTATCCCCACATTAAACTTGATAGCCGAATCACCTAGCTAGCCGAGGATAATATTAGTGGAATCAGATGGGAGCATAATCGGCTGAAGTTGGGTTGGGGCTCAGGAATTGTGCTGAGTCCGAAGATATTATTTGGGCTAAAGAGTGAAGAGTTGCAAGTTGTTGGAACTACTGGAACACGAAACTGAGTTGCTGGTAACGGTGCCACAAAACATGCTGAGAAGATAGGAGCAAGGCGGTTGTGAAGCGAGCCATTGGAGTTCATGGGTAGGTTAGTCGTGGGGTAGTTCCTTGTTTTTAGGAGTTTTAGCCAATCGGGATGGCTATGGGGCTAGTTGGTTTTTGTCTATAAATACCTCTTGTGTTTACTATTGGAACACATCCAATCCAATACAAACTTGTTTAAGCTTTCGCTTATTTTCTGTGCCTTTGCTTAATTTTTCCTCAGCTTTCTCACCTTTTTACTTCAACTTTTACTTAATTATTGCCTTTATTTTTTAGCCTTTCTTTCTTTCATGCTATATTACCTTAGCTGATTACTACTTAGTTCACTAGTCCTTGGCTTTTCTTTGGTTCACTTGATTCCAAACGCTTTCTGTAGTGAGTTTGGGGACCTTTTGCTGATAAGATTTTGCTTCTAGTTCAAATCGCCTGTTTCCTTTCAAAACCTACACGCGTTTATCGGCTAAAGACCCCATTCGACTAATCCTTTTTCACACGCAAAACAAAATTGGCATGCCCAGTGGGACACTCTCTCAAGTGAACAAATTGAGAAGTTTCCTTCTCCCGGTTTGGATTACCATTGGTGTATGTACCTAAGGTCCGGAAAGAACCTTAGCAGTATGGATACTAACCAAGGAGTCAAGAAGAACGGGTCAAAGAAGACAACAGAGGGGATTCCACAGACTACTTTGGGAATGCCAATTACCCCTTCACCTGTCAATGCACCAATATCTTCTACTCTGACAACTACTTCTGGGGTAGAGAATCTTGATCAGCCTCAGCCGATCACAATGACCACTTCGTTTATTCATGTTCAAATTGATCAAGGGATGAACGAATGTATGTATCAAATGTCTAGATAGCTTTTTGAAATTGTAAAACCTATGGTGCACAATGAACTACATTTTGCTAGAGAAGCTGAGAAAAGACATTCCAATACAGGTGAGACTTCGACTCACCCAATTAATGCTTGCACCCTTGCTAGCAGACAAACTCAGGCAGGGCCATTACCTATGATTCAGCCGAGTCTGGGCATGTCGCAAGTGGTTCCTATGTATCAGCCTCCACCTCTAGAGAGTAATATGCAGTCGAGCTTTCAATATGGGCATGTACAAGTGCCTAGAAGACACCCCAAGAAGTAGGAACGGTTGGCTTGCCGTATGTGGTGCCTATTACTATAGGTACCAGTCCACAGGTGGCCATGACTGGGGGCATCATGTACTCGGCTGCTTCAGGTCCTCCCATATATATCTCAGACTATGTGGGGGAATTACCTAGGTATAATATCCATCCTACTCCAGTAGGGACGCCTGATGTGTTTCCTCATGGGCAGACCATCCCTATTAGGGTGGATCAGCCATGGGTTAATGTGCCTCAGGTGACCCCGGTTCAGTCGATTCCCCGACCATGGGGGAATAACTATCCTCATCCAGGGAATAACCAGGAGGCAGTTCTTGTGCAAGAACAGCAATATCAAATGCCCTATCAGTCTGTAGGGACAAATTGTGTTGGGGATAGGGTTCAGCAGCTGATAGACCCAGATATGAAAGCTGAAACTATGAGAAGGCATTTCAGAGTTCAGTTGAGGTTATTGGATAGACCTGTGTACAAGAAATCTTATCCTGAGTGGGTAGACAGAATGATGCCCTTGCCAAGGGGATTCAAGACTCCTGATTTCACTACCTTCTCGGGAGAAGATGGAAAATCTACAATGGAGCATATCGACAGGTTCACTGCCCAATGTGGGGAAGCAAACCAGAATGAGTTCTACAAGCTCCAGTTATTTCCTTTGTCTTTGACTGGGGCATATTTCGCATTGTTCTCTTCTCTAGCTCCAAATTCTATCCATAATTGGACTGATATGGAACGTTGCTTCCATGATAGATTCTACATGCTCCAACCAGATGTTACTGTAGCCGATATGATGAATTTGAGGCAGTTGGTGGGTGAACCAATAGTCGATTACTTGGAAAGATCCAAGAAGCTTAGGAGCAAATGTGTTGTCCAACTTTCTGAGGCTGAGTATTCTTCTATGGTAATAGGCAATATGCATCCTCAGCTTAGAGAGAAGCTTGTCGGACAGGATTGCACTTATTTGAACCAGTTGGTTACTATAGCTTCTAGGATTGAACAATACATTTTGGAAAGGGAAAGAAGGAGGTCTAGCATGAACATAGGACCTCACCTGATCAATGTGATTGATGTGGATGAGCCTGATTACCTATCAGATGATTCAGCCAAGCAATCGGCAAACATTATGGCAGCTGAGATAGTGAGGGGGAAACCATACTCATGCCCTGCTCTGAAGCCACCCAAGGGAAATGAGATTCAAATGTCAGAAAATAGAGTTGATTATTCATTTGACATCTCAAAGACTGATAAGATATTTGACTATATTTTGAAGGATTAGCAGATTAAGTTAAATGAAGGCCATAAGATTCCCCCAACAGAATAATTGAAAGGGAATAAGTATTACAAATGGCACAACTCTTACACACGTGCTACAGTCAATTGTAAAGTTTTCAGAAAAGCTCTGTAGAAGGCTGTGAAAGAAGGAAGATTTAAGCTGACTGAGAAAGAAATGACTGTTATCACAGATCTGTTTCCCTCAGCTGGGATTAATATTGTCTCTTTCTCTAGGGAGACAGTGTCTGACTCACCATCCAAAAAGGTGTGTTTGACGAGCCATGTAGCGTTGGAAAAGTCTTAGCCGTGTCTGACCAATCTAAGACTATTGACCAGAAACCATTTGTGTTTGATAGACTGAAGAAGCCTCGAGTAACTAAGAAGGAGCCGATTAGGAAAGATGCACCAGCTGGCTACAACAGGCCAACTGTGTTTAGCCGATTGGAAAGAAACCAGCCGATGAGATCACATGAGTCTAAACAGTCACCTGCTGATTGTGACATGTTGGTACGATTTCGGCAAGTATACCTAGTCGCAAACAAGTAATACGGTGTTGAGATCGGATATCATTCTCATGGATCATGGACAAGTACCACTTCGCAAATTGGACTACTATCTAGGCGATCGTGTTTGGATGGAAGGTAGCTCTAACATATAACGAAACAAACAAGAATAAAATGTTTTTGTTCTTTTGGGAATTTTAACAAACACTTAACAGGCAAACAGAGATGTGATAACAAATGGATGAAATTGCTAGGGTTAGACTATACTAATCCTCCCTTGATTGCACTGAAATGGTAAATAACACAATTCCTAATTCAATTATGACAATCAAATCTTCTCAAATACTCAAACCCTAATGTCTTAGGTGGAATGAGCCTAAAATCCCAAATTAAACCCTAATGTCTTAGGTGGACTAACATGAGAATTTGCATTAAGAGTCAAGATTCATAAGATTACAAGCACCCCAAGACCTATGTCTAGGTTCATGAACTACTTGGCATTTGATTCATGAGCATGCCTTAACACCAATCTTTCAATTGTCTATCAAAGCAACAAATCATTCCTAGGATGATCAAGCCAAGGAAAGCATTAAGCATGGAATCAAATACTCATAAAGAAATAGGAATTTGTATTACAATCAAATCATGAGACAAACAAGTTCAGAAAACATCATCTAACCCCAACATAAGGGGTTTAGCTACACATAATCATATAACAAACCAAAAGAAAAGGAATAGAGATGAAGGAAGGAATGAACTCCATGGGAGGATCCACAGCAGCCACAGCAGCCAGAGAGTGTGTTCTAGGGTTCAGGATCCCTTTCTATTCTGCCCAGATTTGTATTTATAACTTAGGTGTGCGTCACGGCCGTGATGGTCATCACGGCCAGGCCGTGACGTGTTCTGCCAAGGCGCTGTTTCAAATTCTGGAGCATCACGACCGTGATGCTCATCACGGCTAGGTCGTGATCGCTTCTGCCTTCACCAATTGGTCTGTCACGTCCGTGATAGCCATCACGGCTAGGCCGTGACAGCTTCTGACTTTTGGCTTCTTTCTCTTCAGTTATTGCTCCATCATAGCCGTGATGGTCATCACGGCTAGGCCATGATGGGCTCTGCTTGGCTCATTTTCTTCTCTTTTCAAGCTCAATCTTCATCCAAGCTTCATCATGGCTAAATCTTGGGCATTTAATCATAAATTCCTGCAAAACAACACACAAAACCACCTTATCCGTTCCAAAGGAAAAACTAACCAAAATCAAACTAAAATGGCCTAACTATATGAAAATGCATGCAGAAATGTACATGGAAAATGAGGTGAAATCACACTCATCACATGTACAGGGGGCCTAATGGGAAGACTATTCTAGTTCCAAGAGATGCAGTGGAGAATACTAAGCCTGGTGTGTTTGGTAGGTTGAGTTTCTCAAGAGCACAAAAGAGGCTTGGAACAAGAACCAATGCTGCAGTTGAACATGGGGTATTACCCAAGGGAGGCTTCGATGGAGAAAAGAGCAATCATTAGCAGAATCACACTCCAGATAGTACAAGGTTGCCTGAGGTGGATGAAAGTCCAGTTCCAGATGAGGGAAGGAGAGTGGCTCGATTTGATGTAGAAAAGGGATGACCACACTGAAAATAACTGTAAGGAATGGGGATGAGATAAGACCCTACCATATGGTCAAACCACCAGTCGATGTGGAAAAAGAGCATTCGCATATCAACGAGTATGTGAAAGGAAAGGAGCCTGTGGTGAAAGAACTATTGGGTTTGACTTGGACTCAGAAAAGGAGAGCTCAGAGAAACAAATCTGTTCAGCGGATGAAACAGATTTTGGCTATGTTAGCCGAAGCAAAAAGAATTGATCTTGCTGAGATAAAATCTCCTAGGGTAGCCGAGATATTAGAGGCTGCTTTCGGGCAACCAAAAGGAATGGATGCTAAGGAAACAAAACCAGAATCAATGCACTCAGAAGTCCAGGATTGTCTGGAAAAGGAAGAACATGAGTTCCAAGAAATGATTAAGGAACTGGAAACAGCCGAGTTGGAGGAAGTGCCAATTGTGGTAGCGGAAGAACAAGTACCTTTGATAGTTGAAAACATGGAGAAAGAGCTCGGCTCAGATCTTTCGCTAGAGGTCTCAATGTTGGATTCCATACTTGGAGAAGATGGAGATCAACCAGCAGCCGACACCAACATGGTGGGGTTGATTCCCAGTCAGTTTTTGGTTCAGCATGAGCAGCCTGAGAACTTAGAAGGAGATGTGCTTGCTGAAGAGGTTGAATGGGAAGAGTTAGCTCCTATTTCAGAAGAACTGAAGATGGTGTTTTCCAAGCCAACAAGGGAAATGAGTTTGCACCTTAAGCCTTTGTACATTAAGGCTCAGGTTAATGGCAAGACAGTGAGACGAATATTGGTAGATGGGGGAGCTATTTTGAACATAATGCCATCAACCACCATGAAGAAGTTGGGAAGAACTAAGCAGGATCTGATCCCCACCAACATGAAGATGTCAAACTTTACAGGAGATGCCACAACTGCTTTAGGAATTTTGGTAGCCGATATCACTGTTGGGAGTAAGACTTTAAGTTCTGCTTTCTTTGTGGTAGACTCAAAGTCTACTTATTCTATATTGTTAGGCAGAGATTGGATTCATTCCAGTCAGTGTGTACCTTCCACTTTACATCAATTACTAATGTTCTGGGATGGAGACAGAGTTTAGTTTGTTTCAACAGATAAGAATCCTTTTATAGCTGATGTTAAAATGGTTGAAGCAATATTTTACTCGCCTTGGCTAGAACCTATAATCATCCCTGAAGGTTTTGAGGAAGGATCATGGGAGTCTTGCAATTTAACAACTAATGGGTTTGATGTTAAGATCTAGGCCGACCTACGGCCTTCATAATTGTTTTTAGATAAATATTACAACACAAGTGATTGAAAACTTGAGACATAGGCTGACATCCCTAGAAATTGAGCAAAGGGTTGGCGCGACCATGTCTTTGGAAATGGAAGAGGTTCAAGATGAAGCAGGATCGACTGATTTGTCTAGGGGGCACGAACTGGAGGAGAAGTGGGAATCCCCAATCAGCAGGAAGGTCCCTGCCTTTTCCACTGAAGATCCTCTTCTTGATGTTAACCTAGGAACATAGAAGGAGTCGAGAATGACCAGAATAAGTGGCTTGTTAAAGGAGGAAGACAGAAATCAGCTGATTGAGTTAATAAAGAAGTTCAAACACTGATTTGCATGGGATTACCATGAGATGCCTGGGTTATCCAGGGATTTGGTGGAGCATCGGTTGCCGATAAAAGAAGACTTTAAGACTCACAAGCAAGCTGCAAGAAGACTCAGTCCAGAATTAATGCCAAGTATCAAAGAAGAAATGGAGCGGCTACTAAAAGCAGGATTCATTCGTACGGCCAGATATGTTGAATGGTTGTCGAATATCGTCCCTGTAATTAAGAAGAGCGGTAAAGTTAGGATTTGTACTGGTTATAGAAATTTGAACCTTGCCACTCCAAAAGATGAGTATGTAATGCCTATAGTTGACATGCTCGTTGATTCTATAGACAGAAATGGCATTTTAACATTAATGGATGGATATTCTGGATACAATCAGATTTTTATAGCCGAGGAAGATGTCCACAAGACAGCTTTCAGGTGCCCTGGTGCCATTCGGATATTCGAATGGTTGGTTATGCCATTTGGGTTGAAAAATGCTGGCGCTACGTACCAAAGAGCCATGAATGCTATCTTCCATGAGTTGATAGGAAAAAACATGGAAGTGTACATTAATAATGTCATAGTAAAATACCATGATGTTGATCAGAATTTAACGGATCTAGAACATGCTTTTAAAAGAATGAGGAACCATAATTTGAAAATGAATCCTGCCAAGTGCTCTTTTGGAGTATCGGCTGGGAATTTGCTAGGTTTCTTAGTGCATAAACATGGGATTGAAGTGGATAAAAACAAGGCTAAAGCTATGTTAGATGCTAGGCCTCCTTGGAATAAAAAAGAATTACAAAGCCTTATTGGGAAAATTAGTTTCCTAAGGAGGTTCATTTCAAATTCGACTGGCAAGATGAAACCTTTTTCCCCATTGCTACAGATAAAAGAAACCGATGAGTTAGTATGGGGGGAAGAGAAGCAACTTGCCTTTGATCGGATAAAGCGAGGCTTAGCTAACCCTCCAGTGTTAGTTCCTCCTATGTCGGTGAAGCCGTTGAAATTATACATATCGGTTGCCCTAGAGTCCATCGGCTGCCTGTTAGCAGAGGATGATGAGGATGGGAATGAAAGATCCATCTATTATCTTAGCCGATTTCTTAATGATTCTGAAACAAGAAATACTCCCATAGAAAAGATATGCTTGTCTCTTTTCCATGCATGCACTAAGTTGGAATACTACCTCTTGCTGAGAGAAGTGCAGGTTATATGCAAAATTGATATTGTGAAATACTTGTTGCATAGGCCAGTATTGCAAGGACGATTAATGAAATGGGCTATCAAGCTAAGTGCATACGCATTAACAAATGTGCCTCTTCGAGCAGTAAAGGGACAAGCTATAGAAGATTTATTAGCCGAGCATCCTTGTGTGGAAGTTGTTGATCCTTTAACCGAGGCACACTTATGTGTTAACTTGAAACCCTGGATCCTAACTTTTGATGGATCTAGGACTAGCAAAGGAGCTGGAGCTGGGATTTCAATCACAAGCTCTACGGTAGAGAATTGGCGATTCATGCATTAGCTAAAGCCCGGATGTTCAAACAACCAAGCTGATATGAGGCTCTTATCTTGGGGTTAAAAATATTGTGGTTTATGGGAGTTAAGTATTTCCAAGTTATGGGGGATTCTCGGTTAGTCATAAAGCAACTGTCTGGGGAATACAAGTGCATCAACCCAAACTTGGTAGAATGTCATGAAACGGCTATCAGTTTGTTAAAACAGTTTGCCGATGTAGTAATAATGCATATACCTAGAGGTGACAATGAGGAACCAAATGATTTGGCATAGAATGCTTCTGGGTATAAAGAGACTTTTGAAAAAATTCAGTCTTTGGATAATCGGCTAAGAGAGCTCCTTGTTGGGCAAGTAGATGTAGCCGACGATTGGAGAACAGAGTTGACGAAGTACTTGCAGAATCCTTCTTCTTCATCAACTTTCCAGCTAAGACAAAAGGCTTTGAAGTACACTCTTGTAGATGGGGAGTTGCATAAGAGAGGTCTGGAAGGAATTCTGTTGAAGTGTCTTAATAAGGCTGAAACTATGAAAGTTATGGGGGAAACATATGAAGGGGTATGTGGTTCTCATAGGTCAGGATCTGTAATGCGTTGGCTAATATATAGGTATGGATATTATTGGGCGACCATAAATGCAGATTGCCTTGCTTATGCTAAAGGATGCGAAGAATGCCAGAGGCATGGGCCAATTCAAAGGGTCCCAGTTGTTGTTAATCCTTAGCCTTTCTGAGGTTGGGCAATGGATCTTATTGGGAAAATTTATCCCTCATCTTCTAAGAGACATTCTTTCATCATTGTGGTCACTGATTATTTTACCAAGTGGGTGGAGGCCCAACCGATGGTCAATGTTACTCAAGCCGATGTCATTATGTTCATCCATAACCATATTATCTTTCGGTATGGCATTCTAGAGACTATAACCATAGATCAAGGCACAATGTTTACTGGGGAGAAAATGGTAGCTTTTGCTCAGGAATATGGGATTAAGTAGATTCAATCTTCACCATACTATGCATAAGCAAATGGTCAAGCCGAGGCTACTAACAAGATTTTGATCAGTTTGATCAAGAAGACTATAGAAGACAAGCCTAAGAGGTGGCATGAAGCGTTAGCCGAAGTACTATGGGCATACAGGAACTCTAAGTCTACTGGAACAGGGTTTACCCCTTATCGGTTGACTTATGGTCAAGATGCAGTGTTACCATTGGAAATCAATGTGAAATCTCTAAGGTTTGCTAAACAGCATTGGTTGACAATGGATGAATACCAACACGCTATGTTCATGGATCTGGAATCGGCTGATGAGGATAAGTTAATGGACTTAGAAAATATTAGAAAGAATAAGGAAAAAGTGGCCAGAGCTTACAATAAGCATGTCAAGATTAAACGATTTGTCGAGGGGGACTAAGTTTGGAAAGGCATTTTACTGATTGGAACTAAAGATTCTAAATTAGGGAAATTGTCACCAAATTGAGAAGGACCCTACATAGTCAGTCAAGTTATGATCAATGGGGCCTATCGGCTGATAAACATGCATGGTGAGGAAATGGCAAGAAGCATAAACGACAAATATTTGAAAAGCTACTACCCATCAGTCTGGGATCAATAATTCAAAAATTAATTTGTTCAAAGTACTGACGGTTACAAGCCAATCGCCTAGCTTATCAAAATTTAAGAAAAACTAAAATCCTAAGGCTATGGCTCAGCAGAAGAATGAACAGAAGTTTCGACCGAAGAAGGAAGAACATCATCACCTGGGAGGTTGGTTGAAGCGGTTTGGCCTTCAGGAACCTCAACTGCAGCAGCAGCAGCAGTGGAAGAATCTACATTCTGTTCAAGCCCGGGGGCAAGGGAGGCATCCTTTTCAGACTGAGTAACTCTTATCTCAGTCGAAGAAGAAGCCTTACCTTTCTTCAGATCGGCTAACAGTCCCCTCAGTCAAAGACAGTACTCGCTAGCCGAGAGAAGCTCTTGTTCACCCATGAGGAGGTCTTTCTCCAAAGCTTCATTTTGCTGCAGCAGAGTGGTTGTTTCCTAGTCTAGAGCAGAAGATTGGTGATACAGCTGGAGCCTAACCTTTGAGCTGGCAGGAATCTTGTTGGTTACAGTATCCAGTTTAGGTTCAAGATCGACTATCTCTGCTTGGATTATGTTTAATTCTTCCTTTATTTCTGAAAGTCGATTGGTCATTATAAGTTGATCCGCAAGGTATTTTTGGCATTCTGCTTCTACCTCCTGGAAGGACGATTGAAATTGAGCTTTGTCCCTGGAGCTCGGCTAGCCGTAGCGGGTCTTTTTCGGCTACTGAACTGCGCTCGGAATTTTATTTGAAATTGAAAGCAATATCTCCAATCTGGATGACCATATGGTTGTAAGCAGCTTGCTGTGAAGGGGTGGCGTTGGTTGTTTTGGCGAGTTTGGAGAGCGCTACTCGGAGTTCAGTGATAACTTCGGGAGAGGTAGGAATGTTCTAATTCAATAACATTTCCACGAGAGTTAAATGCTGGTCCGAAGGAGAACTTGGAGCTGTGACGACCTTGGAGATTAGAGAAGCAAAGTACTGGGCCAAGTCTTCATCGGTGATGGAAGCTTCGGATGATAAAGCAGTAGGGGTATGAGTGACAGGAACAAGATGAGTGTTGAGTGGGGCGGATTCATGTTCCTAGTAAGTAGCAGAGTTAGCATTAGAAAAGAAAATGAAAGGATGCTAAATATTGGAAAGTGCTAGGAAATTTGGAAGTTACAAAATGATGCTCCGAGGAAGAAGGTCTTGCCGTAGTGGCGTCTGGTTTTGGAGATTGTCGATAAGCATGAAAGAAGAACAATGTCAGAATGTGTGGGTTTGTGAGCAGGGAAATAGTTTAGAAAAGTGAATAGACATTCTGAAGTTTCTTCTTTTTGGGAGCAGAGTGCTCGGTAGTAGCCTGGATCGCCTTTTGATGAGCAGCAGGAGATGAAGATTCAACAGTCAAGGGAGTTTCTCGAATAATGATCCCTGTTTGCCTAGCCAAGTGTCTGATAGGCTTAGGGGGAACCACAGCTGGTGTAGAAGTATCTTCAAGGGTAGCAAGGTCCATTGTCACTGGATGGGAGGATCCTAAGAAGGAAAGAGAGAAATGTTAGGAAAAACAAAACTGAAGATAGTCGATCATAAAGCAAAAAGATATCAGGAAACCTGCTGTCATGGTTACAGTTCTGCTTCTAGTGGCCTTCGGTTTCCTAGCCGAAATGGGTAGAACATTGATGGCAGGCTGTTCTATGTTCCTGACTATTATCTTGGAAAGATAGATGGAGGTGCTTGCTGAGAAGATCTTGTCGGTGACAGAGGGCCACCAGTTGATAAAAGATGAGGATTCCCCAGGGAGCTGCCTGAAGGTGTGGAATTCAAAAGCATTTAGCTTTTGCAAATTCTGGCGAGATAGAGATACCACATTCTTGTAAGCTAAGGTGGGTCTTTCGAAAGGTGTTGCCATTGACTAATATGGTAGGGGGATGTGTTGAACAAGGCCAAATTGCCTAGTCAAAAGGTTAGGGCAGTAAAATTCAGTCGATGTTTTGTTATATCAGCTGAAGGGTTTCACTCCACACATCAAGTATCGAGCTGTGAGTATGCTAGCCCAATAGAGAAAGATAATTGGCAAAGTGGGGGTCATAGGACTCAGGGTGAGTGATCATCCATAATAGGTTATGAGACTTGTCGGCTAAGGGGAAAAACTCTTTGGCATGACGAGTAGAAGTGAAGAGCTCGGCTACAAAGTTGAAAGATGAATGATGGAGAATAGGGGTAGTTTGCAAAATTCGGTCGAGAGATAGAGGAGCCGAGGAAGGGGGAGTAAAATTTTTGTGAGATAGTGCAATAAATTATGGAAAAGAAAGCATTATCCAGAGTTGGAGAAACTAGAAGGGTCCAGCTACATTGTCTAGCTTTTCATTGTTTTGAAGCCTAGACACTATTGTAAAATGGCTCTTGTAA
The DNA here is from genome assembly GCA_030762895.1 of Sophora flavescens. Taxonomy (NCBI): domain Eukaryota; kingdom Viridiplantae; phylum Streptophyta; class Magnoliopsida; order Fabales; family Fabaceae; genus Sophora; species Sophora flavescens. Next base: position 107,740,409 of record CM061066.1, on the reverse strand, counting down.
AGAGAGGACAAGAAGATGGTTCCTAGGGCTAAAGGCCTACCGGAAATAATTAAGGAAGCAAGATGAGAAATTTCTAGGACCACAGCAACTGAGCTGGAGCAAATGAAGTATTTGCAGAACCAGTAGAGAAGGAAGGCTTGGTGTTCGCCATCAGAAACTTGGTGAGCAGTTTTGGCGTTGGCCGATAGAAAATTGGAATAAGAGGAGTTATTCTAGGAAAACTTAATCTTTAGGGATGGGCCGGAGAAATCAAACAAGGAATTCACATCCTCACCAATCACTGGAAGACCCGTAATAGCTGCCACATCAAGCAAAGTAGGGCTCATAATGCCCGAAGGAAAAATGAAGCCGTTCACTAAAGTCGACCAAAATATGATAAAGCTAAACAAAAGATCAAGGTTCAAAGGAATGTCATATTTGGAAAGCATGATGAGGTCGTAGATTCCCCACGTCTTCCAATTCTCGCCTTGGCTAGCCGAAACACGTTGCAGCCATTCTATGTACAAAGGAGTAGGGCGAGGCCAGGTTCTAAGGTAGTTATGGCACTTGTCAATGGAGTACCAGTCAAAGGTGATGGGGAGCTCAAAATGTTTGGGGTATAAGTGATGATCCAGGTAGATTTTGCCTCCGTAAATATAAGAAGTGCATGGACTTAGGGTAAACGAGTTCATGAGAGGGGTAAGGACAGAGGAAGGAGAATCTTGCTCTTGGTTGAAAGAGGGTTGTTGAATGCTAAAAGGCGAATCAGTGGAGGAGGTTGAGGAATCATTTCCACCATAAGAGTGAGTTTTTTTTTTAGAATCGGAAGCAGAAGACATGATTGCAGAAGTTTTAGGGGGTTTGATGACAAGGTAATTGAAGATGAAGTGAGAAGGAAGAAGGATTTTGGTCGATTTACAAGGGTTAACAAACCAAGAATTTGGAAAGGCAAACGGATAGGATTTCTTAGCTGATAACCGTTGCAAATCTTGGGAGTTGACCGAATCCCTTAAGAAGTGGTTGGACAAATTAAATGCTGAGAAGCTGAACGCGGAGACCGAGGTTAGTGGGGATTCGATTACATTATTCCAACTTCATTCCACTTAGCTGAAAGATGTAAAGGGGCAATTGTTATCCCCACATTTAAATTTGATAGTTGAATCGCCCAGCTAGCCAAGGAGTTACTAGCCGAGGATAATATTAGCCGATTCAGATGGGAGCATAATCGGTTGAAGTTAGGTTGGGTCTCAGGAATTGGGCTGAGTCCGAAGATATTATTTGGGCTAACAAGTGAAGAGTTCCAAGCTGTTGGAACTACTGGAACACGAAACTGAGTTACTAGTAACGGTGCCACAAAACATGCAGAGAAGATAGGAGCAAGGCGGTTGTGAAGTGAGCTGTTGGAGTTCATGGGTGGGTTAGTCGTGGGGTAGTTCCTTGTTTTTAGGAGTTTTAGCCAATCGGGATGGCTATGGGGCTAGTTGGTTTTTGTCTATAAATACCCCTTGTATTTACTATTGGAACACATTCAATCCAATACAAACTTGTTTAAGCTTTCGCTTATTTTCTGTTCCTTTGCTTAATTTTTCCTCAGCTTTCTCACCTTTTTACTTCAACTTGTACTTAATTATTACCTTTATTTTTTAGTCTTTCTTTCTTTCATGCTTTATTACCTTTGTCGATTACTACTTAGTTCACTAGTCCTTAGCTTTTCTTTGGTTCACTGGATTCCAAACGCTTTCCGTAGTGAGTTTGGGGACCCTTTGCTAGAAGGTAAGGTTTTGCTTCTAGTTCAAATCGCTTGATTCTGTTCAAAACCTGCACGCGTTTATTGGCTGAAGACCCCATTTGATTGATCCTTTTTCACACACAAAACAAGGGAATACGTTTCTGAAGTTAGAGGGGAGATGGGTTGAATCTGGGTCATGGTAGGTAAAATGGGTAGTGGGTTTGGAATTGGCCCAATATACAAGAATAAACAAAAACAAGTTTTGGGCTTTGATATTCACACCTCCCAAATTGATATTCTCACCTCTCATTTACCAATTATTTTTACTCTCTACCCATCTTACCCCTATAACTTATTACCCACCACCGTAAACCGTATTTTCCCAATTTCTGACCCCCTCCTTCCCACCTCATCCACACCTCCTTCTCCCTTTTCCCCATTTCTTTTTCTGTAACACGGATAGAAAAAATGTAATATGAACTAAGATAGGTACCATTGGAATTAAACTCTTCAATTGCTTCATTCTTGGTTCAATAATAGATTTTGACACCTCATACTGCTGGTGTGCACTCAGCTCATGAAGCTGCAATCACCGAACCAAATAAGAATGTTAAATTGCGCTAATGCAAAAAAGATATAGTCAATAATTTATTGTGAACTAGAATACGTAAGTGTAACCTATTTTGAGAAGCAAGTGATAGTGGTAATTAATATTATTATGTATTAGTTTGAAAAAAATTTAATGCTTGTGGAAATAGTTGTTTACGTAAGTATAAAAATAAATCTGGACGGAAACAAATTTCCTAAGTATAAAATTTATAAACACTTATGGAAACTAATTTTTGTAAGTGTTAACAAATTTATACTTACGAAAATTAGTTTTCGTTAAGTAAAATAAAAAATAAATGGATAATAGGTTAATCTTGAAGCGTTGCGTAATAAGAGGTGGCAGGAGAATGAGAGAGAATAGAAGGGGAAAAAAACCAAGAATAAGGTCTGCTAGATGGGCAAGGGAAATAAATGGTTAGGGTTTACAAGGGTATTTAGGCAAATAAATGGAAGTTAGAGGGATAAGGGGTGGAATAGTAATTTATGGGGTGGTAAAATCAAATTCCTCAAGTTTTTATAAAATGAAAAGCCCAACAAAAATATTCTAAATTAATAAAAAAAAATCTTCTTTTTTTTCGTATTTGATATTTTTTATAACTTTCCTTTTTTATATATAAATGTTAGTGAAAATTAAACAAACTTCACCTGTTTAATTTTTAAGAAATTAATTTTTTTTTTGTGATTTTTGAATTTTTACTTTTTTTTTGTATTTTTATAAATTTAGTTAAAAAGTAGAAGGGAAATGAGGTGTTCACAATCATTATTTAAATTCATATAATTTTATCATTTAAGAGCATTTAATATTTTTTTTATTATTATCGAACAATAAAAGCCAGTTTATTTATTTTTTTTTCAATTCTTTGTTGTTAATGTTGCCCTGTTGCTAGCTCCTTTAACTCACAAATTCTCCCATGTCGACAACCATGGATCCTGCATCTGGATCATCAATAGGATCTTCATCAGCATCAAGGTAAGCAACGCACTTCTACAGTAAAATGTTCTTTTTCCTCAACTTCTTTTTCAATATACTCCATATTCTCTCCGACTAAAAAAATCCATAATCATATCATTAGGAGGAGTAGACGAACGGAAAGGAATCAACACAACTCACCTTCTCAGAATCCTTTCAAAGAGTTTCATCCACCAGTTGAACATGGAAGACCAAACCTCCCGTTTTTCGTTTATCGTGCTACAAGTGACAAGGTAAAATTAATTACGAACACCATTTATCATTGTTTTAGGGTTCATTTATTTTATATTTTGATAAAATTGATTTTGAAAGAATTGATTTTCAAAGAATTGATTTTAGAAAAATTTAGGTTGAAAATTTTGATTTGTGTTTGGGAATTAATATTTTAAAAGTGAATTCAGAATTTCATTTGGATTATAATCACTTTTGATGTGTAAATATAAAGAATTTCGTGGGTCCAACCCACACACAATTGATTTTATTCAACTAAAAACTTGAAATTCTTGCTTCCATCAAAATCAATTTTATCCACCCTAGAGTTAATTTTATCCACCACGGTTTTGCTACATCCAATCATAAGAACAATAATTTTCAATTCCATTGGCCTTGTTTTTGTTCCCATAATTGACTCTTGGCTGTCGCGAATCTTAACCAAACATGCAATATTCAGTCCACAGTGGTCCCCAATTTTTCGTTGCAACTAAAGTACTTTATTTTTCCACACAATTGTCTGTTTCCCTTTATGCATTTTACACACATACATTTTCTTAAATTATATTGTTTAATGACAAATTTTTTTTATCTTTTTTACTTAAAACTTGATCATTTTATTTTAAGGGCTTCACCAATTTTATATTTATTAATGCTTTTATATACTATGTTATGACTATAAACAATGAAATTATTAACATTATTTTTCAAAGTTCAAAACCTTATTGTTATTATGTACCTGATTGGAGGCTAAAATTGAGCATGAAATTTGGGGATTGAAATTTGAATTAAGACTTGGAATTCTAATTTTCATGTTCGAAAGGCCATTAGAATAATAATCATAACTCAAGGACCAATTCCATGGAGTAAATATAACTAATTTATATCATTCTCAATTCTTAACATCCATCCTAAAAATTGTTAATTCCATATTCGATGGACAGTACAAGAAAAACACAGCACAACCATTGCCATTGTCGCCTCCACCACCAGCAAGGTTATATCCATTGTCGTTTCCACCACTACCAAGGCCATTGCCATTATCGCTACCATCACTACCACCACCGTCATTATCACCACTACCGTTGTTGTCGTCGTCGTTGCGGACACCACCACCACTGCCACAACCACCACCACTACCCCCGCAACCATTGCCACCACCGCCGAAATCATTGCCACCACCAATATTGCAAAAGTTTAAAAGCTGGAATGCTAGATGAGTATTTTGTTAACAATTTTTTTTTATATTAACATTTATCTTCTATTATCTTAGACTGTTATCCTTTTCACCTCTCTGTGTACTTTCGTACTTCTTATCTTTTGCTATTGTAATTTATATCATACTATGGTACCTTATGTTCATGTTCTTGATGTGATTTTCTTCGTATTATCTAGTCTACAAATTCTTTGAGGAATATTCTTGTTGAGTGCCCATTGATTTTTCGATTTGGTTATATTTATTATGTATTGGTGTATCCTTTTGATCGGTAGCAACCATTAAGCTAGACAATTTTGCATGTTGTGATATTAATCACCATGGGCTTATGGTCCAATGCTCGGGTCCCCTGTTTTATACGAATGACTGAATGAGGTAGTGGCCTATTTCAAAACTGCGAAAACATTCAATTACTGTTTATTACATGGTTCTGTGGAAAAGATAAATGTTCATTAAATGTCACTCTTTTTTGTCATATCATTCTTTATGTCTAATTTAGACAAATATATAAAGAAAATATATATTAAATTTGTATTCATTTTATTTCATTATTAAAAAAAGTGATTTAGAAAATATCATTAAAAATGGTGTGAAACTAAAAAGAACATTATTATATAAGTAAAAGGGAATCACATGAAAAAGATTAAATTATTTTGAAAGGTTATCACAAAACTAAAATAGTACATGCTTTTCCTAAAAATTAGGTTACTCTTAAAGATTATTACAAATATAAAATGTTACGTGTGTTCCATTATCAGGACAAGAAATATAGTTTGCTTTATGATTAAAGAGGTTTTATAAATAATTGGGAGTGGACAATTGATTGTTTGTTTAGATTTTGGGTTGTCCAAAATCACGTTTGCATCTTAAGAAAGCCATTTTGGGATTTTAAGGTAATTTTTTTAGATTTTGTGTCCAAAAAAATCAATTCTGAATTGGGTAGGATTTTTTATTTTTTATTTTTTATTTTTAATTTTCAAGTTCCATGGATTGGGTAGAACTAATATTAAGAGGAGCAAGAATTTTTTGTTTTTCCATTGAATAAAATTGATTCCAGATGTGGGATCACATAATTCATTATACTTACACCTCAAGAGTGATTTTACTTTATCATTCAAATAAAACCAATTCTTCTAAACTCATTTTTTAAATAATCATTACCAAATACAAATCAATTTTTTTAACATCAATTTTTTTTAAACCATTTTTTATAAAAATCTTTTTTTAAAAAAATAATCAAGTTTTTAAAATCAATTCTTTCAAAATCAATTATATCAAAATCTAAAATAAATGGACCCTAAGTGGTATATAAATTTTGAAGGAGTTGCCAACCCTAAAATTTACTAATTTAGCAGCCAATGAAAAACTATTTGTGAGGCAGGACACTTGTTTTTTGAGATGGTTGTCATGCTTCGAACCTGGTTAATTGATATTTGTCAGCTGAGGAAGGATACTTTAAGCACTTCAAGGATCAGTTTCACATAACTCTTATAACACCAACAATGTAAACTAACTAATTACAATCAAATGAATGGCAATTTTAATGACTTTCAAAGATAATCGTTCATTCTTAAATCAATCCAAATCTTTTTATGTTTTCCAGAATAACATAGTTTTTTTTTAATCATTTGTGTATTTTGTAACAAAGTTATTAATTCAGTAATTATAACTTAAAGGTTTAATTTACATTTTAAATCCATCCATTGACTTGAGTTTTTTTTTTTTTTGTTACCATGTTATCAGTACAATGTATCCACTATCGTAAATAGTGACTAATATTCGTCGAGGCATTTTGTAATATCCGGTAATTTTAATAATTTAAAAATAGAGGTTTAAATGGCATTGTTTCGTTAAGTTAAAATTTCTTTTTGAATAAAGGTTATACATTTTTTTTTGTTTTACAAATCACTACAAAAAATTCGTAGGACATTGCGGGTTTCCGACAGACCCAAATTCGTTGGTAGTAAGCTCGTTGATAACCATTACAGACGGATTTGGGTTATCCATCGGTAATGAGCTTGATGGGCTGCCCTATTACCGACGGAAAAGCCAACGGGTAATAACCTCAAAGCCTTGCCGAGGGCCTTTTCTGTCGGTAATGAGGAACCCAGCTTACCGATGGAAATGTCTCTCGGTAATCTCATTTTATTTTTTAAAATTAAAATTAACTAATTAATTTACTTAAATTTAATTTAATTTAATTTTTTATTTATTAATTAAAATTAAAATTTAGACTTAAAGTAAAATTTTAAATTTAATTAAAATTTAAATAAATAAAAACATAAAAATACAATATCCATACATATATTCGTACAAAACAACCCTACAACTACGAAAACCCTACAATTATCTAAGGTAACTATTCTAATAATAATAATCACCATAATAGTCATCGTCCTGGCGGGGGGAGAGATCATCATCCAGTGTCAGATGACCATCCAGCTGTGGTTGAGACGACGCACTGACATCCTGCTGCTGCTCAGGTGCCTCGATAATAGTAAAGGGTTGACCGGTGTGGAGGACCCCCTACAGAACTGTGCGCCTCTCAGGTGGGAGCACCTCGAGCACAAGTTTGACCACATGCAAGAGTGCCTCCATTTGATGCCTCATGCGCTCGTTATCCTCCCTCTGCAGATGCACCTCCTGTCTCAGCAGCTACACCTCCTCGATGTCCCGTGAGCCTGAAGATGCACCCTTCCAATGTGTCAAGCACGCCACCTTCCTTGACGGTAGGTAAGAGCTATGCTCCTAGTACCATAAATCTGCCCCTTCTTCCCGCCGGTCACATCAACCCATACCTTGGTCTCTAGTCTCTCTGCCTCAGCAGGGTCGAGCTGGGAAGGATCTAAGGCACCAGAGTAGGAGGCAGCCTCAGATGCTACCTGAGTAAACCCGGCAGAGAACTCCTCCTGTTATCAATAAACCAAAAACATTATATTATTAACTTATAATAATAATAATAATAATAATAATAATAATAATAATAATAATAATAATAATAATAATAATAATAATAATAATAATAATACATAAATAAACAAATCAAAAAATAAATTTAGGCTCAACATAGTCCACCTGGACCTCTCATCAACAAACTCGCTGGTCAAGCTGCATATATGGGTCTGCGTAAAGACCTTTGGGAGATGAATCGAACAGCCAAATGCACCTTCCAGTAAACGACACATGAATGACAATCAATTAATTATAAAATAAATTATTAACGAAACTATAAAGTGTATAAATTTAATTAAATATATATACATACCAGGTTAACGGCATGTTAAAGTGGTTAATCGAATAATCCGTGTGTAGGCTCTCGCCTTTCTCGGAAGCTCGATTCTTCTTTGCCTGCTCACACATCAGCTTATAAGCTAGTGAGTTCCAGTACTCACCCAGCTGGGTCCAGATGTTGGGGCCGATCCAATTTGGACGTATGCGGCTGTTCCTACGCTCCCGGAGCATGCCCGCTAGTCTGGGACCTGCTCTTTGCTAAAAAATGTCCTAGATAACTGCTGCATGCTTTGGATGCCACCACACAAGGGACTGTTAACAAGGAAAAAAATTAATAAAATTATACAATAAAATATATATAATGTGTGAAAAAAATTATAAAATTACCCACAAAAAAATAACAACTTACCGCGAATCGTGTAAAGATATGATCTCTGTCCTCTAATGCTAACTTCCCCCGGGAAGGCCAGAAGCAATGATACTGCGCCATGATGGAGAATGAAATGGCCTTGGAGGCCTTCTTCGTCGGGATAAACCTGACAAGATTATAATTTTAAAAAATCAACATTATGTAACAACAGATTTATTGACAACAAAAAGTAATTCTTATAAAACATTAAACTAATAAATGTTTACGATCCTGAAATAGGCTCGATCCATGTTCAATACTCAGGTCTCAGAATCGTAGCCCACTCCGGCATGACCACCAGCACGGTTGGAAGAACGACTAACTGTTGAACAAAAGATGATGTGTCCTGATCGACGTGGGGCACAAATGATGACGATGGAATGGTGGGGTCTGGCTGTGTCGTCAGCCGAGAAGTAGGCATAAACATCAATCCGAGCTGTGTGACTGGTGTAGCAGATGATGGTGGTGGTGGAGGTGGTGGTGTGGGTACAGTAGGGGGCGACGAATAGCTGGTATGCAAGAGTCGGGGATGGAAACGTGTTGGTGCAATATATGTTGGGGATGGTGTAATGTGGGTCGGAGAGGGTGCAGTAGTAGTCAGGGAGGGTGCAGCAGGGGTTGGTGTGGGTGCAGCTAGGTTCGGTGTTGGTGCAGAAGAAGTCTGGGTGGGTGTAGCAGGGGTCGGGGTGGGTGCAGAAGAACTGGGGTAGGATGCAGCAATTAGCCCGGGGATCTTAACGATGTATCGTCCCCTCTTAGCCGTCCCTTTCTCCTTATCACCTCTAGACGGTGGGGGGCGGGGTGGTTATCCTCCTGATTCTGACATATATATTTTTATAGAAAAAATATAAAACAATGCAAAAAAATATATTAAATCAAACGATATTTAGTAATTTTTTTAAGCAAGGTGACAAGTCACCATAAATTTATTAATAAAATAAAAAAGAACAAAAATACATAGGGGGACATAAACCAAAACCCATGCGAAATAAACGAGAATCAAGCATACCTAAAATTAGGATTTTTATTCAGTCTTAGGTTATACTTCTTCAGAGATTTTGACGTAACCACAGTGAAACCATCTTCAGCAACATTATTATTATTCTGCTCTCCTTCCTTAGAAGTACTAGCATCTTTTTGCTTTTCCAACGAAATAGATAAATCATTAAAATAATTCTGAACAACAGTTGGAAAAGCGCTTAGATCGTGAACATAAACTGGATTTGAATTAATCTCAAGAGTCTCAAGATTCTTACTACTAACTGTTAAATCACAGTAGTCTTGGAATGCACGGACACTGGATCAGGCACCGAAGTATCCTTGACCGTAGAGCCAACATTAGTTTCAACAGAAGTTGAGATCTTCTATGTATAGCCATTGAGAACATTGGTTGCAATAGAATATGAGTTTTGTGGGATGGAATTTGAGACATGATCAAGGGATAATTCCTCTTAGACACTCTCAACCGATTCACTAACACTCAAGTTTTCACCTGATGATGTATCAATCCGCCCATTAACTTCAATTAATTCCTGCTCTGGAACCTTAGGGATATAAGCTTGCTTAGTCTTCTGCACCAAAGGCGGATTCTTAAGCATCAGTTTCTCCTTGTCAAATTTACAAGTCGAGGCCAAGTGCCCAATTGATTTACAATGAGAACAAAAAGAAGGAAGCTTCTCATATTCGATACCGACAGGAAATGTAAAACCTTCATGTTCTACCATAATCTCCTTGAGCAACTTCCCTGTTAAATCAACATCCACTAAGACTCGAGCATAGTGACCATATGCCCGAGTGCGAGTAGCTTCAACCAAACTTATTGGAGTACATAAACTGCCTGCAATTTCAAATAATAATTTTGAGCGCCAATATTTCTGCGGCAAGTCATGAATTCTAACCCAGCATTGAGCAAGAGATTGTTTCTTCTTAGAAGGACTAAAATCAAGAGACCACTGAAAAAGACGCATTAACCCTGGTTGAAGGTTCCAAGCCCCAACAGCCAAGACACTACGCAAATCCTTACATATATAATTTTTAATATATAACATACAATTTGTTAAGTCTTCCATTGAATTTCACAAGCAAACATTTAAAATACAATAAAAGTACTTACCAGTAATGTTCCTATTCAGACTCTGTCTCGTCATCTAATTTGAAATCCAACAATTTGTCATCTTCCATAGAGTGATCACTTTCGATTTCTTCATCTGATGATGCATCTATCAATGACTGGTTACTGTTAAGTCATAAAGCGTTTGACTCATCCTACATCTGACTCACACTCCAGTAGTCCTTGTGTGTTTTGATGAACCCAAACATTAAGCAATTGATTTTACAATGAACCATCTGAACATTGCTAACCATCTACTTGAGCTGTGTAGACAAAGAACTCTAACTTAGCAGATCAATTCAACAAAAGGTTATGAAAGGATCAACAGCAAAAGTACAAGTGTCTGGTTCAAAGCTGTCATATATATATATATATATATATATATATATATATATATATATATATATATCAAAGTACGACGCGTCTGAAGTCTGATTCAAGCTGAAGCCTATATCAACATTTCTCTCAGACTTGTCAACTATGATGAAGATCAGCTAGCAGTACTAAATCAAAATAATCAAACAATTTTCTTCATTGGAAGTTAAAGAGAAAGGTCTTATGCATTCAATAAATGGAAGGAAGAAAGCAACAAACAATGATTTGTTAGAAGACTGCTCTTTTTCAAGACAAAGAAGCCCGAAGAAGTACATAGTCAGAGTCGTGATCAAATATTCAAAGAATACAAGCACTATCTTCTGAAGGAAGTTCAAAGAAGATGGATCAAGCTTATAGACTAGAACATGACAAGAAGACACACTTCAAGAAGCGGTTATCTTCTATACTATGTGTCTGATCCTCTGACAAAGTCAGAAGCACTGTTGTGTCAGAATACCTTATGGATTCATCATCTACACTCTCAAGCTTAAAAAGTGTGAAGCATTAATCTCAAAATCTTATCTTCGTTCACTGAAGCAACACGCCAAAGAGAAAAGCACTTTATAGAGAAATTGATTAATATCTGATTCAAAAGCAAATGTGATTTGAAATATAGCTAATTAAACTTGAATGAAGTTTATTAATATATTTCTTGTCTTCAATCAAAATCAGAAAAAAAGAGAAAAGACAAAAGGGCAAGGCTACAGAAAAGCATTGCTTATGCAAGTAAGAAAAGCTACATTATCTGAGTTTTTCTAAGTGTTGCACAAATAAGGAAAGAACGATGCCCAAAGCTAGAAAAACATGACTGCTATACTCTGAGGTCAACAAAGAATCTCCAATGTTCCTCTAAGCATTTATTATCAAGTCAGAATGGCTATTTTCCAAAGAACGGAGCTCAAGACCTTCGATTGCATCTCAACAAGTCTCTTTGATCAAGTATAAATAGAAGAAATCAAATACCTGAACAAACAGTGATGAACAACTAAGAGAAAGGTAATATACTCATCTGTGAAAAGCTATACTACTCAAGAACAGCACTCATCTGTGAAATCAATAGCTGAAAGCAACTATCACTCACATATCTTTTTCTCACTCTGATAATCATTCAAAGAAGAACTCATCTGTAACACAGCAAGTTCAAAGTTCATATTCACTCTCTGTAGTGTTAAGATTGGTTGAATTTCTACTGTAACCTTGAGGTTGTGCTTCAAAACATTCTCAAAACTCTTTGAGCCTGAAGAGGCTTGTCTCAATAATACTTGTTGATCCTGAAGAGGCTATGTGTGCAAACAATACTTGTGGTTGAGCCTGAAGAGGCTAGGTGTGCAAATAATACTCGTCTGTAACCTTGATCAGTTATAGTGTTAAAACTTGGTAAAGCCAAGGACTGGATGTAGCCCAAAGTTTGTGGGTGAACTAGGATAAATCTGAGTATTTTCTTTCCCTGCTGATTTTGTTTGTGCTTCTAAAAACTCTGATTTTTGAAAACACTATTCAACCCCCCTTCTAGTGTTGTTTTGTGTCATTTCAGTTGGTATCAGAGTGCAGCCTCTGGGTTGAGCACCTCACAGTGTAGAGGAAAAGATTCTGGAGAATGGCAAGTGAAGCAGGATCAAGCAACAACATGTACAATCAGGGTACATATCTCAGCAAACCTCCCATGTTCAGTGGAAAGGATTACAAGTACTGGAAAAATAAGATGAAAATGTTCATTGATTTAACTGACTTAGATCTATGGGAAATCATATCTCATGGACCATACAGTCCAACTGATGAAAGTGGAAATGTCATTCCTAGAAACAGATGGACATCTAATAAAAAAAATGGTTCAACTTAATGCCAAAGCAAATTATCTACTTGAATGTTCTCTTAGCATGTCTGAATATGACAAAGTCAATAGCTATGAAATAGCCAAAGACATTTGGAACAGACTTGAAGAACTCTATGATGAAGATGTTGTTGTCAAAGAAACATTTGAAGAAAGATCAGTTAACAATGTTGACAAGCTTCCATCATCAAGTACACCAAAAGATCAACATTCTTGAAATCATGATGAGGATGAGAAATTTTTTGAAGCCACTAGAAAGATGAGAAGATTCTGGAACAAAATAAGGGCTAAGAAAGCAGCAATCAAAACAGCTGGTGATAAGATGCCTCCACTCGAAAAGATGATTACTTGGGAATATTTGGACAATGAATCAGATGATGAGTTTAGTGTCTACTTGGAGACACTGACTAAGATTATGAGGTAAATTCTAAATTTGAGGATTTACAAGATGCCTATCATGAACTTCTCAGTGAATATAATTGTATTCTTGACAAGTTCAAAGAACTTAAGAAAAAGTATGTGAAGCTCACTATGGAGCATGAACAGAAAAATCTTGATGTTGATGAACTAATTAAAGAAAACAGAAAGCTTAAGGCAGAAATGCTTAAGGCTGAGATCATTACTGAAACATCACCATCTGAAGAAGTTTTAAAACTTCAACAGAAAGTGGAAGAGCTCACTAATGATCTTGCTAGATTTGTCAATGGCAAGAACAATCTGAAGAAACATCTTGGAAGTTAGAGATCTAGCTTTGACAAGACTGGTATAGGATACATTGAAGAGAATCCTGATAACGTATCTAATAAACTCTCAGATAACTTGAAAGTTTCTATTAAATCTTATTCTGAAATATCATGTACATTTTGTGGTAAATCTGGACATATCACGTCCAAGTGCTTTCACACGAGAAAAGCCAAGTCTTCACAGACTAAAACATCCAATGGTAATGGACCCAAAAAGGTATGGGTACCAAAACACCTTATAAATCATCTTGCAGATTTATTGAGTGGAACAAAGAGGACTCCCATGATAGAAGTTGGAAAATGGACTCTCACTACCCATAACCACAAAACAGTGTATATTCCGAAGCCTCTAATTTAAGCAAGAACATCTTAAGGAAAAGTAGAGAAAACAAAAGAGGTTAGTGATTTAATGAGACAAATCACTTACAAGTAAGAATTTAAAGTTTTATCTTATGATTTCCTTATGTAAATATTTGAATGATGTGTCTGATAGTTTAAAACCCGTCTGATATGATGTGGACTCTCTTTAAGACTGAGAAATACATAATTAATTTCAAATTCTTGAATAATTAAGTGGGAAGTTAACGAGAAAAGTCTCGCTCCCTCGGCTAGTTTCTCTCTCCACCTGTTACATCATAAAGGCTATGTGCTTTTTGTAAACCTCTCCCTCACACAACCGTTCCCCTTCGGACTCATCTCCCTCTCTCTAAAGTTCTTACCTTTTCGTCTTCGTTCAAGCCCTAATAACTCTCTATCGTCTTAGTCAAAATGGCGTCAAGAAGAGCAACAAACCTATCTATCATCTCTAACATGAATGAAGCAGATGCTAGAAAAATAGCTATCGAGCATGGAGTTGATTTTGAAGAAATAAAAAATGCTAGTTTAGATGTGTCCCCAGAATCAGAGTACGCTGGGTGGACAACCTTCTTCACTATCATAGAAAGCGCCTATCCCCACACTTTCAAAGAGTTCTAGAAGAGTTCTGCATCTTCAAGGCATGTGTACCTGTTTAGTGTTGTATGAAACGTAAATGCAGTAAGGTACTGGTTTGGCATCTTCGACCTTGAAAAGGCAACTGGGTGTGCCAGAGAAGGAATCAGTTACTCAGATGAATGGGAAGAAAAGGAAGTTAAAGAAGATATCAATCTTACTCTTTTTGGAAATCGCTTCAAGGAAAACAAATCTGTCCGAGATCTCATGCCCAAAGTAAGGTTTCTACACTCGCTTCTAATAAAGTGTGTCACCCCCAGAAAAGGCTCAGTAGGCATCACCTCTAGACCAGATAAGTTTGTCTTATATCATCTTTTGCAGTATAGAAAAGTTGATATAAATGATCTAATTTTTAACCACATGCTTAAGATAGTAGGAAGCAACAAAACTTGTTATCCATATGGTATGTTGTTAACTAAATTGATCAGAAACAAAGGCACTACCTTAAACTCTGATGTTATGGATGAAATTCCTGTTGTGTCTATAGCAACTCTCGTTGAGGTAGTTTTGAAAAATGAAGTTAGAGAAAACTTCATAATGTTAACCCTAGAATTTCTAAAAATACTGTTTCTGATGTTTTTACTGAAAAAATCTCTAAAGATTTTTAAGATGACAAGCCTATTGCTTGTGTTATGAAAAGAAAATGAATAGTTGTGTTTGCTGTTGAAAGTAACAAGAAGAAGAGAGTTAAGAAAACAAAGACTGGAGAAACTGTAGTCTCTATGACCAGTTCTGTACCTGAGTTAGTTACTGGACTATCTCAGAGCTTTAACAAAAGAAAAAGGATCAAAAGAAAGAGAAAGGAAAGGAAAAATGATCAGGAGAAAGGAAGGATGAGCAAGGGAATCAAGTTTAATGAACCAAGGCAAGAAGAAGTGGTTTCGGAAAAGAAGAAGAAGAAGAAGAAGAAGATTGTGTTGAAAAAAATAGAAGAAACTAAGGAAGAAAGGACAATAAGGTTGGAAGTTTTTGAAGAAAATTGGAAGAAATATAAGTATGGCTGGTGTGTCAAATATAGGCCTGACCAGGACACCTATCCCCAACCCATCAAAACTATTGAAGAAATACCTTTAGAAGCTTTGCAAGCACTTGAAGCTTTAAAAAAACTCGTGAACTATAAGAAGTTCATGGCCAATGATTCTCATGTACCAGTTCCAAGACATCTTCTGACTAAACATCAAAGGAAGCACATCAAAATAAAAATGAAGAAAGGAGAAAGTACTACAAGGGATGTAGCTCTATTTCTAGAAGATGGGAAGGGTCAAATGGATGCCGAGACATCAGGTAGTTTAACATAATATCACAAATGGAAGACTCCAACAAAGAATGGCAGGATTGGATTTATTGCTTTGCAACATTTCGGGAATTTTGGACCTCCACAACCTTTGCCTTGTACCCTTCTCACAAAAATTATCTCTTTTTGATTGTTCATAGTCCTAGTATCTATTTCTTTGAGAATACCTTTTTCTTCGGTTGTGCTGGGCCAAGATATTTGATTAACTGGCTAGAAGAATCAATTGTCTATGAGGAAGATTTAGTGGAACCCATTCCACCCTCTAGATCAACTGAAAGTTTTTTTTACACTGTGATCACTCTCTCCTTAGTCAATACATTAAGTATGTGGTGTAGAACTCCAATTCTCGAGGAAACTGTCTCTGAAACACTCCAATCTCTGTATCAGTTCTTGTGTCTGAACTCTTTGCACAATTTTATCTACTCTGTTTCTGACACCTTCCATGTATCAAGAAATTCTGTCAATGTGTTGGATGAAGATTCTCTTTTAAATTATGATTTTTCATCTGAACCAAGTCTGTCGGATATCAATGATGAGTATTGTAACACCCTGCTTTTTATATACACTGTATTACCGGTAAGGATATATTTATTTATATTTTTACCTGAGATCAAGAAAATTATTTTGGATAAAACAAAATCATATTTATACTCTACTTTTTGGTAGAAGGTTACGATAAAAATTTGGATTTAAAATTCAGTCAGAATCCGGCCCGCGTTTTCACTACCAATAAAATTTTACTGATCAGAAAACCTAATTTTGACCCGAGAACGAAACAGTTTAGATTTAAATCACATTTTCAACGATATAGGCTATTTTGAAATTTTAGCTCAAAAATAAATTATTATACTTTATTCGAGTGGATTTTCGAAGAAAACAAGCGAGAAAATTTAAAACTGGTAAACGACGGAGTCGGGAATGGATGCGCAAAGATAGAATCGGACACCGGATGGAAGTGCACTTGCCACCTAGGGGTGGTGAGTCATGGGGTGAGTCACTACCATGACTCACCATGTAATGAGGGTATACCAAATTAAATGCTAACCTCCTTAATATAATGACCAAATTACCCTTGACCTTTCCTTGTATTTCCAACATTGTCCCAATATTTTGTGACCCTTTTACCCCTCATTACACGGCCTCCCCCCCCCCCCCCCCCCCCCCCCCCTCCATTCACTTGGCCATTTCCTTCATGCATCTTACAACATCCTAAGTCATTTTCTTCAATAACTCTAAGATTCCATTCTTGAAAAACTTGCATCTTTGATCAAATTTCTTCATTTATTTCATCATCTAGAGGTAAATCCTCATTGCTTATGATCATGGTTACACTTCTCATCAATTATTTCCATTCATTCATGTCAAGTTCATCATATTTTTATTCTCTTGGATTTTCTTCATTTAATCCTAGAAAATAATAGAAAAATGATTTTGATGTGGTGACAATTTCTATGAACTCTCTAAGGCCTCTAGACTCTAAATCCAAGAGCTAAAATCAAAATAAATTTCTAGCCAATTTGTCTCCTCTTGGCCGAAACCCTATACATGTGAGTTAAATGAGTTTTCTTCAATTTTTAACTTGTATGATGATTTTTATAAGCTATTCAAGATCTCTACATTCTAGACCCAACAACATGAGAGCAAAAGAAATTTCTAGCCAATATTTTCTATCATGGCTGAAACTCTAGCTAAGTGGGTTGGATGAGTTTTGTTTCAATTTTTGACTTGTGACACGCTGTCGCGCACGGGTCAAAAAGCGAGTGGTTTGTAAAAATTGCAGTCAGGATGCGACAACTCGGGTATTGTATCACAAGGACTCTCGTAATGTTATTATTACAGAAAATAAGTTTTTTTTTGGGGGGTTGGTTTGAAAATCAATTGAGAAAAACAGAACAGAAACAGAGGAATAAAAAAACGATTATCAAATAAGGCGAAGACGATCAATCTGCTGTTTGATTTCCCACTATCATCGGTTCATGTAATTCCATGCCCTAAGTAGATTCTAATCCCTTTTCGATTGTAGCATCAATTAACAAGCGAAATCGACGCTACGGGACATATGTTCCTAATTCCCGAATTAAGCAAACGGGGTGAAGCACTCGTGAATTAAGCAAACACGATTGAACGCACGCGAATTAAGCAAACGCGATTGAGTTTAGGAACATAAAATCATCGAAAATAAATCAACACTAATTCGATACAAACTGGATTAAGCAAACAGAGAATAAAGAATAGTATTGAAGGAGAGAAGGAAATTCAATCGGGAATTACAAGACCTCAAGTGTCGGCGGAAGCCGATTACAGCAGATTAATCTAGGGAGATTAGTTCTCCATTACAAATATGACAAAAACTAAGAGTATATGATGTAAACTGTGAAAATTGGATTCTTTTTTTGTCTGCTGCGCTTCTGTTTTATAGGGTGGCCGCGCGTCACGGCCATGATGGACATCACGGCCAGGCCGTGACTGCTTCTGTCAAGGGCACCAGTTCAAATTCTTGTCCTTCACATCCGTGATGTCTATCACGGTCAGGCCGTGATCCTTTCTGACTTTGGGTGCTGATTTGTCACGGCTGTGACCTCCATCACAGCTAGGCCGTGATCACTTCTGTTCTTCATTGTTTTCCCATCACGCCCGTGATGGGCATCACGGCTAGGCCGTGATCCTCTCTTATCTCTCTGGTCTTCTCATCACGGCCGTGACCATTGTCACAGCTAGGCCGTGATGCTTTCTGACTTTCATGGGTAGCTCATCACGACCGTGACCAGTGTCACGGCTAGGCCGTGATGGCTTCTGCTCCTAAGTACTCTTCCCTTCTTGCTCTCCTTATTAGCCTGAAACATGAAATAGCAATGAGTGCTTTATTTGACTCAAAACTGGCTAAATTATCCTAAAACTACTTAAGAGACTCAAAACCTTGCTTGAGGACAATCAAGTCTAATATGGGCGAAAATGAGATATAATTAACACAAAACCACGGTCAAACTAGTCATATAACTAGATGAGCCAGAGGCTGATCAAAATACCCCAAACTTGAACTTTGCTTGTCCCCAACCAAACTAAAACTCAAAAGGACTCAACACTTGGCAAGCTTAAAGGATTCAATCAATTTCGCACAAATTTCAAGCAATTCATCAAAACAATTTTCCTTCAATGTTCCCCCCTTTTCAACAATGTAATCCCCACAATCATTTACTCTAAACATTTGAGAATTTCATCATTCAAACAATCATTAATCTAAGTAAGGGATCCAAGTTACACACAAAAGGGAGATCACCAATTTCAAACAATTGCTTTCTTCACAAGGGCATGTAGTATTTCACTCAATCACTCAATTTGTCTAGGCTATCAACTTTTCACTCAGTTCACATTTCAAGAGCACTTCCCATGAATTTGATTTTCATCTCAATCAAGGTTCCCACAAAAACATGCATGCAACATTAAAAGGTCTTTTAAAGGTTGTAATGGGGCCTGGCTAAAGGTAGGATATTCAAAGGTACTAGGCTTAAGTCCCTAGGAACTAAGAGAGCATGAGCATTCTGATAAATTTGAATTTCCACTCAAGTTCTTTTTTCCATTTTTTTTCTTTATGCTTTTGGGTGACTACAACCTTTCTCTTCTAATATCCTTTTTGACATTTTTGTTCTTTTTTTTCTTTTTTTTTCTTTTTGCCTTTGGCTCCAACCTTTATTTTTCTTTTTCTCAATCACAAACAGCACATCATATCCTTGTAGCCACCCCAAACTTAGTTTCTTGCAAACCTTTGTCTTGCTAAGCATCCATGCTCTCCTAATCCTAAGATTGGGTTAACATGGTTTTTCCAGATTTTTGGCGTATAACATAGGGTTATCAAGAAACAATAGGCTTATTAGGCTCAATGGGGCTAACTAGGGAACATGCATTAGGGATGGTTCAATTTAGGCCAAGTAGCTATTTCAAAGAAAATCTGCCTAAATCATCTGATGCAATCACATAAACATGCAAACCAAGAAGAGATTCAAGCAAATTCGGGAAAGTGCAACTTGAAAGTGATTCACACAATTAAAAACATGTTGGACGTTCAAATCCTCACCTGGACATTTTTGCAAATTGTTTGACCGAGATTCAATCCCTAGTGTGTGCACCCCTTCACCCCAAACTTATCATAAATCATGCAATCACAACACAATTCCTCAAAGCTCAGTTTTCATTTTTGTTTTTCACATGGGGATCAATTTTCAATTTTTTTTAAAACCTAGGGGGAATCATCAACATATATCATGCAATCAATCTGTGACAAATCAACAAAACCCACCAAGCTTGCCGACACAAGACTCCCACACATGCTCTTGATCTTCTCAAATTATTCAAGAGCTAAAAGAAAACAAAACAAAAACACAAAACAAAACACAACAAATGGTCCGCCCCCTCCCGCACACTTAAAACATACATTGTCCTAAATGAAAGAACATAAATATAAAATCAGAGTGAGGGAAAGGGGAAGGTGCTCCATGATCAAGTTGCAGTGTAGGTGGGCTCTCCCAAGGAGAGCTCCTCAATAGTAGCATCTTCGGGCACCGAGCTTCCATGGAATAGCTTCAAGCGCTGCCCGTTAACCTTGAAGGCCTTGTTGCTACCTGCATTTTTAATTTCTACTGCACCATGAGGAAAAACATTAGTAACAACAAATGGGCCAATCCACTTGGATCGAAGTTTCCCAGCCATCACTTTCAGGCGGGAGTTAAACAGTAAGACCTGTTGGCCCACAGAGAATTCGTTCCTAGCAATCATCCTATCATGGAAGTGCTTGGTTTTCTCTTTATAAATCCGAGAGCTTTCATAAGCTTCTAGCCTAAGCTCTTCAAGCTGCTGTAGTTGGAGTTTCCTTTCAATGCCAGCTTTTTGCATTTCCAAATTACAGCACTTGACCGCCCAATAAGCACGGTGCTCAACTTCCACAGGGAGATGACATGCCTTACCGAACACAAGCCTAAAGGGGGACATCCCTATTGGTGTCTTGAAAGCGGTCCTCTGAGCCCAAAGTGCGTCTTCTAGACGGCGGCTCCAGTCCTTCCTATTCGGCTGCACCACTTTCTCTAGGATCTGTTTGATCTCTCTGTTGGAGATCTCAGCCTGGCCATTGGTCTGGGGATGATGAGCAGTGGAGACCCTGTGCACAACTCCATACTTCCGGAGTAAAGCTTCCATGGTGCGGTTGCAGAAATGAGTGCCCTGGTCACTTATGATAGACCGAGGTATTCCGAACCTGCAAAAAATATTGGACCTAACAAAATTTGCAACAACTTTAGAATCATTAGTCCTAGTGGGGATAGCTTCCACCCACTTTGAAACATAATCAACAGCCAAAAGAATGTAGAGAAAGCCAAAAGATGCAGGGAAAGGACCCATAAAGTCGATTCCCCACACATCAAACACCTCACAGAAAAGCATAGGTTGCTGAGGCATTTCACTCTTGCGAGTGATGGCTGTACCTGTTGTCTGACACTCCTTACAAGTTCGGTAAACCTCATAAGCATCTCTAAAAATGGTGGGCCAGTAAAAACCAGAATCTAGGACTTTTCTTGCAGTCCTCTGTGGCCCAAAGTGTCCCCCTACTTGAGAGGCATGAGAAAAGTGCAAAATAGACTCAATCTCATAGTCGGGGACACATCTCCTGATTACCTGATCAATGCCAAATTTCCAGAGGAATGGATCATCCCAAACATAGTACTTGGCATCACTCTTTAGTTTGTGGATTTGTGACCTAGTTGCTCCTATCGGAAAGACCCCAGCAACTAGGTAATTCACAATGTCGACAAACCAAGGAGTTACGCCATGTAACTGTAAAAGCTGCTCATCAGGAAAGGCATCCTGAATGGGGGAAGGATCCTCATCCCTCTCTATCCTACTCAAGTGATCAGACACTAAATTTTCCGCTCCACTCTTGTCCTTTATTTCTACATTAAACTCTTGGAGCAAAAACATCCACCGAATCAACCTCGACTTTGCTTCTGGCTTCTTCAACAAGTACTTCAGAGCTGCATGGTCAGGGAAAACAATAACCTTGGAACCTAGCAAATATGATCTAAATTTATCAAGAGCAAAAGCAACAGCTAGAAGTTCCTTTTCAGTGGTGGTGTAATTAGACTGTGCAGCATCTAAAGTCCTAGAAGCATAATAAATGACATGTACATCCTTGCCCACCCTTTGTTCTAGGATCGCCCCCTAGCATAGTTAGAAGCATCACACATGAGCTCAAAAGGGAGGGTCCAGTCAGGGGGACTAGATGATGGGGGTAGAGGTCAATGCCCTTTTCAAGAAGTCAAATGCCTTCTGCAGTTGTCATCAAAATTGAACATGGCATCATTCTTCAGCAAGTTTGACAGAGGAAGAGCTATCTTGCTGAAGTCCTTTATGAAGCACCTGTAGAAACCTGCATGACCAAGAAAAGAACGAATCTCGTGAACTCAAGATGGGTAAGGCAGTGTAGAAATCACATCAATCTTAGTAGGATCTACTGAAATACCCTATTTAGAAATAATATGCCCCAAAACAATCCCCTGTTCAACCATAAAATGACACTTTTCATAGTTCAGAACAAGGTCAGTTTCAATGCATCTTTCTAAAACCAAATTCAGACTATGCAAGCATGCATCAAATGAGGAACCATATACAGTGAAATCATCCATGAACACTTCCATGAAATTTTCAATAAATTCAGTAAAAATGCTAATCATGCATCTCTGGAAAGTGCCAGGAGCATTGCAAAGGCCAAATGGCATCCTCCTGTAGGCAAACGTGCCGAAGGGGCACGTGAAAGTGGACTTTTCCTGATCCTCTGGTGCAATGTGGATCTGGAAGTATCCGGAAAAGCCATCAAGAAAACAGTAGTGGGATTTACCAGCCAGCCGTTCGAGCATCTGATCGATGAATGGCAAAGGAAAGTGATCCTTTCGAGTGGCCTGGTTCAATCTCCTGTAGTCGATGCAAACTCTCCAGCTATTCTGGACTCTAGTGGGGACAAGTTCATCATTTTCATTTCTTACCACTGTGAGTCCAGATTTCTTAGGTACAACTTGCACTGGACTCACCCAACTACTATCAGATATGGGGTATATGATACCCGCATGCAGGAGTTTTGTCACTTCCTTCTTTACAACATCCAGAATCAATGGATTGAGCCGCCTTTGGGGCTGCCTAACTGGTTTAGCCCCATCCTCCAACAAAATCCTATGCATTCACCTAGAGGGGCTAATTCCTGGTATGTTAGCTAAGGTCCACCCAATCGCCTTCTTATGCTTCTTCAGAACCTCCAAGAGCTTAGCTTCTTGGTCAGAGTCAAGGTTGGAGGAAATAATAACTGGAAGTTTTTCATTCCTCTCCAAATAAGCATACTTCAGATTCCCAGGAAGTGGCTTAAGCTCTAGGGAGGGTGGCTACTCAACATATGGTATGTTTGGGGCAGCCGGGTTGTCAAGAACTTCAGCTGAACGGACAGCTTCACTTACACTATCACCCTGCAAAGTAGAATCAATCTCAGCACAAACAACACAAGGGTTAGTGTTAGTATAGTCAGTACATGAATAAACATCATTAAAACCAGAAATAGATGGAAAATCAGCAACCAAGTCATCATAGGTGTCATCAACAATTTCAGAGAGCAACTCTATTTGGAAAACAAAGTGCTCTTCCAATGGATGCTTCATAGCATCGAAAATGTTGAATTTTGCCACAATGTCACCAAACTCCATGGACATGGTTCCATCATCAACATCAATCTTTGTCTTTGCCGTCTTCATGAGCGGTCTGCCCATGATGATTGGTGATCTGCTTGAATTTGTTTCCCCTGCCATGTCCAGGATGTAAAAGTCAGCAGGGAAAATCAAATCATCAACTTGTACCAGCACATCTTCTACCACTCCTATGGGGCGAGCATTGGTCCTGTTTGCCAACTGAATGGTAAGACCTGTGTGTTGCAAAGGACCAAGCTCAAGGTTATTGAAAACAGAAGTGGGCATGACATTGATGGAGGCTCCCAAATCCAACATGCAATTGTCGAATTTGCTGTCCCCAATGGTGCATGGAATAGCAAAAGTTCCCGGATCCTTGCACTTCTGTGGTAGTGCCTGAGTGAGGGCTGAAATTGTAACCTTCTCAGGAGCAAGTTAAGGTTGAATGAGGGCTGAAACATTTCACCCGAAATTGACTCTCTCATTACCCTTCAACCTCCTCTTGTGTGTGCACAAATCCTTCAGAAACTTTGCATATTTTGGGACATGCTTAATCATATCCAGAAGCGGAATGTTCACCGCCACCTTTCTGAACACATCTAGAATTTCCCTCTCCTTGTCTTCCCCATCAATCTTCTTATTTTTCTGCACTCTTTGTGGGAAGGGGATCGGTGGCACATACACTTTCTCAGCTTCAACAACAACAGAAGGCTCATGAGTTACCTCAACAGTTTCTTCATCTTTTTCAGGGGCTGCCTCTGCAACTTTCCCAGATCTCAAAGAAATGGCACTCACGTTAGGATTGGGGGCATTGGGATTCACCACTGTTTGTGCAGGTAGTTGGTTCGATCCTTGAGCTTGCTGCATGGTATTCATGGAAGTGGCAAGCTGTCCAATCTGTGTCTGCAAGGCGTGAATGCTAGCATCCGTTCGCTGCTGAAACTGTCCAATATGTCCAATCTGTGTGTGCAAAGTCTGAATACTAACATTTTCTTGCTGCTGAAACTGGAGATTGTTTACAGCCATTTTCTTGATCATGTCCTCTAGGGAAGGTCCGGAAGGTGCAGAGGTGGTCACTTGGGGAGAATTCTATGGTGGTGCCAGCGGTAACATTGGTTGTTGCTGTTGTGCAGATGAGTTCCCATACCGAAGGTTTGGATGATTCCTCCAGTTGGGGTGGTACTTATTTGTGGAGAGGTCAGGGATGCTGTACCGGTTCTGATTGTTGCCTTGATTGTAGAGATTAGTTGCATAAGCTTGAGGCAAATCAGTGACTGACTCATCCTTCAGAATAGGACATGCATCGGATAGGTGCTTAGGAGAAGTACAAATGCCACACAACCTTGCTGGTTGAACCTTATCCATTGCCAACTGCTTCACTAAAGAAGTGAGCTCATCAATTCTGGTTTCAAGGGCCTTGTTGGAAGAGGAACTTTGGATTCATTCACACCCCTTGTCTCGACAGAGTTGCTTCTGGTTGTGAACTGCTGGGAGTTTAGTGACATATTTTCAATCAATTGCTTGGCAGCAGCTGGAGTCTTATTAACAAGTGCCCCCCCACTAGCAGCATCTAAAATATTTCTGTCCATCGGGAGAAATCCCTCATAAAAGTACTGAATGAGAAGTTACTCGGAAATCTGATGCTGAGGGCAACTGGATACCAACTGCTTGAATCTCTCCCAATACTCAGCCAATGACTCATTGCTTTGTCTGATGCCACATATTTCCTTCCTGATTGACGCAACTCTGGAGGCAGGAAAGTGCCTCTCTAGGAAGACCTTCTTCAAATCGTTCCAGGTTGTAACAGAGTTTGGCTCCAGGTAGTACAACCAATCCTTTGCAGCGCCCTGCAGTGAGAACGGGAAGGCTCTCAGCTTGATATGATCTTCAGTTATTCCTTCGTGTCTCAGAGGTGTAGAACAGACAACCTGGAATTCCTTCAGATGTTTATGTGGATCTTCACCTGCAAGACCACTAAACCTTGGCAACAAGTGTATTAAACCAGATTTTAATTCAAAGGGAGCAATAACATCAGCATATTCAATACACAAGCCATTATAATTAACATCAGGGGCAACAAGCTGCCTTAATGTTCTCTGATCATCCATGTTACCAGAAACAGGTGCAGAATTAGAATTACTAGTGCTAGCCTGAATTGCTCTACGGCGTGTGTGCAGTGTACTTTCAATTTCAGGATTAAAATCACACAAGTCAGAGCAAGTAGACCTAGTAGCCAGACTAATTCAGCAGAACAACAGGAAAAACGAAAAAGAAAAAAATACGAAAATAACAAACAAGAGTCCCCGGCAACGGCGCCAATTTGACACGCTGTCGCGCACGGGTAAAAAAGCGAGTGGTTTGTAAAAATTGCAGTCAGGATGCGACAACTCGGGTATCGTATCACAAGGACTCTCGTAATGTTATTATCATAGAAAATCAGTTTTTTTTGGGGGTTGGTTCGTTTGAAAATCAATTGAGAAAAACAGAACAGAGGAATAAAAAAACGATTATCAAATAAGGTAAAGACGATCAATCTGTTGTTCGGTTTCCCACTATCATCGGTTCATGTAATTCCATGCCCTAAGCAGATTCTAATCCCTTTTCGATTGTAGCATCAATTAACAAGCGAAATCGACGCTACGGGACATATGTTCCTAATTCCCGAATTAAGCAAACGGGGTGAAGCACTCGTGAATTAAGCAAACACGATTGAACGCACGTGAATTAAGCAAACACGATTGAGTTTAGGAACATAAAATCATCGAAAACAAATCAACACTAATTCGATACAAACTGGATTAAGCAAACAAAGAATAAAGAATAGATTGAAGGAGAGAAGGAAATTCAATCGGGAATTACAAGACCTCAAGTGTCAGCGGAAGCCGATTACAGCAAATTAATCTAGGGAGATTAGTTCTCCATTACAAATATGATAAAAACTAAGAGTATATGATGTAAAATGTGAAAAATGGATTCTTTTTCAGTCTTTTGCGCTTCTGTTTTATAGGGTGGCCGCGCGTCACGACCATGATGGCCGTCACGGCCAGACCGTGACCGCTTCGGTCAAGGGCGCCAGTTCAAATTCTTGTCCTTCACGGCCGTGATGTCTATCACAGACAGGCCGTGATCCTTTCTGACTTTGGGTTCTGATTTGTCACGGCCGTGACCTCCATTACGGCTAGGCCGTGATCACTTCTGTTCTTCATTGTCTTCCCATCACGCCCGTGATGGGCATCACGGCTAGGCCGTGATCCTCTCTGATCTCTCTGGTCTTATCATCACGGTCGTGACCATTGTCACAACTAGGCCGTGATGCTTTCTGACTTTCATGGGTAGCTCATCACGGCTGTGACCAGTGTCACAGCTAGGCCGTGATGGCTTCTGCTCCTAAGTGCTTTTCCCTTCTTGCTCTCCTTATTAGCCTGAAACATGAAATAGAAATAAGTGCTTTATTTGACTCAAAACTGGCTAAATTATCCTAAAACTACTTAAGAGACTCAAAACCTTGCTTGAGGACAATCAAGTCTAATTTGGGCGAAAACGAGATATAATTAACAAAAAACCACGGTCAAACTAGTCATAAAACTAGATGAGCCAGAGACTGATCAACTTGTAACAATCTTTTCTATGCTATCTAAGACTCTTCCATTCTATGTCCAAAATATTGAAATGAGAAAATAACCCTAGCCCTCTTTTGAATTCTTGGCCGAACCCTAGTCTTTGTTACTCTAGATGGAATTTTTTTGATTAACTCATTTTTATGTTGATTTTGTTGAATGTTGAGTTGTAGCTTGTGGTGTGAAAGGCTAGTAGTAAAGATGAGCTTCAATTTCGTGATTACAGTGTTAGCTCAAGTGGGAGAAAGAAATATCCCGTCGTCGGAACGACTAAGTAGCATATATTTTATAATAATGGTGTAGGGCGACCTAAACCTACTAGTGGACGAGTAATCGACAACACCAAAGTCACATTGGAAACTACCCCGTAGTACCAATGATGATTTGGGGATTGTAAGTTTATCACCGTTAGGATAATTTTTTGTTAATCGAGGATGTATGATTTTATCCCTGTTGAACTACTTGTGATGCGTTGGTTGTGATAAATTGCTTTATGTGATGTTAGGTGATACTTGAATAATTTATTATTATTTTATTGTTTATAATCTATTTTGTCAGATAACATGCAATATATGTTATTTCATGCTTAGTTGACATCTATGCAATGATATATGTTTGTCGAGAGATATTATATTAGGGATAGAATGAATGTGACTTAGAGGTGCCTAGCCTAATTAAATATTATTTTATATATGAGATGGACGTGGAAAATGTGTCGAGATTGTGATGGAAGGTTGAGTCACTAGGCTGTAACTGGTGCGAGTCAGTGAGATTCACATAGATGCATGGTTGTTCACAGTCGTGTGAGTGGAACATACGAGGTTAGAGTATCCTATTATGGATACCGGATATTGCGGGCGAGTGCCCTACGGATGCTGAAATCTGAGGTAGACTATCGTAATGCTCTTTTAGTCATTAACGAGTTGCTCTGATTATTCTATCGAGGATAGAGGTACTATGTATTTTGTGCTTATTGCGCTATTTCCAATGGGGGAATAGTGGCGCACTGTGCTTATGCACTATTCTCTACTGAAGATAAGGGAATATGGGCGCACTGAGTTCTTGGCACTGAGTTCTTGGCATCGCACCATCGGGACTACTGACTAACATCCCTAACGGAAATGGGGACGATGACAAGAGTAGAGATTGCAATGTCAGCATAAAAGTTTAGTTGCATGAGATTAAGGGTAACGCATGATATTGTAGATTAAGGATGAATGTAATATATATGTGATGTGCGTCTTTGACTATCATTGTATTGTATGCTATGATTCCTTTTCCGCTTATGATGATAAAACTGTTTCTTATCTCCTTATGATCCAGATGCTGGAGGACAAGCTGTGGATTCTAGTGGTAGAGTTTAGGGTCTATGGCCAGTGCATTTTTTTAGACGTTTTATTTTCTGTTGCTTAAGTCGGTTTGTATAAGTATGTACTGCAAGGGATCCTACTGATAGGATACCCTAGACCGTGTTTTATACCTTGATGGATAGACTTATGTGGTGTATGTGTAGTATGTTTATGGTGTAATGGTTTATCTTTCAGAAGTTGTATGTTTTATATTTAAGTTTTAAATATTTTCGTTTTTCTCTATATACGTTTAACGTTAAGAACACGAATAAGTTTTAAAAAATGAGGTTTTTATTTAATGGCACAACGGGGTGTCTCATTTGGTCGTATGAGAGCAATTTGATTGTGTTCAGACTGTGAGGTTTAGGATGTTGTTACTGGTCGTGTCTAGTTGAATCCACATCGGATATTGACTATCCCTAGAAGTTGGATAGTGTGTCCGGACTCGACACGTTAATAAACATTGGTATGGCATATAGTATATACATATACTTGTTTATGTAGTATTATATGTCATACGAATGGGAGATGATGATTTCTTTTACAGGATCATAGCTCGAGGTAGGGGATGTCGCACAAGTGGTGGTGATACAACAGTGAGACTGATCATACTGGAGGTGGAGGAGAGTCATCTGGGATTCTCAAGACCATTAGAGATCTAGCTTCTGCTATGTTACAACAGACATAGCATAATGCACAGATACTACAAATGACCAAAGAGTAGCAAGAACTGCAAAATCAGAGGAAAGCTGCAGAAGCTGAGGATGCAGGGATGACCAAAGGTGGCAGTTGTTTCGTGAATATTTACTCGAGAAGTATTTTCAGCGATTAGTCCGACGCGAGAAGGAGAGGGAGTTTATGAGTCTTAAATAGGGCACTGTTGGTGATTATGCATCACGTTTTGAGGCTCTGATTCAGTTTTCAGAGTTTTATTAGAGATTTCCAGATGATGATTGACAGTGTAGAATGTTTGAGGACGGCCTGCGGCATGAGCTACAGAGAGCTATAGTGTCTCTTGATATTCAGAGTTTCCCAGAGCTAGTTGAGAGATGCAGTGCCATAGAGGGCATAGATCAGAGGCAGGATATTGAGCAGAGGCAACAGAAGAGTGGAAGCCCTATTCGATCAGGTTTTCAGAGGAGAGTAGGTAGTGGTTCCCAGTGGAGATGGGGACCATATACCATACAAGTGTAGACAGCTGCACCTGTATCAGTGTCTACAGCACCAGTGATTGGAGCGGGCCAGCAGCAGCAAGACCTAATTTGTTTCATATGTGGAGGACTGCATTATCAGCGGGATTGCAGGGAGAGACCTGGTTGTTTCCACTATGCTAAACCATGTCATTTTGCTCGTGATTGTAGACAGTGGGGTATGTAGCAACCGGTAGTTGTGGGTAGAGGAGCTGGAGGCTATAGAGGTGGAGTTAGGAGCTGAGTTCCAGTAGTAGGACCACAGGTGGCCAGACCTCAGGCCATTGGGAGAGTGTTTACAGTGAGGGGAGCTGAATCCTCTCAATTAGCGGATCTTATACAAGGTTGTGTTTGATATCAGGTAGACTCTCGTCTGTGTTGTTTGACTCAGGTGCTACACATTCATTTATTCCGCATGAGTGTGTGAATTATTTATAGTTACTTGTTTCTCAGTTACTTATACCCTTATCGTATCTACTCCGACTAGTAATTCTTTGACTACCATGTCTGTTTGTTTACAGTGCCCTATAGTTGTTGAGAATAGGACATTTATGGTAGACCTTGTATGTTTACCTATGCAATAGATAGACGTTATCCTTGGCATGGATTGGCATTCGGCTAACCATGTAGTGTTAGATTGTTCTAGTAAGACCTTGTCATTTTTTGAGCCTTCTAGCATAGTATCCCCCAATGAAGGAGTATCCATGAGGAGTGATGATTCTCGGCAGTACGTGATGCTTTTCTCAGTAGAAGCTAAGGAGACTCCTTGTATAGATTCTGTGCCTATTGTGAGAGAGTTTCCTGAGGTTTTCCCTCCAGATGTTCTAGGTTTGCCACCCGAGAGGGGTGGAATTCACCATAGATCTCGTACCAGGGACAACCTATATCTAAAGCACCATATCGATGTCACCCGTTGAGTTGGTTGAGTTAAAGAAATAGTTGGATGACAAGTTGGAGAAAGAGTTTATCAGACTGAGTGTTTCCCCGTGGGGAGCTCCGGTGTTGTTTGTTAACAAGAAAGATGGGAGTGCTAGGTTGTGCACGGATTACAGACAGTTGAACAAGGTGACAATCAATAACAAATATGTTAAGACTACATCTTTAGATGTCTCTGATGTTGATGAATTCAAACAAATAATGATTTTAAGTGAACCTTGTGAAATCTACTAATATGTGTATTAACTGTGCAGATCAGTATACAAAAGTCTCATAACAAAGAAACAAAGTCTTAATGATGCATCTGTAGTATAATGCGTCTGAACAATGACTCGATCTCTACCAAATTCTGATCAAGCAATTGAAAGTCTCTCGCTTCAATGATATTCAAACTCGAAGAATATTCTCTGATTATTTTGAATAAAGAAATTCGATATCAGAAAACTCAAAGCACCATTCCGTGCTTGAAGAATCCTTTTGTCGCAAAAAGCAAAATGAACTTTACTTGAGCGCAGAACCTCTTAGCACAAATAAGGAAAGTCACGTTGCCCAAGTCTGAAAAGCAACAAATGCTGCTCTGAATCAAATTGCACTATGATAAAGCTATGCCAACCTACATGTTCAATTTGTCTTGAAGCTCACCAACGATCATAAACATTAAATACAAGACCAGAACGGCTCTATTGGCATTTATTGATGAAGAACAAAATAATACTCACCTAAAGAACTCTCCTTAACAGACTCATGTCTTTTGAGTATAAATATAAGACTTTGCTGACCATTGAAGACACACATCTGAATATATTAACTCCCACATTCAATACTCTCAAGCATTCAAAGCTATCTTAAGTTCTTCATAGAAAACTTCTCTACTCAAATCATTTGTATTTATTGAGAAGTCTTTATTGTGATCTCACCTACCTTAAATACTTATTCACTCTGTGAGTGTTACTCGGTAGATCTGCAAGGTTGTAATTCGTGAAGCTACTGCTTCATTCAAACTCTTACTATTTGTAGAGCCTGAGAGGCTTGCTGAAAGAATACTTGTTTGACCCTGAAGAGGCTAGGTGTGCAAATAATACTTGTTAGTTGAGCTTGGAGAGGCTAGGTGTGCAAACAATACATATTAGTTGAGCCTGCGGAGGCTAGGTGTGAAAATAATACCTTCTGTAATCTGATCAGTTATAGTGCAAATTCTTGGTGAAGCCAAGGACTGGACGTAGACCAAGGTTTGGGGTGAACCACTATAAATCTGTGTATCCTTTTCTTAGCTTAATCTTTTTAGTTTGCTTTACTTTAACTGTTCTAACTGGGTTGAAAAGTGAATCTTCTTTTTATCAGGCGCATCTTCGTGTCTTATAGGTTAAACTGCAACGTTTTACAAAAAGTATTTAAAACACAATTAAACCCCCCTTCTTGTGTTTTATATCTGTTCATTTCAGTTGGAATCAGAGCTTAACCTCTAGGTTGATCACTTAACAATGTTGAGGAAAGATCCCGTTGAACAGACTTCATGACAGCTGGAGCTAGCACAAGCGGAAGCCACACTGGAGAAGGAGCGTCTATGGCTAGACCTCCCTACATTGATGGAGAAAGCAACATTTATTGGAAAGAAATATTTCAATGGTTCATCATGTCAACAAATTCTGATTTATGGGATATTATCACTGATGGTCCCTTCATTCAAAAAAATGATGATAACACTGACAAACCCAAAGCTCGGTGGACTGTTATAGAAAAGACTAAGTGGGAACTAAATCATAAAGCAAGGTATTCCTTGATGTGTGCTCTTAGTCAGGAAGAATTTGAAAAGGTATGGGCATGTGGATCTTCTAAGGAAATATGGGATACTCTCGAAGTTACTCATGAAGGCATAACAAAAGTGAAAGAAACAAAGATAAACATGCTTGTACAAAAGTATGAGTTATTTACTATGGAAGAAGGAGAAAGCATTGCTCAGATGATTGGAAGATTTCAGACTACCACAAATAATCTAAAGTCACTAGGAAAAATCTACAACAATGCTGAGAAATTTGGCAAAATTCTAAGAAGTCTACCCAAGAAGTGGAGACCTCTGGTTACACCAATAACTCAAGCCAAAGATCTCACAACTCTTCAAATGAGTGATCTTCTTGGAACTCTACAAGTTCATGAGTAGGATCTGAATGAAGACAGCTCAAATAAGAAAGGAAAAACCATTGCTCTCAAGGCAGAGAAAGGGTCTTCAAAAGCTCTAAAAGTTGAAGAATCGGATCAAGAGTCAGACGCCTCTGAAGAAGACTCAGACAGTTATGATGAAATCTCATCAAAGAGAACAATAGTTCTGACAAAAGTTCTATTGTATGCTATGAATGTAAGAATCCAGGTTAAACACCATAAACGGGGGCGTCACTTTGTTACCCGTTGTGGAAAATAAAATAATTAAATTGCTGGTTGCTTTCAGTAAATGATATTTTCTTAATAAGTGAGTATTCTCAAAAACAAGGGTAAGTGATGAACACTTAGAACATGAAATGTAAACATCATATATGTATATATGTGTGTGTATATATATATATATATATATATATATATATAATGTACACTAAGTAAAGCAAAATAGGGGGAGGGTCCGGAACCATACATCAAAAGGGTGGCTCTAAGAAGCCAAATACAGTCGGACCGAGACAGACTAACCACAAAATATAAACCCATAAGCTAGCCCCTACTAACGACTACAAGGAAGACTCACCACGAACACTCCCACAAGAAGAGTGGTACGATTTCGGCAAGTATACCTAGTCGCAAACAAATAATACGGTGGTGAGACCGGATATCGTTCTCAGGGACCGTGGACAAGTACCACTTCGCAAATTGGACTACTATCTAGATGATCGTTTGGATGGAAGGGATCTCAATACTAAGTACCAAGCCAAGCAAAAGTAAACAAAACAAAACAGACAAGAATAAAATGTTTTTGTTCTTTTAAGAGGTATTTTATCAAACACTTAACAGGCAAACAGAGATGTGATCAACAAATGGATAGAATTGTTAGGGTTAGACTACACTAATCCTCCCTTGATTGCAATGACATGATTAAAAACACAATTCCTAATTCAATTATGACAATCAAATCTTCTGAAATACTCAAACCCTAATGTCTTAGGTGGAATGAGCCTAAAACCACAAATTAAACCCTATTGTCTTAGGTGGAATAATATGAAATTTTGCATAAGAAATCAAGATTTATTATATTGCAAGCACCCCAAGACCTATGTCTAGGTTCATGAACTACTTGGCATTTGATTCTTGATCATGCCTTAATATCAATCTTTCAATTGTCTATCAAAGCAACTAATCATTCCTAGGATGATCAAACCAAGGAAAGCATTAAGCATGGAATCAAATACTCATAAAGAAAGAGGAAATTGCATTACAATCAGCTCATGTTACAACCAAGTTCAGAAAAGCCATATCTAACCCCAACAAAAGGGGTTTAGCTACACATAATCATATAACAAACCAAAAGAAAATAAATAGAGATGAGGGAAGGAATGAACTCCATGGGAGGATCCACAACAGCCACAGAGAATGTTTAGGGTTCTAGGATGATCTTTCTGTTCTGCCCAGAGGCCTTTTATAACTCGTGCGCGCATCACGACCGTGATGGGTTCTGCCCTGGGCGCCTTTTCACTTTTTGATTCATCACGACCGTGATGCTCATCACGGCTAGGCCGTGATAGGTTCTGTCTGGTCCAACTAGCAGGTCACGGTCGTGATGCCCACGGTCGTGATGGGCATCACGTCTAGGCCGTGACCAGTTCTGACTTTTGGGGATCTGGTACAGCTGACAGGTCACGGTCGTGATAGCCATCACGGCTAGGCCGTGACAGCTTCTGACTTTTGGTTCTTTCTCTTCAGTTATTGCTCCATCACGACCGTGATGATCATCACGGCTAGGCCGTGATGGGCTCTGCTTGGCTCATTTTCTTCTCTTTTCAGGCTCTATCTTTATCCAAGCTTCATCATGGCTAAATCTTGGGCATTTAATCAAAAATTCCTGCAAAACAACACACAAAACCACCTTATCCGTTCCAAAGGAAAAACTAACCAAAATCAAACTAAAATGGCCTAACTATATGAAAATGCATGCAGAAATGTACATGGAAAATGAGGTGAAATCACACTCATCAAATCACCCCAAGCTTAAGACTTTGCTTGTCCTCAAGCAAAAAAAAACAAGGCCAAAAGATGAAATCAAAAGAGCAATGATAGTGAACCAGGAACCCGAGCAACTAATCAAAGTGACAGGCATTTTCAAATAATTCAGCAAGAGACAATCAATTTCAAGTCCAATTAGACGCTTAGGTTTCCTAGACTCATATTCTCACTGATTCGGGCACTCTTTCTCACCTCACTCAAGTGTTTCAGGATGTATGGCAATTCGCTCAATTTCCTCAAGGGATGAATTCTACCATAAGCTTGACTATTAACTGAATCTCTACTTTATTAATGAAAACAATTAAGAATCAAGAGGTCTTTTACTTGGGTTGTAACAGGGCCATGGGATTAATCGTCAGGTGGAGAAATCAAGAAAAGGAAGTTTCAAAAGGTTATACAAACTATCCAGCATTGCAAAGCATGACCTTCTAAAATACCTTTTTGGGTTTTGATTTATTTTTCCACTTTTTTTTTGTTTTATTTCTCATTTCTTTTTGTCATCCCCTTATCTACTTATATTTCTTTTTCTTTTATTTGGATAAGGGGAGATTTTCAACTCAAGAGAAATATTTTTCTGGTTTTCTCATCCCATACTTTTTCAACTACCTTTTCACCCTTTCTGTGCAATACTTTAGAAGGTCTCTCATCAAGCATCATTCACCAAAAATTTTCAAGGGACCAAGAAAAGTATTTTATTCTTTCAAGCTCGAAATTAGGCAACTAAGGGGTAGAATTTCATCAATCAAAGCTCAGAAGGCCGGAAAAATACATAGTGCCTCAATCATTTTCAAAAATGTTTTCAAAATTTTTTTAAAGCTTTGAAACGGTTTCAAGTCAAGTTCTAGAGAAATACAATCCAAGAGGAATAACACTCTATCACAAAGAATGGGGTAGATTTAGTGAGTACCCCTTTTTGGCTCAATCATCTCACATTTAGTAGTTCAAAAATCAGTGAGAAACACAAATCTGTAGAAACACATGCTAATTATCAACTATCCAAGATCATCTCAAGAATTTTTATTTGAAGCTTTATCATAAGAATAAAAATTTGGGTTCAAAAATTCACTATCTTAATTTATTTGGCACTAAGTTCTCACAATCAGATGCTCAATCTAAGCAAGGGGGTAATCGAATCATGTGATCATGCAAAACTATGCCTATATGAATGCAAAATGCAAAAATTCAAAAATTTACAAAAAAAAATACCCCTACCCCAAGCTTAAAAACTTACATTGTCCCCAATGTAAATAATTAAGTCAGAGAGAGGAGAAAAATTGGAACGATTCACCGAGGTGGTAGCGGGTGCTGGATCACAAGCCTAGTCAAAGGGGTGCTGAAAAAATGGGTCACGGCCGTGATGCTCCTCACGGGCAGGCCGTGATCAATTCTGGTCCATAGATGTTGGCCTGTCACGACCGTGACCTCCATCACGGCTAGGCCGTGATGCTCTCTGATCTTCAGGACTGGCTCATCACGCCCGTGATGCTGGCCGTGATCCTTTCGGTTCTTCATGGTTAGCTCATCACGGCCGTGATCAATGTCACGGCCTGGGCGTGATGGTTGCTGACTTTGTTTCTCCCTGCCCTTTTGTTCTTCCTTCTTTCTAAACCTGAAAGCACTTAACAAATCTATTAATTTATGATTTTTGTCCTCTTGATCTTCTCAAATTATTCAAGTGGTAAAATCAAAAACAAAGGGAAAAGAAAATAAAACTTGGCTTGCCTCCCAATAAGCGATTCTTTAACGTCACTAGTTTGACGGCAGATGACCTCTAAGAGGGTGTTTTAAGAGGGATGGAGACTGCTTGACGATCAAAGTCTCCTCCAAGGTAGTGCTTGAGTCTTTGCCCATTAATAGTGAAAGTGTCTCCAGATGATGGATCTTCCAATTCAACTGCACCAAATGTGGAAACTGACTTGACATAGAATGGACCCGACCACCTTGATCTCAACTTGCCCGAAAATAGCTTGAGACGTGAATTAAAGAGCAAAACTGATTGGCCTTCTTCAAAATGCTTGGGAAGAATGTACTTATCATGCCAAAATTTTGTTCTTTCCTTATAGATCCTTGCACTCTCATATGCCAAGAGTCAGAATTCATCCAACTCATTCAATTGCAGCAGTCTCTTGTCCATGGCCAGCTTCGTATCAAAGTTTAGTGCCTTCACTGCCCAAAAAGCATGATGTTGGAGCTCTACCGGAAGGTGACATGATTTCCCAAACACTAATTGGTAGGGTGACATACCAATAGGTGTTTTATATGAAGTCTGATAGGCCCAAAGTGCATCATCCAGCTTCTTTGCCCAATCTTTCCTAGCATTGTTCACTGTTTTCTCCAAGATCCTCTTCAATTCCTGATTGGACAAATCCTCTTGCCCACTGGTTTGCGGGTGGTATGGTGTGACAACTTTATGATTGACCACCCCAAACTTGGCAAGCAACGCATTGAACTCTTTGTTGCAGAAATGAGTACCCCCATCACTAATGATGGCTCTAGGGGTTCCAAATCGGGTAAAGATGTTCTTCCTCACAAAACTAATCACTGTTTTTGCATCATCTTTCAGAGTTGGGACAACTTCTACCCATTTACTCACATAGTCAACTGTAACCAGAATATACTTGTTATTGTAGGATGATGGGAAAGGACCCATGAAGTCGATCCCCCACACATCAAAGAGCTCCACCTCTAAAATACCCTTCAAGGGCATCTCATTTCTCTTGGATATGCTTCCGGTTCTTTGACACTTATCATACTTCATCACCCAAGCTCTGGAGTCTATGAAAATGGTGGGCCAAAATAGACCACTCTACAAGACCTTCATGGCGGTTCTCTCACCACCAAAGTGTCCTCCATAAGGTGAGTTGTGGCAGTGAGTCAAAACCCCATTAACCTCTTCTTCCGGAATACATCTTCTCATAATTCCGTACGAACCTCTTTTGAAAAGGTAAGGCTCATCCCATACATAGTATTTAGAATCATGGATGAGCTTCTTCCTTTGTTGTGCATTGAAGTCCTTCAGAATCTTGTTGGCGGCCTTGTAATTTGCAATGTCTGCAAACCAAGGTGCCACTTGCACCATAAACAACCTTTCATCCAGGAATTCTTCTTGAATTGGCAATTCATCTTTTGCTTGAACATCTGCTTGTGGAAGCCTAGACAAATGGTCGGCTACCACATTCTCCACTCCTTTCTTGTCCTTTATATCCAAATCGAATTCCTGGAGCAGTAGTACCCACCTAATGAGCCTTGGCTTGGCATCCTGTTTAGTCATGAGATACTTCAAAGCAGAATGATCAGTGTAGACAGTAGTTTTAGAGTCAATCAAGTAAGATCTAAACTTATCAAATGCAAACACTACAGCAAGCAATTCTTTTTCAGTCGTGGTATAATTCAATTGAGCATCATTCAGCACACGACTGGCATAGTAGATAACATGCAACACTTTATTTTTCCTTTGACCCAAAATGACTCCCACCGCATAGTCGCTTGCATCACACATTAACTCAAATGGTAAACTCCAATCTGGAGGTGCAATGACCGGTGCGGTGGTGAGTTTTTCCTTTAAAAGATGGAAAGCATGCATGCAATCATCATCAAACACAAAAGGAGTATCAACTACCAAAAGTTTGCACAAGGGTTTCACAATCTTTGAAGTCTTTTATAAATCTTCTATAGAAACCCGCGTGCCCTAGGAAGCTTCTAACACCTTTTACATTTATGGGAGGGGGAAGTTTTTCAATTACTTCAATTTTTGCCTTATCAACCTCTATCCCCCATGATGAAATCTTATGACCAAGAACTATACCTTCCCCAACCATGAAATGACATTTTTCCCAATTTAGGACAAGGTTAGTTTCTTGGCATCTTTTCAAAACACATGCAAGATTTTTCAGGCAATCATCAAAAGAATTACCAAACACAGAAAAATCATCCATAAATACCTCAATGAATTTTTCAGTCATATCAGAGAATATGGAAAGCATGCACCTTTGAAAAGTGGCGGGTGCATTACACAACCCGAATGGCATCCTCCGGTATGCGTAGACGCCATAGGGACAAGTTAAAGCGGTCTTCTCTTGGTCCTTTGGGTCAACCACAATCTGGTTATACCGTGAGTATCCATCAAGGAAGCAATAAAAGGCATGGCCCGCCAACCTCTCTAACATTTGATCAATGAAGGGCAAGGGAAGATGATCTTTTCTGGTGGCCTCATTCAATCTTCTGTAATCAATACACATTCTCCATCCAGAAATGGTCCTTGAGGGAATGAGTTCATTTTTATCATTTGCCACAACCATCATCCCCCCTTTCTTAGGAACAACTTGGACTGGACTCACCCAGGGACTATCGGAGATTGGATAGATTATACCTGCATCCAAAAGCTTTAAAACCTCCTTCCTTACAACTTCCTTCATGTTTGGGTTGAGTCTTCTTTGGGGTTGTCTAACCGGCTTGAAGTTTTCCTCCAAAAGGATTTTGTGCATACAAAATGAGGGACTTATCCCTTTCAAGTCGGACATAGACCACCCAATTGCAGATTTGTGCTCCCTAAGCACCCTTAACAACTTCTCTTCCTCTAAAGAGTTCAATCCACTACTAATGATCACCGGGAATGAAGAATTCACTCCAAGGAAAGCATAACGGAGATGAGATGGAATTTCTTTCAACTCTAGCACAGGTGGTTCACCCTTGTCTTCAATCCGCACATCCTCCACAACTTTGTCTTTATCATTATTCACAACTAGACAAGCCTCGAGGGATTTAACCATGAACTCAACTTCTTCCTCACACACCTCTTCTTCTACATTCTCAACCATGAGAGCCGCTTCCAATGAATCTTCAAAGGTTTGTTGCACACTCTTGTCAGTCAATGAATCAACAAGGTCCACACTCATACATGTATCTTTGTCGCTTGGATGTCTCATTGCTTCAAAAACATTGAAGGTGACCTTTTCATCTTGGACTCTAAGCACCGACTCCCCTTGATTTACATCGATCAAAGCCCTACCCGTGGCTAGGAATGGTCCTCCAAGAATCAACGGAGTCTCACTATCTTCTGTAATATCTAACACCACAAAGTCTGCCGGAAAGATGAACTTATCTACTTTTACCAACAAATCCTCCACTACACCATAAGGATAAGTAATGGAACGATCTGCCAATTGGAGAGAAATCCCGGTTGGCTTGACTTCACCAATTCCCAACTTCTTGAAAATGGAGAGAGGCATAAGGTTTATACTTGCACAAAGATCACACAAGGCTCTTCCAATGTTCAAATAACCAATAGTACATGGGATAGTAAAGCTACCCGGATCCTTCATCTTCACCAGTAACTTCCTTCGGAGTATGGCACTGCATTCTTCCGTGAGCATGACCGTCTCCTCCTTCCACTTCCTCTTGTTAGTAAGAATCTCCTTCATAAACTTGGCATAGGAAGGCATTTGTTGAAGAGCTTCGGCAAAAGGGATGTTAATTTGAAACTTTTTGAACACATCCAAGAACTTAGAGAATTGTTGATCCTTTGCCTCCTTCTTCAACCTTTGAGGATAGGGTATCTTGAAATACGGCGGCAACTCCTTAGGATTGTCAACTTCTTCAAGAATTTGCCTTTTAGTCTTTTTTCTTGCAAACTCTTCATCAACCAGTTTTTCCCTCTGTGGTTTTTCAGCTTCAACAACAATAGGACTAGAGGTAGTGGCTTGGGAAGTCTCGGGTTCTTCATTGGTTACATCTTTAACAGTCACCTCATCAACTCCCTCGCCAATTGTCTTTTCTCCTCTCTCTTTTTCATGTGGAACTAACACTTTCCCACTTCTTGTAGTAATTGCCTTGCAATCCTCCCTTGGATTCTTCTCGGTATCTCCCGGCAATTGTCCTTGAGGTCTCTTTGTCATTTGATTTGCCAATTGGCCTATTTGGTGTTCTAGATTCTTGATGGAGGCATTTTGATTCTTCATATTATCTTGAGTTGCTTGCATGAATTGGTCTAGAATATTCTCCAATTTGCTTGAATTCTCTTGAGGAGGCTTTGCTTGATAACTTGAGCTTTGCCCTTGTCTCCAACCAAAGTTAGGATGGCTACGCCACCCCGGATTGTAGATGTTAGAGAAAGGGTCATGCTTAGGCCCTTGGTTTCCCATGTAATTCACTTCCTCTTGCCCAGAACCTCCAACCACACTAATTTCGCAGTTGCCGTTGGCATGGTTACCTCCACAGAAATCACACACTGAGGCAGCTTGTACTTGGACCGCTTGCAATTGAGAATTCTGCAGCTGAACGGACCCCAATTACTTGGTAAGGATGGCCATTTGCGCCTTAAGAGCACCAATTTCATCAAGGTCCAAAACACCTCTCTTGACCAATGATCGTGAACTAGGCATTTGATAATCATTATTAGCCATAGTTTCAATCAAGGCCTTTGCTTCATCGGGTGTCTTTTGACTCAATGTTCCACCTGCAGCCGCTTCAATCATACTTCTGGAATTTCGGTTGAGCCCATTGACAAAGGTTGCAACTTGCTGCCATGTTTCCAACTCATGATTTGGGCAAGCGGTAAGCAAAGATTTGAACCTTTCCCATGCTTCATAAAGTGATTCACCATCCCTCTGTGAAAAAGCATTGATCTCCGATCTCAACTTGATCATTCTTGATGGAGGGAAGAAACGCGATAAGAACTTGCTCACCAAATCATTCCAAGTAATGATGCTCCCATGAGAATGGGATTGAAGCCATGACTTAGCTCTATCCCTCAAAGAGAAAGGGAAGATCCTTAAACGAATA
The DNA here is from genome assembly GCA_030762895.1 of Sophora flavescens. NCBI lineage: Eukaryota > Viridiplantae > Streptophyta > Magnoliopsida > Fabales > Fabaceae > Sophora > Sophora flavescens. Next base: position 107,698,932 of record CM061066.1, on the reverse strand, counting down.
GCCTCATCGGAAGCTCCATTCAGCTTGATAGTGTCACACAACTCAATGAATGTGCCAATGTGAGAAAGAGGGTCTTCGCTCTCCAAACCTCCAAACTAATTTTGCTGCACAAGATTGAGAAGTGATGCCTTGATTTCAAAGTTGTTGCAAGCCACTACAGGTCTAAAAATTGGAGTTCCACATCTATCAACTTTAGGGGAAGTATAGTCCCCCATTGTCCTCCTTTGTTCATTGTTGTCAGCCATGATAACAGTTGCTACTTCAACTTGTGGTTCTTGCACACTCGGTAACTCAACTTGTGGTTCTTGCACCCTAGAAGATGCTTCTCCTCTGTTTTCTCTTGCTCTGGCTTCCTTCCTATTCTTTCTGCAAAGCCTCTCGATCTCAGGGTCCAATTGAAGTTCACCTGGGTCAATTGTACCTCGCATACACAGAAACAACAGAGCAGAACAGAAAAAAAATAGAAAAACAACAGTATAACGGCAGCGAAACAGCAAGCACAAGCTAAGCAACAAATGGACAATTATGCAGCCTCACAGAAAAACAGAAAATAGAAAACAGTAAGTAAGAAAACAACAAAAAAAAATGCCTAAATTAGGAGTCCCCTTTGGTACTCGTGATATTGGCACACCGATCCCCGACAACGGCGCCAAAAACTTGGTACGATTTCGGCAAGTATACCTAGTCGTAAACAAGTAATACGGTGGTGAGACCGGATATCGTTCTCAGGGATCGTGGACAAGTACCACTTCGCAAATTGGACTACTATCTAGACGATCGTTTGTATGGAAGGGAGCTCAATACTAAGTACCAAGCCCAGCAAAAGTAAACAAAACAAAACAGACAAGAATAAAATGTTTTTGTTCTTTTAGGTATTTTATCAAATACTTAACAGGCAAACAGATATGTGATCAACAAATGGATAGAATTGTTAGGGTTAGACTACACTAATCCTCCCTTGATTACAATGACATGATTAAAAACACAATTTCTAATTCAATTATGACAATCAAATCTTCTGAAATACTCAAACCCTAATGTCTTAGGTGGAATGAGCCTAAAACCCCAAATTAAACCCTAATGTCTTAGGTGGAATAATATGAGATTTTGCATAAGGAATCAAGATTTATAAGATTGCAAGCACCCCAAGACCTATGTCTAGGTTCATGAACTACTTGGCATTTGATTCTTGATCATGCCTTAATATCAATCTTTCAATTGTCTATCAAAGCAACTAATCATTCCTAGGATGATAAAACCAAGGAAAGCATTAAGCATGGAATCAAATACTCATAAAGAAAGAGGGAATTGCATTACAATCAGCTCATGTTACAACCAAGTTCAGAAAAGCCATATCTAACCCCAACAAAAGGGGTTTAGCTACGCATAATCATATAACAAACCAAAAGAAAAGAAATAGAGATGAGGGAAGGAATGAAATCCATGGGAGGATCCACAGCAGCCACAGCAGCTAGAGAGAATGTTTAGGGTTCCAGGATGATCTTTCTGTTCTGCCCAGAGACTTTTTTATAACTCGTACGCGCGTCACGACCGTGATGGCCATCATGGCCAGGCCGTGATGGGTTCTGCCCTGGGCGCCTCTTCACTTTTTGATTCATCACGCCCGTGATGCTCATCACGGCTAGGTCGTGATAGGTTCTGTCTAGTCCAACTAGCAGGTCACGGTCGTGATGGACATCACGGCTAGGCCGTGACCAGTTCTGACTTTTGGGGGTCTGGTACAGCTGACAGGTCACGGCCGTGATAGCCATCACGGCTAGGTCATGACAGCTTCTGACTTTTGACTTCTTTCTCTTCAGTTATTGCTCCATCACGGCCGTGATGATCATCACGGCTAGGCCGTGATGGGCTCTGCTTGGCTCATTTTCTTCTCTTTTCAGGTCGTGATGGGCTAAATCTTGGGCATTTAATAAAAAAATCCTGCAAAACAACACACAAAACCGCCTTATCCGTTCCAAAGGAAAAACTAACCAAAATCAAACTAAAATGGCCTAACTATATGAAAATGCATGTAGAAATGTACATGGAAAATGAGGTGAAATCACACTCATCAAAGAGACCCCAGGTGATGGGTCCACGATGTCTCCGCCCTCATCCGGAGAGTCGGAATCATAAAAATCCGGATCATCATCAAACACGTACTCCGACACCTCGTCAAGATCACCGTTGTGATCCAAGACGTGGTACACGGGCTCATCCTCCAGGTACTCCTTGGGGTCCTCCTCCAGGTCCTCCTCAATCGGTGAAGCCGGCTCGACTCCAGGTAATGGTACCCCTAGAGGCGGGTGCTCATGTAGTTGTCCATTCATCTGTAGCATGTGTAAGTAGTACCAAGGTGGTGGGAGATCAATCCTCCTTCTCTCAACTGTCTGAACTCTGCGACATAGTTCGCCCTCGACATTCTTCTCCATCGTGGTTATCGGTCCATGATAGGTAGCCGATGTAGATCCAGGGTGAATTTGCCATACCTCCGCATTCCCTGCATCATTGAAGATCTCAGCCTTCAATTCTGACTGTACCAATGGGATGTTCGGATCCATCTAAACTTATAGATGTACAGCGATGCCGAAAATCAAAGAGAAATAACAAGAAGATATGCAAGAGTGAGATACCAATATATGGAAAGATTACGGTAACCATATGCATGGTACATGCATCACATCAACATATTAACATTTACCAAATATTAATAGATAAAACAACAAGTATCATATCAATGGGTGTCATACCCGTACAATCAGCTTTTATAAAGATTATGCATGACACTTTAATATTCCCGCTCTATAAACTTAATCTCATGAGATCCCTTCATCTTTCTAAGAGTTGATCAAACTCAAGCCCCCACTTGGGCATCACCGTCGTGACTAAAGTTCCTGTTTGGACATCTTCGTCATGACTTATATGACAGCCCCTGCTTGGGTATCACTGAAGTGACTAAAGGTCCCTGGTTGGACGTCACCGAAGTGACTTAGCCCCTTCTTGGGTATCACCGAAGTGACTAATAGCCCCTGCTTGGGCATCACCGAAGTGACTAACCTGTGAGGCACGTCTGCCTAAATGCATGAAGAAAAACATTCGTTCAATATGTTTTCTTTATGTTCAATCACATTCGTTCTCGAAGCTCAAAGCTAACGACCATTCATAATTTTCATCGCTTGCAATTACTCAACATCAACACAGGACACGCAGTCCGAGTGCTCAATCACAACACCTAAGATCGATGTCTTAGTCAAGGTTTGTGGTCATAGAAAAAGACTTACAATCTTACCTATGTTTTATTTCAACATGATTAGGACTCTTAGTCCACAACAACGTAATTTGGACACTTGGTCCATAGTAACGAGATTAGGACTCTTAGCCCACAACATCATGATTAAGACTCTCGGTCCACAATACTTAACACGGATCAAAGATCAACGTGCACATTATAGAATACTAGAAGCGACGTCTCACAAACTAGATTCGATTTCACCTGTTCTTACGTTTCATTCAGTGAAAATCAAATACCAAAAGAAAACCTCGGTAACCCATCCAAGTTACCGGAATATTTTCGAAAGTATTTCTTTACAGGAAATCTTTTCATTGGAAAATCATTTGTAAACTATTATAAGAAATCCATTTTCTCTTGAAATCCTTTTCTTAAAGAACATTTTAAAATCAACACGATTACTTTCAAAGTTCTCTTTGAAGCTTATTTAGGCTTTTAATCATATAATTAGTTGAGCACAGACTAACATCATGCTTTTCAGACATCAATCAATATCATCATAATCTCAGTCAACAATATAACAGTTAATCACAGATCATAACATATATGATTCACAACACTTTGAATCAAGTAAGGATCAACTTCAAACAGTTATCACAACAGTTCAAGTATACAAATCATTCAAACTTTCATTCAATATAATAACAATATTCAAATAAATCGAGTAAACCACATACACACATGCACATAGCTATTGAATATCCCTCAGGTTGTCCCCTCTTACCTTTTGTGATGGTAAAGGTACGTGATGCTTGAGGAAGTCTACTACGAAAGTCTTTGCCTACTCCGCGACGAAAGTCTAGATTTGTGAACACAAGACCACAAGTTAAAAGTTAACCAAGAACACTAAACCAAGAAGGTATAGGTTCGGCCATGGCATAAAATAGGGTTAGAGGTTCTCAAAAAAAGAATACAACTCATGGATTAATGATCCTTAAGTGTTAGGAGTTCATAACCAAGGTTCACTTTACAAAGACATAACAAAATCCCACTAAATCCATGCTTAGGGTTTCGGCCTCTTTAGTATAAGTAGGCTAGAAATTTCCAACCCTTCTAAGCTCTTATATTTTGCGTTAAAAGATACCAAGAAGTCGAAATTCATGATTATATTGGAAAATGAAAACAAAACATCCTAGGTTCACAACCATCATAGGATAAATAGGCTAGAAATCTTTAAACTTTCCAATCTCTTAGACTTAGTATCCAAATGTATTAAGGAGCTCAAGTCCATGATCATATTGGAAAATGAAAACAAAACATCCTAGGTTCACAACCATCATAGGATAAATAGGCTAGAAATATTTAAACATTCCAATTTCTTAGACTTGGCATCCAAATGTATTAAGGAGCTCAAGTCCATGATCATATTGGAAAATGAAAACAAAACAACCTAGGTTCACAACCATCATAGGTTCGGCCATCATAGGATAAATAGGTTAGAAATCTTTAAACTTTCCAATCTCTTAGACTTAGCATCCAAATGTATTAAGAAGCTTAAGTCCATGATCATATTGGAAAATGAAATTAAAACATCCTAGGTCCACAACCTACTAGGTTCAGCCATCATAGGATGAATAGGTTAGAAATTTCTAAACTTTTCAAGACTTTAGATTTAAGATCAAGAGGTATCTAGAAGCCCAAATACATGATCATCTTTCAAAAATTTGAAACAAAACTTCCTAGGCCACTAATACATAGTTTCGGCCATCCTTGGAAAAATAGGTTAGAGATGTTTGTTTGATATAAGCTCTTAGAATATGAAAGTAGAGATTAATAGAAGTTTATAGAAATTGGTTTCAACTCAAAAGGATTTTTCTACCATTTTCTAGAGATTTTAGAAGTTAAAAGAGCTTTAAGAACTTTTTAAGAAAACAGAGTAAACTCATGAAATAAGTGAAAAGCTTGCAATAGAAGAGTATGAGAGTGTTACCCTTGAAACTAGAAAGAAAAAGTATGAAGAACTTGAAGCTTGAAACTAAGTAAAAATGGAAACTTTAAGTGTTAGAAACAAAAAAATAAGAAAGTGAAGAAGTAGGAAAGTGATTAAGAGAAAATGAAATAGGCATTTATAGAGGGAGAGGTGAGAATGACGTGAAAGAGAGGGAAGGAGCAGGTCTTGATGGCCAAGTTTTGGCTTATGCCTTGTTTGGTTGAAGAAGAGAGAGAAAAATGGGTTTTAGCATATAATATGTTATAATTCAAAAAGTGTCATCATGACCACTTTTTAGGATGTGACTTAGGCCATCCCCCTAGTAAGTCACCTCATTCTCACATGTCACCTCATCGCTTTTGTGCTGCCTACTCTGCTCCATTGCGTATCCGGTTCAAGTTTCCGATCGTATTTCACCCGGAATAAATATTATATTTTATTTCCGAACTCAAATTTTTGAAAATTTCCAAAATCATACAAAACATCACAAAAACACTAACCGTTTCCTTCACGGTTCAAAATTAGGTTTTCTGCTCAGTAAACTTGTACCGGCAGTGAAAATATAGATTGGCTTTCGTCTGAATTTTCAACAAAAAATTTAACCGTGACTTCCTACGGTAAAAGAACATAAGAAAATGATTTTAGTTTATTTAAAATCACTCACTGGATTTTATAAAAAATAAACACATATACACATGTATTTACTGCTACAAAATGACACAAATCGGGGTGTTACACCAGGACACTTCAAATCTGAATGTCCTCAGTTGCAAAACCAACCTTTCAAAAAGTTCTATAAAAATAAAATTAAAGGGATGATGGCAACTTGGGAAGAAGCAAATCTATGTCTCATGGCAGATGCTGACTTAGACTCTAAGGTAATTTCAGATTTTAAGGACTTGCAAGATGCCTATGATGAAGTGATTGAGGAATCTAACTGTTTAACTAAGACTTTTAGAAGACTTAAGAGGCAATATGTGAAACTCCTAAAAGAGCATGAACATAAGAGTCAAGAGTGTGACAAACTGTCTCGGGAAAACAGCAAGCTTAAAGCTGAAAAGCTTAAGGCAAAGATCATAGCTGAAATGCCACAATCTGAAGAAGTTGTTAATGTAACATCCCGATGTTTTGAAGACCTTTATCTAAGCCTGAGTTTAAGTCCTAAGGATGATTTGGAGGATGATAATTGATTAGAGATGGTTAAAAAAAATTAAAAGTTGGTTTTTGAGTGTTATAATCGATTATCTCCCAAGTGTAATCGATTATTGGTTCTCCGGAACAGCGAAATGACAAATAGATAGCAATTAATCGATTATAGAGATCCTCATAATCGATTAGAATCTCCCTGGTTTGAGAACCTAGAGTCCATGATGTATATAATCAATTAAATAATCGAATATGAGCCCAGAATGTATATAATCGATTACATAATCGATTATGAGCTCGCTGGAATAGGAAATGAACCCAAATAATCGATTATTGAGTTTCTATAATCGATTATATTCTGTAAAATAATCGATTATCTTGTTCAATAATCGAGTATGACAGCAAAACTACTATAAATACCCTGTTCGAACCAGAAACGCAAAAATGGTTTTCTAGGGTTTGGAAATCGCATTCAAGAGAGATAGAAAAGAGAGAAAGTGAGGGAAATGCATGGAAATGAAGGAAATTCAAGGGAATCAACAAGATAACAAGGATTGGAAGAAGATTAAGCTACTTGGAGGGTGAATATCAAGAAAATGAGGAGATGTAAGAGGCACAAGAGTTCAAGGTTTCCAAGTGAGGTGAGGAATTACAATCTTTAAACCCCTCTATGCTTTAAGATGTTTATGATACAAAATGAATGCATAAGGTTTGATGGAAGATTTAAGGGTTTTTATGCTTGAAGTTGATGAACTGCTATGCTTATGAAGCTTTATATTTCCAAGTAGCCTATTTACAAAGAACATATTTTGAAGGATGATTATAACAATTCCCTTTTTCATGTTGTTGATTTCTTGAGAACTTTAAGAATAGGAGATTATAAGTAAGTTATATGAGTACTTATGCTCATAAAAGCTCTCTATTTGTGAGAGAATAAGTAATAGCTTCTCTGGTGTTTGATAAAATGCTTGAACTAACAGTTTGTTATTGTTTGAGCTATTTCCTTAGATGTTGGTCAAGTATTGTTATTTACTTGTATTCTTAAAAGGTTATGTTTATGAAGAAGAGGTTTAGAAAGGATTTATATGTTAGAAAATGCTAAGTTATTAAGTATCATAGATCCTATATGATTTATAAAGAATATGCTTTTCATGAGAAGTTTGAAGATAATATATAAGTTGATGTTCTATGAAATTATTATAATGTTGAAGGTCATTAGAAGCTATATGATGTTATTATGAAGTTATTTATGAATTTTAAGTTAAGGGAATGTGCTTATTGTGAGGTTAAGGGTCATTTTCCTGGCCTTTGCATTGAGGTAAGGCGGTGGGACGCCCTGTCAGGTAGTGAGCTTCACGTACCAATGAGGTTGAGGATACATTTCCTATGTGATGAGGTTATAAGGTTATTCATGTTGTTGCATATGCGATGATGTTATAATGTTATTCAGGATGTTTCATATGAGATGATGTTCTATTAAAGTTTATGATGTTTTAATGATATTTATGATGTTTCCTATGATATGATGCTTTATTAGTACATAAGGTTGATGTAAAAGTATAAAGTACTTTATGATAAGGTTTGAATTAAAAGTGTACAAGTATTTTTATGATGGAGTATATATATTTTAATGTTTATAGTATTGATGATAGCTTGAAGGGATTTTCTGGAGTTTCCTCCTGCTGGTTGTACTGTTGTTTTATTAAAATGATTGTAGTTCATCATTGAGATGTAGTCTCACTCAGTAGTGCAACCAGATGTGGATGCAGGTTTTAGCAAGGATTAGTGTGAGGAAGTGAATATGAAGAAATATAAGAATATGAGAAGTAGTTAGTTGCCCAATGACATGTCAAAGTCCTCAAGTTTATGTATTTTGGAATTTTTATGTAAAAATGTATTTTATTGAAAGAAATAAGCATGCAAATAAAGTTTTTACTGAGTTTTTTTTAAAAAATTACGTGTTTAGTAATCTATGAGGTTTGATTATTCTGATACACATATAATTATTAGACGCGTATAATTGGTATATGTAATGTAACCAAGTTGAGGTGTTATATTAATGGTATCAGAGCACTTCAATCCTATATTGGACTGTGGTTATGGGTAAGACATGTCTAGACTGGGCAATTAGTGTAACGCCCTGTTTTTCGTATGCTTCTTTATCAGTAAATACATGTTTTAATGCGTTTATTTTTGATAAAATCCAGAGGATGATTTTATTTAAAATAAAATCATTTTCTTGTGTTGTTTTACCGTATGAAGTCACAGTAAAATTTTCGGTCGAAAATTTAGACGAAAACCGGTCTAGGTTCTCACTGCCTGTACAAGTTTACTGAGCTAGAGACCAAATTTTAATTCGTGAACGAGACGGTTAGTGTTTTTAAGATGTTTTGTGTGGGTTTGGAGTTTTTCAAAAAATCTTGTTCGGGACCAAATCTTAGGGATTTCCTCGGTGAAATCGTCGAGAAATACGATCGGGGAAGTCATCTGATGCGCAATGGAGCAGAGCATCAAGAGTATGAAGTGACATGAAGTGACTTGATGTGAAGGCTATGACACACCTCAAAAAGTGAATCTTGGCTTTTTTCAAAAAATCTTACTTTTTCTTATTTCTCTCTCCAATCACATCACATCACCGTAACTCCTTATCTTCTCTACAAGCAACCCACCTTCTTTCTTCTCTTCTTCTTCCTCTCAAAACCGTGATATCTCCCCCTCACTCTCTATAAATACTCTTCATTTCCACACTTCATCACTTTCCTCCATTTTCTCACATTTACACCTTACTACATTTCTTCTTCTTCCTTCTTCTTCTTCTTCTTCTTCTTCTTCTTTTTAAAGGACTCTATGTCCAAAAGATTGGATGATTTAAATATCTCTAAACTCACAAACTTGTTAAGGCCGAACCTAAGAGTTCATGGTCTAAGACATTTTATTTTTCCATTTTCCGAAATGATCATGTTTTCAAGCTCCTTACTATATATGGATGCTAAACTAAAGAGATTGGAAAGTTTAGAAATTCCTAGCCTATTTACCTATGCTTGGCCGAAACCCTAAGTCAAGTACTTAGTGGGATTTTTAATTCAACTTTGTAAAAAGATTGTTGCTTATGAACTTCTAGCACTTAAGGATCATAAATCCAAGAGTCGCATAAATTTCGAAAACCCATAATCCTAGTTTATTGTATGAACTGAACCTATACCTTATGGTTAGTGTTCTCAAGTTGATTTCTTTTTAACTCATGGTTTTATGTTGGTAACCTTAGACTTCCATCACCGGAGAAGCGAGGACGTTCGTGAACCTTCTTTTCAAATCCAAAACTCTTAACTCTGACGTGAGGTAAGAGGGGATTTCCTAAAGATATTCAATAACTGTATGCATGTGTGTATGTGTTTAACTGGATATTTATATGTTGATTGAGCTTACTTGGTTATCTAATGTACTTGAACTATTATGCTATTATCTGATGTTGAATTGTGCTTGTTCTAAATGTTATAATGCATATATGTGATGAACTCCTTTCAACTGTGATATTAGCATTGAACTGAGAATATATACTGCTGTTGATTGAAAGTTTGGTAAGCTAGACTTGTGTCTGTGCTCAACTGTTATAAGGATTAAAACCCTTAATAAGCTTTGAAGATGAAAGGATTGGTGTTCTTTTCCAAAAGCTCATTAACTTAAAGTACTTGTTTTAAATGTTGAAATGGTTTTGATGAACTATTGTTATACAAGAGAAAAATCCTTTTTGAACTATGTGTCTTCAAGTGAAAACATTCAAGATTATTTGGCAATATCCTATTGGGGATTTTCAAAGATAAAATTATTTCATAGATGCTTTATAAAATATTTTCAAAGAAAAGGTTTTCTCCTAAATATTTTAGAAACTTTCCGATAGCCTGGAGAGGTTATCAAGGATTCGGTTTTGAATTTGATTTTCACTGACCGGAAAATAAGTACTAAGAAAGAGAATCTAGTACGCAAGACGTCACCTCTAGTATTCAGTTATACGAACGTGATCTTAGATCAGAGTTAATTCGGGGCCATGAGTCCTATTCATGATGTTCTGGACTGAGAGTCCAATTCTCGAAATCGAGGACAGTGCGTTCTGATTTCGTTGTGGTGGACTGTGTGTCCTAATCACCTTGTTATGGACTGTGTGTCCTAATCACGTTGTTGTGGACTGTGTGTCCTAATCAAGTTGTTGTGGACTGTGTGTCCTAACCACGTTGTGATGAACATTGTCAAAGGTGAATGTTGTTTTCTACAACCACAAGCCTAGGACTGGTGCATCGGTCTCGGGCGTTGTGATTGATCATTCGGACTGTGTGTCCTATGCTTCTAAGTTTTCAAGTGATGGGGAAATGATGATTAAGTCGTCACCTTTGCGCTGCGACAACGAAAAAGAATGAATACAAAGAAAACCTTTTGAATGAAATATTTTCTCATGTGCATTTCCCCTGGCAGACGTGCTTTCTTACATATCAGATACAAGGTGGTATCTGGGAGTCAGTCCATGTGATCGGTTCAAAGGCACATGTGACGTTGCTCGTCCTGAGACCTTAAATGCATGGGGGTATGGTGGCAACTGCCCGATGGGCTAGAGATTGACCAACTCTAATTCTTCTCCAGCGGAAAACGGTGTTGATATCTAATGAGATTAAGTTAGAGCCTGATATTGAAGTGCCATGCATATTTTCAAAGGTTGACTGTGCGGGTTTGAGACCCTTTGATATAACACTATTTTGTTATGTATATGTATGATTTAACTACTTGTATGATTATGTGATGTATGTATCATGTATATGGTTGTTGTGGGATATATCTTATGATGGTATCTCACTCTTGCACATTTGTATGTTCTGTTCTTTTCTTCTTGTATCGGGTATGCGTGTGCTTTTAGATGGATCCGAACGTTCCCTTGGCATAGTCGAGCTCGGGGAGCGAAATATTTGATCATGCTGGGACGGCAGGGAACTGGACTATACATGAGGGTGTGACGACCACGACGCATCGAGGACCAGTCACGACTACTGAGACGAGTGCTAACCGAGTACCGGTACGAAGGATTCATACCCTCGAGACGAGGACTGTGACGCTTCCACCTCCATGGTACTACCTTCATACGCTACAAGTCATCGGTCTCCTTCATGAGAATTTTGATCCTGTTTAACCGCTTGTGGAGGATCCAATGGAGGAGGATCCCGAAGAGGGTCCCGAGGAAGAACCTCTTGAACTGATAGAGGTCGAGGACGAGGAGGAGCCAGAGTACCATTCACAAGATCCCGTCGATGACGACGTCCCTATCAACGATGGCGGTGGCGTTATCGATCCGGCATCTAATATCTCATCTGAGGGTAGCGTTTGTGGCCACTCTGCATGCAGGAGGCATTGGTAGATCGTTCGTCGGCTTTTAGAGTTGTCCCGATAGTCCCTATGCTTTTAGAGCCATCTTTTAATTCTAGTACCCAGTTCCCTATCCCGGGTTTGATGTTTCTTTTACCTGTTTCTTCAGTAGCTGTTTTAGCGTATGTTGGCCAGTTCGACAAGGCCTGTCTTGTAATCAAACCTAAGATCCCAAGTGGGACAGTTATATTTATATGTATGATGTTGATTTTCATGTTCTGAGTGTTCATCACCTTTTCTTAACTTCTTTTAACAAAAAAAAAAGAGTACCCTTTTTCAGTAGCCTTATATAAAAGGTTATTTTTCCAAAGGCGACCAACGTTTTAAATAAGTTTCCTTTCCGCAACAGGTAACCATGTGATGCCGGGTTTTACGGTGTCACAATTAGGATAAGAGTTTGTCTGTTGTATGCCATGTAAACTAGTGCCTTGCAATAGGATATTGAGCCTGACCAGCTCAGTGTGTTATTGGATTGTACTAGGGACATGGAAGCCAATGGACAAGAACAATGGAATCAAGGGTAAATCCGCTTGAAGGAGGAATCGATAAGGAATGGATGTTAAGATTGTAATAGAGGATAAAATTGAGGGTATTGAGGTAGATTGAGGATAATGAAGGTATAGAAAACAATGAGGAAAGTTAAGGAGGAAATGTTAAGGGAAGTGAAGTAGAAGTTGATTGAAGAGGAATCAAAAGAGGGAAACATTGAAAATTAAGTACTAGAGATATAGAGTGAGGAAACGTTGAGGACATGATAATAAGTGTGAATAATGCCTCAAAATTAGCAATATGAAGCTGAAGTTGCATAGGCATAATCGATTATGGTTATGGCGTAATCGATTATATGTTTGGCAGAAACATAGCAATCGATTAGGATAATCGAGTATGGCTAGCATCATAAAAGGGCATTTGAGATAGAGATAGCATAATCGATTATGGTGCGACTGTTTACATTCTGTTGAGGAAGTTGGAACTGAATAAGAGGGATGGAAAAGCAAGTGATTCTTCTTCCGACTTATATGGAGAAGGTGATATCTTGGATACGCATGGAGTAGGATCAAAACCAACCAGTTTCCATCGTCATACTTCAATGGGTGCTTTTGGCAAGTAACAAGCTCTTCATGTTTTAATCAATTGGTTGTTGTTCAAGTTGTTGGCAAATGAATGGCGATAAGTAGCTAGTTAGAGGAAAAGACTGAGGAAGTAGGAGGATCATTGTGATTAAGAGTACTTTGGGGGCATGACAAGTAGAGGAGGAAAATTTAAGATTCTCAAGTTGAATAGGGAATAAGACCTAAAGTTAGATGTGTGGTGGAAGTAAAGTAAAATAATGATTAAATAAATGTAGCCATGAATAAAGACGAGGTAAATATAGCTGAGGTGAGTACAGAAGTTGATGTTAACTGTTTGGACTATGTGTAAAGGATAAAGGCAGAGTTATATATTAGATAAGAAATTTTGAGGATGGTTTGATGGTGGAGGACTTAGAGTTCGTAAAGGTGAAAAATTTAAATTTTTGTCATAGGTGATGTGGTTTGTATGAAGATGGTTTTGAGATAAGTGTAAAAAAACAGAGCACTAAGGCAATGTATGAACTGAGGTCAAGAATATTGATGTCGTGCGTTCCGGCAAGTGTACCGGATTCGTCGCCAAGTAATAAAAAGATATCGATCCCACAGACACCGTGATCTCAAATTACAACTAATTATCAAATCGATTAAACTGGACTATATAAAAAAAATATTTTGGAAAGGTTTTGATTTTTGAAATAAGAGATAACTTAAAAAATCAGATAAGGAATGCAATCAAGTAAAACAGAAAGTAAATCAATTTGTGGTTTTTCAGATCTAAAGGGGTTCCTAGGAATTGGGCTACCAACAAAATTGTTTACATTACTAAATTGACTACCCCTTGTTAATTATCAAAATTGCTTTGAAGGCGAATTTATCCTCAAATAGTTAATGCTCCCTCTCGGGTTACAAAAACCGTGCCCAATTAAACCAACCCCTACTATCGTGGTAGTCGAATTTAGATTGAACCCTTTAAGTTTCGTGATAATTCGTTAATCCTCGAAGGACAGCTTCTAAATCCCGTGATTTAAGTCCTAAGTCTGATTCTATAGATCCGATACCTAAGTTCACCCCTAGGTTCCTCCTTAGAATATCTACGACACACAAATAAGTGGCCACCTAATTTACGAGTAATTAAAATAATAGAAATCAGAACTAAAGCAAAATCGAAATTAACAAAGATAAAACATAAATTCATAACAGAAAAACAGATCTTGGGCATAGCCCCAATCCCTAGAAATAAAGCTACTACTCAAGCATTGCCATGGTGATGACAAACTTGATTACAAATAACATAAAATAAAAAATAAGAGAAGAGAAGAAGAAGAAGAAGAGAGATCCTAAAAAATTGCCTAAGAGTCACAGCCCAAAGTCTTCCTAAAGTCTCTGCCTGATTGCCATATTTATAGATTAGGGAAATTTGAATCCCAATCAAACACGAATTCAGATCAAATCAATTTCTTCATATCCAAATATTACGCGTCACGGCCGTGATGGCCATCACGTCCAGGCCGTGACGGATTCTGCCTTGGCCGTTGCTTCACTGATTGGTCTGTCACGGCGGTGACCACCATCACGGCTAGGTCGTGATCAGTTCTGCCTGTGAGGGTCTGGTTCAGCTGACATGTCACGGCCGTGATAGACATCACGGGCTGGCTGTGACCTGTTATGACTTTAGCCTTCTTTATTTTCAGTTTTGCTCGATCATGGCCGTGATGGTCATCACGGCTAGGCCGTGATGGGCTCTGTTTGGTTTATTTTCTTCACTTTTCAAGCTCCATCTTCATGCAAGCTCCATCATGGTCAATCTTGAGCATTTTATTCTTAATTCCTGCAAAACAACACCACAAAACCGCCTTACCCGTTCCAAGGTAAAATTAACCTAAATCAAATTAAATATGCCTAAACTATATGAAAATGAATGCAATATGATAAGCAAATATGAGGTGAAATCACACTCATCAAATATCTCTTTAGGGAAGAGTTGTAAGTGAAGTTATGGGAGAGATTTCAATGAAGCTGAAAGGAATGACGTAAGGGAAGAAGTTACTGAAGAAAGAAATGAGGAAAGAGTCTTAGTACAAGAGGAAGAAGATATTGATGATGATGTGTCTCTAGTCTTCATAAAGAGAATGAAAGTTCGGGATCGAAGGAAACTCTGAATTCAAGAAAGTTAAAGTGGTGTTTGAAGAAGCTTTTAAAATGAATATGGAAAGACGTGAATGTGATAGAAGAAGAACAAAGGGAATAAAAGAAATTAGTTAACCATATCTATGTTTCTCTTAGTGGTTCTGAGATGAATGAGATTACGATCCAAGAGAAAAGGAAAAATACCAGATAAGGAGAATTAGATAAGAAAGTTAAGGCCTCTGTCTAAAGAGTATAAGACACCAATTTTATCTGAAGAAATGTAGACACAAGTCCTAAGTCTATAAAGATGATTGATGGAACTTTTAAGATCAAATTTGAGGATCTTTTGTCCAAAAGAAAAGAGGAAGAAGCAGGTGGGACAAAAAGAAAAAGTAGTGCAGTGAGGTTCCACCATCTTTAGGTGTGAAGTTGTGGCTAATAAGGATGTTTAAAGGTTTTATATGAAGGCACTGAGACACCCCGTTGTGCCCCTTTGTGTCATTTAGTTTAAAACCTCATTATTTAATTACTTAATCGCACGCTTAACGTGAAAATTACGTAAAAATTGAAACTTAATTTCTTAAGAAAATAGATCCATATAGAACAGAATATGCAAACATAAATATATTATACATACTTAAAGCATCAGAGTTATCCAAACACTGTTTCAGGGCATCCCATCAATAGGATCCCGAACTGGTACATAGTTATACAAAACATAAGCGGAAAGATAAGGCTTCACGACACAGACGCACTGGCCATAACTAACTAGACCCTAATAACCATGGGTCACAGCTCGTCCTCCGGCATCCGGTTCGTAGGGATTTCCATACAACTCCTCCTGGTTACGTTCATCCACAGGGTCTTCTCGTACGGTTCCACAAGGAGACAAAATACAACATACAGAAATATACAGTGGATAAGAAACAGTTCTATCATCAAAAGCGGAAAAGAGTCATAGTAAACTATACAGAAATTATCACAGACACAACATCAGTCAAGTCATCCATCTTCCATAAAATTCTTATATCCATCCTACCCTCACTCCTACAACTAAAACTTGATACTGAAAATGGCTATGGTTTCCCTATCATAGTTATGGTTATCGGTCAGTCGTCCAAGCAACACGTCCCATTCCAAGTGCACATCCTTAGTCAAGGCGAGAATGCTCATACAAAGCAATGACACTATAGCTGCACATTAAACCTGGTACACACCCCGGACCGTGGGTGCTCATGCAAAGCAATGACACTATAGCTGCACAATTATCCCGGTGCACACCTTCACCATGGTAAGAACGCTCACGCAAAGCATGACACTACAGCTGCACGATGATCCCGGTGCACACCTCGTCCACTCCCAGAGGTGCTCATGCAAAGCAATGACACTCGTAGCTGCACAAGTTAAGTTTACCCTTTGGACGGTCCCACAAGGACTTCGGGTCTTGTATATGTCCCACATACGGTAATAGAAACAACACAACTTATCAACCTCGCAGACTCCTATGGTCATAACCTAGTGCCTTAACCTCTCATCAAGACCTCAACACATGCTCTATGTCACAACACCTCTTTAACATATTTCATGTAGGTTAGGCACCTCTAAAAATCATCAAGATCCTCACGCCCAAAACAACTCATCTCTTAGACCACATATATATCTTCGCTTAATCCACTAAGCATAAAGTAAATACCACACAGATCATGCATAACATCAAGTCAATCAAAGTTATTTCAAAACATCAACATAGCACTAAATCAGTTCAATAAAGGTAATAAAACTCAAATCAACTATCAACAGTATAAACATCAACCTAATATCGATCAACCTACAATCCCCGAATCACCATGGATGTTTTATAAAAGCAATTTAAAGCGATTCTGGTCTTGTCGATTATTCGACTTCTATTAGGGTTTAGGTCGCCCTACCTATAATTACTACATAATTTACTACTTATCGATTCCGACGATAGGTTGATTCTTTCCCCCACCTGGGTTATCACAGAACTCCCGAACTAGAAGCTCCTCGTTGTCACACCACGAAGTATTAACTTCACCTTCTATGAAGGTAAGGAAATTAGATACTTGAAGAGGTATACCACGAACGTCCTCGTTTCCTACGAGATGGAAGTCTAAGGTTACAAAACATGAAACCATGAGTTAAAACTTAATCAAAGAACACTAACCACAAGGTATAGGTTCGGTTCATACAATAAACTAGGATTAGGGGTTTCCGAAATTTATGCGACTATTGGATTTATGATCCTTAAGTGCTAGAAGTTTCCAAAACACATGCAACATAGGGATTTATGATCCTTAAGTGCTAGGAGTTTAAAACAAGATTGATTTAAACAAAGTTGAACAAAAATCCCACCAAGTTACACTTGATGGAGATTTGGCCTTGACCAATAAGATAGGTTAGGAACATTTAAACTTTCCAATCTCTTTGGTTTAGTATCCATTAATAGTAAGGAGCTCAAAACCATGATCACTTTGGAAAATGAAAAACGAAACACCCTAGGTCCATAACCTTTAAGATTCGGCCATCCTTGGGTTTTCATGATAGAAATCTTTAAATTTTCCAATCTCTTAGACCTTTTAGCATCCAATAACTTATGGAGCTCAAGTCTATGATCATCTTGGAAGCAACATAGACTTTAAATAACAAAGATCATAAGCACATAAAGTAAGAACAACAGAAGCCTATAAGTAATTAAAGCATAATGACATAAGTAAATGAATCATAAATGACATAAACATAAATGACATAAAAGTATATGACATAAAGTAAATGGCATAAATATAAATAACATAAAATAAAAGACATGAATATAAAGAACATGGAAGTAAATGACATGAACAGAAACATAATGACATAAAAATAAATAAGCACAAGTAAGGAAAGCCATAAAGAAAGCACAATAAATAAATGAAGCAAAAATAAAGTAAAGCATCACAATGTATTAGGGTTCTAAGTTCATGATCACACTTGGATAAGTTGAAACATAGTATCCTAGGCCACTAATACATAGTTTTGGCCATCATGGGAAAACAAGCTATCAAAACCTTCCAAGATTTATGGATTCAATGATCAAGGAACACTTAAAAAAAAAACTAACACATGATCATGTAAAAGAAGTTGAAACAAAACACTCCCTAGGCCATCATGAGTAGATTCGGCCTCCTCAAGAAATAGAGGATGGAGATTTATTTTTTATACAACCTCTTAGTATGTTAAACTACAAGTAAATACAAGACCATAGAAATTGGTTTCAACTCAAAAGGAGTTTTCTACCATTTTTGAGAGATTTTTGAAGATAAAAGCTCATATATGACATAAAGAAGAAACTTTAGAAAAAGATGAAGTTTTTAAAGAAAAGAATACATTAGAGTATTACCCTAAGCAAGAGTAACAACTTTGGTGAAGAACACTTGGTGAAAAGAAGAAGAAAAACTAGATCTTTGGAAGCTTGAAGTTAAGAAAAATATGAAAGCTTAAGAGTTTTAATGGAGTAGAAGGAAGGAAAGTGATGAAGTGAGGATGAAGAGTGGTATTTATAGAGCAAGGGGGAGGGGTGCACGGCCTAGAGGAAAGGGAGCAAGGCTTGGAGAGGAAGTTTTGGTTTAGCGCATTGTTTGGATCATTTAAGGAAGGTTTAATGGGTTTTTGGAATAAAATAGATTATAATTTGAAAAAGTAATCATGATCACTTTAAAGTGTGTCATAAGAATTTAATTAGGCATCACATCAAGCCTTCTCTCATCATTTAGGGTTCCTTGAACTGCTTAAATACGTAACCGGTTGCACATCCGATCGTATTTTCTGAAGGTTTCACCCGAATAAAATATTTTATTTCATTTTATTTTTGAACGAAAATTTTCTAAATAACCAAAGTTGAAGGAAACATGATAAAAACACTAACCGTGTCGTTCACGGGTCAAAATTAGGTTTTCTGCTCAGTAAACTTATACTGGCAGTGAAAACGCAGACCAACTTTCATCTGAATTTTCAACTGAAAATTTTACTGTGACTTCATATGATAAGGTGGATTAGGAATATGATTTTATTTTTTTAAAACAAAATATTTTCTACTTTCATATTAAAATATAATTACTTATATTTTAATTGATTAAACATAATAATGAAAATCAGGCTGTTACATTACTACCCCTCTTAAAAGAAAATTCCCTCCTCGGAATTTACATACCTCAAAAGATGTGGATATTGTTGTTGCATATCCGCCTCGCGTTCCGAAGTTGCATCTCCAGTAGTTTCATCCCATATGACCTTAACCAAAGGAATCTGTCAACCACGAAGCTCCTTAATCCATCTATCTGCGATCCTCACAGGTAAGGCCTCATACTCTAGGTTCTCTCGTAGTTGTATCGACTCAGACTCAATCACATGAGATGGATTAGGATAGTACTTTCTCAACTGAGAAACATGAAAGACGTCATGAATGTTGGAAAGATTTGGTGGCAAGGCAATTTGGTAAGCTACTGGACCAATTCATCGAAGAATCTGAAAAGGTCCCATGAAACGAGGAGTAAGTTTTCTAGATTTGATAGCTCTGCCAATTCCAGTTTTCCGAGTAACTCTCAAGAATACATGATCACCTTCCTGGAATTCTAATGGTCTCCTCCTCTTGTCACTGTAGCTCATTTGCCTATCCTGTGCTTCCTTCATCTTTTCCCTTATCTTCCTGACTGGTTCCATAGTCTGTTGTACCACATCCGGACCCAAAACTTGGTTCTCACCAGTCTCATACCAACACAATGGGGTCCTATACTTTCTGCCGTACAGAGCCTCATACGGTGCCATTCCGATACTACTGAGGAAACTGTTGTTATAAGTAAATTCAATCAATGGCAAGAACTCATCCCAACTGCCAGTGTGTTCCAACACACAAGCTCTCAATAGATCCTCCAATGATTGAATTGTCCTCTCTGATTGCCCATCGGTTTGGGGATGATAGGCAGAACTCATTCTCAATTTCGTTCCCAAGGCATGTTGCAATTGTTTCCAAAATTGAGAGGTAAATCTAGGATCTCGATCTGAGACAATGCTTGATGGCACACCATGCAATCTAACTACTTCGCTGATGTAATCTGGGTTAACTTTTCTAATTTATCACCTTCTCTAATAGGTAAGAAGTGAGAACACTTCGTCAACCTATCAATGATAACCCAAATCGCATCATGCTTCTTAGGAGTTCGTGGTAATCCGGCCATGAAATCCATAGCTATACTATCCCATTTCCATTCTGGGATATCTAAAGATTGTAATAATCCTGCTGGTTTCTGATGTTCAATCTTCGCCTTTTGACACACCAAGCAAGATAAATCATACTCTGCTACTTCCTTCTTCATTCTGGTCCACCAAAACATTTTCCTCAAATCTTGATACATCTTTGTGGATCCAGGATGAAAACTCAACTTATTCTTGTGTGCTTCTTCCAAAATCATCTTCCTAAGCTCTGCATCCTCTGGCACACATATCCTATCCTTAAACCTTAACACACAATCTGCTCCCCTAGTGAACTCAGAAACTTTACCCCCGTCTATCCCCTTACTAATCTCCCGAAGGTATAGATCCTGAACTTGTTTATCTTTAAGATCTTTCAAGAAATCACTACTAATAGTGACCATACTTAAGCAAACTTTATCTTTCCGTAATTCCATTCCTATGCTCAGATCTCTGAATTGTTCAAGCAATTCTAACTCCTTAACCATCATTGCGGATACATGCAAGGACTTCCTACTTAAGGCATCTGCTACCACATTGGCCTTACCAGGGTGGTACAATAAGTGAAAATCGTAATCTTTTATGAACTCCATCCACCTCCGCTGCCTCATATTCAATTCCTTTTGATCGAATAGGTACTTCAGGCTCTTATGGTCACTGAAAAAATTAAACCTTGCTCCATACAAAAAGTGTCGCCATATCTTTAATGCGAACACTATTGCTGCTAACTCCAAATCATGAGTCGGATAATTCCTCTCATGAATCCTCAACTGTTGGGAAGCATAAGCGACAACTCTTCCCTCTTGCATCAGAACACAACCTAAACCTTGGTATGACGCATCACAGTATACATCAAACTATCCTAGAGGGTCTGGTAAGATCAACACAGGTGATGTAGTCAACCTTTCCTTCAACTTTTGAAAACTCTGCTCACACTTGTCCGTCCATACAAAAGTTGTATTATTTCTCGTTAACTGCGTCATGGACAATGCAATCTTAGAGAATCCCTCTATGAACCTCCGATAATATCCACCAAGTCCTAAGAAACTTCGTACTTCACTCACTGACTTAGGTCATTCCCATTTAAGAACTGCCTCAAGCTTAGCTGGATCTACGGCTATTCCTTCTTTATTAATCACGTGCCCTGATTCTGGTTAAAGAAATCATCCGCTCTAATTAGTATGACATATAATACTACATAAGCAAGTATATAAATACCATATGCCATACTAATATTAACTTTTGTATTAGGTTTGGACACTCTACCCCACTTCTAAACATAGCCTAAATCCGATGTGGATTCAACTAGACACGGCCAGTAACAACACCCTAACTTTTAGCAGTCCGATTAGAATCAAACTGCTCTGATACCAAATGAGACACCCCGTTGTGCCCCTTTGTGTCATTTAGTTTAAAACCTCATTATTTAATTACTTAATCGCACACTTAACGTGAAAATTACGTAAAAATTGAAACTTAATTTCTTAAGCAAATAGATCCATATAGAACAGAATATGCAAACATAAATATATTACACATACTTAAAGCATCAGAGTTATCCAAACACTGTTTCAGGGCATCCCATCAATAGGATCCCGAACTGGTGCATAGTTATACAAAACATAAGCGGAAAGATAAGTCTTCACGACACAGACGCACTGGCCATAACTAACTAGAGCCTAATCACCATGGGTCACAGCTCGTCCTCCAGCATCCGGTTCGTAGGGAGTTCCATCCAACTCCTCCTGGTTACGTTCATCCACAGGGTCTTCTCGTACAGTTCCACAAGGAGACAAAAAATAAAACATACATAAATATACAGGGGATAAGAAACAGTTCTATAATCAAAAGCAAAAAAGAGTCATAGTAAACTATACAGTAATTATCACAGACACAACATCAGTCAAGTCATCCATCTTCCATAAAATTCTTATATCCATCCTACCCTCACTCCTACAACTAAAACTTGATACTGAAAAAGGCTATGGTTTCCCTATCATAGTTATGGTTATCGATCAGTCATCCAAGCGACACGTCCCATTCCCGGTGCACATCCTTAGTCATGGTGAGAATGCTCATGCAAAGCAATGACACTATAGCTGCACATTAAACCTGGTGCACACCCCGGACCGTGGGTGCTCATGCAAAGCAATGACACTATAGCTGCACGATTATCCCGGTGCACACCTTCACCGTGGTAAGAATGCTCACGCAAAGCGTGACACTACAACTGCACGATGATCCCGATGCACACCTCGTCTACTCCCAGATGTGCTCATGCAAAGCAATGACACTCGTAGCTACACAAGTTAAGTTTACCCTTTGGACGGTCCCACAAGGACTTCGGGTCTTGTATATGTCCCACATACGGTAATAGAAACAACACAACTTATGAACCTCACAGACTCCTATGGTCATAACCTAGTGCCTTAACCTCTCATCAAGACCTCAACACATGCTCTATGTCACAACACATCTTTAACATATTTCATGTAGGTTAGGCACCTCTAAAAATCATCATGATCCTCACGCCCAAAATAACTCATCTCTTAGACCGCATATATATCTTCGATTAATCCACTAAGCATAAAGTAAATACCACACAGATCATGCATAACATCAAGTCAATCAAAGATATTTTAAAACATCAACATAGCACTAAATCAGTTCAATAAAGGTAATAAAACTCAAATCAACCATCAACAGTATAAACATCAACCTAATATCGATCAACCTACAATCCCCGAATCACCATGGATGTTTTATAAAAGCAATTTAAAGCGATTCTGGTCTTGTCGATTATTCGACTTCTAGTAGGGTTTAGGTCGCCCTACATAATTACTACATAATTTACTACTTATCGATTCCGATGATAGGTTGATTCTTTCCCCCACCTGGGTTATCACCGAACTCCCGAACTCGAAGCTCCTCGTTGTCACACCACAAAGTATTAACTCCACGTTCTGTGAAGGTAAGGAGATTAGATACTCGAAGAGGTATACCACGAACGTCCTCGTTTCCTCCGAGATGGAAGTCTAAGGTTACAAAACATGAAATCATGAGTTAAAACTCAATCAAAGAACACTAACCACAAGGTATAGGTTCGGTTCATACAATAAACTAGGATTAGGGGTTTCCGAAATTTATGCGACTCTTGGATTTATGATCCTTAAGTGCTAGAAGTTTCCAAAACACATGCAACCTAGGGATTTATGATCCTTAAGTGCTAGGGGTTTAAAACAAGATTACTTTAAACAAAGTTGAACAAAAATCCCACCAAGTTACACTTGATGGAGATTTGGCCTTGACCAATAAGATAGGCTAGGAACATTTAAACTTTCCAATCTCTTTGGTTTAGCATCCATTAATAGTAAGGAGCTCAAAACCATGATCACTTTGGAAAATGAAAAACGAAACACCCTAGGTCCATAACCTTTAAGATTCGGCCATCCTTGGGTTTTCATGATAGAAATCTTTAAATTTTCCAATCTCTTAGACCTTTTAGCATCCAATAACTTATGGAGCTCAAGTCTATGATCATCTTGGAAGCAACATAGGACTTTAAATAACAAAGCTCATAAGCACATAAAGTAAGAACAACAGAAGCCTATAAGTAATGAATCATAAATGACATAAACATAAATGACATAAAAGTATATGACATAAAGTAAATGGCATAAATATAAATGACATAAAATAAAAGACATGAATATAAAGAACATGGAAGTAAATGACATGAACAGAAACATAATGACATAAAAATAAATAAGCACAAGTAAGGAAAGCCATAAAGAAAGCACAATAAATAAATGAAGCAAAAATAAAGTAAAGCATCACAATGTATTAGGGTTCTAAGTTCATGATCACACTTGGATAAGTTGAAACATAGTATCCTAGGCCACTAATACATAGTTTTGGCCATCATGGGGAAACAAGCTATCAAAACCTTCCAAGATTTATGGATTCAATGATCAAGGAACACTTAAAAAAAAAACTAACACATGATCATGTAAAAGAAGTTGAAACAAAACACTCCCTAGGCCATCATGAGTAGATTCGGCCTCCTCAAGAAATAGAGGATGGAGATTTTTGATTTATACATCCTCTTAGTATGTTAAACTACAAGTAAATAAAAGACCATAGAAATTGGTGTCAACTCAAAAGGAGTTTTCTACCATTTTTGAGAGATTTTTGAAGATAAAAGCTCATATATGACATAAAGAAGAAACTTTAGAAAAAGATGAAGTTTTTAAAGAAAAGAATACCTGAGAGTATTACCCTAAGAAAGAGGAACAACTTTGGTGATGAACACTTAGTGAAAAGAAGAAGAAAAACTAGAGCTTTGGAAGCTTGAAGTTAAGAAAAATATGAAAGCTTAAGAGTTTTAATGGAGTAGAAGGAAGGAAAGTGATGAAGTGAGTATGAAGAGTGGTATTTATAGAGGAAGGGGGAGGGGTGCACGTCCTAGAGGAGAGGGAGCAAGGCTTGGAGAGGAAGTTTTGGTTTAGGGCATTGTTTGGACACTACAACAGATTAGACTTTAGATAGCGTTTCCGTATGCCTTTTAATAGCGTTTGTAACCGCTATCTATGCTACCGCTATTAAAACTCGTTAGCAAAGATAGCATTTAGGAACTGCTATTAATAGGTGACTTTAGATAGCGTTTGTACACGGAAACGCTATCTAAAGTCTGACTTTAGATAGCGTTTCCTTATACAAACGCTATCTAAAGTCTGACTTTAGATAGCGTTTGTACAAGGAAACGCTATCTAAAGCCCCTTTTTTTTTTTAAATTTTATTTCTTAACTTTTACATCCATTATTCCTGCATATTTACACAAAAAAACCACAATTGTTGCAGTCAACACAATTGTTCAAAATGTGTTCAAAATATAAGTGTTCAATGCAAGACTTGCATGTGTTTTGTGCAAAGAAACCAAGAATTATACAATCAAAGTGCAACACTCTATACAAGAATCTATATATATATATATATATATATATATATATATATATATATATATATATATATATATATATATATATATATATATATATATATATATATATATATATAACCGGATATAAGTACACCACTGTTTCTAAAGTATTCAAATTCACACGAGTAAGACAAAATCAAAGTGCAAGAACTATACCAGATCTCAATCCTTAAGAAACCAAAATCGAAAAACCAACATACATCTACAATTAATCTACATTTACAGCTTTCTGTTTGTTTTTCATAAGACCAAGACAACACCAAAGTAATGTGTCGAAATGTGATCCAAAGACTCGTAGCATACATACTGCATTTCCACCACAAAGACTAACCTTTTACATTGGGATACAAAGAGACTAATTAGGTAAATACTACCGTAGCAAGAAACAGAATTCAAATCAAGCATTAACAAAGTGTAACAAAAATAATAAGTTTGAACTTATTTTCTCCTTTCCATGCACATCAACTCGAAGGCATGTACCAAGGAAAAACAAATACATAGATAGTTTGGGGTTGATAAATATAAAGCATTATTCACATACCAATGAGTATTGCTGCAACTATCGTGGATCAATTTGACATAATCAAACGAACTTTTCAACAATATAGCGACACCACTCTTCCTTGACTTCGATAGTTGAGCAAAGGAGTATGTGGAGCATTTGAAGTCGTGGAAGCATCACGACATAAAAATTAAATAAATTAAGTTACAATTGCTAAAACATTTGAACAGTCACAGCTTAAAAGCTAAGTAAACAACATACCGCCATTGGTATTTTAACTTGGTTCTCAAAGATAGTCTCCTTCATGAAACGCATGACATAGTACCCACAATCTGTCTCATTGGGTTGTCTTGGGCACTATAAAAAATAAAATAGTAAATCAATATAGTTTTTTTTATCTAATTGCGCATTAAGTTTTTGCAAATATACTTGTATCTGAATCCATTTAATGTTGGTTGCCTTTAAACGTGGCACCTTAGCTCCGATATTTGCGCGATAAACTTGCAAACCACTAATCACAAAATCAAACAGACTTCATTAAGAAACATATTTTCAATCATCACAAACACACGCATGCTCACGATCGAATGTAATCATAGAAAATCGGAAATATAAAAACATGCTTACGTATCGAACAGATTCTTTAATTTTGGGCGATCCCTAGGATCAACATACAAGGGATCCAGATAGTAAATAATATCTTCAACAATATTTATCGTGCACAGCACCCAATGATTCCTACAAAAATGTTGAGATAACAAATCCTAAGCACCTCAACTTTTATGTAATTCATTATTGTGAATTAAGTCCTATAGGATAAGCGACTCACCCAACATTGCACTGCGCTAAAAACAAGGGCTGATATTCTCTTTCTTTAGTTGCAAACCGGTCAGCTAGATACGTTGTCTGTGAATCCCTCCCGAAGTAGCCGTATGTATTTGTTTGGTGTGGGGACAAGAACAGAAACCTCCTCGTTATTTCCTTTGGAAGCAACAATTCTTCATACAAATACCTTCAATTAAAATATAAAAATGGATTACACCAATGACATCAATATTTAAATGGAAAGACTAAAAAAATATTGTACACTTTAAACCTGATTTATTACCTGATATATGCGGAAATAACTGAGGCAGATACCCATTCATGATTTAGAACTTCTCTCGATATTTTCAGTATTGAGCATCTCAATGAAATGGTGACCAAAAATATTTTGTTCCATCTCTACGTACAATTGGTCAGCATTTTTCATATTCTTTCGTTCATGTATTTTAAGGAAATTCAAATATTCCGGAAGAAGTTGTAGTTGAACCAGCTGTAGGTGGGTTGGCCTCGTAGTTGCCTCCTTTATTTTCCTGGGGTTGTAATTGACTCCTTTGTATATCCGGACACTCTGCCCTTGCCTTTAGCTTTTGCGGGTGCCTGGAAATTTTGCATTTCAATATGCCGCTTAGTGATCAACTAATGTAATGCATATATGCCGTATATGAAAAGGTGGAAAAATGCAATTACATACCATATTAATTACAACCACGAGATCAATTGGCCATGCCACATAAGTACCTATTGCATCTCCTACTGTCATCACATCTGCATCAACGATAGGTACCGCAATGGCGCATCCCCTCAGTTGCAACATCAACTCCAACTTTCACATGGTTAAGGGGTACTGGTCCAAGTGTGCGTGTAACACCCGGCTCATTGTATACTTTACCCATAGCAACCATACGATAGTTTGGGGTCGATAAATATAGCTGACATGAGTTGACGCCCTAATCCAATGATAGATGAATAAGCTGTGAATTAAGGCATCCAATTGAATGTATTTAACTGCGAATGTAATACTAGTAAAATAAAAAGGCATGCATTACCTCTGGAAGCCTCGCCGCGATGGTAGAGTGCAACTATCTTTGACGCTTGCTTGGGCTGTGAAATTAGCCTCGCCTCTCCTCATCATCCTTTTGTTTCAGCTTTTCTTCCAAAATGTTCAATCTATCGGAGAGTTGAGACACCAATGTCTCCCACTTTTTCGCTTCCGAGTTATTTCTTGCACGACCTTCGGGTGGGAAGTAATCTTTTGTGAGACGCTCAAACCCACACCCCCTAACACGCCCAGGGTTCTCCGGCACACCTATGGCTTTGGCAAGAATATCCTCGTGACCAAAGTCTTCTATCTCTCCTCTACCGCAGATCGTGATGAGTTCCTCCCGACACATAGTTATTGGTGAAATGCAAATGTTAAAATTATTATATATTATCATATGAAAATAACAATTGATAATGTAATCGTTAGTCTACTAACACATTTATTCCACACGGTCTGCGTATTTTTGTTGTCAATTACACCCGCCTTGTTCTCGCGGGCTTTCCTCCACACAATATGGCGTTTAATTTTCTTAACTTCTGGCCCCGCCTCCTGTATCTATATATTGAGATAATATAAATTAACCAAACAGTTTAAAAGTCATATTTACCACAAATGCAGTTAAATATATATATATACATACCAATTCATCCTCAATGTCAGCATACCCCTTACGTGATGCTTTGTAAGGGCATGCAGGATCTAACGCCCTGTTGCGATTTTCATTGCTTAATTTCTAGACACATATAAGTAATATTAATACATGGTTAATGTCATATGTACGTATTGCTATAAAATTATAAGGACTAACGTGATATTAAACATACCAGGAATTGAGCATCTCCTGTGCGTATTGCTATAAAATCTGTCCACTCATCCCTTGATATGTGTGGATATTGTGATGGAGGCTCCTCATTGATATTCCCGTTGGCATCTCTTAGAAATTTTTTGGTCAATCTAGTTCTGAATGCCCTATGTAGGTTACCAGCTTCCTGAAGTACAAATTTTTTCCTAGATTCATCAACATTAAAAGACATCTACAAAACAATATAAACAACGTGTCAAAGTAAGTATGTTTACATAGTTTACAATATAATTTATAAATTTTAACAATTACCTGTACATCAGCCCATATGCTCTCTTTGAAACCATCCAAAGCTTCATCCTTCCAATTAGAACAAATAATTGGGACCGTTTGCCGAACAACGGCCCCAATGTAACTCTTCAATATTTTACCATTAGCACGAATAGGTTGGTCCAAAGAATTCCATTCAACCTAATAAAAATAATAAAGTAATTAAATCTAGATATCAAACAACATTATGAAATCCTTAGATTAGTAAGTAAATTACATCAAATTTTTGTCCTTTACTCCTAGCGCGGATGACCGCCTTCATAATCAAGTGGCCCACGCTCTCGCCGCTTTGGCATCACTAGAATTACTTGAAGATGCCATTTACCTACAAAAATATTAGATACAAGTAAAACATCAATGGACATTAATATAACATTAATTGATGCAAAATATAAAACAACTATGAATAACAAAATCAACACTAGCATTACCGGAAGATGCTAACTATAATATAAAAGGATCAGAAAGTTCATTTAAACACAAACACTACATACATGTTTAAGTCAACCTTTTTCTTTTCTTCATTTGATTGAGATTTGTTTGTCCTTTATTAGTACGAAATGGTGGATTGACCAAAAGCCCCTCATCATGATCATCTCTCATATACATACCATCATCCCTAGTTGGATCAATCTCAAGTGATTGTAATGTCCCGACGAAAGGATCATCTTCAATATCAACATCTCGATGGTCTTGATCATCAACATTAGTAATTATTTTGTTAGTCAAAAGAACAATGGGCCTTTTCATATCAGCTGGATCAGTGACATAGAACAGTTGTTGAGCTTGAGATGCTAATATAAAAGGCTCATCTTTATACCCCACCCTATTAAGATCCACCTGCATGAACCCTGACTCATCAATCTGAACACCGTTATTATTGTCAACCCACTTGCAACCAAACACACCAACCTTAAACTTTGTGTAATCCAACTCCCATATGCGTTCAATGACGCCGAAGTATGACATATTTGCATATATCGGGTTTCGTCTTTGGCACTTGAGATATGCATCGACCGAGCTACTAGAGTCACACCACTGCTTTTGCATTGTACTCCGACCATCTTGTTCTTTTGTATAGAATGTGTACCCATTAATTTGATAACCGTGGTAAGAGAACACATGCAAACTTGGACCTTTGGCTAACCATCTCAATCTATTTGAAACTCAAGTATCATTTTCATCAACTAACTCGCATAAATGTGATCTCTTAGCCACGTTATAAAACAACGATTGTGTTCTCTAGTTAGCCAATTTTGATTCTTATTTGGATACAAACTCTTAAGCATGTCCTTGTGTTTTTCAACATATGGCTCAACCTCATCGGCATTGTGCAGAACATATAAGTGTGCTTGCTCCCATTCTCCGTCCTTGTTATAGTCACTATTTCATTTCCAGTAATTCCTTGCCCCATCATTCTCCATGTGTGACGAGACTTTGGCAGCCCTATAGATTCAGCATTGGATAGGTATTCGGTGCAGAATTCAACAGCTTTCTTCGACAATATACCGTTCAACAATACAACCTTCTGGTCGTGATCGGTTTTTCACATACCCTTTTAATATCTTCATATAACGCTCAATCGGGTACATCCATCTCATATAAGCTGGTCCACACAGTTGTGTCTCTCTAACAAGGTGAATGGTTAGATGAACCATTATGTCAAAGAATGAAGGTGGAAAGTACATCTCAAGCTCGCATAAAGTCACAACAATTTCTCTTTGCAATGATGGCAACTTCCCGGGGTCAATCACTTTGCCGCAAATTGCCTTGAAGAAGAAATAGAGTTTAGTTAAGGCCCCCCGCACTTTGTTAGGTAAAATAGACCGTATACCAATGGGTATCAACTGCTCCATGAGAACATGACAATCGTGGGACTTTAGACCTTTTAACTTGAGATCTTTCATCGATACGAGGTTCCTAATGTTTGAAGAGTACCCTTCCGAACCTTAACTCCTTCAAGAAACTTACAAAAAACAGTTTTTTCTTTTCTAGATAGAGTGTAAGCAGTCGGAGGAAGATATGTACTTTTACCCTTCTTCGTCGGTCCCAATTCTCTTCTTATTCCCATACTAACCAAGTCCAACCTTGCATTGATGCCATCTTTAGTCTTCCCTGGCACATTGAGTAACGTACCAATGACACTATCACAGATATTTTTTTCAACGTGCATCACATCGAGGAAATGTCTTACATATAATGATTTCCAATATGGCAACTCAAATAAAATCGACCTTTTCTTCCACCCTCTTGTGACAATATCTCTCGCAAAAGGTTTACCGAATTGGATATTCAAATCCTTTACCTTTTCAAAAAGTTGATCACCCGTCAAAGGTGAAGGCGCTCTACCTTCTTCTGAATTCCCATTGAACGCCTTTCTCCACCACCGGTAATGATGACTTGGATGCAAAAATCTACGATGCCCAAGAAAGACATTCTTCTTACAATGTTCTAACCGCATCCAACTGCACCCTCTTCACATATAGGGCATGCACACCGACCCTTGATGCTATATCCTCGACAGACACCGTAGGCTGGAAAATCATTAATTGTCCCAAACAACATAGCTCTCAAATTGAAACTTTCTTCCTTATACCCATCATACACCTCCACACCTGTCTCCCACAGTTGTTTCAAGTCTTCAATCAAAGGAGTCAAATAGACGTCTATATCATTTCCTGGTTGTTTGGGCCCAGAAATTAACATAGATAACATCATAAATTTGCGCTTCATGCATAGCCATGGGGATAGGTTGTAAATCACCAAAATCACAGGCCATGTACTCGTGAGAGCTACTTTGAACACCATGCGGGTTAAATCCGTCAAGAGCCAATGCAAGTCGTAGGTTTCTTGAATCTTGCCCAAAATCGGGATAATCATGATCAAATTTCTTCCATTGCGGAGAATCTGCCGGGTGCCGCAGACTTGCCATCTTTGATCCTTTCATCCTCATGCCATGTCAAGTGCTTTGAATCTTCGGAACTACGGTACATGCGCCTAAATCTGGGTATTATGGGAAAATACCACACAACCTTCTCTCGGATCTGATTCTTTCTTCTTATATCGTGAGGCATTACATTTAGGACACATCTGTAACGATGCATATTCATTCCGAAATAAAATGCAATCGTTAGGACAAGCATGTATCCTCTCGTAGCTCATGCCAATAGAGCGTAACCTTTGTTTAGCCTCGTATGTCCGACTAGGAAGCACATTATCATCTGGCAACATGTCTTTCAATAGTGTGAGTAAGTCCGTAAAGCTCTTATCAGTCCATCCGTTGCCCGATTTCAAGTTATACAACTTTAACATCGCCGACAATCTTGTGAATTTAGTACATCCATCATACAATGGTTGCTCTGCATCACTTACCAACCTCCCAAACATTTGTGGACAATCACGAAGATCCTCTTCAACAGCATTTGCAATGTCTTCAAAACGATCGCCCTCATAAGTATTTGTGTCGGTATCGTATGATGAATATCTCACACGATTCCTCATTTCACTAGACTCAGCTCTTGTCTCACCATGTTTTGTCCAACATGTATAACTTTGATCGATTCCATTACACACTAAATGTTCTTCCAAATCGGCTGCACTAACTCGCCTTGCATAACAACAATCTAAACAAGGACATATGATTGTATTAGGGTTTTTCGCATGCCGAACTGCAAAACTAATGAACTCTTTCACCCCATCCTCATACTCCTTCGTTAAACGATTGGCAGACATCCATTTCCGATCCATGCTTTTCCGATCTACAAAAATATTTATTAAACATATTTACTTTGAGTTTAGAGTGGTTGAGGTATACATGCAATGTATACAGATTAAAGGAATGAAAGGCTGCAAACAAAACACATTGTTGCTGAGTATTGCTGAAGGAACCAGGGTCAGCTTGTTGATGAGTGTGATTCCACATCATCTTTGTCTATCATTTTGCATGCATTTTCATGTAGTTTAGGAATATTTTTATTAGATTTTAGGTTAATTTTCCTTTGGAACGGGTAAGGCGGTTTTCGTGTGTTGTTTTGCAGATATCAAGGGTAAAATGCTCGAGATCAACCATGATGAAGTTTGGATAAAGATAGGGCTTTAAAAGTGCAGAAAATGAGCCAAACAGAGTCCATCACGGCTTAGCCGTGATGCCCATCACGGCCATGATCGAGCAAAACTGAAAAAGAAGAAAGGTCAAGTCGAGTTCTGTTCACGCCCGGCCGTGATATCCATCACGGCCGTGACCCAAAACCACCACAAGTCGAGCACATCACGCCCAGCCGTGAAAATTCTTCACGGCCATAACAGAGACCGGTTCACGCCTGGCCGTGATATCCATCACGGCCGTGCCCAAAACCACCACAAGTCCGAGCACATCACGGCCCAGCCGTGAAATTCTTCACGGCCATAACAGACCGTCACGGCCTGGCCGTGATGGCCATCACGGCCGTGACACGCATTACTTGGACCTGAAGAAACCGAAATAGATCAGATTTTGAGTTGGTTTGGGACTCTAACTTCCCAATTTCTATAAATAAGGATCAAGGCATCGATCGGGGATACACAATACACATTGGATGAGATCCATAACAACTAGGACTTAGGCATAGGACTAAGGCAAACTTGCTCACTCTCTAAAAACACCAAAATCTGAGCACGTAACATTAAATTAAATGATATATAAAGGGAAAGGATCAACAAACTGAAGCAACAAAAACAAACATATGAACCCATTCTTCACATTCGAAAAACATTGAAACAAAACAAAACAGATACCAAAGAAGATTAGGTTCAAAATGCATACAAATAATCCGTCAATCCATATTCATATTTTCAAATAATGATTGACACACAAACAAGTCACATTCCATTCAACACCAATCAAACCGAAAATTAAAGAGCAAGTAAAATAAAACTTGAACACAGATCGTGAACTTGGATAAAAACACACTCCCACAAATATTAAGAATGTCCGGAAATAAAATTTGTAAATGATAGAAAATCACCCGAACACAGATCGTGAACTTGGAAGTGGGTTCCACTAAAGCTGCAAACTTGGAACCGGGTTCAACCGGAATGCGCCCCGTGATCGTGTCACGCACTCCTGAGCTGAGTGTGAAGCTCTTAGTATGAGACTTAATCATATTTAAAAAGGGACAGATTGGCAAACAAATTTGTCTTGCATTTGAGATTTAACACTAATAAGAAATGTGATGAATTAATGTTAGCACAATCAAGGACCATTTAAACATATTTCAGTTCTAAAAGTAAGACAATGCTGAAACTGATATTTAGTGGGTAACATCTATCTACTTGTTTCCTCATTAAAAGGTCATACAGAACATTGAGCTATGATGGGAAAAAAAAAGGATATCCAAGTTGTCCAAAGATACATGGAAAACAAAATTTTCAAACTCTTTCGGAAACGCACACAGCCAAAGCATTCATACTCAAGTATAATATCAGGATACTTTTGACACAAAATGCACAAAACCCATTCTGACCATTCATACTCAAACTTTCCAAAATGAATTTATGAAGTTAAATCATATAAAAATAATCTCATAACAAATATAAAATCAAAATAACTAATTTCTGACCATTCATACTCACTTTCACTTTGTCTGTCATCTATCTATCTGAGTTTGTGCAAGTGTCAAAGTGTGAAGTGATGGGGGTATGGAGAGAACTCGCGGTGGCAAAAGGAGCAGCGGCGGGTATGGAGAGAACTCGCGGTGGCAGTAGGAGCAGCGGCACAGGGGTTTGGGTTCGAGTGGGTTCTTTCTCTTTCGGAGTAGCAGCGGCGGCGAGCAATGGCGAAGGTGAGGGAAGAAAAAAGAGATGGCATGCAGAGGGAAGGAAACAGTAGAATGAAAATGAGGAAGAAACAGAGAGGGAAGGCCGAGCGCGCCTAATTTTACTTTGGAAGACCTAAGCTAGCTGTTCCTACAGGAAACGCTATCTTTGGTGATACCTAAGCGAGCGTTGCCTGAAGGAAACGCTATCTTAGGTATCACCTAAGATAGCGTTTCCGTGTGGAACCGCTATCTTTTCCTAAGTGACACTTTTAATAGCGGTTCCACACGGAAACGCTATCTTAGGTGATACCTAAGATAGCGTTTCCCTTAGGGAAACGCTATTAAAAGTCCCCCATCACTTTTAATAGCATTTCCACACGGAAATGCTATTAAAGGTGCGTTATTAAAAGTCTATTATGTTGTAGTGGGATCATTTAAGGAAGGTTTAATGAGTTTTTGGAATAAAATAGATTATAATTTGAAAAAGTAATCATGATTACTTTAAAGTGTGTCATAAGAATTTAATTAGGCATCCCATCAAGCCTTCTCTCATCCTTTAGGGTTCCTTTAACTGCTTAAATACGTAACCGGTTGCATCCGATCGTATTTTCTGAAGGTTTCACCCGAATAAAATATTTTATTTTATTTTATTTTTGAACGAAAATTTTCAAAATAACCAAAGTTGAAGGAAACATGATAAAAACACTAGCCGTCTCGTTCACGGGTCAAAAGTAGGTTTTCTGCTCAGTAAACTTATACTAGCAGTGAAAACGCATACCGACTTTCGTCTGAATTTTCAACTGAAAATTTTACTGTGACTTCATATGATAAGGTGGATTAGGAATATGATTTTATTTTACTAAAACAAAATATTTTCTACTTTCATATTAAAATATAATTACTTATATTTTAATTGATTAAACATAATAATGAAAATCAGGCTGTTATAGGCACTATGCAGAAGTACGAAGAAGTTAGCAAGCTTTTGAAGTGCAACGTTCGGGCATAAAAAGAAGTGAAATTGTTAAACATATTAGAATTATATGTATGGAGTTAATGCTTGAAACCATTAGGGTACAAGTATGCTTGTGAAACTGTACAAGCACAACTATGAGGATTTACATTTCTCTTAAACGAGCACAAGTCAAGAGCAAAGTTGATCAGCTACGTGTTAGTGCAAATGAATGACTAATTCTTTTTTCATAGGTGACACATAAATGGAGACAAATAGTACTATCATGTACATGCGTACTATGGTGATGAATTAAGGATAATTTCTACAGGTTAACTCAGAAATGTCACTTATAGAGGTTCAAGTTGAGTTACATTAGCTTTAAGGGCTTTACGAATTGAGAGGAGAATCTTGAGACTATACAGGTATGGGAATGTGTAGTTGACGAAATCCTGAGACTGCGCGAGATTGTACAGTCGAGGGGAGTTTAAAAGAACTAATTTGTTTAGAAGGACCACTATCAAATCGTAAAGTAGTTTGAATAGTACGTTCCTCGAGTTTTGGTGACCGGCTTATCAAGCAAAGATGCAAAGAATCATGCTACTTCAAAGAAAGTAGAAGTTTATGTTCAAGCATGATCCTGGTAATCTTAAGTCTAGAATTAAGAAGTTAACTATCATCAGAGTGACGTAGCAGAAGCATGTAACTTTAATACAAGAGCAAAAAGGATAAGTAAAATTCATAGATACTGTAGAACGAACTTACTTTCAAAGGAGGACCTATTCCTATAAGGAGGGGAGGAATAGGAAAGAAATACCATGAGAGTCATGTCATATGATTTCATTGAATATATAAGAACCAAGGAGATGGATTATGACTCAAGAGATGGATATTGGTGACTTGATGATCTTAAGAAGTCTTGGAAAGAGGAAAGTATCGCTAACCTACAAAGATAGGGTTATTGAATTAATGGTAGTTTGGGAAGTAAATGAAGTATAGAACTCTTGCTGGTAAATGACATACTGGATACTACTAGCCATCCATTTGAGTATTGAGGAAACATTATTAAAGGAATCATACATAGGTGATGTAGAATTAACAACATTTGAAGAGGAAAGGCCTTGCCGAGATCAAGTTGGTCTGGGGAGCTAGAAGTGGAATCTTTTAAACTAGGTGAAGATTATTCCACAAACAAGATAAGTAAGAAATTGTCTAAAATAAAGGGAACGATTTGTAGAATAAGAGGAAAATAAAGGTGTCAAAGAGTAACAATTTCTTTGATCAAGTCATATGATCAATGAAGTTTAAAATGATGAGGATATTAAAGTCGAAGAATACGTTGAGGAAGGAATTGAGCCAAATTTCGAGGATAAAATTTTTTCAAGGAGGGGAGTATATAACATCCCGATGTTTTGAAAACCTTTGTCAAATCCTGAGTTTAAGCCCTAAGGATGATTTGGAGGATATGAATTGATTAGATATGGTTAAAACAATTAAAAGTTGGGTTTTTAGTGTTATAATCGATTATTGGTTCTCTTTAACAGCGAAATGACAAACAAACAGTAATTAATCGAATATGGAGTCCCTCATAATCGATTAGAAGCTCCATGGTTTGAGAACTTAGAGTCCAAAATGTATATAATCGATTAAATATTCGATTATGAGTCCATAATGTATATAATCGATTACATAATCCATTATGAGCTCACTGGAATTGAAAGAACAAGAAATGAACCCAAATAATCGATTATTGAGTTTCCATAATCGATCATATGTTGTTAAATAATCGATTATGATAGAAGAACTTCTATAAATACCCTGTTCGAACCAGAAACACAAAAATGGTCTTATAGGGTTTGGAAATTGCATTTTAGAGAGAGAGAAGAGAGAAAGTGAGGGAAATGCATGGAAATTAAGGAAAATCAAGGAAATTAAAAAGATAACAAGGATTGGAGGAAGATTAAGCTACTTGAAGGGTGAAGATCAATAATATGAGAAGCAAGAGGCATAAGAGTTCAAGGTCTCCAAGTGAGGTGAGGAATTACAATCTTTAAACCCATCTATGCTTTAAGATGTTTATGATACAAAATGCATGCATAAGGTTTGATGGAAGATTTAAGGGTTCTTATGCTTGAAGTTGATGAACTACTATGCTTATGAAGCCTTATATTTCCAAGTAGCCTATTTACAAAGAACATATTTCGAAGGATGATTATAACAATTCCCTTTTTCATGTTGTTGATTTCTTGAGAAATATAATAAGAGGAGATTATAAGTAAGTTATATGAGTATTTATGCTCATACAAGCTCTTCCTTTTTGAGAGAATAAGTAATAGCCTCTAAGGTGTTTGATGAAATGCTTGAACTAACAGTTTGTTATTGTTTGAGCTATTTCCTTAGATGTTGGTCAAGTATTGTTATTTACTTGTATTCTTAAAAGGTTATGTTTATGAAGAAGAGGTTTAGAAAGGATTTATATGTTAGAAAATGCTAAGTTATTAAGTATCATAGTTCCTATATGATTTATAAAGAATATACTTTTCATGAGAAGTTTGAAGATAATATATAATTTAATGTTCTATGAAATTGTTATAATGTTGAAGGTCATTAGAAGCTATATGATGTTATTATGAAGTTATTTATGAATGTAAAGTTAAGGGAATGTGCTTGTTGTGAGGTTGAGGGTCATTTTCATGGCATTTGCATTGAGGTAAGGCAGTGGGACGCCCTGTCAGGTAGTGAGCTCACGTACCAATGAGGTTGAGGATACATTCCCTATGTGATGAGATTATAAGGTTATTCATGTTGTTGCATATGTGATGATGTTATAATTTTATTCATGATGTTTCATATTAGATGATGTTCTATTAAAGCTTATGATGTTTTAATGATATTTATGATGTTTCCTATGATATGGTGCTTTATTAGAACATAAGGTTGATGTAAAAGTATAAAGTACTTTATGATAAGGTTTGAATTAAAAGTGTAGAAGTATTTTTATGATGGAGTATATATATTTTCATGTTTATAGTATTAATGATAGCTTGTGGGGATTTTCCGGAGTTTCCTCCGGCTGGTTGTGCTGTTGTTTGTTAAAATGATTGTAGTTCCTCAATGAGACGTAGTCTCACTTAGTCGTGAAACCAGATGTGGAAGCAGGTTTTAGCAAGGATTAGCGTGAGGAAGTGAAGATGAATAAATGGAAGAATATGAGAAGTAGTTAGTTGCCCAGTGACATGTCAAAGTCCTCAGGTTTATGTATTTTGGAATTTGATGTAAAAATGTATTTTATTGAAAGAAATAAGCATGAATATAAAGTTTTTACCTAGTTTTTTAAAAAAATTATGTGTTTAGTAATATATGAGGTTTGTTTATTATGATACACATATAATTGTTAGACACGTATAACTGTTATATGTAATGTAACCAACTTGAGGTGTTACAGTTAAACTTCAACAGAAGGTTGAAGAGCTCACCTCTCATCTTGCCCGTTTTGTCAATGGAAGAGATAACCTGACTAAGTTGTTAGCAAGTCAGAGACCCTCTCTTGATAAAACTAGTATAGGATTCATTGACCAGACACATCATAAAGTATCTAACAAAGTCTTAGGACAAAAACTTAAATCTCTTTATGATAAGGTAATTACTTACAAAAGTAGTTGTAGAAACTGTGGAAAAACTGGACATATCACGTCTAAGTGTATTCACACAAGAAAGAAGTTGTCACAAACTTCAAGAACTAACAAAAAAGGACCCAAAAGAATATGGGTACCTAAAGCTTTGATTATTCCTATTGCAGATATCCTTAATAGGACAAAAAGCACACCTATCATGGTACCTGGAAAGTGGCTGCTCACGACACATGATAGGAGAAAAGTGTATGTTCCTAGACCTCCAACCTAAAGAAGGTGGACATGTTACCTTTGGTGGAAATCAAAGAGGAAAAGTCATTGGGATAGGTAAAATTGGTGGGAAATTACCTTTATCATCTATCTCTAACGTTCTTTTAGTTGA
Organism: Sophora flavescens; assembly: GCA_030762895.1. NCBI lineage: Eukaryota > Viridiplantae > Streptophyta > Magnoliopsida > Fabales > Fabaceae > Sophora > Sophora flavescens. Next base: position 107,659,456 of record CM061066.1, on the reverse strand, counting down.
AGGATTAAGACATAATCTGCTAAGCATAAGTCAATTATGTGATAATGGATATAATGTTTCCTTTACTAAGAATGCATGCGTAGTCAAAGACACTAATGGCAATGTTCTCTTTTCAAAAAACAGGCAACAAAATCTTTATAAGATTGATCTAACTGAATCGACTAATCAAAATGTGATTTGTTTTGTGTCAAGAGAAGATGAAAGATGGTTATGGCATAAGAAGCTAGGACATACAAGTATGAAACTGATAACTAAGCTTTAGAAGTATAGACTTGTGAAAGGTCTACCCGATATAAGTTTTAAAAAGGATGTCTTATGTGACTCTTGCCAATGTGGAAAGCAAGTTAAATCTAGCTTTAAATCCAAGAATCTGGTATCTTCCTCTAGACCTTTACAATTGTTGCATATGGATCTGTTTGGTCTAGTTAGTGTTGCTAGTGATGCAGGTAAGATATGTGGTTTTGTCTTAGTCGATGATTATTCTAGATATACATGGGTACTCTTCTTAACCCACAAGGATGAGTCATTCAAGATGTTCTCTATATTCTGTAAGAAAGTTCAAAATGAGCAGGGAATCTGTATCTCAACTATCAGAAGTGACCATGGGGGAGAGTTTGAAAATGACCACTTCAAAACATTCTGTGAAGAGAATGGTATCTCTCACAACTTTTCTGCTCCTAGAACTCCTCCGCAAAATGGAGTAGTAGAAAGAAAGAACAGATCTCTAAAAGAGATCGCTCGAACAATGCTCAATGAAAGCAAACTCCCAAAGTACTTCTAAGTTAAGGCAGTAAACACTGCTTGTTATGTACATAACAGAATATTGATAAGACCCTTCTTGAATAAAGCTCCCTATGAATTGTGGAAAGGTAGAAAACCCAACATTTCTTATTTCCATGCTTTTGGATGTGAATGCTTTATTTTGAATACCAGAGATCAACTTGGAAAGTTTCATTCAAAAGTAGATAAGGCTATATTTATCGGATATTCAAACACTTCTAAAGCTTTTAGAGTTTACAAATCTAGAAGAGAAGTTGTTGAGGAATCTATTCATGTTGAATTTAATGATGGTTTAAAGACTGATAGGAAACTATTAGATGTAGAAGATGATCTTGCGGGATTAGATCTCGGAAGACAAAGCAATCAGACGGACGATAGCTTAAAAAATGAAGATCCAGAAACTTATTCAAATGTCTGATCCACTTGCTCAACAACCATCTAAGACTGAACTTAGACGAGATTGGAAGTTCAAGACTCATCACCCTGAAAAGTTGATCATTGGTAATCACTCTCAAGGAGATAGAACCAGGTCAAAATTCAAAGATTCAAACAACATGGCATTCCTATGAGATCGAACCAAAGAACATCAAAGAAGCTCTTGAAGATGAAAGCTAGATTTTATCTATGCAAGAGGAGCTAAATCAGTTTAAAAGGAATGATGTTTGGTTCTTAGTTCCAAATGAAAAAGGAAAATCAATAATTGGAACAAGATGGGTATTCAGAAACAAACTTGATGAAGATGGAAACGTAGTCAGAAACAAAGCAAGGTTAGTAACTCAAGGCTATAATCAACAAGAAGGTATTGAATACATTGAAACTTTTTCACCAGTAGCTAGAAAAGAAGCAATTCGTATACTTATGTCATATGTTGCACAACATCAAATCACCTTATTTCAAATGGATGTTAAAAGTGCATTTCTTAATGGAATTATTGAAGAAGAACTATATGTTAAGCAACTGATGTCGTGTGTTCCGGCAAGTGTACCGGATTCATCGCCAAGTAATAAAAAGATATCGATCCCACAGAGACCGTGATCTCAAATCACAACTAATTATTAAATCGATAAAACTGGATTATGTAAAAAAGAATTTTGATTTTTGGAATAAGAGATAACTTAGAAAAATCGGATAAGGAATGCAATCAAGTAAAACAAAAAGTAAATCAATTTGTGGCTTTTCATATCTAAAGGGATTCCTAGGAATTTGGGTTACCAACAAGATCGTTCATGTTACTAAATTGACTACCTCTTGTTAATTATCAAAATTGCCTTGAAGGCGAATTTATCCTCAAATAGTTGATGCTCCCAATTAAACACAAATTCAAATCAATTCAGTTTGTTCAGATCCAAATATTGCGCGTCACGGTCGTGATGGCCATCACGGCCAGGCCGTGACGGATTCTGCCTTGGAAATTCTTCAGTGGTTGGTCTGTCATGGCCGTGATGGTCATCACGTCCTGGCCATGATGGCCATCACGTCCTGGCCCTGACGGCTTCTGACTTTTTCGTTCTTTCTTTTTCAGCCCTGCTCGATCATGGCCGTGATGGCTATCATGGCCAGGCCGTGATGGGCTCTGTTTGGCTCATTTTTCTTCACTTTTGAAGCCCCATCTTCATGAAAGCTCCATCATGGTTAATCTTGAGCATTTTAATCCTTAATTCCTGCACAACAACACCACAAAACCGCCTTACCCGTTCCAAGGTAAAAATTAACCAAAATCAAATTAAAAATGCCTAAACTATATGAAAATGCATGAAAAATGTCAATGAAATATGAGGTGAAATCACACTCATCAAACTACCCCAATATTAAGATTTTGCTTGTCCTCAAGCAATCACTAAGGCCTGAAAATATAAACAATCATAGCATGGCTAGTGAACCAAGAACCTGAGTAACTAATCCAAGCGACAAGCATATTCGAATAAGTACCCAAGAGACAATCAATTTCAAGTCCAATTGGAAGCTTAGGTTTCCTAAATTAATATTCTCACTGATTTGGGCACTCTTGTCACCTCGCTCAAGTGTTTAAGGGTATATGACAATTCGCTCAATTTCCTCAAGGAAGGAATTCTACCATAAGCTTGACAATATCCAGATCTCTACTTTATTAATGAAAACACATAAGAATCAAGAGGTCTTTTATTTTGGTTGTAATGAGGCCATGGGATTAATCGTTAGGTGGGGAGATCAAGAAAAGGAAATTTCAAGAAGGCTAAACAAAATATCAAACATTGCAAAGCATGACACCTTCTAAAATACCTTTTTGGGCTTTGATTCATTTTTCCACCTTTCTTTCTTTCTTTTTATTTTATTTCTCACTTTCTTTTTGTCATCCCCTTCTCCCCTTTTCTTTTTTTGTTTATTTTATTTTATTTATTTGGAGAAGGGGAGATTTTCAGCTCAAGAGAAATATTTTTCTATCTTTCTCATCCCACAATTTATTTTTCAAACTACCTTTTTACCCTTTTTGCAATACTTTAAAAGGTGTCATACTAAGCATCATTCATCAAAACATTTCAAGGTACCAAGAAAAGCATTTTATTTTTTTTAGGCTCAAAATTGGGCAACTAAGGGGTAGCATTTAATCAATCAAAGCTCGGAAGGCCGGAAAAATACCTAGCGCCTCAATCATTTTCAAAAATGTTTTCAAAAAATTTTTTAAGTTTCAAAACGGTTTCAAGTCAAGTTCTAGAGAATACAATCCAAGAGGAATAAAACATCACAAAGAATGGGGTAGATTTAGCGAGTACCCCTTTTTGGCTAAAAAATATCACATTTAGTAGTTTAAAATCAACGAGAAATACAAATCTAAGGAACCACATGCTAATTATCACCTATCAAAAGATCATCTCAAGCGTTTTTATTTTTAGCCTTATAAAAAGAATAAAAAATTGGGTTCAAAAATTCACTATCTCAATTTATTTGGCACTAAGTTCTCACAATTGGATGCATACTCTAAGCAAAGGGGCAATCTAATCATGTGATCATGCAAAACTATGCCTATATGAATGCAACATGAAAAATGCAAAAATGCAAAAATTTGCAAAAATACCCCTACCCCAAGCTTAAAAACTTACATTGTCCCCAATGTAAATAATCAAGTCAGAGAGAGGAGAAAAATGGAACAACTCACCGAGGTGGTAGAGGATACTGGCTCACATGCCAGTCAAAGAGATGCTGGAAAATGTGTCACGGTCGTGATGTGTATCACGGCTAGGCCATGATACATGATGATCTTCAGGGTCCTTCTCATCACGCTCATGATGGATGTCACTGCTGGGCCGTGATCCTTTCTGGTCTTCTCTGGTTAGCTAATCACGGCCGTGACCAACGTCACGGCCTGGGCGTGATGATTTGTGACTTTATTTGTCCTTGCCTTTTTGTTCTTCCTTCCTTCATAACCTGAAAATACTTGGCAAATCCATCAATTAGTGACCTTTCTTTTCTTATCTTCTCAAATTATTCAAAAACAAAATTCAAAAACAAATGGAAAAGGGAAAGAAAACTTTGGTTGCCTCCCAAGAAGCGCTTATTTACGGTCTTAAGCTTGACCATACTTCTTTAAATCAACCGGGGTCGGCTAGGCCTAGAAGTGCAAGAACACTTCTCTTCCATGGGAGTCCTTCAAAGAGCCGATTTTGTTCATATGGCCAATTGCGCTTTCGCTTTGCTCTTTTCACTCTGAGTTTCATGGCCTTAGTCCCTCCCGGCGGAAGTTTTGTTTCCACATGATGGGCAACTCCGACTTCATCACCATTTGGTGCATCATTCATCATGCAAATCTTGGGAGTTGCTTCCATATTAGGCTATTCCTTCACCTATGGAGACATTATATCGATCCTGCACACAGGACTCTCAAAAGGAGGGTTGTTATATGAGTGAGTCAAATCAAAATCTACCCTACCTTCCTCTACATTTAGAGAGAGTTTGCCATTCTTTACGTCTATTATTGCTCCAGCTGTGGCCAAGAATGGCCTTCCCAGAATGATAGGGAATTTAGAATTCCCATTCATATCCAATACCATGAAGTCGGTAGGAATGAAAAATTTTCCCATCTTTACGGGGACATTCTCTAGTATGCCTAGAGGAGTTTTAGTTGAGCCATCCGCAAATTGTAAATAGAATTTGGATGGACTCAATTCCTTGGTTCCTAACCTCTCGAAGATAGAAAGCGGCATCAAGCTCGCACTAGCCCCTAAGTCACATAAGGCTTGGTCTATTTTCACTTCTCCAATTGAGCAAGCAATAGAGAAACTACCTAGATCTTTTAGTTTAGGAGGCATATTAGTTTTTATCATGACCTTGTTCTCCTCAATTAAGCTCTTAGTTTTTATTTCTACTTGCTTTCTCTTGACCAACCTTTGTGGGAAAGGTATCGGGGGTTGGTAAGGTGGTGGAGGGACATATTTTGGCTCTATCTCTTCATATTCGCTCATGTCCTCCTCACATTCCACATCCTTTTCAGCTACCCCAAGCTTATCATCCCTCAAGTATATGGCATTACAATGTTCATTGGGATTAACTTCGGGTTGTCCCGGAAATGTACCCTTAGGTCTAGAGTATGTACTAGCTTGGTGGGCAATCTGAGTTTCTAACATCTTATTGTGGATGGCTAAGTTATCTACCTTAGATGCTAACTCTTTTATTGCCTCATTGACTGCCCTGCCTTATTGTCTAAACTCTTCATTTTGTTTTGTTTGAGTTTCAACAAAACCTTCCAATAGAGACTCAAGTTTAGACTTCTGTACCTGAGGATAACCCGGTGCGGGTTTCCTATTACCTTGGCCTTATTGGAATTCATGGTTCAGCGTGTTGCTGTAGTTCCCGTAGGAGAGGTAAGGGTTGTTATTCCTTCCTTGGTTGTAAGAATTTGGGGGAACATAGTTTCGTAACTTCGGGTTCGTGTCATAGAAGTTGTGATAAGAGTTCACTTGTTCCCCCGAATCGTCGGATCCATGAGCAATACCACATGGGCACTCCATTATGTCATGTCCCTACATTCCACAAATCTCACAAACAATGTTAGTAGCACCTATTGAACTCACATTAGCCTTTTCAAGCTGATCAAAGCTTTTATTCAGTGAGTCAATTTTAGACATAATGAGATCAGTGCTATTCATTTCAAACTTAGTCCCCGAAATATTTTTCGGGTTGTTACCTCTTTCTGAACCCCATTGGTGGTAGTTGGTGGCCACGTTTTCAATGATGTTGAATGCCTCAGTCAGAGGCCTATTCATAAAGGCTCCACCAGCTGCGGAGTCAAGTGACACCTTCGAAGAGTAATCCAATCCATTGTAGAAGGTGTGCACTAATAACCACCTCTCGAGTCCATGATGTGGGCAAGACTCTAGCAATCCCTTGTAGCGATCCCAAGCTTCGGATAAGCATTCTCCGTCTTTTTGGAAGAAACCAATGATCTGAGTTCGTAGGTAAGCCGTCTTGGATGGAGGGAAGAATTTCTCCAGGAATGCCTGCTCCAGTTCGTCCCAGGTCGACAAGGTATTAGAGGGCACTTGCTTTAGCCAAGCTTTTGCCTCTCAGTCAGAGAGGAGGGGAATAACCTTAAGCGTATAGCATCGATCGGGGCACCTTCAATCCTTATCGCGTCGGTGAACTCCAACAATGTCTCCACATGATCAGTCGGGTCCTCCGAGGGCAATCCTCCGAATTGATGTTACCTAATCATGTTAATTAGCATAGGCGGTATAGTGTAGTTCTCCACCTCGATCTCTGGCCTAGCAATCCCAGTTCGCAAACCCCTCGCATTTGGGGCTGCGTAGTCTTTCAATGGTTTTGTATCCGGTAGATTCGCCATGAGTGGAATGGGAATCAACCTCTCTCTCTCTCACTTTGTAGTCTCCTACGTCTATGAAAGGTCCTTTCGATTTCGGGGTCAACCTCTATAAGGTCTCCAAGACTTAGGGGTCTTTGCATAAAAGAGAAAAAAAACACAGAGAGATAGATACTCTAGAAGGAAAAAGAGATAAATTTTTTTAAAAAAAATATATAAAAATTAAATAAAAAGAAAAAGTCCAGAAAAATCAATTTAAAAATTAAATTGAGATTCGAGAAATCACAGTCCCCGGCAACGGCGCCAAAAACTTGACGTCGTGCGTTCCAGCAAGTGTACCGGATTCGTCGCCAAGTAATAAAAAGATATCGATCCCACAGAGGCCGTGATCTCAAATCACAACTAATTATTAAATCGATAAAACTGGATTATGTAAAAACGGAATTTGATTTTTGGAATAAGAGATAACTTAGAAAAATCGGATAAGGAATGCAATCAAGTAAAACAGAAAGTAAATCAATTTGTGGTTTTTCAGATCTAAAGGGATTCCTAGGAATTTGGGTTACCAACAAGATCGTTCATATTACTAAATTGACTACCTCTTGTTAATTATCAAAATTGCCTTGAAGGCGAATTTATCCTCAAATAGATCTGACACCTAAGTTCACCGCTAGGTTCCTCCTTAGGGTATCTACGTCACCAAATAAGCAACCGCCGAATTTACGAGTAATTAAAATAATAGAAATCAGATCTAAAGCAGAATCGAAATTAACAAGAAATCAAAATCAATTCATAACATGAAAACAGATCTTGGGCATAGCCCCAATCCCTAGAAATAAAGCTAGTACTCAAGCATTGTCATGGTGATGACAATCTTGGTTAACAACAACATGAAATAAAACCTAAGAGAAGAGAATAAGAAGAAGAGAGATCCTAAAAATTTGCCTAAGCAGCCCAAGAGTCCTCCCTGAGTCTCTGCCTAGATACCATATTTATAGATTAGGGAAGTTTGAATCCCAATCAAACACAAATTCAGATCAATTCAGTTTGTTCAGATCCAAATATTGCGCGTCACGGCCGTGACGGATTCTGCCTTGGAAATTCTTCACTGGTTGGTCTGTCACGGTCGTGATGGTCATCACGGCCTGGCCCTGATGGCCATCACGGCCTAGCCCTAACAGCTTCTGACTTTTTCGTTCTTTCTTTTTCAGCCCTGCTCGATCATGGCAGGTCGTAATGGGCTCTGTTTGGCTTATTTTTCTTCACTTTTCAAGCCCCATCTTCATGCAAGCTCCATCATGGTTAATCTTGAGCATTTTAATCCTTAATTCCTGCACAACAACATCACAAAACCGCCTTACCCGTTCCAAGGTAAAAATTAACCAAAATCAAATTAAAAATGCCTAAACTATATGAAAATGCATGCAAAATGTCAATGAAATATAAGGTGAAATCACACTCATCAGCAACCACCTGGTTTGAGGATAGTGACAAACCAAGTCATGTCTATATGCTTTAGAAAGCTCTTTATGGATTAAAACAAGTACCTAGAGCTTGGTATGACATACTAAGTTCTTTCTTATGAAAAGTGATTTCATTAGAGGAAAAGTAGATACAACTCTCTTTAGAAAAAGTTCTAAAAAGGATTTCATTATAGTACAAATCTATGTTGATGATACCATATTTGGTGCTACTAATGAAAAACTATGCAAAGAGTTCTCCAAGCTTATGCAGAATGAATTTGAGATTAGCATGATGGTAGAATTGAATTTCTTCCTTGGTTTGCAAATCAAACAGACAGATAATGGAATTTACAGTCATCAACAAAAATATACCAAGGAGATCTTAAAGAAATACAAGCTGGATACAGCTAAACCAATGAAAACTCTTATGGAAGCAAATGAAAAATTAGGCAAAGATAAAGAAGGTAAAAAGGTAGATCAAAATACTTACAGAGGTATGATTGGTTCTCTCTTGTACTTAACTTCAAGTATACCTGACATTCAATTCAGTGTCTGTATGTGCGAGATTCCAATCAGATCCAAGAGAATCACAAGTGGAGGATGTCAATTCATTAGAGCAATCTTAGTCTCTTGGACAAGCAAAAGACAAACTACAATTGCTCTATCCACTTCAAAAGCATAATACATTTCAGCTTCAAGTTGTTGTTCACAGCTCTCATGGGTAAAACATCAACTTGAAGATTATTCTATCTTTGAACATAATATAACTGTTTGGTGTGATAATTCTAGTGCTATCTGTTTATCTAAGAATCCCATTCAGCATTCTAAGTCTAAGCACATAGAAATTAAACATCATTTCATAAGAGACTATGTTCAAAAAGGAGTTTTTGATATTAAGTTTGTTAAAACTGAAAATCATTGGGCTGATATATTAACTAAATCCTTAGCTGAAGATAGTTTCACTTATATTAGAGATAATCTGAACGTACATTTCATAAATGAATAATGCGGCTGCTCTCCGATGAAGCGTCTGCTGACGTGGATTATTTACCGAGACTTTACATTGCAGTTATCTAAATGTTTTTGAATTCAAAACATTTTGTCTTTATTATTTCTCAACTGCTCTTTTCTGAAACCTCTTTCTTTAAAACCTAAAGTCTTCTCTCTGAAACACTTTACTATTTCAAAAATATTTTCTCTCTCTTGTGAACGAATCTTTTCGAAACCCTTTCGTCTCCTCTCTCTTTCAAACCCAAATCCATGGCACCTAAAGCACCCACTCAGAAAATTGCCCATGCTGTTGTTCACAGCTCTCATGGGTAAAACATCAACTTGAAGATTATTCTATCTTTGAACATAATATATCTGTTTGGTGTGATAATTCTAGTGCTATTTGTTTATCTAAGAATCCCATTCAGCATTCTAAGTCTAAGCACATAGAAATTAAATATCATTTCATAAGAGACTATGTTCAAAAAGGAGTTTTTGATATTAAGTTTGTTAAAAATGAAAATCAGTGGACTGATATATTAACTAAATCCTTAGCTGAAGATAGTTTCACTTATATTAGAGATAATCTGAACATGCATTTCATAAATGAATAATGCGGCTGCTCTCCGATGAAGCATCTGCTGACGTGGATTATTTACCGAGACTTTACATTGCAGTTATCTAAATGTTTTTGAATTCAAAACATTTTGTCTTTATTATTTCTCAACTGCTCTTTTCTGAAACCTCTTTCTTTAAAACCTAAAGTCTTCTCTCTGAAACACTTTACTGTTTCAAAAAGCTTTTCTCTCTCTTGTGAACGAATCTTTTCGAAACCCTTTCGTCTCCTCTCTCTTTCAAACCCAAATCCATGGCACCCAAAGCACCCACTCATAAAATTGCCCATGCTGCTGCTCGGTTAGGGATGAGTGTGGAAGACATATATATGATCGTTCCCGGATGATTTGTCAAGATGAACAAGATTGTCAAAGGAGGCATGAATGTCATGGAAGAATTGGAAGCTTCACAATGGGTCAACTTTTTCTCTTTACATGAACTCGTGTACCCTCTGTTACTTCAAGAATTTTGGGAAAATGCTGAAGAAAAGACATCTCAGACTCAATTTTCAAATCGAATAACGTGTAATGGAAAACCCTATTCATTCACTCAAAAGTATTCAGAAAGCAACTGGCTGCCCTAGGCAAGGTGCTGCTTTTACAGATGATTGGAAAGCTGAATATGGTGAAGAAACTGTTCATCAAGTTCTTTATGGGTTATCCAACCCTACAAGCAAAGTTGCCTCCAAACTGACTCCAAAAGGAAGGTTTTTGCATGTCTTGCTAATCAACTGTGTGATGCCAAGAACAAGTGCTCAGGATAATGTCAACAAGATGGATAGATTTGCCCTATTCCATCTCCTGAATCTAATGAAGGTTGACATCAATGAATTAATTTTCAAGTATATGCTGAGGATGGTAAAGCCCCAAATCAGGACCTCATACACCTATGGGATGCTGATTACCAGACTGCTAAATATCAAGGGCATTCCCCTAGAAAGGTTGCTATGGCTACTGCCATTGTTGAAAGAACCCTCTCTCAGCTAAAACTGAGACCACCAGGAAGGATTTATGACTCTGATGAAGATAATGAGAAGAAGAAATCATCAGAAGAAACTGATGAGTCTGACGACTCAAAAACAACAGAAATGTCTGTACCTTTGGGTCCCAAGGTCAGAACAAAGCTTCAAGTCAAGAGGAAGCTAGTCATCTCAGAAGCATCTGATGATGATGATGACCAACCTATTTCCAAGATTCTGAAGAAGGAAATAGTTGAAAAATCTACTGTTGTCCCTCGGAAGGAACTCAAGAGGAAAGCTACTATTGTAGCTACACCAGTAAGAAGATCTACAAGGCTGAAGATAGCTGAACCTGTGCAAGTTTCTTTGAAACCTGCTGCATCAGCCCTTAGGTCATCTGCACCCTCACCCTCTTCACCCATTGTTTTATCCTCACCTTCTGATTCATCATCCTTTTCCTCCCACAACTCCCCTCTTCACAATCAGATTTCAATTGCTACAAATCTTCTTGCTTTATCTGTTAGAGATTTCAATTTAAATCTCACTCCAGATCACCCATCACCACAACCTGTTCTTCAGAACTCACCTAATCACATTTCCAACTCTTCATCACTTTCTCCCTCACCAACTCAGGAAATTCAATCTCTTTTTCCTGTTTCAAGAATTTTTGATTCCATTCTATCACCTCTTTCTCACCATTCATCTACCCGTCAGACGTCACCACAGAAACCTCCATCCATTCCTTTCAACCCCTCTAAGCCATTACCTATAGACCAAATCAATCTTGATCTTCTTAGCCCGGATTACTTAAAAGCAATCAGCAATCTTGTTGCCGAACAGGCTGCAGTAAGGCTGAATCAAGCCTCTTAGAAACACAGACCCAATCCTACTGCTTGCATGAAGCCCGATACTGTATTGAACATCTATCCTGACAGGATCTGTCTGTCCAAAGCCAAAGTTGAATCCAAAATCCAAGAAGCCTTTTGTCTGGTTGAAAAGAAAGTGTCAGAAACTGAAGTTCCTTAAATGGTCTACTTCATTCTTGAGTCACCCTAAGCCTCATGTTTTTCAAGACTCAGCTCATCATTGTGGCCTATCTCTGCTTAACAAACTCAAGGCGCCTACAGATAGTGTCCGACTAAGTTCTTATCAGATTCCCTGAATCGGATATCCAGATGAAGATAGAGCAGAAATAAGGAAACTTTACCCCTTCCAACCAACTCTTATTTTCACTCCTTTTCTTTTCATTTTACCTTTGTCTTTTTATGAAAACCCTTTTTTATGTTTATTCTTTTGATTTACCAATTTTTGTCGAAAATTTAACTTGGTTTTTCAATTCTCTTTCCCCTCTTTTCATTTCTTTCTCTAATTTAGAAATCCCTTCTTTTAGAATTCCATGCCTGGAACCCTTTGGTTGGTTGCACTCAGTCTTTCCCTTAACTCCTTCTTTTTTCCCCATTGTTTTTTATCTCACTTTTATTTTCTCTTTTGGTCATTCTCTTCCCTGGAACTGTCTGGAAATTGTTACATAAGAACCACCTATGACTGCCACCCCTTTTGACCCTGGCCCATTCTCTTCATCTCCACCTGATGATACTGCTGCACCGACATCCACCATCATTGGAATGGATCCCTTGACTTGTGCAGAAATCAGCGGTCTTCGTGAAACCATGCAAACTGTTGTGGATCTTCTCAACAAGATTGATGAGAAACAGCAACTTTAGTTTTCATTACCATTGTCAGCAATGTAATAAGTCAATGATGGTTAAATAAATAAATGTTGTTTTTAGGAGCATTTTATTTATTCTGTCACTTTATCCTTTTGCTGATGACAAAAGGGTAGAAAATAATATATCTGAACTAAATAATGAAACTCAAAAGATAAGACGCTACCTTAATCATGCATCTGATCTCTTTATGGAAGCATTAGTTTCGGGGGAGCTTGAGAAGCTTAATTAACCTGAGCATTCTTATAATCTTGAATATTGTCATTCTTCATATGATTCTTTGTGCTTAAATCTGTATTTACCCTTAGTTCATTAAAATCATAAGACAATGTTTGTCATCATCAAAAAGGGGGAGATTGTTAAGACTACATCTTTAGGCATCTCTGATTTTGATGAATCTAAACAAAGAATGATTTTAAGTGAACCTTGTGAAATCTACTAATATGTGTATTAAGTGTGTAGATCAGTATACAAGAGTCTCATAACAAATAAAAAAGTCTTAATGATGCGTCTGTAGTATGATGCGTCTGAACAATGACTCGGTCTCTACCAAATTCTGATCAAGCAACTGAAAGTCTCTCGCTTCAACGATATTCAAACTCAAAGATTATTCTCTTATTATTTCAAATAAATAAATTCGATATCAGAAAGCTCAAAGAATCCTTTTGTTGCAAAATGTAAAATGAACGTTACTTGAGCCCAGACCCGCTTAGCACAAATAAGGAAAGTCGCGTTGTCCAAGTCTGAAAAGCAACAAATGCTTCTCTGAATCAAACTGCACTCTGATAAAGCTATGCCAACCTACACGTTCAATTTGTCTTGAAGCTCACCAACGATCATAAACATTAAATGCAAGACCAGAATGACTCTATTGGCATTTATTGATGAAGAAAAAAATAATACTCAGCTGAAGAAATCTCCTCAACGGACTCGTCTCTCTTGAGTATAAATAGAAGACTTTAATGACCATTGAAGACACACACCTAAATACATTAACTCCCACACTCAATACCCTCAAGCATTCAAAGCTCTCTTAAGTTCTTCATAGAAAACTTCTCTGCTCAAATCATTTGTATTTATTGAGAAGTCTTTATTGCGATCTCACCTACCTTAAATACTTATTTACTCCGTGAGTGTTACTCGGTAGATCTGCAAGGTTGTAATTCGTGAAGCTACTGCTTCATTCAAACTCTTACTGTTTGTTGAGCCTGAAAAGGCTGGTTGAAAGAATGCTTGTTGGAGCCTGGAGAGGCTAGGTGTGCAAACAATACTTGTTAGTTGAGCCTGGAGAGGCTAGGTGTACAAACAATACTTGTTAGTTGAGCATGCGGAGGCTAGGTGTGCAAATAATACCTTCTGTAATCTGATCAATTATAGTGTAAATACTTGGTGAAGCCAAGGACTGGACGTAGCCCAAGGTTTGGGGTGAACTAGTATAAATCTATGTCTCCTTTTCTTAGCTTAATCTTTTCAGTTTGCTTTACTTTAACTGTGCTAACTGGGATGGAAAGTGAATCTTCTTTTTATCAGATGCATCTTTGTGTCTTAAAGGTTAAACTGCAACATTTTGCAAAATGTATTTAAAACACAACTCAAACCCCCTTCTAGTGTTTTATATCTGTTCATTTCAAAATATCTATTGCCTAGGATAGATGATCTGATGGATCAATTAAAAGGAGCTCCGGTATTTTCTAAGATTGATTTGAGGTCTGGAAACCATCAGATTAGAGTAAGGAAGGAAGATATACCCAAGACAGCTTTTAGGACGAGGTATGGACACTACGAGGATCTAGTTATGCCTTTTGGTGTGACTAATGCTCCAGCAATGCTTATAGATTACATGAACAAAATATTTAGACCGTTCATCGATAAGTTTGTTGTTGTGTTCATCGATGATATCCTTATCTACTCCCGTATGCGGGAAGATCATGAGGAATATCTGAGAGCGGTGTTGCAGGTTTTGAAGGATAGGCAGCTTTATGCTAAGCTTTCCAAGTTTGAGTTTTGGATGGAGGAAATTCAATTTCTTGAACCTGTGATGAACAACGAAGGAATAACAGTAGATCCAGCTAAGGTTGAGGCAGTTTTTAAGTGGGAATGACCTAAGTCAGTGAGTGAGGTACAAAGTTTTCTAGGGCTAGCTAGATATTATCAGAGGTTTATAGAGGGTTTCTCGAATATTGCGTTGCCTATGACATAGTTGACGAGGAAAGATATAGCTCTTGTATGGACAGACGAGTGTGAGCAGAGTTTTCAGAAGTTGAAGGATAGGTTGACTACATCACCTATGTTGTCTTTACCAGATCCTTTAGGACAGTTTGACATGTACTGTGATGCGTCATACAAAGGTTTGGGTTGTGTTCTAATGTAAGAGGGAAGAGTTGTGGCTTATGCTTCTCGACAATTGAGAATTCATGAGAGGAACTATCTGATCCATTTTTTGGAGTTGGCAGCCATAGTGTTCGCATTAAAGATATGGCGACACTTTCTGTATGGAGCGAAGTTTAATGTTTATAGTGACCATAAGAGTCTGAGGTATTTATTTGATAAGAAAGAGTTGAATATGCAAAAGTGGAGATGGATGGAGTTTATCATGGATTATGAGTTTGATCTACTGTACCATCCTTGGAAGGCGAATGTTGTAGCAGATGCTTTGAGTAGGAAGTCCTTGCATGTGCCCGCGATGATGGTTAAGGAGCTGGAATTACTTGAACAGTTCAGGGATTTGAACTTAGGTATGGAGTTAGTTGGGGATAAAATATTCTTAGGTATAATCACTATTAGTAGTGAGTTTCTGAGAGATCTCAAGGATAAGCAGGTTCAGGATCAATATCTTCAGGAGATGAGTAGAGGTATAGATGAGGGTAAGGTTTTTGAGTTTAGCCGGGGAACAGATGATGTGTTGAGGTTTAGAGATAGGATATTTGTGCCAGATGATTTAGAACTTAGGAAGATGATCTTGGAGGAAGCACATAAGAATAAGTTGAATTTTCACCCTGGATCCACAAAGATGTATTAGGATCTGAAGAAGACGTTTTGGTGGTCAAAGATGAAGAAAGACGTAGTAGAGTGTGTTTTATCTTGCCTGGTATGTCAGAAGGCTAAGACAGAGCATCAGAAGCCGGCTAGTTTATTACAATCGTTGGATATCTCATAGTGGAAATGAGATAGCATAGTTATGGATTTTGTGGTTGGTTTACCACGCACTTCTAAGAGACATGAAGCGATTTGGGTTTTCGTTGATAGGTTGAAGAAGTGTGCTCACTTCTTACCTATTGGTGAGAGTTATAGTGTGGAAAAGTTGACCCAGATCTACATTAAGGAAGTAGCTCGATTGCACGGTGTGTCGTCGAGCATTGTCTCAGACCGAGACCCTAGATTCACATCTAGATTTTGGAGACAGTTGCATAGTGCTTTGGGGACGATGTTGAGGATGAGTTATGCTTATAATCCCCATATAGATGGATAGTTAGAGAGGACGATTCAGTCATTGGAGGATCTTTTGAGAGCTTGTGTGTTGGAGCACACTGGCAGTTGGGATGAGTTTTTGCCATTGATTGAGTTTACTTATAACAACAGTTTTCATAGTAGTTTTGGAATGGCACCATACGAGGCTTTGTATGGCAGGAAGTGTAGGACCCCGTTATATTGGTATGAGACTGGTGAGAACCAAGTTTTGGGTCCAGATGTGGTGCAGCAGACCACGAAACAAGTTAGAAAGATAAGGGAAAAGATGAAGGAAGCACAGGATAGGCAGAGAAGCTACAGTAACTAGATGATGAGACTTTTAGAATTCCAGGAGGGTGATCACGTGTTTTTGAGAGTCACACCGAAGACTGGAATTGGCAGGGTTATCAAGTCTAGAAAACTTACTCCTAGGTTCATCGGACCTTTCCATATTCTTCGACGGATTGGTCCAGTAGCTTACCATATTGCTTTACCACCTAACCTTGCTAACCTTCATGACGTCTTTTGATGAGTGTGATTTCACCGCATATTTCATGTACATTTTTGCATGCATTTTCATATAATTTAGGCATATTTAGTTATATTTTGTTAGTTTTTACCTTGGAACGGGTAAGGTGGTGTTGTGGTGTTGTTTTGCAGGAATTAAGGGTAAAATGCTCAAGATTGACCATGAAAAGTGAAGAAAATGAGCCAAGCAAAGCCCATCACGGCCTAGCCGTGATGACCATCACGGCCTAGCCGTGATGACCATCACGACCATGATCAAGCAAAACTGGAAAGAAAAGAAGGCAAAAGTCAGAAGCTGCCACGGCCTAGCCGTGATGCCCATCACAACCGTGACATGTTAGCTGAACTAGACAGAACTGATCACGGCCTAGCCGTGATGAGTGTCACGGCCTAGCCGTGATGAGTGTCACGGTCGTGATAAATCCAAAATTGAAAGCGCGCCCATGACAGAACCCGTCACGGCCTGGCCGTGATGGCCATCACGGCCGCGACGCGCGCCCACTCTATAAATAGGCATCAGGGCCGCATAGAAAAGAGAGACAGCGCAGGGGGTTGAGAACCCTAAAGACTTGGAACCCTAAAAGGAGGATTCTCTGAGCCAGGGGGCTGCTGTGAATGCTTCAATGGAGTTTCTTCTCTCCTTTATCTCTATTTTCTCTTATTTTGGTTTTCTCCATTAGCATGAGTAGCTAAATCCCTTTTTGTTGGGATTAGATGTAGCTAAACTGAATATCATGTAATTGTCTTCATATATTAATCTATGTTTATGCCTTCTTATTAGTGTTTGATTCCTATGCTTAATGCTTTTTGTGGTCTGGCCACCCATGAATTGATTTTGAGATTTGATTTGCAATGGGGACGTTCTTATCGATTCTTGATCTGTAATTAATCACCTAGTAAACCTTGCATCTAGGAATGGATTTTGGTTTATTAGTAATCGTGTAATCCCTACTCTTAATGTAAATTCACTAATTATGCCACCTAATGAATTAGGGTTTAATTAGGGGATTTAGGCTCTTGTCATCTAAGGAATTAGGGCTTGAGTACTCTTGTGGATTGATTTTAATATTTGAAGCATAAACTGGATTGGTGGTCTTGGTATTGCATGAGGCTAAGGTTTGGTGAGTTTAATCCCAACATTTTCCATCTATTTGAAGAATTCTTCTTTCTGCACTCCAAGTTTTTGATAAAAATTCCCAAAAGACCAAAAATATTTTATTGCTTCTGTTGCTTTATTTTATGTTTTGATTTCTCTTCATGCCATAGTTTAGTCTAGATAGTTGTTTGATTTGTGAATTGGTAATTGGCAACTGATCCTCGTGGGAACGATATCGGTCTCACCACCGTATTACTTGTACAACTAGGTATACTTGTCTAGATTTTGTCACAACATCTTTCACGTTTCTTAGTTGAGAAAATATTATCTTGATTCTTCACATGTTCTTGAGTTTGATTCTATACAACTGCAAGAGAATCTAGAATATGAGGCTTTACCTATTAGGATCGCAGATAGACGGATTAAGGAGCTTCGCGGTAGACATATTCCTTTGGTTAAGGTCATATGGGATGAGACTAATGGAGATGCTACTTGGGAGCATGAGATAGATATGCAGCAACAGTATCCACATCTCTTCTAAGGTACGTAAATTCCGAGGACGAAATTTTTTCTAAGTGGGGTAGTAATGTAACACCCTGTTTTTTATATAAGATGTATTACCGGTAAAGATATATTTATTTCGAAAAAAGATTGGGTTTAAAATTCAGACGGAATCCAGTCTACGTTTTCACTGACAGTAAAATTTTACTAATCAGAAAACCTAATTTTGACCCGATAACAAAACAGTTTAGATTTAAATAACATTTTCAATGATATATGTTATTTTGAAATTTTAGCTCAAAAATAAATTATTATACTTTATTCGAGCGAATTTTCGAAGAAACGCGCTAGAAAATTTAAAATGGGTAAACGACGGAGTCGGAAATGGATGTACAGAGATAGAATCGGACACCGGATGGATGTGCACTTGCCACCTAGGGGTGGTGAGTCATGGGGTGAGTCACCCCATGACTCACCATGTAATGATGGTATACCAAATTAAATGCTAACCTCCTTAGAATAATGACCAAATTGCCCTTGACCTTTCCTTGTATTTCCAACCTTATTCGAATATTTTGTGACCCTTTTACCCCTCATTACACCCCCCCCCCCCCCCCCCCCCCACTTCTTCTCATTCACTTGGACATTTCCTTCATGCATCTTACAACATTCTAACTCATTTTCTTCAAAAACTCTAAGATTCCATTCTTGAAAAACTTGCATCTTTGAGCAAATCTCTTCATTTATTTACCTCTCCTCATTGCTTATGATCATGGTTACACTTCTCATCAATTATTTCCATTCATTCATGTCAAGTTCATCATATTTTTATTCTCTTGGATTTTCTTCATTTGATCCTAGAAAATCATAGAAAAATGATTTTGATGTGGTGACAATTTCTATGAACTCTCTAAGGCCTCTAGAATCTAAAACCAAAAGCTTACAATCAAAAGAAATTTATAGCCAATTTTTATCCTCTTGGCCGAAACCCTATACATGTCGGTTAAATGAGTTTTCTTCAATTTTAACTTGTATGATGATTTTTA
The DNA here is from genome assembly GCA_030762895.1 of Sophora flavescens. Taxonomy (NCBI): domain Eukaryota; kingdom Viridiplantae; phylum Streptophyta; class Magnoliopsida; order Fabales; family Fabaceae; genus Sophora; species Sophora flavescens. The sequence goes on along the minus strand of CM061066.1, from coordinate 107,640,514 downwards.
TAAGCTATTCAAGATCTCTAGATTCTAGATCCAAAAGGATGAGAGCAAAAGAAATTTCTAGCCAATATTTTCTATAATGGCCGAAACCTTAGCTAAGTGGGTTGGATGAGTTTTGTTTCAATTTTTGACTTGTAACAATCTTTTCTTTGCTATCTAAGACTCTTCCTTTATCACCGTTAGGATAATTTTATGATAATCGAGGATGTATGATTTTATCCTTGTTGAACTGCTTGTGATGCACTAGTGATAAACTGCTTTATGTGATGTTTGGTGATACTTAAATAATTTATTATTATTTTATTGTGTATAATTTGTTTTGTCTGATAAGATGCAATATCTGCTATTTCATGCTTAGTTGACATATAGGCAATGATATATGTTGGCCGGGAGATATTATATTGGGGAGAGAATGAATGTGACTTAGAGGTGCCTAGCCTAATTAAATATTATTTTATATATGAGATCGTCCTGTAACCGATGCAAGTCAGTGAGATTCATATAGATGCATGGTTGTTCACAGTCGTGTGAGTGGAACACACTAGGTCAGAGTATCCTATTATGGATACCGGATATTGCGGGTGAGTGCCCTATGGATACTGAAATCCGAGGTAGACTACCGTAATACTCTTTTAGTCCTTGATGAGTTGCTCTGATTATTATATCAAGGATAGAGGTACTATGTGTTTTGTGCTATTTCCAATGGGGGAATAGTGACGCACTCTGCTTATGCACTATACTCTACGAGAGATAAGGGAATAGGGGCGCACCGAGTTCTTGGTACCGCACTATCGGGACTACTGACTAACATCCCTAACGGAAATGGGGATGGTGATAGGAGTAGATATGGCCATGTCAGCATAAAAGTGTAGTTGTATGAGATTAAGGGTAGAGGATGATATCGTAGATTAAGGATGAATGTAATATATATGTGATGTGTGTCTTTGACTATTATTGTATTGTATGCTATGATTCCTTTTCCACTTTTGATGATAGAACTGTTTCTTATCTCCTATTTTGCTATATTGTATATATTTTGGTTATGTGATCTGATGAGAAGACCCTGCGGAGGAGCCAGCTATTGAGGATCTGGATGGAACTCCTTATGAGCTAGATGCTGGAGGACGAGCTGTGGATTCTAGCGGTAGAGTTTAAGGACTATGGCCAGTGCGTTTTTAGACATTTTATTTTCCGTTGCTTAAGTCAGTTTGTATAAGTATGTACCTGCAAGGGATCCTACTGATAGGATACCCTAGATAGTGTTTTGGACCTTGATGGATAGACTTATGTGGTGTATGTGTAGTATGTTTATGGTGTAATGGTTTATCTTTCAAAAGTCGTATGTTTTATATTTAAGTTTTTAATATTTTTGTTTTTCTCTATTTATGTTTAACGCTAAGAACGCGATTATGTTTTAAAAAATGAGGTTTTTATTTAATGCCGCAACGGGGCACAACGGGGTGTTTCAAGTATGACACCACTGTTCCTCAAGCTGTTGTAAGCATGTTCTTTGTTGTCCTATCCTTGATTAACCCCTCTGAAACAACTTTTGCACCTTAATCTTTTGATAGATCCAAAGTGCCAATCTCAAATCTTTTCTTCATGGACTCTGATGAAGAAATTGAAGAAAGAAGATAAATGATGGACTTCGATGAATCTTCTGAGGAAGATGAAGAAATTGTTAGAGAGGAAGCCATACAATTGGTTAAAGTCATAGAAGAAGCTGTTATGGAAGAAGCCAGAGTTGGTGAAGCTCCTAATGATGAAACAAGCCACAGAATCCTTCTCTGCTCCCGAAGCTATGGTTGCACCCTTACAATCTGGAAATGCTATCTTGTTGCCATGGTGCGATAACTACCATGAGGTAATGAATTAAGATCAAACCATATTTAATGCTGCACCTTTATCCCTAGACTCAGTGCATCCAAAAGAACGAAACAATCGAGAATATGAAATCCCGCAACAAGAGCCACAATATGATGAAGCCAATCAAAGAGCTGAACAGAATCCTGCACAAGTCAGTGATCCTGTAGCCAGAGCCGAGTTGCGAGGAATGAGACAAGAAATGAAGCAAGTCATGAATCTTCTCCACAAGATCCTTGAGAAGATGAATTAATTAACAATGTCTTTCTATGATGCTTCGTAGATTATTTTTTTGGTTTGTTTGAACTTTTGATTAAATGTTTCTAGTTGAGCATCTTTTGGACTCATTTATCTGCAATGATGGCTAAGTTTCTCTCATGTATGTGATTATGACAGTTTGGTAGTATAGACTGCGATAATATTTTTTTCCTTGATGCTTATTTGCTTTATTCTTAATTATGCCAATATGTCTCCCCAAAGTACCAAAGTACTTGCCTTTTCGATGATGCCAAAAGGGGGAGAAAGAGAGAAATATGCTTTTTAGAATGTGCTAATATTTTATCATCCTTGTATCTTTTGCTTGTTCAATATAAAATCATATGGAATGTTTGTCATCATCAAAAAGGAGGAGAATGTAAGTCACAAAACATTTGACTCGTCATGCGTCCTACTCATACTCCAGAAATCCTTGTGTGTTTTGATGAACCCAAACATTACGCAATTGATTTTACATTGAACCATCTAAACATTGTTAACCATCTACTTGAGCTGTATAGACAAAGAACTATATCTTAGCAGATCAATTCAACAAAAGGTTATGAAAGGATCAACATCATAAGTACAAGCGTCTGATTCAAAGCTGTCGTGTGTGTGTGTGTGTCTATATATATATATATATATATATATATATATATATATATATATATATATATATATATATATTTATCAAAGTACGATGCATCTGAAGTCTGATTCAAGCTGAAGCCTATATCAACATTTCTCTCAGACTTGTCAACTATGATGAAGAGCTACTAGCAGTACTAAAGCAAAATATTCAAACAATTATCTTCATTAGAAGTTAAAGAGAAAGGTCTTATTCATTCAATAAATGGAAGGAATAAAGCAAAAAACAATGATTTGTTAGAAGACTGTTCTTTTTCAAGACAAAGAAGCCCGAAGAAGTACACAGTCAGATTCGTGATGAAATATTCAAAAAATACAAACACTATCTTCTGAAGGAAGTTAAAAGTGTTGGGTTTTCATGAGATAATCCTCTTTTAAAATCATATCTCAAGGTATAAGAAAACCATTCCATGGATCGCGCATTACAAACATGATTCACAAATGGCAAAGAGTGTTTACCTCTTGAAGCGTGCTTTACTTTTCGATCACCAGTGCCACAAGGAGCACCTCTACTCAGTTCACGCGAGCAGATGGGCATCGGAGCTATGCGTCTTGTGCTAGCTGACGGCTATGGGGAGACACAATTAGCAAGACTAGGTTAGAGGGGAGAGCACTTCTATTTATAAGTTGGCAGCTCCCTTTAACCTAATTGCTTACCCTATTGGGCTTTGTACACAACAAGGCCAATTGTCCTTATATTAATTAAATCATATTTAATTAATATAACTGTTTCGCATTTGCTCTATGCGTGTGGCCCTATAGGCTCCCACTAATTTGACAATAATATTAAATATTATAATAATATCAATATTAATTATAATATTAAATATTATAAATAATGAGCGGCATCTAGCAATGCATCATTACTACCCAATTAGCGAGAGTATCGATGATCCGATTTTAGCCTTACCGCGACCAAAATTCACCGTGTAGTAAATGTCCCTTCGTCCATATGTCTTAATTGAACACAAGGTATAATAGTGTCATCCTTGTTATGTTCAATTATTTGTTCCACGATCCCCGAGTAGACGTGTAATCATAAATGGGCCCAATATCACATATTGGCCCACTGTTGACAAGTGACTCCAAACACAAGAGGGGGGTGAATTGTTTTTTTTTTCAAAAAATTTGGCAAAGATAAAAACTTTTTCCTTTTAATATATTATGAAAAACAACTTTGTTGAATACACGTGTGATTAAAAGAGTTTTGCAAAAGATAAAGCAGAAATAAAATAGATAAGGGATAATAAGATTGATACAGTGATATATCCTGGTTCAGCCATAGACTACCCACGTGGCCTACGTCCAGTCCCCAAGGAAATACCACCAAGGGATTTCACTCAATCCCTAGCTTTTAAACAGGTGCAGCTTGAACCTTTACAACAATGAGAACTCCTCATAGACCAGGGATGTACTATCCCCCAGTGATAGAGTCTCAAAACGTGAGATAATGACTCACAAGAATTCAAAAAAAGATTACAATCAGATAGCAGTCACAAGTGCCAATATGAAACAAATTGAAGCACTAAAACAATCACCTATATGGTGTGTATGTCTCTCTCAAATATAGAATATGTAAGTGTAAAAGAAAATGAGAGAAATAAAGAGAATGATTTCAAGAGTAAAAAGTCAGTGAATGATAGCTCAATTTCGTGTTATGTTCTGTGTGTTTTCTCTGAAAATGAACCTTGTAATACATCTTTGAAACTTAGGTCAAAACTCTTGAAAACTCATTTTTCTTGAGCCATAATTGATTATTTAAAAAGCATAATCGATTATTTTACGTAATATCAAAAGGCGCATTTTGAAATAGTAAGGTCATAATCGATAAGAGTAATCGATTACTTGGTCTTTGTTTGAAAGCTGAGACTGAATCAAAATAGCATAATCGATTATCCTAATAGATTATGAAGCCTCTGACTTTTGATCTGAAAAGCAATAATCGATTTTTGCAAAGCCATAATCGATTATAATTTGAATTTTAAACTAAATGGCCAAGACAGAATCAAATCTCCATTAAAGTATAATTAAGCCATTTAAAAGCTGAGTTTAAAACGCGTTGAAAATAGCCATAATCGATTACCATAATTGATTATCATACTTTGAATTTCGAATTTCAAAAACCCAACAGCTCTGTTATTTATAGTCTCACTCAGGCATAATTATGAGCTACATATTCGATTATCATAATCGATTATTCTCCGTGTAAATTGGTTTTTGAAAATCTTTAAAGGTCTGAAAAAGATATGGTAAAATTAATTTCGAAGACGTTTTTCTAAAATAGATTTTCGTGTGTGTGTGTGATTTATTTTACCTTTGAGAGACACACACCCATTTACATTTAATCTAAAACAAACAATACAGTAAAAGAAAATTTCCCTTTTAACCCCGTATTTGGTTGTTGGTCATTTTCACGCTTTTTGAAATTGGGTCCTTTAGACTTGAATTTGCATGTTGGTCCTTGGACTTGAAATTTCCCTTTTGCTCATCATCAAAACAAAAATACCTGTCAAGGCATATATACACACCCACTTCCGCATGGCCACGTATATTTCACGTCTCACTCTATCGAGGGGCCCAAGACATTACCCATGTTATGTAGGAGGGACGAATCTTGTCTACATCACTCACACTCCTCAACATGATTTATTGAAGGCCCAATAACAACCTTTATGATCACCTTGTTACACCTGATGTTTGATAGCATTAAAGCCTACAACTCCTCATGTAGGAATCACAGTGACTTAAAGTCGAAGGACTACTTCACTATGGTCGTCGAAGGACTACTTCACTATGGTCGCCATGAGAATACTTAAGACACTTACATAACTATTATGAAGTATCCTCATAATAGGTCATCCGGTATAAATATTACTCCTAATATTTATACATGTGTGCCGACTTGATATCACATATCCATGACCCATGAGATGTGGTCATCAGTCTATTCACACAATAGTCTCTATGTATTATTGTCATCCAAATTAACAATAACATGTCAATGAATGAACTGCCTATTCTAAGGACTTTATTATGCTATAAAATAATAACATTGTTGACAAGTGACTCCAAAAACAAGAGAGGGGATGAATAGTGTTTCTCAAAAACTTTTGACAAATAAAAACTTTCCTTTTAATATATTAAGAAAAGAACTGTTTGTAAAACGCGTGCAAATAAAAATCGTTTTAAAGAGGTAAAGCGGAAGTAAAAAGAATAAGGTTTTAGAATATGAACACAAGCTAAATATCCTGGTTTGGTTACAAACTACCCACGTGGCCTACGTCCAGTCCCCAAGGCAATACGGCCAATGGTTTCCAATCAACTCTAGCTTTTAACAGGATCAACTAGAACCTTTACAAAATAGAGAACCCTTAACACAAATCTCAGAACGTACTATCCCTTGTGCAAGAGCCTCAAAAGTGTTTACGTGAGCTCACTCACAAAAAAATTCAGAAACAAGACTACAATCAGACTGCACTCACAAGTGCAGATAAAAAAACAAATTGAAGCACTACAACAACACCTATATGGTGTGTATGTCTCTCAAGGATTAGTTATGCAAGTGTAAGAAAAATGAGAGTGATATAGAATAGTTCAAGAGAGGAGAAAGTCAGAGAATGATAGTTCAGTTCATGGTTTTTCTTTCTCTGAAAATGACCAGTATATATTACTTTGAAACTTAGGTCAAAATCTTTTGAAAACTGATTTTTCTGGCACAGTAATCGATTATTGAAAAACCATAATCGATTATTTTAAGCATTTTCACAAAGCACATTTTGAAACAGTCAGGTCATAATCGATTACTTGTTCTATGTTTAAGTTCAAATATTGTTCAAATAAGCATAATCGATTATACTAATCGATTATGAACTCTCTGACTTTTGGTTAAAAAGTAATAATCGATTTTTGAAACCCATAATTGGTTATGTTAATTTTGAATTCAAACCCAATGGCTTAATGGATAATTAAAACCATTTTAATGAACATTAAAGTCATTTTAAAGTTGAGTTTAAAACATGTTCAGATAGGCATAATCAATTACCATAATCGATTATCCTTTTTGAATTTTGAATTTCAAAAACCTAACAGCTCTGATATTTAAATACTCATTTAACCATAAATAAGAGTTGCATAATCGATTATTATAATCGATTATTTCACGTCTAAAAGGGTTTTTGAAAAACTTTAAAGGTCAAAAGATATTATAATAAATTACAATTTAAAGACTTTTTAAGTTCCTTTTTCAAGTCAGATTTTAAGTGTGTGTGTGATTGATTTTAACTTTGAGAGACACACTACCATTTACATAACTTCTATATATATCAGAGTTTTAAATTGTTGCTCTACTGCCCCTCACTTTATGCATTATTTAAAATCCTCTCCCTCTTAAGTATGCAATCATACATTTCTCCCCTTTTCGGCATTATCAAAAAGAAGGAAAAGTAATGAAACCTATCATGGAATATATCCATTAATATTTAAAATCATTCAAGCAATGATATAATTACCATGGTATACAAACAGTAAATTATCCAAACACAATAGTCATAGATAATCAAAAAGTACGCACGGAAGCAAAAAGTGCCCGAAAAACTAAAAAATTATACAGTCATCCCAAAAATAGTAATATAAGTCAAAAAAATATTGAAAATAGTACTAAATATAGTACTCATCATCTCCAATATCTCCACCCATATCTGCATCTCCACCATCCTCATCACCACCATCATCATCCGTGCTGTTGCTATCAAAGTCATCCTGAGTCTGTAGGGCCACTCGGAGTGGATTGACCTCAGCTGCAGTGACTCTACGCTCTAAGGATTTAACTTCCAATGAGAGCTCACGAATAGCCATAGAGTTTGCTCGGATCTCCCTGGTGTTCACCCGAACCTCAACAAGAATACTCTGAAGTAAAGCCATAATCTCTGACGAGCCTGGAGCTGGAGGTGCCTATGACTGGGTATCTTACATTTCAAGATCTTGGGTTTGTAAACCCAAGCATTACCATACTACTCAATACCCATCTGATCAATATTTCCCTCCTTCATCATGGCATGAAATTTCTTATAGTCCAATTTAACCTCTCCAGTGAGGTTAACCCTAACATGTCGAAGGATACGGGTCACCACGTGACCGTAGGGCAACTCAGTACTTCCCCTGTTGCCATACATATGATGCATGACCAAGCCAGCCCAGTTCACTTTCTTTTTCTTCTCAAGCAACCACATCACTACAACATCCAGCCTTAACAGTTTTGAAAAATTATGGCATCTAGGAAATAGAAGTCTAGCTACCACATAGTGAAATAACCTACTTTGCACTTTCATCTGACCAGTGGTTATTTCTTTGTCATTTGCATCCCTAGGGTCAGTTAATCTATCCTTAATGGCCTGAAGCCACTAGTGGAAAATATACATTAGACGGTAAAGGTTTACGTCAGTTAACCAAAAACTAGACGTTAAAAAGGGGGCGGTGGCAGTTTTGTAAATATCATACTTCATTAATTCACTGTTAACGTCAGTTGTTTTAAGGACTGACGTTAAAAGTGAGGCGGTGTCAGTTGAGTGCAGTTTATTTCTAATCTTTTTTTTAAAAAAGTTTATTTTTAATCTTAATTAATTAGCTTGAATTAGTAAATTAACAAATTCTTGTGCAAATTAAAATAAATAAACACTTAACATAAAACAAGTTATATATGTATAATCAAATCGTATCTCATTGAAGCGATTCATAAGTTACAATTACATGTTTAAAAGATAAAAAATTTCCGCAAGATAGCACTAAAATATAAAAAAGTTTCTGCTTCAACATCATTTTCTTCTCAGTCCTGTCCTCAGAAACTCCAACATTGAATTCATCCCCTCCCTCATTTGAAGTCCTTGATGCTCCATCTGAATCCACAGTCACTTTGGAGCCGTGGCAGAGTGAAGGGTGCACTCGATCTGTTTCTGCAATATTCTTGGAACAGCCACTTGGTTCCAAAGCTGAGGTTTTGGAACTGTAGCTGCTGATTCTCCAGAAGGATGATGGTGTGTGCAATTCACATAATGCGATTTACACACCCTTATCACCCATGTAATGCGATTTACACAACCTCAAAAGTTGTTTGACCATTAAGACAGAGACCTTTAAGTCTAGGTATAGGAAGAAAGAGTGATGAAGTTAATCTCCATGGCAGAGCCATATTGTGAAGCAGAAAAATTAAAGGAAGGAAGGAAGCTATTTATAGGAGTAGGGGATGAAGTTACTAGGCGTCGTAAGTTGCTAAAAAATTAAATTGATCATTAAGAGCAATAGGTTCCAAGGCGCATTGGGAGTTGGCAGTCATATATTATAAACGTGCAGAAAAGAAAACGCCCAAAGGATTAGGAAGAAATAGACCTTTAAGTCTAGGTATAAAATTAGTGCTCATAAAGAGGATTATAGGTTACAATGTGCATGCACCAGTGCAATAAGTGCTTTTTACGTCAGTTAAAATTGATTTTTTACGTCAGAATACTGACTGACGTAAATACAGCTGACGTTAAAAGTTAAACTTTTAACGTCAGTTGAGAACTGACGTTAAATATAACACTATTAACGTCGGTTCTTTAACACAACTGACGTTAATTTTATCAAAATTAACGTCAGTTCTTTAACATAACCGACGTTAATTTTGTTAAAACTAACGTCAATTGTTATAAAGAACCGACGTTAAAGGTCAATTTTAACGTCAGTTGTAATAAACAACTGATGTTAATAGTGTACTGTATATTTTTATAAAATACTTTTAACGTCAGTTGTATGATACAACTGACGTTAATATTTTTTTTTTAAATTCAGTTTTAAAATATCACTCCCCTAAGCCATCCTCGCATTCATAAAATATCCCAGAATACGTAATATCACACACATTACAGAATTGCAAAGGAAAAATGGAACAATGATCCATATGTATGCATGTTCAAAACAATATATATTTATTAACATAGGTTATAAATGTATACTAAGTTTAAACTACCTATATCAATATCCCTTCGTGATGATCATCACGAGTGGCATGTACATCGTCCACCTGTGTCTCCTCGATTATAGTAGGCATGTTTGTTTCAAAAGAAGGAGTCTCAAGAATATCAAGATTTGAATCTTCATTTTCATCACTACCATTATACATGCTTTTTCCTTGGAGAACCACGGACAACCTTTTGTTAGAAGGATCAGTGATGTAGAACACTTGTTTTGCTTGGGAAGCCATTATGAAAGGCTCATTTATATGACCTAACTTGTTGAGGTCTACCAATGTGAACCCCAATTCGTCGGATTGTACACCACCGTTACTATCAACCCACTTACATTTAAATACCGGCACCGTAAGCTTAGTGTAATCGAGCACCCAAATATCTTCAATATATCCAAAGTAAGGTCTCGGTGCTGTAACGGGTTTTGTGTCCTTTGCACTAGAGAAGTGCATTGCTTCGGCCACGATCATAACCCCACTATTTTGCATGGTACTCTTGTTATCTTGTTCCTTTGTATAAAAGGAAAAGTTATTTATGTCGTATCCACTCCAACATTTGACGTTGAAGTTAAACCCACGTGCTAGCCATTTTACGTCATCAGAAGCAGTACTACCATCCTTAAGCATTTCTTCCTTGAACCATGGTAAGAAAGTCTTGTTATGCTTGTTCAACAACCACCTTTCGCTCATTCGAGGGTTTTCTTGATTGACTTTTCTTTTATGTTCAAATAAGAAAGGCTGAACACATTCGATGTTGTTCAATACATACAAATGTGCTTGAAGCACTTCCTCCCGATCCTTCCTATTAATTCTTAAGCCATGTGTACCCTTACCTTGACATCTGATCTCATCATGCCGAGGCTTAGGAACCCCTATAGGATCCGTGTTATGAAGGTAGTCCGAACAAAACTCAATAGCTTCTTCTGCAACGTACCTTTGAACAATAGATGCTTCCGGACGATGAGGATTCTTCACGTACCCTTTCAAGATCTTCATGTAGCGCTCAACTGGGTACATCCATCTCAGAAAAACCGGCCCACATAATCTAATCTCCCTCACCAAATGAACAATTAAGTGAACCATTATGTCGAAAAAGGAAGTAGGAAAATACATCTCCAATTGGCACAAGATTGTATCAGCCTCAACTTCCAAGTCATCCAACATACGGGGGTCAACGACTTTGCTACATATAGAATTGAAGAATGAGCACAACCGAGTAATGGCATGTCTCACATTTTTTGTAGCAATACCACGAATAGCAACGGGCAGAAGTTGTTGCATCAAGATGTGACAATCATGAGACTTCAAGCCAACCAATTTAAGATCACTAGAGACAAGCCTCTTCATATTTGAAGAGTAACCATGTGGAAGTTTGATGCCCTGAAGACACCCGCAGAAACTTTGTCTCTCTTTTTTTGACAAAGTATGACATGCTGGCGGCAAATAAGTCCGCTTACCATCCTCAACAACTGGAGCTAACTGCTCTCGTATACCCATAGCAACGAGGTCGAGACGAGCATTGACACCATCCTTTGTCTTGCCCTGAATGTTGAGAAGCGTCCCGATCACACTATCACACACATTTTTCTCCACATGCATCACATCAATGCAGTGTCTGACATCAAGCTTGCGCCAGTATCGAAGATCAAAGAATATCGACCTCTTCTTCCATATGTTTTTCTCAACAGCTTTACCTTTCTTTTTGGACTTGCCGAATATAACATCGATGTCCTTTACCCTCTGATAAACCTGCTCTCCAATTAAGGCCGCCGGCGCTTCTTCTGTCTCTTGGCATCCATTAAAAGCTTTTTTCATCTTACGATATGGGTGATCACGTCTAAGAAATCTCCGATGCCCAAGGTAAACCGTCTTCTTTCCATGATGCAACTGAGTGTAGCATATGCCTTCTTCACATATAGGGCATGCTTTATGCCCCTTGACACTGTACCCGGACAAGTTACAGGTATCTTTGGAAAGTCGTTGATGGTGCAAAATAACATGGCACGAAGCTTGAAAGTCTCATGAGAATACCCATCAACTACATCAACACCTTCCACCCACAACGTTTTCAAGTCTTCAATCAAGGGACCTAGATAAACATCTAAGTCATTTCCCGGTTGCTTTGGGCCCTAAATCATCATAGACAACATCATGTATTTGCGCTTCATGCACAACCAAGGGGGCATGTTGTAAATCACCAACAGAACAGGCCATGAACTATGAATACTACTCATGTTACCATAAGGATTCATTCCATCCGTAGCAAGTCCAAGCCTTAGGTTTCTTGGCTCATCGGCGAAATCCGGAAACATAGTATCGATATTGTTCCATTGAATAGAATCAGCAGGATGACGAACCTTTCCATCACGTTTCCTCTCATCATTATGCCATCTAAGATTCTTCGCATCTTTCGCATTGGCAAACAATCGCTTGAACCTTGGAATTATTGGAAGATACCACAACACCTTCGCAGGAGGACCCTTTTTTCTCACATCATCAACATCATCATCATCATCACCACCCTTCACTTTGTATCATGATAACCCACATTTGGGGCAATCGTGTTTGTCTTCATGAACACCGGTGTACAATATGCAATCATTGGGGCATGCGTGTATCTTATTATACTCCATACCCATAGGACACAATACCTTCTTGGCCTCATAGTTACGGTCAGGCAATGTGTTGTCCTCCGGAAGCAAGTCTTTCAACACTTCAAGCAATTCCGTGAAGCTTTTATCGCTCCAACCATTTCTCGCCTTCACACAAACCAATTTTAGCACCGCCGACAACCGTGTATGAGTAGTACACCCTGGATATAAAGGCTTATCCGCATCACCGCACAACCTATCTTACACATGCGCTCGATGAAAAGATTCTTGTCAAATATCACGGATCATGTCCTCTACTCGATCATCCTCCATATCTACGTCAACGTCCTCACTTTGGGAGACACTCGCTGTATTACTACTCAACAACATATCACCATGCCATATCCATCTTGTATAACTCAAGCAAATCCCTTCACAAATCAAATGAGTACGTATATCCTTCACCGTACACTTCCTCGTATTCAAACACTTGACACAAGGACAACAGAACATTCTATTACTATTAGGAACATTCCTTCGAGCAAATTCTATAAATTCTCTCACCCCCTTCAAATACTCAGCACTAGTACGCTTACAAACCATCCAACTACGATCCATAACTAGATAGGTCCTGTAGATATACAAAACATATATATATCCAATATAAGGACAATACGGGAGATTGAAAACTATAGTTTTTAAAGATTAATTGCCAAGCACTGGTCACGGCCTGGCAGTGATGTCCATCACGGCCGTAACGTGCCAACTGAACAGACCATGCCATCACAGGCAGAACTGATCACGGCCTAGCCGTGATTAGCATCACGACCGTGACAGATCAACCAGCAGAGCAACATGCACTCAAAACCAAAAACAGAGACGTACATTCCAAACAACTCAAACTCACGGTTTCAAGTTTCAACTACTGAGACTACAGTTTCAACATACACTCAAAACCAAAAATACAAAAATGTGCCCTAAATACTCACCAGAAATAGGTGCTCGCATGGTGGTGGGGAGGGGAGCTCGAGTGGTGGCCAACGTTCGATGTGGTTACTGAGAGCAGAGGGACAAGGAGAGTTAGTGCGCGGGAAGGGGAAAGAGATATGTACGTCAAGTTATTGCAAAGAATGAATGGAAAGACAGAGTTAGGGTTAATAGTGTACCTCACGGTGGTGGTGAAGAAGCCCTCGCGGTGGTTGCGGTTGAGATGAGCTCGCGATTAGGGTTCTGTGCTGGGTGAGAGTGAGAGTGAGGGTTGAGAGTGATTTAGGGTTGAGCGTGATGAAAAGAGAAAAGAGACGTACGTACAGAGCGAAGTGCAGAAGGCGCGCGGGTGTACACGTTATATAAAACAACATTTAACGTCAGTTGTATTAAACAACTGACGTTACAATTAATTTTTTAACGTCAGTTTTATTAACAAACCGACGTTAAATATTAATATTTTTTAAAAAAAACACTTTTAACGTCCGTTGTTGAATACAACTGACGTTAAAAGTGTTGTGTAAAGTAACATTCTTCTGTATCAGTCTGTAATACTGCCTCTTCTTTTCCTCTATATTTCTATTCCTTCACAAAATGGCTCTGAGACCTGTGTTAATTGAGTGACAACAGGGTATTTCAGATAGCTAGAGATATAGGATTATTTACATCAGCTATTTATTTAACTGAAGTAAAAATCACACTTTTAACGTCAATTGTATAAACAACAGACGTTAAAAATAAATATTTTTTATTTTAAAAACACTTTTAACTTCAGTTTTATTCAACAACTGACGTTAACAGACCTGTGTTAATAGTGACAACGGGGCATTTCAGATAGGGATATAGGATTATTTACGTCAGCTGTTTATTTAACTGAAGTAAAAATCACACTTTTAACGTCAGTTGTATAAACAACTGACGTTAAAAATAAATATTTTTTATTTTGAAAACACTTTTAACGTCAGTTTTATTCAACAACTGACGTTAAAAGTGTATAAGTTTCTGCAAAAGCTAGCATTCATTCCTTTGACTACTCTGCTACTAAATTACCCATTACTGCTGTGCTACTTACCCATGCACATTGTAACATATAATCCTCTTTATGAGCACTAAGTTTATACCTAGACTTAAAGGTCTATTTCTTCATAATCCTTCGGGCGTTTTCTTTTCTACACGTTTATAATATATGACTGCCAACTCCCAATGCGCCTTGGAACCTAATGCTCTTAATGATCAATTTAATTTTTTAGCAACTTACGACGCCTAGTAACTTCATCCCCTACTCCTATAAATAGCTTCCTTCCTTCCTTTAATTTTTCTGCTTCACAATATGGCTCTGCCATGGAGATTAACTTCATCACTCTTTCTTCCTATACCTAGACTTAAAGGTCTCTGTCTTAATGGTCAAACAACTTCCGAGGTTGTGTAAATCGCATTACATGGGTGACAAGGGTGTGTAAATCGCATTATGTGAATTGCACACACCATCATCCTTCTGGAGAATCAGCAGCTACAGTTCCAAAACCTCAACTTTGGAACCAAGTGCCTGTTCCAAGAATATTGCTGAAACAGATCGAGTGCACCCTTCACTCTGCCACGGCTCCAAAGTGACTGTGGATTCAGATGGAGCATCAAGGACTTCAAATGAGGGAGGGGATGCATTCAATGTTGGAGTTTCTGAGGACAGGACTGAGAAGAAAATGATGTTGAAGCAGAAACTTTTTTATATTTTAGTGCTATCTTGCGGAAATTTTTTATCTTTTAAACATGTAATTGTAACTTATGAATCGCTTCAATGAGATACGATTTGATTATACATATATAACTTGTTTTATGTTAAGTGTTTATTTATTTTAATTTGCACAAGAATTTGTTAATTTACTAATTCAAGCTAATTAATTAAGATTAAAAATAAACTTTTAAAAAAAAAAAGATTAGAAATAAACTGCACTATATGGAGTGATGATCTGCGTTAAGAGTGACAACAGGGAGATGACAACGAAAGAAAGATAGGAATGAGTTGATTATTTACGCCGCTTATTTATTTAATCGAAGTAAAAATCACACTTCTAACGTCAGTTTTATAAACAACTGACGTTAAAAGTGTTAATAATTTCTTGCAAAACACTTTTAACGTCAGTTCATTAAACAACTGACGCAAATAGTGATTTCATATTTACAAAACTGCCACCACCTCACTTTTAACGTCAGTCCTTAAAACAACTGACGTTAACAGTGAATTAATGAAGTCTGATATTTACAAAACTGCCACCGCCCCCTTTTGAACGTCTAGTTTTTGGTTAACTGACGTAAACCTTTACCGTCTAATGTATATTTTCCACTAGTGATGGGTAAGTAGCACAGCAGTAATGGGTAATTTAGTAGCAGAGTAGTCAAAGGAATGAATGCTAGCTTTTGCAGACACTTTTAACGTCAGTTGCTAAATAAAACTGACGTTAAAAGTGTTTTTAAAATAAAAAATGTTTATTTTTAACGTCAGTTGTTTATACAACTGACGTTAAAAGTGTGATTTTTACTTCAGTTAAATAAACAGCTGACTTAAATAATCCTATATCCCTATCTGAAATGCCCTGTTGTCACTCTTAACACAGTCCGTTAACGCCGCTTGTTGAATAAAACTGAAGTTAAAAGTGTTTTTAAAATAAAAATATTTATTTTTAACGCCTCATTGTTTATACAATTGACGTTAAAAGTGTGATTTTTACTTCGATTAAATAAATAGTGACGTAAATAATCCTATATCCCTAGCTATCTGAAATACCCTGTTGTCACTCAATTAACACAGTGTCGAGCCATTTTGTGAAGGAATAGAAATATAGAGGAAAAGAAGAGGCGTGATACAGATCGATACGAAAGAATGTTACTTTACACAACACTTTTAACGCCGCTTGTATTCAACAACGGACGTTAAAAGTGTTTTTTTTTAAAAATATTAATATTTAACGTCGGTTTGTTAATAAAACGGACGTTAAAAATTAATTGTAACGCCGATTGTTTAATACAACTGACGTTAAATGTTGTTTTATATAACGTTTACACCCGCGCGCCTTCTTCACTTCGCTCTGTACGTACGTCTCTTTTCTCTTTTCATCACGCTCAACCCTAAATCACTCTCAACCCTCACTCTCACTCTCACCCAGCACAGAACCCTAATCGCGAGCTCATCTCCACCGCAACCACCGCGAGGGCTTCTTCGCCACCACCGTGAGGTACACTATTAACCCTAACTCTGTCTTTCCATTCATTCTTTGCAATAAATTGACATACATCTCTCTTTCCCCTTCCATCGCACTAACTCTCCTTGTCCCTCTGCTCTCAATAACCACATCGAACGTTGGTCACCACTCGAGCTCCCCTCCCCACCACCACGCGAGCACCTATTTCTGGTGAGTATTTAGGGCACATTTTTGTATTTTTGGTTTTGAGTGTATGTTGAAACTGTAGTCTCAGTAGTTGAAACTTGAAACCGTGAGTTTGAGTTGTTTGGCATGTACGTCTCTGTTTTTGGTTTTGAGTGCATGTTGCTCTGCTGGTTGATCTGTCACGGCCGTGATGCTAATCACGGCTAGGCCGTGATGCTAATCACGGCTAGGCCGTGATCAGTTCTGCCTGTGATGGCATGGTCTGTTGAGTTGGCACGTTACAGCCGTGATGGACATCACTGCCTGGCCGTGACCAGTGCTTGGCAATTAATCTTTAAAAACTATAGTTTTCAATCTCCCGTATTGTCCTTATATTGGATATATATATATGTTTTGTATATCTACAGGACCTATCTAGTTATGGATCGTAGTTGGATGGTTTGTAAGCGTACTAGTGCTGAGTATTTGAAGGGGGTGGGAGAATTTATAGAATTTGCTCAAAGGAATGTTCCTAATAGTAATGGAATGTTATGTTGTCCTTGTGTCAAGTGTTTGAATACGAGGAAATGTACGGTGAAGGATATACGTACTCATTTGATTTGTGAAGGGATTTGCTTGAGTTATACAAGATGGATATGGCATGGTGATATGTTGTTGAGTAGTAATACGGCGAGTGTCTCCCAAAGTGAGGACGTTGACGTAGATATGGAGGATGATCGAGTAGAGGACATGATCCGTGATATTTGATAAGAATCTTTTCATCAAGCGCATGTGTATGATAGGTTGTGCGGTGATGCGGATAAGCCTTTATATCCAGGGTGTACTACTCATACACGGTTGTCGGCGGTGCTAAAATTGGTTTGTGTGAAGGCGAGAAATGGTTGGAGCGATAAAAGCTTCACGGAATTGCTTGAAGTGTTGAAAGACTTGCTTCCGGAGGACAACACATTGCCTGGCCATAACTATGAGGCCAAGAAGGTATTGTGTCCTATGGGTATGGAGTATAAGAAGATACACGCATGCCCCAATGATTGCATATTGTACACCGGTGTTCATGAAGACAAACACGATTGCCCCAAATGTGGGTTATCACGATACAAAGTGAAGGGTGGTGATGATGATGATGATGTTGATGATGTGAGAAAAAAGGGTCCTCCTGCGAAGGTGTTGTGGTATCTTCCAATAATTCCAAGGTTCAAGCGATTGTTTGCCAATGCAAAAGATGCGAAGAATCTTAGATGGCATAATGATGAGAGGAAACGTGATGGAAAGGTTCGTCATCCTGCTGATTCTATTCAATGGAAGAATATCGATACTATGTTTCCGGATTTCGCCGATGAGCCAAGAAACCTAAGGCTTGGACTTGCTACGGATGGAATGAATCCTTATGGTAACATGAGTAGTATTCATAGTTCATGACCTGTTCTGTTGGTGATTTACAACATGCCCCCTTGGTTGTGCATGAAGCGCAAATACATGATGTTGTCTATGATGATTTCAGGCCCAAAGCAATCGGGAAATGACTTAGATGTTTATCTAGGTCCCTTGATTGAAGACTTGAAAACGTTGTGGGTGGAAGGTGTTGATGTAGTTGATGGGTATTCTCATGAGACTTTCAAGCTTCGTGCCATGTTATTTTGCACCATCAACGACTTTCCAGCATACGGTAACTTGTCCGGGTACAGTGTCAAGGGGCATAAAGCATGCCCTATATGTGAAGAAGGCACATGCTACACTCAGTTGCATCATGGAAAGAAGACGGTTTACCTTGGGCATCAAATATTTCTTAGACGTGATCACCCATATCATAAGATGAAAAAAGCTTTTAATGGATGCCAAGAGACAGAAGAAGCACCGGCCGCCTTAATTGGAGAGCAGGTTTATCAGAGGGTAAAGGACATCGATGTTATATTCGGCAAGTCCAAAAAGAAAGGTAAAGCTGTTGAGAAAAACATATGGAAGAAGAGGTCGATATTCTTTGATCTTCCATACTGGCGCAAGCTTGATGTCGATTAATCGCATTGATGTGATGCATGTGGAGAAAAATGTGTGTGATAGTGTGATCGGGATGCTTCTCAACATTCAGGGCAAGACAAAGGATGGTGTCAATGCTCGTCTCGACCTCGTTGCTATGGGTATACGAGAGCAGTTAGCTCCAGTTGTTGAGGATGGTAAGCGGACTTATTTGCCGCCAGCATGTCATACTTTGTCAAAAAAAAAGAGACAAAGTTTCTGCGGGTGTCTTCAGGGCATCAAAGTTCCACATGGTTACTCTTCAAATATGAAGAGGCTTGTCTCTAGTGATCTTAAATTGGTTGGCTTGAAGTCTCATGATTGTCACATCTTGATGCAACAACTTCTGCCCATTGCTATTCGTGGTATTGCTACAAAAAATGTGAGACATGCCATTACTCGGTTGTGCTCATTCTTCAATTCTATATGTAGCAAAGTCGTTGACCCCCGTATGTTGGATGACTTGGAAGTTGAGGCTGCTACAATCTTGTGCCAATTGGAGATGTATTTTCCTCCTTCCTTTTTCGACATAATGGTTCACTTAATTGTTCATTTGGTGAGGGAGATTAGATTATGTGGGCCGGTTTTTCTGAGATGGATGTACCCAGTTGAGCGCTACATGAAGATCTTGAAAGGGTACGTGAAGAATCCTCATCGTCCGAAAGCATCTATTGTTCAAAGGTATGTTGCAGAAGAAGCTATTGAGTTTTGTTCGGACTACCTTCATAACACGGATCCTATAGGGGTTCCTAAGCCTCGGCATGATGAGATCAGATGTCAAGGTAAGGGTACACATGGCTTAAGAATTAATAGGAAGGATCGGGAGGAAGTGCTTCAAGCACATTTGTATGTATTGAACAACATCGAATGTGTTCAACCTTTCTTATTTGAACATAAAAGAAAAGTCAATCAAGAAAACCCTCGAATGAGCGAAAGGTGGTTGTTGAACAAGCATAACAAGACTTTCTTACCATGGTTCAAGGAAGAAATGCTTAAGGATGGTAGTATCGCTTCTGATGACGTAAAATGGCTAGCACGTGGGCCTAACTTCAACGTCATATGTTGGAGAGGATACGACATAAATAACTTTTCCTTTTATACAAAGGAACAAGATAACAAGAGTACCATGCAAAATAGTGGGGTTATGATCATGGCCGAAGCAATGCACTTCTCTAGTGCAAAGGACACAAAACCCGTTCAGAGACCGAGACCTTACTTTGGATATATTGAAGATATTTGGGTGCTCGATTACACTAAGCTTACGGTGCTTGGGTATTTAAATATAAGTGGGTTGATAGTAACGGTGGTGTACAAACCGACGAATTGGGGTTCACATTGGTAGACCTCAACAAGTTAGGTCATATAAATGAGCCTTTCATAATGGTTTCCCAAGCAAAACAAGTGTTCTACATCACCGATCCTTCTAACAAAAAGGTTGTCCGTGGTTCTCCAAGGAAAAAGCATGTATAATGGTAGTGATGAAAATGAAGATTCAAATCTTGATATTCCCGAGACTCCTTCTTTTTCAACAAACATGCCTACTATAATCGAGGAGACACGGGTGGACGATGTACATGCCACTCGTGATGATCATCACGAAGGGATATTGATATAGGTAGTTTAAACTTAGTATACATTTATAACCTATGTTAATAAATATATATTGTTTTGAACAGGCATACATATGGATCATTGTTCCATTTTTCCTTTGCAATTCTGTAATGTGTGTGATATTCGTGTTCTTGGGATATTTACTCGAATGCGAGGATGGCTTAGGGGAGTGATATTTTAAAACTGAATTTAAAAAAAAAAATACTATTAACGCCGGTTGTATCATACAACTGACGTTAAAAGTATTTTATAAAAATATACAGTACACTATTAACGTCAGTTGTTTATTACAACTGACGTTAAAATTAAGACCTTTAACGTCAGTTCTTGATAACAATTGACGTTAGTTTTAACAAAATTTACGTCGATTTTGTTAAAGAACTGACGTTAATTTTGACAAAATTAACGTCAGTTGTGTTAAAGAACCGACGTTAATAGTGTTATATTTAACGTCAGTTCTCAACTAACTTTTAACGTTAGCTGTATTTACGTCAGTCAGTATTCTGACGTAAAAAATCAATTTTAACTGACGTAAAAAACACTTATTGCACTAGTGAGCCTAGCAAATTCATTTACCAAGGGTTCCAGAGCAGGACCCTCGGCAGTGGCATATGTGCCTTCAGAAGGTAAACCAACAACCCTACCAAACGACTTATCAGTGAGACGAATGGGTTTCTTACAGACCTCATAAATCATAACTCCATCAACCAGCTTAAGGTTACAATAAAATACCTTCACTAAGTCAGGATAGATATCCTCTGACTGAGATAGAAACTCAGTAATCTCATCAAAGTCCAGAAACTCCATAAATTGAAAATTGTTCTTCCTCATCCACTCTATGTCCATAAAATGTGGTTTATGAATCTCCTTGTTGATGTAAGTAGCCTTGTAGTTAGCAAACTGATCTTCATTTGAGAAATATTTCTCAACTTGATCTTGAGTGAGAGGTCTAAGGGAGATAACAGTAGTTCTTTGGTGTTTTGGAGGCATGATAATGATTGGAGTTGAGTAGAGATGCAGAGTTTTGAAAATAGTAGAGTTTTTGTTAAAAAAAATCAGAGAGAATATGAAATAGGAGGCGCACAAAACTGTGATATGCATGCAAATGAGGTGCTAGGGTTTCATATTACCTTATAAAGTTGCGCAATAATCGATTATTCTATCTTAATAATCGATTATTTTGATGATGTGGCAGCGCCTGGTTGGCTGGTTCCTGCTCGAGTGGTTTTGGCGCCAACCCTTCAACTTCAAATAATCGATTAGGTAATTGATTATTTTCTCGGTTCATCCTCAGAAAATCGATTATTGATGAACTCTGATGAACAGTAATCGATTATTTACTTTATGGAATTTTTATAATTGAATGAATAATCGATTCCTACGATCGATTATCACTTTGCTGTCCACGCTGGTCAAAAGTCAGTGATGGCATAATCGATTATTGTAATCGATTATGACCTCTCTGTTTGTTGAATTGAAAAATCCATTTTGGCATAATCGATTATGCTATTCGATTATTGACTCTCTACCTGCACACTTAATAAACATATCTTCAAATAACAAGGTCAAATATGCAGGTTTTAATTGATGCATGACTGATTCAAAATCCCTAATTCAATTCTTATGAAAAAGAAGCTTTCTTTATTTAGGGGTTTTGTAAAAATATTTGTGAGTTGTTTAGATGTTTCAACAAATTCAATCATGCAATCACCCTTTTGGACATGATCCCTAATGAAATGATGCCTAATTTCAATGTGTTTAGTCCTTGAGCGATACACAGGATTCTTTGCGAGGTTTATGACACTTGTGTTGTCGCATTTTATTGGAACTGTGTTAAGATTAATTCCATAATCATTTAACTATTGTTTCATCCAAATAATTTGTGCACAACAACTACTCACTGCAACATATTCCGCTTCGGCGGTGGATAAAGCCACACTTGCTTGTTTCTTGCTGTGCCAATAAACTAAAGCATTTCCTAATAAGTGGCAAGTTCCACTAGTGCTCTTTCGGTCTAATTTTTAACCCTCAAAATCAGAATCCAAAATCCAATTAGGGTGTAGTTAATCCCTTTAGGATACCATAAACCCATATTTTGTGTGCCAATGAAATATCTCATAATGCCTTTTACAGCGGCGAGATGTGATTCTTTTGGGTTTGATTGAAACCATGCACACATGAAAATGCTAAACATTATATCAGGGCGTCTAGCAGTAAGATAAAGGAGTGAATCTATCATACCTCTATACTTACTTACGTCGACGGACTTACTGTTCACATCCTTATCAAGGTAGCATGATGTGCTCATGGGATTGGATAGCTCCTTTGAATTACTCATCCCAAACTTCTTGAGAAGCTATTTACAATACTTCGATTGGTTTATGAAAATTCCTTCCATTGATTGCTTGATTTGCAATCGAAGAAAGTATTTGAGCTCCCCCATCATTGCCATTTCAAATTCGCTTTGCATAATTTTTGAAAAGTCGTCCACATAAATTTGCACAAGTAAAATGTCATACTTTTTGTTTTTGATAAAAAGTGTGGTATCAACCTTTCCTCTTCGAAAACCATTTTCAAGTAAAAACTTACTTAAACGTTCATACCAAGCCCTAGGGATGGTATCTAGATGTTCTCCGTTCTCTTGGAAGATCGTAATGAGGTGTCTCTTCTTCTTGTGGAGGTGGTTGATCCGTAATATCCTTCTCTTGAGTGGTTTTCTCCTCAAGATAGGTGTTTTCCAAAATTTCTGCAACATCATCAACACTTTCCTCTACTATAATTTTAGGGTTAGTCTCATCAAAAGACACATGCACAAATTCTTCAATGGTCATAGTTCTTTTATTATAGATTCGAAAAGCTTTACTAGAATTGGAATATCCAAGAAATATATCTTCATCAGTTTTAGCATCGAACTTACCAAGGTTTTCTTGACCACTATTTAAAGCAAAACACTTACATCCGAATACGTGAAAGTCGGAGATGTTAGGCTTCCTTCCCTTGTAAATTTCATAGGGCGTTTGTTTCATAATAGGTCTTATGAGGACTCCATTCATCACATAGCATGTGGTGCTTACCGCGTCTGCTCAGAAATACTTAGGAAGGTTGGTTTCATTGAGCATCGTCCTCGCTAGCTCTACTAGAGACCTATTTTTCCCTTTCCACTACCCTTGGGGAGTCTTTGGTGAGCAAAAATTATCCTCGATTCCAATTTCAGTACAAAAGGCCCCAAATACCTCATTTTGGAACTCACCACCATGATCACTTCGGATAGTTACAATGTTTAATCCCATCTCGTTTTGAATAACCTTGGCAAGTTTTCGAAAGGCACCAAAAACATCATTTTTATGAGGAATAAACAATGTTCATGTATAGCGAGAAAAGTCATCCACAATAACAAGCGCATAGTAATTACCACTAAAGCTCATAGTTCTAGATGGACCAAACAAGTCCATATGTAAAATCTGAAAGGCCGGTTTGTAGAAATAACATTTTTAGTTTTAAAAGAGGCCTTTACATATTTTCCCTTTTGACAAGCATCACACATCTTGTCTTTTTCAAAATGAAGTTTTGGTAAACCAATTAGTAGGCCCTTGAGAACCAACTTATTGAGATGGTCCATGTGTATATGAGCCATCCTCCTATGCCATAGCCAAGTTTCATCCTCTTTACTTATTAGAGATACATCATTTGAAGGTAGGACATCCAACCAAACCATATAGATATTTCCAATTCTTTTACCAATTAATTTAGTTTGTTTGTTAGAATCCATGACCATGCATTTAGAGTTATCAAACACAACATTAAATCCTTTATCACACAGTTGTCTTATACTAAACAAGTAGTGTTTCAAACCCTCAACATACAAAACGTTTTCTATGGTAGGGTTAGGACCTTTACCAACAGTCCAAATTCCCAAGATTCTACCTTTGTTGTTATCACCATAGAACACAAAGCCACCCTTTTTGGGTGTGAGGGAGGAGAACTTGTTTTTGTCTCCCGTCATGTGCTTGGAGCATTCGTTATCGAGATACCAATTTGAGTTCTTCGCTTTCAAGCACACCTACAAAAAAAAATTAGGTTTTAACATTTGGTACCTAAATCATGTTGGGTCTATGAGAGTTAGCCTTGGGCATGTTGCCCTTTTGTACCCATACTTTCTTGAACTTCAAATTCATGTTCTTTCTAGCATTACAAATGGAAGTGGTGTGTCCTTTTCTACCATAATAAAAACATTTTACAAATGGACCACTAGATGTGTTTTTTGGGCTAAAGAACCTCTTAAAAGATTTTTCATTCAATTTATGGTGATAACCCAAACCGGCTTTATCGTAGATTCCGTTTTGATTACCTAACAAAACATTTAGATTGTCTCTTCCACTAGAGAACTTAGCAAGCATGTTTTATAGGTCTTCAATTTTAACTTTCAACAACTTGCATCCACTACAATTTGAAACTTTGTTTTCACAAGATAGGCATGATGAGGTTTTCAACAAAGCTTGTTTTTCCTTTATTTCTTCCATTTCTTTATTTAAAGAATCAATTTTTATTTCAAGACTCGAAATGGTTTTCTTAGATGCATGAATTATTTTTCTAAGACGCATGATTTCATCATTCAATTCTTCACATGCAACAAGTAAATCATCATAAGACAACTCATTTTCAATTTCATTATCAGTTACCTCATCCTTGTCATCCTCATGATTGGCCAGGAGGCAAAGATTTGCTTCCTCGTTGCCGGATTCATCGGAGGAGTCCATGTCATTGTCTTCCCAATCAATATACGCTTTCCTTCCTTTTCTATCCTTTTGTCGTCTCTTCACAAACTTGTCATTCTTATTTCGACTTAGAGGACACTCGGGCCTTATGTGACACTTCTTCTTACACTTGAAGCATGTTGGCACGTAAGTGGTTCCTTCTCCATCAACTTTCTTTTGAAGGCTGAAGGTTTGTTGGTTTTTTCCTTTGTTCCTCATAAATATCTTAAATTTTCAGACCATTAGACTCATGTTCTCATCTGTTTCACCAAGTTCATCAAAGTTACTGTCTTCCTCGTTTGTTTCACTTATACTTGCCTTAAGAGCAAGCCCTTTCTTTTTCTTGTCACTTTCCTCATTTTCAATGAGGCGGTTCAACTTACGTTCATGTTCTTTTAATTTACCAAATAAAGTAGCCAAAGACATAGTAGATAAATCTCTTGATTCAGATATAACAGTTACTTTTGGTTGCCAACTTCTATTTAGCCATCTAAGAACTTTACTAATTAAACCTTTGTTTAAAAACATTTTCCCAAGAGCCCTAACATGATTAATTATATGAGTGAAACATTTTTGCATATCTTGTATGCTTTCACCCTGTTTCATCCTAAATAACTCATACTTATGGGTCAAATTGTTCATCCTATCCCTTTTGACCTCGGTAGTACCTTCATGGGTCAATTGAAGGGTGTCCCACATTTCTTTCCCGGTCCTGCAATTTGAGACCCTATAGAGCTCATCATAGCTTAGTGCTAAGGTGATGATGTTCCTAGCACTAGTGGAAAATATACATTAGACGGTAAAGGTTTACGTCAGTTAACCAAAAGCTAGACGTTAAAAAGGAGGCGGTGGCAGTTTTGTAAATATCAGAGTTCATTAATTCAATTTTAACGTCAGTTGTTTTAATGACTGACGTTAAAAGTGAAGTAACTCACTTTTAACGTCAGTTCAATAAAAAACTGACGTTAACATCGAAGATTTTAACGTCAGTTCTATAAAGAACTGACGTTAAAAGTAAGTCACTTCACTTTTAACGTCAGTCCTTACATCAACAGACGTTAAAGGTTATTTTATTAATTTTTTTTATCTAGTATACGATCACTTCCGCATTGCCTTCCTCAAAGTTTCAGTTTCACATGAATTGCTTTGATGTTTTGTGTTTCTGTTTTGAAAACTATAAGTTGAATCAATAACCCAAACCGGATCTCATTCATGAAGTATCTTAATACTGATCGATGAGAAGATTGAAAGGGTTTAAAATCCTATAAAAAGTTACATTGAAAGGGTTTAAAATCCTATAAAAAGTTACATTGAAAGGGTTTAAAATCCTAAACATTAAAGCTACATCCCATCGAGAGAGTTTTATGAAATATGCCAAAGGAAAAACTATACTCCAAGACCTCGGAAAACTGGGGGCATGAGAGAGCTCAAGAGAGAGGCAAAAACAGGTGCACTAGATCTGTTTCAAGCAAAGGCAGTGGTTCCAGAGACTTCCAAGACGGTCACTTGCTGCCAAAGCCGAGGTTTTGGAACTGTGACCCCCGAGCACCGATTAGCCCTCCAAAGAATGATTCTCCGGAAGGTGATAAGGTGAGCAACTCACATAATGTAATTTACTCGGACTTATCACCCATGTAATGTAATTTACTCAAACTCAGAAGTTGTTTGACCATTAAGACAAAGACCTTTGAGTCTAGGAATAGGAAGAAAGAGTGATGAAGTTAATCTCCACTACAGAGCCATATTGTGAAGCGAGAAAATTAAAAGGATGGAAGGAAGCTATTTATAGGAGCAGGGGATGAAGTTACTAAGCTATTCTGATTTTCTTGAAAACTTACCTATAAACTTAATGCTCATTAAGAGGATTGAGTTACAAGGTGCATGGGTAAGTAGCACAAGATCACTCAAAGGAATGAATGTTTTTGCAGATATCTATACACTTTTAACGCCGCTTTTTAAAAAACGGACGTTAAAAGTGTTTTTCAAATAAAAATATTAATTGTTAACGCCGCTTTTTATAAAACGGCGTTAAAAGTTTGATTTTTACTTGATTAAATAAATAGCTGACGTAAATAATCCTATATACTATAAACGTGCAGAATGAATATTGGAAATAATGTAATTAATATACGGGAACTTGGCAGTCATCAATTAAGTTGACGTTAAAAATGAGGTGGTGGGTAAACTATTTGCGTCAGTTCTATAAATAACTGACGTAAATAATTATGAAACTCATTTCATTGGTTGTCATGTCCCTGTTGTCCCTCTTAACGCAGATCACTCCATATAGTACTGCAGTTTATTTCTAAACCTTTTTTTATACAAGTTTATTTTTAATTTTTATTAATTAGCTTGAATTAGTAAACAAATTATTGTGCAAATTAAAATAAAGAAACACTTAACATAAAACAAGTTATATGTATAATCAAATCGTATGACATTGAAGCGATTCATAAGTTAAAATTACATGATTAAAAGATAAAAAATTTATGCAACATAGCCCTAAAATATAAAAAAGTTTCTGCATCAACATCATTTTCTTCTCGGTCCTGTCAGCGGAAACTCCAATGGATGCAGCACCTCCCTCACTTGAATTCCAAGATGCAAAGTAAATCCTCGAGTCACTAGCAACGAAAGCAAAGTGAAATGGATCTTTGCATCTTTCTTCTTCAAGGAGTTCCTTGATGCATCATCTTGAATCCACAATCACTTGCTTCCAAAGCAAAGTGAAAGGGATGACGGGGATGAAATAAAGTGAGAGAATCACATTACGTGATTCACCCAACCTTAATATCCATGTAATGTGATTTACTCAAACTCAGAAGTTGTTTGACCATTAAGACAAAGACCTTTGAGTCTAGGAATAGGAATAAAGAGTGATGAAGTTAATCTCCACGGCAGAGCCATATTGTGAAGCAGAAAATTAATTAAAAGGATGGAAGGAAGCTATTTATAGGAGCAGTGGATGAAGTTACTAAGTTATTCTGATTTTCTTGAAAACTTATCTATAAACTTAATGCTCATTAAGAGGATTAGGTACAAAGGTGAATGGGTAAGTAGCACAGTAGTCAAGGGAATGAATGTTTTTGCAGAAACTAATAAACCTTTAACGTCCGTTGTGTAATACAACTGACGTAAGAAGTTGTGAGTGTTTTTAACGTCATTTTCTTAATACAACTTACGTTAAATATATGACCTTTAACGTCAGTTATTACTAAAAACTGACGTAATAAGTGTGAGAGTTTTTAATGTCCGTTTATTAAGACAACTGACGTTAAATATATGATCTTCAACGTCAGGTTTTACCAAAAACTGACGTAAAATGTTGTTTTATTTTAATTATAACGTTTACCCCCGCGCGCCTTCTCCACTTCTCTATACGTCTTTTCTCTTTTCATCACGCTCAACCCTCACTCTCGCTCTCACTCTGCCCTAATCGCGAGCTCATTTCCACCGCAACCACCGCGAGGGCTTCTTCGCCACCACCGTGAGGTACACTCTTAACCCCTAACTCTGTCTTTCCCGCTCATTCTTTGCAATAACTTGACATCTCTCTTTCCCCTCGCCTTCCCGCGCACTAACTCTCCTTGTCCCTCTGCTCTCAGTAACCACATCGAACGTTGGCCACCACTCGAGCTTCCCCCCCACCACCACGCGAGCGCCTATTTCTGGTGAGTCTTTAATTAGGGCACATTTTTTTATTCACGGTTTTGAGTGCATGCATGTTGCTCTGCTGGTTTGAAACTGTAGTCTCAGTAGTTGAAACTTGAAACTGTGAGTTTGAGTTGTTTGGAATGTCTCTATTTTTGGTTTTGAGTGTATGTTGAAACTGTAGTCTCAGTAGTTGTAACTTTAAACCGTGAGTTTGAGTTGTTTGGAATGTCTCTATTTTTGGTTTTGAGTGCATGTTGCTCTGCTGGTTGATCTGTCACGGCCGTGATGCTCATCACGGCTAGGCCGTGATCAGTTCTGCCTATGAGGGTCTGGTTCAGTTGGCACGTTACGGCCGTGATGGACATCACGACCAGGCCGTGACCAGTGCTTGGCAATCTTCAAAAACTATAGTTTTCAATCTCCCGTATTGTCCTTATATTGGATATATAGATGTTTTGTATATCTACAGGACCTATCTAGTTATTTTTATTTATACTTATGTATTTATTTTGAGTTATAACCTATGTTAATACATATATAATGTTTCTGAACAGGCATACATATGGATCAGTCGGATAGCCCATATGCACGGGAGGACACTGTGGGGGTTTCGCAGGACCCGATCACGCCTACGCCTGATTCTAGTGTAAGTTTACATGTTATATACTATCTTTAGTCCTTCTTGTTAATGTAAGTTTATAATGTTACAACCCTCTATTTTATCTTTTTTTTTGTCCATACAGACATCACAGGCTCATAGGAAACGGGGTAGAGGAGCCACCTCGTTGAAGAAACTAGAGAAGGACAGGCAGAGCAGACAAAAGCTTGAGGTGTCCTTCGATGCTAATCTAAATGCCCAGGGACCCCGTGCTAAAGAATTTAATAAGTGGGTGTTTCTACAAGCGAAGCAGCACGTAAGCATCAACTACAACCACTGGAATGACGTTCCACAGAACGTTAAGGATCGGATTTGGGAGGCTATCACGGTATTTTACCTTTACATTCATTTGATTTACATTATTAGATAATTATCCGAGTTATAATCCATCCAGTTGTTATATATGTATCTAATATGTAGGTAGCTTGGACTGTGCCAAATGACGAGGATCATCGTCATAAATGTATGAAAATGGCATCAAAGCATTGGAATGGGTTCAAGCATGATCTTACCAGGTACTATGTATCTGGGAAGAAGCGGCTTGATAAAATGTTCTCGGATTATCCCTGGATTGATCAGGATACTTGGGATATGTTTGCCAGGAGTCGACAGGATGGAGAATTTCAGGTTGGTTGATTAAGTTAATTTTGTATGCTTATTATAGATCATTTAACTGTATTTAATTATGTGTTTTTGTTTGAATAGGTTAAGGCAAATAAGGGTCGGCAGAATCAAAGCGAAGAACGTCCACCGCCACACCATGTCTCGGGGTGGGTACCATACTCGGATCCAAAGCAGATGATGGCGGATAGGGTGAGGGGCGAAGCAGGAAGAGCACTCTTCTAGGATTGAAAGAGGAGAGGTGCCCGAGGGCACACCATCAAGTCCTCCGTCGGACATCGACCGCGAGGATGTCTCAAGTTAGCCGCCGCATGACAAAGGCGGGATCTTTTAAAGTTGATGCCACTCATGAAGTGGCGGGATAAGATTGTAAGTAAATAATTAACTTGATTTCAATTGATATTTGTATAGATATTTGCAACACTTTTCACTTGCATGTTTTTTCATTTTTTTTTCATTGTAGATGGATCTTAAAGCAAAATCCTCCCAGGGCGCATTCGTCCCTTCTGGACGGCAGGACGTCTTGATGACTGCTCTAGGCAAGAAAGACCATCCTGGTCGGGTTCTCGGTGTTCCTGGGAACGTGACCATCAAACAATATTATGGCAAGTCTGCTTCACGAAAGCGGGTGGTCAATGAAGCATCAATTTTGGCTGACATTACTCAGCACCTCATGTCCAACACAGATATTACAACACATCTGATGCAAGGCTTAATAGCCAACCCAGAATTCAAGAAGGCGCTTGCCAGAGAGCTTTCCTCCGTTGGTACATCCCAGGACACCGCAAGGCTTGACAACGCTTCACATGTGATCACAAAAGAGAGTTTTAGTATGGTACATGTGGAGGACGATGAGTTGGCAGCTAGGGAACGGGAGTTGAAAGTCCAGCGCCATGAGCATGAGTTGGAAATGAAAAGGCGTGAGCTTGAGTTGGACTCCAAACGAAGTGAACTCGAAATGTTAGAAAATGTATTTATTCATTATTAATGTCCAAATTAGTCAAATAATTACTTGTGTTTTTTTTAATTATCAAAAACTTATATATTTTATTTTTCCAAAACTAAAGGCCAAGTCGACGTCGGTGTCGCTGTCACCTATCACTCGTTTGTTATCACTTGGTGAGGATTATGCGTTTGAGATTTTTGAATGTCCATTGGATCATGATGGATGGGTGGCACGCCCAGATCAACAGAGGATATTTTCCTTCGTTGGTGACGATCTCGGGAACGCCTGCAGAAATAACGTCTGGATGAACAACAATGTCATCAGTCTCTGGTGCACGTAAGTTAATTTTAATTTTATAACTTATTTATTTTTGGTATTTTTCCATTTAATAATTTATTTTAATTTAAATATATATATTATGTAATTAACATCCACACCTTTTCATATCTTAGGTATCTCCATCGTCTTCAGCTTGATAAGGGCGTTGCATCAGTTTACGGTTTCTTAGATCCGTCAATCCTTCTACCCGAGTTCTTTGCTGGAGATGCATTGAGTAAATACTTAGGGAACTTGTTGGGAGACAATCCGAAAGAATTATATCTGGCTCCCTACTATATGGATCGCCATTGGCAGTTGTTCGTACTTCACCCGTCTAGGCATACTGTCATATTCTTCTGCTCTCTCCACCATGATCCGCCACCGAAGGTGGTGGAAGCTGTAAATATGTAAGTAACTAATCTTAAATTTAATTTAAGTTTTAATATCAGTTGTTTTTAGTTTATTACACACATGATATATGAGTTTGTTAATTGATCGACATGATTATTTGTTTATGATAAGCGCTTGAAGGCGGAGTAGCATAAGTTGCGCCAACGGGAGAAGTAGGACTTCTAAGGCTAAAGCAAATCCTGTATGGAACATCCTCAAGGTTTGGTAGTTTATTTATTAAATAATTAATATTATAATTACTAATTTATTTGTATATTCAACTGACGTTGAAATTAATTTTGTTGGTAGTCTCGATTTCAAACTGACAGTTGGTCGTGCGGCTATTATGTGATGCTTCATATGCTGAACATAGTCTCCGCATCTATTATGGATGGATGGAAGAAGGTAATATTTAAACAACTTGTTAAATTATATATTATAGTTTTGAAGATGACTTGCATTGATGTTATTGTTATTATTTGAACGTGTCTAGGCATTTATCGACCAATCGCCTATTGAAGAAGATGAGTTAAGAGACTTGAGGATGCGCTTCGCTGAATTCTTCTTCAAGTATGCAGCTGAAAAAGGAATTGACAACATACCTCCGCACTACTTAGATAAATAGTTTTTTTGTTAGACTTTAGAAACTA
This sequence comes from Sophora flavescens, assembly GCA_030762895.1. Taxonomy (NCBI): domain Eukaryota; kingdom Viridiplantae; phylum Streptophyta; class Magnoliopsida; order Fabales; family Fabaceae; genus Sophora; species Sophora flavescens. The sequence continues at coordinate 107,608,178 of CM061066.1, read as the reverse complement.
ATTAATAACATGTATATATATATATATATATATATCCTTAGATAGTTTTGTTTTTTAGACATTGGAACTAAAATTTATTTATATATATACATGGGTTTTGGTTTTAAGTCCCCCATTGTTCAATTTTCCTTTGCAATTCTGTAATGTGTGTGATATTCTGTGTTACTGGGACTGAATGCAGGGATAGCTGAGGGGAGTGATATTTTAAAACTGAATTTAAAAAAAAAACCTATTAACGTCAGTTGTATCAAACAACTGACGTTAATAGTATTTTATAAAATATACAGTACACTATTAACGTCAGTTGTTTATTACAACTGACGTTAAAATTAAACCTTTAACGTCAGTTCTTTATAACAACTGACGTTAGTTTTAACAAAATCAACGTCCGTTGTATTAAAGAACTGGCGTTAATAGTTATATGTTTAACGAAATTTCTTTAAAAAACTTACGTTAATTTTTACAAAATTAACGTCGGTTTTGTTAAGGAACTGACGTTAATAGTGTTATATTTAACGTCAGTTCTCAACTGACGTTAAAATATTAACTATTAACGTCAGTTGTATTTACGTCAATCAGTATTCTGACGTAAAAAATCAATTTTAACTGACGTAAAAAGCACTTATTGCACTAGTGTAGCTTTCATTGTATTGGACCTTTTTCTTTTCCTCGTCGGTCAAAAGGGTTTTTGGTTTATCCACCAAAGCACCATCAACTTCGTGCTTGGGGACAAATGGACCATTTTCCACAGCATCCCAAATATCAATATCAAAAGCTTCCAAAAAGATTTGCATTCTTTCTTTCCAATAACCATATGCTTCACCATCGAATGATGGGGGTCTATTTATGGAATTACCCTCATTACGAAAACTATTTGAAGTCATCTTTCCTCTTGAGACGGTTTTGTCCTTTATATCCAAGAGTTAAGCTCTGATGCCACTTGTTGACAAGTGACTCCAAGCACAAGAGGGGGTGAATTGTGTTTTTCAAAAACTTTTGACAAATAAAAACTTTCCTTTTAATATATTCATAAAAGAACTGTTTGTAAAACGCGTGCAAATAAAAATCATTTTAAAGCGGTAAACCGGAAGTAAAAAGAATAAGGTTTTAGAAGATGAACACAAGCGAAATATCTTGGTTCGGCCACAAACTATCCACGTGACCTACGTCCAGTCCCCAAGGCAATACGGCCAATGGTTTCCAATCAACTCTAGCTAATTAGCGACCATAAATTCGGTCGCTATATAATAATAATCGGTCGCTATTAGGTTGGTCGTATTTTTTGGGTAACCATTTTTAGCGACCGATAATCGGTTGCTAATTCGGTCGCTAATTTTGGTTACTGTTAACCTATATTAGCGACGGATTTTCGGTCGCTATACATCATCTGTAAATCTTAAATAAAATTTAGCGATCGAATTATTGGTTTCTAATTCGGTCGGTAAACTGGTTATTTTTTTTTTAATTTTAATTTTTATAATAATTTTTTTTTCTGATTTTCTTTAAACGTTAAAAAAATTACTAATAAAACACACCAAATAACTTGTGAAATATACAATCATAAAAAATAATAAATATATATAAAAAGAATAATAAAAAATGTCGTACAAGAATCGTTTAAAGTCAAAAATATGGAGAGAAAAAATCAGTCATGATGAGGGGGAGATGGAGGAATCCAATCATCCTCAGCGTCCGTACCACCGACGTCTGCTAGCTGATCGTCTTCTCGATGCGGCATCGATGGCGCTGGCGGCGGAATCGGAGGAGCGGCGGCAGCGCACAACCGCCGTCGAGCATCATCCTGAGCAACTGGAGTCTGGATCCTCATCTGCTCCAACACCAGTCGCAGTGTCTGGCCCTGCTCGATGCTCGCCTGCATCAGCTGCTGGTGTGCTCGCCTACGATACATCCATTTTCGATTCTCCGGAATATCCATTGCTGGCAATTAAATAGCCTGACCAATCCTACAATAACACTTATATATTACGGTGCATTCCAATAACTCCATCAATCTCGTTCTTATGACAAGGTATGAACCTATCCCATTCAAGAAGAAACCTTTGTCACACTCGGCTACTAATAGTTATTCCCATATTCAAATACCTTATACTTGACAAAATTTCGGCAGCATTTCCCATCGGTCTCCAAGTTACACGACTCGAGCACGGTCAGAATCACCGCGATCAAGTATGCACCAGGAGAACAAAAGGAAATGCATCAGACCGAGATTTCAACAAGTATATAAGGCATTTGAACATTGAAATGACTATTGTACGAGTGTGAAAAATGTTTTTTTCCCAAACTGTCCCACTTGGACAATTCAAGATTCAATACAATGAGCATGCATACCTTGATAAGTTACGCATGCTCATTAATATTGAATCTCAAATAGGAAACTAAGGCTTTCGTAAATTAATTATTAACTCTAACATAAAATAAAACCATTAACCTATAAATATTGCAACATTGTTGAGTTTATATAAATTGCAGCGTAAATCAATACAAACTTAGGTTAAATATTGTAGCAAACATCCTATTGAGCTCCGCTCTCCACTAACAAGTAGCAGTTAATTGTCAAACACATGCATAATTTCTAAATTATCAGCACACAACCAGCATCCTGCCTTTCGGACAGGATCACATCCTATTGAGCTCCGCTCTCCACTAACAAACAACACATATTGACAAACACATGCATAAACATTAAATTATCAGCATACAATCAGACAAGATCACATCCTATTGAGCTCCGCTCTCCACTAACAAACAACACATATTGACAAACACATGCATAAACATTAAATTAATTATCAGCATACAATCAGACAAGATCACATCCTATTGAGCTCAGCTCTCCACTACCAAACAAGACGATAATTCACATAATACATTACACCGAGTGTTCAGAGAACTGACCTGAGAGAGAAAACACAACTGAGCAAGGATAAGTGGAGGAGCCGGTAGAAGAATATGACAACAAGGACCTATCGTGCATAAATGAAATTATTCATTTCAAATCAAATCACTATTCTATTATGTTAAATTGTTATACCTAAATAATTTATCTCATGAATATCTAGTGTTAAAGCATGTGCTCACGAAAAAATAATCAATGAAGCATAAAAAATAATAAGATTGGAGAGCTGAAGGTCAATTTATTTTGATTTCGACTTTTTTTAAAAAAATTATCCTTAAATCGGGCCTAACTGTTAACACAAATCGAATCAATATATTACATATCCAGTACCATAAAAAAATGTGGATAATGCTAGAATTTCTTTCTATCAAAGAGAAGATTTTCCATGTTGTTCAATGTTCATGTTAGTAAACATGACAGTGCCCATTAAAATAGAAAATAATAGAGAGAAAACTGAAAGGTGTAATTGATTGAATGAGAAAGTTTATTACATCAAGTCATATATAAAAGTGACTTATATTATATGTAAGATAAAGCAACTGATTTGTAACTAACCACTAATTAACTATATTAATTATATGATCTAATAGTCCATCCTAGATAGACAAGATGTTAGGGTCTTAGTTAGTAGGGAAAAATTGTCATAACTCACAAATTCCATTTCTATGATTTTCTAGAATTTAAATCATAAAAATCAAGGAATATGGAAAGTTGTAGCAACTTAGTGATTTGAATGAAAAACATGAAGAGAAAGGAAGGATGATCATTGATCACTAGACAAGCACAGATATCAAATTTGGAGATTTGTTTCCCTTTATGCAAAGAGTTACAAATTTTTGAAATCCAAGAGTAAAATAAAAGGGTATGGTTCGGCCAAGTGGGGGAAAATAGGGGAGAAATTTTTGTTCATCAAATCATTTGGCAAGCATGAAGAGTATGATTATAGAAGCACCAATATTAAGTTTCAAGACTTAAATCAATGGGTACAAAGAGTTATGATTTTTCTACCATTTTCAAGCTTAATTCTTTTTGAACAAAATTAAGAACAAGCATGAAGCTAATCAACTCAACATCAATTGTAATGAAGAAAGGTTGGAGGAAAATTACCTCTAAGTGATGATCCTTGAGTAAGAAATCAAGACACCTTGAGAAACTAAGAGAAAAGAGAGAAATGTGTTGGATGAAAAAAATGAAAATGATGAGTAACAAAAACACACATCCCTAAACTCACACACATACACTAAACACACACACATACACTAAACACACATCTCTGCACACACACACACACAAACACACACAAACATCCCAAACAGACACACACACATACACTAAACACACATCTCTGCACACACACACACACACACACACACAAACATCCCAAACAGACACACACACATACACTAAACACACATCTATGCACACACACACACACACACACACAAACATCCCAAACAGACACACACACATACACTAAACACACATCTCTGCACACACACACACACAAACATCCCAAACAGACACACACACACAGAGCACACACACACCTACCATATGATTACAATCCAATTGAACACACAAACTTTAGTACACATAACACACAACAAACACACACTCACAACACACACACACACAACACAACAAACACACACACAACACCAATGTACACACAACACACAACAGAAACAACAATGTAGAGAAAGACAACGAGAGAAGCAATTACCTCGGTCAGTGTGAGGGAGGGCGTTGTGGTGGTGGTGGTGTGAGCAATGTGACCAGAATGAGCCCTGAAATGAGGGGGAAATGATAGACAGTGACATAGTGAGATAATGAGACAGAGAGATGGAGTAGAGGAGAGCTTACCTGAGCAGAGGGGAGATGACGGTGGTGACGACGACCGGAGGTGTCTTGGGGTGTTGAGGTGGCCGGAGCGCGCGCCGTAGAAGAGAGAAACAATGGGTGGGAGAGAGAAAACACCGGAAAAATGAGGAAGAAGGAGGTTCTGTCGAATTTAGGGATTTCAGTTTTAGCGACCGAATTAATTCGGTCGCTAATTCGGTCGCTAATATGGTTAGTCTTAATTTGAATTTGTTTATTTAGCGACCGAATTAAATTTCGGTCGCTAACACGCGCAATTTTATTTTTTCAACGCGCCATTTAGCGACCGAATTAATATCGGTCGCAAATATAAATAAAGTTTAAAGTGTGAATTCATAAATTTAGCGACGGATTTATAAATCGGTCGCTAATATAAACACAGTTTGACCGTTGCATTTAATTCGGTCGCTATTTCGGTCGCTAACAATTCATAAATTTCTGACTTTTACTTTCCTTTGTTTAGCGACCGAAGTAGTGACCGATATCTCTGCTACGCTCTATTTCGGTCTCTATTTCGGTCGCATAATCAACTCTAACCATTGTTTCATGTAGATCCTACAATCGGTCTCTATTTCGGTCGCAAAAAGGAACCTAAAAATTCGGTCACTATTTTCGGTCGCTAAATGACCTTTTTTTTGTAGTGTTTAACCACCGACAAGCTGATTTTGCTTCATCGGTGGTTAAAGTGTTACAAGCTTTTGGTTTGTCCATTTTTCCATTTGACTGCTGCTTTAGCTCCAAATCCTTTCGTCTACAATACAAATCTAATTCCATCATTGCCTTCTCATTGTCCTTCGTCTTCCTAGCCACATTCATAACCGTGTTAATAATGTTGTCAAAGAAGCTTTTCTCAATGTGCACCACATCAAGGTTATGCCTTAACAAGTTATCTTTCCAGTATGGTAGTTCCCAAAAAATACTTTGTTTTGTCCAGTTATGTCATTCTCCAAATCCCGATAATTTTTTTCACACCAGCAACAATGACTTTTGGAAGATCGCTAACCCGACACCAAATTTGTTCATGAATCAACAAAGGTGGCGACCTTTCCATTTATGTCTGGTTCTTTTGAATGCTCGGGTGTTCCTTCGGAATGGATGATCATGATATAAGAACCGATGATTAGAATCAAACCAAGAACTTTTCATACCATATCTTAATGTAAAAGCCTTTCCATGTTCCATGCAATACGGGCATGCCAATTTACCGTGAGTCCCCCAACCAGATAGCATGCCATATACAGGAAAATCATTGATAGTTCACATCAGTGCCGCCCTCATCATAAAGTTTTGCTTCTTTGAAACATCATATGTCAACACTTCAGCCCATAACTTCTTCAGGTCAACAATTAGAGGCTGCAAATATAAGGTCACTGTACCTAGGTACCTGACAAAATTTACATTCTTCAAGTGCGCTATCATTTGTGCCAGATTCATTGTCATCATGAAGCATGGCACCCATTCGTACAACAGTCAATCCTCCTATCTCCCCACCCTAGTTTTGACACCAATTGCTTCACATCATAATAGCTTTTTGGTAACATTCATTTGAAGGGTGTCACATCTAGAAGCATTTTACAAAAAAAATTAATCACTGTTTGGGGACATTCCAATTGGACTTGCAAGCTAAGCCTAACACAAATTGATAATTTTGAATCCGACGCCGCTTAAAACAATGGCTTATTTGTTTCTACCAATAGATTGTAGAATCTTTGGGCCGCTTCATTAGGAGTCTCTTCCATGTCATGAGACTCATTCACCTAAAATATCCCATGTTGCCTGAGACAATCATCCACCATCCACTGCATTGACTGAAGTTTGTTAAGTCTAAGTTTTTGACATCTCTATTTTAGATAAATCCAAACAAAGAATGGTTTTAATTGAAACATTTGAAATCTACTAATGTGTGTATTAAGTGCGCAGATCATAAGACAAAAGCATTCTGGTAAAACAACGTGTATGAAAGATGTGTCTATGTTTACTTATAAAATGCGTCTGATGTTAGACCCAGTAACAACAAGCTAAGAAAATGTGTTTGTCCTGACAACGTGACTGAAAGTGTTTCACGAATATTCTCTTTCGAAAGTTAAGCATATTCCATAGCATTTTCAAATTAAAAATGTCTTCAGAAGCATAAAGTACGAAGGCATGCTAGAAATTCCTTTTGTTGTAACAAGCTAAGAGACCTTTTATTGGTTGTGGCTTCTAAATACTCAAGAAGGGGGGCTAAATTGAGAATGGATAATTTTGAAAACTTTTTCCCCTTTTTTTTGTGCAAAAAATGAAACTTTTCTCTACCTTTGAAAAGATTTTTGTCAACCAACAAACCAGAAGTGTTTTTGCAAGAGTGATTAACACAATGATTAAACTAAACAAGAAAGATTAATAAAGTGATTTATTTCAGATATGAACATACATATTATAACATTCAGATTTCTTTAACAAATTGCTTAAACATACATTCATCAATAAAACAAATAAAGAGTTAACGGATAGAGAGAAAATGCAAACCAAGATTTTATCCTGGTTCAGCTACCTCCTCTTGTAACCTACATCTAGTCCCCACAACACTATGATTTTTTTCCACTAAATCAAAATCAATTACAAGATTCTTTACAAGCTTCAAACTCAGATTCCTTCTACCCTTTGACAGCTTTTCAGACAAAGCAAACTTGCAATTCCCAAGAGTCCCTTTTACTCTTGTCAATCCACCAAGAGTCCCTTCTACTCTTGATCTAAACAGCGAGAGAACCTTATCTCTTATCTTTTTTTTTTGTAGTAAGAAAAGATTTGATTCAGATTCTAAGAAATCAGATATTACAAATTGAAGTTCTAACAGAAAAAACTCAAGTATTTCCAATGAAATGATTTCTCAAAGAAATTCGTGTTTTATCTCAATATAAAATGAATTGTTATTCAGAAAGTGTTTTCCCATGCCTTTATATAGTTGTATTCCAAAATAGATCCGTTGGGCATGCTTTACAAGTCAGTTAAAATCAAAACAAACTTTCCTGAAAAATTCAGTTATCAGTCAATCGATTGTGTAATCGATGTATTCAACAAAGTTTCCATTTTTATAACTGAGTACATCGATTTCTCATTCGATTGTTTTCTTGGAAATTATTGATTTTGAATGATACACAAATGTGTACATCGATTGTGTTCTTGAAGAACATAAGCATTCTCAGCCCAGAAGTCTTTATATCGATTAATCGATCGATTTCATGATCATTGTCAAAAGTCTTTGCCTCTATTTAGGTTTATACATCGATGTATCAATCGATTGTTTCATCATTTCAAAAAGACTTTACTTCTCTGTTCTGTATATGCATCGATGTATCAGTCGATTGTTTCATCATTTCAAAAAGACTTTACTTCTCTGTTCTGTATATGCATCGATGCACCAATTGTAACACCTCAAGATTCACCCTTAGGTTTATATGTGTTAGTTCTGGCATGTATATGTTTAGTATTTATGTGTGTGTGTGTGTGTGTGTGTGTGTGTGTGTGAGTGTGTGTGTGTGTGTGTTTGTGTGTGTGTGTGTGTGTGTGTATTATTGCATATGATAATATGTATATTAATATATGATTATTTGCATTAATATGATATTGTGTCTCTTAATTTTTGATTTTATATGTTAATATATGATATGTGATTTTATTAATAATAACCGATTAAGAATGATATGATAAGATATCGTGGGATTTAGTATTTAAATAGAGATAGTGTCATTCTTAGATTTTAGCCCCTCAACCAATCATATTTGAGTCCTTATCAATATAGGATCATCCTTTTTTTGTTTATATCTTAAGATCTTTTCATAATCTCCTAAGGATCCTATCTAGGAATAACTACCAAATATGTCGCTAAACTTCCATCGAACTTTTGACCATATTAGAGTCCGATTTAGGATTCAATAATTACATATTAATTTGTAGATATTTCTCTGAGCTTTCTAACGACACTAAGAATGCCTCAATCAGAAACTTGTAACTTAAGTTATGGTCAAAATACCAAACTGTATATAGTTTGGGCTGAAATAGGAACCCGTTATGACCCAAACTCATATATATACCATTAGACTCGACCTAAACCTAGTTTACACGACCCCAACACTCAAAAAACTGCCTCCCTCCTTCCTCTTTGAATCCTTATGGTTTTTCTCCCTAAAACTGTCTCTAGGGAGCCCGTTCTTGCACCATTCTTCACTGCTTCTTGATAGGAGAATATTGCTATGAATAGGGGTTCAATGTGCTTGCTGCTTGGGACATTAGGAAAGGTAAAATTCGTGCACCTTGTACCTCGTGTTCTTTCTTTCAAGTGCTTAATCTCTTCCTTTTGATTTCTTGATCTTAGAGTTGAACCAAAATGTCTCTTTGACATCCTTAAGGACGTAGACAAGCGCTAGTGAGACGGGACCCTAGTGGATCTTCTTTCTTCTTTTGAAATGCGAACCCCGTACCAGGTATGGGAGAAGAATAGTTTATACACTAGGCTAGGGAGTAGCGTAAGATGAGGGGTTCCCACAGCCCAGTTTATTGTCGTTATAATGTATTGTTGCCATGATTTGCCTGGTTGTATGATTGAATTGCTTATATGTTTAATTGCATTAATCGGTATGCCTATTTGTTATAATTGTTGAATTGTTCATGATGTGGTATGCTTGTTGAATTGTCTTATGCCATGAGTTTTGGTTGAATTGGTATGAATACCCATGATTATGAATGTTGTTGTTATGACATGGATTATGTTGATCACATTGAGTGGATATGTTGTTGATGATGATGTTACCATTATGTTGAATATGTTAATAAGACTCTAATTGACTTAATTAGGACTCTTAGTTAACATAGGAATTAAGGGATTAATTCCCCAAGCTTCATAAGACATGAACTGTGTTAGTGAGGGGTGAAGTTTCATGCTGAATGTTTTAGTTAAGACCTTAAAATGTGGTTTGAGAGAATTAGGGAGCCTAAACTCTAAGAATATGTTAAATTCTGCCCAGAACATTATGGTCGTGCCCAGGAGCACGACCGTGCTGAACAGGGAGCACGACCGTGCTCCCAGTTAAATTCTGGAAAACAGGCCGCGCATTGAGCACGGCCGTGCAGGACAGTGAGAACGACCGTGCTCCACTTAAGTGGTAGCACGACCGTGCTGGGGGTTTGGTACTCCCGTGCTTCCCCCTATTAGTCAGAACTTAAGATTAATGAATTAAATGGGTGTTTAACCCAATTATCCCCAGATGATGTAATAATACACTAATCAAATGATAACAAGTTAGATAACTTAAATAAAGATTAATTAAGATAATGAAGACCGATAAGCTGGTTAAGTCGGTACCCGATGGGTTGCCGCACGTTGTTATGCTTTGGTGTTTTTTGGCCAAAGAAACCTCGATGCTTTTTGGTCGGGATGATGATGAGTTGGACCTTGGTGCTTTTTGTCCAAGGGGGCCTGGACTCTTTAGAGTCAAGGTGTTGACGTTGATGTTGGTGATAAGTCTTGGGTGCTTATTGGCCCAACCAAAGGAGGTGGTTGCCTTGTGTGTTGTTATGCTCATGTATTCATACGTTGGAGTTGATTAGTGGGGGAAGTTCAACATAGGGGAGGTCGTCCTAGTTATGATGATCTGGCCCAAGTCTCGGGTGGTTCACCCATGGTTTGGTAAACCGTGCTCCCCCGAGGTAGCGTATCCATTTATGATGCATCGGCTATCCAAGGGGTTCCTCCATGGTTTGGGGAACTGCTAGTGTTGGTACTTTTTGGCCAATACGGATATGTAACTCCGAAATTGACTTCCTAAGTTAGTTGGATCCACATGCATTGATGGAGTAGTGGAGTAGGGTTGCATTGCACTGCATAGCATATGTTGGATGATTAACATGTTGTTATGGTATTATATGATGATGTATAAATATTGTATGTTGTTATATTGCTATGCCATGCTATGATGTATGTTCATCTTATTCCCTATTCCCATGCCGTTGTGTTTACATGATTTCTTACTCCCTGCTTTCCTGTTTCTGTTGTTGCATGTATTTCCTTATGCAGAGGACGGTGAGCAGCCAGTGGAGGAGTGACTCTGAGGAACCACGACTCTAGTTAGAATGATGAGTTATAGTTGTTAGTTTTGTTAGTTGTTTAGTTTGTTTCCGTGATGTATCCGGATTTTGGTTATACCAGCTCTGTATGTGACATCGAGGTTGGGTTTTTCTTTATCTGTCTTGTTTATGTTTTACTGTTTAAAAACTATGTTATTTCCGTGTTGTTTTTGTTGAGATGTGAAACCTTTTTATCTAAGTTTTATTTTTTTCAAATAAATGCATGTTTTATAATTACCTCTTTTAAGTAAATGTTTTATATTAACATGCGGGGTAGAAGGGTGTCACACTAATCGATTGTATTCATGTTTCAAAAAGTCTTGGCTTCTGTTTGGACTTATACATTGATGTATCAATCGATTTACAGAAGCTTATTTGCATATTGATCAAGTAAGTCCAGAATCAATCGATGTATACATTGATTTATAACATTTATACATAAATGTACACATAGGTTTTTATTAAAAGTTAGTTAATTAACTAAAAGTACATTGATGTATACATAGATGTACAGAACTTTCAATAAAAGCTTGTTCAATACAGAAAACAACAAGCAAAAAACATCCAAAAGACCATCCTAGACACGCTAAGAGACCTTAGAGCTAAACATCTTCATTGTTCATTGGCTCTTCAATGTTCTGTTCAGGTGCAGTAGCAGCAGCAACAACCTCCCTTGCTATTTTCACAACAACCTCAGAAGTTGGAGTCACTTCTGGAGGTGGAGGTGTAGTAATGGGAATTCCTAGGTGTTGATGTATGGTGACCATCTGCCCTTCAAGAGTGTTGATCTTCATACTCATGTAGTCTAAAGTACTATTGATCATCAGGTTTTGCTTGTTTTGTCTAGTCTCAAAGACTTCAATCATCTTTATCAGCTTGTCCATCTTTTCATTCATCTCATTGTTGTCCATTGGAGCCCTTGGCTCATAACCAGCCACTCTCACCCACTCACCATTAACTTTAGAAAGCTTCATCTTGCTAATGGTCCCCTCCCCAAATTGTGAGTGACCTGTCTAGCTTGGAATCTCTCCCCATGTTCCATGGAGACTCCAAAGTTTTCAAGCAGCTTCACCACTAGTCCAGGGTTGGGTAAGGTAGCTCCACTTACCTTGAGAGTTAGCCTTGGGCGCATTGCCTTTTTGTACCCATATTTTCTTGCCAATTATATTCTTGTTCTGTCGAGCATTACAAATAGAATAAAATCATTTGACAAAAGGACTACTAGATGTGTTTATTGGGCTAAAGAACCTTTTGGAAGATTTTTCACACAACTTAGGGTGATAACCCAAACCAGCTTTATCGTAAGTTCCTTTTTGATTCCCTAACAACACATTTAGATTCTCTTCTACTAGAGAATTTAGCAAGCGTGTTGTATAAGTCCCCAATTTTGTTTTTCAAAACATTGCATTCACTACATTTTGAAACTTCATTCTTTTCATTTTCGTAAGATAAGCATGATGATGTTTTATTTGACAAAGCTTGTTTTTCTTTAATTGCTTCCATTTATTTTTTTAGTAAATCAATTTTCAACTCAAGACTAGAAATGGTTTTCTTGGATGAAGGAATATTTTTTTAAGACGCGTACTTTCATCATTTAATTTGTCACAAGCAACAAGTAAATCCTTATAAGATAATTGATTTTCATGTTCATTGTCGGTTACCTCATCATCCTCATGATTGGCCATGAGACAAAGATTTGCCTCTTCGGCGTCGAATTAATCGGAAGAGATCATATCATTATCTTCCCCGGCAATGTAGGTATTTCTTCCTTTTTTTATCCTTTTGTGGCCTATTTTCCATCTTATCATTTTTCTTTTGGCATTGAGGGCATTTGGGCAGAATGTGTCCCTTCTTCTTGCAATTGGAGCAAGTAGGTGCAAAAGATGTGCCCTCTCCTTCGACTTTCTTTTGAGGAGTGAAATTCTGACGAGTTTTGCCTTTGTTCCTTAGGAACTTCTTGAATTTACGGACCATTAAGCTAAGGTTTTCATCTCCTTCATCGAGCCCTTCAAACTCGTCACAACCAATATCTTCTTTGATTGTGCCATTCATACTAGACTTTAGGGCAAGGCCTTTCTTCTTTTTATCACTTTCAATGAGGCGGTTCAGCTCGAGCTCATGTTCTTGCAATTTTCCAAACAAAGTAGCCAAAGACATAGAAGACAAGTCTCTAGATTCAGATATAATAGTTACTTTAGGTTGCCAACTTCTATTTAAACATCTAAACACTTTGTTTATTAAATCTTCATTTTTAAAAGACTTCCCAGGAGCCTTAAGATGATTTATAATATGGGTAAAACATTTATGCATATCTTGTATGCTTTCACCCTGTTTCACCCTAAATAGCTCATACTCATGGGTTAATGTGTTCATCCTAGCCCTTTTGACCTCGGTAGCACCTTCATGGGTCAATTGAAGGGTGTGCCACATTTCCTTAGCGGTCTTGGAATTTGAGACCCTACAGAACTCATTGTAGCTTAAAGCTGAAGTGATGATGTTCGTAGCTTTAAAATTGTGTTGGACATTTTTTTCCTCGTCTGTCCGGAGTTTTCTCGGTTTATCCACATAAGCACCATTGACTTCGTCCTTGGGGACAAATGGACCATTTTCCACAACATCCCAAATATCAATATCAAAAGCTTCTAGAAAAATTTTCATTCTTTCTTTACAATATATGTACCCTTCACCGTTGAAAGATGGGGGTATGTTTACGGAATTTCCTTTGTTACAAAAACCATTTGAAGTCATCTTTCCTCTTGAGACGGTTTCGTCCTTTATATCCAAGATTTAAGCTCTAAAGCCACTTGTTGACAAGTGACTCCAAAAATAAGAGGGGGGTGAATTGTGTGTGAAATGAATTTTTCGAAAACTTTGATAAATTAAAAATTCCCTTTTAAAATTATTTGATAAAAACACTTGATAACGAAAGCGCATTTGAAAAAGTGTTAAGTAAGTAAGCGATTACGAAAATTAAAAGAGATAGGGAAAGATTATTGACACAAGGATATATCCTGGTTCGGCCACAAACTATCCATGTGGCCTACATCCAGTCCCCAAGGCAATACCAACAAAGTTTTCCAATCAACTCTAGTTTTTAAACAAGATCAACTAGAACCTTTACAAATCAGAGAACCCTTAGCATAAATCTTAGGATATACTCTCCCTTGTGTAAGAGCCCAATCATTTCGTGAGATCACACTCACTAAAAATTAAGAAAAGAATTACAATGAGAAGGCACTCAATAGTAAAAATGAGTTGTTTCCCTTATCAATTACGTCAGTTTGTACCATTAGGGCCATACTGATGGGGTTCCATAGACCGATGTTATGTGTGTGTGTGTGTGTGTGTGTGTGTGTGTGTGTGTGTGTGTGTGTATAGTGTGTGTGTGATGTTATCTTTTATATGTTTAATATTTTGACGTTTTTAATATCTCAGTTTTCCGTTATGTACGTTTAATGTTTACACGTGATTAAGTTTTTGTTAATTAAGTTTTTCTTTAATGGGACATCGGGGTGTGTCAGCTACTGCCTTGATGGTGGATGCCAAAACTGCTGAAAAGGAAGCCTCATCCCTATCCGGAACATGCCCATAAACGTTGATGTCGGGCAATCACCAAAACACATATATACAGTAACTGGCCCAGTGTATACAGAAAGGAAGGTAATTGGATCGATATGCCATCCCCACTCATCGTAGAACTCTAGCTCAAAATTTCCAATCGCTAGGACCTTCTATGGTCCCGTCATCCAGGGATGATGGATGTTAGGCATCCTGCTGTATTGGATCTGCTCCATGGTCGATAACAAAACATACAAAGAAAGGGATATGGAGATAAGAAACTATACTATCATCATGAAACGAAAAAGGATACATAGCATAAGATACAGTAACAGAACAAAGACATGCAACACATATAAGTAGCAATCATCCTTGAGTTACGGTATCATCTTATACCCTTACTCTCATGCAACTATGCCTGTATGCCGACCTAGCCACCTATAATCCTATCACACATCCCTTATTCATATTAGGGAAGTAAGTCAGCAGTCCTAGCGAGCACTCCCCCATATATATATATATATATATATATATATATATATATATATATATATATATATATATATATATAGCTAGACTTGTTGTACAAGGTTATTCACAGGAAGAAGGTATATATTATACTGAAACTTTTGCTCCAGTTGCTAGACTAGAAGCTATTCGTATCTTATTATCATTTGTTGCACATCATAGTATAATGCTATATCAAATGGATGTAAGAAGTGCTTTTCTAAATGGTGTTATTAGTGAGGAAGTATATGTTATGCATCCTCCGGGTTTTGAAAGTGAAACCCAACCGGAACACATATATAAGCTAAAGAAAGCTTTATATTGCCTTAAACAAGCTCCTAGAGCTTGGTATGAAAGGTTAAGTTCATTCTTAATGGACAATGGATTTAGTAGAGGAAAGGCTGATACAACCTCATTCAGAAAATCCAATAAGTCCAGTTTTATTGTTGTTCAAATCTATGTTGATGACATAATCTCTGGTGCTACTAATGAATCTCCATGCAAAGAATTCTCTAAGCTTATGCATAAAGAGTTTGAAATGAGCATGATGGGAGAACTCAAGTTCTTCCTTGGACTTCAAGTTAAACAAACAGTGGACGAGGTGTACATCCATCTGACTAAGTAAACAAAGGAACTGATAAAAGAAATTCAAGATCGATGATTGCAAACCTATGAACACCCCCATGCATCCCACGTCCATATTGAACAAAGATGATAAAGATAAAAAGGTAGACCAAAAGGTATATAGAGGTATGATAGGATCTCTCTTGTATCTCACCGCGTTTACACCTGACATAATGTTCAATGTATGTGTTAGACTCAATGACTTAGAGATTTTGTTATATGACAAATACAACTTAATGTGTATGCAAGTTTTTTAGTGCCAAATTGCAAATACAGGTATGAAGCAGTGATCAACAAGTTCAAAAAAAGGAGAATATTCAAGGAAGAACTTGAAGGAATCAAAAAAGCTACATGGAGGAATCAAAGAGCAAAGACAAAGATCAAGGAATCATCAAGACAAAGCTTAAAGGAGAAATTAGATTTAAGTCTTAGATGATTTGTAAGGGAAAGAAATATCTTAGTCATAAAGAAGCTCAATTAAAAAGATGCATGAAGAAAATCAATTTTTTAACCTGCATTAAAAGGAATAAGTTTTCGTTAATGAAAATAATTTTTTGGAAATAAGAAGTGCTCGTCCAAGGTGCTCGTCCAACACTGAAGTAATACAAGCATTCGTCCAAATTCAAGTGATAGAAGCGCTCGTCCACTAAAGTGACAGAAGCGCTCGTCCACTGAAGTGATAGAGTGCTCGTTCACTAAGGTGACAGAAGCGCTCGTCCACACAAGTTTTTGGACTTACTAAGATCTTAATGAGAAGATCTGTCCAATAACGTGGCATATGGAGCTCGTCTACTAGCCCGTCCGAATGTAAAATCTTAATGGCTAGATGGACGCGAATTCTATAAGAATTATCAAAATCTTATTTCAAGAACCAGAATCAAGAAAACGGATTCTGTTATCAGATCCAAATCTGTATTGATCGATCCCAACGACTATAACTTGTTTTATATGTAAAGAGGGATCAAAGGAACACTTTTCACGAATAACATATACGAATAACATATCGAATACAATACACATATCGTTCATCATCTTTCTTGAGCTTATTGTGAAAAAGAGTGTTTTGATACTCATAAGTGCTTCAATTTGTTTATCTGACTATTGAGAGTTAGGAATCAATTTTTGTTTTACTTTTCGATTGTAAAGAGAGAGGAAGTCTCTTTGAGTGATTAGGGTGAGGTATCCCTAAGGAAGAACATTGAGGCTCTTCACAAGAATGTGGCATCTCGAGGTGAAGGAGTGCTCTGTGGTGCAAAGGTTTTTCAAGCTACCTGGTAAAGCTTGTGTGTTAGTGTGTGAAATCCCACAGGTAAAGTGGGGACTGGATGTAGGTCATAGTGGAGGTGACTGAACCAGGATAAATCTGGTTGTGTGGTATCTATAAACTCAAACTCCTTTACTTTCTGTTTATGTTCAAGAACCTGTGATTTTGATGTTTAAAGTTCAATATAATTTCTGTTCTTGATCTGTATAAACTGTATTGAAACCTGAGTTCCATTGTAATCAAGACTGTGTTATCTGTGTTCAAAACTGAGTTGATCGAAAACATTCTTGATTGCTGAAACTGAACTTATAACTAAAACTAAAACCTGCAAGTTTGTTCTTGATTGTTAATCACTGTATCTGAAACTTGCATAACTTGTTCTTAATCTTTAAAGGCTTAATCAATTTCTGTATCTTGTTATTACTGAGTTTTGAACCCGAACCTTTTCTGAATTAATCTTTCTTATCCTCATCACCTTCAATTCAAGATTTTATATAAACCCTTCATTGATTTTGTAAAAGATTCTGAGGCCACAAATCTGAAAAGTAAAGTTTTGTGAAAAGTTTTTAAGAGGGAAAGATTTTAAAGAAAACTCAATTCACCCCCCCCCCCCCCCCCCTCCCCTCTTGAATCGTTGAAGCCAAAACAACAATTGGCATCAGAGCTAAACTCTTAAGTTTGGCTTAACAGCTATAAGAGTATGGCTTCCAATGACTGTTTGAATGAAGGGGCTTCACTTGCACGCCCTCCTACCTTCAATGGATCTGAGTATATCTATTGGAAGGAAAGAATGATAATCTTTCTTGAAGCAGCAGGCGTAGACATTTGCGATGCAGTAGAAAATGGACCATTTATCCCCTCTACTATAGATGCTAATGGTGCTCCAAGAAATAAGCCTAAAACTGAATGGAATGAGGATGATAAGAAAAGAGTTCAATATAATGCACATGCTAAGAATATATAACATCTGCTTTAATCCGTGATGAGTTTTTCTGGGTTTCAAATTGCAAATCAGCAAAGGAGATGTAGGATACATTGCAAGTAACACATGAAGGAACCACAGACGTCAAAAGAGCAAGAATGAACACCCTCACGCATGGATATGAGTTATTTCGCATGAATCGAGGAGAACCAATGGAAGTTATGAAAAAGAGATTCACACACATTGTAAATCAATTGGCTGCACTTGGAAAGACAATCTCCAATGAAGATCAAGTTAACAAAATCATGAGTTGCTTGAGCAGAGAATGGCAACCTAAAGTCACTGCAATCTCAGAATCTAGAGAACTCTCATCAATGACCATTGCCACATTTTTTGGAAAACTTCAAGAGCATGAATTGGAGTTGAACATACTGAACGAGAGTGAAGAAACTGATAAAAGAAAGAAGGGATTGGCTCTGAAATCACTAGTCAAAGAAGTAGAAGACAGTGATGATGATAATACAGAACAAGAGGCTGAATCTGAAGAAGAGATGGGAATGCTAGTTAGAAATTTAAAGAAGTTCCTAAAGAAGAAAGGCAACTTCAAAAGAAAGCCATCCAATTTTCAAAGGAGAAATTTCAGCAAAGGTGACAACTCTTCCAACAACAACACATACTATGAATGTGGAAAGTTTGGCCACATGAAGCTTGATTGTCCAAAGCTGTAAAAGAAGGACAAAACACAAAAGTTTGACTCAAAGGACAAGAAGTGGAAAAAGCCAAGAAAGGCCTACATTGCTTGGGATGAAAATGATCTAGAATCCACTGAAGAATCTGAATCTGAGGAGGCAAACTTGTGCTTAATTACCAGTAATGACAATGATTTAGAAAGTGAAGTAAGTTCTGATTATCAACCTTCTTATGATGAATTGTAAAGTGCTTTTGAAGAACTTCATAAAGAATCCATTAGACTTGCTAGATTGCTAACTAAGTCTAAGAAAACCATCACATGCCTAGAAGAGAAAAATTCTGTTTTAAACAAAGAGCTAGATGAATTAAAAACAAAAAATTGTGCTGTAAAAGGAAGATTGAGTACTGTTTTGGAATCACCTATATGTGATAATTGTCCTAAGTTGGAGAAACATATAAATCATTTGAATGGTGATCTATCTAGAATTACTAGTAAGAAAAACTCTAATTGTTATAAGTGTTGTACATTGACTAAAGAAGTTGAAAAACTGAAAAATGACTTAGCCAAGTTCACAAATGGTAGAGATAACTTGAATGCTTTATTAGGACAGCAAAAATGTGTTTATGATAAGGCTGGAATAGGCTATGAACCTATGATACATCAGAAATATTTCAAGAAATTTTTTGTTGCACGTAAGACATCAAACACACCATTTGTTAAATGCAATTTTTGTGCTAGAAAAGGTCACACAGCTTCTACATGTCAATACAGCAAATCAGCATATAATAAATCTAAGTATATATGGGTTCCTAAAGGAACTATTATTGCAACTAACCCAAAAGGACCCAAACAAAGTTGGGTACCTATAGCACAAACATGAAATTATGTTTTGTAGGTGTGGTGGAATGTCAAGAGCAAAAATTGGAATCATGACATAGAGCCTTCACCAAACACAAAATGGGTAACAATAAAGAAATAATATTGATTGGATATGTTTTGTTATTATCATTATTAATGTATGATTGTGAATCTTTGTGTTGACTTATATATCATTGTATATTATGTCTACATTGTTCTATTAAAGTTATTTGATCAATCTTGGAATAATCATATGGCATTTGTGTCTCAAGTAGAACCTAAGAATATAGATGATGCTATAATTGATGAACATTGGATGATGGCTATTCAAGATGAGTTAAACCAGTTTGAAAGAAACCAAGTTTGGAAACTAGTGCCTAAACCCAAGAACTGTCAAGTAATAGGTACAAAATGGGTTTTTTTGGAATAAACTAGATGAAAATGGTATAATTTTAAGAAACAAGGCAAGATTGGTAGCCAAAGGGTATAACCAAGAAGAAGGCATAGATTATGATGAAACATATGCACCAGTAGCAAGATTAGAAGCTATAAGAATGCTACTTGCTTATGCTTGCATAATGGGATTTAAATTGTATCAAATGGATGTTAAGAGTGCTTTCTTAAATGGATTTATACAAGAGAAAGTGTATGTTGGTCAACCACCTGGTTTTGAGAATAATGAATTGCCTAACCATGTTTATAAACTGTCTAAAGCACTATATGGCTTAAAACAAGCTCCTAGAGCTTGGTATGAAAGGTTAAGTAATTTTCTCATTGAAAAAGGATTTAAAAGAGGTAAAGTTGACACAACTTTGTTCACTAAGAAAAAGGCACACAACATTTTACTTGTACCAATATATGTGGATGATATAATTTTTGGTGCCACTAATGAGCATTTGTGCAATGAGTTTGCAAGTCTTATGCAGTGTGAGTTTGAAATGTCAATGATGGGTGAGATGAACTTTTTCCTTGGACTGCAAATAAAGTAAACTGAAAATGGAATCTTTATTAGCCAAACCAAGTACTGCAATGAGTTGATCAAGAAGTTTGGCATGGAAAATGCTAAGGAGATGGCTACTCCAATGAGTACCTCCTGTTACCTGGACAAGGATGAGCAAGGTAAACCTGTTGATGTTTCTAAATTCAGAGGTATGATAGGCTCACTACTTTATCTTACTGTTAGTAGGCCGGATATTATGTTTAGTGTATGCATGTGTGCTAGGTATCAAGCAAATCCAAAAGAATCACACTTAAAAGCAGTTAAAAGGATAATTAAGTATCTGTTAGGAACAAAAGACATGGGATTATGGTATCCCAAAGGGGCTACATTACTTTAATTAGCTATTCAGACTTTGATTTTACTGGTTCTAAACTAGATAGAAAGAGTACTAGTGGAACTTGCCATTTACTAGGAAACTCATTAGTATCATGGTTCAGTAAGAAACGATCTAGTGTGGTTTTATCCACTACAGAGACTGAATATGCAGCAGCTGGTAGCTGTTGTGCACATGTTTTATGGATGAAACAACAATTAGTTGATTATGGTGTGCAACTAAACCAAGTTCCTATTAGATATGACAATACAAGTGCAATTAACCTAACTAAGAATCTCATAATGCACTCTAGAACTAAACACATAGAAATCAGACATCATTTCATTAGAGATCATATTCAAAGTAGAGAAATTGAGATTGAATATGTTGATACAACTAAACAACTTACTGATATTTTTACCAAGCCCTTGAACAAGGAAAGCTTCTTTTTCATTAGAAGAGAATTGGGCATAATTGATCAATCCTATATCTAATCTCTATCCCTCTATCATGAACAATTTTATGTGCAATGTTTGAATGTTTAAATGCTTACCTTCTCTACTGCTTTGAATGTTTCTTTTCTTTACCATTTTGATAATGCCAAAATGGGGAGGAAAAATTATGATATACAGAAAGGGAATAATAACAAATTATACATGCATATATGTTGAGGGGGAGCTTAAAAGCTTACATAATTTGGGGGGGGGGGGGGGGGGGGGGTTAAACATAAGCTTACAAGATTAATGGGGAGTAAATCAAATTCTGCTATGATAATATTTTTTTGCTCTGATATACTTCTGCTCTGACTGCTCTGATACCATGATATAAATCTGTTAAAAACACTTAGCTTCTGTTACACTTATACTCTGATCTTATAATTTGTTAAAAGATTTGTCATAATCAAAAAGGGGGAGATTGTTAAACTCAATGACTTAGAGATTTTGATATATGACAAATACAACTTAATGTGTATGCAAGTGTTTTAGTGCCAAATTGTAAAGACAGGTATGAAGCAGCGATCAACAAGTTCAGTGAGCAATTAAAGGAGAATATTCAAGGAAGAACTTGAAGGAATCAAAAGAGCTACATGGAGGAATCAAAGAGCAAAGACAAAGATCAAGGAATCATCAAGACAAAGCTTAAAGGAGAAATTAGATTTAAGTCTTAGATGATTTGTAAGAGAAAGAAATCTCTTAGTCACAAAGAAGCTCAATTAAAAAGATGCATGAAGAAAATCAATTTTCATAACCTGCATTCAAAGGAATAAGTTTTCGTTAATGAAATTAATTTTTTGGAAATAAGAAGTGCTTGTCCAAGGCACTCGTCCAACACTGAAGTAATACAAGCGCTCGTCCAAACAAAAGTGATAGAAGCGCTCGTCCACTAAAGTGATACAAGCGCTCGTCCACTAAAGTGACAGAAGTGCTCGTCCATTGATGTGATAGAAGTGCTCGTCCACAAAGGTGACCGAAGCGCTCGTCCACACAAGTATTTGGACTTGCTAAGATTTAATGAGAAGAGCCGTCCAATGACGTGGCATATGGAGCTCGTCTACTAGCCCGTCCGAATGTAAAATCTTAATGCCTAGATGGACGCGATTATTTTCAAGATGGACGCGAATTCTATAAGAATTATCAAAATCTTATTTTAAAAACCAGAATCAAGAAAACAGATTCTGTTATCAGATCCAAACACGTTTTGATTGATCCCAACAACTATAACTTGTTTTCTATATAAAGAGGGATCAAAGGAACACTTTTCACGAATAACATATACGAATAACATATTGAATACAATACATATATCATTCATCATCTTTCTTAATCTTATTGTGAAAAAGAGTGTTTCAATACTCATAAGTGCTTCAATTTGTTTATCTGACTGTTGAGAGTTAGGAATCAAATTTTGTTTTACTTTTTTATTGTAAAGAGAGAGGGAGTCTCTGAGTGGTTAGGGTGAGGTATCCCTACGGAAGAACATTGAGGCTCTTCACAAGAGTGTGGTATCTCGAGGTGAAGGAGTGCTCTGTTGTGTAAAGGTTTTTCAAGCTACCTGGTAAAGCTTGTGTGTTAGTGTGTGAAATACCACAGGTGAAGTGGGGACTGGATGTAGGTCACAATGGAGGTGACTGAACCAGGATAAATCTGGTTGTGTGGTATCTCTGAACTCAAACTCCTTTACTTTCTGTTTATGTTCAAGAACCTGTGATTTTGATGTTTAAAGTTCAATATAGTTTCTGTTCTTGATCTGTATAAACTATATTGAAACCTGAGTTCAATTGTAATCAAGACTGTGTTATCTTTGTTCAAAACTGAGTTGATCAAAACCATTCTTGATTCCTGAAACTGAACTAATAACTGAAACTGAAACCTACAAGTTTGTTCTTGATTGTTAATCACTGTATCTGAAACTTGCATAACTTGTTCTTAATCTTTAAAGGCTTAATCAGTTTCTGTATCTTGTTATTACTGAGTTTTGAACCCGAACCTTTTCTGAATTAATCTTTCTTATCCTCATCACCTTCTATTCAAGATTTTATATAAACCCTTCATTGATTTTGTAAAAGATCCTGAGGCCACAAATCTGAAAAGTAAAGTTTTGTGAAAAGTTTTTAAGAGGGAAAGATTTTAAAGAAATCTCAATTCACCCCCCCCCCCCTTGAGACAGTATGTTTATGGGCTCTATTTTAATATGATCAAAGAGAATATCATTTATCAACAGTTAAAAGAATATTTAGATATTTAAAAGGTACTACTAATCTGGGTTTGCGCTTTAAGAAAAACGATGATTACAGATTAGTTGGTTTTTGTGATCCTTGACTATGCTGGAGATAGAATTGAAAGAAAAAGTACCAGTGGAGGATTCCACTTCATTGGAGCTAATCTAGTCTCATGGTCAAGCAAAAGACAAAGTACTATTGCCTTATCAACTGTTGAAGTTGAGTATATTTCAGCTGCTAGTTGTTGTTCATAACTTCTATGGATCAAACATCAATTGGAAGACTACAATGTGGTTTTAAGTAGTATTCCACTTATGTGTGATCATACTGCTGCAATAAATCTATCTAAGAATCCAATATTGCATTCAAGGGTTAAGCATATAGAGATTAAACATCACTTTATTAGAGATTATGTGCAAAAAGGCATTATTGATATACAATTTGTAGATACTGACCATCAATGGGCAGATATCTTTACTAAACCTCTTTTTGAGGACAGATTTATTTTTATTAGAAAGCATCTTAATATGATTTGTGTGGATTGATTGCGCGTCTAATGCTTGTCATGTATATTTCATGCATGTCTATTGTTCAAAGTG
The DNA here is from genome assembly GCA_030762895.1 of Sophora flavescens. Classification (NCBI taxonomy): domain Eukaryota; kingdom Viridiplantae; phylum Streptophyta; class Magnoliopsida; order Fabales; family Fabaceae; genus Sophora; species Sophora flavescens. Next base: position 107,584,226 of record CM061066.1, on the reverse strand, counting down.
CGTCCAATATGTGTTAAAGATGCGTTTAGTAGGCATGGCGTCCATTGACTGTTTGCATGGTATTGTCAGACTCGGCTATGCTATCTATTATTAAATTTTCATTAATTTATGTCCAAGACATATTTAATTATATTCTCATGCTGAGTCAGTTATTTCCATCAATCCCATCAATAGCCTTTTTACAGTTTCAAAAAAACCTCCGTCGCATCAGTACTCATTACATATTTCTTCATACATTTTCTTTTTATTTTTTTAATTATTTTCTTTGGGAAAACTCTTCACATTCGAAACCTTTTAAAGTAATATTATTTTCCTCTGAAAAACCTTTCACAATATCTTCTCTTTGAATCCTCGAGTACTCTATTTTCCTTGTCTCCAAACCCTAACCTTCAAACCTCTTCAATGGCTTCCTTTTCTGTTGTTTCAACCTACAATGTGGACAAATTGAACATTGGTGTGGAACACATTGATTTTGGGATTCTGAAAGACTATAACGTGGATGTTTGCAAGATATTGTGGAGGACTCTTCGTGGAGAAGGTCTCTGTCGACCCAAATATGATCAGGAATTTCTGGAGAAACCCTCGGTGAAGGATACTGAAATTTATGCTGACTTACTTGGAAAAAGAGTGGTAGTGTATGAGAAAACCATCTCTGAAGCTGTTCATTGTGCCCAAGAAGGGATTTTCCTCACTGATAGTTGGGAAAGGATCTTGGAGGTTCCGAGGTAGTTGCTGCCTTTCTGATGAGGTAAGATACGGCCAGTAATCACTCTTGGAAGGCAGTAGAGATGAAGGATGAAGTGAGAATCCTCCATCAAATCTTGAATAAGGTTGTTCTTCACAAGACTGGATCAAATGACAACATCTCTACTGTACACAAATTATGTCTTTGTCACTTAGTACAAGAGACCAAGATCAATCTGCCTAGGATTCTCTATAGTAGATTCAGGGAGTACATAATCAACAGGGAGAAGTCAACTGCCATTCCCTTTTGTCATTTGCTGTCAAAAATTTTCAAAGCTCAAGGAATTTATGACATCCTTGCTGCCAAGTCACCTGAAGAGCAAGCTGAAATTCTAACTGAGAATGGATTGTCTGCAGTAGTTTTTGGCAAGATGAACTTGACAAACATGAAACTAAGCACAGTTACTCAAGCTGCTTTGGTCAAGGAGGACGAGATGCTTAAAGTAAAAGAAGAACAAATTGAATTGAACAATGTTGAAGTACTAGGGATGAGAAAGAAGACAGTTAGAAGGAAAATCACTGCTGCAAGGAAACCTTCTGCTGGAATTGTGATTAGGGAACCATCTTCTACTGCATCACAACCTGCTCCTACACAGAAAAGGACAAGGAATCTATTCCTGTCCCACAATGAAGATGAGGATGACAAGGACAAGGTCCCCATTAGCTCTGTTTTGAAGAAGTAAAAGATTGTTGTTGCTGCTGTTGCTCCAACTCAAACAAGGAGAAGACAACCTCAAAGGAATGCCAAGTCTGTAGTGGCTACCGAAGTAAGCATCCCTGCTAATGGCCCTATACAATTAGCAGTAGATGCGTTTGTTAAAAGTTTTGAGAATAGAAATAATATGGCTATTACACATGCTGATTCTGTGTTACCAGACACTGATGTATATGTACCCACATTTCCACCCACTCTACCCACAACTGATTCACAAGTCAAACAACCACAACAACAAACAACATCACCTGTCCAATCACCAATCCAAACAACCCCAAACAGACCACATTTTCAACAAATCATACCTGTAGATGATCCATGGTTTAATCAACCAGATGATGTAGGGATCAACCCTGGTGCCCCCTTTCCTAAAATTCCCAAAGTCACCTTTCCCTTCACTGACACTTCAATCTTGTATGATGGCAAAGCTGAAAGTTGGGCCAAAGTCAAGAGAGATTGGAGAATCCTCTACCATAAACATCAACATGAACCTGAATCAACCAGACCATTCTACCCCTTACTAGAGTATGAATATGGGCCTGAACCTACATACACCCCATGGCATGCACCTATTCCTTATTTTAAGACTAACCCTCTCCCCTCTCTCTTATACAATGCAATTGGACCTGCCCTTACTCACCTTCCACTACAGAAATTCCCACCTACAAAAATCTATCCTAACCTCATAAAATTCCCACCCTTCAAACCTCACACAGATGGTGTGAATAGGCATATCATTCCTGTCTGGTGGTCAAATCCACTCAAGGCTGCATCCAAGTACATTGAATGCGGAAGATCAAGGACTTATGGCAGAGCAGAGTTCATCATGGGCAAGAACACAAAATGGAAAAACTTTGTTCATCCGAGGAAGTAAGGCAGAGCTACTAATGTTGTGGATCACATCATGTATGCACACCTGCAGGCTGAGATTGAACTGCCTAGATATGTCAAGGTTGCCAATTTTTTTGCCACCCACATGGCTATTTCACTCCACCAAGGAAACCAGACTTGGAGTGTGACCCCCCATGATCTGTCTGAGACTCAATATGATTGATCTGAACCCTGATAAGATGCCTGCTAATAACAAGTATAAGATGCCTGCTAATAACTCCTGTATGCTTGAACCCACGGATGATCCTTTAATTGCTGAAGAGATGCTGCAATTCTTTCTTGAGGAGAATAAAGATGAAGATAAAAGGACAAATGAGGATGCAAGAGGCTTTTTGGCTTGTCATATTAAAATCTGCAGTAGGCAAGCATCATCCTCTGGACTGAGTGATCAAGATAAAAGAAACACTCCAACAGTTAGAAGAAAGTTTGGTCTCTCTAATGTTAGGTTCTATATCCATAACGACACTCTAGGAATTCCTCTGATCAGCCCTCTCTTTGAAGAAGACCCTATTCACTGGGCTCCAGATTTGCACACTCCTGTGCTTACCCTTGCATCATCTCCATAACCTTTTGAAGACTTTTCTTCTTCTACTGAGCACACTGAGGAAGAGATAATTGTTGAAGGTCCTGATTTCAATACAGAAGCTGTCCAGTCTAAGCCTTTGGGAGAAGAAGTTGCTGAGCCTACAAGTAGACACAAAGCTTATGAGAAGCACTCTTCACAACCACTGGCTCTGGCAGTTGTACATCCAAATGACCAGCCTCAACAATCTCAAGCTCTCAGTACTCAGCAAGGTCAGCAATATCTGCATGATCCAGCTAAAAGCTCAAGACCTTCACTGCCTCCAAATTTTGAAGAAATTATAGGCAAAATAGTAGAGGAGAAAGTGAAAGTAGAGGTTAAGGAACATGTAAAGGAACAAGTTGCAGAAGCCCTGGCTCCAACAAATGTTATAATTAGTCAGATGATGAGCATCCTTACCAGTTTCCAACAAAGTCACAACCTTGTTCAACCTCCTCCACCTCCACCAAATCAAGACCTTTCTCAACCACCTCCACCCTCTTCTTAGTTTTTTTTTAATTGACAATGATGATCCACTCCTGTTTCCTTTTTGTCTGTTTACAAAAAAGGGGGAGAAAGGAATTGAGAATTAAATTTATAAAGAAATATATACAACAAGTCAGTTTTTGGATTATAAGTATCTGTTTGCATATGCATACTCTTATATTGTTTTGTTGCATACCTCTGTTTAATATTCTCAGATACTTTGTTTGCTGCTTTTGATATATCTCTATGCTTTTATAGCTACTGTCTTAAAGGTTCTTTTAGTTTTGATACTATGTTTTGAATATGACTAAGTCAATGCATAACTGATAAGATATGTGATATGTGTTGCTGCTTATCTGTTTTATTTTTTAAGTTTGAATGCTTTTTTCTTAGGAGGAGCTCTATAGCTTTCTTAGACTTTGCTCACTCAAATTTAATTAGTTTTTGTAATCATCAAAAAGGGGGAGATTGTTAGAACCAAAGCGGTTTTGGGTTAAATAATCTCTTAAGTTTTGATGTTAACAAAAAGTTAAATTTGTATGGCAAAGTATTGTCAAAGATCTAACTTGTTTATTCTAGATTACATAATTGTTGGGATGTTTCTAGACATAGAAATTTGAAAAGATTATCTTCGTTTTTTATAATGGAATCATATCAGATTCTATAATTGATTCTCTAGACGAGCCAATAAAATAATCTTCAGAAAAACAAAAAGTCCAAAGACTTGATAATAGATGAGTAGTCTCACTAGACGCCACGTCAGCAGACGAGCTATTGAAGTATAGCGAGTCCAATGACTTGAAGTTAGACAAATGCTTATAGAAGAAGTATCAGTAAACGAGCCCGTCTTGCTGTTAAGTTAATCTTTCAAGTCCAAAGACCTGGGCATCCACTAGCTTTTAAAAATGAGAACTCGTCTAAGCTTAAACGTATTTATTTCTAATGATTGTCTATTTAATTTAAGAGAATATATGTCTCTTTATTCTTGCTGCTTCTATTGTAAACTCTTTGTTTATTGAGAATAGAAACATAGTACCATCGAGAACATAAACCTTTGTACTCTGTCATCTACATTGCTTTAAAGATCAAATCAAGTACAAAGAAGGAAAGTCAGAAAGCTACCTTTGGTACAACAGGGAAGTGACAGCTCTACTTTGAGCATTCCTCTGATAAACAAGATCACTTCACCATGAAGTATATCAAGTTATCAGTCTCATCGGATCCAAGCATTTAATGCTATGTCTAAACTGATATATCTTGAAGACTGTTGATGAAGTTAAAGAAAGAAAAACATTCCTTCTATAAATACTTGAAGAAACCTCTGAGAGGATATACAGAAGCTCTGATATCAAAAAGTGCAAAAACTCTATTGAATTTGTAAAACAAGTTTACTTGTAAACCTTGTTGATCTTAAACTTTCATATCCTCACACATAGTGAGTTCATAGATCAAATTTGTTAATCTCTTTGTTAGAGTTAGAGCCTAAAGAGGTTTGGAAGAGCAAGAATACTTGTAGCCTGAAGAAGTGTTGAATACTTGTAATCTATTTTGGAGAATAGTGGAGAAAAACCTTCAGGTAGAACAGACTGGACGTAACTCTTGGTTGGAAGAGAGTGAACCAGGATAAAACACTTGTGTGAATCTTCTATCCCTTATCTTTTACAATTTTTAGTTATACTAACCGTGGGGCTTTGAATCCGAGTTTGTTAACTCTTTAAAAGGGTTCTTGTGTTTGTGTGTTGCTTTTATTGTTTTTCTTGTAAAAGGTTTGAGAAAAAGGCTTTTTCAAAAAACTGTTAAGAAACACAATTCAACACCCCCCTTCTTTTGTTTCCCAGTATCAACTTCAAAGACAATAACCCAAGAGATATCACCTCTCTTGTCAACCACAAGGAATATCACCTCCCTTGTAAACACTTGGAAATCACATCCAAGAAACACCACAAGAGATATCACCTCTCTTGTAAACTTGGTGTAGAAAAGAAGGGTTTGAGTCACACGACTCTTACCAACAAAATGCACTCTTAATAGTGCTGATTAAACAAATTGAATAACAATTACAATCACACCGATATGGTGTATAAAGCTCTCAAGATTATATGATCAAGTGTAATAATAAAGAGTAGAAGAGAGAAAATGTTTTTCATAGAATTAGCATAGTTAAAAATAGTATTTTCGTGCTCTGAATTATGCCTAAGTTTCCTTTATATAGACCATGAAAGATTAGGTCAAAAACTCTCCAAAACTCAATTTTTACGCATAATAATCAATTATTTAAAAGCCCTAATCGATTATTTTGACTTAGATTGAAAAAGCGCCTCTTTAGACAGTCGCAGCATAATGGATTATGCTAATCGATTGTTTCAACATAATGGATTATGTAATCGATTATCGACAGCATAATGGATTATGTAATTGATTATTGACAGCATAATGGATTATGCTAATCGATTATTGGTTCTCTATTTGAAATTTTTCGAGCACTTAAAACATATAATCGATTACCTAATGAGCATAATCGATTATTCATATGCAAATTCAAACTTAATGGCTAGAAAGGAGTTATTACTTATTAAAACATAATTAATATCCAATTAAGTTGATTTATAAAACGTGATCAAAATGGCATAATCGATTACCATAATCGATTATTGAATTTCAAATTCAAATTTCAAAAACATAACAACTCTATAATTGATTACTCATTAAAACGTAATTAAGAACATAATAAACGATTATACTAATTGATTATTACTCGATTCAAATTTGAATTTGAAAAACTTAATGACTGAATTTAATTAACCATTTAATAATGAAATAAAGCCAATTAAGTTTTATTTAAAACTCTCTTTAATATGTGTGTGTGACCAATTTTAATCTTGAGAGCATTATTAACTATTTATAATGAATCTAAAACAAGGAATACAATAAATAAAATCCCTTAACCCATTTGATTGCTTGTTTGAACTTTTGCCACTTTTTGCAATTTAGTCCTTATGACTTCACTTTTGTCATTCATCAAAACTAAAGTACCTGACAAGGCATATATTTACAGTACAACACGAAATACTCTGAATATTTTCTGACTCTGTAACTCTTGAATAATACTCTTTAATTCTCTCTTGATCATACACTTGCAAAGTTAATCTTTGAGAGCCTTACACACCACATAGGTGTTTGTATTTGTTGAGCTTCAATTTGTTCATATTTTGCACTTTTGAGTGCCTACCGATTGTAATCTTTTTCTGAATTTTTAGTGTGTGATCTCACGAAAAACTTTTCGAGGTTTTTGCACAAGGGAGAGTATATCCTGAGATTTGTGTAAGGGTTCTCTGAATTGTAAACACTCAAGTTGATCCTGTTTAAAAACTAGAGTTCATTGGAAACCCGTGGTGGTATTGCCTTGGGTACCGGACGTAGGCCACGTGGGTAGTTTGTGGCAGAAGCAGGATATATCACTGTGTTAATTTCACTTCCCTTATCTCTTTATTATTTGCAATTGTTTTTCGCTCAATCGCTTTTATTTGCACGTGACGTATACAAATTGTTTTACAAAATATTTTAAAAAGGATTATAATTTTAATTTGTCAAAGTTTTTGAAAAACTCAATTCACACACAATTCACCCCGCTCTTGTGTTTGGAGTCACTTGTCAACAAGTGGCATCAGAGCATAACTCTTGGATATAAATGACAAAACTGTCTTAAGAGGAAAGATGACTTCCAATGGTTTTTTTAACGAGGGTAATTCCGTAAACAGACCCCCATCTTTCAATGGTGAAGGTAAGTATGTTGGAAAGAAAGAATGCAAATCTTTTTAGAAGCTTTTGATATCAATATTTGGGATGTTGTTACGTTAAAAAGTACAATGTGCAAGTATACACAATCGTAACAAGTAATAAAGATTAAGAGATCGTTCCCATAAAGATTAGAATGTTGTAGCAATTACCAAATTTCAAATTAATTGTTCTTGGTAGTTAAGATTAAGGGATAACCAAATAGTGTGTGAAAGTGTTGATTTTCAAATAATAAAAAGGGCAACATTAAAAAGCAGTAATAAGAGAACAAGATAATAAAATGGGGTTGTGAACAAAGATGGTAAAACGGCTACTAGTATGAATCCCTTGTAATTTCAAATTAGCTTCAGTTGTGCTTCTCGATGCTCCAGCATTTAGGTCGAGGAAATTAAAGTTGTGTTTTCCAACACTTGAAAGATAAGGTTCATTAAATGTCTTCTATTCCTAGATTCATATTAATTATACCCTATTATTAATAAGCACATTCCAGCTAGCTTAAGGACTTGAATGATTATTCCTAATCCATTCAACATCTACTAATTTTCCAATTAGAGACTTAACCATTATCTCTTAACCAAATCCATATAACTTCACTTTTCCAAGTTCGGCAAGCTAAAGTTCTACTTAAGATGGCAAAGCTTAAATAAAACAACATATAAACACAGATTAAGAGAAAATGCAAAAGCAAAGCGTCAAATAAAATCATGTTAACCCTCATTACAAGTTCAGCATACCAGCACGCTGCAGCAAATTAGCTCATACCGAGCTTACAAAATCTGGAAATGAAATAAAAAAATGGAAGAAGAAGCCATGGGAGCAAGAAAATGAACATTGGAGATGAGGAAGAAGACCCTCCAGCTGCTATCTTCGTTGCCTAGCTAGCTGTCCAATGATATGAGGCAGCCCCATCTTAATATTTAGAGAATAATCCCCTTTTTAGGGTTTTGGAAGGGCCCTTCTTCTCTTTCTTCCTTTTGGGCCATCAAAACAATATTAAAATAAAGACTTGGGCCCACTTCATTAATTGTACGAGCAGAAAACCCTTGCATGTGACTGGGCCACGTCGTCAGCTTTTAGGACAGCCCATAGGAGAGAGAAAGTGCTCCCGCTTTTGTCCTTTTATGATAAGGAGTTCACGTCCATATGGTGCAGCATGACCAGAGCTTTTTCCAGCAGCTTGTCAGGAGTTCGCGTCCAGATGCTGCAGCATGCCCAGAGCATTTTCAAGCATCTTTTCTAAACTTCAACAAAAACCTAACAAAACTCGAGAAACACATTAATCATATTCCTTGACACTCAAAAACTGAAAATTAAATGAAATTTATACAAAGACACATATTACAGTAAACTAACTTAAACACCTAAAACATCCACATAAAATACTTACAGATTACAAAAACTCAAGCTATGAAAGAGTAGATGACTCTCATTTCTAAGAGTTATTACACCCCCGATCTTGAATCATTGCTTGTCCTCAAGTAATGGTAAGCAAGACACAAAAGAAAAAGACATACAAATTAACAAGGTCATAACATGCATCCAAAATTGATTAGACCACCAAAAATCCTTTTTTCATGCAACAACTTTTTCCACAAAACAAACTTCTTTCATCCTCAACACTCATGCATTACAAGTTAACAGATTTTCATGAAATCAATCATTTTCAGCCCAGAGCAACATGTTGCAGCATTATGCACTCAGAACAGTGTGTTCTTCCTCGCTCATAAAACTAAATGGGTTCACTCAATCATCATCCGCATGCATCTCTATCATAAGCTTGACAAGCTTCTAAACTCACTAGCACAATATCAAAGCTTTACACTGCTAGAGGACTTTTATTGGGTTGTAATGAGGCTTAGGTTAGGGTAGGATACATTTTTGAGAAGTGGCTAACACTAGGTGGAGTTCAGAAATGCTTTTCCCACAATATGTTTTTCACCAAATGCTTTCCACCAACCACAACAAATTCTTTATCATAATTGGATACTCTTTTTAGCTTTTCTTTTCTTGTTCCTTGTCCCTTCATTCCTTCCCTTAGTTATTTCTTTTCCTTTTTTTTTAAACAGAGAACAATTTTCAAATTTGAAGGCCTTTGTCCTATTCATGTTCTCTTTTGTTTTGTTTTTTTCATTCTTTTTTTTAACCGAAATTTTTTTTCACATTTGAAGGTGGTCGCGCTGTCGCGTACGCGCCAAAAAGAATGAGCGGGTTTTAAAACTGTAGTTAGGGAGACAACTCGGATGTCGTCTCACAAGGACTCTTAAAGTGTTATTTTTCACAAAAATCAATTTTGGGGGGGGATTGGGATGCAAATAAGAAAACAAAATAATAACAGAGCAATAAAACAAGGCAATTCAAAGAGATTGTCAAATAGCTAAAAACAATTAATCTATTGTTCTCGATTTCCCAACTATCATAGGTTCATGCAATTTCCAAGCCCTAAGCAGATTTTAATCCCCTCCCGGTTGTAGCAACAATTTACAAGCGAAACCACTACTACAGATACATGTCCCTATTCCCGAATTAAGCAAACAGGGTTAAGCCCTTCGTGAACTAAGCGAACACGAAACGTACACACGCGAATTAAGCAGACGCGATTAATTATAGGAACATAATATCACCGGAAATAAATCAACACAACACAATATACTCCTGAATTAAGCAAACAGAAATATAAAGCATGGCATTGAAAAGGGAAAAGCATACAAAACAGGAAATACAAGAACCTCAAGTGTGGTGGAAATCGTTTACAATAGATTAATCCTAGAAACTTAGTTCTCCATGAAAAAAAACGAAAACACACAGAAAAATAATGTAAACAGAACAATGGAGAAGCAAAAGTCCTTCCAAGCTGTTCAGAATGGCAATTTATACTATTCAGAAGTTAAGTCCACTCGCGAGGCGAGCACACCTTCGCGAGGCGAATATTGTGAAAAGTCAGCAACACTTGGTATTCTCGCGGGGCAAAGGACTACTCGCGAGGCGAAACTCTTCAAGTTCCAAACTGTCACAGCCGTGACCTTCAGCATGGTTAAACCGTGATAGCTTCTGGTCTTCCAGGGTTGGACTACTCGTGAGGCGAGTAAAGTGTTCGCGAGGCGACACAGAAACCTTGCATTTTCCTGGAACAGTCAGCCTTCGGGGTCGCGAGGCGAAGAGATGTTCGCGGGGCGAACCAGAGAGGATGACATTTTCACTGTTCTGCTGGCTTTCATGTTCGCGAGGCGAAGAAACTCTCGCGAGGCGAATCCCCTGTTTCTTTATTCTCTTGACTTCCAACTTAACCTGAAAACAAAGACACAGCTATAAGTGTATTATTTGACTCAAAACTGGCTAAATTAACCTAAAACTACTTTAGAGACTCAAAACCTTGCTTGAGGACAATCTAATCTAATTTGGGTGAAAATAGGATATAATTTGCACAAAACCCTGGTCATACTAGCCATAAAACTAGAAGAGCCAGAGGCTTATCAAAATACCCCAAACTTAAACTTTGCTTGTCCCCAAGCAAACTAAAACTCAAAAATCAAAAAGACTCAAGACCTGGCAAGCTTAAAAGATTCAATCAACCTTACACAAATTCAAGCAGTTTCATCAAAACAGTTTTCTTCATTGTCCCCCCTTTGAAGCAAAGCAATCCCCACAATCATTCATTCTAAACAATTGAGAATTTCATCATTCAAACAATCATCAATCTAAGCAGGGGGAAATCACCAAATTCAAACAACTGCCTTCCTCACAAGGGCATTTAGTGTTCACTCAATCGCTCAGTTTGTGTCTAGGCTTTCACTCAATTTCACTTTTAAGAGCACTTCCCATAAATTTGATTTTCATCTCCAAATGATTCCCACAAAAAACATGCAAGCAACATCAAAAGGTCTTTTATGGGTTGTAATGGGGCCTGGCTAAGAGTAGGATATACAAAGGAACTAGGCTGAAGACCCTAGGAACTAAGAGAGCATGAAACACTTCAAAACATTGAGATTCCACTCAAGTTCCTTTTCTCATTTCTCTTTATGCCTTGGGTGACTACAACCTCTTTTTTTTTCTAATACTTTTATTTTTAACATTTTTACATTTTTCTTTTTTTTTTCTCATTTTTTCTTTTTTCATTTTTTTTCTTTTTTTTTTATAAGCCTTTGGCTCCAACCTTTTTATTGTATTTTTTCTCAATCCCAACAACATATTACACCTTGCAGCCACCCCAAACTTAGTTTCTTGCACCCTTTTTCTTTCTAAGATTCCATGCTCTCCTAATCCTAAGATCGGGTTAACATGGTTTTCCAGATTTTTTTTGGGCTTATAACATTAGGTTATCAAGAATTAACAGGCTAATAGGCTCAATGGGGCTAACTAGGGAACATGCATTAGGGATGGTTATTTTTAGGCTAAGTAGCTATTTACAAAGAAATGCCTAAATCATCTGAAGCAAACACATAATCATGCAAACCAAAAAGAGATTCAAGCAAATTCGGGAAAGTGCAACTTGAAAGTGAGTTCACACAGTCAAAAACATGCTGGAGGCTCAAAACCTCACCTGGACATTCATGCAAATTGTTTGACAGAGATTCGATCCCTAGTGTGTGCTTCCTATCACCCCAAACTTATCATAAATCATGCCATCACAACAAAATCTCAAAGTTCAGTTTTCAATCACATGGGGATCATTTTTCAAATCCTAGGGGGAAAACAGTCATCACATAAATCATGCAATCAATTTGTGCAAAATCAATCAAAATCCATCAAACTTGCCAACAAAAGACTCAACATAACTCCTGAGCTTCTCAAATTATTCAGGAGCTTTATTAAAAGAAAAGGAAAAACTACAACTAGTCCCCTCCCCCACACTTAAAACATGCATTGTCCCCAATGAAACAACATAACAATAAAATCAGAGTGAGGGAAAGGAAAGGGAACTCCCTGATCAAGTATCAGTATAGGTGGGAGCTTCCAAGGAGAGCTCCTCAACATTAACATCCACAGGAACACCAGCATCCACACCATGGAATGGCTTCAGCCTCTGCCCGTTAACCTTGAAGGTCTTGTTGGTACCTGTACTTTGAATCTCTACTGCACCATAAGGAAACACATTAGTAACAACAAATGGTCCAATCCACTTGGACCTAAGTTTCCCAGTCATCAATCTCAGGCGGGAGTTAAACAGTAAGACTTTCTGACCCACAAAAAATTCTTTCCTAGCAATCATCCTATCATGAAAAATTTTTGTTTTCTCTTTATAAATCCTGGAGCTTTCATAGGCTTCTAGCCTAAGCTCCTCAAGTTGCTGCAACTGCAGTTTTCTTTCAACACCAGCTTCCTTCATGTCCAAGTTACAGCACTTGACTGCCCAGTATGCACGGTGCTCAACTTCCACCGGGAGGTGACATGCCTTACCAAATACAAGCCGAAAGGGGGACATTCCTATAGGTGTCTTGAAAGCAGTCCTCTGAGCCCACAGTGCGTCTTCCAGACGGCGGCTCCATTCCTTCCTGTTCGGCTGCACCATTTTCTCTAGAATCTGCTTGATCTCCCTGTTTGATATTTCAGCCTGGCCATTGGTCTGGGGATGATAAGCAGTGGAAACTCTATGCACAACCCCATATTTTCTGAGTAAGGCTTCCATGGTTCTCACAGAAAGTGAGTGCCCTGGTCACTGATGATAGCCTTAGGTATGCCAAACCTGCAAAAAATGTTGGACCTAACAAATTTGGAAACAACTTTAGCATCGTTAGTCCTAGTGGGGATTGCTTCCACCCACTTTGAAACATAGTCTACAGCCAAAAGAATATATACAAAACCAAAAGAAGGAGGGAAAGGACCCATGAAATCAATCCCCCACACATCAAAAACCTCACAAAAAAGTATGGGCTGCTGAGGCAACTCACTCGTACGAGTGATGGCAGGGCCTGCAGTTTGACATTCCTTGCAATTTTTGTAAACCTCATAGGCATCTCCAAAAATTGTGGGCCAGTAAAACCCAGAATCAGGACTTTTCTTGCCGTCCTCTGTGGTCCAAAATGTCCTCCAACTTGAGAGGCATGTGAGAAGTGCAAGATGGACTCTGTCTCATGATCGGGGACACACCTCCGAATCACCTGATCACTGCAAAACTTCCAAAGGTAGGGATCATCCCACACATAGTACTTTGCATCGCTCTTGAGCTTGTGGAACTTATGTCTACTTGTACTGCAGGGAACAATACCAAAGAACAAGAAAGTTAACTATGTCGAAGAAACCAGGGGTTACCCCATACAGATGTAGAAGCCTCTCATCAGGGAAATCATCTTGGATGGGAGAAGGATCCTCATCCTTTGCTATTCGGCTCAAGTGACCGGCTACCAAATTTTCAGCTCCACTCTTGTCTTTGATCTCCACATTGAATTCTTGGAGCAAAAGCATCCACCGGATCAGTCTTGGCTTAGCTTCTGGTTTCTTTAACAGGTACTTCAGAGCTGCATGGTCAGTGAAAACAATAACCCTAGAACCTAGCAAATATGACCTAAACTTATCAAGTGCAAATACAACAGCTAGCAGTTCTTTCTCAGTGGTGGTGTAATTTGATTGTGCAACATCTAATGTCCTAGAAGCATAATGAATTACATGGGCAACCTTGCCCACCCTTTGTGCCAGAACCGCTCCCACAGCAAAATTGGAAGCATCACACATTAGTTCAAAAGGGAGTGTCCAGTCTGTGGGCTGGATGATGGGGGTAGATGTCAATGTTTTTTTCAGGTAGTCAAATGCCTCCTTGCAATGATCATCAAAATGGAACAGGGCATCATTCTTCAGCAGGTTTGACAATGGCAGAGCTATCTTGCTGAAGTCCTTTATAAAGCGCCTGTAGAAACCTACATGTCCAAGAAAAGAACGGATCTCGCGTACGCAAGATGGGTAAGGCAATGAAGAAATCACATCAATTTTTGCAGGATCTACTGAAATACCCTCTTTAGAAATTACATGACCCAAAACAATCCCCTGTTCTACCATAAAGTGACATTTCTCATAATTCAAAATCAGATCAGTCTCAATGCATCTTTGTAGAACTAAACTCAGACTATGCAGACATGCGTCAAATGAGGAGCCATATACAGTGAAGTCATCCATGAACACCTCTGTGCAATTTTCAATAAATTCAGAGAAAATTCTAAGCATGCATCTTTGGAAGGTGCCAGGAGCATTACAAAGTCCAAATGGCATCCTCCTATAGGCAAACGTACCGAAGGGGCACGCGAAAGTGGTCTTTTCCTGATCCTCAGGGGCAATATGGATCTGGAAATACCCGGAAAAGCCATCAAGAAAACAATAATGAGATTTACCAGCCAGCCGATCCAGCATCTGATCTATGAACGGCAAAGGAAAGTGATCCTTTCTAGTGGCCTGGTTCAACTTCCTATAATCTATACAGACTCGCCAGCTATTCTGGACTCTAGTAGGTACAAGCTCATTATTATCATTCCTAACTACTGTTAGACCGGACTTCTTTGGTACAACTTGCACCGGACTTACCCAAGTACTATCAGAGATGGGGTATATAATACCGCCTGTAGAAGCTTAGTCACCTCTTTCTTCACCACATCCAGAATCAGTGGATTAAGTCGCCTTTGGGCCTGTCTAACTGGTTTAGCTCCATCCTCCAATAGAATTCTGTGCATGCATCTGGAGGGGCTAATTCCTGGAATATCAGCCAAGGTCCACCCAATAGCCTTCTTGTGCTTCTTCAGAACCTCCAAAAGTTTGGCTTCCTGGTCAGAATCAAGGCTGGAAGAAATGATGACTGGAAGTTTTTCATTTGTCTCCAGGTAGGCATACTTCAGGTTCGCAGGAAGTGGCTTGAGTTCTAGGGAGGCTGGCTGCTCAATGGATGGTACATTGGGAGTAGCCAGGATGTCAAGGACTTCTGCTGAACAGACAGCTTCACTATCACTACCACTATCACCCTGCAAAGTGGAATCAAGAAACTCAGCACAAACAGAACAAGGGTTAGTGTCAGTACAGTTAGTACATGAATATAAATCATCAAAACCAAAAATAAAAGGAAAATCAGAAACTAGGTCCTCATGGGTATCCTCAATAAGCTCAGAAAGCAACTCTAGTTGGAAAACCGAGTGCTCCTCTAGTGGGTGTTTCATAGCATCAAAGATCTTGAACTTGGCCACAATATCACCAAACTCCATAGACATAGTCCCATCATTCACATCAATCTTAGTCTTGGCTGTCTTCATGAATGGTCTGCCCAAGATTATTGGTGATCTACTGGAATGAGTCTCTCCTGCCATGTCTAAGATGTAGAAGTCAGCAGGGAAGATCAAATCATCAACTTGCACTAGCACATCTTCTACCATTCCCATGGGTCGGGCACTGGTCCTGTTAGCCAACTAGATGGTAAGACCTTTATACTGCAAAGGCCCAAGATCAAGGTTATTAAAGATGGAGGTAGGCATGACATTTATGGAGGCTCCCAAATCCAACATGCAGTTTTCAAATTTCCTATCCCCAATAGTGCATGGAATAGTAAATGTGCCTGGGTCCTTGCACTTCTGTGGTAGTGCCTGAGTAGGGGTTAAAGCAGCAACTCTTTCTGGTGCAGGCCTAGACTGGATAAGAGCTGAGACATTTCTTCCCAAATCAACCCTCTCATTATTCTTCATCTTCCTCTTGTTGGTACATAGATCCTTGAGAAATTTTGCATACTTGGGCACCTGCTTGATCACATCTAGAAGAGGAATATTTACAGCTACCTTTCTGAACACATCTAAAATCTCCCTTTCCTTGTCTTCACCACCAATCTTCTTATTTTTTGTAATCTGTGTGGGAATGGGATTGGTGGTCTGTACACTTTCTCAACTTCAACTTCAACAGTAGGCTCAGGAGTTACCTCAACAGTTGCTTCATCTTTTTCAGAGGTGGCCTCAACAATTTTTCTAGATCTCAGAGATATGGCACTCATATTAGGATTGGAGGCATTAGGATTTATCACTGGTTGTGCCGGCAGCTGGGTCGTCCCTTGACCTTGCTGTATGTTATTCATGGATGTGGCAAGCTGTCCAACTTGTGTCCTCAAATCTTGAATGATGGCATCTGTTCGCTGCTGATACTGTGTCTGTGAGGCCTGGAGCTGTCCAATTTGTGCAGTTATTTGTGAAGTCATTTGTTTGAACAGGTCCTCTAGTGAAGGTCCAGAAGGTGCAGAAGTGGTCACTGGAGGAGGATTCTGAGGTGCTGCCATCGGTTGTTGTTGGGATGAGTTCCCATACCGCAGATTAGGATGATTCCTCCAGTTGGGATGGTACCTATTGGTGGAGAGGTCTGGAGTGATGTACCGATTCTGACTGTTTCCTTGATTATAGGGATTTACTGCATAAGCTTGAGGCGCTTCACTGACAAACTCTTCTCTCTGGATGAGGCATGGATCATATGGGTGCTCAGGAGAGTTGCACATGCCACATAACTTTGCAGGCTGAACCCTGTATATTGCCAATTGCCTTACAAAAGAAGTGAGCTCATCCAATCTATTCTCAAGGGCGGCCTGGTTGGACGAAGAGCTATGGACCTCATGCACACCTCTTGTCTCAACTGAATTTCTTCTGGTAGTAAACTGCTGGGAATTCAATGACATATTCTCAATGAGTTGCTTGGCAGCAGCTGGGGTCTTATCAACAAGTGCTCCCCCACTAGCAGCATCCAAAAGATTCCTATCCATCGGCAGTAATCCTTCATAAAAGTCTTTGGATAAGGAGCATTCGTAAATGCGATCTTGGGGGCAACTAGATACCAAATGCTTGAACCTCTCCCAATATTCAGCTAGTGACTCATTCCCTTGCCTGATGCCACATATTTCTTTCCTTATTGACGCAGCTCTGGAAGCAGGAAAATATCTTTCTAGGAAAACCCTCTTCAAATCATTCCAAGTGGTGATAGAGTTCGGCTCAAGATATAGCAGCTAATCCTTTGCAGCTTCCTGGAGTGAGAACGGAAAGGCTTTCAGCTTGATACTATCCTCAGTGACTCCCTCTGATCTCGAGGTTGTGGAGCAGACAACTTGGAATTCCTTCAAGTGCTTGTGTGGATCCTCACTTGCAAGACCATTAAACTTTGGCAACAAGTGAATGAAACCAGATTTTAGTTCAAAAGGAGTATCAGCACCAGGATATGAAATACACAATCCATTATAATTTACATCAGGGGCAGCAAGCTGTCTTAATGTCCTTTGGTCTCCCATGTTTTCAAAAACAGTTTTGGAATTAGAATCACTACTAGTGCTAGCCCGAAATTCTCTACGGAGTGTGTGCAGTGTTCTTTCAATTTCAGGATCAAAATCACACAATTCAGGGCAATTGGACCTAGTAGCCGACTCAATTCAAAACACAAACGAAAATAAAAGAACAACATATGAAAGAACAAAATGGAAAAAAAACAAATAAGAGTCCCCAGACATGGCGCCAATTTTTGGTCGTGATTTGTCACAAGACAGCGCCAAAAAGAACGAGCGGGTTTTAAAACTGTAGGTAGGGCGACAACTCGGATGTCGTCTCACAAGGACTCTTAAAGTGTTATTTTTCACAAAAATCAGTTTTGGGGGGGGGGGGGGGGGGGTTTGGATTGGGATGCAAATAAGAAAACAAAATAATAACAGAGCAATGAAACAAGGCAAATCAAAGAGATTGTCAAATAGCTAAAAACAATTAATCTATTGTTCTCGATTTCCCAACTATCATAGGTTCATGCAATTTCCAAGCCCTAAGCAGATTCTAATCCCCTCCCGGTTGTAGCAACAATTTACAAGCGAAACCACTACTACAGATACATGTCCCTATTCCCGAATTAAGCAAACGGGGTTAAGCCCTTCGTGAACTAAGCGAACACGAAATGTACACACGCGAATTAAACAGACGCGATTAATTATAGGAACATAATATCACCGGAAATAAATCAACACAACACAATATAGTCCTGAATTAAGCAAACAGAAATATAAAGCATGGCGTTGAAAAGGGAAAAGCATACAAAACAGGAAATACAAGAACCTCAAGTGTGGTGGAAATCGTTTACAATAGATTAATCCTAGAAACTTAGTTCTCCATGAATAAAAACGAAAACACACAGAAAAATAATGTAAACAGAACAATGGAGAAGCAAAAGTCCTTCCAAGCTGTTCAGAATGGCAATTTATACTATTCAGAAGTTAAGTCCACTCGCGAGGCGAGCACACCTTCGCGAGGCGAATATTGTGAAAAGTCAGCAACGCTTGGTATTCTCGCGGGGCGAAGGACTACTCGCGAGGCAAAACTCTTCAAGTTCCAAACTGTCACAGCCGTGACCTTCAGCATGGTTAAATCGTGATAGCTTCTGGTCTTCCAGGGTTGGATTACTCGCAAGGCGAGTAAAGTGTTCGCGAGGCGACACAGAAACCTTGCATTTTCCTGGAACAGTCAACCTTCGGGGTCGCGAGGCGAAGAGACGTTCGCGGGGCGAACCAGAGAGGATGACATTTTCACTGTTCTGCTGGCTTTCAGGTTCGCGAGGCGAAGAAACTCTCGCGAGGCGAATCCCCTGTTTCTTTATTCTCTTGACTTCCAACTTAACCTGAAAACAAAGACACAGCTATAAGTGTATTATTTGACTCAAAACTGGCTAAATTAACCTAAAACTACTTTAGAGACTCAAAACCTTGCTTGAGGACAATCTAATCTAATTTGGGTGAAAATATGATATAATTTGCACAAAACCCTGGTCATACTAGCCATAAAACTAGAAGAGCCATAGGCTTATCAGAAGGCATTTGTCCTATTCATGTTCTCTCTCGTTTTTTTTTTGCAAAAACAGAACTTCATTAAATAAAATAGCAAAACTCAGTCATTTACAATACACCACTTTGCTGTATAGCACCCCCAAACTTAGAATGGTGCTTGTCCTCAAGCCACCCCCAAACTTATGTTACAACCATGTAGTCATGAAAAGCAACCCCTAAACAACACCTGGTAAGGACTACCTTTGTTTTTCAAGTAATAGAGCTTGTAATGTGGCTAGTAACAGAATTAGGGGCTCATGATCAAAGGGGGCTCACACACAAAGTTAAAATCAAAGGGTAGGCTATTTAGGCCAAGACTGCGACACCTTAAACCCGACATCACATGGTTACCCAATTGCAGAAATAAAACCGATTACAATGCTGGTTACTTTCGGAAAATATCATTTTCTCGATGGATAAGTACACTAAAAACGGTAGTTTTTTTTTGTTTGAAAGGATAATTGAAATAAAAGTGATGAACACCCAGAACATGAATTGAAGACAACATATATATATATATATATATATATATATATATATATATATATATATATATATATATTCATAACATGTCCCAGTGAGACCCAAGTTCTAGTACTTAAGCTAGGGTCTTATCGACGGACATTGCAACAGAGTTAGAAATCTAGAAGATACAACTAAAAAGAGAGTAAGCAAAAACATTGGGAAAGAGGGTCTGGAACCACATCACAAAAGTGACTCTAGAAAGTCAGAAAATGGAAGACTATTCACAAAACTTTCCAAACAGGTCACTGACACTGGCTACAAGCAGGGTCTCCACAAAAACTCCCATGAGACGAGACATCAGGTAATGGGTCTATGACGTCGTCGCCCTCATCCACAGAATCTTCGTTGTCGTCATGATCCAGAACTTAATACTCAGGCTCATCCTCCTCGATGATCTCATAGAAGTCCTCCTCAGGGTCCTCCTCAGGGTTCTCCTCGATAAGTGTTGTCTGCTCGACGTCCACAGGTGGTAGCTCCTGTAGTAGTCCGTTAACTTGCAGTGCGTGAAGGTAGTACCAAGTCAGATGCAGAGCAACTCTCCTAGTCTCCACGGTTTGACTCCTACAAATCGGGTCTCCGTCAGCATTCAAATCAGTGATGGTGATTGATCCGTGGTACATAGCAGACGTCGCCCCCAGATGAATCTGACATGCCCACGCGTTCCCCGCGTCGTCGAAAACCTCAGTCTTCGACATCATCGGCACAAGAGGGATGTTGGGATCCATCTGAGCTCATATACATACGGCGATACCAAAAAGGAAGAAAGAATAACAAGCAGAAATGAAAGAGTGAGATACCGACAGCGGATATATCGCACAACGACCATATACATGATACATACAACACATTGGCATATTAACATTTAAAACATTATTCATAGGTAAACAATGAGTATTATTTCAGTGGGTCTCATACCCGAATCAATCAGTTTTATAAAGATAATGCATGACACTTCAATCATCAGGCTCTAAACTTAATCTCATGAGATATCATCACCATTTTATCATTAAGAAATAAATAGTTGATCAGGCTCGTATGCCGCATTGGCAAGTTGTCTCCGTCACATCATGTACCCGGATCAACATCATCACGAATCCCTTATCAACGGCCATCCGGATGTTTACATCATCGAACGCCACATCTTAAGCGGGTATTCGGTAACTCAAGCACGTCTGCTAAGGGGAAATGCATATGAATAAAATACTTTTCATTATCAATACTTTTCTTTGTGTTCACTCTTTTCCGTTGTCGAAGCCCAAAGCTAACGACTATTCACAATTTTTATCACTTGAAAATCAATAACACAGGACGTGCGGTCCGAGTGCTCAATCACAACACCTTAGACCGATGCCGCAGTCCAAGGTTGTGGTCGTAGAAACAATTGTAATTTTATCCATGTTTTATTTCAACGTGATAAGGATTCCTAGTCCATAATAACGAAATTAGGACACACAGTCCTTAATTCCAAGATTAGGACTCCTAGCCCATAATATCACGATTAGGACCCTTGGTCCGTAATTCTTGACACGGATCCCAGATCACGTGCATATAACTGAATGCTATAGGCGACGTCTCGCGAACTAGATTCTCTTTCACATGTGCTTACTTTTCGCTCTGTGAAAATCAAAATCCAAAACAAAACCTCGATCACTTATCCAAGTAACCGGAACGTTTCTAAATCATTTAGGAGAAAATCTTTTCCTTTACAAACTCTTTTATAAAACAATTAGGAAATTCGTTTGCTTTTGAAATCCTTGATGGAATAAAGTCAAATATTTTTCAAAGGGGTTTTTTCTTCATAAAACACATAGTTCGAAAAAGGTTTTCTCTCGTACAAACTTTGGATCATAAAAAGGTAGTTTTTATTGACTTAAAAACACTTCAACGTTTCTTTTCAAAACAAGAATCTTATTCTCTTGAAGTAAGCGTTTTAAACAAGGAACTTTTATAAATGAAACCAATACTTTCAAAGTTCTATTCGAGGCTTATTAAGGCTTTTAATCCTTATAATCATTTAGCACAGACTCAAGTACGGCTTCTCAAACTTCAATCAACTGTAATATATTCTCAATAATAATATCACAGTTAACCACAATTCATCCAATATATACAACTCACAATACTTTAAGGCAAGTAATAATCAACTTCAAGTAATAATCACAATAGTTCAAGTAAACAAGTCATTCAAGTATTTGCTCCATATCATAATAATATTCAAATCACTCAAGTAAACACATACACACATGCATATAGTCGTTGAATATCCCTAGGCAATCCCCTCTTACCTTCCGTGAAGATAAGGAGATTAGATGCTTGAAGAGATATACCACAAACGTCCTTGTTTTCTCCGTGATGGAAGTATAAGGTTATGAAGACAAAATCATAAGTTAAAATCTAGCAAGAACACTAACCCACAAGGTATTAGGTTCGGCCAAGACAATAAATTAGGGTTAGAGATCCCCGAAAATTATACAACTTATGGATTTATGATCCTTAAGTGTTAGGAGTTCATAAACAATGATCATTTAACAAATTTGAATTAAAATTCCACTAAGTTATAAACTTAGGGTATTCGGTCAAGGCTAGTAAAATAGGCTAGCATTCACTAAACTTTCCAATCTCTTAGGTTTAGCATCCATATGTATTAAGGAGCTCAAAACCATGACCATCTTGGAAAAATAAGAACAAGGTATCCTACGTCCATAACCTTCTAGGTTCGGTCTTCATAGAATTTATGTTAGAAATCTTTGAACTTTCCAATCTCTTAGACTTAGCATCCAAATATCTTATGGAGTTCAAGTCCATGATCATTTTGGAAAACAATGGAAACTTAAACATTCCAATCTCTTAGACTTAGCATCCAAATATCTTATGGAGCTCAAGTCCATGATCATTTTGGAAAAAAAAAACTCAAACATCTTAGCACCTAAACACTAAGTTTCGTTCATCATATGATGATGAGGAAAATATTATTTGTTTAACAACAAGTCTTAGGTTTAGAATCATAAGGTATTAAGAGTTCTAAATCCATGATCATAATTGGAAAGTCGAAACCTAGTATCCTAGGTCTACTTATTCATATTTTCGGCCATCATAAGAACAAGCTATCAAACCTTCCAAGATTTATAGATTTAAGATCAAGGGATAGTTAGAAACTCAAACACATGATCATATTCCAAAAGTTGAAACAAAACCCACCTAGACCATATTGCATGGTTTCGGTCTCCTTAGAAAGAAAGGGTTAGGGAGCTTTGTTTTACAGCCTTTTAGTATGTGAAAATACAAGTAAATAAAAGACTATAGGAAGGGGTTTAAACTCAAAAGGAGTTTTCTACCATTTTTAAGAGATTTTAGAAGTTTAAAGCTTGATAAGAACACATAACACAAATAATGAAATAAAATGATAAACTTGTAAAGAAATTTATATGAGACCATTACCCTTAACAAGAGGAAGAACTTTAATGAAGAACACAAGTGCAAAAAACAAATAAAAATGCAAGCTTTAAGTAGTTGAAAAGGAAGAAGATGATGAAGTAATATAAGAGTAATGAAGTGATGAAGAAGAAAAGTGGTGAAGTGTAAATGAAAGGGGTATATATAGGGGGAGGGGGAGAGGCTAACGGCCATGAGGAAGAAGAGAGGAGAATGGAGTGGCTTGTTGAGTAAGTTTGGGAGTTAAGGCTTGATGGGATGGAAGGAGGAGAGAAAAACTACTTTTGGATTAGAATAGTATTATAATTTGAAATGTGTAATGATTATACTTTTGGAGTGTGTCATAAACTCTTCCATCATGTCACTTCACTCCTTTCGTGTTCCCTAATCTGCTCAATTGCGTATCCGGTTGCATTTCCGATCGTAGTTTTTCGACGTTTTCGCCCGAATAAAATATTATACTTTGTTTTCGAACGAAAATTTTCAAATTCACCAAACCCCCACAAAACATCACAAAAACACCAACCATTTCGTTCACGGATCAAAATTATGTTTTCTACACAGTAAACTTGTACTGGCAGGGAAACGCAAATCGGCTTCTGTCTGAATTTTCAACCAAAATTATTACCGTGAGTTCATATGATATAACAACATAATAAAATGATTTTAGTTTAATTAAAATCATCCTGATTTTAATCTAAAAATAAACACATTTAAATATGTATTTACTGCTACAGAAAGTATAGGAAAAACAGGGTGTTACAAAGACTAGGATTAAGTAAAATTAAACATGACTCAAGTAAAAGTGTGTATAGCAGTGATATGTACAAGCAAGCATGAATCAAGTCAAACTTTACAGAGATGACATATGAATGGAACTCACAATAAATAAAACTGTTGAGGCTCAAAATATCACAGGTTATATCAAAATGTTGCAGCATAAGTTTAAACCTCAAAGCAATTTCAGTCAATCCAAAGAGCTAAAAAGTTCAACAGTCATGTCAAAGGTTCATAAATTAAGGTTGTGGTCCAAAAAACTTGATTTATTGTTCAAAATATTCCCATGAATAGGGTCGTTTGTTAATCATTTGTGGTCCAATCAGAGACAAACATAATAAAACAGCAAACAGACAATCATTGCCAAACAGAATATAAACTACAATGCTACTAGAAGGGTGCAACATAAAACAGAATATAAACTTCCAAAACAGCAAAAGGGTAAAAGAGAAAACATCCCTTGTTCTGATGTTGCCACTTGCTGCAGCATTTGGGTGCATAAATTCTTCACAGTTGGGCCAGACATAAGTTAATCCTCCTTTGGGAAAATTGAGCCATTTGCCTGAATGTTTTCTTTCCCTGGCCTTTGACCTCTTTGGTAATGGCCACCTCATATGTTTGGGTTGCCTCTTCAATCTTTGGGGTAAAGGTGGGGAAGTCCTCTCTAGAACAAATTTGGGTAGAGACTTTTCTGGAAATTTGGTAGAAGTTTCTGCATAATTTTTCTGTTGAGTTTTCTATGCTGCAGCATGTTCATAAGATTCGGCAATAACTGGTTCAATCTTTTTAAACTCAGATTCTGGATTCTGGACATTGCTCATAGTCTTAGCAAATTTTCTATCTCCATTCTTCCCTACTGAAGTAAGGACTTCTTTCCCATTTATGAGGATTATTGCTTTTTAGTGCTCCATTTCATTAAACTTAGGTGTCTCTGTGGTGCTGGGCAATATGCCAATCTGTTTTAAACTCGGTGCTATAGCCAAATGTCCAATCTGATTTTCTAGATTCCTCATTGTTGTATCCAGACTCTGAAGCTGAGCTTTGTTTCTGTCATGAAGGCTTTTACTATAGCCTCAAGAGATGGTTCTTGGGTTGTTGGCTGACTTTGCTGAGTTACTTGGCCACAATATTGAACTTGCTGACCTTGAGGTGGAAATCCTAGATTGTATGTATTAGAATAAGGATTGTTGCCACAGGTGTTATTCCCCACATAGTTCACAGAAACCGGGTCGCTTGAGCAATCTTCAAACAAATGTCCTCCCACACAGTAGACACGTGATACAACATCAGTTTGGAAATATTGTTGCTCACTCCCCATGGGTTCATTCAATGCAGCTTGATTCAGAGAAAGGCCTTGGTTTGCCATGGTTAAAATTTTCACCAACTTTGTCAATGAGGCTAACAGAGCAGAAATAGCATAAATTTCAGTCCCTTCGTGAACTTTTGTTGCAACACTTCATCCTAGCATTTTTAGTAGCGGGAAAGTATTTAATGAGGAACTTTTCAGTTAAGTTGTTCCATGTATCCACTGAGTTGGGCTCCAAACAATACAAGCAAGTTTTAGCCTTCCCACTCAGAATATGGAAACAATCTCAGCCTGAAGGCATCATCAGTAACTCCTGGTTTTTTAAAGTTACTAGCCACATCCAGAAACCCCTTCACATGTAAGTGAGGATCTTCATCGTCAGCTCCACTGAATTGCCCCATTGCTTGCAACATCTGAAACATAACAGGCTTAAACTCAAAGTGAGGGGCTGTGATCTCAGTTCTCACAATCCCTATGTTCATAGTTGCTGGATCAAAGAGTGCATATCCTCGGATAGCACTAATCCTATCATTGACCAATGCCATGTTGTCAGGTTGCTTTGTTTCAGCCATTTCAACCAGAACAAGTACCTATTGTTGGAGCAATCACTGCAAAAATCAGTTGTCCTAACTAAAAGAACTACTATTCTGAAAATTGGAATTTAAACACCACTACTAATCCCCGACAACGGCGCCAAAAACTTGTTGTGTTAAAAAGTGCAATATGCAAGTATACACAATCGTAACAAGTAATAAAGAGTAAGTAAGAGATCGTCCCCACGAGGATTAGAATGTTGTAGCAATTACCAAAATTCAGATTAATTGTTCTTGGTAGTTAAGATTAAGGGGTAACCAAATAGTGTGTGAAAGTGTTGATTTTCAAATAACAAAAAGGGCAATATTAAAAAGCAGTAATAAGAGAACAAGATAATAAAATGGGGTTGTGAACAAAGATGGTAAAACGGCTACTAGTATGAATCCCTTGTAATTTCAAATTAGCTTCAGTTGTGCTTCGCGATGCTCCAACATTTAGGTCCAGGAAATTAAAGTTGTGTTTTCCAACACTTGAAAGATAAGGTTCATTAAATGCCTTCTATTCCTAGATTCATATTAATTATACCCTCTTATTAATAAGCACATTCCATCTAGCTTAAGGACTTGAATGATTATTCATAATCCATTCAACATCTACTAATTTTCCAATTAGAGACTTAACCCTTATCTCTTAACCAAATCCACATAACTTCACTTTTCCAAGTTCGGCAAGCTAAAGTTCTACTTAAGATGGCAAAGCTTAAATAAAACAACATATAAACACAGATTAAGAGAAAATTCAAAAGCAAAGCATCAAATAAAATCAACTAACATTCATTACAAGTTCAGCATACCAGCACGCTGCAGCAAATTAGCTCATACCGAGCTTACAAAATCTGGAAATGAAATAAAAAATGGAAGAAGAAGCCATGGGAGCAAGAAAATGAACATTGGAGATGAGGAAGAAGACCCTCCAGCTGCTATCTTCGTTGCCTAGCTAGCTGTCCACTGATATGAGGCAGCCCCATCTTAATATTAAGAGAATAATCCCCTTTTTAGGGTTTTGGAAGGGCCTTTCTTCTCTTTCTTCCTTTTGGGCCATCAAAACAATATTAAAATAAAGACTTAGGCCCACTTAATTAATTGTACGAGCAGAAAACCCTTGCATGTGACTGGGCCACGTCGTCAGCTTTTAGGACAGCCCACAGGAGAGAGAAAGTGCTCCCGCTTTTGTCCTTTTATGATAAGGAGTTCTGATGAGTGTGATTTCACCTCATCTTTGTCTATCATTTCACATGCATTTTCATGTAGTTTAGGCATATTTTTATTAGATTTTAGGTTAATTTTCCTTTGGAACGGGTAAGGCGGTTTTCGTGTGTTGTTTTGCAGATATCAAGGGTAAAATGCTCAAGATCAACCATGATGAAGTTTGGATGAAGATAGGGCTTTAAAAGTGAAGAAAATGAGCCAAACAGAGCCCATCACGGCCTAGCCGTGATGCCCATCACGGCCATGATCGAGCAAAACTGAAAAAGAAGAAAGGTCAAGTCGAGTCACATCACGGCCTGGCCGTGATAGCCATCACGGCCGTGACCCAAAACCACCACAAGTCAGAGCACATCACGGCCCAGCCGTGAATCAGAACACGGCCATAACAGAGGGCTCGCGACGCGAGCATAGTCTTGCCACGCGAGAGACTGGAATTTTGCAAAAGTGCCAGAAGCAGAGACCGTCACGGCCAGGCCGTGATGGCCATCACGGCCGTGACGCGCATTACTTGGACCTGAAGAAACCGAAATAGATCAGATTTTGAGTTGGTTTGGGACTCTCACTTCCCAATTTCTATAAATAAGGACCAGGAAGATCACATCAGAGACATTCAATAGGAGGATCACATCCATAACAACTAGGACTCTAGGCATAGATCTCTCTTCTCTTCTCCTCTCTTCTCTGATTTTTGTATTTTCTATTATGTTGTCAACCCAGCTTGTCATCTCCATGGCAAGACTGGAGTAGTAGTTTGTTTCTAGGGATTGGGGCTCTGCCCGAGTTTTGTAAATGTTGTTGATTTGATGTAAAATCGTTGTTGATTTCGTTATTGTTTTAGATCTGATTTCTAATGTGTTAACCACTCGTAAATTCGGCAACCGCTTATTTGCGTGACGTAGACGGTCTAAGGAGGAACCTAGCGGTGAACTTAGGATTTCTAGGGTATTTCACTCGTAAAATTCGGCGGCCACTGGTTTGTGAGATGTGGATGATCCAAGGAGGAACCTAGCGGTGAACTTAGGTTATTTGCATGACTGAGACAATCCAAGGAGGAACCTAGCGGTGAACTTAGGTGTCGGACCTATAGAAGTCAGACTTGGGACTGAAATCACGAGAGTTAGAAGCCGTCCCTCGAGGAGCAACGAGTTGTCACGGAACGCAAAGGGTCCAATCTGGGATCGACTACCACGAGAGTAGGGGTCGGGTCAATTGGGCACGGCTTTTGTAACCCGAGAGGGAGCTTAAGCTATTAGAGGATAAACTTGCCTTCAAGGCAATTTCGGTAATCAACAAAGGTAAATCGGATTAGCAACATAAACAGCCTCAAAGGTAACCCAAATCCCTAGGAATCCATTTAGATCAAAACCCCAAAAACATTTGTTTTCTGTTTTATTTGATTCTGTTTGTTTATCTCTCAATTCAAACCTTTTTCAAAACCCTCTAAAAAGTCCAGATCTAATCGATTCGAAAACCGATTGCGATTCGAGAACACAGTCTCTGTTGGTTCGATATCTTTTATTACTTGACGGCAATCCGGTACACTTGCCGGAATCGCACGCGCGCGCCGCAGCGCACATCAAATTTTGAATTGATTTTTCTGGACCTTTTCTTTTTGTTTGATTTTTATTTCTGAAATATTAAAAAAAATCAAAAAATCAAAAAATTCTTTTCCTTCTATTGTATCCATCTCTGTGTGTGTTATATGCAAAGATCCCTAAGTCTTGGGAGCCTTAGTGAGATTGATCCGGAGATCGATAGGACCTTCCACAGACGTAGAAGACTACAAAGAGAGGGAGAAAGGTTGAGTCCCGTTCCACTCATGGCGAATCAACCGGATACAAAACCTTTGAAGGACTACGCAGCCCCAAATGCGAGAGGCTTGCGAACTGGGATTGCAAGGCCAGAGATTGAGGCGGAAAACTATACCATACCACCTATGCTAATCAACATGATTAGGCAACACCAATTCGGAGGATTGCCTTCGGAGGACCCGACCGATCATATAGAAACATTCTTAGAGTTCACCGACGCAATCAGGATTAATGGAGCCTCGGTCGATGTTGTGCGTTTGAGACTGTTCCCCTCATCTCTCACTGGAAAGGCGAAGGCCTGGCTTAAGCAAATCCCCGCTAACACTTTGACCACTTGGGACCAATTGGAGCAGGCGTTCTTGGAGAAATTCTTCCCTCCATCCAAGACGGCCTACATAAGAACCCAGATCACCGACTTCTTCCAGAAAGACGGAGAATCATTATCAGAAGCTTGGGATCGCTACAAGGGACTGCTGGAGTCATGCCCACATCACGGACTCGAGAGGTGGTTAATAGTGCATACCTTCTATAACGGATTGGACTACTCTTCAAAGGTGTCACTAGATTCTGCAGCCGGTGGAGCGTTTATGAATAGGCCTCTCACTGAGGCATTCAACATCATTGAGAATGTCGCCACCAACTACCACCAATGGGGTTCCGAAAGAGGTAATAACCCGAACAAGATTTCGGGGGGTAAGTTTGAGGTAAATAGCACAGATCTTATTATGTCAAAGATAGACTCACTTAATAAACGTTTTGATCGGCTGGAAAGAGCTAATGTGAGTGCATTAGGTGCTACTAACCTTGTTTGGGAGATTTGTGGAATGCAGGGACATGACATGATGGAATGCCCATATGGATCCGGCGCTTCGGGTGAGCAAGTGAAATCTTGTAACAACTTCTACGATACGAACCCGAAGCTGCCCAACTATGCTCCCCCAAATCCCTACAACCAAAGAAGGAACAACCCTTACCTCTCCTACGGCAACTACAGCAACACGCTCAACCATGAGTTCCAAGAGGGTCAAGGTAATAAGAGAGCAGCACCGGGGTATCCTCAGGTACAAAGATCTAAACTCGAGACTTTATTTGAAAGTTTTGTTGAAACTCAGACAAAACAGAATGAGGAGTTTAGACAACAAGGAAGGGCAGTGAGCGAAGCAATAAAGGAGCTAGCATCTAAGATAGACAACTTAGCAACTCATAACAAGATGCTAGAAACACAAATTGCCCAACAAGCCAGTACGTACTCGAGACCTAAGGGTGCATTCCCGGGGCAACCCGAAGCAAATCCCAATGAGCATTGCAATGTCATACACTTAAGGGATGATAAGCTTGGGGTGGGGGTAGCTGAAATGGAGGTGGAACCGGAGGAGGACACAAGCGAAAAGGAAGAGCCAGAACCGAAGTATGTCCCTCCACCACCGTACCAACCCCCGATACCTTTCCCACAAAGGTTGGTCAGGAAAAAGCAAGTAGATGTAGAGACTAAAATGCCTACCAAGGACCCAGGTAGTTTCTCTATCGCTTGCTCGATTGAAAAAGTGGAAATAGACCGAGCCTTGTGTGACTTAGGGGCTAGTGCGAGCTTGATGCCCCTCACTATCATGGAAAGGTTGGAAAGTAAAGAGTTGAGACCATTCAAATTCTCCTTACAATTTGCGGATGGCTCAACTAGGACTCCTCTAGGCATACTAGAGAATGTTCCTGTAAAGGTAGGGAAAATTCTCATCCCTACCGACTTCCTGGTGTTGGACATGAAAGGGAATTCCGAATTCCCCATCATTTTAGGAAGGCCATTTTTGGCAACCGCTGGGGCAGTGATAGACGTAAGGAATGGTAAACTCTCTCTAAATGTAGAGGAAGGTAGGGTAAATTTTCAGTTGACTAACTCTTATAACAACCCTCCTTTTGAGAGCCATGTGTGCAGAATTGATGTAACGTCTCCAGCGGTAGAGAAAGAACTTAGCATGGAAGCAACCCCAAAGATATGCATGGTTGATAATGCACCCAGCAGTGGTGAAGTTGGAATTGCTGTCCATGCGGAAACAAAACTTCCGCCGGAAGAAAGGAAGGCTAAGAAGCTCCGAGAGAAAAGAGCGAAGCGGAAGCATTATTGGCCGTATGAGCAGAAACGACTATTTGAAGGAGCTCCATGGAAGAAAAGTGTTCCGGAACTTCTACGCCCAGTCGACCCCGGTTGATTAAAGGAAGTATGGTCAAGCTTAAGACCATAAATAAGCGCTTCTTGGGAGGCAACCCAAGTTTTCTTTCCCTTTTTCCTTTTGTTTTTGAATTAACCTCTTGAATAATTTGAGAAGATCAAGAGGCAAAAATATCATTAATAGGTTTGTCTAGTGTTTTCAGGTTGAGAAAGGGAAGAAGAGCAGAGAAAAATAAAGTCAGAAGCCATCACGCACTGTCACGGCCGTGATGAACTAATACTAGAGCACAGAAAGGATCACGGCCTAGCCGTGACAACCATCACGGGCGTGATGAGTAGGATGCCAAGATCAGAGAGCATCACGGCCTAGCCGTGATGTAGATCACGGCCGTGACAGGGCAACTCCTGAGGACCAGAAACGATCACGGCCTGCCCGTGAAGAGCCTCATGGCCGTGATACAATTTCCACCCAAGATTTGACTGGAATGTGAGCCAACACCCGCTACCGATTCGGTAAGTTGTTCCATTTTTCTCCTCTCTCCGACTTGATTATTTACATTGGAGACAATGTAAGTAATCAAGCTTGTGGTAGGGGTATTTTTGCATTATTTTTGCATTTGCATTGTTGCATTCATATTGCATTCTCATAGGCATAGATTGGTATGATCACATTCTCTAGATTGCCCCTCACTTAGAATATGCATCCAATTGTGAGAACTTGGAGCCAAATGAATTGAGATAGTGAATTTTCGAGCCCAATTTTTCATTATTCTTGTGATATGGCTAAAAATAAAAATTCTTGAGATAGTCATTTGATAGTTGATAATTAGCAAGTGGTTCCTTAGATTTGTGTTCCTCACTGATTTTTGAACTACTAAATGTAAGATTTTGAGCCAAAAAGGGGGTATCCACTAAATCTACCCCATTTCTTATGATAGAGTGTTGTAATTCCTCTTGGACTGTATTTTCTAGAACTTGACTTGAAACCGTTTTGAAACTTAAAAATTTCTGAAAACATTTTTGGAAATGATTGAGGCACTAGGTATTTTTTCCGGCCTCCCGAGCTTTGAATGTTTAAATGCTACCCCTTAGTTTCCCAATTTTGAGCCTAAAGATAAAATACTTTTCTTGGTACCTTGAATTACTTTGATAAATAATGCTTGGTATGGCACCTTTTAAAGTATTACAAAAAGGGCAAAATGGTAGTTGGAAAAAGTATGGGATGAAAAAAAAAAAAGTTAGAAAGTAATTTCTCTTGAGCTATAAATCTCCCCTTCTCTAAACTAATAAAATGAAATAAACGAAAGAAAAAAAATGGAGAAGGGGATGACAAAAAAAGTGAGAAATGAAAAGAAAAAGAAAAAAAATAATAGAAGGAAGAAAGGTGGAAAAGTAAACCATAGCCCAAAAAGGGGGTATTTTAGAAGGTGTCATGCTTTGCAATGTTTGATGATTTGCTTAGCCTTCTTGAAATTCCCTTTCCTTGATTTTCCCACCTAACAATAAATCCCAAGGCCACATTACAACCAAAGGAAAAGACCTCTTGATTCTTAAGTGTTTTCATTAATAAAGTAGAGATTTGGTCAATAGTCAAGCCTATGGTAAAATACTTTCCTTGAGGAAATGGAGTGAATTGTCATATACCCTAAAACGCTTGAGTGAGGTGAGATGAGTGCCCAAATCAGTGAGAACATGAACTTGAAGAACCTAAGCTTCTAATTGGACTTGAACTTGATTATCTCTTGAGTGCTTATTAAAAATGCCTATTACTTGGATTAGCTTCTAGGGTTCTTGGTTCACTATCCATGTTTTGATTGATTTTTATCTTATGGCCTGAGTAATTGCTTGAGGACAAGCAAAGTTTTAAGCTTGGGGTGATTTGATGAGTGTGATTTCACCTCATCTTTGTCTATCATTTCACATGCATTTTCATGTAGTTTAGGCATATTTTTATTAGATTTTAGGTTAATTTTCCTTTGGAACGGGTAAGGCGGTTTTCGTGTGTTGTTTTGCAGATATCAAGGGTAAAATGCTCAAGATCAACCATGATGAAGTTTGGATGAAGATAGGGCTTTAAAAGTGAAGAAAATGAGCCAAACAGAGCCCATCACGGCCTAGCCGTGATGCCCATCACGGCCATGATCGAGCAAAACTGAAAAAGAAGAAAGGCTGAAGTCAGAGTCTGTCACGGCCGTGACCCAAAACCACCACAAGTCAGAGCACATCACGGCCCAGCCGTGATTCAGAACACGGCCATAACAGAGGGCTCGCGACGCGAGCATAGTCTCGCCATGCGAGAGACTGGAATTTTGCAAAAGTGCCAGAAGCAGAGACCGTCACGGCCAGGCCGTGATGGCCATCACGGCCGTGACGCGCATTACTTGGACCTGAAGAAACCGAAATAGATCAGATTTTGAGTTGGTTTGGGACTCTAACTTCCCAATTTCTATAAATAAGGACCAGGCAGATCACATCAGAGACATTCAATAGGAGGATCACATCCATAACAACTAGGACTCTAGGCATAGATCTCTCTTCTCTTCTCCTCTCTTCTCTGATTTTTGTATTTTCTATTATGTTGTCAACCCAGCTTGTCATCTCCATGGCAAGACTGGAGTAGTAGTTTGTTTCTAGGGATTGGGGCTCTGCCCGAGTTTTGTAAATGTTGTTGATTTGATGTAAAATCGTTGTTGATTTCGTTATTGTTTTAGATCTGATTTCTAGTGTGTTAACCACTCGTAAATTCGGCAACCACTTATTTGCGTGACGTAGACGTTCTAAGGAGGAACCTAGCGGTGAACTTAGGATTTCTAGGGTATTTCACTCGTAAAATTCGGCGGCCACTGGTTTGTGAGATGTGGATGATCCAAGGAGGAACCTAGCGGTGAACTTAGGTTATTTGCATGACTGAGACAATCCAAGGAGGAACCTAGCGGTGAACTTAGGTGTCGGACCTATAGAAGTCAGACTTGGGACTGAAATCATGAGAGTTAGAAGCCGTCCCTCGAGGAGCAACGAGTTGTCACGGAACGCAAAGGGTCCAATCTGGGATCGACTACCACGAGAGTAGGGGTCGGGTCAATTGGGCACGGCTTTTGTAACCCGAGAGGGAGCTTAAGCTATTAGAGGATAAACTCGCCTTCAAGGCAATTTCGGTAATCAACAAAGGTAAATCAGATTAGCAACATAAACAGCCTCAAAGGTAACCCAAATCCCTAGGAATCCATTTAGATCAAAACCCCAAAAACATTTGTTTTCTGTTTTATTTGATTCTGTTTGTTTATCTCTCAATTCAAACCTTTTTCAAAACCCTCTAAAAAGTCCAGATCTAATCGATTCGAAAACCGATTGCGATTCGAGAACACAGTCTATGTGGGTTCGATATCTTTTATTACTTGACGGCAATCCGGTACACTTGCCGGAATCGCACGCGCGCGCCGCAGAGCACATCAAGTTCACGTCCATATGCTGCAGCATGACCAGAGCTTTTTCCAGCAGCTTGTCAGGAGTTCGCGTCCAGATGCTGCAGCATGCCCAGAGCATTTTCAAGCAGCTTTTCTAAACTTCAACAAAAACCTAACAAAACTCGAGAAACACATTAATCATATTCCTTGACACTCAAAAACTGAAAATTAAATGAAATTTATACAAAGACACATATTATAGTAAACTAACTTAAAACACCTAAAACATCCACATAAAATACTTAAAGATTACAAAAACTCAAGCTACGAAAGAGTAGATGACTCTCATTTCTAAGAGTTATCAGATGCTGTGGAAAATGGTCCATTTGTCCCCAAGCACGAAGTCAATGGTGCTTCGGTGGATAAACCAAGAAACCTTTGGACCGACGAGGAAAAGAAAAAGGTCCAATACAATTTGAAAGCTAGGAACATCGTCACTTCAACTTTAATCTATAATGAGTTCTATAGGGTCTCAAATTGCAATACCACTAAGGAAATGTGGGATACCCTTCAATTGACCCATGAAGGTACTACCGAGGTCAAGAGGGCTAGGATGAACACATTGACCTATGAGTTTAATCTATTTAGGATGAAACAAGGTGAAAGCATACATGATATGCAAAAATGTTTTACCCACATAATAAATCATCTTAGGGCTCTTGGAAAATCTTTTTGAAATGAATATTTAATAAACAAAGTTCTTAGATGTTTAAATAGAACTTGGCAACCTAAAGTAACTACTATATCTGAATCTAGAGACTTGTCTTCTATGTCTATGGCTACTTTGTTTGGAAAATTGCAGGAACATGAGCTCGAGTTGAAACGCCTCATTGAAAGTGAGGAACGTGACAAGAAGAAGAAAGGCCTTACTCTTAAGGCTAGTATGAATGAGACAATCGAGGAAGATACTGACTGTGACGAGTTTGAAGGACTCGGTGAAGGAGATGAAAACATGAGCCTAATGGTCCGTAAGTTCAAGAGGTTCCTAAGAAACAAAGGGAAAGCTCGTTAGAACTTCACTCCTCAAAAGAAAGTCGAAGGAGAGGGAACGTCCTATGTACCTACTTGCTTCAATTGTAAAAAGAAGGACCACATTCTTCCCGAGTGTCGTCAAGTCCAAAAGAAAATTGATAAGATGGAAAATAGGCCACAAAAGGATAGAAAAGGGAGGATGACTTACATCATATGGGAAGATAATATTATGGGCTCTTCCAATGAATCTGATGACGAAGAAGCCAACCATTGTCTCATGGCCAACCATGAGGATGATGATGAGGTAACCGATGATGAACTTCGTAATGAATTATCCTATAATGACTTACTTGTTGCATGTGAGGAAATAAATGATGAAAGTATGCATCTTATAAAAATCATTTCCTCATCAAAGAAAACCATTTCTAGTCTTGAACTAAAAATTGATTTATTAAACAAAGAAATTGAAGGAATTAAAGAAAAACAAGCTTTGTCAAATAAAAATTCATCATGCATATCTTGTGAAAATGAAAAGAACAAAGTTTCAAAATGTAGTGAATGCAAGGTTTTTAAAATCAAGATTGTAGACCTACATAACACGCTTACTAAGTTCACTAGTGGAAGAGATAACCTAAATGTGTTGTTAGGGTATCAAAAAGGAACCTATGATAAAGCCGGTTTGGGTTATCACCGTAAGTTTCATGAGAAATCTTTTAAAAGGTTCTTTAGACCAACCAACACATCTAGTAGTCCTTCTGTTAAATGCTTCTTGTAACATCCTACCTTTCGTGAATGAAAATTAGATATCTTAATTAGATGGGAATGAAGGTTATTTAAATAAAAACTATTTAAGAATCCGAACGTATATGCAAGTTTATAACAAAATTCAAACAACTCAAAATTTTCAATAGGCAAGCACCTCAAGCAGGCACACCAAAACCCCCTTTTAGAAGCATGTCAAATTGAATCCTTAATTAAGGTGGTTTATCATTAACAAAATTAAAATATAATTAGCTATATCTTAGTCATAGCTAATTAATCATGATTAATTTACTCAAGTTTTACTCATCATGATTAATTAGCAATAATCTTAATTAACTATGCCCTAGTTACAAGTTTTAACTTAATTAAATTAACTAAAATCAATTCTTAACCCTATGATTAAATGTGTGCACGACTACTAGGCTATAGGACACCTCCAGCTTGACCGACTAATATCCCCAATCAGATGAGGGATGTGTGACAGGATTAGGTGGTGGCCACGTCAGCATACAGGATCAGTTGCATGAGCATGAAGGGTAGAGGATGATAATGTGTCTCGAGGAAGATTATTATTTATGAATGTTTATTTTGTGGTGCATGTCTGTGTGATATTATTGTATATATGTTATGCATCCTTTTCTGTATATGATGATAGCTAGTTTCTTATCTTCCTATTCCTTTACTATACATGTTTTATTTTATGTGATCGTTATTGTAACACCCCCCTAGGGCATTACCTCCTAAGCACATGCGGAAATAAATAAAAGGAAAATTTGCTGGCTGTTTTCGAAAAATAACTTCTAATATTTTTCATAAGTCTGAAAATGGGGGTAAAACTTTTATTTTCTAGGATTCACCTTAGAAAAATGATTCACACATTGCTAAATATGAAATCACACTGTATTTACTAACACACAAAGACTAAGTTTATTTATAAATCATAGTACCTCAGCATATACATTTCATGAAATAATCTTTCGTCTTGAAGTTACAAAATTACACAAGGTTTTTTTCAGAACTGTCTATATCGACTTCTTTAAAACGCACACAATCCAAAGGAAACATCCTAAGTTGGTCGTTTTAATAGACATCTGTTGGAAAGAACTCAGTAGTTCTTTCCATTAGAATTATCACCCACCTCTTCAAAGATTGGGATTAACATCCCTGAGTTAGGTCAGGAGCTTCTCGGCACGCCTATCCTAGTGTACTAAGGTACAACAGCAAAGAATCGGGAAAACATGATACATTGTAAGGGTGAGATACCAATATATGGATGAATTATGATGACTACATGCCCAAACACCAAATAATAGGTACAGACAAATATTTAGATTCAACATAAAATTTTCACAGTTAAGCATAACAGTCAATAATCATCGTCGTTTTTTAAAACATGTGGCACTTCTATATTTCAACAGTCTATCCTAGTCTCCAGAGACCCCAACTCCATGCGG
The DNA here is from genome assembly GCA_030762895.1 of Sophora flavescens. Taxonomy (NCBI): domain Eukaryota; kingdom Viridiplantae; phylum Streptophyta; class Magnoliopsida; order Fabales; family Fabaceae; genus Sophora; species Sophora flavescens. The sequence goes on along the minus strand of CM061066.1, from coordinate 107,546,776 downwards.
GTTTTTTTTTTAAAAAAAGTGAGCTGATCAGGCTCAAATGGCCAACACATGGCACAACATAATAGCTAACACATGGCACAACTTAATTCCCATAGCACTGTCCAACTCAAATCACAGTCAACGCATGTGGGTTCCAGAGCACACCGTCCTACACAAGGCTCATGGAATTCATGGTCCATCAAGGCACCAATGATACCCCGTCACATGAGATACCTCTCCCTTCGAGGCATTCACACAAAACAATTTAGGCATGTCTGCCAAATCCATGTATAAACATTTTATTTTCCGCAGATTTTCTTTGTTTTCATTCTTTCCTTCGTCGAGGCTCAAGGTTCATGATGTAACACCCTACTTTTTATTTTCCAGTTTTTATTTTTTTCAGTAAAAATATTTTATGCTGTATTAATCGGTTTAAAGGTATTTATTTATATTTTTATCTGAGTTCATGGAGATTGATTTTTATGAAATAAAAATCTTATTCATACACTATCTTAGGGTAGAAGCTTACGATAAAAATTTGGGTTGAAAATTCAGACGGAACTCGGTTTGCGTTTTCACTGACAATATAATTTTACTGAGCAGAAAACCTAATTTTGACTCGTGAACGAAACAAAGTATGTTTTTATCATGTTTCCAACAAGATAGGCTATTTTCAAAAATTTCGTAAAAAAAAAGATATTCGACGACGTTCGGGCATTTTGTCGTTAATCGGGTAATCGACGGGGCCGGGAACGGATGGAAATATCTAGATATTTAGTGAAAATATCTAGATATTTATTTGAAAATATCTAGATATTTATATTTAACTTAACCATGGTTACTATTAACTATAGTTAAGCTAACTTAACCTATGTTGAGTTAAGATCAACTATGGTTAATCCTAATGTCTATAAATAAGCAATTCACTCCCTCATTTCCTCTCCTTTCTGCGCCAGCCCTTCCCCCGTCACACTTAATTATTTTCTTCATCTTCTTCTTCACTTCACTTTCATTTCACCAAGAACACCATATTGGATTTGTGAAGAACTTCATCAATTCTTGCCATTGCTTCAAGCTTCAAGAGGTAAAACCTCTTCTCCATAATCATCTAAGTCTTCTCCTTCATTTATTTTGTAAGATCAAGCCATGATCATCAAGTTTTCATAAATTTCCATTCCTAGATCTAGAACTTCAAATAATTCTAGAAAATTGTAGAAAAATCATTTTAATGTGAAACCAATTTCTATGATCTTGTTATGTCTTCTACTCTCATTATCCAAGAGCATATAATCATAAACATTTTTCCTTCCCTATTTTCATTAAGTGGCCAGATCTCACCCATAGGAGGGTTTGATGATTTTGTTTTCATTTTTGAAATCTAATGCTTGATTTGAGCTCTCTAGTACCTATATGATCTAAATCCAAGAGCTTGAATCCAACTACATTTCCTAGCCTATTTTTCTAATATGGGTCGAAACTCTAACCTTTGGTGTTAGAGAATTTTGTTTCAATTCTTTTAGTTATGATCATTGGTTTTATAATTATAAATGCTTAAGGATCATCGATCTAAAAGTTTGTGAAGTTTTGAAATCCCTAGCCTTATTTTGGGTTGTCATAGCCGAACCTAGCCTTTTGTGGTTAAGGATGAATTTTGTTTGATTAATTCATTCTTATGATTGGTTGAAGGTCGATTTAATAATCGTGGTGTCGTGACGAGGAGCTGAAAGTTCGTGTTTCCGGAGATAAGCTCAGGTAGGGGAAAGAACCATTCCATCGTCGGAAACGATAAGTAGTATATTATATAATGATTGTGTTGGGTGACCTAAACCCTACTAGTAGTCGAGTAATCGACAAGACCAAAATCACTTTGGAAACGTTTTCTGTAAAACCAATGGTGATTTGAGGATTGTAGGTTTTTCGGCATTAGGTTGATTATATGATATTGAGGATGTCTGACTTTATGTTGTTGAATTTACTATGATACACTAGTTGAGGTATTCCATATGCATGTGACATATTATTTTGGTTTTTGAATAATTATGATATTGAGGATGTTTGTTGTCTATCACGGCCGTGATGGTTGTCATGGCCAGGCCGGGACAGGTTCTGTTTTGTAGAACTCTTGCATTTGATGTCTGCCACGGCCGTGATGGCTATCACGGCCAGGCCGTGACAGAATATGACTTTGTTATTTATTTGATTTGATTTTTATGAGTTGGTTGTGATAAATTGCTCTATATGACATTGAGATATTTGAATATTTTATTGATTACTGTGTTATGCATGATCTGTCTGGTTTGATAAATTACTTAGTTAAATTTTAAGTAAAGATATATGTTGTTCGGAGGTATTTTGTTTGGGGTGAGAGCTTGAATATAAATTAGAGGTGCCTAGCTATTATTTTATAGAAGTGGTGTGATTTAGAATGTAAGTGGAGGTTATGAGGAAAGATTGAGGCACTAGGTTGTTATTGATAAAAGTCAGTGAGAATCATATATTGCATTGTTGTTCATAACCGTGTATATGGGACACAACGGGGTGTCTCACATGACCACCCATAAATTTTTTTAGTGTCTTAAAACTTTTATTGTCAACACATGATGTTAAAGTCCGAGTGTCCAATCACAACAGTCCTAGACTTGTGCACTAGTCTATAATTTTGTGGTCGTAGAAAACAATTTTCACCTTTTTTACTACGTTCACCATGTTTTATCACTATGTATATAGGACACACAGTCCACAACAACGTATATAGGACACACAGTCCACAACAACGTGTATAAGACACACAGTCCACCACAACGTATATATATAGGACACACAAGCCACAACAACGTATATAGGACACAGTTTACAATATCGTGATAAGAATCATAGTTCCACGTGCATTAAAACTCTAGTATCCCGACGTCTCGGATACTAGGTTCACTTTTCAATATTCTTTTTCATTCAGTGAAAAACGAATACATAACCAAAACTTTCGTAACTTATCCAAGTTATCGGAATATTTTCGATGAGTAAAACTTTTGGAAAATGAAAAACTTTTTCATTTGAAATTCATTTTTTTAGAAACTTCGAATTATAGAAAATTTATTCCTTTTCCAAAAATCTATTTTATTTTGAAACTTTCTTTTTCTGAAAATATTTGAAACTTTTAAAGTAAATCTTTTGAAAATCTTAAAATAAGCTGTTTTTCTTTATGGTCTTTCACCATAAAATATTTTCAAAAGTTAAATTTTTCTTAAAGCTTTTATCTTTGATTATTAATTGAGCTCTAACCAATGGTTAGGCTTCCATGCAACAACCAAATACATTTACAACAATTATAACACATGCCATCAATAGCCACATAATCATAAAACATTAAGTAAGCATAAGAGCATGTTTATCAGTCAACTATACCATCAAAGCAACAAGAAATCCAGATTATTCTAAAACAGCCACAACAACAACAATATCAAACAACATATAGTTATCAAATCAAGAAACGACTTAAGCCACCAATCAAAAATCATCAAACACACATAGAATCAATCACAAACAACATGTAGTTATCATAAGGAGCATCCCACACAGAGTCTCCCCTTACCTAATTCGACGGGTAGAAAAAGTCTTTGTTTCTGTGTTGCCCAGAGTGAACTTCCTTTGCCCACAGCGTGCCGCAAGTCTAAGAATTAAGAGAATGACTTAAATTAAAACAACAAAGTCATATTATCTCTCTAAGTATGGGTTTTGGAAATGGCTAGAAAAATGATGCTAGAGATGTCCAACTTTTTTACAAATTCTTGGATTACGTTTTGTTCAAAACTTACTTTCATACATACTTTAATCCCTTATTTTTATATCTTTACTTTAACACTTGTTTATAGTCCATTTTATACCAAAAATGTTTACTTGACCATGTTAAAAGACATTATATTTTAAGATCACATATTTCAAACAAAAATTAGGGTGAACTCTTTTATAAAACCATTTTCAGAAAAGCAGTGGGTTTAAATTGTGAATGATAATTCAAATGACCTTAACATTCCTTGAAATTCTAATTGAAGACACCCAACTCACATATAAGAACGTTGCAGTTGGTCCCAAGTCAAAATTCAAAGGCATTAATTTATTAAAAATCACGCACTGCCTCTGATTGTACAGGATTTTCTAGAAATCCAAGTTCACCAACATATAAATTTATGAAATTGTTTCTATTTATAAACGCGTGTAAAAATCTCAAATGTTCAACCAAACTTTAGATATACTTTAGTACTAACCCTGAAAATTTTATAAAAGTTTTTATCCTTCAAAATCATATTTAAAATAACCACGCAACCAACTATGTTCATATTTTCGCAGACAGAATTTGGTTCTACTATGATAGGTGTTTTGACCTAGTAAATCTTATCCAAATACTAACATATTATATATCAAATTAAAGCCCCAAAAGTCTTATTTCCAAATATGTATTTAGTTTTTATAAATACGTTTTGTATAAAAAGTCATGGGTTATGTTCCTTGCTCACAAGGATGAGTCATTCAAGGTCTTTTCTGTATTTTGCAAACGTGTACAAAATGAAAAAGGCATGTGTATAGCTTCTATTAGAAGTGACCATGGGGGAGAATTTGTCAATGAGCTATTCCATGAGTTTTGTGAAGAAAGTGGTATTCAACACAACTTCTAAATACCAAGAACACCACAGTAAAATGGTGTGGTAGAGAGAAAGAACGGGTCTCTTCAAGAGATGGCTATGACTATGCTCAATGACAATTTTGTCCCTAAGCACTTCTGGGCTGAAGCTGTGAACACTACTTGCTACATTCAGAACATAATATACATTAGACCTATTCTGAATAAGACTCCTTATGAATTGTGGAAAGGCAGAAAACCCAACATTTCATACTTTCGCCCCTTCGGATGTAAATGTTATATTTTGAATACAAAAGATAAACTTGGTAAATTTGATGCTAAAGTAGATAATAGAATCCTTCTAGGATTTTCAGAAACTTCAAAAGGCTATAGAGTTTATAATTCTAGAACTTTAGTTGTAGAAGAATGTATTCATGTAAAATTTGATGACAAACAACCTGATAAGAGACTATCAGAGCTTGATGAAGTTTTTGCAGATCTTGATTTAAATATCTCAGGAGAGAAACCATAAGTCAAGTCTGATATTCAAGAAGATGACACTTCTCAACAACAACCAGAAACTTCCACCTCTCAACAGGAAAATGCTCGGAAATCTTGGTACTTCAAAAACTACCATCCTCAAGATCAAATCATTGGTGACCCCAATGACAAGCAAAGAACTAGGTCAAACTTCAGAGAACAAAGTGATTCTGCTCTTGTCTCTGAATGTGAACCAAAAACAGTGGACGAAGCTCTACTAGACGAAGGATGGATTCATGCTATGCAAGAAGAGCTAAATCAGTTTGAGAGAAGTGAAGTCTGGACGCTTGTACTCCTTCCTGAAGACAAGTCAATCATTGGAACAAAGTGGATCTACATAAACAAGGTTCATGAAGATGTTAAGGTTGTGAGAAACAAGGCAAGACTTGTTGCTCAAGGCTACTCTCAAGAAGAAGGTATAGACTACACTGAAACTTTTGCACCAGTTGCTAGACTAGAAGCTATAAGAATTTTAATATCATTTGCTGCACATCATAGGTTTATGCTTTTTCAAATGGATGTTAAAAGTGCCTTCTTAAATGGGTTTATTAATGAAGAAGTATATATCATGCAACCTCCTGGCTTTGAAAATACTAATCACCCTGAACATGTTTATAAGCTTAAGAAAGCATTGTATGGACTTAAAGAAGCTCCTAGAGCTTGGTATGATAGGTTAAGTTTGTTTCTAATGGAAAATGGTTTTAACAGAGGAAAAGTAGACACAACTATATTTAGAAAGTCTATTAAGTCTGATTTCATTATAGTACAGATTTATGTTGATGATATCATTTTCGGTGCTACTAATGAATCTCTGTGCAAGGAATTCTCTAAGCTTACGCAAAAAGAGTTTGAAATGAGTATGATGGGAGAACTTAAGTTCTTTCTTGGACTTCAAGTCAAGCAAACAGTGGACGAGGTGTACATCCATCAAACTAAATATACAAAGGAACTTCTAAAGAGGTTTAAGATGGATGATTGCAAACCAATGAATACCCCTATACACCCGACATCCATACTGAACAAAGATGACAAAGAGAAAAAGGTAGACCAGAAGGTATATAGAGGTATGATAGGATCTCTTTTATATCTGACTGCGTCTAGGCCTGATATAATTTTCAGTGTTTGCTTATGTGCTCGTTTTCAATCTGATCCTACAGAGTCTCATCTCTCAGTAGTTAAAAGAATATTTAGATAGTTAAAAGGTACTACTAATATGGGTTTGTGCTTTAAGAAAAATGATGATTACAGATTAGTTGGTTTTTGTGATGCTGACTATGCTGGAGATAGAATTGAAAGAAAAAGTACCAGTGGAGGATGTCACTGCATTGGAGCTAACCTAGTATCATGGTCAAGCAAAAGGCAAAGTACCATTGCTCTATCAACTACTGAAGCAGAATACATATCAGTTGCAAGCTGCTTCTCACAACTTCTATGGATCAAACACCAATTGGAGGACTACAATGTATATGTAAGTAGTATTCCATTTATGTGTGATAATACTGCTGCAATCAATTTATCAAAGAACCCAATACTGCATTCTAGATCTAAGCACATAGAAATTAAACATCATTTTATTAGAGATTATGTGCAAAAAGGTGTGTTTGATGTTCAATTTGTAGATACTGACCACCAATGGGCAGATATCATTACTAAACCTCTTGCTGAGGATAGATTTATCTTTATAAGAAAACATTTGAATATGTTGTATGTGGGTTGAGCTAGTATAATTATTGTTAAATTGATCGTCCATTGAATGTTTTTGCGGCACGTCCACTAGTCATGACGTCTAGAGCAAGTGGATTCTACGCGTCCACTACCTATGACTTTGCATGTCCACTCTTAGTCTTGTGTGGACTCGTCTATGCACATATTTATTTCTGATATTATTTTGTTCTTGAACACATTTATTTAAAAGGCTTCTCTTTCCTTGCCTAGTCAACTACTCTCATCAATCCCATCAAGACCTTTTTATGGTCCCAAGTTACCAACGCCGTTTTATCATGTCATATCAAAAGTTTTTTAAAAAAACCTTATGATATTCAAGATTCTTTAAAAAGAAATCTTTTCCCTCTGAGAAATACTTTATGCTTTCACAATCTCTCGAGCTATCTCTCTTTTTATCTCTCTCTTCTCTCCAAAGCCTATCTCAGATGACCTTGATGCTGAAGCAAGTGGACAAATAATCATTGCTGATATTTTGGAAGACATAGTTGAATCGTGTCATCAATAGAGCTCATCTGAAAGACAATCTTCTCAACCTCTAGCATTAGTTGTAGTGCACCCTGAAGATCAGACAAGAACTATGGACACTCTTCAAGAATCTGCAGAAAGCTCAAAGACTCTACCATCAAATATTGAAGAAGTTCTTGGAAAGCTGGTTAATGAAAGGGTTAGCAAATTAGTTGAAGAAAAGGATGACAAGATAGCTGAGAAGATCAAGGAGGATGTTCATCAGCAGGTTCAAACCTCAATGGCTCCAACCTTAGAGGTTGTAAATAAAATGCCTGAATTTCTTAGGGATTTCAAGAAGAGTCAAACTCAGAGTCCTCCTCCACCACCTCCAAATGCTTAGTCTTCACTTTTGTTCTCTTTTTCTTCTTCTTGTGCTGACAATGATGGTCCACTCCCTGTTTACCTTTTTGGCTGATGACAAAAAGGGGGAGAAAGGAAAAGAAAGACAATTATAGGAAAAGAAAGACAGTTATATATATTATATTTAATTTAAAAAGATCTTATGTGTTTTGCTTGTGCATATTCATTTCTACTTGATATATGGCTCTGATATACTTGTGTTTATAAAGAATGATAAGTGCTTGTATCTATCTGTTAGTCTGCTTAAAATTTTTTATTGAATGCTTTGTCTTAGGGGGATCCTTGTAAGCTCTCTTAGACTTTGCTTTTCAAATTTAATTAGTTTTGTCATCATCAAAAAGGGGGAGATTGTTGGAACCATAGTTGTTATGGTTTATTTAATCTCTAAAGTTTTGATGCTAACAAAAGAATTAAATTTGTTTGGCAAAGTGTTAGTTGAGATCTAACAAGTGAGTTCAGTTTATGCAGGAATATTCAAAATAATATAAGGTATACAATGCTTGGACTCGTTCAAAGAATTACCCGTCCAAAGGTTATTTAAACTGTTTATACTTTAAATGACAAGTAGACTAGTTTTCCTTAGTAGACGAGGCTATAAATGAATACCTAAATAACTTGTTAGGTATAGGAAGTCCAAAGACTTGGAAGTAGACGTCCACAGAGCCACGTCAGCAGACGAGGGCTATCCATGTAACTCAAGTATACGTCCATAGTGCCTGAACTAAAATTCAGTGGACGTCCACAGTGCCACGTCACTGGACGGAGGTTCTCTAAGGACTTAGCAAGTCCAAAGACTTGGGCAGACGAGGGCTTCTGTCACTTTAGTGGACGCAAGTTTCTATCTCTTACGTTTTGGGCATGCGCTTCAATCTCTACAGTGTTGGATGTTTGCTTCAAACACTATAGAGCTGGACGTTTGCTTCAAACACTACAGTGCTAGACGTGTGTTTCAATCACTTGTGTGTTGGACGTGCACTTCTACCACATTAGTGGACGAGCGCTTAGTAGACGAGTGCTTCTACCACATTAGTAGAGTAGACGAGCGCTTCTACCTTATTAGTAGACGAGCGCTTCTACCACATTAGTAGACGAGCGCTTCTATCACATTAGTAGACGAGCGTTTCTACCACATTAGTGGACGAGCAGAATTAAAATCTAGTATAGATGCGTTCTTAAAACTAAGTAGACGGCTATATATGTTCTATATGTTTGCTACCTTGAATATATGCTTTAATGCAATCTGGACCACATTGAATTTATTTCAAATGCTAGCTTATTTAATTCAAAGAATATATGTCGTTTACCTTGATGCTTCTTTTGTATAGAATCTTTATCTCTTGGATAAAAGGAACTTCGCACCATCGAAACTATAAACCTTTGTACTCTGTCAAAATACATTGTTGTAAAGATCAAGTCAAGTACAAAGATGGTAAGTCAGAAAGCATTTAATGCTAAAGTCTAAACGGATACAATTTGAAGACTGTTGAAGAAGATCTAGACACAAAAGCACTTCACAGTGAAGCATATCAAATTATCAGTCTCAACGGATCCAAGCATTTAATGCTATAGTCTAAACGGATACAATTTGAATACTGTTGAAGAAGATCTAGACACAAAAGCACTTCTCAGTGAAGCATATCAAATTATCAGTCTCAACGGATCCAAGCATTTAATGCTAAAGTCTAAACAGATACAAATTCAAAGTAACCGTTGAAGAATTACAAGAGAAGAAGAAGGTCACTATATAAGTAGAAGACCTCAGATACTGAAGACAAAAACTCTTTCCTGAAATAACTTTTTCGAGTCTAACTTCTGCCAATACAATTCTTAAGTAGACAAGCTCTTATTCTTTCATTTTTTCAAAATCAAAAGTCTGTAATTTATTAGTTTGAATATTGTTGTAATATTCAAGTGATGTTAAACTGTCATACTCTCACACTTAGTGAGTTAAGAAGACCAGTCTTTAAATCTCTGTGATAGAGTTAGAGCCTGAAGAGGATTGGTAGAGTGAACGCGTTGTCGCCACGCGCCAAAAAGAACGAGCGATTATTAAAATAATGTAGTATAGAGCGACAACTCGAGTATCGTCTCTCAAGGACTCTTTAGGTGTTGTTATTATTAACAGAAAATCAGTAAAAGTCAGATTTGGGGGTTTTGGGTAATTGAAATAAAATAAAGAAAACAAATAAAAACAGAGTAAGAAAACAAGCAGTTAAAATATTATCAATTAAACTAAAGAACGATTAACCTACTGTTCTTGGTTTCCCACTATCATTGGTTCATATAAATCCAAGCCCTAAGCAGATTCTAATCCCCTCCCGGTTGTAGCAACAATTAACAACGCAATCACTACTACAGATGTATGTTCCTATTCCCGAAATAACAAACGGGGTTAAGCTCTCATGATCAAACGAACATGAACGAACACACGCGAAATAACAAACACGATTAATTATAGAAACATAACATCACCGAAATTAATCAACACAACACTATACACTCCTGAAATAACAAACAGAAATGTATAGCATGGTATTGAAAAGAGAATAGTAAATGAAAACAGGAAATACAGAACCTCAAATGTAAATGGAAACCAATCCCAGTAGATTAATCTAGGAGACTAGTTCTCCATTACAAACATAAGCACAAAAGAAAAGAAAATAAACTACTGGAAACTACTACTACTATCTATCAAAGACTACCCAAAACTGGCTAACTCTGGCCTCTCTTCAGTTCTGCCTAAGACTGTCTTATATACACGTTTCTGGAATCAGAGGACTCGCGAGGCGAAGTCTTTCTCGCGACGCGGAAATTGTGAACAGTCTGCGACTTTTGATCTTCTCGCGGGGCGAGCATATCCTTCGCGAGGCGAATCTCTTCAGATCCCAACTGTAACGCCCGTGACCTTCAACATGCGCAAACCGTGATGGCTTCTGGTCTTCCAAGGCTCGCGAGGCGAATGGATGCTCGCGAGGCGAACGCTTCAACTTCAAAACTGCCACAGCCGTGATCTTCAACACGGGTAAACCGTGATCGTCTCTGACTTTCTGGGCTTGGTGACTCGCGAGGCGAGAGCTTCTTCGATGGGTGAGACAGAAAGTTTGTGAAATTTCAAGAACAGTCACCTTCTGGTTCGCGAGGCGAATGCCTTTCTTGCGGGGCGAAAGCTCTAGAATTATTTCCTTTTATTAACCTGAAAACAGAAAATAGAATAAGTGTTTTATTTAACTCTAAATCAACTAAATTAACCTAAAAACACTTTACAGACTCAAAATCTTACTTAAGGACAATCAAGTCTAATTTGGGTGAAAATGATATAAAATTAGCACAAAGCCAAGGTCTTTACTAGTTATAAAACCGGTCAACCAGAGGCTCATCAAAATACCCCAAACTTAAACTTTGCTTGTCCCCAAGCAAACTAAAACTTAAAAACTTAAAAAGACTCAAGATAGGCAAAACATGGCAAGCTTAAGGATTCAATCAACCTTGCACAAATTTCAAGCAATATTTCAAAAGAATTTTTCTTCCAATGTTCCCCCCTTTCAAGCAAAGTAATCCCCACAATCATTTATTTTAAACAATTGAGAAGTTCATCATTCAAACACTCATTAATCTAAGCAGAGGATCCAAGTCACAAACAAAAGGGAGATCACCAAATCCAAACAACTGCCTTCCTCACAAGGGAAATTTGTGTTCACTCATTTGCAAAGTTTGTGTCAGGCTATCAACATTTCACTCAGTTTCACTTTTAAGAGCACTTCCCATAAATTTGGTTTTCATCTCAAAATGATTCCCACAGAAAACATGCAAGCAACATCAAAAGGTCTTTTATGGGTTGTAATGGGGCCTGGCTAAAGGTAGGATATACAAAGGTACTAGGCTGAAGACCCTAGGAACTAAGAGAGCATGAACATTATTTACACTTTGAAATTAAACTCAAGTTCCTTTTCTCATTTTTCTTTATGCCTTGGGTGACTACAACCTTTTTTATTTAAACAGCCTTTTTTTTTGGCATTTTTGCACTTTTAAATATATTTTTTTTCTTTTCTTTTTTTTATTATTATATTTTTTTTCACAAATATATTTTTTTTTCTCAATCCCAAACAACACATTACACCTTGCAGCCACCCCAAACTTTAGTTTCTTGCACCCATTCTAAGATTACATGCTCTCCTAATCCTAAGATCGGGTTAACATGGTTTTCCAGATTTTTGGGTTTATAACATTAGGTTATCAAGAATTAACAGGCTAATAGGCTCAATGGGGCTAACTAAGGAACATGCATTAAGAATTGGTTATTTTTAGGCTAAGTAGCTATTTACAAAGAAAATGCCTAAATCATTTGAAGCAAACACATAATCATGCAAACCAAAAAGAGATTCAAGCAAATTCAGGAAAGTGCAACTCAAAAGTGATTTTCACACAATTTAAAACATGTTGGAGGCTCAAAACCTCACCTGGACATTTATGCAACTTGTTTGACAGAGATTCTATCCCTAGTGTGTGCTTCCTATCACCCCAAACTTATCATAAATCATGCCATCATAATAAAATCTCAAAGTTCAGTTTCAATCATATGGGGATCAATTTTCAAAAAAAAATTTCATATCCTAGGGGGAAAACAGTCAATACATAACATGCAATCCATCTATGCAAAAATTAATAAAATCCAATAAACTTGCCATAACCAAGACACAAACACAACTCCTGAGCTTCTCAAATTATTTAGGAGCTTTATTGAAAACAAAACAGACATAAAGCAAGGAAAAGAAAATTAAAAAGAAGAAAGGGTTAAGAAAACTCATTAAGGGCGGTTCCACCAGGATCCCATTGCTTGTAGCATAAGGCCCACGTGATGGACAAAGAGTGGGAGTTCATTCCATGCTTCCATGACTTGCAGCCTTGATGTGGGGGTGAGCACTTGACAATTATGATGACTTCGCCGAGTGCGGCGGACTTCTCACTCCCCTTCAGGTCACAGCTGACCTCTTTATCTTTAAAGTCTCCCCAATAGAAGTGGGGCTCAACCTCTTGGACCGGCCATGGTGCAAAATCCAAGGGTGCAAAATCCGGAGCTTTTGGTTCCACAGGGGGAGGTGGCAAACAGTTAGCTGGGGTTACTGGTGCTGCTTCATTTTCTGCACTTTCTTCATTCACTGCACGAACAAATTCATCACCTGCTATACATGCAGAAATTTCAGCACACACCACACAAAGGTTAGAGTTAGTAGAGTCAGTACATATATCACAATAAAATGAATCAGTAAAGTTCTGAATGTCTGGAAATTCAGCAATTAATTCATCCACCCCATCACTCTCAACACATGCATTTGGTTTACTTGAATCATCTACTTCCAAAGGTTCTTCATCATCCTCAGGCACGGGGAAGCAGATGTCCTCCTGATCCTCATTTTCTATGTGTCCTGAAAAGATTAAAGCTGCATAACAGTGTATACACAAAGCAGTGCCACCATCACAATAACAATCAGTACATGAATTAGAATCAGGGGATTCAACACTCAGTTCATCAATAGAAACATTATCAGAATTATCATCAGAAATATTTTCAAGAATAACTTGTGACTCTGTATGTTCTTCAAGGGGTTGTGGAGTTAGCATTGCAGCCGAGTTGGCGACAACTTGATCAATTTGCATGGCCAACTTCTGAGATTCAGCTTCTCCCCTCTGATATTCAACCTCCATCCTCTGTTGGAATTCGAGATTTTGTTGTGCCATCCGTTGATTGTTCTCTTCCATTTGTTGTAGCATTGAAGCAATCTCATCCAAGGTGCTCTGTGAAGGTTCGAAAGGTGCAGAGGTGGTCACTTGGCTAGGATAGTATCTAAACAGGAAGGCTTCCTTCAAATCAAAACAGCTTGAGATGGAATTTTCATTAAGACAATACAACCAATCTCTTGCAGTTCCTTCAAGTGAGAACTGGAAAGCTTTCATCTTGATGTGGTCCTCTGTTATTCCTGCAGGTCTCAGCATTATAGAACAAGCAATCTGGAATTCCCTCAGATGCTCCTGCGGATTTTCACCTGCAAAACCACTAAACCTTGGCAACCAGTGTGATAAACCAAGAAAATCAGGAAAATATATGCATGGTGGTGGTTCATAGTAAACATTAGGCATGTAACCATATATGTGATTATCCATGGGGGGTGCTAAAATTCACAACCAGACAAAAAGAAAAAGTTAATTCAGCAAAGAGAATTTTTTTATTTTATATTTTTTTTAATTAATTATTTTCTGCTAATAACAACAAACCAGAGTCCCCGGCAACGGCGCCAATTTTTGGTCGCACTGTCGCCACGCGCCAAAAAGAACGAGCGATTATTAAAATAATGTAGTATAGAGCGACAACTCGAGTATCGTCTCTCAAGGACTCTTTAGGTGTTGTTATTATTAACATAAAATCAGTAAAAGTCAGATTTGGGGGTTTTAGGTAATTGATATAAAATAAAGAAAACAAAATAAAAACAGAGTAAGAAAACAAGCAGTTAAAATATTATCAATTAAACTAAAGAACGATTAACCTACTGTTCTTGGTTTCCCACTATCATTGGTTCATATAAATCCAAGCCCTAAGCAGATTCTAATCCCCTCCCGGTTGTAGCAACAATTAACAACGCAATCACTACTACGGATGTATGTTCCTATTCCCGAAATAACAAACGGGGTTAAGCTCTCATGATCAAACGAACATGAACGAACACACGTGAAATAACAAACGCGATTAATTATAGAAACATAACATCACCGAAATTAATCAACACAACACTATACACTCCTGAAATAACAAACAGAAATGTATAGCATGGTATTGAAAAGAGAATAGTAAATGAAAACAGGAAATACAGAACCTCAAATGTAAATGGAAACCAATCCCAGTAGATTAATCTAGGAGACTAGTTCTCCATTACAAACATAAGCACAAAAGAAAAGAAAATAAACTACTGGAAACTACTACTACTATCTATCAAAGACTACCCAAAACTGGCTAACTCTGGCCTCTCTTCAGTTCTGCCTAAGACTGTCTTATATACACGTTTCTGGAATCAGAGGACTCGCGAGGCGAAGCCTCTCTCGCGACGCGGAAATTGTGAACAGTCTGCGACTTTTGATCTTCTCGTGGGGCAAGCATATCCTTCGCGAGGCGAATCTCTTCAGATCCTAACTGTAACGCCCGTGACCTTCAACATGCGCAAACCGTGATGGCTTCTGGTCTTCCAAGGCTCGCGAGGCGAATGGATGCTCGCGAGGCGAACGCTTCAACTTCAAAACTGCCACAGCCGTGATCTTCAACACGGGTAAACCGTGATCGTCTCTGACTTTCTGGGCTTGGTGACTCGCGAGGCGAGAGCTTCTTCGCGGGGCGAGACAGAAAGTTTGGCAAATTTCAAGAACAGTCACCTTCTGGTTCGCGAGGCGAATGCCTTTCTCGCGGGGCGAAAGCTCTAGAATTATTTCCTTTTATTAACCTGAAAACAGAAAATAGAATAAGTGTTTTATTTAACTCTAAATCAACTAAATTAACCTAAAAACACTTTACAGGCTCAAAATCTTACTTAAGGACAATCAAGTCTAATTTGGGTGAAAATGATATAAAATTAGCACAAAGCCAAGGTCTTTACTAGTTATAAAATCGGTCAACCAGAGGCTCATCATAGAGAAAAAATACTTGTAGCCTGAAGAGGTGTTGAATACTTGTAAAGCTATTGGATTATAGTGGAGAAAAACCTTCAGGTAGAAGGTACTGGACGTAACTCTTGGTTGGAAGAGAGTGAACCAGGATAAAACACTTGCGTGAATCTTCTAAACCCTTATCTTTTACAGTTTTTGTTTATTCTAATTGTGGGTTCTGAATATGAGTTTATTATCTCTTAAAAAGAGTTTTCCTGTTTGTGTGTTGTTCTTCTTGTTTTGCTTGTAAAAGGTTTGAGAAATGGCTTTTTCGAAAATCTGTTAAGAAACATAATTCAACCCCCTTCTTGTGTTTCCCTGTGTTAACTTCAAGTGGTATCAGAGCTCAACCTCGAAAGGGTTGAGCATCTAGCAAGTGCTGAGGGAGTACGATCCAACAAGCATGGATATAGACGGACATGCAATCAACATACCTCCTCTCTTTGATGGTAGTGATTATGACTACTGGAAAAAGAGAATGATGGCTTTTCTTGATGCACAAAACGTGGACATCTGGGAGCTGATTGAAACTGGCTACACTGAGCCAAGAGGTGATGCTGGAGCTGCTATTCCTAGATCTGAATGGACTCAAGAGAGGAAAAGCCAACATCAACTAAACTTGAAAGCTAAGAACTATCTCATGTGTGCTATCACCAGATCTGAGCATGGCCAGGTTTATAGATGTAACACAGCTAACGAAATCTGGGATACTCTTGCACTAGCTCATGAAGGTTCCCCACAAGTGAAGGAATCGAAGGTAAGCATGCTGGTTCACCAGTATGAGCTATTCAAGATGGCTGATCATGAAACCATAGACCAGATGTTTGGAAGATTCCAAACTATCACCAACAGTCTCAGGTCTCTTGGAAAGGTCTATGAAAATAGAGATCATGTGAGAAAAATTTTGAGAAGTCTCTCAAAGCAGTGGAGACCTAAGGTAACTGCTATCCAGGAAGCAAAGAATCTAGATACTCTTTCTTTGGAAGAGCTTCTGGGGTCATTAAAAGTTCATGAACTTGAACTTAATGAAGAGGAAAATTCTAGAAAAGGAAAGTCCATTGCCTTAAAGGCCAAGAAATCTAGTTCCTCAAAAATGCTTAAAGTTGCTGAGTCTTTAGATGAAGCTGATTCATCAAATAATGAAGATAACTCAGATGAGGATGAACTATCTTTCATCTCCAGAAAAATACAACACATGTGGAGAAAGAAAGGTGGATTCAGATGGAAGCAACTCAACAAAAAATTCTCCAAGGAGAAATCAGATTCCAAGGATAAAGGTCCACCCCTGTGCTTTGAATGTAAGAAACCTGGACACTTCAAAGCTGAATGCCCAGAGCTGAAGGAGAAAAAGAAATTCTTCAAAAAGAAGAAAGGCTTGATGTCTACTTGGGAGGATCTTGACCTGTCTTCTTCAGATGAAGAAGATGAATCAGGAGAAGAAGCAAACATTTGCTTCATGACTGACACTGGATCATAAAGTGAATTCACTCATGCTGAGGTAATAGGATCTGATCCATCCACTCTTCAAACTGATTTTGATGAATTGCTGCATGAATCATGCTTACTGTCTAAAGAGTATAAGAGTCTCAAAAAGAAGTTTATTAAACTTTCTAGAGACTATGATAAGGTCTGCACAGTAAATCAAAACCTTAGGGATGAGAACGAAACATTAAAGTCAAACAATGCTAGTCTGACTGACAAGACTAAGTGTAAGTCTAATAGCTCTTGTTAAGTTGAAAAACTGAAACAAGATGTGACATACTTGACAGACTCTCTGTCAAAAATAGTAGGTAGCTCAGATAAATTAAATCTTCTATTAAGATATTCTAGATCACCACATGACAAATCTGGCATTGGTTATGATAAAGTGAAGCAAGATGCATATCTGAATAAACCAAAAGTGCATACACAATATAAGGCTTTTAAAGCCTGTCCATAGTATACTAAGTCAAAACCAAGCCCTTCCAATACTTACTATAAAGTGTGTGGAAAAAGTGGTCACATAACATCTAGATGCATACATTATATGCATATTAAACATGCTAGTCCAGTGACTACTAATAAGAAAGAACCCAAGTTAATTTGGGTACCTAAAGATAAGATAATCCCTGTTGCAGATCTGCTTAACAACAGGAAGGAAACAGAAGTCCTGGTACTTGGACAGTGGATGCTCACGACACATGACAGGAGAAAGGTATATGTTCCAAGACCTTAGACCCAAATATGGTGGCTGGATCACTTTTGGAGGAAATCAAAAAGGAAATATCATTGGTATTGGTAAAATTGGTAAACATCCTTTTCCCTCCATTGATAATGTTCTGTTAGTAAATGGTCTTAAACACAATCTGCTTAGCATTAGTCAATTATGTGATAGTGGGTTTGCCATAGTCAATTATGTGATAGTGGGTTTGCCATTTCATTTAATAAGAATATGTGTTTTGTCAAGAAAGCTGATGGATCACTCTTATTCACTGCTCAGAGGCAAAACAATTTGTATAAGATTGACTTGGAGGATCTCTCAAGTCAAAGTGTGTCATGTATAGTGTCCATTGAGGATGAACGACGGATTTGGCACAAAAGGTTGGGTCATGCAAGTTTGAGATTAATCTCAAAACTGAAAAAGCATAACCTTGTAAAAGGACTACTAAATCTTAGTTTCAAATCTGATGCTCTATGTGATGCATGTCAGAAGGGAAAATGTAACACCCTGTTTTTCGTATGCTTCTTTATCAGTAAATACATGCTTTAATGTATTTATTTTTGATAAAATCCAGAGGATGATTTTATTTAAAATAAAATATTTTTCTTGTGTTGTTTTACCGTATGAAGTCACAGTAAAATTTTCGATCGAAAATTCAAACGAAAATCGGTCTGGGTTCTCACTGCCAGTACAAGTTGACTGAGCTAGAGACAAAATTTTAATTCGTGAACGAGACGGTTAGTGTTTTTATGATGTTTTGTGTGGGTTTGGAGTTTTTCGAAAAATCTTGTTCGGGGCCAAAATCTTAGGGATTTCCCGGGCGAAATCGTCGGGAAATACGATCGGGGAAGTCATCTGATACGCAATGGAGCATAGTATCAAGAGGATGAAGTGACATGGAGTGACTTGATGTGAAGTCTGTGACACACCTAAGAAAAAGTGAATCTTGACTTTATTTCAAAATCTTACTTTTCATCTTTCTCTCTCCAATCACATCACATCACCTTAACTCCTTATTCTCTCTGCAAGCAACCCACCGTCTTTCTTCTCTTCTTTCTTCTTCTTTCCCCTCAAAATCGTGACCTCCTCCCTCATACTCTATAAATACCCTTCATTTCAACCATTCATCACTTTCCTCCATTTTCTCACATTTTCACTTTACTACCTTTCTTCTTCTTCTTCTTTGTTACAAAGCTTACATTTTTATCAAGCTTTTTACTTTAAGTTCTTCATAAAAGTTCTTCATATTGTTGAGGGTAATGATACTATGTTGTTTATTTTTCAAGTTATTGTCTTTATGTTCATAGTTTTGCTTTAAGTTTCCTTTAAGCTTTCAAACTTCTAAAATCTCTTAAAAATGGTAGAAAACTCCTTTTGAGTTGAAACCACTTTCTATATTCTTGTATTTACTCATACTATCACATACTAAAAGGTTGTGTAAAACAAAGTTTCCTAACCTCTTATTTCTAAGGAGACCGAAACCATGTATATGGTTTAGATGGATCTTGTTTCAACTTTTACAAGTATGAGTTTGTATTTGAGTTTCATTTCCAAGATGATCATGGACCAAGGCTCCTTTATGTTAAAGGATGCTATGTCTAAGTGATTGGAAAGTTTAAAGATTTGTTTTCCAAGATGATCATGGACCAAGTCTCCTTTATGTTAAAGGATGCTATGTCTAAGTGATTGGAAAGTTTAAATATTTGTTTTCCAAAATGATCATGGACCAAGGCTCCTTTATGTTAAAGGACTCTATGTCTAAGTGATTGTAAAGTTTAAAGATTTTTACTCTATTTTTATGTAAAGACCAAAACCAATGAGTTTTAAGGCTACGTTGTTTAAGTTTTAATTTCAAAAATGATCATGGATTAAGACTCCTTGATGTAGGAGGATGCTAGATCCAAGAGATTGGAAAGTTTGAAGATTTCTAACCCCTATTTCTTGTTAAGACCGAAACCTTCAATGGTTATGGCAAAGATGTTGAGTTTTGTTTCCCAAAAGTGATCATGGACTAAAAAGCTCCTTATGTTAAAGGATGCTATGTCTAAGTGATTGGAAAGTTAAAATATTTTCTTGCTTTATTTTCCTATGATGGCCGAATGTAACATTTGACCTAGGAGGTGTTATTTTATTTTGTTTTCCAAGATGATTATGGATTAAAGCTCCTTTATGTTAAAGGATGCTATGTCCAAAAGATTGGATGATTTAAAGATCTCTAACCTCGCAAACTTGTTAAGGCCGAACCTAAGAGTTCATGGTCTAAGACATTTGATTTTTCCATTTTCCAAAATGACCATGGTTTCAAGCTCCTCACTATGTATGTATGCTAACCTAAAGAGATTGGAAAGTTTAGAAATTCCTAGCCTATTTATCTAAGCTTGGCCGAAACCCTAAGTCAAGTACTTAGTGGGATTTTAATTCAACTTTGTTAAAAGATCATTGTTTATGAACTCCTAACACTTAAGGATCACAAATCCATGAGTTGTATAATTTTTGGGAATCTCTAACCCTAAGAACTAGTCTTGGCCGAACCTATACCTTGTGGTTTAGTGTTCTTGTTTGATTTTAACTTGTGATTTTGTGTTCATAACCTTAGACTTTCATCACAGAGGAAACAAGGACGTTCGTGGTTTACCTCTCCAAGCATCTAATCTCCTTACCTTCAGGGAAGGTAAGAGGGGATTTCCTAAAGATATTCAATAACTGTATGCATGTGTGTAGGTGTTTAACTGGATATTTATATGTTGATTGATCTTACTTGGTTATCTAATGTACTTGAACTGTTATGCTATTACCTGATGCTGAACTGTACTTGCTCTAAATGTTATAATGCATATCTGTGATGAACTGCTTTCAACTGTGATATTAGCATTGAACTGATAATATATACTGCTGTTGATTGAAAGTTTGCTAAGTCAGACTTGTGTCTGTGCTCAACTGTCATAAGGATTAAAAACCTTAATAAGCTTTGAAGATGAAAGGATTGGTGTTCTTTTCCAAAAGCTCATTAACTTAAAGTACTTGTTTTAAATGTTGAAATGGTTTTGGTGAACTATTGTTATACAAGAGAAAAATCCTTTTCGAACTATGTGTCTTCAAGTGAAAACTTTCAAGATTATTTGGCAATATCCTATTGAGAATTTTCAAAGATAAAAGTATTTCAAAGATGATTTACAAAAGATTTTCAAAGGAAAGGTTTTCTCCTAAATGTTTTAGAAACTTTCCGATAGCCTGGATAGGTTATCGAGAATTCGATTTTGAATTTGATTTTCACTGAACGAAAAATAAGTACTTAAGAAAGAGAATCTAGTACGCGAGACGTCACCTCTAGTATTCAGTTATACGCACGTGATCTTGGATCAGTGTTAATTCGGGTCCATGAGTCCTATTCATGATGTTTCTGGATTGAGGGTCCAATTCTCGAAATTGAGGACAGTGCGTTCTGATTTCGTTGTGGTGGACTGTGTGTCCTAATCACGTTGTGGACTGTGTGTCCTAACCACGTTGTGATGAACATTGTTAAAGGTGAATGTTGTTTTCTACGACCACAACCCTTGACTGCGGCATCGGTCTCGGGCGTTGTGATTGAACATTCGGACTATGTGTCCTATGCTTCTAAGTTTTCAAGTGATGGGGAAATGATGATTAAGTCGTCAGCTCTGAGCTGCGACAGCGAAAAAGAATGAACACAAAGAAAACCTTTTAAATAAAAATATTTTCTCATGTGCATTTCCCCAAGCATACGTGCTTTCTATATATCGGATACAAGGTGGTATCTGGGAGTCTGTCCATGTAAACCGAGTACAGAGGCACATGTGACGTTGCTCGTCCTGAGACCTTAAATGAATGAGGGTATGGAGGCAACTGCCCGGTGGGCTAGAGATTGACCAACTCTAATTCTTCTCCAATGGAAAACGGTGTTGATATCTCATGAGATTAAGTTAGAGCCTGATATTGAAGTGCCATGCATATTTTCAAAGGTTGACTGTGCAGGTTTGAGACCCTTTGATATAACACTGTTATGCTATGTATGTGCATGATTTAACTGTTTATATGATTATGTGATGTATGTATCATGTATATGGTTGTTGTGGGATATATCTTATGACGGTATCTCACTCTTGCACAACTGTATGTTCTGTTCTTTTCTTCTTGTATCGGGAATGCGCGTGCTCTTAGATGGATCCGGACGTTCCCTCGGCACTGATGAGCTCGAGGAGCGAGGTATTTGATCATGCTGGGTCGGCGGGGAATTGGACTTTACACGAGGGTAGCGTCTGTGGTCACTCTGCATGCAGGAGGCATGGGTAGATCGTTTGTTGGCTTTTGGAGTTGTCCCGATGGTCCGTAGGCTTTTAGAGCCATCTTTTGAGTCTTGTACCCAATTCCCTATTCCCAGTTTGATGTTATCTTTTTTACCTATTTCTTCAGTAGCTGTTTCAGTGTATGTTGGCCAGTTCGACAAGGCCTGTCTTGTAATCAAACCTAAGATCCCAAGTTGGATAGTTATCATTATATGTGTGATGTTGATTTTCATGTTCTGAATGTTCATCACCTTTTCTTAGCTGCTTTTAAAAAAAATGAGTACCCTTTTTCAGTAACCCTATAAAAGGTTATTTTTCCGAAGGCGACCAGCATTTTAAATAAGTTTCTTTTCCGCAACAGGTAACCATGTGATGCAGGGTTTCAGGGTGTCGCAGAAAACAAGTCAAACGTTCCTTTGAATATAAGAATGTTGTTAGTACCAACAGACCACTAGAGTTGCTACACCTTGATCTCTTTGGTCCAACGAGGACTGCCTCTGTCAGTGGAAAGAAATATGGTCTTGTCATAGTAGAAGACTACACTAGATGGACATGGGTTATGTTCCTTGATCACAAGGATGAGTCATTCAAGGTCTTTTCTATATTCTTCAAACGTGTACAGAATGAAAAAGGCATGTGTATAGCTTCTATTAGAAGTGACCATGGGGGAGAATTTGTCAATGAGCTATTCCATGAGTTTTGTGAAGAAAGTGGTATTCAACACAACTTCTAAATACCAAGAACACCACAGTAAAATGGTGTGGTAGAGAGAAAGAACGGGTCTCTTCAAGAGATGGCTATGACTATGCTCAATGACAATTTTGTCCCTAAGCACTTCTGGGCTGAAGCTGTGAACACTACTTGCTACATTCAGAACATAATATACATTAGACCTATTCTGAATAAGACTCCTTATGAATTGTGGAAAGGTAGAAAACCCAACATTTCATACTTTCACCCCTTCGGATGTAAATGTTATATTTTGAATATAAAAGATCAATTTGGTAAATTTGATGCTAAAGTAGGTAATGGAATCCTTCTAGTATTTTCTGAAACTTCAAAAGTCTTTAGAGTTTATAATTGTAGAACTTTAGTTGTAGAAGAATGTATTCATGTAAAATTTGATGACAAACAGTCTGATAAGAGATTATCAGAGCTTGATGAAGTTTTTGCAGATCTTGATCTAAATATCTCAGGAGAGAAACCAGAAATCAAGTCAGATATCCAAGTAGATGACACTTCTCAATAACAACCAGAAACTTCCACCTCTCAACAGGAAAACGCTCAGAAATCTTGGTACTTCAAAAAATACCATCCTCAAGATCAAATCATTGTTGACCCCAATAACAAGCTAAGAACTAGGTCAGACTTCAGAGAACAAAGTGATTCTGCTCTTGTCTCTGAATGTGAACCAAAAACAGTGGATGGAGCTCTACTGGACAAAGGATGGATTCTTGCTATGTAAGAAGAGCGAAATCAGTTTGAGAGAAGTGAAGTATGGACGCTTGTACCCCTTCCTGAAGACAAGTCAGTCATTGGAACAAAGTGGGTCTACAGAAACAAGCTTGATGAAGATAGTAAGGTTGTGAGAAACAAGGCAACACTTGTTGCTCAAGGCTACTCTCAAGAAGAAGGTATAGACTACACTGAAACTTTTTCACCAGTTGCTAGACTAGAAGCTATAAGAATTTTAATATCATTTGCTGCACATCATAGCTTTATGCTTTTTCAAATGGATGTTAAAAGTGACTTCTTAAATGGGTTTATTAATGAAGAAGTATATGTCATGCAACCTCCTGGATTTGAAAATACAAATCACCCTGAGCATGTTTATAAGCTTAAGAAAGCATTGTATGGACTTAAACAAGCTCCTAGAGCTTGGTATGATAGGTTAAGTTCGTTTCTAATGGAAAATGGTTTTAACAGAGGAAAAGTAGAGACAACTCTATTTAGAAAGTTTATTAAGTCTGATTTTATTATAGTACAGATTTATGTTGATGATATCATTTTCGGTGCTACTAATGAATCTCTGTGCAAGGAATTCTCTAAGCTTATGCAGAAAGAGTTTGAAATGAGTATGATGGGAGAACTCAAGTTCTTTCTTGGACTTCAAGTCAAGCAAACAGTGGACGAGGTGTACATCCATCAAACTAAATATACAAAGGAACTTCTAAAGTGGTTTAAGATGGATGATTTCAAACCAATGAATACCTCTATGCATCCGACATCCATACTGAACAAAGATGACAAAGATAGAAAGGTAGACCAGAAAGTATATAGAGGTATGATAGGATTTCTTTTATATCTGACTGCGTCTAGGCCTGATATAATGTTTAGTGTTTGCCTATGTGATCGTTTTCAATCTGATCCTAGAGATTCTCATCTCTCAACAGTTAAAAGAATATTTATATATTTAAAAGGTACTACTAATCTGGGTTTGTGATTTAAGAAAAATGATGACTACAGATTAGTTGGTTTTTGTGATGCTGACTATGCTGGAGATATAATTGAAAGAAAAAGCACCAGTGGAGAATGTCACTTCATTGGAGCTAACCTAGTATCATGGTCAAGCAAAAGGCAAAGTACCATTGCTCTATCAACTGCTAAAGCAGAATACATATCAGCTGCAAGCTGCTGCTCACAACTTCTATGGATCAAACACCAATTGGAGGACTACAATGTATTTGTAAGTAGTATTCTACTTATGTGTGATAATACTGCTGCAATCAATTTATCAAAGAACCCCATACTGCATTCTAGAGTTAAGCACATAGAAATTAAACATCATTTTATTAGAGATTATGTGCAAAAAGGTGTGTTTGATGTTCAATTTGTAGATACCGACCGCCAATGGGCAGATATCTTTACTAAACCTCTTGTTGAGGATAGATTTATCTTTATAAGAAAACATTTGAATATGTTGTATGTGGATTGAGCTAGTATAATTATTGTTAAATTGATCGTCCATTGCATGTTTTCTCTGCACGTCCACTAATCATGACGTCCAGAGCAAGTGGATTCTACGCGTCCACTACCTATGGCTTTGCACGTCCACTTTTAGTCTTGTGTGGACTCGTCTATGCACACATTTATTGCTGATATTATTTTGTTCTTGAACACTTTTATTACAAAAACACTTATCTTTCCTTGCTGAGTCAACTACTCTCATCAATCCCATCAAGACCTTTTTATGGTCCCAAGTAACCGACACCGTTTTATCATGTCATATCAAAAGTTTTTTTAAACAATCCTTTTGATATTCAAGATTCTTTTAAAAGAAATCTTTTCCCTCTGAGAAAGACTTTACGCTTTCACAATCTCTCGAGCTATCTCTCTTTTTATCTCTCTCTGCTCTCCAAAGCCTATCTCAGATGACCTTGATGCTGAAGCAAGTGGACAAATAATCATTGCTGATATTTTGGAACACACTGCTGAATCGTATCATCAACAGAGCTCATCTGAAAGACAATCTTCTCAACCTCTAGCATTAGTTGTAGTGCACCCTGAAGATCAGACAAGAACTATGGACACTCTTCAAGAATCTGCAGAAAGCTCAAAGACTCTGCCATCAAATATTGAAGAAGTTCTTGGATAGCTGGTTAATGAAAGGGTTAGCAAATTAGTTGAAGAAAAGGCTAACCAGATAGCTGAGAAGATCAAGGAGGATGTTCATCAGCAGGTTCAAATCTCAATGGATCCAACCTTAGAGGTTGTAAATAAAATGCTTCAATTTCTTATGGATTTCAAGAAGATTCAAACTCAGAGTCCTCCTCCACCACTGCCATCTGCTTAGTCTTCACTTTTGTTCTCTTTTTCTTCTTCTTGTGCTGACAATGATGGTCCACTCCCTGTTTACCTTTTTGGCTGATGACAAAAAAGGGGAGAAAGGAAAAGAAAGACAATTATAGGAAAAGAAAGACAGTTATATATATTATATTTAATTTAAAAAGCTCTTATGTGTTTTGCTTGTGCATATTCATTTCTACATGATATATGGCTCTGATATACTTGTGTTTATAAAGAATGATAAGTGCTTGTATCTATCTGTTAGTTTGCTTAAACTTTTTTATTGAATGTTTTGTCTTAGGGGGAGCCTTGCAAGCTCTCTTATACTTTGCTTTTCAAATTTACTTAGTTTTGTCATCATCAAAAATGGGGAGATTGTTGGAACCAAAGTGGTTATGGTTTATTTAATCTCTGAAGTTTTGATGCTAACAAAAGGATTAAATTTGCTTGGCAAAGTGTTAGTTGAGATCTAACAAGTGAGTTCAGTTTATGCAGGAATATTAAAAATAATATAAGGTATACAATGCTCGGACTCATGCAAAGAATTACCCGTCCAAAGGTTATTTAAACTGTTTATATTTTAAATGAAAAGTAGACTGGTTTTCCTTTGTAGACGAGGCTATAAATGAATACCTAAATAACTTGTTAGGTATAGCAAGTCCAAAGACTTGGAAGTAGACGTCCACAGAGCCACGTCAGCAGACGAGGGCTATCCTTGTAACTCAAGTATACGCCCATAGTTCCTAAACTAAAATTCAGTAGACGTCCACAGTTCCACGTCACTGGACAGAGGTTCTCTAAAGACTTAGCAAGTCCAAAGACTTAGGCAGACGAGGGCTTCTGTCACTTTAGTGGACGCAAGTTTCTATCTCTTTCGTTTTGGACGTGCGCTTCGATCTCTACAGTGGTGGACGTTTGCTTCAAACACTACAGTACTGGACGTTTGTTTCAATCACTTGTGTGTTGGACATGCACTTCTACCACATTAGTGGACTTGCGCTTCTACCTTATTAGTAGACGAGCGCTTCTACCACATTAGTAGACGAGCGCTTCTACCTTATTAGTAGACGAGCGCTTCTACCATATTAGTAGACGAGCGCCTCTATCACATTAGTAAACGAGCGTTTCTACCATATTAGTGGACGAGCAAAATTAAAATCTTGTATAGATGCGTTCTTAAAACTAAGTAGACGGCTATATATGTTCTATATGTTTGTTACCTTGAATATATGATTTAATGCAATTTGGACCATGTTGAATTTATTTCAAATGCTTGCTTATTTAATTCAAAGAATATATGTCGTTTACCTTGATGCTTCTTTTGTATAGAATCTTTATCTCTTGGATAAAAGGAACTTCGCACCATCGAAACCATAAACCTTTGTACTCTGTCAAAATACATTGTTGTAAAGATTAAGTCAAGTACAAAGATGGTAAGTCAGAAAGCATTTAATGCTAAAGTCTAAACGAATACAAGTTGAAGACTGTTGAAGAAGATCTAGACACAAAAGCACTTCTCAGTGAAGCATATCAAATTATCAGTCTCAATGGATCCAAGCATTTAATGCTACAGTCTAAACGAATACAATTTGAAGACTGTTGAAGAAGATCTAGACACAAAAGCACTTCTCAGTGAAGCATATCAAATTATCAGTCTCAACGGATCCAAGAATTTAATGCTAAAGTCTAAACTGATACAAATTCAAAGTAACCGTTGAAGAATTACAAGAGAAGAAGAAGGTCACTATATAAGTAGAAGACCTCAAATACTGAAGACAAAAACTCTTGCCTGAAATAACTTTTGCGAGCCTAACTTCTGCCAATACAATTATTAAGTAGACAAGCTCTTATTCTTTCATTTTTTTCAAAAGCAAAAGTCTGTAATTTATTAGTTTGAATATTGTTGTAATATTCAAGTGATCTTAAACTGTCATACTCTCACACTTAGTGAGTTAAGAAGATCAATCTTTAAATCTCTGTGATAGAGTTAGAGCCTGAAGAGGCTTGGTAGAGAAAGAATACTTGTAGCCTGAAGAGGTGTTGAATACTTGTAAAGCTATTGGATTATAGTGGAGAAAAACCTTCAGGTCGAAGGGACTGGACGTAACTCTTGGTTGGAGGAGAGTGAACCAGGATAAAACACTTGCGTGAATCTTCTAAACCTTTATATTTTACATTTTTTGTTTATACTAACTGAGGGTTTCTGAATCTGAGTTTATTATCTGTTCAAAAGTGTTTTCATGTTTGTGTGTTGTTCTTCTTGTTTTGCTTGTAAAAGGTTTGAGAAAAGACATTTTCGAAAATCTGTTAAGAAACACAATTCAACCCCCCATTCTTGTGTTTCCCTGTGTCAATTTCTGTGAAAACATGACATGCATGCGGATGAAATAAAGCTTGTTGAGAAGGTGAGGATTAAGAGTGGAGAGATTACCCTTGAGTGATGAAGAATGAAGAGAAGTGATCCAAAACAAGCTTAGTTAGAAACTTGACAGATTTTGGGATGTGGTGGTAATATGAGTGTATCTCCGGACCCGCTCACCCAATAATTACAAACTTGGTCTTATTAGAAAGGTAAGAAAGTGAGGCACAACTTTTTTGTTGAAGGTTTTGCTTGATTCATAACATAAAAGCGGCATAAAGAGCCTTGTTTCTGCAGTTTTCGTGTGATGCTAAGGGTTTTGAGCTACTTTGGTGATTTGGACATATCTCTTAGTATACTTATCCATTTTTGGTGACCTTTAGCTCGTTGGAAATAGGAGAGGAATAGGAACAACTTTCATGGATAACGTTTTACGAGTTTCAGAAGATAAGAGGTTCAAAATGTCAATATAGTTTCGGAGAGTCAATGGAGTTCTCATGATTTATGAAGAGAAATGATGAAGAAGATGAGGAAAAAGAATACATGCATCATTCAATAGCTTTTATATTAATTAGTTAGAATTATATTATTATTATCTCTACCTTTAGTGGAATACATGTGTCATGCATGCATTTTAGGTGTCATGCGTGCATCTTTGGTGTCATGCATGCATTTTAGGTTTTATGCATGCATTTTTAGGTGTCATTTAGTTAAGTGTAGTGGAAATCCAAGTGTCCCTTGGTGGCTGCCCCTGTCCAGGCAACCTTCCATCTTTGGACACGTGTCCAATTGTGACATGTGTCATCCACACATTTTGTCGCATGTTGCCCTCTCGGCATGCCCGAGTGTTTTAATTCACCTTATCCAGCGTAATCTACTGTTGGAATATTTTTCTAAATTATTTTAGGCTACTCTCAAAAGCCTATTATACTCAAGCCCAACTTAAGTTAATATCCCAACTCTCTATTAATTAATTGACCAATTAATCTCTTGGTTTTGCATTTGTTTGTGTTTCAGACTCGTTTCAACTCTGATTCTCCTCAAACTTGAGACACAAGTTAACCAACACCTAAGGAACATGATTAAGCCTTCAAATATGCTTAATCTTTTCCTCATACACTAATCTAGAAAACGGGATGTTATAGTTATGAGAAGACCCTACGGAGGAGCTAGTTACTGAGGAGCTTGAAGGAACCCCTTATGAGTCAGATGCTGAAGGACGAGCAGTGGACCCTAATGGTTGAGTATAGAGCCTATGGACGGTGCCTCTTTTGAGACGTTGTATCATTTGTTGCTTATGTCAGTTTGTACCAGTATGTATATTATGTGACCCTGCTGATGGGGTACCCTAGACAGCTTTTTGTACCTTTATGGTTAAATATATGTGTGGTGTACTGCTTATATTTATATCTTTTAAGTTGAAGTTTTGATATCTCTGTCTTTGATATGTACGTTTAACGCTTATATCAAAACTAAGTTTTGGTTATTTAGCTTTTCTTTAATGGGTATCGGGGTGTCTCAATTCTATTGTGGTAAAAAAGGACACACTGCCTCTATTTGCAATGCTAGAAAGAATAAGAATGTTAATGGCAAGAAAGTATGGGTACAAAAACTCTCAAGGACCTAACATGATTTGAGTACCAAAGGTTGAAACTTGAATCTGTTTTGTAGGTGTACTTGAAAGCAAAGAACTCGAATTTGTATCTTCATAGTGGATGCTCCAAGCATATGACAGGAGACAAAAAAAAGTTTTCCTCCCTCACACCGAAAAAGGGTGGCTTTGTCTTCTATGGTGACAACAATAAAGGTAGAATCTTGGGAATTGGAACGGTTGGTAAGAGTCCAAATCCCACCATAGAAAATGTGTTATATGTTGAAGGTTTGAAACACAACTTGTTAAGTATAAGCCAACTTTGTGATAAAGGTTTTAATGTTGTGTTTGATAACTCTAAATGCATGGTCATGGATTCTAATAATCAAACTAATTTAATTGGACAAAGAATTAGAAATATCTATATGGTTTGCTTGGATGACCTGCCTTCAAATGATGTATGTTGTCTAATAATTAAAGAGGATGAAACTTGGTTATGGCATAGGAGGATGGCTCATATTCACATGGACCATCTTAATAAGTTAGTTCGCAAGGACCTAGTAATTGGTTTACCAGTGCTTCATTTTGAAAAAGACAAGTTGTTGATGCTTGTCAAAAAAAGAAAACAAGTAAAGGCCTCTTTAAAACTAAAAATGTTGTTTCTACAAACCGACCTTTACAGCTTTTGTATATGGATTTGTTTGGTCCATCTATAACTCTGAGCTTTGGTGGTAATTACTATGCACTTGTTATTGCGGATGACTATTCTCGTTATACTTGGACTTTGTTTATTCCTCATAAAAATGACGCTTTTGTTGCCTTTCGGAAACTTGTCAAGGTTATTCAAAACGATAAGGGATTAAACATAGTATCCATCAGAAGTGATCATGGTGGTGAGTTCCAAAATGAGGCATTTGAGGCCTTTTGTACTGAAAATGCAATCAGGCATAATTTTTCCTCACCTAGGACTCCCAAACAAAATGGGGAGGTGGAAAAGAAAAATCGGTCTCTAGTAGAGCTAGCGAGGACGATGCTCAATGAAACCAACCTTCCTAAGTATTTATGGGCAGACACGGTAAGCACCACATGCTATGTGATGAATAGAGTCATGAAATTTACAAGGGAAGGAATCCCAACATCTCCCACTTTCACGTACTCAGATATAAGTGCTTTGTTTTAAATAATGGTAAAGATAACCTTGGTAAATTCAATGCTAAAGCTGATGAAGGTATATTTCTTGGATATTCCAATTCTAGTAAAGCTTTTCAAATCTATAATAAAAGGACTATGACTATTGAATCTGTACATGTTTCTTTTGATGAAACTAACCCTAAAATTGTAGTAGAGGAAAGTGTCGATGATCTTGATGACAAAAGCACTCAAGAGAAGGACATTGATGATCAACCACCTCCACAAAATGAAGAGACACCTCATTCCGATATTCCAAGAGAATGGAGAACATCTTGACACCATCCTCTTGACAACATTATAGGTGATATCTCAAAAGGGGTAACAACTCGAAACTCACTTAATAATTTGTGTAATTATGTGGCTTTTATTTCTCAAATTGAACCAACATTGTTGATACGGTCATAGTAGATGAACATTGGACTCTTGCTATGCAAGATGAATTAAATCAATTTGAAAGGAATGATGTTTGGGAACTAGTCCTAAACCTAAAGACCATTTGGTGATTGGAACTAAATGGGTTTCTCGTAACAAGCTAGATGTAAGTTCTTTGTTTTAAATAATGGTAAAGAAAACCATGGTAACTTTGATGCTAAAGCTGATGAAGGTATATTTCTTGGATATTCCAATTCTAGTAAAGCTTTTTGAATCTATAATAAAAGAACTTTGGCCATTGAAGAATCCATGCATGTGTCTTTTGATGAGACTAACCCTAAAATTGTAGTAGAGTAAAGTGTTGATGATCTTGAGGAAATTTTGGGAAATGCTAGTCTTGAGGACAAGAACACTCAAGAGAAGGACATTATTGATCAACCACCTCCACTAGAAGAAGAGGCATCTCATTCCGATCTTCCAAAAGAACGGGGAACATCTAGACACCATCATCTTGACAACATCATAGTTGATATATCAAAAGGGGTAACAACTCGAAACTCTGTTAACCACATGTATCACTAGTAGATGAACATTGGACTCTTGCTATGCAAGAATAATTAAACCAATTTGAAAGAAATGATGTTTGGGAATTAGTCCCTAAACCTAAAAACCATTTGGTAATTGGAACTAAATGGGTTTTTCGTAACAAGCTAGATGAAACTGAAATTATAACTAGAAATAAATCTAGGCTTGTTGCTAAAGGATACAACCAACAAGAGGGCATAGACTTTGATGAAACCTATGCTCCCATAGCTAGACTAGAGGCTATCTGTATGCTTCTTGCTTTTGCTTGAATCATGGATTTCAAACTTTTTAAAATGGATGTCAAAAGCGCTTTTCTAAACGGTTTTATCCAAGAAGAGGTTTATGTGGATCAACCCCCTGGTTTAAAAATTTTGAATTTCCAAACCATGTTTTCAAATTGAAAAAGCCTTTGTATGGTTTAAAGCAAGCCCCTAGGGCTTGGTATGAACGGTTAAGTAAGTTTTTGCTTGAAAATGGTTTTCAATGAGGAAAGTTTGATACCACACTTTTCATCAAAAACAAAAAGCATGACATTTTATTTGTGCAAATATATATGGACGAAATAATATTTGGTGCCACTAACGAAGCTTTGTGTTCTAAAATCATGCAAAGTGAATTTGAAATGTCAATGATGGGGGAGCTCAACTACTTTCTTAGGTTGCAAATCAAGCAATCAAAGGAAGGAATTTTCATCAACCAATCCAAGTATTGTAAAGAGCTTCTCAAGAATTTTGGGATGAACAATTCAAAAGAGCTATCCACTCCCATGAGCACATCTTGTTACCTTGACAAGGATGAGAATGGAAAGTCCGTCGACGTAAGTAAGTATAGAGGTATGACAGGCTCTCTCCTTTATCTTACTGCTAGTCGCCCTGATATCATGTTTAGTGTTTGCATGTGTGCACGTTTTCAATCGAAACCAAAAGAATCACATCTTGCTGTGGTAAAACGCATTATGAGATATCTCATTGGTACACAAAATATGGATTTATGGTACCCTAAAGGGGCTGACTTCACCCTAATTGGGTACTTGGATTCTGATTTTGTGGGTTGCAAATTAGATCGAAAAAGAACTAGCAGGACTTGCCACTTTTAGGAAACGCTTTGGTTGCTTGGCATAGTAAGAAACAGGCAATTGTGGCTTTGTCCACTGGCGAAGCGGAATATGTTGTGGCGGGTAGTTGTCGTGCAGAAATAATTTGGACGAAATAACAATTATATGATTATGGAATTGAACTTAAAATTGTTCCTATTAAATGTGACAACACAAGTGCCATAAACCTCACAAAGCATGTATATCACTCAAGGACAAAATACATTGAAATTAGGCACCACTTCATTAGGGATCATGTTCAAAAGGGTTATTGCATGATTGAATTTGTTGTGACATCTAAACAACTTGCAGACATTTTTACAAAACCCTTACCTAAAGAAAGTTTCTTTTGCATAAGAACTAAATTAGGGATTCTGTCATATTCACCTTGTTATTTGCTAATGTGTTAGTTGAATGTCAAAACAGAGAGGCCATAATCGATTAGCATAATCGATTATGCCTTAAGAAAATTGGCCCACAAAACAGAGAGGCCATAATCGATTACTATAATTGATTATGCCAAGTTGAGTTTTGGAGCAGAGTAGGCAGAAAGGTAGTAATCATGGGAATAATCGTGGGAATCGATTACTATATGAACAATTTCCATAAAGTCAAATAATTGATTCCATAATCGATTATTTTTTCAAAGGTTCTTCATCAATAATCGATCATAAAACTGGGAAATGCATAAACCCAAAAAATAATCGATTACTTAATCGATTATCTGAAGATAAAGGTTAGGCGCCAAAACCACACGGACTGGAACCAACCAATCAGTAGTTGCCATGTCAACAAAATAATCGATTGTTGAGGTAAAATAATTGATTATTGGTCACCTTTAAAAGGTAAAACAGAAACCGTAGCACCTCATTCCGCATTGCACTCTCATTTTTCTCCATCTTCTTCATATTCTCCTCTGATTTTTCACTTAAAACCTCATCCCCCTAAACTCTCTTCATCATCTATCATCACCATGCCTCCCAAAAGCCAAAGTACTGTGGTTGTCAATCCGGGTGCTCTCACTCAAGAACAAATCAACAGGTTCTTCTCCAATGGAAGTCAATATGATGAGTTCGTGAGCACCTATCTGAGTAAGGAGATTTAGAGGCTACATTTTCTGGATATTGAATGGATGAGGAACAATAAATTCAAATTCTTGGAGTTCTTGGATCATGCTGGGATCACGGAGGTATGCCATAAACCTATACACCACACTTCTGAAGCATTTGGTAGGATAGTTGGGTTGCCCTTTGAGGGCACTCACGTAACTGTTGAGGGTCCTACTGCGGAACCCTTAGCAAACGAGTTTGCTAGACTCCAGGCTACCAAGGAAGTTCTAAATGGTCCTAGGGATGCCACTGACAAATAGATTACTGATGGACAGATGAAGGTGCAAAGTATGTCATTGAACTATGTTATTGCTAGGCTCTAATTTCCTAGATGTCACAAATTTTCACAGTTACTGCGTTTAGAAGTTGTGTTGTTACGGTTGTTAGAGAACAAGAAACAGGTGGATTGGGTTGGCTTGGTCATGCAGCACATGCATGATAACAAGACGAGTGCTACATTACCCTATGGTCATCTGGTGACCCAAATACTTAGGCATGTTAAGGTTAACCTCACTGGAGAAGTTAAACTGGGTTACAGACATTTCATGCCATGATGAAAGAGGGGACTATAAATCAGATAGGTATAGAGAATTATGGTGGTGCTTGGGTTAACCTCACGGAATTAAACTGCAATTTGTGAACTTTCATTGGAGGTTAAATCTCAGGAGCGTAGATATATTGCAGTTGAGGTCAGTTTGATTCGAGTGGCTCCACAGAATCAGGATGATTCTGACAGCAGCAGCACAGAAGATGATGATGGTGGTGGTGATGGTGATGGTAGCGGTGGTGCAGGGTATGGGGAGGATGAGTACTATATGTAGTATAATTTTCATTGTTGCTATGACTTTCTATTAGTTTGGATAAATGTACTTAACTTTTATTTTTCCTGGCACTTTTGCTTCCCCACATACATTACTCTATATTACTATGTTATCTGGATTTTTTATAGTTTTTGCATGCCATGGTAGTATTCTGTGCATATTATGATTGTTTGTAGATACATGCCATGTTATATTAGTTTGCTTTTCCTGCTTTTTGATGATGGCAAAAATGGGAGAGTTATATGATTGCATGCTTAAGGGGAAGCGGATTTTAAATGTTTGCATAGAGTAAGGGGGAGTATAGTAAATAATACTCTGATATATTATATATATTGGTCTAACCTTGCATTTTTAGAAAATCCCTCCTGAGATGTTTGTCATCATCCAAAAGGCGGAGTTTGTGGATATATTCCTTGACAGGTACAATTATTTTGATGATTGACAAAGGGTTAAAGTAAGAAAGGACTATATTGCAAAAAGCGTGAAAATGACCAACAAGTCAATACATTGGGTTAAGGGATTTTATTTTTTTGTATTGCTTGTTTTAGAATTAATTGTAAGTGATAGGGCTATTGTAAATGATAGTTCCATAGCCTTTTGGGACAAAATTTCCTGCACCACTCTAACTAGGAACAAATCTGATCATTTCCCAATCCTTCTATCGCTGACCAAAGGTTATGTTCCTAAACCTTCCTCTTTTAAATTCTTTAATATGTGGTGTGATCATGTGGACTGTGGTAGGATCGTTAAAGAGGTCTGGAATAGGCAAGTAACCGGCTGCCCCATGTTCATCTTAGCTCAGAAGCTGCGATTACTGAAAGCTGAATTAAGAATCTGGAATAAAAACATTTTTGGGAATGTCACTCAAAATGTTGAGAGGGCATTCTCTGATCTGAATTTTGTGTAGCAACAAATCCAGGATGTTGGTTATTCGGATTCCCTTCAAGAACAGGAAAATAAAGCGCAAATTGACTTGAAAAAAGCCTTGTCTTATGAGGAGGACTTTTGGAAACAGAAAAGTCAGTTCAACTGGTATTCAAAAGGAGATAGAAATACTGCATTTTTCCATAAAATGGCTAAAGTCAAACACACTACAAAACAGTTGACAGTTCTGAAAAAGGGGGATCTGATGATCGATTCTCAAGCTGATATTGAGCAGCATGTTCTTGATTTCTATTCCAACCTCTATGCCTCTGAGAATGAGTGTTCTGATAACGGCTTGATTAATAGAGCCATCCCCAAACTGGTCTCTAACGTGGACAATTGCATGTTAACCAACCTTCCTTCTATGGAAGAGGTAAAGACAGCCGTTTTTGCTATGAATGGGTCTAGTT
Source organism: Sophora flavescens (assembly GCA_030762895.1). Lineage (NCBI taxonomy): Eukaryota > Viridiplantae > Streptophyta > Magnoliopsida > Fabales > Fabaceae > Sophora > Sophora flavescens. The sequence goes on along the minus strand of CM061066.1, from coordinate 107,510,619 downwards.
CTCCGGGTCCAGATGGTTTTGGGGGCTGCTTCTACCAATCATTCTGGGACATTGCTTGTGATGACGTTCATAGATCAGTTTTGAAATTCTTTATTCAAGATTGGTTGCTGCCTGGACTGAATTCAAATTTTGTGGCTCTTATTCCAAAGTTCCCTGAAGTTATTAAAATTGAAGATTATAGGCCTATTGCGCTTGCTAATTTTCAATTCAAGATCATCACCAAGGTTCTAGCAGACAGGTTAGCTTTAATTGCCCCCAAGATTATTTCCATTCAGGAAAGAGGTTTCATTAAGAACAGGACATATCTGATTGCATTTATTCTGCCTTCGAAGCAATCAACCTTTTAGACTCTAAATCTTTTGGTGGCAATGTGGCTTTGAAGTTTGATATAAACAAGGCTTTTGACACTTTGGATTGGGCTTTTCTTCTTAAAGTGCTTGATGCTTTCGGTTTTGCTCCTAAGTTCTGCAATTGGATCCTCACAATCCTTAAATCAGCTAAACTCTCTTTCATGGTTAATGGTCGTGCTGTAGGCTATTTATCTTGTAAGAGAGGTGTTAGACAAGGCGATCCTCTATCTCTACTTCTTTTTTGCATAGCTGAAGATGTTTTAAGCAGGAGCATTGATCTTTTAGTGAAATCCAAGAAGCTTTTGCCTATGGCAGGTCCTAGGGGGTTCCAAACTCCTTCCCATGTCCTTTATGCTGATGATGTTCTGGTTTTTTGCAAGGGAACCAAAAAGAACCTATCCACGTTGATGTCACTATTTGATGATTATGCTGCGTTTTTTGGTCAGCATCTTAGCCTTGGCAAGTGTAGGTTCTTTGTAGGGTCAGTTTCTTCCAGAAGATTACAGGAGCTAAAGTCCATTCTTGGTTTCCCTGCAGGCAGTATGCCTTTCACTTATCTGGGTGTTCCAATCTTCAAGGGAAAACCTAAAGCATTTCATTTACAGTCTATTGCAGATCGAATCAAGGCCAAATTAAGTGCTTGGAAAGGCTCTCTTTTGTCCATTATGGGTAGAGTGCAGCTGGTGAATTCAATTATTAATGGCATGTTGCTTTACAGCTTCCACATATACTCTTGGCCTGTTTCTTTACTAAAGTGTATTAATAGATGGATTAGAAATTTTGTTTGGTCTGGGGATATTCATTCTAAGAAGCTCGTCACAGTTTCTTGGAAGAAAGTGTGCACTCCTTTAAAGGAAGGTGGCCTTGGCCTTAGATCAATCCGTGCCATCAACGATTCTGCCTTGCTAAAGCTAACTTGGGAAGTTGTTTCATCAAATGAAATCTGGGCGGCCTTCTTGAGAGCTAGATTTCTCAGACACAAAAAGTATCCTTCCACATATTGTAAGTCATCCATTTGGCCTGGCCTTAGGAAATTCTTGTGCTTGGTTTATGACAATTCCTCTTGGATTATTGGGGATGGAAAAAGTATTAATTTTTGGAGTGATAGTTGGCTTGATCACCCTATTGCATATGCCATTCATTTACCTTCCAATCTTCATGAATCCCTTCGGGATAATGGTCATGATTTCATAAGTAATGGCTCTTGGTTGCTTCCCCCTGAATTATGCGAAAAGTTCCCTGATCTTTGTGAAGACATTGGCAAAGTGGTGATTCCAATTTGCGCTGATGAGAAAGACCAGCTGGTTTGGAAAAATACAAACTCGGGTGCTCTGTCCCTCAAAGAGGCTTTTCTGTTTCTCAACCCTTCTGCAGCTCAGAATTGGTGTAAGGTTCTTTGGTCTAACTATATTCCTCCATCTAGATCTTTTTTATTTTGGAGAATATATCATAGCAAAATGCCAACTGATGACTGTCTTAGAAAAAGGGGTGTTATCTTAGTCTCAATGTGTTCTTTATGTGGAGAATCGAATGAAACCACTGAGCATCTGTTTTTACACTGCAAATTCTCAACCCACTTATGGAACTGGTTGAGTCACGCGCTGCAATGTCCTCTAGATCTGTCCTCAATTGCTGCAATCTTTTTGGTTCTGGACAGAAATTGGAGCAGACAGCTTAATTTGGTCATCAAGGCTACCATCATCAATGTGGTTTGGATGATTTGGAGCTGCAGGAATCAATGCAAATTCAATAAAGTTTCCATTTCTCCTTCCATAAAACAGGTGGATTGGTTTCCTCCAAAGTGCTCTTGGATAAAATGTAACATTGATGGTTCGGCTAAGAGCTCCCCGGGTCATGCTGCTAGTGGGGGTATTTTTCGGGATTCAAGTGGTGCTATTCTTGGTTGTTTTTCAACTTACATTGGCATAAACTTTGCTTTTACAGCTGAGCTTATGGCAGCCATGACTTCCATTGAGATTGCTTTTAATAAAGGTTGGGTTAAGATATGGTTGGAAAGTGATTCTAAGCTTGTAGTGGAAGCTTTCAATTCTAATAAGGCCATTCCTTGAAGACTGAGAAATAGATGGAGAAAGTTCTTGGTGTATGCGTGGTCGCGCTGTCGCGCTGTCGCGCACGCGCCAAAAAAGACGAGCGGGTTTGAAAATGTAGTTTAGGGCGACAACTCGGATGTCGTATCTCAAGGACTCTTAAAATGTTATTTTCCACAAAAATAAGTTTTGGGGGGTTTGGATTGAGATGCAATCATAGAAAACAAAATTATGAAAACAGAGGAGTAAAACAAGACAGTTCAAAGAGGTTATCAAATGGCCAAAAACATATTAATCTATTGCTCTTGATTTCCCACTATCATAGGTTCATGCAATTTCCAAGCCCTAAGCAGATTCTTATCCCCTCCCGGTTGTAGCAACAATTTACAAACGAAACTACTGCTACAGATACATGTCCCTATTCCCGAATTAAACAAACGGGGTTAAGCCCTCATGAACTAAACGAACATGAACGTACACACGCGAATTAAACAAACGCGATTAATTATAGGAACATGATATCACCGGAAATAAATCAACACAATACATTATACTCCTGAATTAAACAAACAGAAATATAAAGCATGGCATTGAAGAGGGAAAAGCATACAAAACAGAAAAATACAAGAACCTCAAGTATATGGAAATCAATTACAATAGATCAATCCTAGAGACTTAGTTCTCCATAACACAAACGAAATCACACAGAGAAAAATGTAAAACAGAAGAAATGGAGAAGCAAAAGTCTTTACAAACTGTTCAGAACATCAATTTATACTAGTCAGAAATTAAGCTTATTCGCGAGGCGAAGCTTCTCTCGCGACGCGATTCTTGTGAACAGTCTGCAACTTTTGGTATTCTCGCGAGGCGAACAATCCTTTGCGGGGCGAGGAACTGAAGAGTCTTCTTGTCACGCCCGTTATGGACATCAGGGGCCAACCGTGATGCTCTCTGACTTCCAGGATCGCGAGGCGAATGGATGCTCGCGGGGCGAGACTCTTCAACTTCAAAACTGCCACGGCCGTGACCTTCAACACGGGCAAGCCGTGATCGTCTCTGACTTTTTCAGGGTTGCAAGACTCGCGGGGCGAGACCTTCTTCGCGGGGCGAACCAGAGACCTAGCATTTTCTTGGAATAGTCGGGGCTTGGGTCGCGTGGCGAGCATAGCTTTCGGGGGGGTATTCCCTTGTTTTTTTTTCTCTCACTTTCTAATTAACCTTAAAACAAGGAAATAACCATAAGTGTATTATTTTGACTCAAAACTAGCTAAATTAACTTAAAACTACTCTAGAGACTCAAAACCTTGCTTGAGGACAATCTAATCTAATTTGGGTGAAAATAAGATATAATTTGCACAAAACCCTGGTTATACTAGCTATAAAACTAGATGAGCCAGAGGCTTATCAAAATACCCCAAACTTAAACTTTGCTTGTCCCCAAGCAAACTAAGACTCAAAAATCAAAAAGACTCAAGATCTGGCAAGCTTAAAAGATCCAATCAACATTGCACAAATTCAAGCAACTTCATTAAAACAGTTTTCTTCATTGTTTCCCCCCTTTTCAAACAGATCAATCCCCACATTCATTTATTCTAAACATTTGAGAATTTCATCAATTAAACAATCATTAATCTAAGAAGGGAATCTAAGTTACACACAAGAGGGAGATCACCAACTTCAAACAACTGCCTTCCTCACAAGGGTATTTAGTATATCACTCAATCACTCAGTTTGTGTCAGGCTAACAACTTGCACTCAGTTTCACTTTTCAAGAACACTTCCCAAAAATTTGATTTTCATCTCAAAATGGTTCCCACAGAAAACATGCAAGCAACATCAAGAGGTCTTTTATGGGTTGTAATGGGGCCTGGCTAAGGGTAGGATATACAAAAGGAACTAGGCTGAAGACCCTAGGAACTAAGAGAGCATGAACATTTATTTACACTCTGAAATTCACTCAAGTTCCTTTCTTTATTTTTTTTCTTTATACTTCTGGGTGGCTACAGCCTTTTTATTTCCAACAGCCTTTTTGTATATATTTTTTTTATGCAAACATTTATACACTTTTTCTTTCATAAGCCTTTGGCTCCAACTTTTCTCTTTTTTTTTATATTTTTTTCTACTCAGTCCCAACAACATATTGCACCTTTCAGCCACCCCAAACTTAGTTTCTTGCACCCATTCTAAGATTACATGCTCTCCTAATCCTAAGATCGGGTTAACATGGTTTTCCAGATTTTTGGGCTTATAACATTAGGTTATCAAGAATTAACAGGCTAATAGGCTCAAAGGGGCTAACTAGGGAACATGCATTAGGAATTGGTTATTTTTAGGCTAAGTAGCTATTTACAAAGAACATGCCTAAATCATATGAAGCAAACACATAATCATGCAAACCAAAAAGAGATTCAATCAAATTCAGGAAAGTGCAACTTGAAAGTGATTTTCACACAGTCAAAAACATGTTGGAGGCTCAAAACCTCACCTGGACATTCATGCAAATTGTTTGAAAGAGATTCTATCCCTAGTGTGTGCTCCCTATCACCCCAAACTTATCATAAGTCATGTCATCATAACAAAATCCCAAAGTTCAGTTTTCAATTTCACATAGGAATCACTTTTCAAAAACAAAAATTTTTCAGCCTAGGGGGAATCATCACATATCAATCATGCAAGCAATCTGTGCAACATCAATCAAAATCCAATAGACTTGCCAACAAAAGTCTCAACACACAAATGCTCCTGAGCTTCTCAAATTATTCAGGAGCTTTATTCAAAGAAAAGAAAAACTACAACTAGTTCCCTCCCCCACACTTAAAACATGCATTGTCCCCAATGAACAACAGAACTATACAATCAGAGTGAGGGAAAGGAAAAGAAACTCCCTGATCAAGTATCAGTGTATGTTGGAGCATCCAAAGATAGCTCCTCAACATTAGCATCCGCAGGGTCAGCAGCATCCACACCATGGAATGGCTTTAACCTTTGCCCATTAACCTTGAAGGTTTTGTTGGTACCTGCATCCTTGATTTCTACTGCACCATATGGAAACACATTAGTAACAACAAATGGTCCTATCCACCTGGACCTAAGTTTCCCAGCCATCAATTTCAGGCGGGAATTAAACAATAAGACTTTCTGACCCACAAAAAATTCTTTCCTAACAATCATTCTATCATGAAATTGTTTTGTTCTCTCTTTATACATCCTGGAGCTTTCATAGGCTTCTAGCCTAAGCTCCTCAAGTTGCTGCAACTGCAGTTTTCTTTCAACACCAGATTTCTTCATGTCCATGTTACAACACTTTACTGCCCAATATACTCTATGCTCAACTTCCACCGGGAGGTGACATGCCTTGCCAAATACAAGCCGGAAGGGGGACATTCCTATAGGTGTCTTAAAAGCAGTCCTCTCTAGGCCCACAAGTGCGTCTTCCGAGGACGGCGGCTCCATTCCCTTCTCGTTTCTCGCGCACCATCTTCTCTAGAATTTGCTTGATCTCCTGTTTGATATTTCTGCCTCGGCCATTGGTTTGGGGATGGTAAGCGATGGACACTCTATGTACAACCCCATATTTCCCGAGTAAGGCCTCCATGGTTCTCATTACAGAATGTGTGCCCTGGTCACCGATGATGGCCTTAGGTATGCCAAACCCGCAAAAAATGTTGGACCTAACAAATTTGGAAACAATCTGAGCATCGTTAGTCCTAGTGGGGATTGCTTCCACCCACTTTGAAACATAATCTACAGCCAACAGAATATATACAAAACCAAAAGAAGGAGGGAAGGGACCCATGAAATCCATCCCCCACACATCAAAGACCTCACAATAAAGCATGGGCTGCTGAGGCATCTCACTCCTACGAGTGATTGCAGGGCCTGCAGTTTGACATTCTTTACAATTCTTGTATACCTCATATGAATCTCTAAAAATTATGGGCCAATAAAATCCAGAATCCAGGACTTTTCTTGCTGTCCTCTGAGGTCCAAAGTGTCCTCTAACTGGAGAGGCATGTGAGAAATGCTGGATGGACTCCGTCTCATGATCGGGGACACACCTCCGAATAACCTGGTCACTGCAAAACTTCCACAGGTAGGGATCATCCCACACATAGTACTTTGCATCGCTTTTCAGCTTGTGGAACTTATGTCTACTTGTACCTGCAGGAACAACACCAGCAACAAGAAAATTTACAATGTCAGCAAACCAGGGGGTTACCCCATACAAATATAACAGTCTCTCATCAGGGAAATCATCTTGGATGGGAAAAGTATCCTCATCCCTTGCTATCCGGCTCAAATGATCTGCTACCAAATTTTCAGCTCCACTTTTATCCTTTATTTCCACATTGAATTCTTGGAGCAAAAACATCCACCGGATCAGTCTTGGCTTAGCTTCTGGCTTCTTCAACAGATATTTCAAAGCTGCATGGTCAATAAAAACAAGTCACCCTAGAACCTAGCAAATAAGACCTAAACTTATCAAGTGCAAATACAACAAACTAGCAGCTCTTTTTCTCGGTGGTGGTGTAATTTGCCTGCGTGCAAAGATCTAAGGTCCTAGAAGCATAGTGAATTACATGGGCAACCTTGCCCACCCTTTGTGTCGAACTGCTCCCACAAAGAAAATTGGAGGCATCACACATCGGTTCAAAAGGGAGTGTCCATCTGGGGCTGGATGACAGGGGTAGAAGTCAACGCTTTCTTGAGATAGTCAAATGACTCTTTGCACTTTTCATCAAATCGAACAGGGCATCATTCTTCAGCAGATTTGACAATGGCAATGCTATCTTCTCAAGTCCTTTATAAAGCGCTTTAGAAACCTGCATGTCCAAGAAAAGAACGGATCTCGCGTGACGCAAGATGGGTAAGGCAATGAAGAAATCACATTTATTTTTGCAGGATCTACGTAAATACCCTCTTTGGAAATTACATGACCCAAAACTATCCCCCTGTTCTACCATGAAGTGACATTTCTCATAATTCAAAATCAAATCGGTATCAATGCATCTTTGTAGAACTAGACTTAGACTATGCAAACAAGCATCAAATGAGGAGCCATACACAGGAAAATCATCCATGAACACCTCTATGCAATTTTCAATAAAGTCGAGAAAATACTAAGCATGCATCTTTGAAAGGTGCCGGAGCATTACAGAGGCCAAATGGCATCCTCCTATAAGCAAACGTCATCAAGGGGGCACGTGAAGGTGGTCTTTTCCTCGATCCTCGGGGGCAATATGAATCGAAATACCCCGAAAAGCCATCTAGAAAACAATAATGGGATTGACCAGCCAGCGATCCAAAGATCCGATCTATGAACGGCAAAGGAAAATGATCCTTTCTGGTGGCCTGGTTTAACTTCCTATAGTCTATACAAACTCGCCAGCTATTCTGGACTCTAGTAGGCACAAGTTCATTATTTTCATTCCTAACTACTGTTAGACCAGACTTCTTTGGTACAACTTGCACCGGACTTACCCAAGTACTATCAGAGATGGGGTAGATAATACCTGCTTGTAGAAGCTTAGTCACCTCTTTCTTTACCACATCCAGAATCAGTGGGTTAAGTCGCCTTTGGGCCTGTCTAACTGGCTTAGCCCCATCCTCCAATAAAATTCTGTGCATGCATCTGGAGGGGCTAATTCCTGGAATATCAGCCAATGTCCACACAATAGCCTTCTTGTATTTCTTCAGAACCTCTAAAAGCTTGGCTTCCTGATCAGAGTTGAGGCTGGAGGAAATGATGACTGGCAATGTTGCATTCCTCCCCAAGTAGGCATACTTCAGGTTCTCAGGAAGTGGTTTGAGTTCCAAAGAAGGTGGTCACGCTCAACAGATGGTGCATTGGGAGTAGCCATGGGGTCAAGGACTTCGCTGAATAGACAGCTTCACTCTCATTATCACTATCACTATCATCCTCACCCCGCAAGGTTAAATCCAAAAACTCGTAACAAACAGAACATGGGTTAGTGTTAGTACAGGTTAGTACAAGTATATACATCATCAAAACTAGAAATAAGAGGAAAATCAGAAATAAAGTCATCATGGGTGTCCTCAATAAGCTCGAAAGCAACTCTAAGTGGAATACGAGTGCTCCTCTCTACTGGTGTTTCATAGCATCAAAGATCTTGAATCGGGGCCACAATACCACCAAACTCCATAGACATAGTCCCATCATAAACATCAATCTTGGTCTTGGATGTCATCATGAATGGTCTCGCCCAAGATTATTGGTGATCTACTCGGATGGTCTCTCCCGCCATGTCTAGGATATAGAAGTCCGCAGGAATATCAAATCATCAACTTGCACTAGCACATCCTCTACCATTTCCATGGGTCGGCAATCGGTCCTGTTGGCCAACCGGATGGTAAGACACTGTATCTTTGCAATGGCCCAAGATCAAGGTTGTTAAAGATGGAGGTAGGCATGACATTGATTGATGCTCCCAAGTCCAACATGCAGTTCTCAAACTTCTTGTCCCCAATAGTGCATGGAATGGTGAAGGTGCCTGGATCCTTGCACTTCGTGGCGAGGTGCTCGAGTAGGGGTTAAAGCAACAACTCTTTCTGGCTTAGACTGGATAAGCGCTGAGACATTCATTCCCAAGTCAACCCTCTCATTAGTCTTCATCTTCCTCTTATTGGTGCATAGTTCCTTCAAAAATTTGGCATATCTGGGCACTTGCTTGATCACATCTAGGAGAGGAATATTTACAGCTACTTTTATGAAAACATCAAGAATCTCCTTCTCCTTATTTTCACCACCACCTTTCTTATTTTTCTGCAATCTATGTGGGAATGGAATGGGTGGTCTATACACTTTCTCAGCTTCAACTTCAACCATAGGCTCAGGAGTTGCCTCAATAATAGGCTCAGGAGTATCCTTAATAGTTTCTTCATCCTTTCCAGAAGTGGCCTCAACAACTTTTCCAGATCTCAGAGAGATGGCACTCACATTAGGGTTGGAGGCATTAGGATTTATCACTGGTTGTGCTGGAAGCTGGGTTGTTCTTTGAGCTTGCTTTATGTTATTTATGTCTGTGGCCATCTGTCCAATCTGTGTCCTCAAATCTTGAATGTTAGCACTTGTTTGCTGCTGATACTGTGCCTGTGAGGCCTGGAACTGTCCCATTTGCTGATGGAAAAGTGTAGTCATTTGTGCATTCAATTGTGAAGTTATTTGCTTGCACATGTCATCTACGGAAAGTCCGGAAGGTGCAGAAGTGGCCACTGGAGGAGGATTCTGAGGTGCCATCGGTCTCTGTTGGGATGAGTTCCCATACCGCAAATTAGGATGATTACTCCAGCTGGGATGGTACCTATTTGTTGAGAGGTCTGGAGTGTTGTACCTATTCTGGTTATTGCCTTGATTATACGGATGGACTGCAAAGGCTTGAGGTGATTCAGTAACTGATCCTCCTTGCAAAATGGGGCATGCTTCATATGGGTGCTCAGGAGAACTGCACATGCCACACAACACCGCAGGCTGAACCCTATCCATTGCCAATTTCTCTACCAAAGAAGTGAGCCTATCAATTCTATCATCACGGTCATGGCTGGAAGAGGAAGTGCGGACTTCATGTACACCTCTAGTCTCAACAGAATTTCTTCTGGTAGTGAATTGCTGAGAATTCAGTGACATGTTCTCAATGAGTTGCTTGGCAGCAGACGGAGTCTTGTCAACCAACGCTCCCCCACTAGCAGCATCCAAAATATTCCTATCCATCGGCAGTAGCCCTTCATAAAAATATTGGATGAGAAGCTGTTCAGAAATTTGGTGCTGGGGGCAACTGGATGTCAACTGCTTGAACCTCTCCCAATACTCAGCTAGCGACTCATTTCCTTGCCTAATGCCACATATCTCCTTCCTTATTGAAGTGGCTCTGGAGGCAGGAAAATATTTCTCTAGGAAGAGCTTCTTCAAGTCGTTCCATGTGGTAATGGAGTTCGGCTCAAGGTATAATAGCCAATCTTTTGCAGCTCCCTGGAGTGAGAACGGAAAAGCCTTCAACTTGATATGATCCTCAGTTACTCCTTCTGGCCTCAAAGTTGTGGAGCAGACAACCTAGAATTCCTTGAGATGCTTGTGTGGATCTTCACCTGCAAGACCATTAAATCTTGGCAACAAATGGATTAGCCCAGATTTTAATTCAAAAGGAGTGTCAGCACCAGGATATGCAATGCACAAACCATTGTAATTCACATCAGGGGCAGCAAGCTGCCTCAATGTCCATTGGTCTCCCATGTTTTCAAAAACAGACTTGGAATTAGAATCACTACTAGAACTAGCCCGAAATTCTCTACGGAGTTTATGCAATGTTCTTTCTATCTCAGGATCAAATTCACACAGTTCAGGGCAATTAGATCTAGTAGCCAGACTAATTCAAAACAAAAACAAAAATAAAAGAGAAAAACAGAAAATAAAATGCGAAAATAACAAAACAAGAGTCCCCGACAACGGCGCCAATTTTTGGTCGCGCTATCGCGCACACGCCAAAAAGGACGAGCGGGTTTGAAAATGTAGTTTAGGGCGACAACTCGGATGTCGTCTCTCAAAGACTCTTAAAATGTTATTTTCCACAAAAATAAGTTTTTGGGGGGGAGGTTTGGATTGAGATCCAATCAAAGAAAACAAAATGATGAAAATAGAGGAGTAAAACAAGACAGTTCAAAGAGGTTATCAAATGGCCAAAAACAGATTAATCTATTGCTCTTGATTTCCCACTATCATAGGTTCATGCAATTTCCAAGCCCTAAGCAGATTCTTATCCCCTCCCGGTTGTAGCAACAATTACAAACGAAACTACTGCTACAGATACATGTCCCTATTCCCGAATTAAACAAACGGGGTTAAGCCCTCATGAACTAAACGAACATGAACGTACACACGCGAATTAAACAAACGCGATTAATTATAGGAACATGATATCACCGGAAATAAATCAACACAATACATTATACTCCTGAATTAAACAAACAGAAATATAAAGCATGGCATTGAAGAGGGAAAAGCATACAAAACATAAAAATACAAGAACCTCAAGTATATGGAAATCAATTACAATAGATCAATTCTAGAGACTTAGTTCTCCATAACACAAACGAAATCACACAGAGAAAAATGTAAAACAGAAGAAATGGAGAAGCAAAAGTCTTTACAAACTGTTCAGAACATCAATTTATACTAGTCAGAAATTAAGCTTATTCGCGAGGCGAAGCTTCTCTCGCAACGTGATTCTTGTGAACAGTCTGCAACTTTTGGTATTTTCGCGAGGCGAACAATCCTTCGCGGGGCGAGGAACTGAAGAGTCTTCTTGTCACGCCCGTTATGGACATCAGGGGCCAACCGTGATGCTCTCTGACTTCCAGGATCGCGAGGCGAATGGATGCTCGCGAGGCGAGACTCTTCAACTTCAAAACTGCCACGGCTGTGACCTTCAACACGGGCAAGCCGTGATCGTCTCTGAATTTTTCAGGGTTGCAAGACTCGCGGGGCGAGACCTTCTTCACGGGGCGAACCAGAGACCTAGCATTTTCTTGGAACAGTCAGGCTTCGGGGTCGCGTGGCGAGCATAGCTTTCGCGGGGCGAATCCCCTGTTCTTTATTCTCTCAACTTCTACTTAACCTGAAAACAAGGAAATAACCATAAGTGTATTATTTTGACTCAAAACTAGCTAAATTAACTTAAAACTACTCTAGAGACTCAAAACCTTGCTTGAGGACAATCTAATCTAATTTGGGTGAAAATAAGATATAATTTGCACAAAACCCTGGTCATACTAGCTATAAAACTAGATGAGCCAGAGGCTTATCAATGCGTCACAAATGCAATTTTCAGTTACTCACATTTTCAGAGAGGGTAATGCTTGCGCTGACAAATTAGCCTCATTTGGATCCTCAAACCATGGTTTCCACTGGTGGGACCTCCCCCCTCATTTTATTAAGGATGACTTCATCAGGAATAGACAAGGTCTTCCTAACTTTAGATTTTGCTAATTCTCGCATGGGTTTTGGTCATTGTCCCCCCATGTATTTTGTATTCTTTTTATCTTTTTAATATATTTAGGTGTGCTGCAGATGATGGGTAGGGCTGGTGGTGCCAACCTAGTTGGGATTACCTTCTCTATTGTGATGCCTATGCATGCCTTAGCCTTTTATTTAAAAAAAAGAATTAATTGTAAGTGGTTGTGTGACTCTCAAGTTAATTAAATCACACACACACTTTAAAGTCTTTTTTTGAAAATAAACTTTAAAAGGCTTAATTGGAATTTATTTAAAATATATTTCAGCCTTTAAAATTTTTCAAAAATCAAATCTTTCGAGGAATAATCGATTAGTATAGTATATTATGCAGCTCATAAATATGCTTAAATGAGTCTTTAAATAATAGAGATGTTATGCTTTGAAATTCAAATTTTGGTATAATCAATTAGTATAATCGATTATCCATATATGAACACTTTTTAAACTCAGCTTAATTGGCTTTAAATGCTATTATTTGGTTTTAATTATCTTTAAGCCGTTGAGTTTGGATTTTGAAATGATATAATCGATTATGGGTTTCCCATAATCGATTATTGCTCTTACATCAAAAAGGCAGAGTGTTCATAATCGATTAGAATAATTGATTATGCTTATTTGATCAGCCTTTTGAACTTAAATAGAGAACAAGTAATCGATTAGTATAACCGATTATGCCTTGACTGTTTCATAATGGGCTTTGTAATTTTACAAAAAATAATTGATTATGGCTTTTGGGTAATCGATTAATGCGCGATAAAAATCAGTTTTCAAGAGATTTTGACCTAAGCTTCAACGTTTTATAAAAAGGTCTCTTTGAGAGAAAGTACAGCACGAAATACTCTGAATATTTTCTAACTCTCTCACTCTTGAATCATACTCTCTAATTATCTCTTGATCATACACTTTCAAAGTTAATCTTTGAGAGCCTTACACACCACATAGGTATTTGTATTTGTTGAGCTTTAATTTGTACATATTTGGCACTTTTGAGTGCCTAACTTTTGTAATCTTTTTATGAATTTTTAGTGACTGTGATGTCATGAAAAACTTTTTCAGTCTCTTGCACAAGGGAGAGTATATCCTAAGATTTGTTCAAGGGTTCTCTGGATTGTAAAGGTTCTAGTTGATCCTATTTAAAAATTAGAGTTGATTGGAAACCCTTGGTGGTACTGCCATGGGGACTGGACATAGTGTAACACCCTGTTTTTCGTATGCTTCTTTATCAGTAAATGCATGCTTTAATGTGTTTATATTTTTTAAAATCAAGAGGATGATTTTATTTAAAATAAAGTCATTTTCTTGTGTTGTTTTACTGTATGAAGTCACAGTAAAATTTTCGGTCGAAAATTCAGACGAAAACCGATCTGGGTTCTCACCGCCAGTACAATTTTACTGAGCTAGAGACCAAATTTTAATTCGTGAACGAGATAGTTAGTGTTTTTATGATGTTTTGTGTGGGTTTGGAGTTTTTCGAAAATTCTTGTTCGGGGCCAAATCTTAGGGATTTCCCAGGCGAAATCGTCGGCAAATACGATCGGGGAAGTCATCTGATACGCAATGGAGCAGAGCATCAAGAGGATTAAGAGACATGAAGTGACTTGATGTGAAGTTTATGACACACCTCAAAAGGTGAATCATGACTTTTTTTCAAAAATCTCACTTTTTCATCTTTCTCTCTCCAATCACATCACATCACCTTAACTCCTTATCCTCTCTACAAGTAACTCACCTTTTTTCTTCTCTTCTTTCTTCCTCTCCCATAACCGTGACCCTCTCCTCTCACTCTCTAAAAACACTCTTCATTTCCACACTTCATCACTTTCCTCCATTTCTCACAATTTACACTTTACTACATTTCTTCTTCTTCTTCTCTCTTACAAAGTTTACATTTTTATCAAGCTTTTCTCTTAGAGTTCTTCATCAAAGTTGTTCATCTTGTTAAGGGTAATACTTCTATGTAGTTCTTTTTTCAAAGTTTCATCTTTTATTTCAAAGTTTTCTTCATATGTCCTTTATATGCTTTTAACTTCTAAAACCTCTCAAAAATGGTAGAAAACTCCTTTTGAGTTGAAACCACTTTTTATATTCTTGTATTTACTCATACTATCACATACTAAAAGGTTTTGTAAAACAAAGTATCCTAACCCCTTCTTCCTAAGGAGGCCGAAACCATGTATATGGTTTAGGTGAATCTTGTTTCAACTTTTACATGTATGAGTTTGTATTTGAGTTTCATTTCCGAGAAGATCATGGACCAAGGCTCCCTTATGTTAAAGGATGCTATGTCTAAGTGATTAGAAAGTTTAAAGATTTTTACACTTTTTTTATGTAAAAACCAAAACCAATGAGTTTTAAGGCAATGGTGTTTAAGTTTTGTTTTCCAAAATGATCATGGATTAAGACTCCTTCATATAGAAGGATGCTAAGTCCAAGATATTGGAAATTTTGAAGATTTCTAACCCCTATTTCTTGAAAAGGCCTAAACCTTAAATGGTTATGGCAAAGATGTTGAGTTTTGTTTTCCAAAGTGATCATGGACTAAAAACCACATTATGTTAAAGGATGCTATGTCTAATTGATTGGAAAGTATAAAATATTTTCTTGCTTTATTTTCCTATGATGGCCGAATGTAACATTTGACCTAGGATGTGTTATTTTATTTTGTTTTCCAAGATGATTATGGATTAAAGCTCCTTCAAGTTAAAGGGTGATATGTCCAAAACATTGGATGATTTAAAGATCTCTAACCTCACAAACTTGTTAAGACGGAACCTAAGAGTTCATGGTCTAAGACATTTGATTTTTCCATATTCCGAAAAGATCATGGTTTCAAGCTCCTTACTATGTATCGATGCTAACCTAAAGAGATTGGAAAGTTTAGAAATTCCTAGCCTATTTACCTATGCTTGGCCGAAACCCTAAGTCAAGTACTTAGTGGGATTTTTAATTCAACTTTGTTAAAAGATTGTTGTTTATGAACTTCTAGCACTTAAGGATCATAAATCCAAGAGTCGCATAAATTTCAGAAACCCCTAATCCTAGTTTATTGTATGAATCGAACCTATACCTTGTGGTTAGTGTTCTCGAGTTGATTTTTTTTTAACTCATGATTTTGTGTTGGTAACCTTAGACTTCCATCACCGGAGAAGCGAGGACGTTCGTGAAACTTCTTTTCAAATCCAAAACTCTTAACTCCGACGTGAGGTAAGAGGGGATTTCCTAAAGATATTCAATAACTGTGTGCATGTGTGTATGTGTTTAACTGGATATTTATATGTTGATTGAGCTTACTTGATTATCTAATGTACTTGAATTGTTATGCTATTATCTGATGTTGAACTGTGCTTGTTCTAAATGTTATAATGCATATCTGTGATGTGCCTTCAACTGTGATTTTAGCATTGAACTGAGAATATATACTGCTTTTGGTTGAAAGTTTGCTAAGCCAGACTTGTGTATGTGCTTAGATGTTATAAGGATTAAAAACCTTAATAATCTTTGAAGATGAAAGGATTGGTGTTCTTTTCCAAAAGCTCATTAACTTAAAGTACTTGTTTTAAATGTTGAAATGGTTTTGGTGAACTATTGTTATACAAGAGAAAAATCATTTTCGAACTATGTGTCATCAAGTGTAAACTTTCAAGATTATTTGGCAATATCCTATTGGGGATTTTCAAAGATAAAAGTATTTCAAAGATGCTTTATAAAAGATTTTCAAAGAAAAGGTTTTCTCCTAGATGTTTTAGAAACTTTCCGATAGCCTGGATAGGTTATCGAGGATTCAGTTTTGGATTTGATTTTCACTGAACGAAAAATAAGTACTTAAGAAAGAGAATCTAGTACGCGAGACGTCGCCTCTAGTATTCAGTTATACGCACGTGATCTTGGATCGGTGTTTATTCGGGGCCATGAGTCTTATTCATGATGTTCTGGACTGAGAGTCCAATTCTCGAAATCGAGGACAGTGCGTTCTGATTTTGTTGTTGTGGGCTATTGTCCTTATCATGTTAAGTTCAAAACATGAATAAAAGCATAAGTGATTTATATGACCACAACCCTTGACTGCGGCATCGGTCTCGGGCATTGTGATTGAGCATTCGGACTGTGTGTCCTATGTTTCTAAGTTTTCAAGTGATGGGGAAATGATGATTAAGTCGTTAGCTTTGAGCTGCGACAGCAAAAAAGAATGAACACAAAGAAAACCTTTTGAATAAAATATTTTCTCATGTGCATTTCCCCAAGAAGACTTGCTTTCTTACATATCAGATACAAGGTGGTATTTGGGAGTCAGTCCATGTGACCAGTTCAGAGGCACATGTGATGTTGCTTTTCCTAAGACCTTAAATGCAAGAAGGTATGGAGGCAACTACCCGGTGGGCTAGAGATTGACCAACTCTAATTCTTCTCCATTGGAAAACGGTGTTGATATCTCATGAGATTAAGTTAGAGCCTGATATTGAAGTGCCATGTGTAACACCCTGTTTTTCTTATGCTTCTTTATCAGTAAATACATGCTTTAATGTAATTATTTGTGATAAAATCCAGAAGATGATTTTATTTTAAATAAAAATATTTTCTTGTGTAGTTTTACTGTATGAAGTCACAGTAAAATTTTCGGTCGAAAATTCAGACGAAAGTCGGTCTGAGTTTTCACAGCCAGTACAAGTTTACTGAGCTAGAGACCTAATCTTGACTTGTGAACGAGACGATTAGTGTTTTGTTGATGTTTTGTGTGGGTTTGGTGTTTTTCAAAAAAATCTTGTTCGGGGCAAAATTCCGAGTGTTACCCGGGCGAAATTGTTAGGAAATACGATCGGGAAAGTCATCTGATGCGCAATGGGGCAGATCAAAGCGGGAATGGAATGAATGATGTAAAAGTTATGACACCTTTTCAACAAGTCATACTTCACTTTTTCATCAAATCACCTTTTCTTACATTCTCTCTCCAACCTTACCTCCACACCATACCTCCACCTTACCACACCTTACCTTCTTTCTTTCCCTAAAAGCAAACCAACTTTTCTTTCTCTTCTTTCTTACTTCTAGCCGTGACCCCTTCTTCTTCTCCCCCCTCTATATAAAATTCAACCTACAACACTTAATCACTTTTCTTCACTTCACACATTTCACACTTACACTTATTTCCTTACTTTCTCTTCTTCTCTCTACTAAAGTTCATCTTTTTATCAAGCTTTTTTAATTTAAGTTCTTCATAAAAGTTATTCATATTGTTGAGGGTAATGATCCTATGTTGTTTATTTTACAAGTTCTTGTCTTTATGTTCATAGTTTTGCTTTAAGTTTCCTTTAAGCTTTCAAACTTCTAAAATCTCTTTAAAATGGTAGAAAACTCCGTTTGAGTTGAAACCAATTTCTATGTTCTTATTTTTACTCCTAATACAACATACTAAAAGTTTGTGTAAAACAAAAATTTCTAACCCTATTTTCTTGATGAGGCCGAAACCATGCTTTTTTGTTTTGGTGGGTTTTGTTTAACTTTGCTTGTATGGACTTGTATTTGGGTTCTATTCCAAGATGATCATGACCAAGGGCTCCTTTGCACTAAAGGATGTTAGGTTAAGTGATTGGAAAAGTTTAAATATTTTACACATTTTCATGTAAAGGCCTAAACTTTAAGTAGTTTAAGACATTGATGCTTAGTTGATGTTTCTCCAAAGTGATCATGGATTGAGGCTTCTTGATGTATAAGTATGTAAATCCAAGGGATTGGAAAGTTTGAAAATTTCTAACCTTTATTTTGTATCAAGGCCGAAACTTTAAAGGCTTTTGGCAAAAATATTAAGTTTTGTTTTCTTCCAAAATGATCATAGATTAAAGCTCCTTAGAATAAAGGATGCTATGTCTAAAGTGATTGGAAAGTTTAAATATTTTTCATTAAGTTCCCTATGATGGCCGAAACTCACATGTTTGGACCTAGGAATTTTTTGTTTTGTCCTTCCAAAATGATTAAGGATTTAAGCTTCTTGATGTTAAAGGAGGCTATGTCCAAAAGATTGGAGGATTTAAAGATTTTTAGTCTCACAAACATGTCAAGGCCGAACCTAGGTGTTCATGGCCTAAGACATTTGTTTTTTTTTTCATTTTCCAAAATGATCATGGTTTCAAGCTCCTTACTATATATGGATGCTAACCTAAAGAGATTGGAAAGTTTAGAAATTTCTAGCCTATTTATTAGTGAAGACCGAAAACCCTAAGTCGGGTACTTAGTGGGATTTTTAATTCAACATTGTTAAATGATTGGTGCTTAAGAACTTCTAGCACTTAAGGATCATAAATCCATGAGTTGCATAAATTTCAAAAAAAAACCTAATCCTAAATTATTGTCTAAACCGAACCTATACCTTGTGGTTAGTGTTCTTTGATTGATTTTAACTCATGATTTCATGTTTTGTAACCTTAGACTTTCATCGCCAAGCGGAGCGAGGACGTTCATGATCTTTTCTCTTCTAATCCAAAACTCTTAACTTTCACGTGAGGTAAGAGGGGATTTCCTAAAGATATTCAATAACTGTATGCATGTGTGTAGGTGTTTAACTGGATATTTATATGTTGAGTGAACTTACTTGGTGATCTGATGTACTTGAACTGTTATGCTATTATCTGATGTTGAATATACTTACTCTAAATGTTATAATGCATATCTGTAATGAATTGTTTTCAACTGTGATGTTAACATTGAACTGAGAATATATACTATTGTTGATTGAAAGTTTGCTAAGTCAGACTTGTGTCTGTGCTCAACTTTTATAAGGATTAAAAACCTGAATAAGCTTTGAAGATGAAAGGATTGGTGTTCTTTTCCAAAAGCTCTTTAACTTAAAGAACTGTTTTAAATGTTGAAATGGTTTGGTGAACTATTGTTATACAATAGAAAAATCCTTTTCGAACTATGTGTTTTCAAGTGAAAACTTTCATGAACTATTTGGGAATGTCCTAATGGGGGAAATTTTCAAAGATAAAAGTATTTCAAAGATGCTTTATAAAAGATTTTCAAAGAAAAGGTTTTTCCTAAATGTTTTAGAAACTTTCCGATAGCCTGGATAGGTTATCGAGGATTTGGTTTTGAATTTGATTTTCACTGAACGAAAAAAATAAGTACTTAAGAAAGAGAATCTAGAACGTGAGACGTCGCCTCTAGTATTCAGTTATGCGCACGTGATCTTGGATCAGTGTTAATTCGGGACTATGAGTCCTATTCATGATGTTATGGACTGAGAGCCCAATTCTCGAAATCGAGGACAGTGCGTTCTGATTTCATTGTTGTGGCCTATTGTCCTTATCATGTTAAGTTTAAAACATGAATAAAAGTATAATTGATTTTTATGACCACAACCCTGGACTGCGGCCACGATTTAGGGTGTTGTGATTGAGCATTCGGACTGTGTGTCCTATGTTTGAGTTTTCAAGTGATGGGGAAATGATGATTTAGTCATT
Source organism: Sophora flavescens (assembly GCA_030762895.1). NCBI lineage: Eukaryota > Viridiplantae > Streptophyta > Magnoliopsida > Fabales > Fabaceae > Sophora > Sophora flavescens. The sequence goes on along the minus strand of CM061066.1, from coordinate 107,490,740 downwards.
AGCTTGGAGATTCGACAGCGAAAAAGAATGAACACAAAAAAAACCTTGTAAACAAAATATTTTCCATGGCAGACGTGCCTTTCTTATATCAGATACAAGGTGGTATCTTGGAGTCTGTCCATGTGATCGGTTCAGAGGAACATGTGACGTTACTTGTCCCGAGACCTTAAATGCATGAGGGTAGGGAGGCAAGTGCCCGGTGGGCTAGAGATTGACTAACTCTAATTCTTCTCCAGTGAAACACGGTGTTGAGATCTCACGAGATTAGGATAGAGCCTGATATTGAAGTGTCATGCATATTTTCGAAAATTGATTGTGCGGGCTTGAGATCCCTTGATATAACACGGTTATATTATGATTATGCATGATTTAACTGTTGACTTGATTATGTGTTGCATGTATCATGTATATGTTTGTTGTGGGATATATCTTATGACGGTATCTCACTCTTGCATATCTATATGTTCTTTTCCTTTTCTTGTATCGGTATATGTACGTGCTTTAGATGGAACCCAACGTTCCCCTAGCACCCTCGATTTCGAGGAATAAGGTGTTCGACAAGGCTGGGCTAGTGAGGAACTGGACGGTGAGCGATGATGCGACGACAGCTACGTATCGGGGACCGATTACGACGACGGAGTCTAATGCTAACAGAGAGCCGATCCGGAGGATTCACACGATCGAGACACAGACAATGGCACTTCCACCTCCCTGGCTGTACCTTCATACTCTACAGATGGACGGACTTCTTCTTCCACACATTGAGACGGAGGAACCTATTGAGGAGGACCCTGAAGAGGATCTCGAAGAGGATCCGGAGGAGGAGCCTCTTGAGTTGGTAAGCGACTGGTGGGAGGACTACCTAGAGGCAGAGTACCACCCACAGGACCCCGGAGAGGACGATGTTCCGATCGACCATGGTGGTGAGGTTATCGATCCGGAGTCTGATATCTCATCTGGAGGTAGTGTTTGTGGCCACTCAGACTGTAGGAGGCTTTGGTGATCGTCGTCGGCTTTTTGGAGTAGTTCGGTTTGTCCCTGGCTTTTTAGAGTCTTCTTTTGAGTTCAGTACCCAGATTCCTCATTCCCAGTTTGATGTTTTATCTGTTTCTTTAGTTTATGTTTTCAGTGAAGTTGGCCTGTTTGTTTAAGGCCCGTTTTGTAATCCAAAAACTTAAGATCCCAATGGGGAAATGTTATACATGTATCTATGTATGATGTTTATATTCATGTTCTGAGTGTTCATCACCTTTTCTTAACCTCTTATTTTAAAAAAAAAATTAAGTACCATTTCGGTAATTTAATACAAAAGGTTTTCTTTTCCGAAAGCGACCAGCATTTTAATGTGTTCTTTTCCGTAAAAAGGGTAACCATGTGATGACCGAGTTTAGGGTGTCACACCACGCATATTTTTAAAGATTGACTGTGCGGGTTTGAGACCCTTTGATTTAACACTGTTATGTTATGTATATGCATGATTTAACTGCTTATATGATTATGTGATGTATGTATCATGTACATGGTTGTTGTGGGATATATCTTATAACGGTATCTCACTCTTGTACATCTGTATGTTCTGTTCTTTTCTCCTTGTATTGGGTATGCGCGTGCTTTTAGATGGATCCGAACGTTCCCTTGGCACAGTCGAGCTCGAGGAGCGAAGTGTTTGATCATGCAAGGACGGCAGGGAACTGGACTATACATCAGGGTGCGACGACCCCGACGTATCGAGGACCAGTCACAACTAACGAGACGAATGCTAACGGAGTGCCCGTACGAAGGATTCATACCATCGAGACGAGGAATGTGGTGCTTCCACCTCCATGGTACTACCTTCATACACTACAAGTCACCGGTCTCCTTCATGAGCATTTTGATCCAGTTGAACCACTTATGGAGGATCCAGTGGAGGAGGATCCCGAAGAGGATCCCGAGGAAGAGCCTCTTGAGCTGATAGAGGTCGAGGACGAGGAGGAGTAGAGCCAGAGTACCATCCACAGGATCCCGGAGATGACGACGTCCCTATCGACGATGGCGGTGACGTTATCGATCCGACATCTGATATCTCGTCTGGGGGTAGCGTCTATGGTCACTCTGCATGCAGGAGGCATTGGTAGATCGTTCGTCGGGTTTTGGAGTTATCCCGATTGTCCCTAGGCCTTAGAGCCATCTTTTGAGTCTTGTACCCAGTTCCCTATCCCCGGTTTGATGTTTCTTTTTTTTTTACCTGTTTCCTCAGTAGCTGTTTTAGTGTGTGTTGGCCAGTTCGACAAGGCCTATTTTGTAATCAAACCTAAGATCCCAAGTGGGACAGTTATATTTATATGTATGATGTTTGTTTTCATGTTCCGAGTGTTCATCATCTTTTATTAACTTCTTTTAACAAAAAAAAAATTGAGTACCCTTTTCAGTAACCCTATATAAAATGTTTTTTTCCGAAAGCGACCAACGTTTTAAATAAGTTTCTTTTCCACAACGAGTAACCATATGATGCCGGGTTTTAGGGTGTCACATTAGTTGGTATCAGAGCTAGTCGAGTTTTTCGGGAATGTTTGGGTTTAGGTCTGTTGTGTAGAAGTTGTTTCTTTCTCTTTCTGGATGTTGTTTGAATTACTTCTCTGAGGTAATGTGTGATAACCCGTGGTTCACATCCCTTTTCTGGCTGTTACCGGACTACTTGTGTGGTATAGGTCAGTATGAACCAGAGAGGTGCTCGTGGACGTGGACAAGGCTACGGAGGAATGGATTTCGCTGCCCAAGTGATGGCTGGCGTGGTTCCTGCCATAGCACTTCAGACGGCTAATGCTGCTACCCAGAACCAACAGGAGCAACAGATGGCAGAACAAGCTGTAGAGGGAAGGCATCTGGACACTTTCCGACGTTAGAATCCATCGCAGTTTGATAGAGACGTGGATCCAATAAAGGCTGATCTTTGGATTCAGGAGCTAGAGAAGATCTTCGATCTGGTACACACTCCAGAGGAATCTAAGGTACCCTATTCCGTGTTCCAGCTAGTGGGCGATGCTGAGTACTGGTGGAAGGGCACCAGGCAGTTGTTGGAGGCTGAGCACCAGGCTATCACCTGGGGAGTATTTCATTGCAAGTTTCTAGACAAATACTTTCCCCAGAGTGCCCAGAAAGAGAAGGAGCAGGAGTTCATGAGGTCGAGTCAGCGGGACCTGACAGTAGGAGAGTATGCGGCGAGGTTTGAATCCCTTGCCAAGTATTTCCGTTTCTTTCAAGACAATCCCAATGAGGAATGGAAGTGTGAGCAGTTTGAAGCCGGTGTGCACTTCGGGATTAAAGAATCAGTATTGCCGTTGGAGATCAGGAACTTCCAAGCACTAGTGGAGAAGTGCCTAAAAATTGAGATGATGCGTAGAGGAAGGGATAACAAGGGAAGCGTAGGAGGACATGTTCATCATAAGAGCCAGAATCAAGGCCAGAATTCAAAATGGAAGCAGAACTAGAGGAAGCCGTATCACCAGGCATCTAGCTACAACCATAAACAACAATAAGCTCATCCCAGTGTTTCGGGGACAGGAAGTGGAGGCCAGAGAAACAACGATCAAGGCCATGAAAGGAGATGTTTCCGGTGTGGAGATCCGAGCCACCTGGCCAATGCTTGCCCGAAGGCGATCACCTGGGGAGTATTTCGTGGAAAGTTTCTAGACAAATACTTTTCCCAGAGTGCCCGGAAAGAGAAGAGCAGGAGTTCATGAGGCTGAGTCAGCGAGACCTGACAGTAGGGGAGTATGCGGCAAGGTTTGAATCCCTTGCCAAGTATTTCCGTTTCTTTCAAGACAATCCCAATGAGGAATGGAAGTGTGAGCAGTTTGAAGCCGGTCTATGCTTCTAGATTAAAGAATCGGTATTGCCGTTGGAGATCAGGAATTTCCAAGCACTAGTGGAGAAGTGCCGAAAAATTGAGATGATGCACAGAGGAAGGGATAATGATGTGTGTGTTTTTGAATCCGCAAGTGAACGGCTTCGTCGTCAAGTAATAAAAAGATCGATCCCACAGAGACTGTGATCTCAAATAACAATTAATTATTAAATCAATTAAACTGGACTATATAAAAAAGGATTTGGAAAAAAAATGATTTTTTTGTAATAAGAATTAACTAGAAAATCAGAAATTTAAGAACGCAATCAATTAAAATAGGAAAGCAAATCAATTAGGGGTTTTCCAAATCAAAAGAGATTCCTAGGAATTTGGTTACCAACAAGATTGTTCATGTTACCAAATTGACTACCCCTTGTTAATTATCAAAATTGCTTTAAGGGCGAATTTATCCTTAATAAGTTAATGCTCCCTCTCGGGTTACAAAAACCGTGCCCAATTAAACCAACCCCTACTCTCGTGGTAATTGAATTTAAATTGAACCCTTTAAATTCTGTGACAATCCGTGAACCCTCGAAGGACCGCTTATAACTCTCGTGATTTAAGTCCTAAGTTTGATTCCTGTATATCCGATACCTAAGTTCACCGCTAGGTTCCTACTTAGAGTATCTACGACAAGAAAATAAGTGGCCACCGAATTTACGAGTAATTAAAGCAATAGGAATCAAATCGAAAGCAAAGTCGAAATTAACAAGGGACCAAACATCAATTCGTCACCATAAACAAATCTTGGGCATAGCCCCATCCCTAGAAATAAGACTACTACTCAAGCATTGTCATGTTCATAGCAATCTTGATTAACAAAAGCATAAAAGAAAACCTAAGAGAAGAGAAGAAGAAGAAGAAGAGAGATCCTAATTTTTCCTAAGGTAGCAGCCCCAAAAGTGATCAGTTTCGAGCCCTAGAGGGCTATTTATAATCTGGGGTAAATTGAATCCCAAGCCAATACATAAATCAGATCAAATCAGTTTCTATGGATCCATATATTGCGCGTCACGGCCGTGATGGCCATCATGGCCAGGCCGTGACGGATTCTGCCTTGGAGGTTGCTTCACTGGTTGGTCTGTCAAGGTCGTGACCACCATCACGGCCTAGCCGTGATCAATTCTGCCTGTGAGGGTCTGGCTCAGTTGACATGTCACGGCCGTGATGGGCATCACGGCCTGGTCGTGACCAGCTGACTTTTCCATTCTTTCTTTTTAGCTCAGCTCGATCATGGCCGTGATGGCCATCACGGTTAGACCGTGATCAGCTTTGTTTGCCTCACTTCCTTGCCTTTCAAGTTCCATCTTCATGCCAGCTCCAACACAACTGGTCCTAAGCAATTTAATCTTCGATTCCTGTACACAAGCACCACAAAACCACCTTACCCGTTCCAAGGTAAAAACTATCAAATAATCAAATAAAATACGCCTAAACTATATGAAAATGCATGCAAAATGTCAAGGAAATATGAGGTGAAATCACACTCATCAAACTACCCCAAGCTTAAGATTTTGCTTGTCCTCAAGCAATAACTAAGGCCAGAAAAGATAATCAATCAGAGCATGGACAGTGAATCTAGAACCCGAGTAATAAATCCAAGTAACAGGCATATTCAATAAGAAACCAAGAGTCAATCGATTTTAAGTCCAATTAGAATCTTAAGTTCCCCGGATTCACATCTATCACTAATTCGGGCACTCTTCTCACCTCACTCATATGTTTGAGGGTATATGATAATTCGCTCAATTTCCTCAAGGAAGGTACCCTACCATAAGCTTGACTATTAACCAAATCTCTACTTTATTAATGAAAACACATAAGAATCAAGAGGTCTTTTATTTTGGTTGTAATGGGGCCATGGGATCAATTGTTAGGTGGGGAAATCAAGAAAAGGAGAATTCAAGAAGGCTAAACAAAATATCAAACAATGCAAAGCATGACAACCTTCTAAAATACCTTTTTGGGCTTTAATTCACTTTTCCACCTTTCTTTCTTTCTCCCTTTTTCTATTTTTTATTTTATTTTATTTTTTATTTTTTATTTCTCACTTTTTTTTTCTCATCCCCTCCTCCATTTTTTTGTTTTATTTTATTTTTATTTTTTTTCAATTTGGAGAAGGGGAGATTTCCAACTTAAGAGAAATATTTTTCTAACTTTTTCATCCCACAATTTATTTCCAAACTACCTTTTTTCCCTTTTTTCAATACTTTAAAAGGTGTCATACCAAGCATCATTCATCAAAATAAATCAAGGTACCAAGAAAAGTATTTTATTTTTTTGGCTCAAAACTGGGCAACTAAGGGGTAGCATTTAATTGGTCAAAGCTCAGAAGACCAGAAAAATACCTAGTGCCTCAATAATTTTCAAATTTGTTTTCAAAAATTTTTAAGTTTCAAAACGGTTTCAAGTCAAGTTCTAGAGAATACAATCCAAGAGGAATAAAACACTCAATCACAAAGAATGGGGTAGATTTCGTGAGTACCCCTTTTAGGCTCAAAAATCTCACATTTAGTAGTTTAAAATCAATGAGAAACACAAATCCAAGGAACCACATGCTAATTATCAACTATCAAAAGATCATCTCAAGCATTTTTATTTTTAGCCTATCACAAGAATACACAAATTGGGTTCAAAAATTCACTGTCTCAATTCATTTGGCACAAAGTTCTCACTATTGGATGCATACTCTAAGCAAAGGGCAATCTAATCATGTGATTATGCAAAACTACACCTATATGAATGCAACATAAAAAATGTAAAAAATGCAAAAATACCCCTACCCCAAGCTTAAAAACTTACATTGTCCCCAACGTAAATAATCAAGTCGGAGAGGAGAAAAATGGAACTACTCACCGAGGTGGTGGTGGGTGCTAGCTCACAAGCCAATCAAAGAGCTGCTGGAAGATGTGTCATGGCTAGGCCGTGATCTCTTCTGACTCTATTTTTCCATGCCTTTTTGCTCTTACTGCCTTCATAACTTGCAAATACTTAGCAAAACCATCAATTAGTGATATTTCTTCTCTTAGTCTTATTAAATTATTCAAAGACAAAATTCAAAAACAAATTGAAAAGGGAAAGAAAACTTGGGTTGCCTCCTAAGAAGCGATTATTTACGGTCTTAAGCTTGACCATACTCCCTTGGATCAATCGGGATCAGCTGGGATTGGATGTGCAAGAACACCTCTCTTCCATGGAATTCCTTCAAAGAGCCTATTTTGTTCATATGGCCAATTACGCTTTCGCTTTGCACTTTTCACTCTGAGTTTCATGGCCTTACTTCCTTCCGGCGGAAGTTTTAACTCCACATGTTGAGCAACTCCAACTTCATCATTATTTGGTGCATCATTTGTCATGCAACATTTCGGAATTGCTTCCATGTTAAGCTCTTCCTTCAGCTTTGGGGGCATTATCTCAATCCTGCACACATGACTCTCAAAAGGAGGGTTGTTATATGAGTTAGTCAAATCAAAATCCACCCTACCTTCCTCTACATTCAAGGAGAGCTTACCATTTTTTTACATCTATTATCACTCCAGCTGTGGCCAAGAATGGCATTCCAAGAATGATAGGGAATTTAGAATTCCCGTTCATGTCCAACACCATGAAATCGGTAGGAATGAAAAGTTTCCCTACCTTTATGGGAACATTCTCTAGTATGCCTAGAGGAGTTTTAGTTGATCCATCCGCAAATTGTAAAGAGGACTTGGATGGACTCAATTCCTTGGTTCCTAACCTCTCAAAGATAGTAAGCGGTATCAAACTCGCACTAGCCCCTAAGTCACATAAGGCTTGGTCTATTTTTAATTCTCCAATTAAGCAAGCAATAGAGAAACTTCCTGGATCTTTTAGTTTAGGAGGCATATTAGTTTTTATCACGGCATTACGCTCCTCAATTAAGCTCTTAGTTTCTTTTTATACTTGCATTTTCTTGACCAACCTTTGCGGGAAAGGTATTGGGGGTTGGTAAGGTGGTGGAGGGACATACTTTGGCTCTATCTCTTCATATTCACTCATGTCCTCCTCACATTCCACATCCTTTTCAATTACCCCAAGCTTATCATCCCTTAAGTATATAGCATTACAGTGCTCATTGGGATTAACTTTGGGTTGTCCTGGAAACGTACCCTTGGTTCTAGAATATGTACTAGCTTGTTGGACAATCTGAGTTTCTAACATCTTATTATGGATGGCTAAGTTATCTACCTTAGATGCTAACTCTTTTATTGCCTCATTGACTGCCCTACCTTGTTGCCTAAACTCTTCATTTTGCTTTGTTTGAGTTTCCACAAAATTTTCCAAAAGAGACTCAAGTTTAGACTTTTGTACCTGAGGATACCCCGATGCGGGTTTCCTATTACCTTGGCCTTCTTGAAATTCGTGGTTCAACGTGTTGTTGTAGTTCCCATAGGAGAGATGAGGGCTATTCTTCCTTCCTTGGTTGTAAGAATTTGGGGGAACATAGTTTGGTAACTTCGGGTTCGTGTCATAGAAATTGTGACAAGAGTTCACTTGTTCCCCCGAAGCACCGGATCCAGGAGCAATACCATGTGGGCACTCCATTATGTCATGTCCCTGCATTCCACAAATCTCACAAACAACATTAGTAGCACCTATTGAACTCACATTAGCCTTTTCAAGCTTATCAAAGCATTTATTCAGTGAGTCAATTTTAGACATAATTACATCAGTGCTATTCATTTCAAACTTACCCCCCGAAATCTTTTTCGGGTTATTACCTCTTTCCCAACCCCATTGGTGATAGTTGGTGACACCTTTCGGGTTATTCATAAAGGCTCATCCAATTGCGGAGTCAAGTGACACCTTCGAAGAGTAATCCAATCCGTTGTAGAAGGTATGCACTAACAACCACCTCTCGAGCCCATGATGTGGGCAAGACTCCAGCAATCCTTTGTAACGATACCAAGCTTCGGATAAGCATTCTCCGTCCTTTTGGAATAAGCCAGTAATCTGAGTTCGTAGGTAAGCAGTCTTGGATGGAGGGAAGAATTTCTCCAAGAATGCCTGATCTAGTTGGTCCCAAGTTGACAACGTATTAGCGGGCACTTGCTTCAACCAAGCTTTTGCCTTTCCAGTTAGAGAGGAGGGGAATAACCTCAAGCGTATAGCATCGATCGGGGCACCTTGAATCCTTATTGCATCAGTGAATTCCAAGAATGTCTCCACATGATCAGTCGGGTCCTTCGAGGGTAATCCTCCAAATTGATGTTGCCTAATCATGCCAATTAACATAGGCGGGATGGTGTAGTTCTCCGTCTCAATTTTTGGCCTAGCAATCCCAGTTCGTAAAACCCTAGCATTTGGGGCTGCGTAGTCCTTCAGTGGTTTGGTATCCGGTAGATTCGCCATGAGTGGAATGGGAATCAACCTTTCTCTCTCTCCTTGTCTTTGTAGTGTCCCACGTCTACGAAAGGTCTTTTCGATCTCCGGGTCAACTTCAACAGGATTTCCAAGACTTTGGGATCTTTGCATAAGAGAGAAAAATTCCTGCAAAGAGAGAGGCAGATATACTAGAAAAAGAAAAAAAAAAGAATTAAATAATAAAAAAATGTCCAGAAAAATCAATTTAAAAATTAAATTGAAATTCAAGAAAACACAGTCCCTGACAACGGTGCCAAAAACTTGATGTGTGTGTTTTCGAATCAGCAAGTTCACAGCTTCGTTGTCAAGTAATAAAAAGATCGATCCCACAGAGACCGTGATCTCAAATAACAATCAATTATTAAATCAATTAAACTGGACTATATAAAAAAGGATTTGGAAAAGATTTTAGGTGAAATTTGTCACGACCGTGAACACCATCACGGTCTAGCCGTTACCACCATCACGGCCTAGCCGTGACCACCATCACGGCCTAGCCGTGATCAATTCTACCTGTGAGGGTCTGGCTCAGTTGACATGTCACGGCTGTGATGAGCATCACGGTCTGACCATGACCAGCTCTGACTTTTCCATTCTTTCTTTTCAGCTCAACTTGATCATGGTCGTGATGGCCATAACGGTTAGTCTGTGATCAGCTCTGTTTGCCTCACTTCCTTGCCTTTCAAGTTCCATCTTCATGCCAGCTCCAACACAACTGGTCCTGAGCAATTTAATCTTCGATTCCTGCACACAAGCACCACAAAACCACCTTACCCGTTCCAAGGTAAAAACTATCAAATAATCAAATAAAATACGCCTAAACTATATGAAAATGCATGCAAAATGTCAAGGAAATATGAGGTGAAATCACACTCATCATATAACAAGGGAAGCACTGGAGGACCTGTTCGTCCTAAGAGCCAGAATCAAGGCCATAATTCAAAATGGAAGCAGAACCAGAGGAAGTTGTATCACCAGGCATCTAGCTACAACCGGAAACAACAACAAGCTCGTCCCAGTGTTTCGGGGACAGGAAGTGGAGGCCAGAGAAACAACGATCAAGGCCAAGAAAGGAGATGTTTCAGGTGTGGAGATCCGAGCCACCTGTCCAATGCTTGCCCGAAGAAGGATTACAAGTATAACAACAGTGACCGCGTGGGACACTTGGCAAAGGAGTACCGTGCAGTGAAGAGGGAGCATTTTGTCAACCATGCCAGAGTAAACAAGCCAACCGTTAAGGGAAGAGTGCATACCATGAGTGGTGCTGAGGCATCGAACTTCGCTGGTCTTGTGCAAGGTAAGTGCGACATTGCTGGTAATCTCTTGTCTGTACTTTTCGATTCAGGCGCAACTCATTCTTTTATTGCGATGGATCGTGTGAAAATTCTAGACTTGCCTGTTTCTTCCTTGATATATAATCTGATTGTTTCTTCCCCAACTGTTGAACCTGTGACTGTTAATTTTGTTTGCTTAAATTGTCCTATCATCGTTCAGAATAGACATTTCCTTGTAGACTTGATCTGTTTGCCTTTAGTACGGTTAGATGTAATCTTAGGCATGGATTAGTTATCTTTCAACCATATCCTAATAGATTGTGCTCAGAAAACCTTAATCTTTAGGGAGGAGATTTCTGGATTTTTATCTGCTAGTCAGGTAAGAGCTTCTTTGAAAGAAGGTACTCAAGGTTACATGCTGCTATTTTCCTTGGACGTCGAGAGCGAGTTTGACTTGGAATCCGTACCTGTCTTTCGAGAGTTTCCGGAGGTTTTCCCTGGGGATGTACCTGGATTGCCACCTGTTCGGGAAATCAAGTTCGCGATTGATCTGATTCCAGGCACTGGACCAATATCCATGGCACCATATCACATGTCGCCATCCGTGTTAGAAACCTTGAAGGACCAACTTGAGGAAACTGATTTTAGAAGTGGCTCATAAGAGCAGGTTGAGTATGAACCCAAGAGCCACGAAGATGTATCAAGATCTTAAGAAGTTGTACTGGTGGTATGGGATGAAGAGAGATGTAATGGAATACGTCGCTTCTTGTTTGGTATGTCAAAGCCAAAGTGGAGCACCAGAGACCAACAGGAATGTTACAGTCTTTAGATATTCCATAATGGAAATGGGATCGAATCTCGATGGATTTCGTGACCAGTTTACCAAGGACTAAGAAGGATTATGAGGATATATGGGTGATAGTGGACCGACTGACTAAGTCAGATCACTTTTTGCCAATCAATATGTGATACTCTATGGAGAAGTTAACCCAACTGTACATCAGAGAGATTGTTAGACTGCATGGTGTGCCTTTGAGCATTGTTTTAGACCGAGACCCGCGGTTTACATCAAGGTTTTGGCAGAGTTTGCAAAAATTGCTTGGAACAAAACTCAGATTGAGTTCCGCATATCACCCGCAGACTGATGGACAAACGGAAAGGACAATCCAGCCACTAGAGGACTTGCTGAGAGCTTGTGTTTTGGAGGATGTCGGGGGTTGGGATGAGTCCCTACCGTTGATAGAATTCATCTACAATAATAGTTTCCATTCAAGCATTGGAATGGCACCTTATGAAGCCCTGTATGGTCGACGATGTCGGATGCCTTTTTGTTGGTACCAGGATGCACTAGTGCAAAAAAGGGATTCTACATCGGAGTTTACACATCGGTTTAGTATAAACCGATGTGTAAAACGAGGCGGTGGCATTTTTGAAATTCAAAGGAAAGTATTACACATCGGTTTAGAGATTAACCGATGTGTAATACTTTTCCACATCGGTTATATATAACCGATGTGTAAAATTAAAATAAAAAAATTTAAAACTCGGAATTTTTAACATTCAACATCGGTTCTTTTTGAACCGATGTGTAAAATGGTGAGTAACCACATCGGTTTTTAAATAACCGATGTATAAAATTATAAAGAAAAAAATAGAAATTTAGGTTACACTTTTACACATCGGTTTTATTAACCGATGTATAAAATTTAAAAGAAAAAATCAGAATTTAAATGTTTCATGTTTACACATCGGTTTTGCATAACCGATGTGTATAATATGTTTAACACATCGGTTTTCCTCATAACCGATGTGTAATAGTCCCATTTTTCTATTTCCCTCCGTGTGTTTTGCGCCCTCATTCTCGGTTTCTGAACGCATGCCTAAAACACAACACTCCTCCCTCTCGCTAACGCGTGGCGTTGTCACTTGCTTTTCCATCTCTCTCACTTTGCACTCACATCCGTGAGCTACCCTCGGGTATGCGTCTCTCTCTCTCTCATTCCCATTCTCTCTCTTGCATTTCCTTCTTCTCATTCTCTCTCTCTCTGCATTTCCTTCTTCTCATTCTCTCTCTTTCTTTCTCTTTCTCTCTCTCGCTCCCTTCTTCACGTCCTTTTTCCCTTTTTCAATCGTAGACAAAGAAGACCACTGCGATCACGAGCCTTCATTTTCTGCTTCGTAAGAGAACCACTGAGAACCAAAGCCGCGAGCTACCCTCGTTTGCGTGAAGAGCGCCATTTTTGCTCGTCCCTCAGGTATATATTTGTTTCTTCTTTAGAAAAGTTATGAACTTTGACTCGAAATGGTTGGATAATATACTTGCATGTGTTGTTCTGTTGCTCCAAGACTGGATTTTTCCAGTGGTGGTATCACCCGTCACGGCCAGTCTTTGCTGCTGTCACGGCTTGGCCGTGACGGTTCCCAACCGGGAGGTTGCTTCACTGGTTGTTACGTCACCAGCCGTGACCACCATCACGGCAAGGCCGTGATCAGTTCTGCCTGTGAGGGTCTGGTTCAGTTGGCATGTCACGGCCGTGATGGCCAGCACGGCCAGGCCCTGATAGGTTCTGCCTGTGAGGATGCTTGACTGTTTGGTCATCGCCACGGCCGTGACCACCATCACGGCTAGGCCGTGATCGGTTACGCCTGTGAGGTCTGGTTCGATTGGCATGTCACGGCCGTGATGGCCATCACGGCCAGGCCGTGATAGGTTACTGCCTTGGAGGTTGCTTCACTGGTTGGTCTCATCACGGCCGTGACCACCATCACGGCCGGCCGTGATCGGTTCCGCTGTGAGGGTCTGCAGCATACCGACATGTCACGGCCGTGATGGGCATCACGGGATGGCCGTGACCAGTTCCGACTTTTCCATTCTTTCTTTTAAGCTATACTCGATCACTACCGTGATGGCTTTCAAGGCTAGGCCGTGAAGGGCTCTGTTTGGCTAATTTTCTTCACTTTTCAAGCCCCATCTTCATGCAAGCTACTTAAATAGTAAAGCCTTAGTTTCCCGTTTGAGATGCAATACTAATGAGCGTACGTGTACGTGCTTAATGTACCGCTCATTGTGTTGGATCTTGAATTGTCCAAAGTTGGACAGTTTGGGAAAAAACTTTTTCTTAATTCAGTTAAAATAGTTATTCATTGGTTCTAATGTTATATACTTGATGAAAGTTCGGATTGATACATTTCCTTTCGTTCTCCGGTGCATACTTTATCGTGGTGGATGTCATCGCGTTCAAGTAGTGTACGTCGGAGACCGCGGGGAAATGCTTTGCCAAATTTTGTCGAGTATGAGCATGAGAGTTAAGGACTAACTGTTAACCGAATGTTGGAAAAGTTTCTTCTCGAATGGGATAGGGCCATACCCTGTCATAAGAAGTGGTTGATGAATATGTTGGACTAAGTACGAAGGTATTGGTTTAGTCATGGATCGCGGTTGGATGAATGCTAGACGGACAAGTGATGAGTATGAGAATGGAGTGGAAGATTTTCTACGGTTTGCAAAAACAAATGCTCCCGATAGTGGTAACGGAAGGTTTTATTGTCCTTGTGTTAACTGTTTGAATGAGAGACGACTAGAAGGCGAGGAGATACGTGATCATCTTATTTGTGAGGGGATTTGCAAGAGTTATACAACATGGATATGCCATGGTGAATCGTTAGACAGGCCGAGGGTGTCGGATAGAGAGGAAGTTGATGACGTGGAAATGGACGATGGACTAGAGGACATGATCCGTGATGTTGGGCAAGAGTCTTTTCGGCGCGCACATGTGTATGATACTTTGTGCAGTGATGCGCAAGAGGCTTTTTATCAGTGGTGCACTAAATACTCACGATTGTCAGCGCTGTTAAGATTGTTCTCTGAGAAGGCTAGAAATGGGAGGATAGATAAAAGATTTACAGAATTCCTTGAGATGTAGACAGAAATGCTTCCGAGAAGGCAACACATTGCCATCTCGAAACTATGAGGCGAAGAAGATATTGTGTCCGATGGGTATGGAGTATAAGAAAATACACGCTTGCCCCAATGATTGCATATTGTACAGGAAAGAGTTTGAAGAGATGCACGAGTGCCCCAGGTGTGGGGTATCACGCTACAAAGTGAAGGATGGTGATTCTAGTTGTGATGTGGTCACTAAAGGTCCTCCTGCGAAGGTGTTATGGTATCTTCCCGTGATTCCGCGGTTCAAACGATTGTTTGCTAATGTAAATGACGCAAAGAACATTAGATGGCATGCAGATGAGAGGAAGTGTGATGGACAGCTTCGCCATCCGGCCGATTCTTTGCAATGGAAGAGAATTGATAGTTTGTTTCCGGATTTCGGCAATGAGCCCAGAAACCTCAGGCTTGGACTTGCTACCGATGGAATGAATCCATATGGAAACTTAAGTAGTATTCATAGTTCATGGCCTGTTCTCCTTGTAATTTACAACCTGTCTCCTTGGTTGTGCATGAAGCGCAAATACATTATGTTAAGTATGATGATTTGGTCCTAAACAGCCAGGAAATGATATTGATGTTTATCTCGAGTCCCTTGATTGAAGACTTGAGAATGATGTGGGATGAAGGCGTTGATGTGATCGGCGGGTATTGCCGTGAGACATTCGGGATTGCGTGCCATGTTATTTTGCACCATCAATGACTTTCCAAAGATACGGGAACCTGTGTGGGTATAGTGTTAAGGGGCATAAAGCATGTCCAATATGTGAAGAAGGCACATGTTACCATCAACTGCAACATGGAAGGAAGACGGTCTACCTTGGGCATCGGAGATTTCTCCGACGTAATCATCCTTATCGTAGATTGAGGAAAGCTTTCAATGGACTTCCGGAGAATGAAATTGCTCCGGTGGCCTTGACCGAGAGCAAGTTTATGAAAGGGTGAACAACACTAATGTTATCTATGGGAAGACCCAGAAGAAGGCTACGAGAGAAGAAAATATGGAAGAAGAGGTCGATCTTCTTTGATCTTCCATCTTGGTGCAAGCTTGATGTAAGACATTGTATTGATGTGATGCATGTAGAGAAAAATGTGTGTGACAGTTTAATCGGGCGCTTCTCAACATTCAAGGCAAGACAAAGGATGGTGTGAATGCTCGTCTGGATCTAGTTGCGATGGGTATACGAGCAGCAGTTAGCTCCACTTAAAGTGGGGGATAAGAAGACTTATTTGCCCCAAAGATGTCATACTTTATCAAAAAAAGAGAAAAGAAGTTTCGTGAATGTCTACGGGGAGTCAAAGTGCCACAGGGTTACTCTTCAAATATCGGAAGACTTGTCTCAATGACAGATCTCAAATTAGTTGGCTTAAAGTCTCATGATTGTCATGTCTTGATGCAACAACTACTACCGGTGGCCATTCGTGACATATTGCCTAAAAAAGTCGGACATGCCATTACTAGGTTATGCTTATTCTTCAATGCTATATGTAGCAAGGTCATTGACACTAAAAATTTGGATGAGTTGGAAAATGAGGCAGCCATTGTATTGTGCCAATTGGAGATGTATTTTCCACCTTCATTTTTTGACATCATGGTTCATTTGATTGTTCATCTAGTGAGGGAGATTAGATTGTGCGGTCCGTTTATTTAAGGTGGATGTACCCGGTTGAGCGATACATGAAGATCCTGAAAGGATATATGAAAAATCCACACCGTCCCGAAGCATCTATTGTTGAAAGGTATGTTGCGAAGAAGAAGCTATTGAGTTTTGTACGCAGACTACATGTCGGAAGCGGAACCTGTAGGGCTTCCAAGTCTCGTCACGAAGGAAGATATGATGGTAAGGGTACACGAGGTATCACTGTATTAAGAGCATGGATCGGGAGGAAGTGCTTCAAGCACATTTGTATATATTGAATAACACCGATGAGGTTGAACCATACTTATGTGAGCATAAAAGCATTATCAATGAAACTTACCCTAGAATGAATGAAAAATGGTGTTTGAACAAGCATAACAAGACTTTCTTGAACTGGTTTAAAGAAAAAATTGCAAAGGATGGTACTTTTCTCTACATTAAAATGGCTAGCACAGGGGCCTAACTTTGATGTCATATGCTGGAGTGGGTATGATATCAATAAGTTTTCCTTCTATACAAAGTCCCAGGATGACAAAAGTACTATGCAAAACAGTGGGGTTATGGTCGTCGCCGAGTCCATGCATTTCTCTAGTTCGAAAGATAAAAACCCTGTTATGGCATCAGTTTCATACTTTGGAATCATTGAAGAGATATGGGAGGTTGATTACACGAAGTTTAGAGTACCTGTTTTTAAATGTCGGTGGGTCGACAATAATAATGGTGTGCAAACCGATGAGTTAGGATTCAAATTGGTGGACCTTAGTAAGGTAGGTAATAAAGAGGAACCTTTCATCATGGCATCCCAAGCAAAACAAGTGTTTTATATCCGTGATCCTTCTAACAAAAGGTGGTCAGTGGTTCTCCAGGGAAAAAACATGTATAACGGTAGTGAGGGAAATCACGATTCAACTCTTGATATTTCTGATACTCCTTCTTTCTCAACACGAGTGCCTAATTTCAATGAGGAAAATGAAGTGGATGATGTACATGCTACTCGTAATGATCACCAAGAAGGGTTATGGGAGAACTTTACTAATTGACCACAAAGTAAGTTTAGTTTGATATTACCATCAAGTTTGGCATATTATGTGTTTACGTTGATATTTATAAGTTATGTTTATGTCCGTTGATCGATATTTATAAGTTATGTTTGATATTTATCCTGACATACTAACAAGTTTTTTTTTTGTTTTGTGTTTAAACAGGTATACATGGCTGATCATGAGGATACACCTCCTTCATGCAGTGGGTCAGAGACCCCGTCTACCGGTAGAAAGGGTAGACGTGCCACACGGATGAGGCATTTGACTGCCAACCGTGGGTCAAATCAGAGGATAAGAGTAGATTTTGATGATAACCTCAAACCTATTGGGCCAATGGAAGATCAGTTTACCGAGTTTTGTGGCGACCCTTGCTAGGAACAGGCCTAGTATACTCATTGATAGGTGGAGAGATGTACCCGGCGGACGTGAAGGAGCAGATATGGGAGAGTATTCCGGTATCTATACTTCTACGTCCTGTGTTTGTCTGTATCTACTTTATTTTTATCTTAATAATATCATACATGAATTCGTTGATTCTTTTGGTCTTAATGTAGTTGACATTTGACATACCGGGATACATACGCTATGAAGAAGCGTTTTTGAAGTATCTTTGGAGAGCGTTGGAGGGTTTTAAGGCCGACTGGGCGGATACTATATATTCGGTCCAAAAAGTAAAAAGAACCCACTTGAGGTGTATCCGTTTCTTGACAAGGCGACGTGGGATCGCTTTGTTCGAGAGCCGACGTGATCCCAGACTTTCAGGTTAACTTATTTGATTTGTCTCTAAATTTATGTAATTGCATTAATTTCATTTACTTATGTAATTTAATTGTCTTTTATTTATAACGGAGAGAAGAGGAAAAGGGGCGGGAAAACCAAAGCAAGAATGTCTACCCCATGTCATGTCTCGTGGGGGATATAAAAAGCTTGTTAAGAAAATGGTTGAAGAGGAAAAGAAAGCACGTCGTGAGGCGGCATCTCAAAGGGATCCTAATGCTGAAAATCTTCCGAGAGGTTGTTGATCCACCTCAACCCCCACGCCATCGTTCATGGAAGAGGGGCCGACAAAGAAAAACGGGACAATATACATCCGAGGAGGCCCGCCAAGTAGCTGAGAGGATTGTAAGTATAGTTTGTTGTAATTGTCATTTTAAGATTGTTACCGAATTGTAATGTGACCTGATATTTTTATGTGATAGGATGCCTTGGATGATCAGCTAACCCAAGGAACCTTTGTTCCTAGAGGACGCAATGATATCTTATCTACTGCCCTCGGTAACCCAGACCACCCGGGCCGTGTCATTGGTGTTGGATGGGGCGTCGGCATTCGCCAATACCATGGTTCATCTTCACATTCCTCCCACAGGGATTCGGTTGCGAATAGAGCACAACTAAAACAGGAGATTGCAGTGAGCTTGACGGGAGATGAACGAGCGGTTTGCCCAGCGGATGGCAATATTTACTTCTTTGTCCCAGCAGATGACATGTAGGTGTCCAACCCTCTCGTCCAACCCTCTCGTCCATGTGAGCACTAAGGGCTCATGTGATCCTCCTCATCATCCCGAAAATGATGATGATGCTTTGCTGCGATGATGATGATGATGATGATGATGATGATGATGATGACGACCCTGATAGGTGTGAGCTGTATGTTGATGATCATCATCATCATCGCCGCTTTAGTGGCATTGGGTAGGACATATAATAAGTTAGGTAATACCATACACCATCGGTTATTACTCGGACGATCATCCGAGGGTGTCTGTTGAGATTATTCGAGATGCTTGATGCTCGAGTCCCCGTGCCCACCGAGGAGGTTCAAACAGTGGGTCGAGGCCCCAGTAACTTCATCCTCCGGCCAAGAAGACTGGTCGGCTTTCTTGTTGCATCCGAGGTATTCGGTTAGTTGTGTTTTTCTATATTCATAGTTGAAATATATTTATTATTGTTTAAAGATAATGCTTTATTTGTATTTGTTATAGGATGTTGGAAATGATATTGTGCCTAAAAGGTCGGATCTAGGAAGACCGAGAGATGTCCGCTCTGTCAAGGTATTCATTTGACCATTTAGTTCATAAAGAATTAAATAACTTAATTATCCGTGATTACTAATATATATCTATGTTGTTTAGGGGATCGACAAAGGGGTACCTGGCCATGGTGATGTTTTCAAAGATCTTGCTATACTGAGTTGTCACCATGGAGGATGATGCGGCATTGGTAACGTTGGAACATGATGCAGCCCTGGTGAATCGTATATACCAAAGAAAGAACTTATGGAGATGGCACTCAATAAAGAAATGGCCAGTTCTGCACACATATCGTTTTGGTGCACGTAAGTACATTTTATTTATAAGTTAAGTACGTAATTAATTTTTAAATACAATGATAATTAACATGTTTTTCCAATATATTAGGTATCTGCATCGTATGTTAGTCGATCGGGGTAACCTCGCCCTTTATGGGTTCATTGACCCCATGTTCATTCAGGGTGATGTTCTCGTAGCATCGGAAGACCCGGTCACTAACATACGTGATATACTTGCCCGAGACGATCATCAATTCTATCTTGCGCCTTATCTCAATAAGTAAGTACCGGTTATTAATTTAAGTATAACTATATATGACTTACAATCACTAATTGTTCCGCAAATACAGCAAGCATTGGCAAATTGTTGCTCTTGTACCCAAGAATGAACGTCGTGGTCTTCTTACGCTCATTGGGACATAAGCGTCGAATGAATCGAAGACGGTCATCGAAACGTAAGCGTTAAAATACTTTATAATCAGTAATGCAGTTGTTTTAATTATCTGAAATCTATTATATATACTTTAATTAATGTTTTTGTCATGATAGGTCTATTAATGCATCCCACATGCAGCGTGGTGAAAGGCGTACTCGGGCTATCGGATGGATTATTCCCAGCGTAAGATATTTATTAGTTCAAATGCATCAAATGCAGTGGGTACAATAATTGATTTCTATTTTATTTAATTCCTCATATTCTAATTGGGTTTCATTTGTACGTAGTCACGTATACAACGTGGGTCATGGGAATGTGGCTACTATGTGATGCAATGGATGTTGGAAATTATCTCCTCCGGGATCACCGAAAGATGGAGTGAGGTAAATGTTAATTGACACAATTAGAAGTAATAGTATAGATTCGTTATATGTTTTATGTTAGTTTATTACTTAAAAGTAATAATCTTTTGTCCAATTAAACTTGCGATATTCAACAATCCATCTCCATTGTCCGGTTCGACATCAACATCATAAAGAGGCGTTGGGCAACTTTCTTTCTTGAAGTGTACCACCCATAGTTTGTATATATGTAGTTAGTTTAAAAACTTATCATATACTAGCTATAGTGTACGTACCTTTTGACTCGATGATATGTATTAGTGCTCGTGTCCTGGTTCAATTTTTCTTCTCCGTGTTTTGATGTAGCTTTGATAAAGTGTTGTTTTCATTCATAAGAAAATTGAATGAAGTATGTTTTGCTTTTGAATGATTGTGTCAAAACTGGTTTGGTGTTCCGCTTGTTGTTTCTTGTTTGATCGAGTCTGGTACCGCTTGGTTTGTTTATTGATCCGCATTAGTGAAACAGGAATGATTGAAATGTAAATATCGATTAAAAAAAAAAGAATTTTACACATCGGTTCTCGAGAACCGATGTGTGTATATTTAACTTTCTACATCGGTTTTACATAAAACCGATGTGTAAATTTAAATTTACACATCGGTTCTTTATAAAACCGATGTAGAAGGTCAATTTTACACATCGGTTTTTTGCAAAACCGATGTAGAAAGTTAAATTTACAACTGCTTATCAATTGCTAAATTAATTTTACACATCGGTTAGTATTAAACCGATGTTTAAAATATACTTTACACATCGGTTTTAAAACCGATGTGTAAAGTGGCAATAAACCACATCGGTCGTTTCCACATCAGTTTCAAAACCGATGTGGAAAGCCAAAAATAACCGATGTGGAATCCCCTTTGTGCACTAGTGATGGTGAGAGTCTGCTGTTGGGTCCAGACTTCGTGCAACAAACGACAGAAAAGGTGAAGAAGATCCAGGAGAAAATGAGGACTACTCAGAGCTGGCAGAAGAGCAACGCGGACAAGAGACGACGACCTCTAGAGTTTGAGGAAGGCGAATATGTATTCTTGAGAGTCACGCCAACGACTAGGATTGGCAGAGTACTAAATTCCAGAAAGCTTACTCCCAAGTTCATTGGACCCTACAAAATTCTTCGTCGTGTAGGTCCAGTAGCTTATAAAATATCTTTACCAACCTTTCTTTCCAATATCCATGATGTCTTTCATGTCTCTCAGTTGAGAAAATACATTACTGATCCATCACATATCATAAAGCCTGATAAAGTATAGTTAAAAGAGAACGTGTCCTTTGTGACTTCGCCGGCACGAATCGCGGATAGGATGACAAAGCAGCTCAGAGGTCAAGCAAATTGCTTTGGTCAAAGTCATCTGGAATGAGACAACCGGAGAAGCAACGTGGGAAGCTGAGGACAAGATGAAGTTGAGGTACCCTGAGTTATTTCAAGGTATGTAATTTCGAGGACGAAATTCTTTTTAGAGGGGTAGAGTTGTAACACCCTGTTTTTCGTATGCTTCTTTATCAGTAAATACATGCTTTAATGTGTTTATTTTTGATAAAATCAAGAGGATGCTTTTATTTAAAATAAAATCATTTTCTTGTGTTGTTTTACCGTATGAAGTCACCGTAAAATTTTCGGTCGAAAATTCAGACGAAAACCGGTCTGGGTTCTCACTGCCAGTACAAGTTTACTAAGCTAGAGACCAAATTTTAATTCGTGAACGAGAAGGTTAGTGTTTTTTTTGATGTTTTGTGTGGGTTTGGAGTGTTTTGAAAAATCTTGTTCGGGGTCAAATCTTAGGGATTTCCCGGGTGAAATCGTCGGGAAATATGATCGGGGAAGTCATCTGATACGCAACGGAGCAGAGCATCAAGAGGATGAAGAGACATGAAGTGACTTGATGTGAAGGTTATGACACACCTCAAAAGGTGAATCATAACTTTTTTTCAAAAATCTCACTTTTTCATTTTTCTCTCCCCAATCACATCACATCACCTTAACTCTTTATCCTCTCTACAAGCAACCCACTTTCTTTCTTCTCTTCTTTCTTCCTCTCCCAAAACCGTGACCCTCTCCTCTCACTCTCTATAAACACTCTTCATTTCCACACTTCATCATTTTCCTCCATTTCTCACATTTACACTTTACTACATTTCTTCTTCTTCTTCTCTCTTACAAAGTTTACATTTTTATCAAGCTTTTCTCTTAGAGTTCTTCATCAAAGTTGTTCATCTTGTTAAGGGTAATACTTCTATGTAGTTCTTTTTCAAAGTTTCATCTTTTATTTCAAAGTTTTCTTCATATGTCCTTTATGTGCTTTTAACTTCTAAAGCCTCTCAAAAATGGTAGAAAACTCCTTTTGAGTTGAAACCACATTCTATATTCTTGTATTTACTCATACTATCACATACTAAAAGGTTGTGTAAAACAAAGTTTCCTAACCCCTTCTTCCTAAGGAGGCCGAAACCATGTATATGGTTTAGGTGAATCTTGTTTCAACTTTTACATGTATGAGTTTGTATTTGAGTTTCATTTCCGAGACGATCATGGACCAAGGCTCCCTTATGTTAAAGGATACTATGTCTAAGTGATTGGAAAGTTTAAAGATTTTTACCCTATTTTTTTTATGTAAAAACCAAAACCAATGAGTTTTAAGGCAATGGTGTTTAAGTTTTGTTTTCCAAAATGATCATGGATTAAGACTCCTTGATATAGAAGGATGATAAGTCCAAGAGATTGGAAAGTTTGAAGATTTCTAACCCCTATTTCTTGAAAAGGTCGAAACCTTAAATGGTTATGGCAAAGATGTTGAGTTTTGTTTTCCAAAGTGATCATGGACTAAAAAGCTCCTTATGTTAAAGGATGCTATGTCCAAGTGATTAGAAAGTTTAAAATATTTTCCTGCTTTATTTTCCTATAATGGCCGAATGTAACATTTGACCTAGGATGTGTTATTTTAATTTGTTTTCCAAGATGATTATGGATTAAAGCTCCTTCATGTTAAAGGATGCTATGTCCAAAAGATTGGATGATTTAAAGATCTCTAACCTCACAAACTTGTTAAGGCCGAACCTAAGAGTTCATGGTTTAAGACATTTGATTTTTCGATTTTCCGAAATGATCATGGTTTCAAGCTCTTTACTATGTATGGATGCTAACCTAAAGAGATTGGAAAGTTTAGAAATTCCTAGCCTATTTATGTATGCTTGGCCGAAACCCTAAGTCAAGTACTAAGCGAGATTTTTAATTCAACTTTGTCAAATGATTGTTGTTTATGAACTTCTAGCACTTAAGGATGATAAATCCAAGAGTCGCATAAATTTCGGAGTGGTGGTCTTGGATCAAAAACTGCATTGCAGGATCAGCATCGATGTTAGTCAGTGGCTCTCCTACTGCAGAATTCTCCTTGTAGAGAGGTCTAAAACAGGGTGACCCGCTGGCTCTTTTTTTATTCTTAGTTGTGGCTGAAGGGTTGAGTGGCGTAGTTTCTAGTGTGGTTTCTAAAGGAATTTTTAAAGGGATTGAGTTTGGAGAAGGGGAGGTGGTGGTTTCACATCTCCAGTTTGCGGACGACTCTTTAATTATCAGCCAAGCCTCGGAACACAATGTATGGGCATTAAAATCTATACTCAGGTTCTTTGAGCTAGTGTCGGGGCTTAAGGTGAATTTCCCAAAGAGTAGCATTTTCGGTTTGAACGTGGAAGACAGTTTCTTGGAAGATGCTGCAGTGTTTCTTAACTACAAAATTGCTTTGTTGCCCTTTACTTACTTGGTAATCCCCATTGGAGCCAATCCAAGAAGGGCAGAGACATGGAAGCCGATGGTGGACAAGCTTAGGAGAAGATTATCAAGTTGGAAAAGGAGAAACCTATCCCTTGGTGGTAGAATTGTGCTAATAAACTCGGTATTATCTAATCTCCCAATCTACTTTTTATCATTCATGAAAGTGCCAAAAAATGTTATTTGTGAGATTTCTTATATCCAAAGAAATTTTTTATGGGGTGGTAGTAGTGAAACAAAGAGGATAGCATGGGTGAAATGGGGTGATGTGTGCAAACCCAAAACGAGTGGCAAGTTAGGCATCAAAGACATCCATCTGTTTAATTTATCATTGTTAGGCAAGTGGCTTTGGAGAATCGTCAGGGAGGAAAAGTCCTTGTGGTATGAGGTCTTGAACTACAGATATGGGCTAGCAAACTCCGGTTTTATGAACAACTCCATCATTCAATCAAATGGCTCATCATCATCTTGGTGGAGGGACCTATGTAGTATAGAACATGGAAGAATGGCTCCTGAAGGGTGGTTCAAAGATGCATTATGCAGGAAGCTGGGAGAAGGGAGGGATGTAACCTTTTGGAATGATCCTTGGTTAGAAGGCGTCAGTCTAAGAACTAAATTTCCTAGGCTTTATGCAATTTCAACTGAGCAAGATGTCAAAGTGGCTGATGTGGGCGGTTGGGAGAATGAAAGGTGGAATTGGAACTTAAAATGGAGAAGAAACTTCTTCAATTGGGAAGTGTCTCTAGTACAAGAATTGATGAGAATACCGTCAAGAGTTAAACTGGAGAGAGGTGTTCAGGATGAATGGTGCTTCAAACACAATAATGATGGAAGCTACTCTTGCAAAACATCCTACAAGGTTCTCTTGGATAACAAGATGCTTATGACCATGGTTTTGAATTGCGGTTGCAGTCGTAAATGTGGTTGCGGTCGCTGCGATTGCGGTCATTGTGACCGCTGCGATGCATAATGTGATCGTTGCGGCGTGAAATAATTTAATGTTTGCACAAAATGTAACAAAATTCTATAATTATTATAATTGTTTATATATCTTTTATTAGTAGTGTTGTATAATTTTTTATTTATTTTTAAGACATTTCATTATCTTATAAATAATTTATATTTATAAAACTCTAAGTATAGATGTATGGATCTGAAAGTAATGACCAAATTAAATTAGTCAAGACAGGACAAAAAATGCATATACTTTTTTTTTGCTAATTAAAATAATACCCTTTTGTTATAAAAATAAAATAAAAAATCCCCATTGACTGTTTGAATCCCACGCACCCGCCACTATTCAGTCTTCATGAATGTTCCAAAGTCTATGTCCTCTGCCTCAAACATTTAATCACTTTTTGAGTTTTTTCAGTCTTCATGAATGTTTGTGGAATTTGAATAGCCCTCGAGTCCCTTGACCCTCAAATCCCACGCACCCTCCTTACCCACCCAATTCCCCTTGAACCTTTGAATCCCAGGAAACCCACCCTTCACTCCTCCAGAACTGAAACTTGTCTCCCTTCCCATAATCTCTCTGCCTTACAAGTCACAACCTCTCTTAACTTCTTCAGTACCAAAAATTCATCCTTTTAATTGCTATGATCAGACTACAGAGAGTAACTTCATTCCCTCCCTCACAACCACATGTAGCACCCTACCACCACTTTAACCGACTTACCCACCCCAAAATCGCCACCATTCTCAAGATCAAACAAGAGATAGGCAGATCGGGCTTGAGTCAGAGTCGTGAGGCAGAGCAGAAGACAAATTTGATGGAGATGAGTGAAGATGAGTGGGAACAGATATAAAATAGATAAAGGTGCGATCTTTGTTGAGTAAATGTCTGAAAATCTTCATTTTTGAAAGTAACCTTGAAGGAACTGGACTGGAATCTCTGATGCGGTGTGATGCAGTCCGTTATGCACTCTGACACCGCAATTGTAGCTTGATGCCGTTGCTATGAGTGCTGTGGCCGCAATATTGCGGCCGCATTAGCGGCTGCGGACCGCAATTTGAAACCATGCTTATGACAGATCCCAATTGGCCTTTGGATGAGTTTTTAAAAAATTATTGGATGCAGATAATTCCAACTAAAATCCTAGTCTTCGGCAGGCAAGTTGTACTAGATAGAGGCCCATCTAGATTGAATTTATGGAAGAGGGGCATAGTTGAAGACTTTGAAGGGGTGAGGTGTGCTCTGTGTGGAAGAGATGGAGTCAATGGATCACCTCATCTTTAATTGCAACAAAACGATGATGATATGGAAAATGGTTTACAGATGGGCAGGTTTTGATGTGGTCTTACTTGCAGTGGGAAAACAGCACTTTGCACAACACAGGGGCTTGGTTAGGGGAAAAGAGCTAAAAAAGAATTGGATGGTCATTTGGTTTTCCACCATTTGGTCTATATGGTTAGCCAGAAATGGTATAGTTTTTAATGACGAGACCTTTGACAGCATTCAACTTCTACATTTAATCAAGTTTAGAGCTTGGAATTGGTTCCAATCCAGAGGAAAAGGGAGTAGCTACTGTTTTTCGGACTGGTGCATCTCTCCATTAGTATGTATGATGTCCTGTGTCTAATAGTGCTGATTAATTGAGGGCAGCCAAGTGTTTTGCCCAGATGTGATGTGCATTTCTGTTTAGGCACCTATGTTTTGCTGTTGGAATTGGAAAATGCAGGCAGGTTGCTGATGGAGCTGTTTATTCTGGTTTTACAGTGATGCATTTAGCATCAAGCTGGGCAGATGGATTGTTGTGCAGGTTATGCAGCTTTTTGTTGGTAGTATGTTGATGTTTTGTGCGTCTTTCTTTTGTGGAAACGCATGAGTCTGTGGATCAATTTGTTAGGGGATTATTCTGCTAGGGGATCTTTTGTGTTTTGATTGGTTTTTTCCTGCTGTTTTTTTGGCTTTAGCTATGTTACAACCTTCTGCTTTCCACTTGCATTTGGTTGTCCACATATCTTTAGTCTTTTTATTTGGTTGTATCTTTTCCTTTTGTATTGGGTTTGTGTATCCGCAGTACCTGATATAATACATATTTTGTTTATAAAAAAAAATGTTAGACTTCAATGCAAACAGATGGATTCTTTAATGACTGGACAAGACAAGCTAACCCCTATCAGACACGATATCAATATGTGCCGTAAATAAATGATGAAATTTTTTTAATTAAGGAGTACATGACTCTTAGTTTGTGTTTGGATAAGTTTTAAACAAACGTGATTTTGGAATGAATTGATTCTATAGAATTGATTTTGGTTAAAAGTGAGTTGATAGATAAGTGATTCATGTTTGGATATCTTCGTGAAAAAAGTGATTTTTATCAATTCTTGTTGTTTGGATAATTTGTATCAAAATTGATTTTAGGTGTGCAATTACCAAAATGGATTTATATATATATATATATATATATATATATATATATAAACTAGTAGGATAAATATATTAAGATAATTATTTTAACTTATGTTAAATTATGAAACTTAAAAAATTATATGGATTAAAGTTGTATGTACTATCAGTGTAAAATATTTTATTACACTAATATTTTGACATATGTGTTTTTATTTTAAAAATTAAGAGATAGAAATAACAATAATGCTAGTGTGTCCGAGATAAAAAATAATACTAATTTGTCAAGATATTATTGAATGTTGATGTAAAAAACTTTTACGATAATAGATAGAAATTAAACTCTTTTGGGATAACGAAGGAATAGAGCATTTTATACATGTCACTTACAATAAATTTGAGAAGTGAATTTGAGAATCCACCGTGAAAGCTATAAAAAGGAGCTTCACTGCAGAATCGATTTTAGGGCCTTGAATCACTTTTAATATGATGAGCCAAACACATCATATATGTGGTCAATCCACGTTTCATCCGTTCAAAGATGAATGGTGAAGAGAGGAGTACGCAGGATATAGATGAGAGGGTGGCGGCTAAGATTTGGGTATATATTCTTCTCAGGCAAAAAAAAAATAATTGCAATGAATGATGACAGAAAGGGACCCACGGTGGTCCATTTCAAACCCCAGCCCCGTACCTTCCTGTTAAATGCGCATGCATAATTTCAATAATGCACAACAAGATCTTAAATGCGCATGCATAATTTGAATTCAACGTCTTAGCTACCGCCCTGCCCTTGAATCCATTTGTTTATTGTAGAATATATATTATTATAAGTGTTAAACTTGTGTCGTTATATGGAGCAGAATAATATTATTTTTATATTAAAATTTAACGTCATGAAGAGATATCTTATTTTTTAATAGGTTATGAATCATTTTATTCTTTCTTTTTTTTTATTTCATTGATTCATGACTTATTAAAATATAAAATAACATTCATAATATTCAATTTTAATATCAAAATAATATTATTTTATCCATAATGGAACGAAGTTGATTTCACATCACAAAGTTTGCTATTAAAGATGACAATTAATATTGTCTGTATTCATTGTATATATGACATTCTAACTAATAATAAGGCAGATAATAAGCTGTTTGTAATGATCCCTTCCAGCGACATAAAATAATAAAATAAAATCGAGCATTGATTATCTAGCAAATTCACGGTTGTATCCAAAGCTCAGAATTAAATATTTAATCCACTTGTACTACAATGATATTTAGCCTTCCAATAAAACGCAACTGATATATTAAATAATTGTCTGAGTTTCAATATGTTTAGTATTTCCTTTGGAATCTTGTTAACGAGCGTTATAAGAGTATTGATTAAAAATTTCACTAAAAACAATTTTTTATTAAAAAATTAAAGATAACACTTATCAAAATATTGAATACATTACCTCCCACTAAAAACTTTGTTTTATTTATTTATTTATTTATTTATTTATTGTTTTGATTACAAGGGAAACCTAAAAACAACTCATTAAGCCGAAATTAAATTTGAGGAACAAACTCCCCTATTGTCTTCCTCAATGAGGTTAAGTAAGAGAGACCAAGTCTATCTGTGAAAGTAAGAAAGAAAGAGTTTTTGAAAAACTATTTTTTATTGGTTACTTAACCAATATCTTTATAGTACATTTTAGCAATCTCCTTCTCTTTATCACCCTCCCACTAGCAACAAATTTATGGACAAAAACTAAAAAAAGTCATGAGATGGGAGAAATTCAAAAAAGAATAAATGAAAAAAAAATGGAAAAATAGATGGTATATATATATATATATATATATATATATATATATATATATATATATCAAGCGAGGTTGGCGTAAGTGGTTAAAGGTTTCTCGCTCCTTAACCAAGGTCTCGAGTTCGAGCCATGGGTATGAAAAAAACCTCAGCTAGGAGGGATGCCACCCATCGAGGTGCTAAACAAACTCCGACGGGAGATTAGTCCTCGTCTTAAGTTGGTGGTAAGATACTCCTCGAAGTAGGTCGAATATATATATATATATATATATATATATATATATATATATATATATATATATATATATATATATATAATAGTCCATTTCTATTTTATTATTCTATTAATTATAAATCCATCCAAATTACTGAAAAGTTTAATATAGATTCAATTATACATTGAAAATAAAATTTATAAAAAAATTTGTGTAGATTCACTTGTAAATGATTTTCGTGACGTACATGAGAGGTGTTTTGGGTTTTGATATATTACTAATGTAATTAACATTTGAAACATATAACTTTAAATATTTTAAATAAAATTCGTTGAGTATTTATTTTTTAAATGAACTTCAATTTTTATAGTTAGTCCTCTCAATCATTCACGACCGGCTCCTTGATCATTTTCGTAGTAGAATTTGATCCGTGTGAAGTGAAAAAAATAATATTTAAATACTTTCGTTTTTTTTCCTTTTGTGTAGATGTATGCATGCATTGGATTGCGAATTTACAGAAGGTGACGAGAGACGCTCTTCGTTTGGAAGTTAGACTAAACCAATAACTTTGACAAAATATACTATATCATAAATCATCTACGAGAAATTAATATATATATAATTCGAACCAAAGTAAAAAATATAAATTTCTTTATCATAAACGGATAGATAGCATTGACTACATGATGTTTCTGAAATGTAAAAGGGTGTAAAACGATTTTGTGGAATGATTGAAATGATTTTCTCATTCAACTAGTTGAGTCTTCAGCTTACATACAAACTTACAATTGAGGAGTTCCTAACTGAATGTTTACTAACTGCTAAACACATTAACTATCAACTAACTATCTAACTGCTTTCAGATTAACTAAATTAATCGAATAATAAATGTGCACGTGCAAGTGCTTTGATCATTAGGTATCAGGTACACCCATGTACTACACTCGTGTTCGCGATCTGGTTGCATTCATTGTACATGTTAATACACCCATGTACTACACCGGTGTCACAGTGTTACATCAAGTATTGTCCAATACCCGCCCCCCGAAGCTGGAGAGTGAATGTCAATTACTCCCAGCTTGGAGAGAAGATATTTAAATGGGGAAGAATCCAGAGCCTTGGTAAGGATATCTCATGACATTCGATGGTTGAAATGGGTAGCAAATGGAAAAGTTTAGCTTGAAGCTTCTACCTTACCAAATGACAATAGATGTCTATAGGCTTGGTTCGTTCATGGAAAACTGAGTTTGCAGCTATATGTTTGGCAGACTGACTATCACAGAATAGAGAGGCTGGATTGATGAATGGTATGGCTAGCTTTTGTAGCAAGTATGTGAGCCATTATACTTCACAAATTGTAGCAGCAAGTGCCCTGTACTCTGCTTCTGTGGAGGATTGAGAAACAGTAGTTTGTTTCTTAGTTTTCCATGAGATCAAGGAATCTCCAAGAAAGACACAATATCCAGTGATAGAGCACATAGTATCTGAGCATGCTGCCCAATCTAAGTCAGAGAAGGCTTTTAGATGGATTGGTGAGGTGATGGAATAAAAGAGGCCTTGAGCAGGAGCACCTTTGAGGTATCTGAGCACCCGAGTGGCAGTCTTGTAGTGTGCTTCTATTGGAGAGGACATGAACTGGCTTAATTGTTGTACTTCATAGTTGATATCAGGGCGAGTATTGGTCAAGTACAACAATTTGCCTACTAGTTTTTTGTACTCAGCAGGATTGGTGTAAGGGGCAGCATCTGAGTCATGTAGCTTAGTGGTTTTGACCATAGGTGTAGGAGCTGGTTTTGCAGCCAGTAAACCAACAGAGAGCATATCCAAAGTATACTTTCGTTGGCATAAAGTATCGCCTCTGTGTGATCTAGCAACCTCTTAGCCAAGAAAGTATTTCAGGGTGCCAAGGTCTTTGATTTTGAACTTGTTGTCTAAAAATTGCTTGACAGAAGCTGTGACACCCTCTACCCCACATGTACTCATAACACGTAAGAGAAATAAAAATAAAAGAAAGAGAACACATGCATGCATATTATATCATAATAATAAAACCACGTTAGAGGTTACCACATTGTAAGATAATCTCAAACGCAAAAAATAAAACATGTATTAAAAAGAAACACATAATAAACATAATGAAACCCAACCCCGATGTAACATTATAGAGCTGATATAACCATAGTCCGAAACATCTCGGATAAAGAACATAAACTAAGAAATCATAGACTACGAGTAGCGGCTCCTCAGAATCACTCCCCAGCAAGCTTCTCACCGTATTTTGCATAACCAAAAAGATACATGCAAAGAAAACAACAAAGATGGGGAGTAAGAAACATGTATAAAACATAATGGCATGGAAACAATTAGCAAGATGAGCATGCATCACATATACACATATACATAGCATATCAAAACATAATAACAACTAACATAACAACATCATTCGCATCATCTCAAACAAAGTATGCTATGCGATGCAGCACTACTCCACTACTCCGTTATGCACTTAGATTCAATCTACCTCAGAATGTTAACTTCGAAGTTACATATCAACATTGGCCATTAAGCACCAACTCTGGCAGTCCACCAAGCCATGGCGAACCCCCTGGATAGCCGACGCACCTTCCTCTCGGATGTGCCACCGTGGGGGGCCATATTCATCTAACTCTCGGATGAATCATTGCAGACGGCCAGATCGCCTTACTCTCGGAAGACCTCCCCTATGCTGAACATCCCCAACTAATATCTCTGTTATGTGAATGCATGAGCAACACAACACACAATCAAACAATCACCACCTCTGCTTGGGCCACTAGGCTACCCAAGTTTTATCACCATCAACACCTCGACCACTTGGCATCAAGGCCCCCTTGGCCACTAGGCTACCATGGTTCAATATTATCTTTTAATCTTTAATCCTTTAATTTGGTTTAACACTCTGGTCAGGAATCACCAAATCAACACCTCGACCACTTGGCATCGAGGTCCCCCTTGACCACTAGGCTACCAAGGTACAATATCAACAACACCTTGACCATTAAGCATCAAGGCCCCCTTAGCCACTAGGCTACCAAGGTACAACAACATGCGGTACACATTGTTACCATCTTAACATCTTATCACTTGTTTTTTATTTATCTTCATTAAGTCTTCATTGAGTTATCTAGCTTGTCTTTACTTCGTTTGGTGTCTTATTACATCATTGAGGACCTTTTGGGTGAAACATCCCTATTTCTGTTTGAGTTCTGTTCTGTCTAGGGGAGCATGGTCATGTGATGAGTGTGATTTCACCTCATATTTCATTGACATTTTGCATGCATTTTCATATAGTTTAGGCATTTTTAATTTGATTCTGGTTAGTTTTTACCTTGGAACGGGTAAAGCGGTTTTGTGGTGTTGTTGTGCAGGAATTAAGGATTAAAATGCTCAAGATTAACCATGATGGAGCTTGCATGAAGATGGGGGTTGAAAAGTGAGAAAATGAGCCAAACATAGCCCATCACGGTTGTTGAGTCACCGGCAAGTGTACCGGGTCGTCGCAAGTAATAAAATAACACGGTAAGAATTTACCGAGGTCAAACTCAGGGATTGGGCTACCAATTCAACTAATCCGCAGGAAATTAGATACGTTTGGTCAAGCGAGGAAAGTGGGTGTGAGAGAGAGATTAAGATAGCAATTCAAATAACAAATCAAATAAGCTAATTGACTAAAAATCAGGAATTAAAATATCTAGGGTCTCAAATCCACCTACCCAATCATGCATAGTACCCAAGTGATGATGAATTCCTCCCTAAGTTCAATTACAATGTCAACCGGGACCTCCAAATTCTCCTATATCCACTGTCGTGCTCAATGGGACGTATTCGAAGATTGGATTAATTACTTACTAGGTCTCTTAATCCTAATCATCAAACTCTATTAATTCTTGTTCCCTATAAGGTTGCACCGATCTCCTACTCACTCTCGTGCAATATTCGATCGATGATCCCAATTCAAGTTCTAAAACGCGAATCGCCGATCAGCCTTAACACGTTTAACTAGTTAATCACGCATGCATATGATCAACACAATCAAATAAGAATTGGAAAACATTAATTGATAAAAGGGGAGAAAAACATACATCACATGAACACTATACCGCCATGGGTGGCTTCATTGATTCCCTAGACGAGGGGATTAGTTCCTCATGCCCGTGACGACACACAAACAATCCGACATAATCACCATATCAAAATAAGAAAAAGAAGAAGGGAGACACAACTCCAGAGTAACAAGAACTCGTAACAAAACTGATCTAAAACAGTGGCTGAAACTAGGATTCGGATCTTCAAAAGCTCCAATTCTGATCTGAGACAGCCTATAAATAGGGATTCTGGTTCTCGGCCGCTCGCGGGGCGAACAAGCTTTCGCGAGGCGGACATTAGTTTTGGCGCGCTTTCAATTTGGATTCTCGCGAGGCGAGAGTGTGTTCGCGGGGCGAGTCTTCAAACCTTAATCTGTCACAGCCGTGACCTTAATCACGGCTAGACTGTGATGGTCTCTGTCTTCCAGGGTCTTCAGGCTCTCGCGAGGCGAGAAGCCTCTCGCGTGGCGAATTTCAGTTTTGGCTCCATCCTGAGTTTGAATGATCGCAAGGCGAGCTGGTGACTCGCGAGGCAAGACAGAATGTATGACTGTTGCTGCTTCAGCTGGTCTTCAGGATCGCGTGGCGAGAATCCACTCGCGGGGCGAGTATCTTCAGAATGGAAATTTCCACTGTTTCTTGACTTTCCTTGACTCTCGGAGCTTCACTTCTAACTTGAAACAATAAAAAGAAAGAAAAAGTGTAATTCTATTCAAAATAGACTAAAAACTACTAAAAATGCGTAGAACGAGTCAAAGTCTACTTAGGAACAAAACAAGGCCAAATTTGGGCGAAAACGAGATTGAACTCGAATAATTTGCACAAAAACCACAGTCCATCTAGTTATAAAACTAGATAAGCCAAAGGCTTATCAAAGCACCCCAAACTTAAACCTTGCTTGTCCCCAAGCAAGCTAAAACTCAAAAATGACTCAAGACTTGGCAAGCTTAAGGGATTCAATCGATTTCGCACAAATTTCATGCAATCTTAACACAACAGTTTTTCTCCAATGATTTCCCCCCTTGCATCAATGTAATCCCCACATTCATTTACTTTAAACAATTGAGAACTTCATCATTCATGCAATCATTAATCTAAGTTGAGGATCAGGGTCACACACAAAAGGAAGATCACCAATTTCAAACAATTGCCTTCCTCACAAGGGTATGTAAAATTTCACTCATTCGCTCAATTTTGTCTAGGCTTTTAACTTTTCACTCAATTTCACATATCAAGATCACTTCCCATGGAATTGATTTTCATCTCAAAAATGGTTCCCACGAAAACATGCATGCAACATCAGAAGGTCTTATAAAGGTTGTAATGGGGCCTGGCTGAGGGTAGGATATTCAAGGATACTAGGCTTAAGTCCCCAGGAACTAAGAGAGCATGAGCATTTGACACATCTTTCACTCAAATTCCTTTTTCCATTTTTCTTTTTGCCTCGGGTAACTACACCTTTTTCCTTGCTAATCTTTTTGTTTTGCCCCCTTTTCTTTTGGCAATATTTTTTCCTTTTTTTCTCTTTTTTTTATTGCCTTGGGTTTCAACCTTTATTTTTCTTTTTCTCAACCCAAAATGACATATCACCTTGTAGCCACCCCAAACTTAGTTTCTCACAACCATTCTTTGCTACGCTTTCATGCTCTCCTAATCCTAAGATTGGGTTAACATGGTTTTTCATATTTTGGCTTATAATATAGGGTCATCAAGAAACAATAGGCTACTTAGGCTCAACGGGGCTAACTAGGGAACATGCATTAGGGATGGTTCTCTTTAGGCCAAGTAGTTATTCAAAGAAAATTTGCCTAAATCATTTGATGCAACACATAAACATGCAAACCATGAAGAGATTCAAGCAAATCCGGGAAAGTGCAACTTAACAGTGATTCACACAATCAAAAACAAAGTTGGAGGCTCAAATCCTCACCTGGACATTTTGCAAATTGTTTGACCGAGATACAATTCCTAGTGTGTGCACCCCCTCACCCCAAACTTATCATAAATCAAGTAATCACAATAAAATTCTCAAAGTTCAATTTTCAATTTTTCACATGGGGATCAACTTTTCTAATTTCAGAACCTAGGGGGAAATCGTCAATGGTCAACATAATTCATGCAATCAATCTATGCTAAATTTAATTAAGATCCAACAAGCTTGCCGACACAATATTCATACACAAACTCTTGATCTTCTCAAATTATTCAAGAGTGACAAACAAAAACAAAACAAAAACAAAAACAAAAATAAAAACAAAAGTGAGGAAAGGAGAGGGTGCTCCCTGATCAAGTTTCCATGGTTGCCTCCTCATCCAATTGGTCTCACGGGCTCCCTTCTATTGCACAGCATCCTGGAAGAACTCCTGCAAATTAAAACCTTAAGTGCAGATTCGCGAGGCGAGAGACCACTCGCGAGGCGAATCTGAAAAATTGTTATTCACATTTTCCAGAATAGCGAGGCGAGTAGTATCTCGCGAGGCAAATCTGGAATTCCAACAGATGATGATGCCCAGAATCGCGGGGCGAAAGAATCCCTCGCGACGCGAGACAGAAGCATGAGCAAGCCTCTGAGATTCAGGGCTTCTGTCTCGCGTGGCCACTATGGATTCGCGTGGCGAATCAAGCCTTTTTTTTAATCAATGAAAATGACATAAACTAAAAATAAAGGATACCTAGCTTGGGTTGCCTCCCAAGTAGCGCTTGTTTAACGTCCCGAGCCTGACTCAAGTCACCCCTAAGGGTTAATCCGGAGGAAGAAACTGCTTGTAATTTGGGACTGATTCCCCATGGTAATGCCTTATCATTTGCCCATTCACCTTGAAGTTACCAGAGGCCCCTTCTAACTCTATTGTTCCGTGAGGACAAACTTGGAGGACCTTGAATGGTCCCGACCACCTCGATCTTAGCTTTCCCGAAAAGAGTTTCAACCTTGAGTTGTCAACAAGTACCGCTTGGCCGGGCTCAAGTTCCCTAGGCAAGATGTGTTTGTCCTGCCTTTCCTTAGTCCGCTTTTTGTGGTTCGCTTGCTTGCGGATCCCGGACAACTCATTTATATCCAAAAGCCCTCTATAATCGACACATACTTTCCACTCCGTGATGGTCCCTTTTGGGATCAACTGGTTGTTTTCATTAACCACCACGGTTGTGCCACCTTTCAACTTCGGTGCTTTATCCTCTTTTTCCATGCCCTTGTTGTTGCGCTCTTCCCTTGCACATTCATCCCTTGGGGAACTTGGTAAGGCTTCCATGTCTTTCAACCACTCAAGATAGACCTCATCCCCCAAAGGGTCTTTTTCCTCTCTATCATAATTATGGGATTTTACCAACACTTGTGCTAGTGGAGAACCATGGGCTTATCTAGTTGCCTTTGCCTTGACAATTGATTCCACCACATCCACTCGATACACATCCGACCTCTCAACAGGGTGCTTCATTGCTTCAAAGACATTGAAGACTACCTCATCATCTTGCACCCTTAGAGTGAGCTTCCCTTGTCGCACATCTATCAAGGCACCCCCAGTGGCCAAGAAGGGCCTACCCAATATGAGAGGGATCTCGGCGTCTTCATCCATATCAAGCACTACAAAGTCCGCCGGAAATATGAGCTTGTCCACCTTCACTAACAAGTCTTCGACCACTCCATAAGGATATTTTATAGAACGATCGGCGAGTTGGAGTGACATCCGTGTGTCCTTGACTTCTTTGATCCCCAACCTCTTCATCATAGAGAGGGGCATCAAGTTGATGCTTGCCCCTAGATCACATAATGCCTTCCCTAGAGTCATCCCCCCAATGGTGCATGGTATCGAAAAAGAACCGGGATCCTTCAACTTTGGAGGTAGTTTTCTTTGAAGAATGGCACTACACTCCTCGGTCAAAGAAACCGTTTCCTCATCCACTATTCTCCGCTTCTTGGTGAGAAGCTCCTTCATAAACCGGGCATATGATGGCATCTGTTCCAAGGCTTCCACAAATGGAATGTTAATCTGAAGTTTGCGGAAAACATCAAGGAATTTGTTGAACTGCTTATCCTGTTGAGGCTTCTTCAATCTTTCAGGATACGGTACCTTCATGTAGGACGGGAGGTCTTGGGGTTCAACCCACTTCTTCTTTCGGAACTCTTCATCCACAAGCTTCAGCCTTCCCCCTTGCTCTGGTGCCTTGTCACTTGCCAACTCTTCTTTCTCAGGTTGCTTTTCCTTAACATGTGGTTGTTCCGGGGCCTTGTCTTCCTCTAAACTGGTTGCACTCCTGTTAGATCCCAGCACCCTACCGCTTCTAGTTGTTATGGCATTGCAATGGTTCTTAGGGTTGTTCTCGGTATCACCTGGGAAAGTGCCTGGGGGACGCTTATTCAGTTGTTTAGCGAGCTGAGCTATCTGCATCTCTAGATTCTGAATTGTTGACCTCGTGTGAGTTGCCAACTTATCAATGATTGCGCCTGTGTTGATTACCATCTTTTCCATTGCCGCATTCATCTTCTCAAAACCCAACTCCCAAGGTTGCCTTCCACCATCTGTTATTTGCAAATCGATTAGGCCCCGGAAGAGCCTCTTGAGTATTGCTTGTTGCTGAATTCCAATGTTCGGCCTCAGACCCTGTTGAGGTTGTTGCCAATTCTGTTGAGGATGTTGTTGACCGGCTATACCACCATTAGCATCACTCCAAGCGAAACCCGGATGGTCTCTCCTCATATAGCCCCTATTCGATTCCGACTTGTTCCTCGATAGTTGTTACGGGGCACGCTGTCATAGAAATTGTGGCATGAGTCCACATGTTCTCGAGAGAAGTTGAGCGGACAGCTCAGAGTGTCATGATTTCCATTACAATTATCACAACCCGGAGGCATTCCCTCATGGACCGCATTAACCTTCTTGTTCTCTGACAAAGCCGCAACTTGCATCTTCAATGATTTAACTTGCTCTAGAATGGCTTCCATTGTTGCAGAACTGACTCCACTTGAGGTTTCCCTACCACGGTTGTAATCATTGTACGACATCTTCTCTAATAAGGCCCATCCATCCTCAGCTGATAAAAAGGAGAAGGAACCGCCAGCTGCGGCATCACAATTCATCTGATAGCGTCCCCTTAACCCGTTAAAGAAATGTTGAACTTTGGAGACCGGGTCAAAGAAAGCTGAAGGACATCTTCTCAAGAGCACATTGTACCTCTCCCAAGATTCATTAAAAGTTTCATTCTCTGTCTGTCTGAAAGATGTAACGGCTACTCTTGCTTGTGCCGCTTTCTGAGGGGGAAAATACTTAGTTAGGAACTTTTGTGCTATTTGCTCCCAAGTTCTGATATTGTTCCTATCCAAGCTGTCAAACCAATCGCGAGCGACATCCCTAAGAGAGAGAGGGAATAGCCGCAGGCGGAACTCATCATGAGAAACACCTCTTGTCTTTTTCAAGTCACAAGCTTCAAGGAAGTGGGTGATGTGCCTGTGAGGGTCTTGTCTGCCACTCCCATCAAACTGATTCTCATGGATGTAGGCCGTGACACATCCTTCCACTCTGAAGGAGTCTATACTGAGGTTGCCTCTCACGATGGAAGAATCACAATCACCCAAGTTGGGTAGACTGTACTCGAAGAGAGGCTTGTAACGAGGAGGAGGAGGGGAGGGAGGATTTTCTTCTTCCATTCTCTCAAGATCACTCGCTTCAAGCCTTTTTCTTTCTCTGACTTCCTTCCTTAAGCGCTTCTCGGTCTTGGTGATTTCCGAATCAAATAGCAGGTCCTCTTGTGAAAGGGTACCTCACATACAAAAACACGGCAATACCAAGTGGAATCAAAGAAGTAGAGAGAAATAATAAATAAATAACAGAAAAATAAAAAATAAAATCAACTTAACCAATCAATCAAATTCCCTAAAAATTAGGAAAATTGGTTGTGCCAATCCCTGGCAACGGCGCCAAAAACTTGTTGAGTCACCGGCAAGTGTACCGGGTCGTCGCAAGTAATAAAATAACACGGTAAGAATTTACCGAGGTCGAACTCAGGGATTGGGCTACCAATTCAACTAATCCGCGGGAAATTAGATACGTTTGGTCAAGCGAGGAAAGTGGGTGTGAGAGAGAGATTAAGATCGCAATTCAAATAACAAACCAAATAAGCTAATTGACTAAAAATCAGGAATTAAAATATCTAGGGTCTCAAATCCACCTACCCAATCATGCATAGTACCCAAGTGATGATGAATTCCTCCCTAAGTTCAATTACAATGTCAACCGGGACCCCCAAATTCTCCTATATCCACTGTCGTGCTCAATAGGACGTATTCGAAGATTGGATTAATTACTTACTAGGTCTCTTAATCCTAATCATCAAACTCTGTTAATTCTTGTTCCCTATAAGGTTGCACCGATTTCCTACTCACTCTCGTGCAATATTCGATCGATGATCCCAATTCAAGTTCTAAAACGCGAATCGCCGATCAGCCTCAACACGTTTAACTAGTTAATCACGCATGCATATGATCAACACAATCAAATCAGAATTGGAAAACATTAATTGAGAAAAGGGGAGAAAAACATACATCACATGAACACTATACCGCCATGGGTGGCTTCATTGATTCCCTAGACGAGGGGGTTAGTTCCTCATGCCCGTGACAACACACATACAATCCGACATAATCACCATATCAAAATAAGAAAAAGAAGAAGGGAGACGCAGCTCCAGAGTAACAAGAACTCGTAACAAAACTGATCTAAAACAATGGCTAAAACTAGGATTCGGATCTTCAAAAGCTCCAATTCTGATCTGAGACAGCCTATAAATAGGGATTATGGTTCTCGGTCGCTCGCGGGGCGAACAAGCTTTTGTGAGGCGAACATTAGTTTTGGCGCGCTTTCAATTTGGATTCTCGCGAGGTGAGAGTGTGTTCGCGGGGCGAGTCTTCAAACCTTAATCTGTCACAGCCGTGACCTTAATCACGACTAGGCCGTGATGGTCTCTGTCTTCCAGGGTCTTCAGGCTATCGCGAGGCGAGAAGCCTCTCGCGTGGTGAATTTCGGTTTTGGCTCCATCCTGAGTTTGAATGATCGCGAGGCGAGCTGGTGACTCGCGAGGCGAGACAGAATGTATGACTGTTGCTGCTTCAGCTGGTCTTCAGGATCGCGTGGCTAGAATCCACTCGCGGGGCGAGTATCTTCAGAATGGAAATTTCCACCGTTTCTTGACTTTCCTTGACTCTCGGAGCCTCACTTCTAACCTGAAACAATAAAAAGAAAGAAAAAGCGTAATTCTATTCAAAATAGACTAAAAACTACTAAAAATGCCTAGAACGAGTCAAAGTCTACTTAGGAACAAAACAAGGCCAAATTTGGGCGAAAACGAGATTGAACTCGAATAATTTGCACAAAAACCACAGTCCATCTAGTTATAAAACTAGATAAGCCAAAGGCTTATCAACGGCCATGATCGAGTAGAGCTGAAAAGAAAGAATGGAAAAGTCAAAACTGATCACGGCCAGCCCGTGATGTCCATCACGGCCGTGAGATTCCAACTGAACCAGACCCTCACAGGCAGAACTGATCACGGCCTAGCCGTGATGGTGGTCACGACCGTGACAGACCAACCAGTGAAGCAACCTCCAAGGCAGAATCCGTCACGGCCTGGCCGTGACAGGCATCACGACCGTGACGCGCAATATTTGGATCTTTAGAAACTGATTTGATCTGAATTTGTAATTGCTTGGGATTCAAGTTACCCTAATCTATAAATAGAGCACTTCGGCTCGAAAATAGAGGACTTTGAGGG
This sequence comes from Sophora flavescens, assembly GCA_030762895.1. Lineage (NCBI taxonomy): Eukaryota > Viridiplantae > Streptophyta > Magnoliopsida > Fabales > Fabaceae > Sophora > Sophora flavescens. Next base: position 107,449,399 of record CM061066.1, on the reverse strand, counting down.
ACTTTTTGGGCTGCTACCTTAGGCAAAATTAGGATTTCTCTTCTTCTTCTTCTTCTTCTTCTTCTTCTTCTTCTTCTCTTCTATAGGTTTTCATTCATGTTTTTGTTAATCAAGCTTGCCATGACCATGGCCATTCTTGAGTAGTAGCTTTATTTCTAGGGATTGGGGCTATGTCCAAGATCTGTTTTATGTTATGAATTGATGTTTTCCCTTTGTTAATTTCCATTTGCTTTCGATTTGGTTTCTATCGCATGAATTACTTGTGAATCTGGTGCGCACTTATTTGCATGTCATAGATACTCTAAGGAGGAACCTAGCGATGAACTTAGGTATCGGATCTATAGGAATCAAACTTAGGACTTAAATCACGAGAGTTAGAAGCAGTCCTTCGAGGGTTTACGAATTGTCACAGAACTTAAAGGGTTCAATATAAATTCAATTACCACGAGAGTAGGGGTTGGTTTAATTGGGCACGGTTTTTGTAACCCGAGAGGGAGCATTAACTTATTTAGGATAAATTCGCCTTCAAAGCAATTTTGATAATTAACAAGGGGTAGTCAATTTGGTAACATGAACAATCTTGTTGGTAACCCAATTCCTAGGAATCCCTTTTGATCTGAAAAACCCCTAATTGATTTACTTTCCTGTTTTAATTGATTGCATTCTTAAATATCTGATTTTCCTAGTTAATTCTTATTTCAAAAATCAAATCTTTTCCCAGTTTAATTGGTTTAATAATTAGTTGTTATTTGAGATCACGGTCTCTGTGAGATCGATCTTTTTATTACTTGGAGACGAATCCGGTACACTTGCCGGAATCCGACGCTACCATCGTGCTTCTCCAACACGGGCGTACTGACTGTTGATCATGGCCGTGCTCACGGGAGCATGACAGTGTTGTTTCTAAACAGAAGGGTTGAAGAAACCTTGCTAAGTTTCCTAGGGCATTCAAAGATCAATTTTATTGACTTTTAACTAACCACCAATCTTCAGATTCATTACTCTTAATTAATCTCCATGTCTTGTATTTATTGGGGAATTAATCTTTTAATTCCATCTTCATTATTAATGCCCCTAAACACTCAAGGGTCAATCCTAGGGTCTTAACTAAGCCTTTGAGCAATAATCTCACTTCTATTTACTATGGTTCGTGTATTATGAACATTGGGAAAATGTCCCTTACTTTCATTCATCATTGTTAACATCTTTTAATGTCTTAACATCATTAATAAGCCCTATTATTAAATTAGAGTCTTATTGATATCAACGTTGGCATAACAGCCTTAACAACCAAACACTGATTCACAATATAACAACATCATCATTCATTCATGGAAATAACATCATCATAACAGTATGTAATTAAAGCATGCCAACAAGAAGAGAACATTGATAATAGTCATATAACAGACAAATATCATTTAAGCAAATAGCAAACAAATAGGGTCATGGGTTAACCCTTCATCTTACGCTACCCCCAGTGCCTACATGTTCTTACTATCCCTTCTCCTCATACCTGGTATGAAGATCCAATCCCCTTTGACAAAGCGTAAACAAAACTACTCTTGTTCCCTCGAGCGGCTCGACGAGCTCTTCAAGCTTTGGTCAAACACATAAGAACAACCAATTAATCCCAAATCCAAAAACTAGGAAAAGAGATTAATAGAGGGATGAACAGGTTACCTTCATTGCTTGATGCTTTAGTCCTTGTCCATTTCTTTGTGTCCTTGATCTTCCATCCTTTAATCCTTGATTTTCCTTTTTCATGAGTGATCTTGCATACAACTTAACACATAATAAGTATATGGTCAAAATCAAAAATATTTTGCAAAATACACTTTGTTTGTCATACATCAAAACATGAATGAGGGCTTAGTCTTACAAACTCCCCCTTTTTGATTATGACAAACCTTACCATAGTTAACCTTAGTTATTAAAAGAAAATCAGAGTGCAGCTGTTCAGTAAGCATGGTTATTGAGTCATTTTCATCCTCCCCCTGTGTCTTTGATATCTTTCAAAAAATCAAGTGTTATCATATCATTATCATGAAAAAAAAATCATCTTGAATTTATTATAAGTTCAAGTATGTCTTTTCAATGCAGTTCATACTTAGGTATCAGAGAAAAAAATTTACATATCAGAGAAAAATTTACAGTAAATGCAAGACAGAATTAATGGTGTCAGAGAAAAATTTTACAGCAAATGCAAGATAGAATTAATGGTTGTATGGTTCATATTTCTCCCCCTTTGTCATTATCAAAAAGAAACTATGGAGAAGAATATTGAAATCAAACCGAAAACTTGGTACGATTTCGGCAAGTGTACCTAGTCGCAAACAAGTAATACGGTGGTAAGACTGGATATCGTCCTCAGGGATCGGTTGTCAATTACCAATTCACAAAGCCAACAACTATCTAGACTAAACTATGGTATGAGGAGAGATCAAAACATAAAACAATAAAAGCGATAAAATATTTTTTTGTCTTTTTGGAATTTTATCAAACACTTGGAAGGCGACAGAAATGTGGTTAAGATTGTCAGGGTTAGACTATACTAATCCTCCCTTAATTGCAACGAAATGGTTACTAACACAAGTCCTAATTCAATTATGACAATCAACCCTTTTTAAATACTCAAACCCTAATGTCTTAGGTGGAATGAGCCTAAAACCCCAAATCAAACCCTAATGTCTTAGGTTGATTAACCTGAGATTTTGCATGAAGAGTCAAGACTTATAAGATTGCAAGCACCCCAAGACCTATGTCTAGATTCATGAACTACTTGGCATTTGACTCACGAGCATGCCTTAACATCAATCTTTCAATTGTCTATCAAAGCAACAGATCATTCCAAGGATGGCCAAACCAAGGAAAGCATTAAGCATGGAATCAAATACTCATAAAGAATTAGAAACTTGTATTAAAACCAAATCAAAATATAATCAAGTTCAGAAAAGCAAACATCTAACCTCAACAACAGGGGAATTAGCTACACATGATAAAGTCTACAAAAGAGAAAGAGAGAAGGGATGAAGAAAACTCTATGAAGAATCCTCCAATCTTCTTCCAGCCCAAGAGCATAGAGAACATCATCTTTATGGTTTTGGCCTTCCCCCAGTTGTCAGCCCTCTTTAGGGTTTCCAAGTCTCTGGTAAAAGTCCCATTTTTCTGTTCAGTGTGGCTCTATTTATAGATCAGTCGCGCGTCACGGACGTGATGGCCATCACAGCCAGGCCGTGACGGGTTCTGCCAAGGGCGCGTATTCAATTTCTAGTCTGTCACATCCGTGATACTCATCACGGGCAGGCCGTGGTCGGTTTTGTCTGGTTCAACTAGCATGTCACGGTCGTGATGGGCATCACGGCTAGGCCGTGACAGCTTCTGACTTTTGCCTTATGCTCTGCTTGATCATGACCGTGATGGCCATCACGGCTAGGCCGTGATGGGCTCTGCTTGGTTCATTTTCTTCACCTTTCAAGCTCTATCTTCATCCAAGCTCCATCATGGTTGATTTTGAGCATTTTATCTTTAATTTATGCAAAACAACACCACAACACTGCCTTACCCGTTCCAAGATGAAAACTAATAAAAATAAAACTAAATATGCCTAAACTATATGAAAAATGCATGCAAAATGTATATGAAATATGAGGTGAAATCACACTCATCAAATCACCCCAAGCTTAAGACTTTGCTTGTCCTCAAGCCAAAACCAAGGCCAGAAGATAAAATTAATCAGATCATGGATAGTGAACCAAGGACTCGAGCAACTAATCCAAGTGACAGGCATTTTCAAATAATTCAGCAAGAGGCAATTCAACTTCAAGTCCAATTAGAGCTTAGGTTTCCTAGATTTATATTCTCACTGATTCGGGCACTCTTTCTCACCTCACTCAAGTGTTTAGGGATATAACAATTCGCTCAACTTCCTCAAGGAATGAATTCTACCATAAGCTTGACTATCAACCAAATCTCTACTTTATTAATGAAAACATGTTAGAATCAAGAGGTCTTTTACTTTGGTTGTAGCGGGGCCATGGGATTTGTCGTTAGGTGGGGAAATCAAGAAAAGGAAATTTCAAAAGGGCTAAGTAAAACATCAAGCATTGAAAAGCATGACACCTTCTAAAATACCTTTTTGGGTTTTGATTCGTCTTTCCACCTTTCTTTCTTTTCATTTTATTTCCCACTTCCTTTTGTCATCCCCTTCTACTTATATATATATATTCTTTTTTTTTTATTTGGAGAAGGGGAGAATTTTCAGCTCAAGAGAAATATTTTCCAACTTTCTCATCCCATACCTTTTCAACCACCTTTTTACCCTTTTTGTAATACTTTAAAAGGTGCCCTATCAAGCATATTCATCGAAGTAATTCAAGGTACCAAGAAAAGTATTTTATTCTTTCAGGCTCAAAATTGGGCAACTAAAGGGTAACATTTAGTCATTCAAAGCTCAGAAGGCCGGAAAAATACCTAGTGCCTCAATCATATTCAAAAAAATGTTTTAAAAAAATTTTAAGCTTCAAAATGGTTTCAAGTAAAGTTCTAGAGAAATACAATCCAAGAGGAATAACACTCTATCAGAAAGAATGTGGTAGATTTAGTGGGTAGCCCTTTATGGCTCAAAATCTCACGTTTAGTAGTTCAAAAATCAACGAGAAACACAAATCTACGGAACCACATGCTAATTATCAACCATCAATGATCATCTCAAGCATTTTTTATTTGCAGCCTAATCACAAGAATAAAAAATTGGGTTCAAAAAATCACTATCTCAATTTATTTGGCCCTAAGTTCTCACAATCGGATGCATAATCTAAGCAAGGGGGTGATCGAATCATGTGATCATGCAAAACTATGCCTATATGAATGCAACATGCAAAATATGAAAATTTAAAAAATTTGCAAAAATACCCCTACCCCAAGCTTAAAAACTTACATTGTCCCCAATGTAAATAATCAAGTTGGAGAAGGGGGGAAAAGTGGAACAACTCACCGAGGTGGTAGCGGGTGCTGCCTCACATGGCTAGTCAAAGATAGGTTGAAAAATGTGTCACGGCCAGGGCGTGATGGTTGCTGACTTTGTTTCTCCCTGCCCTTTTGCTTCTCCTTCCTTCTTGCCCTGAAAACACTTAACAAATTTATTAATTTATTTTCCTCTTGATCTTCTCAAATTATTCAAGAGTTGAAAATCAAAAACAAAAAAAAACAAATGGAAAAGGGAAAGAAAACTTGGGTTGCCTCCCAACAAGCGCTTCTTTAACGTCACTAGCTTGACTCATTAAGAAGCATCCACCTGGATCCCATTGCTTGTGGCATAAGGGCCAAGAGATGCTAATCATGTGAGATCCTCCACCCGGATCCCATTGTTTGGAGAATGGCACTTGCAGAAGCAATATGAATCTACTCTCGGTTCCTCCTGGGTCAAACTGCAAGTGATAAGCTCCTCTTTCGACCTCTTCAGGCATAAGTGTTCCATGAAGCACATGAGGTTTTACTTTTTGAGCCAATTTTGTAGTGTCCATACATGCCTCCAAACCAATATATTTATCCAAGATAGCAATATCAGGTTTCTTGGCAGGCATGGTGAAAGATAAACCCTCTTTGCTCTCCAATCTTGTGAGTCATCTTCCACTACCACTTCATCGTCACTTTGAACTATCCCCGAAACCAGATTTTGCTCAAACTGTGCTTCATGTGATTCTTTTACGAGCTGTTTACAAATTTTATCAACTTGCATTTTGAAATTCTGCATCACAGCTTTGATGCTGTCACAGCTGGCTCTTGCTTTGGCCTCAGAGATGGATAGCACTTTCAAGGGACTTGGCTCATTCCGTTTCCATTCCTCCTCATGCTTCATGATTACACTATAAGCTTGTGCATGAGGGCATTGATATCCCCAGAGCCTATAGTCTCCCATGACCACATTAGGCCCAAAGGAATATTTTGTAACTCCATCCAAGGCAGGAAAATAATAAATCTCCATGCGTTGCAATCCACCTTGAACAGATAAAACTCAAAAGAAAAAAATGAAATATACACAAAATAAAAATGTCTAAATTAGTTGCCTCATTTGTTACTAATGATATTGGCAAAACCAATCCCCGACAACGGCGCCAAAAACTTGGTACGATTTCGGCAAGCGTACCTAGTCGCAAACAAGTAATATGGTGGTAAGACCGGATATCGTCCTCAGGGATCGGTTGTCAATTACCAATTCACAAAGCCAACAGCTATCTAGACTAAACTATGGTATGAGGAGAGATCAAAACATAAAACAATAAAAGCGATAAAATATTTTTTTGTCTTTTTGGAATTTTATCAAACACTTGGAAGGCGACGGAAATGTGGTTAAGATTGTCAGGGTTAGACTATACTAATCCTCCCTTAATTGCAACGAAATGGTTACTAACACAAGTCCTAATTCAATTATGACAATCAAGCCTTTTTAAATACTCAAACCCTAATGTCTTAGGTGGAATGAGCCTAAAACCCCAAATCAAACCCTAATGTCTTAGGTGGATTAACCTGAGATTTTGCATGAAGAGTCAAGACTTATAAGATTGCAAGCACCCCAAGACCTATGTCTAGATTCATGAACTACTTGGAATTTGATTCATGAGCATGCCTTAACATCAATCTTTCAATTGTCTATCAAAGCAACAGATCATTCCAAGGATGGCCAAACCAAGGAAAGCATTAAGCATGGAATCAAATACTCATAAAGAATTAGAAACTTGTATTAAAACCAAATCAAAACACAATCAAGTTCAGAAAATAAAACATCTAACCTCAACAACAGGAGAATTAGCTACACATGATAAAGTCTACAAAGAGAAAGAGAGAAGGGATGAAGAAAACTCTATGAAGAATCCTCCAATCTTCTTCCAGCCCAAGAGCATAGAGAACATCATCTTTATGGTTTTAGCCTTCCCCCAGCCGTCAGCCCTCTTTAGGGTTTCCATGTCTCTGGTAAAAGTCCCCTTTTTCTGTTCAGTGTGGCTCTATTTATAGATCAGTCGCGCGTCACGGACGTGATGGCCATCACGGCCAGGCCGTGACGGGTTCTGCCAAGGGCGCGTATTCAATTTCTGGTCTGTCACGGCCGTGATACTCATCACGGGCAGGCCGTGATCGGTTCTGTCTAGTTGAACTAGCATGTCACGGCCGTGATGGGCATCACGGCTAGGTCGTGACAGCTTCTGACTTTTGCCTTCTGCTCTGCTTGATCATGGCCGTGATGGCCATCACGGTTAGGCCGTGATGGGCTCTGCTTGACTCATTTTCTTCACCTTTCAAGCTCTATCTTCATCCAAGCTCCATCATGGTTGATTTTGAGCATTTTATCTTTAATTTCTGCAAAACAACACCACAACACCGCCTTACCCGTTCCAAGATGAAAACTAATAAAAATCAAACTAAATATGCCTAAACTATATGAAAAATGCATGCAAATTGTACATGAAATATGAGGTGAAATCACACTCATCAAAAACAGTCTTGCATTCATTGATAATAAATCATTATAGAGCAGATTCAAGACATCAAGACAACCAAAAAACATAAATAAAAAAAAACAGGAATTACAGACACCTAAGGACACTTAGTCTAAACTGAGACTAGATAAAAGCATCTTGCCCATGTCCTTCATAATTTTCAGCATCTTGTGTTGCCTCGCTTGCCATATTGACTATATTATCAAAAATAACATCTGATATCAATCATTTTGAGGATTAATTATGCCAAGTTCCCTTCTTATAAAGAAGAAACTTTCCTTATTTAGTGGTTTGGTGAGTATATCAGCTAATTGCTTGGTTGTATCTATATGTTCAATCACAACCACTACAACAGATTAGACTTCTAATAAAGCACCTTTTATAGCATTTTCGTGCAGAAATGCTATTAAAAGTGAAGCGGGGACTTTTAATAGTGGTTCTTTAAGGAAACGCTATCTTAGGTATCACCTAAGATAACGTTTCCTTAAGGAAACACTATTAAAAGTCAAGCTGCAGTAAAAGATAGCGGTTCCTTGAGGAAACACTATCTTAACTAACCACCTAAGATAGCGTTTCCTTAAGGAACCACTATTAAAAGTCAAGCTGAGGAAAAGATAGCGGTTCCTTGTGGAAACGCTATCTTAACTAACCACCTAAGATAGCGCTTCCGCTAGCAAACGCTATCTTATGTACCCCTACAATAGCACTTCTATACAGAAACACTATTGTTTCCATTTACAAAATTTAAAAACGTGAGAGGCGTTCAATTCCCTTGTCCCACGGTATTCTTTTTCTTTCTATCGTTAACAAGGCAACGATGTGCCTTCCTTCGTTTTTGAAGTTGCAACCTTGGGTGGTTTCACGGTTCAAACAGATCTACTCCACCAATCACGGTTTCATGGTTCCTTTGTCCAGATCTATTCCACCCATCACGATTTCATGGTTCCTTCGAAGTTCCTTCATCTCACGGTTTCAGTGGCGCCCCAAGTCCCTTCTTCCTGATCTATGTTCCTTCACGCTCCTTTTTGTTTATGTAATCTTAGGGTTTCAAAATTAGAGGGGATTTGAGGATTGTGTAATTTTTTTGTTTGTTTTTATTTATGTTGTGGGTCTTCATCTTTTGCACACAATTGTATTAATTTGATACATTGAATATCATGATTTTTAGCTTTACTGTGTTTTGATTTGGTTGATGTTTTTCATATGATTTTCTTATGTACTGGGTTTTGATGAATGAAGAGAGAATTTGGAAAAATCAGTGTAAACATTTAAAAAAAAAAACCTTAAGATAGTGTTTCTTTGAGGAAACACTATCTTAGATGTACCCTAAGATAGCGTTTCGGAAGCGCTATCTTAGGTCAGAAGCTTTAATTGCGGTGGAATAGATAGCGTTTAAAAACGCTATTAAAAGGCACACGGAAATGCTATCTAAAGCCTTTTCTGTTGTAGTGAACATCACCACTTTGAATATGATCCCTGATAAAATGATGCCTAATTTCAATATGCTTGGTTCTTGAATGCATAATTGGGTTCTTTGTTAGATTAATTGCACTAGTATTATAACACTTTATTGGTACATGATCTAGATGAACACCATGGTCAATTAATTGTTGTTTCATCCATAGGATTTGAGCACAACAACTCCCAGCTGCAACATATTTGTTTCAGCTGTGGATAAGGCCACACTAGTTTGATTTTTACTAAACCAAGACACTAGGGAATTTCCTAGTAAATGTCATGTTCCACTTGTGCTCTTCCTATCTAACTTGCATCCAGCAAAGTCAGAGTCAGAATATCCTATTAATGTGCAAGTGGATCCCTTGGGATACCACAGCCCCATTTCTTTTGTTCCCAAAAGATACTTCATGATTCTTTTAACTGCAGTAAGATGTGATTCTTTAGGATTAGCTTGATACCTTGCACACATACACACACTAAACATTATATCTGGCCTACTTGAAGTGAGATAAAGTAAGGATCCGATAATACCTCTATACTTGGATACATCTATAGATTTACCAAGTTCATCTTTGTCCAAGTAGCAGGCTGGACTCATTGGTGTTGCCATTTCCTTTGCACTTTGCATTCCAAACTTCTTTAGTAGTTCCTTGAAATACTTTGTTTGGCTATGAAGGTTCCATCTTGGCATTGTTTAATTTGAAGTCCAAGAAAGAAGGTAAGCTCTCCCATCATGGACATTTCAAGTTCATTTTGCATTAGTTTACCAAATTCCTTACATAAAGACTCATTAGTAGCACCAAAAATAATGTCATCAACATATATTTGAACAAGTAAGATATTGTGTGCTTTTGTTTTAGTAAAAAGTGTTGTATCAACTTTTTCTCTTTTAAAGCCTTTCTCTAGGAGAAAATTGCTTAACCTCTCATACCAAGTTCTAGGAGCTTGCTTGAGTCCATAGAGGGCTTTAGTGAGTTTATAGACATGATTTGGGAACTCACTATCAACAAAGCCAGGGGGTTGGCTTACATATACTTCCTCTTGTATTATTCCATTTAAAAAGGCACTTTTCACATCCATTTGGTACAGTTTAAAGTTCATTATACATGCATAGGCTAATAGCATTCTTATGGCTTCTAATCTAGCTACGGGAGCATATGTTTCATCATAATCAATTCATTCTTCTTGATCATATCCCTTAGCTACTAGTCTAGCCTTGTTTCTTACTATTATTCCATTCTCATCTATTTTGTTTCTAAACACCCATTTAGTTCCAATTATTTGGTTACTTTTAGGTTTTGGAACTAAATCTCAAACTTTGTTCCTTTTAAATTGATTTAACTCCTCTTGCATTGCAATCATCCAATGTTCATCATTAATAGCATCATCAACACATTTTGGTTATTTGAGATACAAACGTCATGGTATTGCAAATATTCCTTAGAGAGTTTCTAGTGGTTACCCCTTTGGTGATCTCACCAATGATATTGTCTAGGGGATGATTCTTTGAAACTTGCCACTCCTTAGGAAGATTTTCTTGTTGAATTTATGCTTGAGGTTCTTTATTGCTCACTTCATCTTCCTTTTCCTTGTTGCTCTCTTTTCCTTCATCAGATTTCACTTCATCTTCATGAGTTTCTGCATCATCAAAAATGTCCTTTCCCAACCTTTTGGGGTTAGACTCATCAAATGTTATGTGAACAGATTCTTCCATTGATAAAGTACCCTTATTAAACACTCTATATGCTTTGCTAGTTAATGAATAACCTAGGAAACTACCCTCATCAGCTTTGGGATCAAATTTCCCAAGATTATCCTTGCCATTATTTAGCACAAAACACTTACAACCAAAGACATGAAAATGAGAAATGTTAGGTTTTCTTCCCTTATAAAGTTCATATGGAGTTTCCTTAAAAATTGGCCTTATTAGAACTCTATTTAAAACATAACATGCAGTACTCACAGCATTAGCCCAAAAATACTTTAGTAAATTAGAGTCACTTAACATGGTTCTAGCAATTTCTTCAAGTTCCCTATTTTTCCTTTCAACTACTCCATTTTGTTGTGGAGTTCTAGGTGCATAAAAATTGTGTTTTATACCATGTTCATCACAAAAGTTATCAAACTCCTCATTTTAGAATTCTCCTCCATGGTCACTCCTAATTGAAACAATTTTCACGTCTTTCTCATTTTGAACAACCTTAGCCATTTTCTTAAAAGCTTTGAAAGCTTCATTCTTTTGTGCTAAAAAATAGGTCCAAGTAAGTCTAGAGAAGTCATCAACAATTACAAGAGCATAAAGATTTCCACCAAAGCTTTTTATCCTAGAAGGTCCAAAAAGGTCTATGTGCAACAATTGTAAGGGTCTACTAGTTGAAACAATGTTGTTAGCCTTAAATGAGGTTTTCACTTCTTTACCCTTTTGGCATGCATCACATAAGCCCTCTTTAACAAACTTATTATTTGGCAAACCAATTACAAGTTCTTTGGAAATCAATTTATTCAAGTGATCCATATGAATGTGAGCTATTCTCCTATGTCAAAGCCAATTTTCATCTTCTTTGGAAATTAAGCAACATGCATCATTGGAAGTTAAATTGTCTAAGTCTAGCATATAAATGTTATTGATTCTATTTCCAATCAATTTTATGTTATTATCATGAATAGATTTGATCATACACAAATTGGAGTTAAAGTTTACCTTGTAGCCTTTATCACGTAATTGGCTTATACTTAGTAGATTGTGTTTGAGCCCTTCCACATAGAGAACATCTTGAATCTTGATTGTTGGACTTTTTCCTATTGTTCCAACACCAATAATTCTTCCTTTGTTGTTGTCTCCATAGGTGACGTTTCCACCTTCTTTGGGAGTGAAAAATGTAAATTTTGTGATGTCTCCGGTCATGTGTTTGGAGCAGCCACTATCTAAAAACCAGCTTGAGCTTTTGGCCTTCGAACACACCTACAAAACAGGTTTCTTTATGCTTTTTCTTTAGGTACCCAAATCTGGTTGGGTCCTTTGGTGTTAGTAGCAACATAAGTTCCTTTTGGAACCCAAATTTGTTTAATGCCAACATGTATATTCTTTCTAAGTCTACAAGTAGCAGCTGTATGACCTTTCTTTAAACAATAGTAACATTTCACAAAAGGACTAGTTGAAGAACTATGTGCAACAAAAAGCTTCTTGAAAGATTTTTCATATACCATAGGATTATATCCAATTCCAGCTTTTTCATACACACCCTTTTGCTGTCCAAATATGGCATTCAAGTTATCTCTACCCAAAGTAAACTTAGATGGAGTTGTATTCAGTTTTTCAACTTCCTTTTCTAGTGTAGTGCATTTGGTGCAAATTGAACTAGATGCAAGTAATTGTGAATTTTTAGGTTCTAGTTCTTTAAGCTTTATTTGTAAAGATGCATAGTCACTACATTGTTTTGCAATGATCTTCCTAGAAGATATGAGTTGTTTACCAATTTTAACATATTCTTCATGCAATTCATCAAAAGCATCTTGTAACTCATCATAGGTAGGAGAAGAATCATTTACCTCGGTTTCACTATCACTTTGTTGATTTTCCATGAGACATAGGTTGGCTTCTTCATTTTCAGATTCACTACTAGTGGAATCCATATCATTTTCTTCCCAATCTATGTATTCTCTTCTAGGCTTTCTTCCTTTCTTCTTTTTGTTGTCATTCTTCTCATATTTTCTTTCTTTTGTAGCTTTGGACATTCATTTTGGTAGTGTCCAAGCTTTCCATATTCAAAGCATTTGATTGTTGAGGAAGAGCTTTCACCTTTGTTCGTGTTCTTTTTGGTAGGAAAACTATATTGCTTCTTGTTTCTGTTCTTTTTGATGAATCTTCTAAATTTCCTCACAAGCAATCCCATGTCTTCTTCTTCGGATTCTTCACTTTCATCAAGGTGTTCATCTTCATCACTTTATATTGATTCTTTGGAGATATGAGCCTTGAGTGAGAGTCCTTTCTTCTTTTCTCCTTATCTTCATGACTTTTCAATCTATTGAGTTCCAATTCGTGTTCTTTCAACTTGCCAAATAAAGTAGCAATCTTCATGGTGTCTAGATCCTTTGCTTCAGCAATTGCAGTAATTTTTGGTTGCCATTCATGACTCAAACATCTCATTATCTTGTTAGTATTTTACTCATCTGTGATTGTATGTCCGAGTCCTTCTAGCTGGTTCACAATGTGTGTAAACCTCTTTTGCAGTTCATCTATCTCCTCACCATTCTTCATATGAAAGAGTTCATATTCAGGGACTAGTGCATTCATTCTTGCTCTTTTCACATCGTTGATTCCTTCATGAGTGAGTTGAAGAGTATCCCACATTTTCTTTGCCGTTTTGAAATTGGAGACCCTGAAAAACTCATCATAATTCAAAGCAGCTGTTATAATATTTTTTGCCTTAGCATTATAACCAACTTTTCTTTTATCATCATCATTCCAATCATCTCCTGGTTTAGTTTGTTTATTTCCCTTAGCATCAAGAATAAATGGAACATAGGGACCATTTTCAACAGCATCTAATACATCTAAACCTGCATCCTCAAGAAAGATAAGCATTCTCTTTTTCCAATACATGTATTGGGAGCCATTAAAGGCAGGGGGTCTAGTGAGTGAAGCCCCATCACCCATGATATCATTTGTAGCCATCTCTTGAAACTATTAAGCTTTGTAACAAGAGTTTTAGCCCTGATGCCACTTGTTGGTAATGGCTACGATCTCAAGGGGGGGGGGGGGGGTAGATATTGAAAACTTTTTCAACAATTGAAAGCAAAAGAGTTTTCTTAAAGAAAATTGGTTTTCGCTCAATTTTAATTCCCAACAATCTGTTTATGTAACAAGTAATGATGTTAAGAAGAATTATAAGATGTAACAACAAGTTTAACATAGATTGCAGATCAAAGATTAAAGTTAACAAGCATTCTTAAACCTCATTCACAACACACACGTGCACATAACAAGTATATGGAGTTTAGAGATGAGAAGAACACGCAAACCGATTTATCCTGGTTCGACTACCTCTTATGGTAAGCCTACATCCAGTCCCACACCTCTGTGGTTTTCTCCACTATAACCTAAAATTACAATATCCAATTACAGCATTCACAAGGATAACCTCCTTGCTAAATAACACACCAAAAAGCACACTTTCTTTTCTATACCCTAGGATCCCTTCTATCCTTGTTCAATCCTAAGAGATACCCTCTCTTAATCACACTAATTCACAGAAAGAATTGAGTAGAAGAAAGACTCTAAAAGTCTGATTATACAAATTGAAGTTCTAACAAATATCACACTTTTCTCTCAAAGATGAAGCACTTTTGGAAGCTTTTGAATCTTTCTAATTTTTACTTTCAGAATGTTTTTTATATTAAAAAGTGTTCCTTTGATCCCTCTTTATATAGAAAACAAGTTATAGTCGTTGGGATAAATTAAAACAGATTTAGATCTGATTTAACAAAATATGTTTTCTTGATTCTTGTTCTTGAAATAAGATTCTGATTTTTCTTGAGAATTCACGTCCATCTTGAAAAATAACCGTTTCCATCTAGCCATTAAGATTTTACATTTGAATAGGCTAGTAGACGAGCTCCATTTAGTACTTTAGTGGACGAAGCTTCTCATTAAGGACTTAGTAAGTCCAAAGAGCGTAACCTTAGTAGACGACCTCCATATGCCACTTTAGTAGACGAGCGCTTCTAGTTACTTCAGTAGACGAGTGCTTCTTGTTACTTCAGTAGACGAGCTCCATGTGCCACATCAGCAGACGAGCGCTTCTTGTTACTTCAGTAGACGAGCTCCATGTGCCACATCAGCAGACGAGCGCTTCTTGTTACTTTAGTAGACGCGAGCTTCTGTCACTTTAGTAGACGCAAGCTTCTGTCACTTTAGTGGACGCGCGCTTCTGTTATTTTAGTAGACGCGAGCTTCTGTCACTTTAGTGGATGCCATCATTTTAGTAGTTCATTGGATGTCAGCTTTTTAGTAGTTCATTGGACGTCAGCTTTTTATTATTCCACTATTGGACGTCTGCTTATTTCACTTCATTGGACGAGCGCTTATTATCCCAGTGTTGGACGAGCGCTTATTATCCTTTGTAAAAATTAGTTTCTTCTTAAATTTAAGTGCTTCACCTAAGAAATCAAATGTGCTATTTTTACAATAGCATCTAAAGTATAAGATCTTCATTGCTTGATGCTTTAGTCCTTGTCCATTGCTTTGTGTCCTTGATCTTCCATCCTTTAATCCTTGATTTTCCTTTTTCATGAGTGATCTTGCATACAATTTAACACATAATAAGTATATGGTCAAAATCAAAAATCTTATGCAAAATACACTTTGTTTGTCATACATCAAAACATGAATGAGGGCTTAGTCTTACAAATTCATCATACCAGGTATGGGGAGAAGGAATAGTATGAATATGTAGGCTTGGGGGTAGCGTAAGACGAAGGGTTCCCATAACCCTTTTCTTTTGTTAACATGTCAATATGCCTTTATGCCTGTTTGCTATATGATGTTTAACTGTTTACAATGTTAATGATTGGCATGACTGTTATTATTGATTAATATTGTCTATTATGAACATTTTAACGTGATGATGCCAAGATTGAGTGTTTTATCATAATTAAAACGTTTAATATGTTAATGAAGTTAAGGGAGGTTGTTCCCCTTGTTCATTAAATCTGAACGATAGTAATGAGTGAGGATTATGCCAATGGTTTAGTCAAGAAAAATAGGGATTGATTTATGAGAGATTAGGGACAATTAAATGAATTGAGATTAAAGGATTAATTCCCCTTATTTGTAAGACATGGATATTTAATCAATGTTGATAAAACTGACGATCAATGGATTAGTAAAAGCCAATAGGCTGAATCTATGAATTGCCCCAAGAAATTGGCAAATGGTCTGTGACCCTTTTGGCCATAACAGTATGGCCTTGCTCCATTGAGCACGGTCGTGCATAACAAGAAGCACGCCCGTGCTCCCATTCAAATCCAGAAATTGGGCGCTCTTTTGAGCACGCCCGTGCTTAACATACAGTACGGTCGTGCTTGCCTGGAGAGCTTAGCACGCCCATGATGGGGTGAGCACGCCCATGCTCATCTATGCAGAACAGAACGCAGAATAGTGCAGAAGCAAGGGTTTCCACCCCAAATGCTCTAAAAGACTTAATAAAATACCAATGGAACATGAAGACCAAAGACAAGTGATAAGATTCCTGTACCTTGGTAGCCTAGTGGCCAAGGGGGCCTTGATGCATGATGGTCAAGGCGGTGATCTCTAGTGGTTAATGGCTAGAGTGTTAATGATGATATGGTACCTTGGTATCCTAGTGGCCAAGGGGTCCTTGATGCTTGATGGTCAAGGTGGTAATCTCTAGTGCAGTACGACTAGAGTGTTTAATTAATGAATACGAACGATAACGATAATCCTCGATAGCCAAGTGGTCAAGGTGTCGATGGTGTTAAAACTTGGGTAGCCTAATGGCCCAAGCGGAGGTGGTGATTGTGTTTGTGTGTTGTATGTTGAGCATACATTCACGCATCGGAGATGTTAGTGGAGGATGTTCAACATAGGGGAGTTCATGCAAGAGTAAGGCGATATGGTCGTCTGCGCGATTCAAGTGAATCATGTACAACCGTGGTGGCGCATCCGAGAGTAAGGTGTATCGACTATCCTAGGGGTCCACTCAAGGTTTGGTGGATTGCCCCGGCATTGGTGCTTATTGGCCAATATGGAGATGTCCGAAGTTGACTTCCGGAGATAGATGGATCCAAGTGCATAACGAAGTAGTAGAGCAGCGTTGCATTGCATAACATACACGTTTGTATGATGGTGTTGATATGTGATGGCTGCGAATCCGTAAGTGTACGGCTTCGTCATCAAGTAATAAAAAGATCGAATCCATAGGGACCGTGATCTTAAATAACTATCAATTATTAAATCAATTAAACTGGACTAGAAAAATATTTGGAAAAGATTTGGTTTTTTAAAGATTAACTAACAAATCAAATATCTAAAACGCAATCAAACAAAATCGCAATCAAATCAAATATGGGATTTTTCAATATCAAAGAGATTTCCAGGAATTAGGTTACCAACAAGACTGCTCATGTTACTAAATTGACTACCCTTCTTTTTAATTATCGAAATTTGCTTTGAAGGCGAATTTATCCTAAATAAGTTAATGTTCCCTTTCGGGGTACAAGATACGTGCCCAATTAAACCAACCCCTACTCTCGTGGTAATTGAATTTAAATCGAACCCTTTAAGCTTTGTGACAATTCAGTGAACCCTCAAAGGACCGCTTCTAACTCTCGTGAATTAAGTCCTATGTTTGATTCCTATAGATCCGATACCTAAGTTCACCGCTAGGTTCCTCCTTAGAGTATCTATGACATGCAAATAAGTGCGCACCAAATTCACAAGTAATTCATGCCATAGGAATTAAATCGAAAGCAAATTGAAATTAACAAGAAGTAAAATGTCAATTCATAACATAAAACAAGTCTTGGGCATAGCCCCAGTCCCTAGAAATAAAAACAACTACTCAAGCATTGCCATGTTCATAGCAAGCTTGATTAACAAAAGCATAAAAAAAACCTAAGAGAAGAGAAGAAATTGAGAAGAAGAGAAATCCTAGTTTTTGCCTAAGGTAGCAGCCCAAGGGATACCTATTTTCGAGCCTCTAAGTCCTATTTATAATGTAGGGTAACTTGGGATCAAAGCTGTTACAAAATCAGATCAAATCAGCAATTAAATTTCCAGATATTACGCGTCACGACCGTGATGCCAGTCACGACCAGGCCGTGATGGGTTCTGACTTGGAGATGGCTTCGCCGCTTGGTCTGTCACGGTCGTGACCACCATCACGGCCTAGCCGTGATCAGTTCTGCCTGTGAGGATTCGGTTCAGTTGGTATGTCACGGCCGTGACCAGTTCTGAGTTCAACCTTCTTTCTTTTCGGCCCTACTAGATCATGGCCGTGATGCCTATCACGGCCAGGCCGTGATGGGCTCTGTTTGGCTCATTTTTCTTGTACTTCAAGCTCTTCCTTCACGCAAACTCCAACATAACTGGTCCTGAGCATTTTATTCTTCAATTCCTGCACAAAAACACAACAAAACCACCTTACCCGTTCCAAGGTAAAAACTAACAAAAATCAAATTAACAATGCCTAAACTACATGAAAATGCATGCAATATGATAAAGGAGTATGAGGTGTAATCACACTCATCAAACTACCCCAAGCTTAAGATTTTTCTTGTCCTCAAGCAATAACCAAGGATGGAAAAGATAAACAATCAAAGCATGGACAGTGAACCTAGAATCCGAGTAATAAATCCAAGTAACAGGCATATCCAAATAAGTAACCAAGAGACAGTCAATTTCAAGTCAAATTAGAAGCTCAGGTTCTCAAGATTCATGCCTCTCACTAATTCGGTCACTCTTCTCACCTCACTCAAGTGTTTAAGGACATATGACAATTCACTCAATTTCCACAAGGAAGGTATCCTACCATAAGCTTGACTATTAACCAAAATCTCTACTTAATTAATGAAAACACATGAGAATCAAGAGGTCTTTTATTTTGGTTGTAATGGGGCCATGGGATTAATCGTTAGGTGGGGAAACCAAGAAAAGGAACATTCAAGATGGCTAACAAAATCTAAAATAATGTAAAGCATGACAACCTTCTAAAATACATTTTTGGGCTTTAATTTACTTTTCCACACTTATTCCTTTCTTTCTCTCTTTCTTTTTTTTTTCTCATCCCCTTCTCCATTTTTTATTTATTTTTTTATTTATTTTATTTTATTTATTTGGAGAAGGGGAGATTTTCAACTTAAGAGAAATATTTTTCTAACTTTTTCATCCCACAATTTATTTTTCGAACCACCTTTTTGCAATACTTTAAAAGGCGTCATACCAAGCATCATTCATCAAAATAAATCAAGGTACCAAGAAAAGTATTTTATTCTATTAGGCTCAAAATTGGGTAACTAAGGGGTAGCATTTAATCAGTGAAAACTCACAAGGCCAGAAAAATACCTAGTGCCTCAATCATTTTCAAATATGTTTTCAAAAATTTTTGAGTTTCAAAACGGTTTCAAGTCAAGTTCTAGAGAATAAAATCCAAGAGGAATAAAACGCTTAATCACAAAGAATGGGGTAAATTTAGTGAGTTCCCCTTTTAGGCTCAAAAAATCTCACATTTAGTAGTTTAAAATCAATGAGAAACACATATCTAATGAATCACATGCTGATCATCAACTATCATAAAATCATCTTAAGCATTTTTATTTTTAGCCTATCACAAGAATACGAAAATTGGGTTCAAAAATTCATTGTCTCTATTCATTTGGCACAAAGTTCTTGCAATTGGATGCATACTCTAATCAAGGGGCAATCTGATCATGTGATTATGCAAAACTACGCCTATATGAATGCAACAAGCAAAATGCAAAAATGCAAAAAAATACAAAAATACCCCTACTCCAAGCTTAAAAACTTACATTGTCCCCAATGTAAATAATCAAGTCGGAGAGAGGAGAAAAATGGAACAACTCACCGAGGTGGTGGAGGGTGCTGGCTCACATGTCAGTCCTAGAGCTGTTGGAAGACATGTCGCGATGGTGACGTTTATCACGGCTAGGTCGTGATCAATTCTGTTCTGTTGGGCTCCTTCGCGTCACGCCCGTGATGGCTATCACGGCTGGGCCGTGATTAATTCTGACTTCCTGCTTTTTCACATCACGCCCGTGATGGCTATCACGGCCTGGGAGTGATGCCTTCTGGTTTCCAGCTTCTGTCCCATCACGGCCGTGATCCTCACCACGGCTAGGCCGTGATCTCCTCTGACTTTATTTTTCCATGCCTTTTTGCTTTCCTGCCTTCATAACTTGAAAATACTTGGCAAAACCATCAATTAGTGATCTTTCTTCTCTTAATCTTCTCAAATTATTCAAAAACAAAATTCAAATACAAATTAAAAAGGGAAAGAAAACTTGGGTTGCCTCCCAAGAAGCGCTTATTTACGGTATTAATTTTGACCATACTCCCTTGGATCAACCGGGATCAGCTGGGCTTGGAAGTGCAAGAACACCTCTCTTCCAAGGAAGTCCATCAAAGAGCCTATTTTTGTTCATATGGCCACATGCGCTTTCGCTTTGCTCTTTTCACTCTGAGTTTCATAGACTTCCTTCCGGCGGAAGTTTTAACTCCAAATGTTGAGCAACTCCAACTTCATCATTATTTGGTGCATCATTTGTCATGCAAAGTGTCGGAGTTGCTTCCTTGTTAAGCTCTTCCTTCACCTTTGGAGGCATTATCTCAATCCTGCACACATTACTCTCAAAAGGAGGATTGTTATATGAGTTAGTCAAATCAAAATCCACCCTACCTTCCTCTACATTCAAGGAGAGCTTACCATTTTTTTTACATATATTATTGCTCCAGCTGTGGCGAAGAATGGCCTTCCAAGAATGATAGGGAATTTAGAATTCCCGTTCATGTCCAGCACTATGAAATCGGTAGGAATGAAACATTTCCCTACCTTTATGGGAACATTCTCTAGTATGCCTAGAGGAGTTTTAGTTGAGCCATCAGCAAATTGTAAAGAGAACTTGGATGGACTCAATTCCTTGGTTCCTAACCTTTCAAAGATGGTATGTGGCATCAAACTCGCACTAGCCCCTAAGTCACATAAGGCATGGTCTATTTTCACTTCTCCGATTGAGCAAGCAATAGAGAAACTTCCTGGATCTTTTAGTTTAGGAGGCATATTAGTTTTTATCATGGCATCATGCTCCTCAATTAAGCTCTTAGTTTCTTTTTCTACTTGTTTTTTCTTGACCAACCTTTGTGGGAAAGGTATTGGGGGTTGGTAAGGTGGTGGAGGGACATACTTTGGCTCTACTTCTTCATGTTGACTCATGTCCTCATCACATTCCACATCCTTTTCAACTACCCTAAGCTTATCATCCCTCAAGTATATAGCATTACAGTGCTCATTAGGATTAACTTCGGGTTGTCCTGGAAACGTACCCTTAGTTCTAGAATATGTACCAGCTTGTTGGGCAATCTGAGTTTCTAACATCTTATTATGGATGGCTAAGTTGTCTACCTTAGATGTTAACTCTTTTATTGCCTCATTGACTTGCTTTGTTTGAGTTTCAACAAAATTCTCCAAAAGAGACTCAAGTTTAGACTTTTGTACCTGAGGATACCCCGATGCGAGTTTCCTATTACCTTGGCCTTCCTGGAATTCGTGGTTCAACGTGTTGTTGTAGTTCCCGTAGGAGAGATAAGGATTATTCTTCCTCACTTGGTTGTAAGGATTTGGGGGAACATAATTTGGCAACTTCGGGTTCGTGTCATAGAAATTGTGACAAGAATTCACTTGTTCCCCCAAAGCACCAGATCTTGGAGCAATACCATGCGGGCACTCCATTATGTCATGTCCCTGCATTCCACAAATCTCACAAACAACATTAGTAGCACATATTGAACTCACATTAGCCTTTTCAAGCTTATCAAAGCGTTTATTCAAAGAGTCAAATTTAGACATAATTAAATCAGTACTATTCATTTCAAACTTACCTCCCGAAAGCTTTTTCGGGTTTTACCTCTTTCCGAACCCCATTGGTGATAGTTGGTGGCTACATTTTCAATGATATTGAGCGCTTCATTCAGAGGTCTATTCATAATGGCCCCACCAGCTGTGGAGTCAAGTGACACCTTCGAAGAGTAATCCAATCCGTTGTAGAAGGTATGCACTAACAACCACCTCTCGAGCCCATGATGTGGGCAAGACTCTGGCAATCCTTTGTAACGATCCCAAGCTTTGGATAAGCATTCTCCATCCTTTTGGAAGAAGCCGGTGATCTGAGTTCGTAGGTAAGCAATCTTGGATGGAGGGAAGAATTTCTCCAAGAATGCCTGCTCTAGTTGGTCCCAAGTTGACAAAGTATTAGCTGGCACTTGCTTCAACCAAGCTCTTGCCTTTCCAGTCAGAGAGGAGGGGAATAACCTCAAGCGAATAGCATCAACCGAGGCACCTTGAATTCTTATTGCATCAGTGAACTCCAAGAATGTCTCCACATGATCAGTCGGGTCCTCCGAGGGTAATCCTCCAAATTGATGTTGCCTAATCATGCCAATTAACTGAAGCGGTATAGTGTAGTTCTCCGCCTCAATTTCTAGCCCAGCAATCCCAGTTCGCAATCCCCTAGCATTTGGGGATGCGTAGTCCTTCCGTCGTTTGGTATCCGGTAGGTTCGCCATGACTGGAATGGGAATCAATCTTTCTCTCGCTCTTTGTCTTTGTATTCTTCCACGTCTATGAAAGGTCCTTTCGATCTCGGGGTCAACTTCAACAAAATTTCCATGACTTTGGGATTTTCGCATAAAAGAGAAAAATACCTGCAAAGAGAGAGATAGATACTAGAAAAAAAGGAAAATTTAATATAAAAAAAAGTCCAGAAAAATCACTTTAAAAATTAAATTGAAATTCAAGAACACACAGTTCCCGACAACAGTGCCAAAAACTTGATGATGCGCGAATCAGCAAATTGTACATCTTTGTCGTCAAGTAATAAAAAGATCGAATCCACAGGGACCGTGATCTTAAGTAACTATCAATTATTAAATCAATTAAACTGGACTAGAAAAAGATTTGGAAAAGATTTGGTTTTTAAAAGATTAACTAACAAATCAAATATCTAAAACGCAATCAAACAAAATCGCAATCAAATCAAATATGAGATTTTTCAATATCAAAGAGATTTCCAGGAATTGGGTTACCAACAAGACTGCTCATGTTACTAAATTGACTACCCCTCTTGTTAATTATTGAAATTAGCTTTGAAGGTGAATTTATCCTAAATAAGTTAATGTTCCCTCTTGGGATACAAGAACCGTGCCCAATTAAACCAACCCCTACTCTCGTGGTAATTGAATTTAAATCGAATCCTTTAAGCTTTATGACAATTCAATGAACCCTCGAAGGACCGCTTCTAACTCTCGTGATTTAAGTCCTATGTTTGATTCCTATAGATCTGATACCTAAGTTCACCGCTAGGTTCCTCCTTAAAGTATCTATGACATGCAAATAAGTGCGCACCAAATTCACAAGTAATTCATGCAATAGGAATTAAATTGAAAGCAAATTGAAATTAACAAGAAGTAAAACATCAATTCATAACATAAAACAAGTATTGGGCATAGCCCCAATACCTAGAAATAAAAACAACTACTCAAGCATTGTCATGTTCATAGCAAGCTTGATTAACAAAATCATAAAAAAAACCTAAGAGAAGAGAAGAAATTGAGAAGAAGAGAAATCCTAATTTTTGCCTAAGGTTGCAGCCCAAGGGATACCTATTTTCGAGCCTCTATGTCCAATTTATAATGTAGGGTAACTTGGGATCAAAGCTGTTACAAAATCAGATCAAATCAGTAATTAAGTTTCCAGATATTGCACGTCACGGCCGTGATGCTAGTCACGGCCAGGCCATGATGGGTTCTGACTTGGAGATGGCTTCGCTGCTTGGTCTGTCAAGGCCATGACCACCATCACGGCCTAGCCGTGATCAGTTCTGCCTGTGAGGGTCTGGCTCAGTTGGCATGTCATGATCGTGATGGCTATCACGGCCTGGCCATGACCAGTTCTGAGTTCAACCTTCTTTCTTTTCGGACCTACTCGATCATGACCGTGATGCCTATCACGTCCAGGCCGTGATGGGCTATGTTTGGCTCATTTTTCTTGTACTTCAAGCTCCTCCTTCACGCAAACTCCAACATAAATGGTCATGAGCATTTTATTCTTCAATTCCTGCACAAAAACACCACAAAACCACCTTACCCGTTCCAATGTAAAAACTAACAAAAATCAAATTAACAATGCCTAAACTACATGAAAATGCATGCAATATGATAAAGAAATATGAGGTGTAATCACACTCATCAATATGTTATATTGTTGTCTGCTATAACATTATTGTTTGATGTATGCTCGTCTTGCTAACTGCTTCCTTGCTATTATATTCATATACATGTTTCTTACTCCCTATCTCTATGTTTCTTATTGTGGCATGTATCTTTTTTGCAGATGACGATGAGCAGTCAGTTGAGGAGTGACTCTGAGGAGCCGCGACTAGTAGTTAGGATTTCCAGTTTTCAGTAGTTTGTTTAGTTAGTTATTTGTTTTCAGTTGTATCTGAGGATCCATTCTGGATTGGTTATACCAGCTCTACAATGTGATATTGGGGTTTGGTTTTCTTTAATGTTATGTTATGTTTTATTTTTCGCGTTATGAGACTTGTACAACATGGTGTTCTTTACCCATTGTTTGGTTTTTAAATTTTTTTTTATAAATGATGCATGTTTCCTTTTAATTATCTTATCTTTTAATGCTTTATACGTATGCAGGGTAGAGGGTCTCACATTTAGTGGTATCATACCAGTTCGATCCTGTCCGGACATGGTATGAGTCTGTTGTGTGCTCTTGTTTGAATTGTCTATACATGTTATAGACAATGATGCTATATGTTAGAAGCCATAGATTTTCCTTTCTTTAAGTTCCCTGTATTTAACAAATTGTCTTGGGCGTTTACAGGAACTGATGGCAGGAAGAGGAGACAAAATCGACCAGGCTATCACAGATGCTTTGGCACTCCTTACCAACGCGATAGGCCAAAACCAGAACGCCAAAAACAACGGGGGACCAGCTGAGTTCCAGGGTCTCGACAAGTTCCAGTGGAACAATCTGCGTATTTCAAGGGAGCTTACGATCCTGAGGGTGCCCTGTTGTGGATGAGGGAGACCGAGAAGATCTTTCAAGCCATGGGATGCAACGATCAGCAGAAGGTCATATTTGGGACTTTAATGATGACAGAGGAGGCTGAGCATTGGTGGGAGAACTATCGTCAGCTCTTGCAGGCGGAAGGTACGATGATCACATGGATTATCTTCAGGGACAAATTTCTGGAGAAGTACTTCCCAAGTAGATATCAAGGACAAAAAGGAAATGGAAATTTTTGTGCTGAAGCATGGGAGCATGTTGGTAGGAGAGTATGCGACTAAGTTTGAGGAGCTCGCCCGTTACTATACACCATATCAATATGTGGCGGACGTTCATTCCAAATGTGTGAAGTTTGAGGATGGTCTGCGTCCAGAGATCAAGCAGGCTATCAGCTACCAGGAGATCCAAGTATTCTCAGTTCTAGTGAATAAGTGTAGGATCTTTGAAGATGCCTACAAATCAGGTAACAAGGGATCATACAACCAGAGCAACAAGAATAGTGATCGGGGAAACAAGTGGAAGTCCCGTTTCGCTCTAGTTGGCAAGGACTTCAAGCGGGATGGCAAGAAGTCTTAGTTTTCTTCAGACAGGTCTAGGAGATGGGATTCCTCTGATTCTATACCTCTTCGGTGTCACAAGTGTGGACAGAATCACTTCACTACCCAATGCAAGGAGACGTACATCAACTATTTCAAGTGTGGCAAGCATGGCCACATCAGCAGGAACTGCGAAGGAGGAAAGTCAGAGCCACGAAGTGCGAGGAAAGGTTAGAAGCCTCAAGACAACCAACTAAAGACCACTGGGAGAGTATTTACTCTCGGTGGAGCCAATGCCTCCGAATATGAAGATTTGATCCAAGGTATGTGCCTCAATAGAGGAATTCGTTTAACTGTATTGTTCGATTCGGGTGCGACTCACTCGTTTGTGTCATATGAATGTGCTAAGAGTCTTAAATTGCCAATGACACTTCTTTAGTGTGATTTGATTGTTACCACACCCACGAATAAACATGTTCTCACTTCTTATGCATGCAAGAATATTCCTATTATCATAGATGGTAGACTTTATTGTTGATATTGTATGCCTACCCCCGAAAGACATTGATGTTATTCTTGGCATGGACTAGTTATCTTCGAACCATGTTCTCCTGAATTGATTCGATAAAACCATAGTTTTTGGAGCTCCAGTGGAGTCTAAGGATCTGACCTTTCTCTCTGCCAATCAAGTTAAGGCTTCCATGAAAGAAGAAGCCCAAGTGTACATAATGTTGTCTTCCTTGGAAGTCGAGAGCCCTCCTGATGCTGAAAGCGTGCCTGTTGTTCGAGAATTTCCTGAAGTGTTCCCAGGGGACGTTTACGAACTACCCCTAGAGAGAGATGTGGAGTTTGTCAGAGACTTAGTGCCTGGCACTGGGCCTATATCCATAGCACCCTATAGAATGTCTCCTCTAGAGCTATCTAAGTTGATGGAACAGTTAGAATATCTGATGCAGAAGCAGTTCATCAAGCCTAGTGTATCCCCTTGGGGAGCACCAATGTTGTTGGTGAAGAAGAAATATGGCAGTATGAGGTTGTGTGTCAACTATCGACATCTCAACAAAGTGACCTTTAAGAATAGGTATCCCCTCCCTTGGATTGATGATCTTATGGATCAGTTGATCGAGGCTTGTGCTTTCTCGAAGATAGATTTGAGGTCATGATACCATCAGATTCGGGTCAAGTATGAGGACATCCCTGAGACAGCGTTTAGAACGCGATATAGTCACTATGAGTGCTTAGTTATGCCCTTTGGTGTGACTAATGTTCCTGCTGTGTTCATGGATTACATGAACAAGACCTTTCACCCTTACTTGGATAAGTTTGTCGTGGTTTTCATTGACGACATCTTAGTGTACTCCAATACTAAGGAGGAACATGAGAAGCACTTGAGGGTTGTCTTGCAAACTCTTAAGGAGAAGCAATTGTACGCTAAGTTGTCTAAGTGTGAGTTTTGGTTAGAGGAAGTCAGTTTCTTAGCTCACGTGATCTCTAAAGGTGGGATAGTCGTAGATCCGGCTAAAGTAGAGACGGTCCTCCATTGGGAAGCGCCAAAGTCAGTGACTGAGGTTAGAAGTTTCTTGGGTTTAAAAGGGTACTATAGGAGGTTTATAGAAGGCTTTTCTAAGTTAGCGTTACCCTTAACCCGTTTCACCAAGAAGGGACAGTTGTTTGTGTGGGACTCTAAGTGTGAGGAGAGTTTCCAAACCCTAAAGGATAGATTAACATCATCACTAGTTTTAGTTTTGGCCGATCCTAGTAGGCCTTTCGTAGTGTATTGCGATGCATCGAAGCAAGGTTTAGGTGGGGTGTTGATGCAAGATTGTAAGGTAGTAGCTTAAGCTTCTAGGCAGTTAAAAATCTACGAGAAGAACTACCCTATCCATGACCTAGAGTTAGGAGCTGTGGTATTTGCCTTAAATATTTGGAGGCATTACCTGTATGTTGCAAAGTTCGAGGTTTTTAGTGATCATAAGAGTTTGAAATATTTGGTTGACCAGAAAGAGCTCAATATGAGGCAACGTAGGTGGATGGAGTTTTTAAAGGATTACGAGTTTGATCTGACCTACCAACTAGGAAAGGCCAATGTAGCGGCTGATGTTTTAAGTAGAAAAACCTTGCATGTCTCCGCTTTAATGGTTTGGGATATGGATCTGATCGAGGAGTTTAGAGACCTAAGTTTAGCTTGGGAAGTTACCCCTAAGAGCATTAGTCTTGGAACCTTGAAGGTTACCAACAGTTTGATGGATCAAGTTAGAGAAGGACAAAATTTAGATAAGTTTCTCTTAGATCAAAGGGAGTTGTTTGCTCAAGGTAGAGACCTTAGTGTTAACGAAGGAAGTGATGGAGTCTTAAGGTTCAACGATAGAATCTGTATACCAGATGTCCCGGAGCTTAGGAAGTTGGTCCTTGAAGGACATAGGAGTGGACTGAGTGTCCACCCAGGTGACACTAAGATGTATCGGGACCTTACACGGATGTTTTGGTGGCCTAGGATGAAGAAAGATGTGGCTGATTTTGTGTATGCTTGTTTAGTGTGCCAAAAGGCTAAGATAGAACACCAAAAACCAACAGGAAAGTTGCAACCTTTGGGTATCCCAGAATGGAAATGGGACAGTTTTGCCATGGATTTTGTGTTTGGACTCCCGAGGACTGCAGCTGGTTATAAACGATATGTGTTGTTGTGGATAGATTGACTAAGTCTACCCATTTCATCCCTATGAACATGGAATACCCTTTGGAAAAGTTGTCCAGGTTGTACATCAAAGAGATAGTCAAGTTACATGGTGTACCTTCTTGCATAGTGTCAAATTGATACTCGAGGTTTGCCTCTAGGTTTTGGAATAGTTTGCATGAGGCTTTAGATACCAAGCTTAGGCTAAGTTCAGCCGTTCACCCACAGACGGATGGCCAGTCTGAGAGAACCATCCAGTCGTTAGAGGACTTGCTTAGAGCTTGTGTGCTAGAATAGTCAGGTAGTTGGGACAAGTTTTTACCCCTCATAGAGTTTACCTACAACAACAGCTTCAATTCCAGTATTAGGATGGCACCCTATGAAGCTCTTTATGGGAGGAGATGTAGGACACCTTTGTGTTGGAGTGAACCTGGTGATAGTGTTGTGTAGGGACCTGAGATAGTGCAAGAAACCACAAAAAAGGTAAGGATGATTAAGGAAAAGATGGAGGCGGCATAGAGTAGGCAGAAAAGCTACCATGACAAAAACAGAAAGGTGCTCGAATTCTAGGAAGGTGATCACGTATTATTGAGAGTTACACCAACAACTGGGGTCGGTAGAGTGATGAAAGTGAAGAAACTTACTCCCAAATTCATTGACCATTACCAAATTCTTATAAGAGTCGGTGAAGTTGCGTACCAAATCGTATTGCCACCTTTCTTGTCTAAACTTCATAGCATTTTTCATGTGTCACAACTTCGTAAGTACATTCATGATCCAAACCACGTGATAGTCCGCGACACGATTCAATTAAAAGAGAATTTGACTTTTGAGGTACAACCCCTTCGAATTGAGGACCGGAGGGTGAAGCAGCTGAGGGGCAAAGAGATTTATTTGGTTAAAGCCGTTGGAGTGGAGCGACTGAGGAAAGTTCTACATGGGAACTAGAGAGCAAGATGATGGAGGCGTACCGGCATCTCTTCGTTCGATGTGAGTAGAAATTTCAAGGACGAAATTTTTATAAGGGGGTGGAATTGTAACACCCCGTTTTCTGTATAAGTGATTTTGTGTATGCTTTATTTGTTAGGAAGGATTATAGTGGGCTAAGTGGGGTTTTGAGTAGAAAATCCCTTGTTGATGCATGAGAACGTCCGTGCTCATGTGTCAGCACGCCCGTTCTTGAGCACGTGTCTTGTGGCTGCCCGAGCCACAAGCACGGCCATGCTCAATAGGGAACACGACCGTGCTCAGGTGCAAGCGCGTCTCGCTGACGCTAAGTCAAGTACGACTGTGCTTAAGATGGTGCATGTTGCGGTAAAAAGTGCAATGTGAAAGTATACACAATTGTAACAAGTAATAAAGAGTAAGAGATCATTCCCACAAGGATTACAATGTTGTACCAATTACCAAAATTCAGATTAATTGTTCTTGGAATTTAAGATTAAGGGGTAACCAAATAGTGTGTGAAAGTGTGATTTTCAAATATTAAAAAAGATAATATTAAAAGATAGCAATAAGAGAACAAGATAATAAAATGGGGTTGTGAAGAAAGATGGTAAAATAGCTACTGGTACGATCCCTTGTTGTTTTAGTTTAGCTTCAGTTATGTTTCGCCATGCTGCAGCATTTAGCTCCAGGAAATTAAAGTTGTGTTTTCCAACACTTGAAAGATAAGGTTTACTAAATGCCTTATATTCCTAGATTCATATTAATTACACCCTCTTATTAATAAGCATGTTCCAGCTAGCTTATGGACTTGAATGATTATTCCTAATCCATTCAACATCTACTAATTTTCGAATTAGAGACTTAACTCTTATCTCATAACCAAATCCACTTAACTTCACTTTTCCAAGTTCAGCAAGCTAAAGTTCTATTTAAGATGGCCATGCTTAAATAAAACAGCATATAAACACAGATTAAGTGAAAATGTAGCAGCAAAGCATTACATAACAACAAACTAGCTCATACTGAGGCAGCCCCCCTTTTAAAAGTAAGGAATATTCCCTTTTTTAGGGTTTTAAAAAGACACTTTTCTCTTTCCTACTTTTGGGCCAACCAAAATAATATTAAAATAAGTGTCTTGGCCCAATTCATTAATTGCACCAGGACAAAACCCATTGCTTGTAACTGGGCCACGTCGTCAGATTTTAAGACAGCCTGGCAGGAGAGAGAAAGTGGTCCCGCTTTTGTCCTATTCTGATAAGCAATTCGCGTCCATATGCTGCAGCATGACCAGAGCATTTTCCAGCAGCTTGTTAGGAGTTCGTGCCCAGATGCTGCAGCATGCCCAAAGCATTTTCCAGCAGCTGGTCTAAACTTTAACAAAAGCCTAACAAAACTCTAGAAACACATTGAACATATTCCTAGACACTCAAAAATA
Source organism: Sophora flavescens (assembly GCA_030762895.1). Taxonomy (NCBI): domain Eukaryota; kingdom Viridiplantae; phylum Streptophyta; class Magnoliopsida; order Fabales; family Fabaceae; genus Sophora; species Sophora flavescens. Next base: position 107,419,016 of record CM061066.1, on the reverse strand, counting down.
GAAAATTAAACGAAATTTATAAAATGACACATATTATACTAAACTAACTTAAAACACCTAAAACATCCACATAAAATACTTAAAGATTACATAAACTCAAGCTAAGAAAGGGTAAATAACTGTCATTTCTAAGAGTTATCACACCCCCAAACTTGAATCATTGCTTGTCCTCATTTAATGGAAAGAAAGACACAAGAGAAAAGTTAACACAAAAATCAACAAAGACTTAACATGCACACAAGACTGATGGACCACAAATATTTATTTATTTATTTATTTTCAATCAGTCACTTTTTCCACAAAACCAACTTCTTTCATCCTCAACACCCAGGCATCACAAGTTAGCAGATTTTCATGACATCAATCATTTCCAGCCAAGAACAACATGCTATAGCATTATGCACTCAGAACAGTGTGTCCTTTCTCACTCACACAAGTAAATGGGTTCCCTCAATCATCATCCACATGCAACCCTATCATTAGCTTGATAAGCTTCTAAACTCACTAGAACAAAATCAAAGCTGAACATTGCTAGAGGAATTTTATTGGGTTGTAATGGGGCTTAGGTCAGGGTAGGATACATTTTTGTGAAGTGGCTAACACTAGGTGGAGTTCAAAAATGCTTTCCCTACAATGTGTTCAACACCAAATGTTTTTCACGAACCACCACAACAATCTTAGTACCAAGGAGGGGGTACTCCATCTTTTTTCTTTTTTTTAGTTTCCTTATCCCTTTATTCCTTTCCTTATTTATTTTCTTTTCTTTTCTTTTCTTTTGAAAACAGAGAACAGGTTTCACATTTTTAGGCCTTTGTCTTATTCCAGTTCTCTTCCTCTCTTTTTTTTTCTTTTTGTTTTTTTTTTTAACAATTTCAGTAAACAAAACTCAGTAAAACTTAGTTATTGATAGCACCCTCAAACTTAGAATGGTGCTTGTCCTCAAGCCACCCCCAAACTTATGTTACAAGCAAATTTTTTAAGAAAAACACCCCTAAACTCCACCTAGACAGGACAATTATTGTTTTTCAAGTTATATGGCTTGTAATGTGGCTAGTAACAGAATAAGGGGCTCAAGCTCAAAGGGCTCACACACAAAGTTAAAATCAAAGGGTAGGTTATTTAGGCTAAATCTAGCATTTGAAACAATCAAACATGCCTCAAGCAAAAATGTGTGCTGCAGTGATATGTTCAAATAAGTAAGAAGCAAGTTAAGCTTTACGGAGAAGGCACATGAATGGAACTCACAATCAAATAAAAATGTTGAGGCCCAAAATCTCACAGGTTATATCAAAATGTTGCAGCATATGTTTAAGCCTCAAACAGTTTCAGTCAATCCAAACAACTAAAAAGTTCAACAATCATGTCAAAGGTTCAGAAATTAAGGGTGTGGTCCAAAAACCTTCAGTTACTGTTCAAAAGATGCCCCTAAAGGGGTTGTTCATTACTAGAAGGGTGCAACATAAAACAGAATAGAAACTTCCAAAACAGCAAAAGGTAAAAAGAGAAAACATCCCTTGTTCTGATGTTACTGCATACTGCAGCATCTGGGTGCAGAAGTTCTTCACAGTTGGGCCAAACAAAAGTAGCTCCTCCTTTGAGCAGATTGAGCCATTTCCCTAAGTGTTTTCTTTCCCGGGACTTTGATCTTTTTGGGAATAGCCACCTTGTCTTTCTCCTCATATGTTTGATTAGTCTCTTCAATATTTGGGAGAAAGATAGAGAATGCTTTTCCGGTACAAAATTGGGTAAAGAATTTTCTGCAGATTTTTCAGAAGTTGCTGCAGAATTTTTCTGATGTGTTTTTTTTGTTGCAGCATGTTTAGAAAATTCTGCAATAACTAGATCAGTCTTTTTAAATTAAGATTCTGAATTCTGGACATTGCTCTTAGTCTGAACTGATTTTATGTCTCCATTCTGCCATACTGAAGTAAGGAATTCTTTCCCATTGATGAGGATTATTGTTTTGTAGTGCTACAATTCATTAGACTTAGGTGTATATGTGGTGCTGGGCATTGTGCCATTCTGCCTTGAGCTTAGTGTTGTAGCCAACTATCCAATCTGATTTTCTAGATTCCTCAATGCTGCAGCCTGACTCTTAAACTGAGATTTTGTTTCTGTCATGAAGGCTTTAAGTATAGCTTCCAAAGGCAAATCCTGGTTGCCAGATTGAGCTTGTTGTTGCTGTTGAGGTTGCCGCAGCCTCTGTTGTTGCGGTGAGTATCTATGATAATTCACATATGCAGGATTCCCAAAACAGTTTTCAAATAAGTGCTCCCCTCCACGGTACACACATGATACATCATCAGTTTGGAAATATTGTTGATCATTTCCCATAGGCTCATTCATTATAGCTTGGTTTGTAGAGATGCTATGGTTAGCCATGGTTAAATTTTTCACCATGTTTGTCAATGAGGCTAACTGAGCATAAATTGCATAAATTTCAGTCCCTTCATGACCTTTTGTTGTAGCACTTGATTTGTTGTAGCATAGCCTAGCAGTGGGCCATTGATGACTATTTGCAGCAAAGCTTTCAATAAGGGATATGCTTCATTATAAGACTTGGTCAGCAATGTGCCACATGTTGAAGCATCTAACATCATTCTTGCATCAGGCAACAATCCATCATAGAAATGCTCCATTTGAATGCAGATAGGAATTCTATGACGAGGGCATCTCCTTAACAGCTCCTTAAACCTCTCCCAAGCCTCAAACGGTGATTCATCATCCATTCACTTGAATGAGGTTATGTCATTACTCATCCTAGCATTTTTAGTAGCGGGAAAGTATCTAATGAGGAAATTTTCAGCTAAGTTGTTCCACGTATCCACTGAGTTGGGCTCCAAACAATATAACCAAGTTTTAGCCTTTCCACTCAGAATATGGAAACAATCGCAACCTGAAGGCATCATCAGTAACGCCTGGGTATTTAAAATTACTAGCCACATCCAGTGAATGATCTTCATTGGCAACTCCACTGAATTGCTCCATTGCTTGCAACATCTGAAACATAACAGGCTTGAACTCAAAGTGAGGGGCTGTGATCTCAGTTCTCACAATCCCTGTGTTCAGAATTGCTGGATCAAAGAGTGCATATCCTCGGATAGCAGTACTATTCCTATCAATGGACAATGCCATGCTGTCAGGTTGCTTTGTTGCAGCTATTTCAACCAGAACAAGTACCTGTTGCTACAGCAATCACTACAAAAATCAGTTGTCCTAACTAAAAGAACTACTAATCTAAAAATTGGAATTTAAACACCATTACTAATACCCGGCAACGGCGCCAAAACCTTGTTGCGTTAAAAAGTGCAATGTGCAAGTATACACAATCGTAACAAGTAATAAAGAGTAAGTAAGAGATCGTTCCCACGAGGATTAGAATGCTGTAGCAATTACCAAAATTCAGATTAATTGTTCTTGGAAGTTAAGATTAAGGGGTAACCAAATAGTGTGTGAAAGAGTGATTTTCAAATATTAAAAAGGACAATATTAAAAGACAGTAATAAGAGAACAAGATAATAAAATGGGGTTGTGAACAAAGATGGTAAAACAGCTACTGGTACGATCCCTTGTAGTTTCAGTTTAGCTTCAGTTAAGCTTCGTCATGCTGCAGCATTTAGCTCCAGGAAATTAAAGTTGTGTTTTCCAACACTTGAAATATAAGGTTCACTAAATGCCTTCTATTCCTAGATTCATATTAATTACACCCTCTTATTAATAAGTATGTTCCATCTAGCTTAAGGACTTGAATGATTATTACTAATCCATTCAACATCTACTAATTTTCCAATTAGAGACTTAACCCTTATCTCATAACCAAATCCACTTAACTTCACTTTTCCAAGTTCAGGAAGCTAAAGTTCTATTTAAGATGGCCATGCTTAAAAAAAACAGCATATAAACACAGATTAAGAGAAAATGCAGCTGTAACACCCTTCTCGGGCCCTACATTTTCTATGACATTTTAAGGCTGAAAAGTAGGTTAATTAAATTTTCTGTAATAAAATGGGGTAATTTTATTATTTTTCACAAGGCATACTATAAATACTTGAAATCAAGTGAATGTGCAGTAAAATAAATGGATCAAGGTAAGAATTCTCCAAGTTTGAAAGAAAACATTTCGAAATGTCCCCTTTGAAAAGTTGAGTTTGGATGAAGTTGGGACACCTGATAAAACATCTTATAACATCAAATCATTTTTTCTTTTTCTCAAGAGAGACAGTAAGCAATAAAACATCCAACACCATCAAATATATACATAATACAGTCCAGAGTTACTCAGAAGATAACAGTCATCAACATAGTCATAATTAAGGTTATAAGAGTGAAATTATTTATATAAAAACCCAACTCGACTCATAATCAGAACACATAAAGATATATAGACACAACTTAATGCTATGGAGACGCAGCTCCTAAAATATAATATACTTGGAGTCGCAGCTCCATAAACGGTAACCTTAGCTCCCAGACATCCCAAGCTGGCCAACTAAAATATAAAAGACAATCCTCTCTCGTACATCGTGATAAGAACAAACCCAACTGACGAAATCTAGTGGAAAATCTACTTGAGTCCACTATCGACATCATCACAAACGACACTACAAGAGCCACTACAAAAGTATCTCTCGGACTAAGCCTTTTCCCTTTCCAAGAGAAAAGTCATAGCCTACAGGCCAACGACAGTCATGTCTATCTTTAGAAAAGGAAGGTCAGGCATGACAAAACACAAAGACCATCATCTTGAACCATCTAAAAGCTAGAAGAAGTCTCCTGAAAACTCCAACACATCATCTGCATGCTCAAACCTCAACCTCTAAGATGAATCATCCAAGCGACATCTGGACATCTCAGTCTTCTCAAAAGAACACAGAAGGCACATAGCCAGCCGACATAGGCAATATAAAATGAGGAGGTGAGATTCCCAAACATCACAGCATATGGCAGATATGAAAATAGCACGACACCAAATAACATACATTCATATCCATGTAAACATATATTTCAGTCAAACAATCAAGTATATACAAATAACATTTAACACGTGCACGTATAGCCAACAATACACAATATCAATGTAACCATAATCTCATCAAGCATGACTGGACACTGTTAGTTCATAGAGACACCAGAACAGAGGTAACTGATTGAAACTACATAGTCTCATACCTACACAGCCTCAAGAAAGATTTGACCCTAACTCCGGAGCTAAGAGAATATTCGGAATGAGTGATTAGAGCACATGTTCCACAACAGCCAATATTAGGCATATTGTGCGTTCAATAGTAACAGCCACATAGTGGTACTATAATTGATTGTGAAACACTCTCGATAATCGTGACCGACTAGTATCTAGTCGTTGATGTCATTGTATTGCATGGAACGCCATGACCAAGATGAATCACCAACTGGCCATTCGTGACCCTTCTACCCTGACCACCCCCAAGACCATTTAAGATCGTCACTAGCACGTCCTCATGCGCACAAGCATGTCGGCTCAACTTCCTAGGCACAAAGGCCTTACGGAACATAGTATCAACTATGTGTTTAGGTAATAATGTGGTTAATGGCGTGTGCGTTCGTATTTATCCACCGGATAAATTTCGGGGTTCCTTACAGAAAAAAAAGCCATTTCGTTCATATTTATCCACCGGATAAATTTCGTGGTTCCTTACAGAAACCAAAAGTCATTCTAGAGGCAAAGCAGACAGTACCAACCTCTTGGGAATCATCCCTCGTTGGACTATCCATGTTTCAACACTTTAGTACATTATGAAGGTTGGTCATTCGTCACCAACTCAATTTTGCCTCTTTAAGTCCATTCTCGAATAGGATTACTTGTCGAGCAAGCAACCTCAAAATACTCTTTGTCATTAAGTATTATGGATGTAAGGATGAGTGAATCGTCCTTACTTTATGACATATGGTCTTGCTCCATCAGGAGTCATTATCATTAAGTCTTTGTTTTCACTAAGCCATCCTTGACTTAGGTTTTCCATTTAACCTGAAATATTAGTCATGACGACTAAAATCCTTTTGGTTAAAAATCAATACTCCTTTACTAAAACCAAACCATTTGAAAATAAATTCAAATAAGACATATTGTTATCAAATCCCTCAAAACACTTGAAATACATAAAAGGTGGTTTTGTCCCATTTCACTGAATTTAGGACCTAAACTCCATATTTTCACAAGTATGACTCATTTTTTCTCAAATCTTTCACTCTCTTAAGTTCCAATACTCATGTTAAGGTATTAAAATACTAATTTCAACTTTACGGTTTTCTTAAAACTCCAAAACCCGACCAAATGTCGCTAAATTCACAAATCGCATAATTCCTTTTTCAATAATCTTTAACTATAATGTTCTAAAACTCATGTAGGGATTTAGGACACTTAGTTAAGTGGTAAAACAGTTCCTAGCTCATAAGAAATAGAATTTGTCGGATTTACTTACTTTAGTCCATTTTACAATTCCAAATTTTAGAAACTCATTTTCTAAGATTTTCAAAACTCAAGTTTGTTCCTTTATGAGCTAACCAATTATCAAAGTCATTTTGGAATCATTTGAACTATTTAAGACAATTCTAAACACTGTGAAAAACACTTTCTTTTTGTTTTTCATGGATCCTTAAAACACTTATTTCTTCGGTTTCTAAAGTATCACTTGGGTAATCAAAACATAACCTACGATCAAAATATTTATCAAACCATTTCTAAAACCTTAACAAAAATCAAAGTTCCAAAATAATTCAAAACTTATCATTTTTCCTTTATGGATTTAACATTCATTTTCTCAATTAAGGATATTAAAATCGCTTAAGTTTCAAGGATTGGAGTTAAACTCCCATTTCCATTCACATTTGGCCAGAAGCCAAAATCACAACCAAAGTGAAGGTTACACTTCACCAAACAATCTCACAATTATCCATATGCATCAATATATCAAGTTATATCGAATAATCACAATAATCAAGTTATTTTCAATAACCAAGTATTAAATCCTCACTTTGATCCAATGATCAAAGTGATGGTTTTCAACATGCTAGAAATCATTTTCCAACCAATCAATCACGCCAATAAACATAAGTCAAACAACAATTAACCACTATAATCATGTCCTCATAAGGGAATCATTAACCTAGGACTTTCCGACAACTAGATAAATAAATCCATCTTCACATCCACCCATATAGTGACATATAGTGTGATGTGATTCACCCCCCCCCCCCCCCAACCTCTTGTAGATAAGAGAGGACTAAACTCTAGCTTGATGTTCCAGTTTCCTCTAAACAGCTCTTGTCAACTCCCGAAACATGTAAAACCTGATTCCCCAAGCAAACACAACAACTTTAACATCCCAGAGAGGGAGTCTTAAGCATTTTCAACAATCAGACAAATCAGACAATCAGGTAATCACTATCAACTACTCACTCTAAATTGATTTAAATACTTAATTTTTCAAAATAGAACCAATTTCAATAAAATCATATTTAGGGCTTTAGGGTTCATGGTACAAATTGGGGAAAATCAATCTACCCAAACAATGATAAAATTAGTTTAGGATAACACTAATTCATAGTCCTAATTACACAAAACAAAGTTTAATTTCAAAATTAAACTCTGAATTCAAAACCTAGGGTTTAGGGTTTCAAAATCAATTTGGGGATTTTTGAATCTGAGCAAAATAGATGAGGTTTCACTCACCCAAGGAAGAAGAGGAGAGGAGTGGTGGCTGTCTGAAAGTCCGGTGCGGTGGCTAACAGTGACGACGCGGTGACAGCAGCTGTCTACAACAGCAACAGGTTTTTGAAGAATCCATGAATCAAAAAATGGATGTGAGCTTCATAGTAGGGAGGAAGGTGGTCGAACCACCACGACAGCGATGGAGCCTGCTGCAGCGGCTAGCGGCGTCGAACGGAGGACCAACACGCACCAAAATGTGTCATCGTTGTCCTCACTTCAAGCGGGCCAAGCGCGCGAGCTGATGGGCTGAGATGTGCCGTCGTCTTCTTGCTCTAGCGGCGGCCAGATGATGGATGGAGGAGGTGGGACGGTGGCTTGAAGAAAGAGAGAAGGAGAAGAAAGATGGAGAGAGGAGGAGGAAGATGGCTCTGTCTAGAGAAAAAGAACGAAAAAAATAAGAAGAAGCACTGTGTATCGTGCGTTGATAAGGAAGGAGAAGAGGGGAAAAGTTGTGTTTTCCATTTACTTAATGGGTAACAACAAAAATGAGTGGTGGGGATTAAGTCTAAAAAAATAAATAATGTTGACCATTGGATCTAAAAACAATTGGTGACAAATATATAATTTTAAAATTCAAATTAGAGTAAAAATAGATGATTGAATTGATCAATTAAGAGAATCAGTGATCCAAAATCAATCTCCAATTAATGTCAGACCAATTTATTTTCAAATCTAAAATTAAATAGAGTAAAGTCTAAAAATAAATTTTTATAAACCATATTATTTGCAACATTTTTCAAAACAAAGTATAATACTGACAATAACATAATATTATTGTCTTGCAAGCGTGTATACACTGCAGTTACACAGTGCTAATGCACCCAATAAAATATTTTAAATGAGTACATAAAATTACTCAAACTAAACAACATAAAATATCCAAAAATAAACATCCTGATAATTAATTGCTTCAATAAAATAATTAAACATATATGTGAAAAAATGGGATGTTACAGCAGTAGCAAAGCATTGCATAACAGTAACTAACATTTATTACAAGTTCAGCACACTAGTACGTTACAGCAAACTAGCTTATACTGAGCTTACAAAATCTGGAAATAAAATAAGAAATGGAAGAAGAAGCCATGGGAGCACGAAAATGGAGCAATGGAGAGGAAGAAGATGACCCCTTGGTTGGTGCTATATGTCCCCAGTTACTGTCCTCTGATATGAGGCAGCCCCCCTTTTAAAATTAAGGAATATTCCCATTTTTAGGGTTTTACAAAGACACTTTTCTCTTTCCTACTTTTGGGTCAACCAAAATAATATTAAAATAAGTGTCTTGACCCAATTCATTGACTGCACTAGGACAAAACCCACTGCATGTGACTGGGCCACGTCGTCAGCTTTTAAGATAGCCTGGCAGAAGACAGAAAGTGGTCCCACTTTTGTCCTATTCTGATAAGCAGTTCGCGTCCATATGCTGCAGCATGACCAGAGCATTTTCCAGCAGCTTGTCAGGAGTTCGCGCCCAGATGCTGCAGCATGCCCAAAGCATTTTCCAGCAGCTGGTCTAAACTTCAACAAAAGCCTAACAAAACTCAAGAAACACATTAAACATATTCCTAGATACTCAAAAATAGAAAATTAAATGAAATTTATAAAATGACACATATTACACTAAACTAATTTAAAACACCTAAAACATCCACATAAAATACTTAAAGATTACATAAACTCAAGCTAAGAAAGAATAAATAACTGTCATTTCTAAGAGTTATCAATGCACAGCCGTGCTTGGTGCAGAGTCTATATATAGACAGTGAACAACGAGGGTTATGAGTGAAACCCTCAAAATTGGCACTTTAGACAATCCTAAGTGTGACGACAGCCTCTCTCATTCTTCTCCTTTGAACCTAACCCTTGTTTGGTGTTCTGTTCGTAATTGAGAGAGTATAATCACGCATTAGTGCCAATTAGCAAAGGTATAGTCCTTCCCTTTCTTATTTCCTTTTCCTTGTTGTGAATTGGGAACTAATTGGTTAACCTTTTTGTGTTGATCAAGGCTTGGGAACATTCGTCGAGCCATTTGAAGGAACCAGTTTAGGATCTTCGTTAGTTTAACGGGAATTCTTCATACCAGGTATGCGGAGAAGGAAGAGTATGAATATATAGGCTTGGGGGTATCGTAAGACGAAGGGTTCCCATAACCCTTTTCTTTTGTTAACATGTCCATATGCCTTTATGCCTGTTTTCTATATGATGTTTAACTGTTTACAATGTTAATGATTGGCATGAGTGTTATTATTGATTAATGTTGTCTATTATGAACATGTTAACGTGATGATGCCATGAATGAGTGTTTTATCATAATTATGATATTGTGATGTACTGTCTATTGATTAATGTTGTGACGCGTTAATGATAAAACGTTTAATCTGTTAATAATGTTAAGGGAGGTTGTTCCCTTTGTTCATAAAATTTGAACGATAGTAATGAGTGGGGATTATGCCAATGGTTTAGTCAAGAACAATAGGGATTGAATTATGAGAGATTAGGGACAATTAAATGAATTGAGATTAAAAGATTAATTCCCCTTATTCGTAAGACATGGATATTTAATCAATGTTGATAAAACTGATGATCAATGGATTAGTAAAAGCCAATAGGTTGAATCTACGAATTGCCCCAACAAATTGGCAAAGGGTCTGTGACCCTTTTGCCCAGAACAGTATGGCCTTGCTCCATTGAGCACGACCGTGCTCAACAGGATTCAAATATGGAAACTGGGCGCCCTTCTGAGTACTCCCGTGCTTAGCAGGTAACACGGTCGTGCTTGCTTGGAGAGCTCAGCACGCCCGTGTTGGGGTGAGCACGCCCATGCTCATCTATGCAGAAAAAACACAAAATAGTGCAAAAGCAGGGGTTTCCACCCCCAATGCTATAAAAGACTTAATAAAATACCAACGGAACATGTAGACCAAAGACAGGTGATAAGATTCTTTTACCTTGGTAGCCTAGTGGACAAGGGGACCTTGATGCATGATGGTCAAGGCGGTAATCTATAGTGCTTAATGGCTAGAGTGTTAATGATGATACGGTACCTTGGTAGCCTAGTGGCCAAGGGGGACTTGATGCTTGATAGTCAAGGTGGTAATCTCCAGTGCAGAATGACTAGAGTGTTTAATTAATGAATATGAAAGATAACGATAATCCTCAATTACCGAGTGATCGAGGTGTTGATGGTGTTACAACTTGGGTAGCCTATTGGCCCAAGCGGAGGTGGTGGTTGTGTTTGTGTGTTGAGCATGCATTCACGCATCAGAGATGTTATTGGAGGATATTCAACATAAGGGAGGTCGTCCGAGAGTAAGGAGATCTGGCTGTCCATGGTGATTCATGTGAATCATGTACAACCGTGGTGGCACATCCGAGAGTAAGGTGTGTCGGCTATCCTAGAGGTCTACCCAAGGTTTGGTGGATTTCCCCGACGTTGGTGCTTATTGGCCAATGTGGAAATGTAACTCCGAAGTTGACATCCTGAGATAGATGGATCCAAGTGCATGACGGAGTAGTGGAGCAGAATTGCATTGCATAGCATACATGTTTGTATGATGATGTTGATATGTTATACGGTTGTTTGTTATACTATGATTGTTTGATGTATGCTCGTCTTGCGAACTACTTCCTTGCCATTATATTCATATACATGTTTCTTACTACGTATCTTTATGTTTCTTGTTGTGGCATGTATCTTTTATGCAGAGGACGACGAGCAGGCAGTTGAGGAGTGACTCTAAGGAGCTGCGACTTGTAGTTAGGATTTCTAGTTTTCAGTAATTGTTTAGTTAGTTGTTTTCAGTTTGTATCCGAGGATTTTGCGGATTGGTTTTACCAGCTCTGTACTGTGACATCAGGGTTGGGTTTTCTTTTTATGTTATGTTTTATTTTTCCACGTTTGAGACTTGATACAATGTGGTGTTCTCTACCCATTGTTTGATTTTAATTTTTAATAGATGATGCATGGTTATTTTAATTATCTTATCTTTTAATGCTTTAAATGTATGCGGGATAGAGGGTGTCACAGGCCGTGCTCCATCTAAGTACGATCGTGCTCCCTCTAAGCACGATCGTGCTTAACATGAGCTTGGGGTCGTGTTCACTTAAGCACAGGCTTACAACATTCTCGTCACAAAGCTCATATTTCTGACACGGCCGTGCTTGTGGCTCAATTAGCCACAAGACACGCGCCTAAGCATGGGCGTGCTGATACATGAGCACGATTGTGCTCATATACCAAAAAGGGATTTTATGCCTCAACATCCCACTTAGCCCTTCATAACACTCCTAAGATCAAACTTAACATATATAGCACACACATAAGCACTCAAAGGCTTAACAAGAAAAACGGGGTGTTACAGAAGCTATTTCATTGCTGTCAGTTCCTGCCAATATGAGATCATCAACATAAGCTATCAAAACTGTGAATTTTGAATCTGATCTCTTGTAGAATTGAGAGTGATCATGCTATGACTGAGTGTATGCCAGCCCTTGGAGTGAACTTGATAGCTTAGCAAACCATTGTCTGCTAGCTTGTTTAAAGCCATACAGTGATGTGTGCAATTTGCACATGTTATTTATGTAAATAATATACTCTAATTAAGGAATATTTGGTAATTAGCTTAGGCTGATATTATGAATATCTTGTAATTATTACTCTGGTTGTATTTTGATTTGTTCATTGCCTATATAATACAATCTTCGTGGTGTAATTGAAACATACGGGTTATGCCAATGTCTCTTTTTTTCTCTTATCTTAACATGGTATCAGAGCCTAACAAGATACAAAACCCTAATTCTTTCCTACCTGGTGGACCTACTATTCATCAGTGAATATTTTTCTGTAAAACCGAGGCCTCTTTCCGATTTTGCACCATCTTTGGTTATTGTGTTCTCCTTCCGGCATCCCCACCAGTCAAGTACGTAGCTGCCAATCGTACCCATCACTGTTCTCCATCAATCCGTCGCCGACCACCGTCAGTACGCCACCATTTGACAACCGTTCCGGTCGACGACCACATGGTTACAATCGACGGCCTTGGATATATACTGTCGTCCAAACATCACCGCCAACCACCACCGGGCACGCCTCCACGTGCCTCCCTTCCAGCTGCGCGTGAGGGCGTTTCCGATGGTCTTTCCGACCGTTGTTTGCTGCACCATGCTCACCCAGGCCAGCTCTACCTGGATCTGGACTTATTTTCTCTCTTTCAGCCTTGTGGTGCATCCCTCCATTGTGTCGTTACTCTAAGGTACATTGTGGTTTCAGTTTTCCTTTTTGTTTATTGATCAATGGCTGCTCCTTGACCCTCAGATACTCCTAAGGACTCCTCCAAGGCGGACCCTCCTGTTTTCAACAATTTTGTTAGTGCCCCTCTTTACACTGACAAATTGGATGGAAACAACTATGACACATGGGCCTCTGATATCAAACTCTGGCTGATTAGACAAGAATATGTTGAACACCTGACCAAGAAGGCTACTAACATTGTCGAAGCTGACCGCCCTCGGTGGAACAAGATTGATGCTCAGTTGTGTAGCATTATCAAGTCCACTATTCACTTTTCTTTAAAGCAGATTTTTCATGCCCATCTCACATGTGAGTCTGTTTGGGACCAAGACTAGGTTCTTTACACCAATGATACCCAACGTCCCTATGGTGTCTGCCAGAATCTCATGAATGTCATTCCTCATCACCAGATTGAAGAGCCTATTTGTTGACGAATCTGGGCAAGTATACCCAGTCTTGCAAGTAATACGGTGGTAAGATCGGTTATCGTATCCACGGGGATTGGATGTCAACTACCAATTCACAAACTCGGCAACTATCTAGACTAAACTATGAATCAAGAGAAATCAAAATAAACAAAAGAAAAGAAATAATTTTTTTTTTGTATTTGTATCGAACACTTGGAGTGCAGAAAGGATATGTTGGGACTAGACTTCACCAAACCTCTAACTCATGTACTATCAGGACTAGATACCTCTCATTCATGCTTCAGATATTAAAATCAATCCACTAAACTACTCAAGCCCCGATCTCTCGGATGACAAGAGCCTAATTCCACTAATAGACCCTAATCTCTTAGGTGGCCTAGATTAATGAAATTGCATTAGGATTAGGGATTACGCGATTACTAGTAAACCAAACTCCATCTCTAGACGAAAGGGTTACTAGGTGATTAAATTCAATTCCGGTTCTAATACGAACGTCTCCATTACATACCAAAACACAAATCGAGTCATGGGGGTGCTAGCCACAACAAGCATTAAGCACAGAAAATTAATCACTAATATGAAGACATGAACATAGAATAATCAGTCAAGATAAATACATGATTATCAGTTGGCTACATCTAATCCCAACAACAGGGATTTAACTACTCATAAAAAGAGAATACAGAGAGAAAGAGAGAAGGGATGAAGCAAACTCCATAGGAGGATCCTCCAATCTTCTTCCAGTCCCAGAGCAAGGAAAACATCCCCTTCAGGGCTTGAACCCTCTTCCAGCCACAACCTCCAAGTCCGCCTCTCCAAGCCTCTCCAGCTCTACCCAAAACTCCCCAACTCTTCAGTTCTACCCTAAAACATCAACTTGTACCAATCTGTTCTGCGCTCGATCACGAGGCGAATGGCATCTCGCGTGGCGAAAGTTAAAATCTGTTGTTTATGAGAAATGGACTCTCGCGAGGCGAGAGTGGCTTCGCGACGCGAACCAGAAGAAGTTTGCAATTTCAGGCACAGTCAGCTTTCAAGGTCGCGAGGCGAATTGTGTTTCGCGGGGCGAATCTTCAGAATTTTGCTTGGCTCAATTTCTTCTCTTTTCAAGCTCCAAAATCATCCAAGCTTCATTATAGCCAAATATGCACAGTTGTCCTTCAATTTCTGCAAAACAACACACAGAAACCGCTTCACCCGTTCCAAGGGAAAAAGTAATAAAAACCAAATAAAGAATGCCTAATCTATATGAAAAATGCATGCAAAGGTATATATGAAACATCATGTAAAATCACACTATCATATCACCCCGAGATTATTCAATTGCTTGTCCTCAAGCAATCACTAAGGCCAGAAGAAGAAAACAGAACATGGATAGTGAACCAAGAACACGAGCAAATAATCCAAGCAATAGGCAATTCAAACAATTCAGCAAGAGACAATCAATTCAAGTCCAATTAGAGGCTTAGGTTCCTTAGACTCATGTTCTCACTGATTTGGGCACTCTTTCTCACCTGAAGCTCACCCCAAGCTTGTTCTTTTGCTTGGTTCTCTTCCTCACCTCACTCAAGTGTTTAAGGGAATAAGACAATTCGCTCCATTTTCCTCAAGGAATGAATCCTACCATAGGCTTGACTATCAACCAAATCTCTACTTTATTGATGAAAACACCTAAGAATCAAGAGGTCTTTACTTGGTTGTAACGTGGCCATGGGATTAATCGTTAGGTGGGGCAATCAAGAAAAGGAAATTTCCAAAAGGCTATACAAAATCAAGCATTGCAAACATGACCTTCTAAAATACCTTTTGGGTTTCAATTCCTTTTCCACCTTTCTTTTCTTTCTTTTTCTTTTTGTTTCTCACTTTTCTTTTTGTCATCTCCTTCTGCACTTTATTTTTCTTTTTCTCATTTTCTTTTATTTTTCTTTTTCTTGGAGAAGGGGAGATTTTGCAACTCAAGAGATTTATTTTTCTTTTTTTTTTCATCCCAAACTTTTTTCAACTACCCCTTTTTTTTTTCCTTTTGTAATACTTTAGAAGGTCCTATCAAACATTATTTATCAATAAATTTCAAGGTACCAAGAAAAGTATTTTTTTCATGTAGGCTCAACATTGGGCAACTAAGGGGTAGCATTTCATCATTCAAAGCTCAGAAGGCCAAAAAAAATACCTATTGCCTCAATCATTTTCAAAAATGTTTTCAAAAATTTTTAAGCTTCAAAATGGTTTCAAGTCAAGTTCTAGAGAATACAGACCAAGAGGAATAACACTCTTACACAAAGAATGGGGTAGATTTAGTGAGTACCCCTTTGGCTCAAAATCTCCCATTTTAGTAGTTCAACCATCAATGAGCAACACAAATCAATAGAACCATATGCTAATTATCAACTATCCAAGATTATCTCAAACATTTTCATTTGCAGCCATATCACAAGAATAAAAAATTGGGTTCAACCATTCACTATCACAAATTATTTGGCACTTAGTTCTCACAATTGGATGCAAAATCTAAGCAAGGGCAATCTAATTGTGTGGTCATGCAAAGCTATCGTGCAAAACTATATGAATGCAACATGAACAATGCAAATGCAAAATACCCCTACCCCAAGCTTAAAAATTTACATTGTCCCCAATGTAAACAATCAAGTTGGAGAGAGAAGAAAAAAAATAAAATAAAATAAAAATGGAACGGCTTACCGAGGCGGTAACGGGTGTTGGCTTTGTTATCTCTGCCCCTTTCGCTCTTCTCCTTGTCTTCTTTCTCTCTCTTCCTTCTTTCCCTGCAACCACTTGGCAATTCTCAATTTATTATTTTTCCTCTTGAGCTTCTCAAATTATTCAAGAGGTTAAAATCAAAAAAAAATTATTAAGAAAATGAAAACAACTAAAGAGAAAGGTTAAGAAAAGTTGGGTTGCCTCCTAATAAGCGCTTCTTTAACGTCACTAACTTGACGTTCTAGGATCCTCCTCCCGGATCAAATGGAAATTGGAGTGGAGATTGTAGCAGTAATATGACTTTATCCTCAATTCCACCCAGCCAGTGTGTGAAAGCACCATTGACCTCTTCAACTATAATAATGCACTCACTTCCTAGCTGGTCAAATGGCATTTTCACCAGGAAGTTTGCCAGACAAGTGGAAGGGACTAACTTACCAATGTCCACACATGCATGCAAGCCGACATATTTGTCCAATGCAGAAATTTCAGATTCCTTAGCAAGCATGGTGGAATCCATTACCACTTCGTCTTCATCTTGAACTATCCCCCAAACCAGATTTTCCTCAATTTGTGCTGCATGTGACTCTTGTTCTAATTGTTTACAAATCTCCTCAACTTGCATTTTGAAGTTCTGCTTCACAGCTTCAATACTGTCACAGTTGGCTCTTGCCTTGGCCTCATAGGCGGATAGCTCTTGGGAATACTGTTCTAGAGCAGCTTTCAACGGTGTTTGCTCCTTCCATTCCCATTCTTCAATTTCCCAAGGACTTGTGGAAGGTACTTCCTCTTCTTGTGACTTATCCACCATCACCACTTCATCTTCAATTAGATCCATTCCCACAACCAGATTCTGCTCAACTTCTGCTTCATGTGGCTCCATGGGAATCACAATACACGGTGGTGGAGGTGGCAAATATGAACAAAAGGTTTCCCAATCCTCCTCGGAGAAGTTATATATAAGCCTTCCCGTCATGTAATCAACTTGTGCTGGAGTGACATGACCCATCAAATCCATGCAATCTCCCAAACACCAGTTGTCTTCCAAAGCGCGACTTGAGGCCTCCTCATCAGGTGGATAATACAAATTTTCCATGAACTGCATCCACCTTGCACAAACACAACTCAAAAGAAAAAGATCAAATATATACATAAAAATAAAAAAAGAATAAAAATGTCTAAATTAGTTGCCTCCTCTGTTACTAATGATATTGGCAAAACCAATCCCCGGCAACGGTGCCAAAAACTTGTTGACGAATCTGGGCAAGTATACCCAGTCATGCAAGTAATACGGTGGTAAGACTGGTTATCGTATCCACGGGGATTGGATGTCAACTACCAATTCACAAACTCAGCAACTATCTAGACTAAACTATGAATCAAGAGAAATCAAAATAAACAAAAGAAAAGAAATAAAATCTTTTTGTATTTGTATCGAACACTTGGAGTGCAGAAAGGATATGTTGGGACTAGACTTCACCAAACCTCTAACTCATGTACTATCAGGACTAGATACCTCCCATTCATGCTTCAGATATTAAAATCAATCCACTAAACTACTCAAGCCCCGATCTCTCGGATGACAAGAGCCTAATTCCACTAATAGACCCTAATCTCTTAGGTGGCCTAGATTAATGAAATTGCGTTAGGATCAGGGATTACACGATTACTAGTAAACCAAACTCCATCTCTAGACGAAAGGGTTACTAGGTGATTAAATTCAATTCCGGTTCTAATACGAACGTCTCCATTACATACCAAAATACAAATCGAGTCATGGGGGTGCTAGCCACAACAAGCATTAAGCACAGAAAATTAATCACTAATATGAAGACATGAACATAGAATAATCAGTCAAGATAAATACATGATTATCAGTTGGCTACATCTAATCCCAACAACAGGGATTTAACTACTCATAAAAAGAGAATACAGAGAGAAAGAGAGAAGGGATGAAGAAAACTCCATAGGAGGATCCTCCAATCTTCTTCCAGTCCCAGAGCAAGGAAAACATCCCCTTCAGGGCTTGAACCCTCTTCCAGTCGCTGCCTCCAAGTCTGCCTCTCCAAGCCTCTCCAACTCTACCCAAAACTCCCCAACTCTTCAGTTCTGCCCTAAAACATCAACTTGTACCAATTTGTTCTGCGCTCGATCACAAGGTGAATGGCTTCTCGCGTGGCGAAAGTTAAAATCTGCTGTTTCTGAGAAATGGACTCTCGCGAGGCGAGAGTGGCTTCGCGACGCGAACCAGAAGAAGTTTGCAATTTCAGGCACAGTAAGCTTTCAGGGTCGCGAGGCGAATTGTGTTTCGCGGGGCGAATCTTTAGAATTCTGCTTGGCTCAATTTCTTCTCTTTTCAAGCTCCAAAATCATCCAAGATTCATTATAGCCAAATATGCACAGTTTTCCTTCAATTTCTGCAAAACAACACACAGAAACCGCTTCACCCATTCCAAGGGAAAAAGTAATAAAAACCAAATAAAGAATGCCTAATCTATATGAAAAATGCATGCAAAGGTATATATGAAACATCATGTAAAATCACACTATCACTATTTCTTATTATTTGGGAAAGGTTTATGCTGCCTTACATGATTTCAATGAACTTTTGCCACCGGACGACACTCCAGCCAAGCAACTTGAGCAACATTGTAGCTTCTTCATGTTGTTGTCCCTATAAAGTTTGCCTCTAGAGTACTCAACCACCCGTGATCAGATTTTGGGTTCTCATAATGTCCCATCTATGAACACGGCTTGGTCTACTTTGCTTCGGTCCCGTCCAAGACATCAGTTACCTCTACGCTCCCTACTGCTCCTAGCCATGAGTTACCTTCTGCTACAGTTGATACTTCTGCTCTTGTGTCTCAGGGTAGTGGTCGTGGTCGTGGTCGGGGTAAACACCCAAAATGTGATCACTGTCACCGCTTATGCCACACTATTGATAAATGTTGGGCTTTACATGGTCGTCCTCCTCGGACTGCTAATGTTGCCTAGGTTGATCCTCAAGTCCCATATGAGCCATCTCCTCAGCCTACTGTATCGCATGTTACCTACACAGAGTTTCTTCAATGGTTTGAAGAACGACAAGCCACTAGGTCCACTGCCTCCGTTGCACACACTGGTAATTCCTTTGCTTGTCTCTCTCAATCATCCCTAGGTCCTTGGGTTCTGGATTTTGGTGCCACTGACCATATCTCTGGTAATAAATCTCTTTTTTCCACCTTCCTACGTCTTGTTATTTACCCCCTGTTACTTTGGCTAAAGGTTCTAAAACACATTCCCAGGGGGTTGGCACTGTCCATCCCTTCCCTTCCCTCTCGGTTAATAATGTGCTTTATGTCCCGGGTTCCCCATTTAATTTTCTTTCCATTAGTCTCTTGACCCGTTCCCTTGATTGCACCATTTCTTTCACAAAAGATTCTGTTTTTCCTACAGGATCGGAGTTCGGGATGGATGATTGGCGTCGGGTGTGAGTTCAATGGCTTGTACCAGCTGTCACCTCTTTATCGGGTTCTGTCAATGATTCCCCTCTTCTCACGCATTCTTAATTGGAACACCCCAGCCTTGCTAAGCTCCAAAAGTTGGTGTCGAGCGTGTCTAAGCTTACTTCTTTGTCTTGTGAGTCGTGTCAATTAGGGAAACACACCCGTAGTTCATTTCCTAGTCGTGTTGTTAATCGTAAGTCTCCATTTTCTTTAGTGCATTCTGATGTTTGAGGTCCTAGTCGGACTGTTTCCATGTTAGGGTCGAAATATTTTGTTACTTTTATTGATGATTTCTCGGGTTGTACTTGGTTATTTTTAATGAAAAATTGGTCTGCATTATTTTCTATATTTCAACAATTTTATTATGAAATTAAAAATCAATTTGGCATTCCTATTCGTACTTTGTGTAGTGATAATGATAGAGAATACCTCTCTCAACCATTTCAATCTTTTATGGCTTCTCAGGGTATTCTTCATCAGACTTCTTGTGTTCACACCTGTCAACAAAATGGGGTTGCTGAACGCAAAAATAGACATCTTATTGAAACAACTTGCACCCTCTTACTCCATGGATATGTTCCATTCCGTTTTTGGGGTGATACTGTTCTCACTGCGTGCTATCTCATTAATCGGATGCCTTCCTCGGTCTTGATAACCAAGTACCTCACTCCATTTTGTTCCCTCATCAGTCCCTCCATCCATTAACACCTCGTGTCTTGGGGTCTACATGCTTTGTTCATTACCTACAACTATTGACAAGCTCTCCGCTAGTTCACTAAAGTGTGTCTTCCTTGGTTATCCTCGGTCACAAAGGGTTATCGGTGTTATTCTCCTACTCTACGTTGTTATCTTGTATCGGCTGTTTCTTCGAGTTTGTTCCTTATTTTGGGCCACGTACATCTCCCGAGTCGGTCACGGATGTCTTTCCTCTTCCTTCAGTCCTTGTCTCCTATACTCCACCTACAGTTTGTGCCTCCTATACTCCACCTACAGTCCATGTCCCTGCCCCGGTTGCCCACACCCGCCCTTATAGTTATATCAGCGTCGCCAACCGCCACCTCCACAAGTTGACCATGTTCCCCTGGATTATACTGGTACGATCATTGCAGACTCTCCTCTGACGCCAAGTCTCCTCCTGCTCCGGCCTTATCAACTGAGCCTGAACTTCCTATAGCCCTTCAGAAAGGTATACGCTCCACTTGTAATCCTTCTCCTCACTATGTTACTTTAAGTTTTCACCGCCTTTCTAGACCATATTTTGCTTGCCTTTCTTCTTTGTCTTTTGTGTCTATCCTAAGACTGTAGGTGACGCCTTATCTCATTCTGGGTGGAGACAAGATATGGTTGATGAAATGAGTGCCCTTAAGAGCAATGGTACTTGGGACCTTGTTCCTCTTCCATCTGGAAAGTCTGTTGTAGGTTGCAGGTGGATATTTACTATTAAAGTGGGTCCGGATGACCAGATAGATCGTCTTAAATCCCGCTTGGTGGCTAAAGGCTATACTCGGGTTTTTGGCTTGGATTATGGAGATACATTCTCACCAGTTGCTAAAATGGCATCTGTTCGTTTGTATCTATCCATGGCTAATATTCGTCATTGGCCTCTGTATAAGCTAGATATCAAGAATGATTTTCTTCATGGTGCTCTCACTGAAGAGGTATATATGGAACAACCTCCTGGATTTGTTACTCAGTGGGAGCCTTCTGGCCTTGTTTGTAGCCTCCGCAAGTCTCTGTATGACCTCAAGCAATCTCCTCGAGCTTGGTTTGGCAGATTTAGCACTGTTGTTCATGAGTTTGGGATGAAACGGAGTGAGGCAGATTACTCAGTTTTCTATCGTCATTCAGCTCGAGGATGTGTCTACTTGATTGTATATGTCGACTACATTGTCATTACAGGGAGTGACCACCATGGCATATCACAGGTAAAACAGCATCTTTGTCACCATTTCTAGACAAAAGATCTTGGAAAACTCTGATACTTCTTAGGCATAGAGTTGAAACAATCAAAGGATGGCATTGCCATTTCTCGGAGGAAGTATGTGATTGACGTTCTTGAGGAAACAGGACTGCTTAATGCAAAATCAGTTGATACTCCTATGGATCCAAATACTAAACTTCTACCAAATCAGGGGGAGCTACTTTCAGATACAGGAAAGTATAGAAGACTGGTTGTGAAACTGAACTACCTCATAGTCACTCGTCCATATATTTTCTTTTGCAATCAGTGTGGTAAGTCAGTTCCTAAATTCACCTTGCGAAGGTCATTGGGATGCTTTGATCCGTATTCTCAAATACATCAAAGGGGTCTCAGGTAAAGGGCTCATCTATGAGGATAAAGGTCATACTCATATCGTTGGATATTCAGATGCTGATTGGGCAAGCTCTCCAACTGACAGAAGATCCACTTCTAGATCATGGGTACTTCTGGATCCACTTCTGGAAGAGTAAGAAACAGAATGTTGTTGCAAGGTCAAGTGCTGAAGATGAGTATCGGGCCATGGCATCAGCTACTTGTAAACTCATCTGGCTTAAACAGTTACTTCAAGTACTGCGATTAAGGGATGTTACACGGATGACACTCATTTGTGATAACCAAGCTGCACTATACATTGCCTCAAATCAAGTAGTTCATGAGAGGACAAAGCATATCGAGATAGATTGTGATAACTCTTTGAAAGAAGAGTTATTCATTACCTTTATACCCTTAATTGTTGCTGTCTTTTAGGTTTAAGTTTGTATTTATGTAAATCTTTTGCTAGTTTGTAAGTAATGGTGGTGAAACATTTGAATGTCAGTTATTTGCTCTTATTGTGCTTCACCATTGTCTCATATTTTTCTACATGTTCAAGCAGGGAATTGCTGGAGCATGATTGAAGCATGGAGTATGGAGTTCTTGACTATTGTAGCAATGCCAAATTTCAGGAACTCTGCACTAGAAGGCAAAGCAGACATGGACACCTTTTCTCTCTCCTCACAGGTGGTGGTACCTCTGAAATGTGGAGCCCATGCGCCTAGGGATCAGCTCTCCTGCGTTTTTGGAAATGGGCCAGGGTTTTATTTAATAATACTTTATTTTTGGCCCAAATGGATGAAAGAAAGTGGAGGTATATAACCATTATGGCAACCCTAAATAAGGGGACTCTATTACACACTTTATGACACATTCCCTTGGCTGACCTAGGAGTGAACAGCACCTACCTCACCTTCTTCAACCTCCAAGTTTCTGTATTTTTACTCTCTTCTTCATTGTAATGAACTCTTACTCACTAGTAGTTTTTGTTTATTTAAGCTCAACATGAGCTAAACTTTCTAACGCTTTAGGTATGCTATTGTAATGAATGCTTAGTTGATTTTTTTGCAATGTTATGATTTTGCATTTTCCTTTATCATGCGTTGAATGTTGATTAGTTAAGATTGATCAACTTAATTGAATATTAAGGTTACTTGGTTTGGAATAATTTAGTAAAGTGGAAAGGGATAAAGGATAGGGATTAAATCATTAATTGGAAAATTAAATGGTGTTGAATAGATTAGGAATAGTTATTTAAGTCCCTAAACTAACTGGAACATGCTTATTGAGAAGGTGGTGTAATTAATCTGAATCTAGGAATAGAAGGCAGTTAACGAACCTAACCCTTAAGTGTTGGAAAACACACCTTTACTTCTTGGAGTTAAATGTTGGAGCATGCGCAAAGCATAACATAGGCTAAGCTGGACTTATGAAAGAGCATACCTAGGGCTATTTTCCCATACTTGACAACACAATCTCTTTTAAATTTCATGTTGTGGAACTTTAACTTTCTCAAGATCAATTTACAATTACCTCACACACACAACCAATTTTTGTTACCAATCTAACTTCTAGAGCATATAGTCTAAATGGGAATTTTGCTACAGCATTATAATCTTCGTGGGAACGATATCTGACTTACTTTCTATACTACTTGTTGTTATTTGTGTATACTTGCACAAGCTTAAAGACTTCTATTTTTAAGGCAACGGATTGCTACTTCATCAGAGAAAAGATCTTATATGGGGACATCACCACTAACTTTGTCAATTCAAATGATCAACTGGCAGATGCTTCACCAAGTCTTTGAGAGGTCCCGAATAAATTATATATGTAACAAGCTTGGTGCATATGATTTATATGCTCCAACTTGAGGGGGAGTGTTGTTATTTATGTAAATAATATATTCTGATTACATGAATATTTGGTAATTAGGATAGTCAGATATTGTGAATATCTTGTAATTATTACTCTGATTGTATTTTGATTTGTTCATTGCCTATATGATACAATCTCTATGGTGTAGTTGAAACACATGGGTTATGCCAATGTCTCTTGTTTTTCTCTCATCTTAACAGCACACTTGATTTGGTTTTGGGCATGTGACTCCTTGTGGAACTTCCATGTAAACCTCCTCATCAAGGTCACCATGTAAAAACACATTATTTACATCTAGCTTATGTAGGAACCAATTTTGAGAAGCTTTAAGTGCTAGAATCAATCTAACCGAAGTGAGCTTAGCCATAGAGCAAATGTCTCAATATAATCAAGGCCTTCTGTCTGTGTGGACCCCTTTGCCACAAGACGTGCCTTGTATCTTTCTACGCTTTCATCTTACTTGTATTTGATCTGATATACCCATTTGGATCCAATTGGAACCTTGCATGGTGGCAGATCAGTAAGAGACCAAGTTTTGTTCTGGTCTAAAGCATGTAATTCAGTCTGATAGTGGTGAGTGAAAGTGTGTATTTGATATGTGATAGGGATAAGGATTTATAAAAAATGACAGATGATAAAGGATACCTTGTACCTTTGGATGAATGTGCAGGTGCTGAAGTTAGAACATTGCAATGGAAGTCTTGGATATAAGTGGGAGTTTGTCTTGTTAGGTTGGATCTTCTCAATGGTGGTTGGGTAGGTGGATCAGTTAGGTGAGGCTGAGAGTTTGATATTGGAGGATCTAGTTCAGTCTCTGAATGTGGATGATTAGAGTCATTGACATCACTGAATGATGTTTGTGAGTGATTTGGTTCACCTAGAGTTGCTTGGAATTGAGGGTTGATTCCTTGTGCAGTGTTGTTGCCTTATCCAAGGAAGTCATATAGCATGCAATCAAAAGAGTTGGTATACCTTTGTTGGATTGTGTCAGGACTGATAGTGTTTGAGTTTGGAGAATATGGAAAAATCGATTCATAAAAAATGACATTTCTTGATATAAAGATCTCTCTTGTGTTCAAGTCTAGAAGAATATATCCCTTGGTTTCATGTATGGAACCAAGAAGTGCACATTTACTTGCCCTCCGGTGAAGTTTTGTGCAATTGTGTGTAAGTGTTGAGGCAAAACATTGGCTTCCAAATACTTTTAGATCTAGTAAGGTTTGTGGTTTGTCATATAACATTTCAAATGGAGTTTTGTTTTCTAAAATGGGTGTTGGAAGTCTGTTGATGAGGTAGGTGTATAGCATGATTTACTTCATAACACCAAACAGCCTTAGGTAAACGGGATTGAAACAAGAGAGTTATAGCAACACTAAGAATATATCTAGGTTTCCTCTCGACAACTGAATTTTGTTGTGGAGTTTCCACACAAGAAGTTTGGTGGATGATGCCATTTGTGGCACAAAACTGTTTTAGAAAAAACTCAGGTCCATTATCAGTTCGAATGACTTTAATTTTCTTGGAAAATTGAGTTGAGACAAGTAAGACAAAGTTTTGAACTAAGGCCCCTGTCTTAGCTTTTGTTTTCATTAAGAAAATCCATGTATGCTTTGTGAAATCATCAACAATGGTTAGAAAATATTTGTGTCCATGAATAGATTTTATGCCAAGTGGACCCCAAATATCCATGTGCACAAGATCAAAGGCAGCAACAATGTTGGTGCTGTAACACCCTTCTCGGGTGCAACATCGTAAGTGACATTTTAAGATCGAAAAGTAGATTAATTAAAATTGGATATAAAAGAATGGGGTGATTTTTTTCTTTTTCGTAAGTCGTAAATATAACTACTTTGATTTAAATGAATGGTCATCCATTATCACATTTAGGATCATAAGTTCGAAAATCATTTACATAATACCCAACCCGACTCATAAAAGAAAATCATAGAATATACAGACTCAACATAGAGATGTGGAGACGCAGCTCCTAAAATATAAGATACTTGGAGTCACAGCTCCATAGACAGTTACATTAACTCCCAAACATACCCAGCTGGCCAAACTAAAATAGAAAAGACAATCATTTCTCATACATCGTGAGAAAGACAAACCCAACTGATGAGATCTAGTGGAAACTCTATTTGAGTCCACAACCGACGTCGTCACAAAAGACACTACTAGAGCTACTACAATAGTAACTCTCAAACTAAGCCCTTTCCTCTTCCAAGAGGAAAAACATGGTCTACGAACCATCGACAGTTTGGAAGACGTCCACTAGAAAACTCTAACATATCGTCCGCATGCTCGAACCTCAATCTATAAGGTGCGTCAGCCAAGCGACATCTTGATGTCTCAATCTTCTCAAAAATAGTACAAAAGTCACATAGACAGCCGACATAGGTAATATAAAAATAAGGAGGTGAGATTTCCATTTATCTTACACATAAGGCAGACATGCAGTGGTACGACTCTTAGGTACGTGCAATTAACAATTATCAATCATATCTACACTCATAACAAAACAATAATGTTTCACAGAAACATGACCACAACACCGTGTTTTCCTAGATAGAAGACGTCTAAGACTTGAGGAATGACCTCTCAATTCCTATACCATGGTTTTACGAACAGTCGGAGAGAGTGGTTCGGAGGATTGTTCCGGAGTCTACCAGCCTTGGGTAATAAAGAATGCATCAATAGAAGAGGGAATGCACGTCATAGGATTTTTCGGGAACATCCTACACTACCATAAAACACGTAGTGTCTAGTCGAGTATGTCGGTGCATTACAAGATCACCACGCCACAAAGGAGCTACCAACAGGGCCTATGTGAGTATTTCATACCCCGACACCCCCTATAATAAGCAAGATTCACCACTACGGAATTTGCACCTACATTAAAGTGTTAGATCAATCTCCTAGGCACAACGACCTTACAGAACATAGTTTCACTATGTGTTTAGGCAAAATTGCCGGAAATGCGTTCTTCTTGTTTATCCATCAGATGACATCTTGATTCCATCAGAATTCTTTCAATGTGCTTTCTCAGATGCTAGATGTTCGTAACATTGAGCGAAAGTTCTCAAGTAACCTTTCATCTTTGTGTAAAGATATCTTAAAACACTTGATTAAAAGTCCTAACGCATTATGAGATTGGAACACAAGGCCAATTATTTATTTCTCTGTATTTTTCTACTTGAGCCTTTTTCTTTGGCTTCCAAGAAAACAAATCATTTTGAGTCCATTTAATCTTATGGAGGCATGGATATTGAATTATCCACACTTTATGACAAATGGTCTTGCTTCACCATAAGTCATAAATCATTAAGTTCATATTTTCACTAAGTCATTCATGACTTAGGTTTTGCTTTTATAACGTAAATACTAGTCTTTGAAAACTAAAATATTCTTTTGTCTTAAAACCAAAACCTTTGGTTAAAACCAAACCATTTTGAAATCAGATTCCATCAAAGTACATAAGTACTAAATTCCTCAAAACAGTTTCTTGAAAAACATCGAAACTCTTAAAATATCGTTTTACTATTTTTTTACTGTATTTCAACTTAAATTCCATATTTTCACAAATCTAATCATTTTTCTCAAATCCTTTACTTTCCTAAGTTACCATACTTATGTTAAAATATTAAAATACTGATTTCAAACTTTAAATCATTGTTTTCTCAAAAATCTTTAAAAACGTTTGACGGAGGTTTTTCCGCTTCGTAACGAATTTTAGCCCAAAAGCCATACTTTTGAAAATATAGTTCTTCACCTTAAATCTATTACTCACCTAGGTTATAATACTCATATTAAGATGTTGAAACATTGCTGTTATAGTTTGACCGAACGTTGTTAAGTTTGTAAATCGCGTAAATCCTTTTTTCAATGATTTTAAACTCTAATAGTCCAAAACTAATTTTGGAGTTTTAGAACAGTTTGTTAATCATGAAAGACAGTTTCTAACTATCCAATTAGATAAATTTTCGAAAATTGCAGTTTGGTCCTTAAACGTTCATTAATTGCAAAAAGATCCTTATTCACTTAAAACCTTAGAACTTTTTTATTTATAACTTCAAATCACACCAAACCAACTTCTATAAAAATACTTTTCAGTAACCATCAAATTTTCCAAAAACTACATTTCTGGCCAACATTTACAATATTTGCAAAAAGGTCCTTGTTTACTAAAAAGCTTATATCTTTTTATGTATTAATCCAAATAACTTGAAACCAATTTCTATAGTTTTATATCGTTAAGGACTACAATCAGAGTACATAAAAATATAATTTGCAGAACAGCCCCTGTAATTCTCAGGATTTGTATATTAGTCCTTATATCTTTAAAAATTCGTAACTTTCAATATAATCAACCTATTCAATTCAAACAAATTTCGGATCATTTAAAATAAGATAAGGCAGTCCTTAAAAATAGGACAAACAGTTTATACTGCCCTAAAGACAGTGTTGCAAACTTAGTGATTTTTCTTGGTTTTGTCATTCTTTGAAAACTTGAAATACTCATAAGATTCCATGATTTTAATCCTTAAGATTTTCATAACCTTTTTGTTCCACAACATGGCCGAATCATGAACAACACAAATGAAGATTTTCTCTTCATCAATCAATCTCCAAACATCATACATATTCATGTATTCAAACACTGAATCATGGCTTGATTATTTAACATATTCAACATATTATCTTTAAATGATTAAGTAAGCATATTAACCATTTTCTTTTAACTATCATGCATCAAAAAAACATATATATCATTTATTATGCTCACAACACAGTCACAACACAATCATGATACAAAGTCCTCTTAGAGGCTCACAAACACACAAACACATAACCCTAACTTTAAGGGTTTCAAGACAACATAAAAACATTAGAAACCACATACATATCTACATTAAGGTAGGATAGTGGTAATCTCCCCCATACCTCTTGTAGATCACTTGAAGATCAAACAAACACAAGCTAAACCAAGCAAGGTAGGCCACGGTTTTGTCCACCAAAACCTAGCGATGAACAACCAACATGAAAACAAGTTAAAGAATGAAGAAAATCACCTAAACCCATTTGAGGATAGGTTCAGCCAAGTCAAGAAGAAATATCTAGGGATCTCTAAATTTTTAAAGCTCTTGGATGATGAAAATAGAAGTCATATGGAGATCATAGAAATTGGTTTTCACATTTTAAAGATTTTTCTACAATTTTCTAGAATTATTTAAAAATCTAGATCTAGAAATGGAAAAGTCTTGAAATAGGAAGAAAATGAATTCAAGAAGAGAGGAGATGATCATGGATGATCGTGTTACCTCAAGTGTGTGAATGGAATGAAGAAATGATGATGATCTTGGCAAGTTCTTCAATGAAAACACTTAAAGCTTTTTGAAGATGATAATGGAGTTTGTGAAGAAAATGAATAAGAAAATGCAAAAGATGAAGAGAGTAAAATGGAGAGGGGGCCGCGGCCTTGGGGGTTTTATAGGGGAAATCTTTGGCCTTGTTTGGTTCTCAGATTTTAGATTAATGCGTTTTGTGATTATTTAAAAGCGTAGACAGGTTTCCGTCTGAGTTTTATGCCCAAATTTTAACCAAAGCTTCCTACCATAGAGTAGGTTCTAGATATGATTTTGTTTTCTCCAAAATCATTTCCTAAGTCTCAGATAAAATGTAAACAAATATATATATATATATATATATATATATATATATATTGAAGAACAGTAAAAATCGGGATGTTATAGGTGTAACTAGTGGGAAAGGTAGTTTTGTTTGTTTTACCAAATGACAGCAATCACACACTTTATTAGAATCAACTTTTACATATGGAAAATGTTTGGATACAGTATGAAGTACAGAATGAGATGGGTGACCTAATCTAAAATGCCAAATATCAAATGAAGGAATGGTATTTGTAAAGTTGGTACAATTATGTTTTGTTGGAAGCTTAGCAGTAGAGGGAACCTTGAGTGGCTTGTTTGGATGAGTGAGGATGTACAAGTTGTTCTGAACTTCAGCACTCCCAATCATCTTTAAGATACTCATATCCTGAATTTCACAGCAATTATTATCAAATGTTAGTGTGAAAGTTAAGGATGATGTTAATTTGTGAATGGAGATGAGGTTATGCTTGAAATCAAGAATGTATAACACATCATGCAAATGCAGTTTATCAGAAAAGATGATTGTACCAGAATGTTTAGCAATGGTGCTACTGCCATTAGGTAAGTTCACAGTTAATGGTTTAATGCATCTAAATGTAGTAAAGTTGGAAAGGGAATAGGTAACATGGTTAGTAGCACCAGTGTCTAGGATCCAAATATCATTACCTGAAGAGTGAAGTTGATGAGTGGATGATTCATCAACCTTGGTGTTGCCTACTTGGTTAACACTATGTGTTGGATTGGTTTTCTGGAACAAGGCAGCAAGACTTGCATACTGCTCAGGACTGAGAGTAACTGACTCTTTCTGATCTACAACCTGCATGGACTCAAATTGTTCCTCTTGAGCATTAGTCTCATCAGTAACAATGTTCTTTACAGAAGCATTATTGTTCTTAAACTTGAACTTGAAATTTGGGGGAAAGCCATGCTTATAGTAGCATGTGTCAATCGTGTGCCTTTCTTTCCCATTATAGGTCCAGACCTTTGTGTTATTCCCATTGAAACCCCTTCCATTTGATCTTCCTCTGCATCTACCATTCATTCCATTTCCTCTGCCTTGTGATTTCCAACCTTGGTTAGATTCTGTGCTATTGAACAAAACCTTTGTCTCAGTTGCAATTTGCCTTTCTTGGTGTTTCAACATTGAAAATGCTTTAGTTATTAGAGGCAGGGGTTCCATCGTTAGGATGTTGCTCTTCACAGTGTTGTATTGATCATTCACACCTTTTAGGAAACATATCACATACTTTGAATCCCTTTGCTTCTTGATAGCCTTGATCAATTCACAGCTACAATTGCATTTGGTAGCACAAATGCAAGAAGGAAGTGGTCTCATGGATTCCAATTCTTCCTAAACAGTCTTGAAATCAGTGAAATAGGTTGATATGCTCTTTCCAGTCCCTTTTTAAAACATATTTTTCAAATCTTCCCAAATCTCGTAAGCATTTTCAATTTCTGATATGCTTTGAGCAATTTCTTGGGAAAAAGATTTTGTGATCCAAGAAATTACCATGGTATTGCATCTTTCCCAAGATTCATATACTTAGGAATCATCTTCATTTGGAGTTGGAATCACTTCATTAACAAATTTGAATTTGTTCTTGGAAACTAAGGCTCTTCGTGCTGCCTTGCTCCAAGAATTGTAATTTGTGCCATCGAAAGGTGGAGACACAAGAATCATACCTAGATTTTCTCCAGGATGAAGATAATAGGGGTTCTGAACAAGATCAATTGCAGCTGCACGAGCTGGCTCAGGTTGAACCACTTCTTCTTCATGTGCTTCCGTCATGGATGAAGCTTCGAAACAGAAATCAAGATTTGTGCAGTAAAGCTCTCGAAGTGAGAGCTTTGATACCATAAAACGATTTTGTGGAATGATTGAAATGATTTTCTCATTCAACAATTGTTGAGTAGTTACAATTGAGGAGTTCCTAACTGAATGTTAACTAACTACTAAATGCACTAACTGTCAACTAACTATCTAACTGCTTTCAGGTTAACTAAATTAACTAAATAATAAATGTGCACTTGCAAGTGCTTTGATCATCAGGTATCAGGTACACCCAAGTACTATACCTGTGTTCGCGATCTAGATGCATCTACTGTACATGTTAATACACCCATGTACTACACCGGTGTCACAGTGTTACATCAACTATTATCCAATAGGGTGTTTCACCCAACAAAGAAATCAAATGCTGTATAATTACTCGCCTGTTGATTCTGGTGCCAAGACTAATATTGCTAAAGCTTTTAAACAAAAGAAATCGAAGAAAGACAAAACCAAACCAAAAAGAAAGACCAAAAGACAAAACAAAAAGGAACTAAAAAACACCCAAACACAACCCTAATGGAATATTTCAAAAATAATCTTGTCATTAAGTTAGATATTGACATATTCTATGTTTTTTTGGTGGATAATATTGTACAAATAAATGCTAAATGAAAACAAATCAGTCAACCCATATCCGATCAAACAAATAAATCTATATCTCTAGCATCACCTCAAACTCATGTGAACAAGAGGGAACTAACTTGAGTTTAACAACTCCTATATGTGATGATACATAATATGATTGATGATATAAAACATTTTACAATATCAATACATCAAAATTGAATTTATTAATTTATGTGCAATTTATTTCGTAATCCTGAAATTGCATGATATATAAGTTTTGGTGCATGTGCACCATTTTCACCCACTAGGGACTAAGAATTAATAAGCGACTAAATATGGGTCTGCTAATTAAGTGAGGACATTGATTAAGAAATTAATAATAAAGTTTTTTTTTTTGACAGGAACAAACTTATTTCATTTCATTAGCAATAGTATCAACAATACAAAGGTGGATATCATCAAAAACATAGAGACTAGGCCAAGATATAGCCACCCTAGCAAGCTTATGGACAACTACATTCCCTTGTCTCTTCACAAACTCAACTTTAAAAGTTGGATTAAGAGCTAACAACTCCCGGAGAGAATATGTTCAGAGAGAGAGAGCGCTTTAGAGAAAAAAATAGAGAGAATCAGAATTTCTTTGAGAGGTTCAACGTTAGGGTTCCGGTATCAACCTTTCATAAGGGCTCAACATCTAGGATTCAACATGTTAACTGGCAAAGAGGTTGGAATAACTACAATCAAGACACATTTTCCTTCTTCTTTACGGGATTCCAGGACAACTTGATGGAGGAGGATCTTAGGAAGGTCTTCTTGAAATGGGGAAAGGTAACTGAAGTTTTCATTCCAAAGAAGAAAGATAAGTATGGAATGAGGTTTGGTTTTGTGAGATTCAAAGAGGTTCAAAATGTTAAATCTTTGAAAGCTCAGCTAGATGATATATGGATTGGGGTTCACCGTTTGAAAGTGAATGTTCCAAGATTTGAGAAGGTGCAGTCAGGAGGCCAAGAACGAAGGCTCAATACCTTTGTTAGGAAACAAGAAGTTGTTAAAAAGGCATACAACCAAAGAAAAGGAATTACAACAGGCGTTTCTTTTGTTAAGGCTCTGTCTAAAGACAATATTCCAAATAGGCAAGGATTGAATAACAAAAACCAGCCAGGAATAAATGTGAAGGATAATGATTAGAATGGTTTTGTATTTAATATACCTGAGGAAGAAATCATTTAGCTCAGGCGCAGTTATGTAGGTTGGTCAAGCAAAGTGGAAGATGTCATCAATATGCAAAAGAATATTCATTCGTTGGGTCTGTTCTCCATTAATGCAGTTCCAATGGGTGGAAATATGACTTTACTCTCTGCTGATGAGGAAGTGGATTTAGGTTCCATCTTAAACGAGTTTAAGGTGCAACTTTCTGCTTGGTTTACAGAAATAAAACCATGGTGTTCAGATATGGTTGTTAAAGATAGATTGATTTGGTTGAAGATAACTGGGTTGCCTGTTCATGCTTGGAAGGAGGATGTTTTTAAAGATTTAGTGTCCTCGATTTGGAGGTTTATCAAGATGGATAATAATACAAGCAGGAAGACAAGATTCGATATGGGTCGAGTTCTGATCATTACGTCTTCTCTAGAGGCGGTTAACAAGTTGATTAAAGTAAGGATTAATGAGGAGTTTTTCTCTATCATAATCTTAGAGGAAACCCTTGGCGAGCTTTATTTAAGCTATGGAAAATGGCATGGCAAACTGGAAGGTGATGAGTATTCAGAGGAAAGTGAGTCTTCAATGGGTAGCGATTTTTTTCCAGACTCTCTATAAGATGAACTTTACAACCAGCCGATGTGTGCAGGGAAGAATGAGGAAGAGTTTGCAGGGTAGGGTGAGGAAATTTCAAATTCAATTAGTGACTTTAAGGCAAACCTAGGAGACAGAGTTTTGTGTTTGGGCTCGAGGCAACGTCTTGTTGGCAGAGGAAGCAGAGACCTTCTCATAAAGAAAATATATATTGTGCACACTGCTGCTTTTGATATTGACGGCTTGGTAGGGAGAAGTGACGAGATGGGGTCAAACAATAGAATATTGGAGGAGTTAAAGGAGGGGGCGGTTAGGTTGAGTAAAGAAGTTTTGGGCTCAAGTTTGATAGTTGTTGCCTAGTCTACTAAAGAAAGGGGGTTGGGCTTGCTAAAAGGGACAAACAAAGTCATGGAGCTGGGCTTGTTCCATGGGACAAATAATTTTGATTTTGTCCCAAATACACTTGTTGAAAATTCAACCCAACAGGAAACATCTGACGCTATTTCCTCTGTGGGTGGGACTGGGTCTTATTCAAAAAGCAATCATAAGGAAGGGGCCAAGGGTGAGTGGAGGCCAGATGAGGGGTTTAGACCGGGGTCATCCAATCATCATGCCTCAAAGTTAATTAAATGGATGGATTTTGTGGGTATTGATGATAAGGTGGATGCTACACGGTTACGACAAAATTCACAGCAAATTGTAGAAAGCATGGGGGGTAGGGCAGTATGTAAGGGACATCTTGTAAGAGGTAGAGAAAGGAAAAGTGGGGCTCTGTGTGTGGATCTTTAGATTCTGAGAAAGGAAATTGGAAGTGGAGTTTTATGTCCAGATTCTTTGGAAGGTGGGTTCGAAAAGAAGTCGAATGATTGCTTTTCACTACAAAGGGAAGTTAGAAGAGCCAAAGGCAAAGAAGTCATTAGAAGCGAAGATTTTTCTGAAAATGATGATGTTTGTGTGTGTAGGGCTGATTTACTGCTAGACAAAGGCATAGTGAGGAAGGGCTGGATATCAGAACCCAGAGGTCTTAATTCACTTGGTTCAGATTCTTTTCTAGTATCGTGCTCAAATGCGGAAACAACAGGTATGTCAGTAACTGATTCTGTTATTAAACAATGTAATAGATTAATCCTTGAAAGAAATAATTTGGATTCAGCTCAGAAATTATAGGACTTAGTCAAGGTCTTAGGAGTTTCTTTCGAAGGCCGTAAACTTGTAAGGATGGAGAACAGAGATAGGTCTGTTGCTCCGTCAAGTAGAGAAAAATCAGGTTTTAGATGAAGATTTGTTCTCTAAACATTAGGGGGATGGGAGCGGTGATTAAGAAAGACAAAATCCGCTCTCTTATTTCGGTAGAAAATTTAGATTTTATGGCTATTCAGGAAACTAAAATGGAAGTAATAGAAGAGGCCTTATGTAGGCATTTATGGGGTAACATAGATTTTAACTGGAGCTTTTCTCCAGCTAGTGGTAACTCGGGTGAGCTTTTGAACATTTGGAACTCTAGTACTGTATCATGTCTTTTCTCTTTTAGAGTAGAGGGGTATTCTGGTGTTTGTATGGAGTTTGGGGTGTATAAAATAACATGTTTTATGGTTAATGTTTACTCGTCATGCACTATGGCGGGTAAATGGAAGATGTGGGAGGATCTGACGAGAGTTAAGTTTAGTCTAGGTAATGGGTTGTGGTGTTTAGTCGGGGCCGGGACTTTAATGCTATAAGTTGTGCAAGGGAAAGAAAAGGAACCAGTGTAGTGAGGGGGAGTCAGGAAGTTAGAGGTTTTAAAAGAATTATTGCAGAGATGGCGTTACTCGATATTCCTTTACTAGGGAGAAAGTTTACATGGTACAAAGCTGATGGCTCGACGATGAGTAGGTTAGATCGATTCTTGCTTTCACAAGAGTGGGTTGAAGTTTGGAAGGTAGAGGCACAATGGGCATTAGGAAGGGATGTTTCTGATCATTACCCAATTATTTTAAAAAGGGTTTGTAGGAGTGGGGCCCTAAGCCCTTCAGATTTAATAATTGTTGGCTATTGCATCCAGAGATTAGTAATGTTGTGGAAAGGTGTTGGAGTGATAATAATTTTCTGGGATGGAAGGCCTTTGTGTTGAAGGAAAAATTAAAGGCCTTAAAAGGGGATTTAAAGAGGGGGAACAGAGAGGTTTTTGGTAATATTGATACAAATATCCAGGCCCTTGAAAGTGAGATTGCTGAATTGGATTCAAAGGCTGAATTGGAAGTAATCTCGGAGGAGGAAGTGAGTGAATGACAAAAAAAGTTTGCTGAATTGAGAAAGGCTTTGAATAACAAACACAGTTTGTTAGACAAAAATCGAGGGTAAAATGGTTGAAGGAGGGAGATGCAAATACGAATTTTTTTCATGCATGTTTAGCAGTAAGAAGGGTTAAAAATAGATTGGTGGCAATTAAGGTTGAAGGGTTATGGTTAGAAGAGGCAACTAAAATAAGAGAAGAGGTGAAAAAATAATTTTCAAAGATTGTGGATGAAGAAGGATGGAAACGTCGTGTTCTAGATGGTGTTACATTGGAACAATTATCAGATGAGACAGGGAGAGCAATTTCGGTTCCGTTTACAATGGAGGTGTTGGTGTAAGCCCTAGAGGCCATTGTATTTCTTTAGACTTACATTTGTATCTTGCTATTTTATATATATATATATATATATATATATATATATATATATATATATATATATATATATATATATGATATGAGGCATTCCAGTTTATTGTGTTACTTGTTTAAACATAATAACGTTCTTAGAATAGAAATCTCAGTTCAATAGAATATCAAGTATATGACTTGATCGTGAGACACTATTGAACAATGAAATCCTATTCTTAAATATCCGTAGTCAAGTATTTTATTAATAAGGACAATAATAATACAATTGAGACTATTATGTGTGCAGACTGATGACCATATCTCACGGGTCATGGACATGAGATATCGAGTCGACACATAGGTACACATTAGAGTAATGATGTACTGGATTGACCCACCATGAGAACACTACATGGAGCGTTATGTGAGTGTCATAAGTAGTTCTCATAGTGACAATGGTGCATACAATCCTTCGACCTGAAATCACTACGATCCCTACATGAGGAGTCGTGTGCTTTAATATCATCAAACGTCATCTGTAATAGGATGATTATAAAGACGGTCATTGGGCATACCACGAGCCATGCAGAGGGATGTGAGTGACCTAGATGGAATTTGTCCCTCCTACATGATAGGAGTAATATCTGTGGGCCCCCTGATAGAGTGAGACTGTAAAACGCATGGCCATGCTGAAATGAGTCAATATGAGATATTGACCTCATTTGTTGTTAAGTCTACTTGGGTATCAGGGAACATGATATTGAACTATACAAGGGTGACACATTCTATGACTTGTGTTCAATATAGATATATGGACAAAGGGATAATAATGCACATGAATATTTGTCACAGAAAGGTTTCGTCAAATCACTGACTCTCTCACTACTTAGGTAGCAGTGATGTATTGCTAGATACCGCTTGCTATTTGTAATATTAAATGGGATTTAATGTTACTACTAACATTTTGGGAACCTATAGGGTCACACACATAAGAGCGGATTAAAAGAAGAATTAAAAGGAGAGTTGGACTTTCCTATTGGGCCTAGCGCATAGTACATGGGCTTAGGTCAAGTGTTGCTCACTAACTCACTTAAGGAGGCGCTACTATAAGTAGAACACTTAAGTTGTTGTGCACACACGGTTGATAACCTAGCCGCACAAAAGGAGTAAGAGTGAACAGTAAGTCTCGATTTTGAATCTAGCACTGCAAGACAGAGACGCTTCAGGTTCGTGACGTTGGACGTTCACAGAGTCCGCTCGTGTGGATACCTCTAGAGACACCGTTCGTACGGTGTTCGTGATAGACGAATTTCAACCAACAGCCATCGCTTCAATAGGTAAACTTTTTAATCATGAATCATGACCATTCGCAAGGATCCTTCGATGGGAATTTTTCCGCTGCATTTTATTTTGTTTTATACGCAAATTCCTAACAGTGGTATCAGAGCCGCTTGCGAAACCATGATTCTGTTACGTGGTTTATCTGTTATGTATGATAACATGTTTATAATGTGAATCGTTTTTCTGAAAATTGTTTTTGAAAATCGTTTGCATCTGGTTTGCGAAACCTTGTTTCTGTGATTTTCGTATGTATATGATATATACGTCTATTGCATGTTTGTGTATGTATGCGATATGTACGTTGGTTCTGAATCCTTATTATGTTCTACGATGACGTCAAATGTTGATGTTAAACATGATTGTTTTCAGTTCTGTGTTGGGGCCGTTAAGGGGTTTCAGACATGAAAAGTTCATGTTGTTGCGGCTGAGGTTCCAAGTGTTGAAACCGTAGCCGCCGTTCCTTGCAACGTGAAGTGTTCACGGGCCTTGCGGTTTTAGGGTTGAAAGGTTGACGCCCTAGCCACCAAGGAAGCGAGGCACGCTTCGGAGAGAAAATTTTTCTTCGGGGCGCTGCCCCGCACCCCGCAAGGGGCGGCCTCCCCTTGACCCCGCCGG
Organism: Sophora flavescens; assembly: GCA_030762895.1. NCBI lineage: Eukaryota > Viridiplantae > Streptophyta > Magnoliopsida > Fabales > Fabaceae > Sophora > Sophora flavescens. Next base: position 107,380,734 of record CM061066.1, on the reverse strand, counting down.
CTGCCGGGGCCGCGGGACCCCGTGCTACCTCTGCGTAGTGTGTAATTTCAAAATTCAAATTTTGAAAATTTTATGTCACCATTTAATAATTATATCAATTACAATAAATGTGATTTATGTTACAATAAATGTGATTTATGTAAATGTGATTTATATCAATTACAATAAATGTGATTTGTTACAATAAATGTGATTTATATCAATTACAATAAATGTGATTTGTTACAATAAATGTGATTTATATAAATGTGATTTATATCAATTACAATAAATGTGATTTGTAGTAACAACAATTGTAATAAATGTGATTTATAGTAACATCAATTATAATAAATGTGATTTGTTATATATATGTTACGTTTTCAAAATTCAGATTTTGAAATCTCTAATTAATGAAATTAATAATAATAATAATTGTGTATTATTATTGGTTGTTACTATTTATTTGGTGATGTATGGTGAATGGTTATGGCCTTAGTCCTTTTATCTTTTGGTTTATATTTTGAAATACGGCCTGCGTGCCGTGCCTTTCTCTTATGCTCCATATGTATCTTCTTTTCTCATCTCACTCCCCTCATATGAAAATGAGGTTTCTGTTTATGTAATGTAATGATGGAGACAAGAAGACGTTATCACGTGGGAGATCTTGCTTGGAGAAGCTTGGACGCTCCTAGGTTTTAGTTTAGATTCTCTCATTGGCTTGGGAGAATCAATGCATTAGGGGCCATAACCATATCACATTTATTTGCCTTATATATGTATGAGATGCATGTATGTATATAGTATGTTAAAAGAGTTTAACTAATATATGTATGAGATGCATATATGTGAATAATAAGTTAAAGAGTTTAACAAATGATGAGATCAAACTTTAAACAAATCCCTCAAAAGGAAATATTAAGTCACACTTAAAGGCCTTCCGATGCATGGGACTCGTCAAGACTATGATCGATTAAGTGTGGGTCCGCCAAAGCGGGGTACCTTTATCTATAATAGTAAGGCGCGATGGGACAAATGTAATGTTCAACTGCTATCCATTGGGTCTGACTTAACTAATCCAACTTCAATAGGATTGAAAGGCTTAGAGGCTCATAAGTTGGGCTTTAGTCCATGTGATGGATTAGAATAAGAGTTATTCACCCAACTGTCCAAGAGTTGCATGAGATGCAATCGGAAAGTGTTTCCTACCTAAATAACCGAATTTTAAGTGATCATCCAAAGCTGACTTAAAGCTAGGTGAAATATGGATCTTGGCCCACTAGGAAATCTTCCAACGGGATTTTCCGAATCAATGATGAGGGTCATTGTTTTGAGTAAAATAGTGGGAGGCGTATTTAATTAAAGACCTAATTAAATAACTTCATGGCATGATACTTATATTTTGCATATTTATCTCTGTAGATTACCATGGCATCAAACACATCAAGTAACCTGTCATTGCGATCCGTCCTTGAGAAGGACAAACTATCCGAACGAATTTTTCTGGACTGGTACAAAAACTTGAGGATTGTCCTCAAACATGAGAAAAGCTGTATGTTCTTGAGGAGCCTATTCCCGAGGAGCCACCGACTTCAATCGCTCCTAGGGCTGACAGAGATGCTTATAAGAAGCATCGAGGATGACGCCTTAGACGCCGACTGTCTTATGCTTGCTACCATGACCTCTCGAGCTGCAAAAGAAACATGAGACCATGGAGGCGTACGATATGATCGTGCACCTCAAGCTGCTTCTACCAAGAGCAAGCAAGGCATGAGCGGTTCAAGTTTCCAGAGCCCTTTTCCAAAGTGTAAATTGGCGAAGGGAGCCCCGTGAGTCCTCATGTACTACAGATGATCGGGTACATTGAGAATCTCGAGAGACTGGGATTTCCTTTAGGCCAAGAGTTGGCCACCGACTTGGTTCTGCAATCATTGCCTGAGAGCTATAGTCAGTTTGTCATGAACTTCAATATGAATGATCTTGACAAACCTTTGCCAGAATTGTTGAGCATGTTGAGAACTGCTGAACAAAATATTAACAAAGGAAAGGGGAAGGCCATTTTGATGGTCCAGCCGAAATAGCAAGAAGCAGACAAAGATGCCCAAGAACAAACAAAAGGGCAAGGGCAAGGGCAAGGGCAAGGCCATCAACAAGATCAAACCCAGTACTTCTGGTTTGAAGCCTGTGGGTGGTGTGGCTAAGGAAGGCAATTGCTTCCACTGTGGTCGGACCGGACATTGGAAAAGGAACTGCCCGAAATACCTGGAAGAGATCAAGAAGAAGAAAGGAAGTGAGACTTCCGCTTCAGGTATGTTTGTTATAGAAGTCAATTTATCTACTTCTGCATCATGGATATTAGATACTGGATGTGGTTCTCACATTTGTACAAATGTGCAGGACCTAGACAGGAGTAGGCCATTGACAAAGGGCGAAGTCGATCTACGAGTCGGAAATGGAGCAAAGGTTGCTGCTTTAGCTGTAGGGACTTATGTATTGACTTTGCCCACTGGGCTTACTATTCAGTTAGAGAACTGTTATTTTGTGCCTGCAATTAGCAGGAATATCATTTCCGTTTCTTGTTTGGACAAGATTGGTTTTTCTTTTATAATAAAGAACAAAAGTTATTCTATTTATTTGGATGATATTTTCTATGCTAGTGCACACATGACTAATGGACTTTATGTCCTTGATCTTGAAATGCCCATCTATAACATAAATACTAAGAGGTTCAAACCAAATGAGTTGAACCCGTCTTATCTTTGGCATTGTCGTTTAGGCCATATAAATGAGAAGCGCATTTCGAAGCTCCATAAAGATGGACTCTTGGACTCATTTGATTATGAATCATATGAGATATGTGAGTCTTGTTTATTGGGAAAGATGACTAAAGCTCCATTCACCTAAGCAAAGGTGAAAGAGCCAACGATCTTTTGGGTCTTATACATAGCGATGTATGCGGACCCCTAAACACATTAGCTAGAGGTGGTTTTCAGTATTTCATCACATTTATCGATGATTTCAGAGATATGGATTTGTGTATCTTATGAAACATAAATCGGAATCCTTTGAAAAGTTCAAGGAATTCAAAAATGAGGTACAAAACCAACTTGGTAAAAATATTAAAGCTCTTCGATCAGATCGAGGTGGTGAATATTTGAGCCTAGAGTTTGATGATCATCTCGAGAGAGTGTGGGATTTTATCTCAACTCACTCCACCTGAACACCACAATGGAATGGTGTTTCGAGAGGAGAAATCGAACCTTGTTGGACATGGTTCGGTCTATGATGAGTCATGCAAACCTTCCAAACTCTTTCCGGGGACATGCTCTATTAACAAAGAGCTTTTACACTTAACCGTGTTCCATCCAAAACGGTAGAAAAGACACCATATGAGATATGGACTGGTAGACGACCCAAAGATATCTCTTTTATGAAGATTTGGGGTTGTGAAGCATATGTAAAACGTCAAGTTTCTAATAAGCTTGATCCCAAATCGATAAATGCTTTCTTTGTGGGGTATCCCAAAGAAACCAAGGGATACCAATTCTATAATCCTTCCGAAGGCAAAGTGTTTGTCGCACTGACCGGTGTATTCCTAGAAAAGGAGTTTATCTCCATAGGAACCAGTGGGAGGAAGATAGAACTTGAAGAAATTCAAGAATCACAGAGTAGTGACCTACCATTGGTGGAACAGGAGCAACCTTCACACGCATGTTGTGGAGGAACAACCCGCTCCAAAGAGTGCACATGACCAGCGGCGAGGTCTAACAGGATACGTCACCACCGAGAGATATGGATTTCTCATGACTCCACAAGGTGATGTATTGCTCATGGATCAAGATGAGCCTCGTGACCTACCAGGAGGCCATTGCGCCCCGGAATCCGAGAAGTGGCTTGAGGCCATGAAATCTGAGATGGATTCCATGTACACCAACCAGGTATGGACCTTGGTAGAGCCACCTGAAGGGGTAAAACCCATAGGGTGCAAGTGGGTTTTCAAAAAGAAAACTGACATGGATGGTAAGGTACACACCTTTAAGGCACGATTGGTCTTTAAGGGTTTCAAGCAAATTCATGGTGTCGACTATGATGAGACCTTTTCACTTGTTGCGATGCTTAAATCCGTCCGGATCTTACTTGTTATCGCTGCATACCATGATTATGAGATATGGCAGATGGATGTCAAAACTGCCTTCCTTAATGGAAAGCTTCTTGAGTATGTGTACATGACACAACCTGAAGGCTTTGACATTTCAGAGGATGCCCGAAAGGTATGTAAATTGCAACGGTCAATCTATGGATTGAAGCAAGCTTCCAGAAGTTGGAACCTTCGTTTTGATGATGCTGTAAGATAGTACGGATTCATCAAAAATGAAGATGAACCTTGTGTCTACAAGAAGGTTAGTGGGAGCATTGTTGTTTTTCTGGTGTTATATGTAGATGACATATTACTCATTGGAAATGACATCCCTACACTACAAAATGTAAAGACATGGTTAGGGAATTGCTTCTCTATGAAAGATTTGGGTGAGACTACCTATGTATTGGGAATCAGGATCTATAGGGATAGATCGTTGAAATTGCTTGGCCTAAGTCAGAGTACATACATAGACAAAGTGTTGAGACGCTTTAACATGCATGAATCCAAGAAATGACTATTGCCTATGTCACATGGTATATGCCTATCAAATGCATAATCCCCTTCCACTCAAGAGGATAGGGATCGCATGAGTAAGATTCCATATGCATCCGCAATTGGATCTATCATGTATGCCATGTTATGTACTCGACCAGATGTATCGTATGCTTTAAGCATAACGAGCAGTACCGATCGATCCTTGAAAGTCATCGGTCTGGTCAAGAACATCCTTAAGTACTTGAGAAGAACTAAGGATTCGTTCTTGGTATATGGAGGCGAGGAAGAGCTTGCTTGTAATAGGTTACACCGATGCTAGCTTCCAGACCGATAAGGATGATTCCAGATCGCAACTGGTTATGTGTTCTGCCCGAATGGCGGGGTCGTGAGTGGGAAGAGTTCAAAGCAGGAAACAGTTGCCGATTCTACTACAGAGGCTGAGTATATTGCCGCCTCCAATGCAGCAAAGGAGGCTGTTTGGATCAGGAAGTTCATTACTGAGGTTGGTACGGTTCCTAGTATTGTGGACCCCATTGATCTCTATTGTGATAACAATGGGGCCATTGCACAAGCCAAGGAACCTAGATCTCATCAGCGATCCAAGCATATACTTAGGCGCTTCCATCTCATTCGAGAGATTATCGATAGAGGAGATGTGAAAATATGCAGAGTACCAACGCTTGATAACGTTGCTGACCCACTTACGAAACCTCTTGCTCAACAGAAGCATGAAGGTCACACTAGATCGATGGGCGTTAGATTGATGCCTGATTGGCTCTAGTGCTAGTGGGAGATTGTTGGTGTAAACCCTAGAGGCCAATGTATTTCTTTAGACTTACATTTGTATCTTGCTATTTTATATATATATATGATATGAGGCATTCCAGTTTATTGTGTTACTTGTTTAAACATAATAACGCCCTTAGAATACAAATCTCAGTTCAATAGAATATCAAGTATATGACTTGATCGTGAGACACTATTGAACAATGAAATCCTATTCTTAAATATCCGTAGTCGAGTATTTTATTAATAAGGACAATAATAATACAATTGAGACTATTATGTGTGCAGACTGATGACCATATCTCACGGGTCATGGACATGAGATATCGAGTCGACACATAGGTACTCATTAGAGTAATGATGTACTGGATTGACCCACCATGAGAACACTACATGGAGCGTTATGTGAGTGTCATAAGTAGTTCTCATAGTGACAATGGTGCATACAATCCTTCGACCTGAAATCACTACGATCCCTACATGAGGAGTCGTGTGCTTTAATATCGTCAAACGTCATCTGTAATAGGATGATTATAAAGACGGTCATTGGGCATACCACGAGCCATGCAGAGGGATGTGAGTGACCTAGATGGAATTTGTCCCTCCTACATGACAGGAGTAATATCCTGTGGGGCCCCGATAGAGTGAGACAGAAAAACGCATGGCCATCTTGAAATGAGTCAATATGAGATATTGACCTCATTTGTTGTTAAGTCTACTTGGGTATCAGGGAACATGATATTGAACTATACAAGGGTGACACATTCTATGACTTGTGTTCAATATAGATATATGGACAAAGGGATAATAATACACATGAATATTTGTCACAGAAAGGTTTCGTCAAATCACTGACTTTCTCACTACTTAGGTAGCAGTGATGTATTGCTAGATACCGCTCACTGTTTGTAATATTAAATGGGATTTAATGTTACTACTAACGTTTTGGGAACCTATAGGGTCACACACATAAGAGCGGATTAAAAGAAGAATTAAAAGGAGAGTTGGACTTTCCTATTGGGCCTAGCGCATAGTACATGGGCTTAGGTCAAGTGCTGCTCACTAACTCACTTAAGGAGGCGCTACTATAAGTAGAACACTTAAGTTGTTGTGCACACACGGTTGATAACCTAGCCGCACAAAAGGAGTAAGAGTGAACAGTAAGTCTCGGTTTTGATGCTAGCACTGCAAGACAGAGACGCTTCAGGTTCGTGACGTTGGACGTTCACAGAGTCCGCTCGTGTGGATACCTCTAGAGACACCGTTCGTGCGGTGTTCGTGATAGACGAATTTCAACCAACAGCCATCGCTTCAAGAGGTAAACTTTTTAATCATGAATCATGACCATTCGCAAGGATCCTTCGATGGGAATTTTTCCGCTGCGTTTTATTTTGTTTTATACGCAAATTCCCAACAGGAGGAATTGGAGGCAGTTATGAAGAGCATGGAAGGAGACAAAAATCCAGGTCCTGATGGGTTTAACTTTAACTTCTTTAAAAAAAAGTTGGAACCTGGTGAAAGAGGACATTTGGGGTATGGTAGGAGAATTTCATGACCATGGTACCTTACCAAAAGGAATAATGTCCAACTTTGTTGCTCTTATCCCGAAGGTTCAAAATCCTCAAATATTAAGAGATTTTAGGCCTATCTCTTTGTTAGAAAGTATTTACAAAATCATTTCAAAACTTTTAGCTTTTAGGTTGAGGTCGGTACTCAGTCCTTTAATTTCAGATACCCAGTCAGCATTCCTGTCGAATAGAAATATCTTTGATGGGGTGGTCATTTTAAATAAGGTGGTGGATTATGTGAATAAGTCAGGGAAACAATGCCTTATTTTTAAAGTGGATTTTGAGAAGGCGTATGATTCAGTAAATTGGAAATTCTTGGATTACATGATGGGGAGAATGGGATTTAATGACACATGGAAGAAATGGATAAAAGGATGTATCTTTACAAGTAGTTGTTCTGTTTTGGTAAATGGAAGCCCGACGGAAGAATTCCCAATCAAAAAGGGGTTAAAGTAGGGGGATCCGTTAGCACCGTTCTTATTTTTTATGATAACAGAAGGATTGTGTGGGTTGGTTAAGAGTGCTGTATCAAGAGGAAAGTACAAAGGTTTTAAGGTAGGTAATGGAGGCACAGAGGTGTCAATTTTATAGTATGCAGATGACACTGTGTTTGTGGGTGAAGCTAATTGGGAAAACTTGTGGGCAATGAAAGCAATTTTGAGATGTTTCGAACTAGCTTCGGGTTTAAAGGTAACTTTAAAACAAGTAGCTTAATGGGTTTAAATGTGGTTGAGTCCTTCCAAGAGTCAGCTGCTTCGTTCCTAAATTGTAAGAAAGAAAGTGATCCTTTCAAATACCTTGGGTTGTCAATTGGTGGAAATCCGAAAAGTGTATCTACCTGGCAGCCGGTGATAAATACTATGGAGAGTATATTGGCATCCTGGAAAGGAAGACATCTTACACTTGGGGGGTAGGATTACCCTGATTAATTTAGTATTGAATAGCTTGCCCATTTATTACATGTCCTTATTAAGAATCCCGGTAAAGGTGGTGAAAAAATTAGTCAAAATTCAAAGAGATTTCCTATGGGGAGCGACCCAAGAGAGAAGGAAGATACCCTGGGTGAGTTGGGAGATGGTTTGTAGGCCAAAAGAGGAAGGGGGCCTAGAGGTAGAGAACTTAGATTGGTTTAACTTAGCCCTTCTAGCAAAATGTCGTTGGCGGTTGTTAAAAAATGAAAAAGGACTATGGAGAGATGTTGTGGTTTCCAGATATGGTCATGTGGAAGGGAGAGGCCCTCTAACAAGGGGAGGGCAGAATGGTGTGAGAACTACGTCTCATTGGTGGAAGGTTATTTGGAAAATTGGCAGGTATAGGCATCTGGAGGAGTGGTTCAACTCGGGATTGAGGAAACAGATAGGTAATGGTGAATCAACTAGCTTTTGGGAGGAGGTGTGGGCAGGGAACTCTAGCCTGAAAGAGTATTTCCCTAGGCTCTTTAGTATTTCTGAGGATAAAGATAAAATGGTGGCAAATCAGTAGCGAATGGCGAAATGACTTTTGGGTATGAAATCTCAGTTGAAGGAGGAATCTTTTTGATTGGGAGGAGGAGTTAGTGGTGGAATTGCAAAGCATCCTAAATTCAATTGGGTTGTCAAGAGAAAAAGAGGATGAATGAGTTTGGTTATGGGATGAGTCTAGGCGGTTCTCTTCAAGTTCAGCATATAGGTGGTTGCAAGCAAACCGTGGACCTGCTGAAGTTAGGCCGGAGAGAGAAAATCAGATTTTTAAAAGTTTTTGGAAGAGTAAAGTGTCAACCAAAGTTCTTGCCTTCTCCTGGCAGGTTGTGTTAGATAGAGTCCCCACTAAGCTAAATCTCTTTAAGAGGACGGTGTTGGTAGAGCAACATGATCTTGTATGTGTGTTGTGTGGAGAGTGTTTAGAGGATACATGGCATCTATTCTTATCCTGTAGAGTGACCTCCATTGTGTGGAAGCAACTGTACGCCTGGCTTGGTTTTGAGGTTGTTTTACCAGGTACAATTCAAGATTTGTATTTGTTGCATGGAGGCTTATTTGCAGGGAGAAAAAGTAGGAAAAAGGCATTTTTAGTGTGGCATACCGTAGTGTGGTCGTTGTGGCTAGAGAGAAATGCGGTCATTTTTAAAAATATTCCTTTTGACATGACTAGGTTGTTAGAACTGATTAAAACAAGGTCTTGGGGTTGGTTTCCAGTAACATATGTTCCTACGAACTATATCCATTTGTTTTCTGACTGGTGTATGAATCCAGTACATTGTTTAATCTCTCACTGACAGGTGTTTGTTGTTGCATGCATGAATGGTCTTATTGGGGTTTTGGTGGTGTTATGATGCGTGTTCATATTGAATGAATGAAACTGAGTTTTTATTAGTCTGGGAGGAGATTGGGACTCTAATCTGATGGTATTGCAGCAGTGTGTGATAAAATTGTCTGGTAGGTGACTGAATAAAAATGTGTGGTTTCCTGAGTGTGAGGCCCCGAGTAAGTTGATGCTGGAACTACAAACCTACTGGTTGATGCTATGAGTGAGATGAGAGATAAGAGTTGAGAGAAAAACAAAAAGGTAGAAGGTAACTAGGAGAGGTTACAAAAATGGTTCCGACGACTCACAATTTTTTGTGGTCTAGCACCATTTTTGTGTGTTTCATGTGCAGGTGGGATACAAAGCCGGGCCATCTGGGGACAAGAGGTTCTTTACTGGCTAGAGTACATGGGGTTACTAGATGATGGGTGGAAACTGGTTTTATCTTGAGCATGGAAAAGAAATGACGACAGAAAAATCTATCTCTTAGGTAAATTGGAAATTCTTTGGCTTTTGGTTATGATGATGTAGATTCGAATATTTGATGGGGCTTACACAGAAGGGTAAATGGTTTCTATTGTAATATTGGCTCTTGAAAAGTATTCTTCACTTTGTTTCTTGGATGATCCAGTTTCTTGGTTACTAGGACAACACGGGTTGGTGGAGATATACATAACTATTATGAGAGGGGCATATCTAATGGTCAAAAAACAAGATTGAAGAAAGGAGCACTAAGAGAAAGGAATTTATGTTTGGTGTTGAAGTACAGCTAGCTTGTTTCGGGATTAACTTTTGGCATTGATTTAAAGTGGATCAGGGAATGGTATTTCACGTTGGGTTGCTGGAATTGTTGGTTGGGTTTTAGGCTGAAGGTGTGGTGGTCTTATTTTGGACTCATACGGTTGTTTTGGGAGATTTTTGCTTGGGTACATATAAGCTTATTGGATATGATTAGTTATTGGTTTTTATGATGTTGCTCTTTGTATATTTGATTCTGTTTCTGATTAGGGACAGTATCATTTCTACAAAGACTGTTTTGTTTTGTTGTATATGGGTTTGGGCACCCCTCATACTCATAATTAATATAATTTTGCTTACCAAAAAAAAACTAACAACTCCCTACACTGATTAATAATGACACCAAAATCAGAAACATCCTCCCTAATGGAATGAATGGCGTCCACTACTATTTTGTAATCAAGCTCAAAGGTTAAGTTAGCTCGTCCCAAGCCCATGATCCAGCGGATTGCTTTATGAAGACAAAAAGCTTCACCTTCATGAACCAATACTAAAGGTGTGAACCACTCTGTTCTAGCAATCTGAAAACAGCCATGCGATCATTCCTTACACACATGCCACAAGATGTCACATTTTCAGCCTTAAAGAAAGCAGCATCAATATTATACTTCAGGTTGCCTGGCATGGGTTTCTCCCATGCGATTAAAAAATGAAATACATAATTTTTTTTTACATTTTTAATATATTTTTAAATTATTTAACATTTCCCTTAAATTATACAACTATTTTTTATTGAGTATAAACAAAATTTTACCGGCGGCGGACATTCAAGCAAGTTTGAATTTTGAAATAGACCGCAACTTGAGAATCATTTAAGTTTCTGAACCCCAATACCGGATGTTAGTTGAATTATGATTCTAAATTGTCTGTAAAGAAATAAGTTAGAGAAGTCGGTGCTTGTGTGTGTGGCTCTCTGTTGGTCCACCAAGTATTAATAACTTTGACCTACTGTCCTTCTCCAACGAGAATCCTGCTTATGCAGCATGATCAATAACTAGCCTAAAAATTAGGTCGAAATTTTTTAATAGATATTTTCTAACACCTCGAATGAACACCTAACTTGCACGTATCATATTTTTCATAATAAAATAGTATAAATTAGATAGAAATACTACATAATATGTGGATTATATATACTTTTTATACTATGTTGGTATTCAAGTTAGTTATATAAATAACACACCTCTTGATTTTAACCCTTGAAAACCTGTGGGTTTGGGAACCCGTAACCCATGGACACTCGATAAGTGACAAGTGGATTATAAAGCCTTATCCTCTTATTTATTATATTGGGATGTAAGTTTCTTAATAAAAGTCCCTATCAACTATTCTTTTTATTCCTCTTAATTGAAATAAATTTTTTCATCCATATTGATTCCCATCTGACGGTGATCAACTCATCACGGAGGGGGAAGAAAAAAACCATGGAAATAAATATATAGCATTACACTACTCAAATGGAGTTGTCTCATTCTGATTCTCGTCTTAGTAACAAATAATGTGATGCCCATTAAGAAGATGCCGGAAAGCACTTTGGAAAAGCACCGAAGTGATTGAGTTCTCTAATTAACCCTTTATAAGGCTTGAAAGTTGAAACACATAGCTTCAAAATTGACATCATCGACCCAGATCCATATTTTTATTCTTTTAATTCAAAGTTAATTGGATGTAAAGTAATTCCGATTTGAAAGAAAGCTAGCTAGTGTCTTTCTTCCGGTAAATCGCAGGACTAATCAAGGAACAATGCCAATAAAATTTTGGATTGGAGTGGGTAGGAGGAGATAAGAGACAATCAAGAGGAATCAGAGTGTTGTTTATCAAAAAAAGGAAAAGAAAAAGAGGAATCAAAGTGTTGTTCCTTGTTTTACCACCGTGAGTAAACTGTTTTGGAAAAAAAAAACCTGATTTAAATTAAAAATAACAATAATATTAAATTAATAGAGACTATTTTGCAAAAAAAAAAAAAAAACAAAAACAAACTTTAAGTGTCTCAATAAAAAATACATTGACATGGCATTATTCACTTAGATACAAGGTAACTATTGGTCCACATATCTTGCGTTCCAAAACCCATGATTTATCTTGGGTCTTTTGAACTGTTGTACAGAGTAAACTAGTGATCACTCATGGTGTCTCACCTTGAGACTCGATATTTACTTGCAAATATTATTAACTAGGAGATTTTTATTTTATTTTATTTATTTATTTTAATTTTTTTTATAAACAAAAATATATTGAGATGGAGTATCAAGATAAACACTTTAGTTTATTGTAGCCCCAAAGTGTTAAATGGAAGTCATTATCGTCGTGGTTCAAGTTGTCTGTAGGGCATATCCCCCTGAGCCTCATGCAACTTGCTCGTGTACAACATTCTATAAAAATGAGCTTATATGTGTGTATATATATAGAGGTACTTACTTTGCACTTGAAACAACCGCAAATAAATATATATATCCGCTCCTTTCTTAGTGATGGCTCTTTTGTTCTTATGCCTGATTATCCTTCCCTTATTGTATTCCTTGTTTTGCCTTTCCAAGATGATTCTTCAACGTAGAGGCCAATCCTGTTACATGTTAGGCTATGAGTGCTTTAAACCCTCAGAAGACACCAAACTTGATACAGATTCCAGTGCAAGAATCGCCCTACGTAACAAAAACCTTGGGTTGGAGGAACTCAGATTTCTCGTTAAAACCATGGCCAACTCTGGGATTGGGGACAACACTTACTGCCCAAGGACTGTTATTGAGGGGAGAGAGGAATGTCCCAGTCTTAACGATGCATATGCTGAAATAGATGAGATCATCTTTGACACACTCGACAACCTCTTCAAAAGAACTGGTTTCTCTCCCTCGGAGATAGACATCCTTGTTGTCAATGTTTCCTTGTTCTCCCCAGCTCCTTCTCTCACATCTCGTGTCATAAACAGGTACAAGATGAGAATATTTGTATATTGGATTCTGTTTCGTACGTGTCACACAGTATTGTTTCTACATAGATTCATTTCTTATTTATTTGAATATGTGTTTGAGCATCCTTTATGTTCGTTTTAATATAATTTTTCTTTAAAAAAAAAAAAAAACAGGTACAAGATGAGGGAGGACATTAAGGCCTTCAACATTTCAGGAATGGGTTGCAGTGCAAGTGTGGTTGCTATTGATGTGGTGCAACAGCTTTTCAAGACACACAAGAACTCACTCGGTGTTGTTGTGAGCACAGAAGATATGAGTGATCATTGGTATTGTGGGAGAGAAAAAAATATGATGCTCTCCAACTGCCTCTTCCGCTCAGGTGGCTGTTCCATGCTTTTCACTAACAACCCAACACTCAAACACCGTGCAATCCTGAAACTGAAGCATATGGAGAGAACACACATTGGTGCAGATGATGAGGCATATAGTAGCTGCATACAAGTGGAAGATGATCAAGGGTATGAAGGTTTTCGCTTAACCAAGAGTCTAGTGAAGTGTGCTTCTCAAGCCTTGACACTGAACCTACAAGTGATGGCCCCAAAGATTCTGCCACTCTGGGAACTGGTACGGTTCTTTACTGCAACTTTGCGAAATAGTATGAAAAAGAAGGAACTGGGAAGGTTTTTAACTGCATTCATTCTCGATGATAGTAAAATGAAAAGGACCATGTTAGATGGTGGTGGTTTGAATTTGAAGTCTGGAATAGAGCACTTCTGTGTGCATCCTGGTGGGAGGGCAGTGATTGATGGGGTTGGAAAGGGTTTAAGGCTCAGTGAATATGATCTTGAGCCTTCTAGAATGACACTTAACCGATGGGGTAACACATCTTCTGGTGGACTTTGGTACGTTTTGGGTTACATGGAGGCCAAGAAGAGGCTCAAGAAGGGTGATAGGATCTTGATGATAAGCCTTGGAGCTGGGTTCAAGTGTAACAACAGTGTTTGGGAGGTGATGAAGGATTTGTCGGATACTAATGTGTGGGAAGACTGCATAGACAGTTATCCTCCAAACACACTAAACAACCCCTTCAAGGAAAAGTATGGTTGGCTACATGATGAGTGTCTTAACTTTGTGAGGTTGGATTTTAGCAAGATGGTCTTTTAGGGTGGAGGGAATCATGCATGCAAGAGAGAAAGATATAGATATGTTCCATAAAATACCGGTTTAGTAAAATAAAGATGTTCTCGTTTGGCTTATTAAAAAAAAAAAAGATGTTCAGTAAAATAAAAAGAGAAAAGAAAAGAAAAGAAACTTTCAAACCATACAGGTTTAGGAAGTTGTTTTATCATTTATGGCTTACGTCCTTGTTTAAACATATAGTTATATGTAAATTGGCCAGAGGAAAGCAAGTGTAGTGTATATTGTGCAATTGATGTTCATCATGTCATTAATGTGAGTATGATTGTTCTTAAGGGTGGCAAATGAATGGATCGGATAAATTTTTATTCGGATCTTAATGGATGGATTAAAAACAATCCATTAATCCATTACAATCCATTAAAAATTCATTAAAAAAAATCCAATCCATCCATGATCCATTAAATAAAATCCATCCGATCCATCCATTAACAACTTTTCATGGATGGATATCCAATCCATCCACTAAAATTTATTTTAAGAAATTAAATAATTTTATATCTCTTTTATCTATCCATAAAATATTTTTAAAAATATAATAATTTGTAAAAAAAATTAAAATATTATCTTTATCTCACTCTTGCTCTCCTCTTTCTTCCTCTCTCTACCCTTTCTCTCTCCCTTTTTTTCCTACTCTCTCTCTATCTTTACTCTCTCTCCACTCTATCTCACGACAATTTTGTATCACAGCCATTTTTCTATTACTATATGAGAGTTATTGATTATGTGCATCTACAGAGGTTGTTTTGTCACAACTTCCATGACATTGTTTTACGAAACTTGTTACGACTTTCTGTGCTTTCAATGAGTTAATAATTTTTTTTAAGTTTCTCGGCAAAAAAAAAGGCGACGAAAAAAGAAAACGTACGTGATAACGTGGACTACAACTGGTGCTTAAGAACAATTAATTATTTAATACTTAATGTAACAAAAAAAGAAAAAAAAAACAGATAAATAAAATAAAAAATAGTGAAGAAAAAATAATAGGGAACAAAAGAGAAAATTAGATGGAGTGTTTTTTTTTTGTTACAAATGGAGGGTTTTTTTATTTGGTGAAAAATAATATGAAAAAAATAAATTGGTTTTGGAATGGATAAAAGTTAATCCTTTCCATTTTTTATTGTTGGTCCAATGGATTTTAAAAAATATTGGATGGATCATAAACCATCCACTAAAAAAATAATCCAATCCATCCAATCCATTTATATTATTTTTTTATAAATGGATGGATTGGATGGATTTTCTCATGGATGGACTGGATGGATGGTGGACAAATGGATCATTTTACCACCCCTAATTGTTCTCAATTGGAGTTACTTGTATAACCTAATTAAATTTTAGTTTCCGCTGATTGTTTTTTTCCCCTGGTATAATAAAACAATATGTATATTCTTACTGCTAGGAAACAGACGAAATGAAATTAGAAAAAGAATTTATTTTCTCTTTTGTTTATGGAGAAGAATAAAAAATTATCAGTGTATTATGCTTTTCTCTCTGTCATAGTTTATTTACACACTTTATTGTTTAGACGTTTTTATTACTATTTCGTTTTGGTTATAATATGTTACTATTTTATTTGGCTTAATCGACAGCGATCACGTAATCATAGAGAAATAAGATTTATTCATATCTTAAGATTCTAAACTTGTTTTTGAATTCTTGCTGCATGCAAAATATGGTTCACTACGCTTGCACATGAGGTGCAGTAGGCAATCAAACTCCTCATTAATGCCTGTCCCGAAGATGGTAGTGTTAAATTTTCAATTTAACATGTGTATAATTATATGGATTAGTATTAATTAATAATTAAAATATAATCAATGTTCCTGCAGAATTGGTCTTGGGCCCAATAGATCAAGGCCGACAGGTATGAAGGATGAGAGTGAAAGCCCTCATAGTATCTACCATGGGGACCCCGGATGGCCTCCAAGAAGAATATCCTGGCCTATCCAAAGAAGACCGACTTGTTGACAGAACAAGTATTATAGGCCCAACTATGATGGGTAAATGACCCGATACAGATAGAGACTAATCAACATAAAAGAAAAACAACTCGGTAAATTCAAGATGTCAACTCAGGTCAATGAGACAACTCAGGATCAGAAGATTGCATGATACAGGACAGTTAAGTCAATTGGGCTAAGGCCCAATTCCTTGAGAACTGAACCAGATAAGACCCACTAAATAGGCTATATAAGAAGAGTCTTGCCTCATCCCTAAAGGCACTCTCCTCTAACACACCATCACCTAGAACTACGTTAATCTTGATTCCCTTCCAGTGGATACATAGGAGCATAGCACCAGGCTTTGTCAGACTCAATCCACAAAACCCCCCATTGCTCCACCGTGCCGGAACTTATTGTTTCTACCCGAAAAAAATCGGACGAAACATCAATATTCATTAATATAGCTGTTACGAAATTAATAATTATAATTATCAATCATTTAACCAATTGGTGAAATTAGTAATTGGGTATCTACTAAGAATGACCCTATGATAGTTTGGATCATTCTATTGTTAACTCGTTGAAAGATCCCTACCTTTTACTGATAGATTAAAAGACTATCGCCCCATTAAATAGTTTCATATGCTGTAGATGATTACCAAAGAAGAGAGCACTTTGCCCTCACATTCCGAAGAAGATCAATATATTTTGTCATGCTCCAAGAGATAGAAGCATTAATTAGTGCAAGAACAAGCATATAAATTGTATTTATATGTGTGGCCCTGTGAAGATATGAAAGTCATCGTTGCATGACCCTATACTATTTATTATTTCATTTATTTGAACACTCACAATGTTTGAATTCCAAGTTTGAGTAAAAGTGTGGTTGAAAAAAATCTCACATTAAAGAGAAATTGACAAATTGAATGTTATATAAATAGATAAAACCTATAGACTAATTATATTTTAAGTGTGTTTGGATGTGGTACTTCAAAATTTCAAAGAATTTGAAATACAAGGCAATTCAATTACTTCAATTGAATTACTTACATTTTGAAAATACTTTGTTTGGTTGGGGTAATTCAAATACCTTGTATTTTAAATTCTTTGTCTGGATAAAACACTTCAATTACTTTCAATTACATTTTTAAAAAATATTCATTTAAAAAATTGGGATTTCAACTGTTCGGGGGTCGTTGCCCTCGCACCAGGTATCCGGGGCCGGCGCCCCCGCACCGGGTGTCCGGGGGCCGATGCCCCTACATCGGGTGTTTGGGGGCCGACGCCCCCACATCGGATGTCCGGGGCCCGACGCCTCCCTCATCGGGTGTCCGGGGGCGGGGGGCGGGTCCGGGTTGTGTAGGGGTCGGGCCGGATTCGGGTTATGCGGGGGCAGGGATGAGTCCCGTTGGTAGGGGCGGGGGCAGGCCCCTTGTGGTCAGGGGGACCGGGTCTAGTCCGGGGGCCCCGCATCGGTGGTAGGTGGCACATGAGTAAGGAGAAGGAATTTCAAAATGCCACCTTTTTACGTGGTATTTCAAATTCCTCAAATTTACCTTAAACAAAATACCCCCATAAAATCCCTTGATTTCTAAAATCCTTTATATTTAATATCGAAACAAAGTATTTTAGAGTAAAGTATTTTAATTACCCTCTTAAAATATTTCACCCTCTACAAATACCTCATCCAAACACACCCTAAAGGTTTTTAGTTATAATGTCAAAATCACTTATATGATTCTTCAATTAAATCATGGAAGAATGTCATAGCCCAAGAAAGCGAATCTCCTGGTGTTGACACCCCCTGAATCCTATCAATTAGTGGTATCATGGTCGATAATAAAAAAGACTCGCATTAAAAAGAAGTTGACAAGTTGGAGACTGTATAAATGGAGAAGACTCATACACTTATTGTCTTAAGGTTTTAAGTCAAGATACAATTAGTGTACATATATATCAAGTACAAGTCCACTCGTTCTTCGTTTAGCCATTTCACGCACTCTCCCAATCCTAACACATAATACCATGTTCAAACAATTCACTCATATTTATATAAAGGAGAATGTTAACAAATGCACTTAGAGTATTATTTTAGCAATAAAAAAAGTAAGTTTATACGGGGAAAATGTTGTATTTATTACTTTGAAAAGTGTTTTTTAACTTATGGGACTAATGCTGGAGTACTTCCTCAAACCACATCCTTCGATTTCTATCCAGGCATAGTTGGTTAATGAGAAAATCCGATGAATGAGAAGCTCTGCTAGGGTTTTATGCTTTCTTGCGTCACAAGGCTGCTTCTCCCATGGCAATTTTCGCAAATTGCCCATGGGATCTTCTCTTCCCCGAGTCGGTTGCTGCTCCCTCTAAACCTCTCCCTAATTCTTCTACATCTCTTCCATCTTCTTCACCCTTGCAAACCAAATCTTTTGCCCAAGCCTTAACAAATTCTTGTGCGGTCCCTTTGAGTCAATTGCCAAAACCTTGTGTTAAAGCTGATGAATTGACAATCAAGATTCCGGAGAATGAATATTTAGCGGGACTGGAAGGTTGAAAGAACCTTTTATATGGTCGCCTGTCATTGTCCAAAGGCAACTCCCCATTGAAGTTGTCTGACTTGCGTCAGAAGTTACTATCTTTATGGAAGGATATTAGCCCCTGGCATCTGATTTCTCTTGGCAAAGGGTTCTATGAATTTTCCTTCTCTTCTTTAGAAGATATGCGAAGTGTTCTTGCAGTAGGTCTTTGGAACCTTGGTCCAGGAAGCTTGAGGGTGTTCTCATGGACCAAAGATTTCAATCCTTACTCTCTAAAGCAGTCTCATGCTCAGGTTTGGGTTAGATTTTACGGGGTGCCGCAAGAGTATTGGAGGTCAAAAATTCTATTTGCCATTGCTGGTGGTTTGGGGGTTCCAATTTGCTTGGATGAGGCTACAAGTAAGAGGTCTTTTGGTCACTTTGCTAGGGTCTTGATTGATCTTGATTTAAATGCTAAGCTTAGAGAGAAAATTCTGCTTGAAAGGGAGGATTTTGCCTTTTTTTCTTATATAGAATATGAGAAGTTGCCTAAGTTTTGTACATCATACCAATCTATAGGGCATTCTTTGGGAACCTATATCAAATCTGCAGGAAATTCAGAAAAGAAACCGGTCCACGTCTCGAGGCCTAATCCAAGAAAGGTTTATGTTCCCAAAACAAAGGTTGTTGAATCAATCAACACTGTGGAGGGGACAAATTTTGTTGCTGAGGCAACTGAAGCCAATGCACTTGTTGCAAAACAGGTAGTTAATCATTCAGAGGCCCAAGAGAAAGATAGAATCACTGCGGCTATGAATAAAGGAAAAGGGATATTAATTGATGTTTCAGCCCCTAATTCTATGCACCCTGATAGGGGTGAATGTAGTAAGGGAGGTCATGATGTGTTTACCACCAATGATGGTGTTATTGTTGAAGATGTTCGCTTGGAAAGGGAGGATATTTCAAACTTCTTGCCTACAAATGTTCCTTATGTGGTAGAGGAGATATCTAATTTGGATCGTACAATTCATACTCCTCTTGAAAAGGATCAATCTGTAGACTCGGGCTCCGAAGCTGAAGTTACAAGTTCAGTTCAAGTCCTATCAGAAAATGCTCTTCCTGCTGATGTTGTCTCTCCATCAATTGTTCCCAATTCTGTATCCACTGGCATTAACTCGGGTAACTCTGGATCTCATACAGTTTCGGTTATAAATTCCTCTTCAAAAGAATCCTTGGTAAATAACTCAATCCAGAACTCTAGCCGCCAAACTCCAGCTATGAATATTCATCCAGCAGTGAATTTGAATTTTGATCCAAATTCAACTTCTGTCAAGAAAGGACACCAGTCTGGGATTAATGAAGTTGATGCTCATGATTTAAAAGTGGTTAGGAGACTTTGGGGTGATGATGTTGATGATCGAGAAGCATCCCCCACCCCTGCTCAAACAGATAATTTGGATGCAAACTACACCAACGTTCTGTCCAAATCTCAAAAAAAGAAACAAAGAAGAGCTAGAAGGCAAGCATAAAGAATGTCTCGGTATCAAGCCCAATATGGGACACATTCTGTCTCTCTGGAATTTTAACGAAGGTGTTCTATTGGAATGCTAGGGGAATTGGCAACCCTAGTACTAGACTGGTTCTATCCAAATTCTGTATAGAACACAAGCCTGATCTAGTTTTTTTTTTCAGAACCAAAGATTGATATAGACAACTTTATAGTGAATTTTTGGAAAAGACTAAATCTTAAAGTTTTTGCAGTAAACAATAAGGACTCGCTGATCCCAAATTTGTGGGGGATTTGTACTCCCAAGCTGTCCCTTTCTGTTCTTGCAACATCCCAGCAGCATATTTCTGTGTCTCTGTGGCATAATTCTCAGAAGTTCTTTATTTCTAAAGTATATGCTTTAACCTCTCAGACTGAAAGAAGGAGTCTTTGGATGGAGTTAGCTTCTTTACAACAAGCTTTTTCAGGGTCCTTGGTGTTTTATAGGGGACTTTAATGCTATCCTTGGTGCCCACTAGAAGAGGGGAGGTAGACTTCCTTCCACTGCCTCTTGTGAGGAATTTAAAGCATGGTCTGACTCTTGCAACCTAACTCATATTGTTACCCGAGGGGCTGCTTTCACATGGTCCAATATGAGAGGTTTCAGGGATCATACAGAACTAAGACTAGACAGATTTGTTTGCAATGATGAATGGTTAGCTACCTGGGATAATGTTGCATGTTGCACTCTTGCCATAATCCAGTCTGATCATTACCCTCTATTCCTAGTTCTGAAAAAAGGCTTTGCATCTCAGCCTCATCCTTCAAGTTTCACAATATGTGGACTGATCATGTTGACTGTAGAAGATTGATATCTGAGGTTTGGAAGAGACGCTTTTAGGGCTGTCCCATGTATGTCCTGACTCAAACTAAGATGTCTTAAATCAGAGCTGAAAGTGTGGAACAAACATGTTTTTGGCAATGTCCATCTCAAGGTAGAAGAGGCCATGTCTAAGTTAGACTCCATCCAAGCTAGGATTAACTCCCAAGGATTTTCAGACTTTTTACATAACCAGGAGGTTGCTGCTCAAATTGATCTAAATCAAGCTCTCTCTTTTCAAGAAGCCTTTTGGAAGGAAAAAGCTAGAATGAGCTGGTATGCAGAAGGAGATAGAAATACAGCTTTCTTTCATAAGGTCACCAATATTAGGAACTCTACAAAACAAATGTCTATTCTTATGGTGGGAAATTCTGTTCTGAAAAGGCAATCAGATATAGAAAATCATGTTCTAGAGTTTTACACAAAGTTATATGCTTCTAGCAACTCTTATGTCGATAATGGCCTCATTGATTCTGTCATCCCTTCGTTAGTGTTATATCAAGACAACATCATGATAACAAACATTCCCACTTTGGAAGAGGTCAAGAATGTTGTCTTTTCTCTTGATAGAAACAGTGCACCTGGTCCTGATGGTTTTGGTGGGAGCTTCTACCACTCTTATTGGGATATTATTGAGCAAGAGGTTCACAGTTCTGTGACTCAGTTCTTTAAGGAGGGATGGATTTATCCAAATCTTAATTCCAACAGATTGGTGCTTATTCCAAAGTTTGATGGTACTGATAGAATTGAAAACTACAGGCCAATTGTTCTTGCCAATTTCCAATTCAAAGTTATAACCAAAGTTCTGGTAGACAGACTTGCTGTAATTATGCCAAAAATTATCTCTTCTGAACAACGAGGATTTATCAAGGGAAGACACATTGCTGATTATGTTTGCGTAGCCTCCGGCGCGATTAATATGTTAAGCAAATGAAGCTTTGGAGGAAATATGGCTTTGAAGTTAGACATTAAAAAGGCCTTTGATACCTTAGATTGGCGCTTCCTTTTGAAGGTTCTTTCTTCTTTTGACTTAGATCATCAGTCCCGCTCTTGGATTAGTGCCATCCTGCATTCTGCTCATTTGGCTATTTCAGTGAATGGCAAATCAATTGGCTTCTTCACTTGCAAAAGAGGGGTGAGGCAAGGAGACCCCTTCTCCCCCCTCCTTTTTTGCCTTGCTGAAGAAGTTCTAAGCAGGGGAATCTCTAAGCTTGTCGGGTCTGGTAGGTTGCTTCCCATGTCCAGCCCAAGAGGTTTTGTGACTCCAAGCCATATTCTCTATGCAGATGACATCATGGTCTTCTGTAAGGGCACAAAAGCTAATATTAGAAACATTATGTAGCTATTTTAGGATTATGGTCAAGCTTCAGGGCAGATTCTGAGCCTGGATAAGTGTAAATTTTTTGAAGGATCAATGTCTTCTAGAAGGCTAGCTGAAATGAGCTCTTTTCTTGGCTTTTTAGTAGGTTCTCTTCCCTTCACCTACCTTGGGGTCCCTTTGTTTAAAGGCAAACCGAAAACAGCTTATCTTCAACCTATCATAGATAGAATCAAATGCAAACTTTCCTCTTGGAAAGGTTCTCTTCTCTCAATTATGGGTAGAGTGCCGCTTGTTAACTCTGTGATTCAAGGTATGCTAGATGATATGAGCCAAGGGGGGGCAAGTCAACTTGTCATCAAGAATGATATGAGCCCAATAAGGAGCATGGACCAAGGAGCACTAAAAGGACTTGGTGGGTCTAAGACAAGAGCAAGAGCCAAGAAAGACCAAGAAGTTCTAAACCAAATAGTGTCAACCTTGATGGAAACAAGCCCAAGTTCAAGTCTTGATGGAGTGGAGGACAAAATGGTTACTTATCTCATCCAACTTGAAGACCCATGATGGGCTTGGACGTCCACTTCCCATATTATCATTTTCTAGTTTATTTCTTTTAAATAAAGTGCAATAAACTTGGGTTTTATGAAGAATTTCGAATTTGGGTGCATAGTGGGAGGAATCTTGTTGGTTTGCATACCAATAGTAACTCCTTTAAGTTTTTAGCCTTTTTTTTATGTTTTGTTACTTATGTGGGAGTTACACTTTTAATTTGAGAAATAAGTGTGGCTGCTACATAATGATAGAGAGAGGGTAATAAGTCACTATTAAGTGGTTGAGTTATGTGTGAGTTTAGTAAGTCATGAATAGGCTAGTTATGTGGGGGTTATGGAATCATTGGGAAGACAAAGGGTGAAGCCAAATGTTGGCAGCCACACCCCTATATGTAACATGCCTAAACACATGAATAAACAACTTGGATGTTGAATTTGGATTGAAATCCATTTGTGAGAGAATTGTCTCTCTTTGGTTCTTGGTTGAGCCAACTATTGTTCTTATCAAGAATCCAAGATTCTTGTGGCGAACTTCATAGGCTTATCAAACTCTCTAGTTTGTGGCGCCATACCATCTCTAATCTTCACCATTTTCATATTTTCTTCTTCTTATTTTGGTTCCAAAAATTGGTTTCGCATTAACTTGTTAAGAATTCAACCAAATAGATCTTCAACAAGGCAACCTCACCATTTGGTTGTCATCAAGTGGTATCAAAGCTTAGGCTTTGGTTGAATTTCTGAGTTTTGTTCTTCATATTCTACCTATCTTCTTTTCTTCTTTTAAACCAACAAACTATCAAAAAAAAAATTACACTTTGATTCTATTTGTGAAGGGAAAATTTCGTGGTTGTTGTTCTTGCTCAAAAAAAAAATTACAAGTGTGATTCTCTTCTTCAAAGTTTGAAAAAAAAATTGCACAAATTATAAGGAAAAAAAAAGTGTGCATGAAATCTTGGAAAAAAAAAAAAAAGAGAAGAGAAGAGAAGAGAAAAGTCTATTTGAGCAATTTGTGTTCTTGAAAAAAAATATTTCCCTTCTTCCTTTGTTCTTATTTCCCATAGCTTTGCTTTTCTAGCCTTTCATTTTATTCTCCTGTTTTTTGATAAGTTTTGTGATTTTTGTTACTTGATTTTTGGATTTTTGTGTGGATTGTGGTTGACTCCTCTAAGGCCTAAGAGAGAACAATTGAGTGGAAAAAGGCAAGAGTGAAAATTACATCTTGTGTGGAAAAAGCCAATTGAGTGAAATACCTTTGTGTGCACAAGTGAGGGAGTGTAGTGAGGAATTTTATAATTTCTTGTTATCTTTTGATATTGTGTGTTCAAGTGATGGCAGCCCATGAAGATAGTCCATCATTTTCTCCAAGGTCTTCAACTCTTTATGCTAGAATGACTACTCAAATACAAAACCTTCAAAGGCAAATGGAGCAAATGAGTGCAAATTATGATAGACAACTTGCCATCCTTCAAAACCGAGAAGATAGAATTGAAAGGGTCAAGATCCAAGTTCCTACCTTTCATGGGAAGAATGATCCCGAAGTCTATTTGGAATGGGAGATGAAGATAGAGCAAGTGTTCAATTTCAATAATTACAATGAGAAAAAGAAAATGAAGTTAGCATCTCTTCAATTTAAGGACTATGCACTTGTTTGGTGGGATCAATTTCAAAAAGAGAGAAGACGATGTGGGGCGGAGCCTATTGAGACTTGGGTTGAGATGAGAAAAATAATGAGGAGAAGATATGCTCCATACCATTGCCATAGAGTTCTTCACAACAAATTAACGAATGAGGGCAACACTTCAACCTCTAAGGAGGCCGTGGCAAGTGCTCATGGAAAGAAACCTATGGAAGTCTCTCCTAATTTGAGAGAAAATGAAAAAAAGAGTGAAAAAAAATTTGAAAAGAAGAGTGATGAAAATGTGAAAAAGAATCAAGAAAAAAAATGTGAAAAAAAAGAGAGTATGGAAAAGAGTGAAAGACAAGAAAAAGATGAGAGCAAAACAAAAAGTGAGGAGGAAAAAGTAAATGCATGTTTTGATGTTTTTCCTAACTCTTTGCCTACTTGTGTTGATTCTCTTTTGAAGGAAATTGAAGATGTTCCTCCAATGGAAGCTCGCAAGACAACCGATGTAATTGAAGAGCTCATCCAAAAGGAAGTACCCCATGGTTTGGAAACTTGCATGGATTCCCAAATGCTCAACCAATCACCCACTCTTGCTTTACCTCCTATTGAAATATATTTTGAACTTAAGTCTGAAGCACCCAATGTGATTGTGAGGAATACTTTAGATGGACCACCCATATCTAATTTTGGTGATGAAGATTGTTTCAATTCGAGGTCGAATTCGCTCAAAGAAGGAGGGGATGATATGAGCCAAGGGGGGGCAAGTCAACTTGTCATCAAGAATGATATGAGCCCAATAAGGAGCATGGACCAAGGAGCACTAAAAGGACTTGGTGGGTCTAAGACAAGAGCAAGAGCCAAGAAAGACCAAGAAGTTCTAAACCAAATAGTGTCAACCTTGATGGAAACAAGCCCAAGTTCAAGTCTTGATGGAGTGGAGGACAAAATGGTTACTTATCTCATCCAACTTGAAGACCCATGATGGGCTTGGACGTCCACTTCCCATATTATCATTTTCTAGTTTATTTCTTTTAAATAAAGTGCAATAAACTTGGGTTTTATGAAGAATTTCGAATTTGGGTGCATAGTGGGAGGAATCTTGTTGGTTTGCATACCAATAGTAACTCCTTTAAGTTTTTAGCCTTTTTTTTTATGTTTTGTTACTTATGTGGGAGTTACACTTTTAATTTGAGAAATAAGTGTGGCTGCTACATAATGATAGAGAGAGGGTAATAAGTCACTATTAAGTGGTTGAGTTATGTGTGAGTTTAGTAAGTCATGAATAGGCTAGTTATGTGGGGGTTATGGAATCATTGGGAAGACAAAGGGTGAAGCCAAATGTTGGCAGCCACACCCCTATATGTAACATGCCTAAACACATGAATAAACAACTTGGATGTTGAATTTGGATTGAAATCCATTTGTGAGAGAATTGTCTCTCTTTGGTTCTTGGTTGAGCCAACTATTGTTCTTATCAAGAATCCAAGATTCTTGTGGCGAACTTCATAGGCTTATCAAACTCTCTAGTTTGTGGCGCCATACCATCTCTAATCTTCACCATTTTCATATTTTCTTCTTCTTATTTTGGTTCCAAAAATTGGTTTCGCATTAACTTGTTAAGAATTCAACCAAATAGATCTTCAACAAGGCAACCTCACCATTTGGTTGTCATCAAGTGGTATCAAAGCTTAGGCTTTGGTTGAATTTCTGAGTTTTGTTCTTCATATTCTACCTATCTTCTTTTCTTCTTTTAAACCAACAAACTATCAAAAAAAAATTACACTTTGATTCTATTTGTGAAGGGAAAATTTCGTGGTTGTTGTTCTTGCTCAAAAAAAAATTGCAAGTGTGATTCTCTTCTTCAAAGTTTGAAAAAAAAATTGCACAAATTATAAGGAAAAAAAAAGTGTGCATGAAATCTTGGAAAAAAAAAAAAAAAGAGAAGAGAAGAGAAGAGAAGAGAAAAGTCTATTTGAGCAATTTGTGTTCTTGAAAAAAAATATTTCCCTTCTTCCTTTGTTCTTATTTCCCATAGCTTTGCTTTTCTAGCCTTTCATTTTATTCTCCTGTTTTTTGATAAGTTTTGTGATTTTTGTTACTTGATTTTTGGATTTTTGTGTGGATTGTGGTTGACTCCTCTAAGGCCTAAGAGAGAACAATTGAGTGGAAAAAGGCAAGAGTGAAAATTACATCTTGTGTGGAAAAAGCCAATTGAGTGAAATACCTTTGTGTGCACAAGTGAGGGAGTGTAGTGAGGAATTTTATAATTTCTTGTTATCTTTTGATATTGTGTGTTCAAGTGATGGCAGCCCATGAAGATAGTCCATCATTTTCTCCAAGGTCTTCAACTCTTTATGCTAGAATGACTACTCAAATACAAAACCTTCAAAGGCAAATGGAGCAAATGAGTGCAAATTATGATAGACAACTTGCCATCCTTCAAAACCGAGAAGATAGAATTGAAAGGGTCAAGATCCAAGTTCCTACCTTTCATGGGAAGAATGATCCCGAAGTCTATTTGGAATGGGAGATGAAGATAGAGCAAGTGTTCAATTTCAATAATTACAATGAGAAAAAGAAAATGAAGTTAGCATCTCTTCAATTTAAGGACTATGCACTTGTTTGGTGGGATCAATTTCAAAAAGAGAGAAGACGATGTGGGGCGGAGCCTATTGAGACTTGGGTTGAGATGAGAAAAATAATGAGGAGAAGATATGCTCCATACCATTGCCATAGAGTTCTTCACAACAAATTAACGAATGAGGGCAACACTTCAACCTCTAAGGAGGCCGTGGCAAGTGCTCATGGAAAGAAACCTATGGAAGTCTCTCCTAATTTGAGAGAAAATGAAAAAAGAGTGAAAAAAATTTGAAAAGAAGAGTGATGAAAATGTGAAAAAGAATCAAGAAAACAAATGTGAAAAAAAAGAGAGTATGGAAAAGAGTGAAAGACAAGAAAAAGATGAGAGCAAAACAAAAAGTGAGGAGGAAAAAGTAAATGCATGTTTTGATGTTTTTCCTAACTCTTTGCCTACTTGTGTTGATTCTCTTTTGAAGGAAATTGAAGATGTTCCTCCAATGGAAGCTCGCAAGACAACCGATGTAATTGAAGAGCTCATCCAAAAGGAAGTACCCCATGGTTTGGAAACTTGCAT
The DNA here is from genome assembly GCA_030762895.1 of Sophora flavescens. Lineage (NCBI taxonomy): Eukaryota > Viridiplantae > Streptophyta > Magnoliopsida > Fabales > Fabaceae > Sophora > Sophora flavescens. The sequence continues at coordinate 107,353,106 of CM061066.1, read as the reverse complement.
GGATTCCCAAATGCTCAACCAATCACCCACTCTTGCTTTACCTCCTATTGAAATATATTTTGAACTTAAGTCTGAAGCACCCAATGTGATTGTGAGGAATACTTTAGATGGACCACCCATATCTAATTTTGGTGATGAAGATTGTTTCAATTCGAGGTCGAATTCGCTCAAAGAAGGAGGGGATGATATGAGCCAAGGGGGGGCAAGTCAACTTGTCATCAAGAATGATATGAGCCCAATAAGGAGCATGGACCAAGGAGCACTAAAAGGACTTGGTGGGTCTAAGACAAGAGCAAGAGCCAAGAAAGACCAAGAAGTTCTAAACCAAATAGTGTCAACCTTGATGGAAACAAGCCCAAGTTCAAGTCTTGATGGAGTGGAGGACAAAATGGTTACTTATCTCATCCAACTTGAAGACCCATGATGGGCTTGGACGTCCACTTCCCATATTATCATTTTCTAGTTTATTTCTTTTAAATAAAGTGCAATAAACTTGGGTTTTATGAAGAATTTCGAATTTGGGTGCATAGTGGGAGGAATCTTGTTGGTTTGCATACCAATAGTAACTCCTTTAAGTTTTTAGCCTTTTATTTTATGTTTTGTTACTTATGTGGGAGTTACACTTTTAATTTGAGAAATAAGTGTGGCTGCTACATAATGATAGAGAGAGGGTAATAAGTCACTATTAAGTGGTTGAGTTATGTGTGAGTTTAGTAAGTCATGAATAGGCTAGTTATGTGGGGGTTATGGAATCATTGGGAAGACAAAGGGTGAAGCCAAATGTTGGCAGCCACACCCCTATATGTAACATGCCTAAACACATGAATAAACAACTTGGATGTTGAATTTGGATTGAAATCCATTTGTGAAAGAATTGTCTCTCTTTGGTTCTTGGTTGAGCCAACTATTGTTCTTATCAAGAATCCAAGATTCTTGTGGCGAACTTCATAGGCTTATCAAACTCTCTAGTTTGTGGCGCCATACCATCTCTAATCTTCACCATTTTCATATTTTCTTCTTCTTATTTTGGTTCCAAAAATTGGTTTCGCATTAACTTGTTAAGAATTCAACCAAATAGATCTTCAACAAGGCAACCTCACCATTTGGTTGTCATCACTAGCTTACAGTTTTCATATCTATATGTGGCCTGTTTCTCTGCTAAATCAATTGGATGCTTGGATCAAGAATTTTGTCTAGTCAGGGGATATTCACAAAAGGAAACATGTTACAGTGGCATGGAAGTCAGTTTGCTCTTACTTTTGATGGTGGCACTGGCATCGTGTCTATCAGAGCAATAAATGAAGCCTCTATGCTGAAACTGAGTTGGGAGATGGCCACTTCGGTTGATCAGTGGGCTAGGTTTCTTAGGGCTAGATTTCTCAATAACTACAAGCCTATTGGTCATCATGTCAACTCTTCTATTTGACCGGCAATAAGGAAGTGGTATCAGGTTGTTTTAGACAACTCCTCTTGGTTAATTGGTGATGGTAAAACTATCAACTTCTGGACAGATAAATGGTTAGATGTACCTTTAGTTTTTATGATGAATATTCCGGAGCATTGGCATCCTTCCTTGCTTGCTTTGGTTAAAGATTTTCTGGTGGATAGAGGTTGGAGCATCCCTGACTGTTTGCAATCTCATTTCCCGAATGTGACTGACAGTATTCATCAAATTCATATTCCGGTGGAGGAATTGTGAAGACAGAATGGTGTGGAATAGCTCCACAAATGGTAAGCTTTCCTTTAAAGAAGCTTTCCTGTTCTTGAATCCTGTTGGAAACTCGACTCCTAAGTTCAAACAGATCTGGTCCAAATTCATTCCTCCTGCTGGATCTTTTTTGGTTTGGAGAATTTTTCACCACAAGATGCCAACTGATAAGCACATAAGGTTGAGAGGCATTTCAATGGCTTCCATGTGTAGTTTATGTGGGCTAGAGGAAGAATCAGCATCTCACCTTTTCCTATCCTGCTGCTATGCTCAGTCAATGTGGGACTGGCTGGGGTCTAACTTGGTCTTCCCTATGGATTCTTCTTCTTTTGAATCCTTGTTTGCTTTTTATAACAAAAGTTATAGTCCTCAGCTGAAGGATGTGATCATGGCTGCTGTTATCAATACTATATGGGTGATTTGGTTTGCTAGGAATCAATGCAGATTCCTTAACAAGAATATCGATCCGGTCTATGCTAAAACTATGGTTATTTCTGCTGTTTCACTTTTGGGCAACATGTCTAATGGCTCAATGTTCAATTCAATTGAGGAGTTTGTCATTCTAAAAAACTTCAGGATTGATGGCCATACTCATAGGGCGCCAAGAATAAAAGAAGTGGTCTGGTTGTCTCCTCCTTGCAATTGGACTAAATATAATATAGATGGGGCTGCTCATGGCTGTCCGGGTAATTCAGCTTGTGGGGGTATTTTCAGAGGTTATAACTCAGCTGCTCTTGGATGTTTTTCATGCAATTTAGGTTGTGCTTCTTCTCTTTTCGCTAAGCTTTCTGGTGCTATTCATGCCATAGAGATTGCTAACAGCAGGGGTTGGACAAACCTTTGGGTAGAGACAGACTCGATGCTATTGGTTACTGCATTTAATAACTTGGAAATTTTCCCGTGGAGGCTGCTAGCTAGATGGAAAAACGGTTTACACATAGCTAAAGGCCTTACTCTCCAAGTCTCTCATATATATAGGGAAGGCAATGCTTGTGCGGATATATTAGCAAACTATGGAATTCAGCATCCAGGATTTAGTTGGTGGGACACAATTCCTCACTCTAGGTTTTGGCCTAGTTATAGGTTTTCTTAGTTTTCCTTCTTTTCAATTGGTTTTGGCCTTATGTCCCCCCATGATTCTTTTGTTCTTTGTTTTCTTTTGATTCATCAACAAATGTGTAGCATGCTGCAAATGATTGTTGAATTTGGTGGTGCCAACATAGTTGGGATGATCTTTTTTATAGTGACGCTCTTGCATGCTACTTATATAAAAAAAAACTTGTCTCAATACAAATTAACTTTCCTTTTTATTGATTTTTCTTAAACAATGTCTTTAGGGCACTCGCTAATAAGGCACTTATATAAATTATATCTACTTTAATTTTACATAGATGGCAACTAACTCAAATGACATTTATTATCCAACCAAATAGAGTATCAAATATGGTGGTAAAAAGATAGAGTTACGATTTTCACAATATTTTTTTATGTCTATTTTGTAATCATCTTTATATATATAAAAGGAAATAGGTCTAGGGTTTTTCTAGGGTTGCTATAGGGTTAATTTGGTAAATCTTTATATCTTTATATTATTATATATAAAAAAAGGAAGTAGGTCTAGGGTTTTTTTAGGGTTGTTATAGAGGTAATTTGGTAATTGCATTGGGGATAATTTAGTGGAAATAAAAAAAAAAGACTAATAATTATACCTTAATATAATAACAACTAAGAATGGTTGTTATGATAAAAAAAAAGTAACGTACATTCGATGGAGCTAAGGAATTTGGGCAATCTTGAATTTCTCTCAACCAAAATCTTCACAAACAAATGTCACTTTCGTAGGCTGAGTTGAATGAATATCATCAAAGAAATCCACACTTAGCATTTGTTGTTTGTTTTTTTATCATCTGAATTAGGATTAGATGGAGCTGAAAGGGAAGCTTCAGAAGGAAAAAGGGTGAGGTAACAAGTTTTTGCGACAACCCCATTTTTCTTTTGTTTAATAGATAGAAAATTTGAAGTTTAAAATTATTTTACATAGAAATTTTTTTAACCTACAGTTATCAATCTCACCTTCTCAATCAAATTTCTACCGGAGGTAAATGTTATTATTATGGTTCCAGGCCACTGAATTTAATTTGGTTAATTTAATAATAATTATTATAAATTTACTTTCCATAAAAAATAGCTTAATTTTAAAAAAAACAACGGTGAATTTAATAACAATTATGATAAATCAGTTACTTTCCATAAAAAAAATATCTTAATTTTTTTTTTTAAACGGCCGAAACTGAAGAGGTGATTAGAATTATAATTAAAACCATCTAATCTTTATCTTTATATAGCTTAATGCCCGTTAACCAAGTAGCTGGGTTCGAATTACAACTCTGGCGTATGAAGCGAATTTCCGCTGGGAGGAGGTTTCCCACCTTCAGGTGCTATTCATTCCCCCGCAGGAGATTAGTACTCGCTTCCGACGAGGTATACTCCTGGTCAAGGACAAATAAAAGAAGCTTAATTTTTTAAAAAAAACACAACGGTGAATTTAATAACAATTATGATAAATCATTACATTCCATAAAAAATATCTTAATTTTAAAAAAAACAACGGTGAATTTAATAACAATTATGATAAATCATTTACTTTCCATAAAATATTCTATTTTTACCCTTGAATCCGTTAGGTACAAATAAATTGTAGCTAATTATTTTTTTTAATTTACTTATTTAATTAATTTCCTATATTTCATGTTTACTCAATCAAATATATATGTTATGCATCAAAACTTTTAACAAAATTTGTATAAAACATATTCTTATTAATTCACTTTCACTCATAAAAAGACTTCACTAAACTATGTTACATGTAAAATTGGTAACTACTCAGGAGGTTTTCCTTTCTAACCAATATGATTTACTTAATTCATGTAACAATAATAATTTCAAACATCGCACTTCAAGTTCTACTCATTCTAAATTTCTCTGATACTTATTTCTTCAAAAGTCCTTTTTCTTCAAAGTGATTAAAAAAAATACATAAGTTCCTAATCATTTTATCAAACAAAAAATATTCACAAACACAGTATACAATAACAATTATATTTACTCAAAAAACTAGAATACCTCGTGAATCGCATGGGCTCAGTTCTAGTTTATGAAAGGATAAGTGATTATGTTTTGGATGTAAAATAATGTGGCGTTATAAAAAAAATGTTAAGATAATATTTATTCAAAAAAAATATTACTATGCATTTAGTGCCTTGTAGCTTTCCCTTTCCAGTTTATTCGTGTATATCAGAAAATAGGCTTTTTCTCTAGATAGCTGTGTATAGTGACAGAGATTCGTTAGAACGTGACCATTTAACATATGGAGTTCGATTGGTTTAGAACTTCACGTGTCATGGGCTTGATCTAAGGTGCATCACCCATCAAAATAGTACATTATTTAAGTGACAAAATATTCCAGATTGTTACTTGGATTTTTAACTTTTCAACTCACTTTAAAGGGTTAATGCTACCATACAACACTCAATCAAGTGGTACACCAGGGTCTGTTCAAAAAATTAAATATTTGCAAAGAAGTGCCATGAAATGGGGCGAGGAGGTGGAGTAAGAGGAGAGGGTGTGGTGGTAGAGGGAGTTGGATTGAACCCAGAGGAAGATGTGGAATATGCGATGTGGGGTTTGCTCATCAAATGAAGTGTGAGTTGGGAGAGACAAAGGAGGCTGCTGCAACGAGACTTGGAACGTTGACAGGTCAGAATGGAAAAGCAAAGTTTGGTTTGGGCGGGTGGTATCATGTTGGTGTGAACAAGACGAACACGAAGACGAAAAGAAGAGAGGCAACAAATGTTGAATGTTCTGTGTTTGCGGTGCATTCATTGAATGATTTATCTCTCATTCGCAAACTATTTCCAAAATTAAGTAGGGGCCTCCTTAATTGTTTGCATATGACTACTATACTGAAATATCAAAGGAAATGATTGTCTGAATTGATAGATCTGATCGGGTCGCGTTTGCGGGTCGCAAGATCCGCTTTCAGAGCAGTCGGGGTGAGAAAGAAGGAGTTTCGTTGTGAACGTTGCATTTTTATTTTATAATTTAAAATAAAAAAAAGTGTCAGCATATTACATGGTGCGACACCCCCTCGTTGGGGTATCACATTTATGTACTCGTTGCGGAAATAAAACTCAAAGAATTAAAATGTTGCTGGTTAATTTCGGAAAAACAAAGTTTTCTAGTTACTTATCCTTTTTGAAAATGGTGATAATTTTTTTTTTCCATTTCTTCTACATACAAACAACATCATCAATATAATATACATCACTATTTCATACATATGCATCATAAAATTTTACATCAAGACCTTCATCATACCAGGTCACTTTCTAAAGTCATAACAACATAAAATAAATAAAAAAAACTAAAACAACATAACTATAAAATAGTGGGAGTCTGGAACCACAACTCAAAATATAATGGCTCTCAATAGCCAGAAGTCAGACTGCCAAAACCCACTATTCCAAAAAAATGGAACAACACCCTACAGCTGATCGCTGCTAATGAAAACTATTGGGGAGTCCAGTATAGACATGCCTACCCTCAGGAGGAGTATCCAGAGAGGATACCACAACTCCCTCTCCTACATCTTGGACCACACCATCCTCAAGAGGATGATAATCTAGGTCCTCCACTAGATCCTCTTCAGGATCTTCCTCAATCCCCTCCCGCACCTCCTCCGGAACTAACACTATAGGTGCTGGAGATGATCCTGGTGCTACCTCTTATAAAGGCTAGACATGTGGGGGAGGATGGTTCTCCAGGTCTCCTTGCTGAACCAAATACTGTAGAATCATCCATATAGGAGGTAATGAGACCTCCACAGTCTCCATACTATGAGTGCTCTGTTGTGGCCCCGCTGCCAGAGTTCCCGAGAGAGTCCTTACAGGACCAATATAGGTGGTGCTCCGGGCTTCCGGGTTAATCACCCAAGCCCCACCATCGTTAGTATTTTCAAATGTCAGGGATCTAATCCCTGAGTATGACAGATCCATCTCTTCTGGATTCATCTGTACTCACATATATATATACCACACAGTAGAGGAAACAACAAGAAAACATGCAAGGGTGAGATACCAATATATGAATTTTGATAAGATAACATGCGCGACACATAAAAAATTCACAACATATGGAAATTATCTAAACAACATAATAATTTTGTCAATGGGACTCATACAGAAGCGATCATCGTGATTTTATAAAAATGCATGACACTTCAATATTCAGGCTCTAATTTGATATCTAATCTCCGGAGATCCCGAAACTTCTTTTCGTTTGAGCAGATCAAGCTCTTTACATGGCCCATTGTCAACGAAAGAAACATTGTCCAACAAATATATATGACACATTGGCCAAAACACGGGACACAATGGTCATTGCGATAAATTGAAACATGGTCCATAAAAACATATCCCAACACATAGGACACAGTGGTTATCGCGATAAATGGAAACATTGTCCATAAAGATACATTGGCCAACACACAACACAATGATCAACAATTCATGAAACAGCGGTAACACATGGCACGTCTGCAATGCATGTAAAAACTTTTATTCTCGTCTTATTTTCTTTTTCGTTTAATTATTCCCTTGTCGAGGCTCAAAGGCTCACGACCATGATTAATTTAATATTAAGTCTTTTCATTTTCAAACACATGACACACAGTCAGAGTGCTCAATCACGAAGCCCTAAACCGATGCACCAGTCTTAGGCTCGCAGATATGGGATACAACATTCACCGTATCAATTATAGGACACACAGTCTAAAACAACTTTTACAGGACACACAGTCCACTAACACGGATCCATGATCCACGTGTTAACAGAACACTAGAATCCCGACGTCTCGGTTACTTGGTTCACTTTTTATTTTTACAATATTTTCGTTCAGTGAAACAACAAATACAAAACAAAACCTCCGAAAACTTATCCAAGTTTAACGAAATTATTTTAGCTGAGTAAAAACTGCTTTACATAAATTCTTTTTCCGTTAAAATCGTTTATAAAACGTTAAAGTGTAGAGAAATTCCATTTTCTCCCAATTCCTTTATTCTTGAAAATATTTCTCATGAAAACATCAACTTTTGAAAAGTCATTCCCAATTCAATTCGTTTTAAAAAATTAAAATCAATTTCTCAAAATTTCGCCGTAAAATTCTTTTATAACTCAAATTGACTTTTCTGTTGTAAATAATTTTTCCAACGTCAATATTGCATTATTTTTGAAACTTAATTACTTGACATAACCTTTTATTTTATTATTGAAATTATTTTGTAAAAACTAATGCCTGTGAAATTTTTTCACAATTGCGCCCTTACTATCACTCGTTGACTCATCTTTTATCGAAATATCTTTAAAATATTATTTTTTTAACTTTTCTTCAACTTTCCAAAAAATTAAATTACTTTAAGCTTATCAAGCTTTTAACCTTAATTCACATGGAGCACTGATCACTGTCAGGCTTCTCAGTCCATCAATCAACAACAGATAATCCAGTATAACACAGTTATAGCATACTTCACAGTTATAGCATGCATCACAGTTATAACTTTAAAATACAGTTATAACCAAACAATTAAATAAATCACATCAAACCACATAACCAATTAAGAAATAAATAATCTAAAGCCACAGAAAACCACAATAGATAAATTACAGACAACACTAAGATAGCATATGGCTATCTAAAACCCCTCAGGTAAACTCCCCTTACCTCTTGGAGTTTTCAAGTTTCGTTCTCGAAATGCTTTTCGATTCGATCCCGGTTTCCTCCGCACAAATCCTAACAATCAAACACAGTTTTATCCTTCACAACAAATCACAAACAAAATTAACAAAATCAAACAACAAAACCCTCCTAAACCATATGATATGGTTCGATCTTCACTGACTAATTAGGCTAGGAATGTTAAAATTTCACAGACTCTTGGATTAATGATCCTTAAGTATTAGAAAGACATAATCAATTATCACTTGATAAGGATTGAATAAAAAACTCATCCAACCCTTATTTTTAGGGTTTCGACCATCACAACAAAAATGGCTAAGAAATTCATTTTGATTTTCGATCTCTTGGACTTAACATGTATATGTATTAAAGAGATGAAATCAAGTGTCACATGACAAAAATTGAAGCAAAACCCATTTACACCAAAACTTAGGGTTTCGGCCCTCAATGGAAAAATAGGGAAGAAATTTTATCTTGATTCATGCTCTTAGATCATGAATATAGAGATTGTAGTGAGTTCGTAGAAATTGGTTTCATGTCAAATGGATTTTTCTACAATTTTCTAGAGATTTTTAAAGTAAAACATCAAGAACTTGGATGATGATGATCATGGCATAAAATCATAAAATACATTAAGAAGAAGACTTAGATGTGCAAGGAGATGAGGTTTTACCTGTTGAAGCTTGAAGAAATGGATGGAATTGATGAAGTTCTTCACAAAATCAACTTGAGTGTTCTTGAGCTTTTTGAAAGAAAATGGTGTGAATGATGAAGAAGATGGCACAAATGAGTTTAAGAATTGCCTAAGTGTGTTTATGGAGGTGGAGCCATGTGGGGGAGGGTATTTTTGTCCAAAAATTGTGATGGCAAACCTTGTAATTACTATGGAAAACCAAGGGTATTTTGGTCTTTTCCATGACAAAATAACCTATGACATTTATGTGCCATTATGGGCATTATGACTCGGATAAGATCGCCATAAATGCTCGTCATGTAAGTCACAATAGTCACCTCAGCTCCGTATCTAGCTCCGTCGTTTACCCGACTTAGGTTTTACGCAAGTTATTTTGAAGTTTTTGCCCTATAAAATATAATATTTTATTTTTACACGAAAATTTTCAAAAAAATCAATATCGTTGCAAATACGATATAAACCTTAACCATTTCGTTCACGAGTCTAAATTAAGTTTTTTGATCAGTAAACTTTTACTGTCAGTGAAAACATAGACCGGGTTCCGTCTGAATTTTCAACCAAAATTTTACCCATATCCTTATAACAATAAGTATAACATGAAAATGACCCTGGTTTATCCAAAATCATTTTCTAAGTCTTGGATAAAAAATATAAACATTTATATATTTATTACCGATATTAGAAATGTTAAAAATCGGGGTGTTACATTACTACCCCACTAAAATAAAATTCGTCCTCGAAATTATGCACCTGGAAAAAGATCAGGATATTGTAATCTCATCTTGTCCTCAGCTTCCCCTGTTGCTTCTCTGGTTGTCTCATCCCAAATAATCGTGACTAATGAAATTTTTTTATCCCTGAGTTGCTTAATCAACGTATCCTTGATTCGTACAGGCGAAGTCTCATAAGACAAGCTTTCTCTTAATTGTACTTCGTCGGGTTCAATTACGTGTGATGGATTAGGAATATACTTCCTTAATTGTGAGACATGGAACAAATCATGAATGTTTGAAAGAAAATGTGGCAAAGAAATTTGATAAGCTACTGGACCAATACGACGAAGACTTTGGTAAGGTACAATGAATTTAGGAGTGAGTTTTCTGGACTTTATAACCCTACCAACCCCAGTCGTGGGTGTGACTCTCAGAAATACATGTTCACCTTCTTGAATTTTGAGAGGTTGTCTTCTCCGATCCGAGTAACTGTTCCGCCTACTTTGGGCCATTTTCATCTTTTCACGGTTTTGTTTAACCTTCTCCGTTGTTTGCTGCACGATTTCAGGACCTAAAATCAAGCTTTCTCCATCTTGGTACCAACACAAAGGTGTTTGACACTTTCTCCCATGCAGAGCCTCATAGGGTGCCATCCCTATTCTCGAATGAAAACTATTGTTATACGTGAATTCAATAAGCGGCAATAGGTCATCCCAACTTCCTCGATGGTCTAAGACACATGCTCTCAGCAAGTCTTCTAACGATTGAATTGTTCTTTCCGTTTGTCCATTGGTCTGTGGATGATATGCTGAACTTAATCTTAACTTGGTTCCTAGAGCTTGATGTAAGCTTCCCCAAAAACCTAAAGTAAACTTTGGGTCTCGATCTGAGACAATACTCGAAGGTACTCCGTGAAGTTTAATCACTTCCTTGATATAGACATCAGTCGGTTTTTCTACTATAAAATTGATCTTAACAAGTAAGAAATGTGCTGATTTCGTTAACCTATCAACGATCACCCAAATTGAGTCAAAACCTTTGGAAGTTTGCCGTTAACTTGCCACAAAATCCGTTGATATGTTATCCCACTTCTATTCCAGTACATATAACGACGTAAGCATACCTTTAGGTCTTCGATGTTCTACCTTTGCTTTCTGACAAGTCAGATATGATGCAACGTACTCCACTATTTTATTTTTCATGCCTGGCCACCAAAACCTTTGTTTTTAATCTTGATACATCTTCGATGATCCAGGATGAATACTTAACTTACTCTTGTGTGATTCCTCAAGAATCATCTTTTTCATCTCAGGATTATCTGGTACACAGACTCATCCGTTGCACCTTAAGATGTGATCTGATCCTAAACTAAACTCCGTAAATTTTCCTTGTTCCATTAATTCCTTCTTTTCTTGAAGATACGCATTTGCGGCTTGTTGTTCTCGGATTTATTCCATTAATCCACTAGAAATTTTGATCATTCCCAAACTGATCTTCTCTTTACTTACTTCCATAATCAAATTTTGATCACATAATTTTTTCAATCAATTCGAGTTCCTTTACCATCATAGCTGAGATATGAATGGCTTTCCGGGTAAGTGCATCAGCTACAACGTTCGCCTTTCCAGGATGATATTGTAACGTAAAGTCGTAATCCTTCAGGAATTCCATCCAACATCTCTGTCTCATGTTGAGCTCTTTTTGATCAAATAGATACTTTAGACTTTTGTGGTCACTAAAGACATCAAACTTAGCTCCATACAACATATCTTTAGTGCAAAAACCACAGCAGCTAACTCTAGATCATACGTCAGATAATTTGTTTTGTGAGTCTTTAACTGGCGTGACGCATAAGCTACAATTTTCCAATGTTGCATTAATACACAACCTAAACCTTGAAGTGAAGTAACACAATATACCTCGTAAGGTTCATTCGATTCAGGCAGTATTAATACTGGCGAGGTTGTCAATCGTTCTTTAATCTTTTAGAATTTTTCTTCACACTTGTCCGTCCAAACAAAAGGTTGATCTTTCCTCGTAAGTTGAGTCAATGACGCAACTATCTTGGAAAAACCTTCAATAAATCTTCTATAGTAACCGGCTAGACTGACAAAACTTCGAATGTCCGTTACCGCCTTTGGTCTTTCCCAAGAAAGTACTGCTTCTACTTTTCCAGGATCGACAGCGATTCCTTCCTCAGTAATCACATGTGCTAAAAATTTCACTTCCTCGAGCCAAATCTCGCACCTAGATAGTTTTGTATACAAAACTTTCTCACGTAGGATTTGTAAAACTTGTCATAAATGTTCTTCATGTTCCTCATTACTCTTAGAGTAAATGAGAACGTCATCAATGAACACAACAACGAACTTATCAAGAAACAAATGAAAATCCGATTCATGTAGTCAATGAAGATAGCAGGTGCATTCGTTACTCCAAAAGGCATTACAAGATGCTTATAATGTCAGTAACTAATTCTGAACGCAGTCTTTGGTATATCTTCAGTCTTTACCCTAATCTGATGATAACCCGTCCTCAAGTCAATTTTTGAGAACACAACAGCTCATCACAGTTGATCCATCAGATCGTCTATACACGGTAAAGGGTACTTATTCTTGATCGTCATTTTGTTAAGTTGTCGAAAATCCACGCAAAGTCTCAAACCTCTATCTTTCTTTCTCAATAAAAGAACTGGTGCTCCCCACGGGTGTAACATCCAGTATTTTATGTATGGTTTATGTATGAGTATTAGGGTTAGGACCTGGATTATATAGTTGAGATGTGGTTTGAGGCATAGGGACATTTGTATGTTAAGTACACAACTTTTTCCGGTGATTTTGAATGTAGAGACCAATTAGGGTTTCCCGGATAGCGTCTTTGAGATGTTTGAGTGTGGAATAAGAATTTTGAAGTTAGAGTTGAGATTAGGACTTTTTGATGGTTTTAGGTTGTTTATTAGGTCCTAATGAGCCTATATCTCAAATTTGAGCACAATTGGACGTCGAACGGACCCCGAACGCAAAGATTTGACTTTTGGTCAGAAGTCAACGCTCAAGCGTGGGTGTATCCATGCGCAAGCGCCCAAGTCAACAGATAAGGGCCATGCTTTGACTTGCCACGTGTCACCAGGGCTGATGTGGCACTCCAGGATTGGTTGCATGGCGTGGTGGCGTATATGCCTCCCCACACTCAAGCATGGGCATGCTCAAGCGTACCCCTTCTCACGCTTGAGCTTGGCTGCGTGATGTTGCAAAAATAAAAGGACTTAAGTGACATAAGTCACTTAAGTCCCAAAGAGTAAAATCGAGACAAAGAACAACTGAGAGTGAAAAACAGAGAAGAGAGGTTTAGAGTGAGAAAGAGAGAGAGCTTAGCGAGAGAAAGGCGTTAGAACAAGAGTGTGAGTTTCGATCGTCCCGCCGTGTTTCCGGTTGCGTGGTTGTGGTCGTAGTGATGATATCTTTGCTTTCCTCTTCTTTGTTTCTCCAAAAACGGAAGGCAAATCATCCTCTTTTATGTCGAAAATCCGTTCGTTACGTTTTTCTATGTATCTTTCGTTTCGGTTGTTGGAATTCGATTCCGTCTTCGATTATGAACTCGTGGTAATGTTTGCTTCGCAATATGATGCTTAGGTGAATATTTGGAAGCTCTGAGGTCCTAGAACTACATGGGGCATAACCGAGGAAGTTAGAGGATGCTTCATTTTGTTTAGTTCCGGTCATCGTACGACTCTCCAGGTGGGGGAAAGAAACTATTTAACGTCGAAAACTATGCGGTTGAGTTTAATTCGATAATCACGTAGGGCGACCCAAACCCTACACGAGAATGAGTAACGGACAATGTCCATATCACATTGGGGACTACCTAGTGGTACCAATGATGATATAGAAATTGTACATTTATCGTCGTCATGATAAATATATACATATATTATTTTTTTATTTGATGATTGCCTTCTTGATTGGTTGACTTAAACTTAGTACTTGATGAATGATATCATGAGTGTTGTAATTCTTTTTGAAAGTGTTTATATTTATTATTATTATTATTATTATTATTATTATTATTATATTTTGGTATTTATTATGTTGGAAATAATAACATGATGGTAATGATGATGATTTTGATAACATGATGGCATGATGGTGATGACATGATGAGTGTTATGATTGTGCTTAGAGGTTGAGTAAGTGATAAGTTATAATGAGTTATGGTGATGTATTGGGGAATTCATATTATATATGTGTTAGTAGTTCCTAACCGAGATGATTACTGTGATATGATGATGAGATTGATGAGACTAGATTATTATTGAGGTTATCTATGAGATTATGATAAGCGGTTAGGGCACTAGGGGGTGACCAGAAACATGGTATGTGATATGGTTGACCTGAAACATGGTCTGGTGGACCTGAAACATGGTCTTTGGGGTCTATTCCTCGGAGGGAGAATTCCGGGGTTTAGGCTAACGACGGACCATCCCAGACATGATTTCATTTTAGTTGCAGCTATAGTTCATGCGTTGCATGAGCACCCTAGCCGTGGTTCAGAGGTGTGCACCGGATTGTGCATCTATAGTGCCATTGCTTTGAATGGACATCCTCCATCCGCGGACGAGGGTGTGCGCCGGGGACTCTGGGACGTGTCGATTCTATTGATGTGATATCTGGATATGACCGATACCTTATGAGATGGTTCATACAACATTACATTGCATCATGGCAGGGGGTAGAGGATAGATCTTAGACGTGGTTCGAGGATGAGTTGTGTTAAATATACATAATTATATTCTTAGAGATAGGTGTTTAGTATGCTGTTATAGAATTAAATGTTACTAAACCCTTTCCACGTTTGATGTTATATGGCTTCTTATCCCCTTTTCTTTTGTTGTGTGTTGGTGCGTATGTGTTTTGTATCTCAGATCCTGATCGTGTAGATGGGGCATTGGGATCATCCGTGGATGACCCAGGACCTGGGGTTTCCCCTCTCGGGGACCTTTGGGGTAGAGTGCGTCGATCCGAAAGAGTGGCTCGTGGACCCAGTCACTAGTTTCGTTGTATATACGGATCCTTTGTCCATCACCTCTGGGCTCGGACAGGGAGCACCGATAGGTTTCGTCGGCACGTTCCGCTTTGGTACCACCCTTCCGTTCCCGATGGGACAGCCAGATGGACACATACCGCCGATGCCAGGCATGGCACCAGTTCTTTTCGTGGTACCCTTTGAGGTACTAGTTCCAGGGGTCGCACCAGCACCAGACGGCTTCATCGTCGCGATAACAGACTTTACCGGTAGAGGTTTCAGAGGCAGTCGGACAGGAGGTCTTCTAGTGAGAGCGTAGGAGTGTCCAGTCCTTCCAGACCACGGGATGCGGACGAGGGTGGTATTATATGATGGCTCGGGCCAGTGTCATCTGTATAGGTGTGAGTGAGGTTCTATTGTATTTTGAGAGGGGACGGGGTGTGGAGAGAATCGGTGAGGCCTCTTCCCTTTTTGCCTTTTTTTTTAATGTTATCTCCAGTTTGTATATATCGGGATTCTACTGATGGGAATCTCTTGACAGTTATGTATCAAGTTATGATGTGTATATGTTATGCATGCATGTGTATATGTTGTTTATATTTTAAGTTTTTAATTTTCCCGCTGTTTTTAATATATCCGCTTCACGATAGTAACGAAATTAAGTCTTAATATTTTGGGTTTTCTTTAATGGGACGTCGGGGCGTCTCATTTGGTGGTACCAGAGCAGTTCGGTTATGAAACGGATGTGAGGACTGTGAATAGAGTAAACTGGACTTTTAGGTTGAATCCACATCGGATAACAGCTATGCTTAGGAGTTGGGTAGTGAGTCCGACGCGACATTTCTATGCTATATAGTATTTATATTCCACTTTATGTAGTATTATATGTCATATTGATGTGGGCTAATGATTTCTTTTAACAGGACCATGACTAGAGGCAGAGGACGAGGACGTGGCAGACGTGGTGGTGGTAGAGCTATAAAGGGTGTGGAGGATGAGCCTCATCAGCCAGAGGTAGGGATTGGAGGTGGAGGAGAGTCCTCCGAGACTCTTCAGACTACCGCGAGTTATCATCCGTTCTGTTGTAGCAGGTGCAACATAATGCTCAGAGGGTGCAGAGAGAGACAATGTTCCAGGAACAACATGATAGGAGGAGAGTCACGGAGGCTGAGGATACAGGATTGGCTACCTTTCTCAAAGGTAAGCCACCATAGTTTGGTGGAGAGTATGATCCAGAGTGAGCAGAGTGGTGGATTTAGGAGCTCGAGAAGATCTTTGACACTATGAGATGCAGAGATGACAGGAAGGTGACTTATGCCGCCTTCATGCTGACCGGAGGGGCTGAGTCATGGTGGAGAGGTAAAAGGAGATTGCTAGAGGCTGAGGGAAGATTGATCAGTTGGGAGCTGTTCAGATAGTGTTTCTTTGAGAAGTACTTTCCGTGGTTAGTTAGACGCGTGAAGGAGAGAGAGTTCACGAGTCTCCAGCAGGGAGACATGTCTGTTGGTGATTACACGGCCAGATTCGAGGTCCTGATTCAGTTTTGAGTTCTACCAGAGGTTTCCAGATGAGGATTGGATGTACCGGAGGTTCGAGGAGGGTTTACGGCACGAGCTGAAGAAGGCTATAATGCCCTTGGATATTTTGAGTTTCCAGAAGCTTGTAGAGAGGTGCAGTGCCATTGAGAGTATGGACCACAGGCAGGCTGCATAGCAGAGACAACAGCGTAGTGGGAGTCCTACCAGAGCAGGTCATCAGAGGAGAGGTGATAGGGTTTCTCAATGGAGGAGAGGACCTTATACTAGACCCGGGCAGAGTGCTCAGACATCTGCACCACCAGCACCAGTTATCAGAGAGGGTCAGCAGCAGAGGGGCCTAGTATGTTTCAGATACGGAGGTCCACATTATATCAGAGATTGCACAGATAGATTTGGTTGCTACATCTGTGGAAACCAGGTCATTTTGCTAGGGATTGTCGACAGAGCGGTACAGCAGCAGCCAACTGCCAGCTGAGGAGCCAATGGTTATAGAGGAGGAGCTGGGAGAGGGGTTCCAACAATAGGACGACAGACGACCAGACCTCAGGCCACGGGGAGGGTGTTTACAGTGAGAGGATCCGAGTCCTCTCAATCTGTAGATCTTATTCAAGGTATGTGTTTAATATCTGGTAGACTCTCGTCTGTGTTGTTTGACTCAGGCGCTACACATTCGTTTGTTTCACATGAGTGTGTATATCATTTACATTTACCCATTTCCCAGCTACCATATACTTTGACAGTATCTACCCTTACCAGTGATCCTTTGATCACTATGTCTGTTTGCTTACAGTGTTCTATAGTTTTTGAAAATAGGACATTTCTTGTAGACCTCATCTGTTTGCCTATGCAGCAGATAGACGTTATCCTTGGCATGGATTTGCTTTCGGCTAACCATGTAGTGTTAGACTGTTCCCGAAAGACCTTAACTTTTCTTGAGCCTTCTAGCATAGTATCTGCCAATGAAGGAGCAACTACGAGGAGTGACGAGTCTCAGCAGTATGTGATGCTTTTCTCTTTGGAAGCTAAGGAGACTCCGAGTATAGATTCTTTGCCTATTGTGAGGGAGTTTCCTGAGGTTTTCCCTCATGATGTTCTAGGTTTGCCACCAGGGAGGGAGGTGGAGTTTGCTATAGATCTCATACCAGGGACCGGACCTATATTAGTAGCTCCTTATTGGATGTCACCCGTGGAGTTTGCAGAGTTGAAGAAACAGCTGGATGACATGATGAAGAAGGAATTCATCAGACCGAGTGTGTCGCGATGAGGAGCACCGGTGTTGTTTGTCAAGAAAAAGGACGAAAGTTCTAGGTTGTGCACGGATTATAGGCAGTTGAATAAGGTTACAATCAAGAACAAATATCCATTGCCTAGGATAGATGATCTGATGGATCAGTTGAAGGGAGCTTCGGTGTTTTCCAAGATAGATTTAAGATCAGGATACCATCAGATTAGGGTGAAGAAGGAGGATATACCTAAGACCGCTTTCAGGACGAGGTATGGACACTACGAGTACCTAGTTATGCCTTTTGGTGTAACTAATACTCCAGCGGTGTTCATGGATTACATGAACATGATCTTTAGACCGTTCCTCGACAAGTTTGTTGTGGTGTTTATAAATGATATTCTCATCTATTCTTGTAGCAGGGAAGAACACGAGGAACATCTGAGAGTGGTGTTACAGGTGTTGAGAGATAGGCAGTTGTATGCTAAGCTATCCAAGTGTGAATTTTGGTTAGAGGAAGTACAGTTTCTAGGGCATATAATCAACAAGGAAGGGATAGCTGTTGATCCAGTTAAGGTAGAGGCAGTTATCAAGTGGGAGAGGCCTAACTCAGTGAGTGAAGTGAGAAGTTTTCTAGGTTTAGCAGGGTATTATAGGAGGTTTATCGAGGGTTTCTCGAAGATTACGTTGCCTATGACGCAATTGACGAGAAAAGGTATGGCGTTTGTTTGGACGGAGAAGTGTGAGGAGAGCTTTCAGAGGTTAAAGGAGAAGTTGACTACATCTCCAGTTCTGACATTACCAGATCTATTAGGGTAGTTTGACGTGTACTATGACGCGTCATATCAAGGATTGGGTTGTGTTTTGATGCAAGTGGGAAGAGTTGTGGCTTATGCTTCTCAACAGTTGAGGGTTCATGAAAGGAATTACCCAGCCCATGATCTGGAGTTAGCAACCATAATGTTCGAATTGAAGATATGGCAACACTATCTCTATAGAGTTAAGTTTAATATGTTTAGTGATCACAAGAGTTTAAAGTATCTGTTTGATCATAAGGAGCTGAACATGAGGCAGCGTAGATGGATGGAATTCATTAAGGACTATGAATTTGATCTTCAATACCATCCAGGGAAGGCTAATGTTGTGGCGGATGCACTAAGTCAGAAATCTTTGCACGTATCAGTGATGATGGTGAAAGAGATGGAGTTGCTTGAACAGTTTAGAGATTTGAACCTAGGTATGGATTTGATTGAGGATAGAATAGGCTTAGGTATGATCACCATCGGTAGTGAGTTTTTGAGAGACCTTAGGATTAAGCAAGATCATGATGAATATCTGCAAGAAGTAAGTCGAGGCATAGATGAGGGTAAGGTTTCAGAGTTCCAGAGAGGATTAGATGGGGTGTTAATGTTTAAAGATCGGATATGTGTGCCAGATGACTTAGATATTAGAAAGATGATTTTAGAGGAGGCATATAAGAGTAAGTTGAGTTTTCACCCAGGAGCCACCAAGATGTATCAAGACTTGAAGAAAATGTTTTGGCGGGCCAAGATGAAGAAAGAAGTGGCGGAGTATGTTCTATCATGTTTGGTGTGCCAGAAAGCTAAGATAGAACATCAAAAGCAAGCAGGGTTGTTGCAGTCCTTGGATATCCCAGAGTGGAAGTGGGATAGTATAGAGATGGACTTTGTGGTTGGATTACCACGAACTCCGAAGAGGTTTGATCCAATTTGGGTTATCATTGATAGGTAAACGAAGTGTGCTCACTTTTTACCTATTGGGGAGAGTTATAGTCTTGAGAAGTTGACCCAGATCTACATCAAGGAAGTACTGAGGTTGCATGGTGTGTCGTCGAGTATTGTCTTCGACCGGGATCCTAGATTTACATCTAGATTTTGGAGACAGTTACACAATGCTTTGGGAACAAAGTTGAGGTTGAGTTCTGCGTATCATCCTCAGACAGATGGACAGTCAGAGAGAATAATTCAATCATTGGTGGATCTTTTAAGAGCCTATGTGTTGGAACATGTTGGCAGTTGGGATGAATTCCTACCTTTGATTGAGTTCACATACAATAATAGTTTCCACAGTAGTATCCGGATGGCACCGTATGAGGCTTTGTATGGAAGAAAGTGTAGGACTCCATTGTGTTGGTATGAGACTGGAGAGAGCCAAGTGTTGGGTCCTGATATGGTACAACAAACAACGGAACAAGTCAAGAAAATCAAAGAGAAAATGAAGGAAGCGCAGGATAGGCAAAAGAGCTACAGTACCAAGTGGAGGAGACCCTTAGAATTCCAAGAAGGTGATCACGTGTTCTTGAGAGTCACTCCGAAGACTGGAATTGGCAGAGCTTTAAAGTCTAGAAAGGTCACTCCCTGATTCATTGGACCATTTTAGATTCTTCGACGAATTGGTCCAGTAGCTTACCAGATAGCCTTACCTCCTTACCTTTCTAATCTTCACGATGTCTTCCATGTTTCCCAGTTGAGAAAATATTACCCAAATCCTTCTCATGTCATTGAGCCTGAGTCCATACAACTCCGAGAGAATCTGGAATATGAGGCTTTACCGTCTAAGATTGCAGATAGAAGGGTTAAAAAACTCCGTGGTAAATCGATTCCCCTGGTCAAGGTCATATGGGATAGTGTTATCGGAGATGCTACTTGGGAGCGTGAGGCAGACACTCAGCAGCAGTACCCCCATGTGTTTTCAGGTATATAAATTCTGAGGACGAAATTTCTTTTAAAGGGGATAGAAATGTAACATTCAGGTTTTTTTGTATGGTTTATGTATGAGGATTAGGGTTAGGACTTGCATTATATAGTTGAGATGTGGTTTGAGGCATAAGTTTTGGGAATTTGCGTATAAAACAAAATAACGCAGCGGGAAAAAAATTCCCATCGAAGGATCCTTGCGAATGGTCATGATTCATGGTTAGAAGATTTACCTCTTGAAGCGATGACAATTGATTGAAATCGTCTATCACGAACACCGCACGAGTGATGTCTCTAAGGTATCCACACGAGCAGATCCTGTGAACGTCCAACGTCACGAACACGAAGCATCTCTGCCTCACAGTGCTAGCTTCGAAAACCGAGACCTGCTGCTCACTATTACTCTCTATGTGCGGTTAGGGTAAAAACCGTGTAGGCACAATAGCTTAAGTGGTCTACTTATAGTAGCACCTCCTTAAGTGAGTTAGTGAGCAGCGTTTGACCTAAGCCCCATGTACTATGCGCTAGGCCCAATAGAAGAGTCCAATTCTCCTTTTAATGCTTCTTTTGATCTGCTCTTATGTGTGTGACCCTATAGGTTCCCAAAACGTTAGTAGTAATATTAAATCCCATTTAATATTACAAACAGTGAGCGGTATCTAGCAATACATCACTGCCACCTAAGTAGTGAGAAAGTCAGTGATTTGACGAAACCTTTCTGTGACAAATATTCATGTGCATTATTATCCCTTTGTCCATATATCTATATTGTTTACAAGACATAGAATATGTCACCCTTGTATGGTTCAATATCATGTTCCCTGATACCCGAGTAGACTTAACAACAAATGAGGTCAATATCTCATATTGACTCATTTCAGCACGGCCATGCATTTTACAGTCTCACTCTATCAGGGGCCTCACAGATATTACTCCTGTTATGTAGGAGGGACAAATTCCATCTAGGTCACTCACATCCCTCTGCATGGCTCGTGGTATGCCCAATGACCGTCTTTATAATCATCCTATTACAGATGACGTTTGACGATATTAAAGCACACGACTCCTCATATAGGGATCGTAGCGATTTCAGGTTGAAGGATTGCATACACCGTTGTCACTATGAGAACTACTTATGACACTCACATAACGCTCCATGTAGTGTTCTCATGGTGGGTCAATCTAGTACATCATTACTCTAATGTGTACCTATGTGGCGACTCGATATCTCATATCCATGACCCATGAGATATGGTCATCAGTCTACACACATAATAGTCTCAATGTATTATTATTGTCCTTATTAATAAAATACTTGACTACGGATATTTAAGAATAGGATTTCATTGTTCAATAGTGTCTCACGATCAAGTCATGTACTTGATATTCTATTAAACTGAAATTTCTATTCTAAGGACCTTATTATGTTTAAACAAGTAACACAATAAACTGGAATGCCTCATATCATATATATATATATATATATATATATATATATATATATATATATATATATAATGGCAAGATACAAATGTAAGCCTAAGAAATACACTGGCCTCTAGGGCTTACACCAACAATCTCCCACTAGTACTAGAGCCAATCAGGCATAAATCTAATGCCCATCGATCTAGTGTGACCTTCGTGCTTCTGTTGAGCAAGAGGTTTCGTAAGTGGGTCAGCAATGTTATCAAGTGTTGGTACTCTGCATATTTTCACATCTCCTCTATCGATAATCTCTCGAATGAGATGGAAGCGCCTAAGTATATGTTTGGATCACTGATGAGATCTAGGTTCCTTAGCTTGTGCAATGTCCCCATTGTTATCATAATAGAGATCAATGGGGTCCACAATACTAGGAACTGTACCAAGCTCAGCAATGAACTTCCTGATCCAAACAGCCTCCTTTGCTGCATTGGAGGTGGCAATATACTCAGCCTCTGTAGTAGAATCGGCGACTGTCTCTTGCTTTGAACTCTTCCAGCTCACCGCCCCGCCATTCAGGCAGAACACATAACTAGATTGCGATCTGGAATCATCCTTATCGGTTTTGAAGCTAGCATCGGTGTAACCTTTTACAGCAAGCTCTTCCTCGCCTCCATATACCAAGAACGAATCCTTAGTTCTTTTCAAGTACTTAGGATGTTCTTGACAGCAGACCAGTGACTTTCACCGGGATAAGACTGGTACCTGCTCGTTATGCTTAAAGCATACGATACATCTGGTCGAGTACATAACATGGCATACATGATAGATCCAATTGAGGATGCATATGGAATCTTACTCATGCGATCCCTTTCTTCTTGAGTGGAAGGGGATTGTGCCTTTGATAGGCATATACCATGTGACATAGGCTAGAGTCCTTTCTTGGATTCATGCATGTTAAAGCGTCTCAACACTTTGTCTATGTATGTACTCTGACTTAGGCCAAGCAATTTCAGCGATCTATCCCTATAGATCCTGATTCCCAATACATAGGTAGCTTCACCCAAATCTTTCATAGAGAAGCAATTCCCTAACCATGTCTTTACATTGTGAGTGTAGGGATGCCATTTCCAATGAGTAATATGTCATCTACATATAACACCCGAAAAACAACAATGCTCCCACTAACCTTCTTGTAGACACAAGGTTCATCTTCATTTTTGATGAATCCGTACTGTCTTACAGCATCATCAAAACGAAGGTTCCAACTTCTCGAAGCTTGCTTCAATCCATAGATTGATCGCTGCAATTTAAATACCTTTCCGGCATCCTCTGAAATGCCAAAGCCTTCAGGTTGTGTCATGTACACATCCTCAAGAAGCTTTCCATTAAGGAAAGCAGTTTTGACATCCATTTGCCATATCTCATAATTATGGTATGCAACGATAGCAAGTAAGATCCGGACGGATTTAAGCATCGCAACAGGCGAAGAGGTCTCATCATAGTCGACACCATGAATTTGCTTGAAACCCTTAGCGACCAATCGTGCCTTAAAGGTGTGTACCTTACCATCCATGTCAGTTTTCTTTTTGAAAACCTACTTGCACCCTATGGGTTTTACCCCTTTAGGTGGCTCTACCAAGGTCCATACCTGGTTGGTGTACATGGAATCCATCTCAGATTTCATGGCCTCAAGTCACTTCTCAGATTCTGGGCCAGTGATGGCCTCCTGGTAAGTCACAGGCTCATCTTGATCCATGAGCAATACGTCACCTTGTGGAGTCATGAGAAATCCATATCTCTCAGGCTGGTGACGTATCCTGTTAGACCTACGCTGGTCTTGTGCTACTGGAGCAGGTTGTTCCTCCACAACATTTTGTGAAGGTTGCTCCTGTTCCACCAATGGTAGGTCACTACTCTGTGATTCTTGAATTTCTTCAAGTTCTATCTTCCTCCCACTGGTTCCTATGGAGATAAACTCCTTTTCTAGGAATACACCAGTCCGTGCGACAAACACTTTACCTTCGGAAGGATTATAGAAATAGTACCCCTTGGTTTCTTTGGGATACCCCCACAAAGAAGCATTTATCAGATTTGGGATCAAGCTTATTAGAAACTTGATGTTTTACATATGCTTCACAACCCCAAATCTTCATAAAAGACATGCTGGGTCGTCTACCAGTCCATATCTCATATGGTGTCTTTTCTACCGCTTTGGATGGAATACGGTTAAGTGTAAAAGCTGCTGTTAATAGAGCATGTCCCCAGAAAGAGTTTGTAAGGTTTGCATGACTCATCATAGACCGAACCATGTCCAACAAGGTTCGATTTCTCCTCTCAGAAACACCATTCCATTGTGGTATTCCAGGTGGAGTGAGTTGAGATAAAATTCCACACTCTCTCAGATGATCATCAAACTCTAGGCTCAAATATTCACCACCTCGATCTGATCGAAGAGTTTTGATATTTTTACTAAGTTGGTTTTGTACCTCATTTTTGAATTCCTTGAAATTTTCAAAGGATTCCGATTTATGTTTCATAAGATACACAAATCCATATCTACTGAAATCATTAGTGAATGTGATGAAGTACTGAAAACCACCTCTAGCTAATGTGTTTAGGGGTCCACATACATCGCTATGTATAAGACCCAAAAGATCGTTAGCTCTTTCACCTTTTCCGGTGAATGGAGCTTTAGTCATCTTTCCCAATAAACAAGACTCACATATCTCATATGATTCATAATCAAATGAGTCCAAGAGTCCATCTTTATGGAGCTTCGAAATGCGCTTCTCATTTATATGGCCTAAACGACAATGCCAAAGATAAGACGGGTTCAACTCATTTGGTTTGAACCTCTTAGTATTTATGTTTCAGATGGGCATTTCAAGATCAAGGACATAAAGCCCATTACTCATGTGTGCACTAGCATAGAAAATATCATCCAAATAAATAGAACAACTTTTGTTCTTTATTATAAAAGAAAAACCAATATTGTCCAAACAAGAAACGGAAATGATATTCCTTCTAATTGCAGGCACAAAATAACAGTTCTCTAACAGAATAGTAAGCCCAGTGGGCAAAGTCAATACATAAGTCCCTACAGCTAAATCAGCAACCTTTGCTCCATTTCTAACTCGTAGGTCGACTTCACCCTTTGCCAATGGTGTACTCCTGTTTAGATCCTGCACATTTGTACAAATGTGAGAACCACATCCATTATCTAATACCCATGATGCAGAAGTAGATAAATTGACTTCTATAACAAACACACCTGAAGTGGAAGTCTCACTTCCCTTCTTCTTCTTGATTTCTTCCAGGTATTTTGGGCAGTTCCTCTTCCAATGTCTGGTCCGACCACAATGGAAGCAATTGCCTTCCTTAGCCACACCACCCACAGGCTTCAAGCCAGAAGCACTGGGCTTGATCTTGTTGATGGCCTTACCCTTGCCCTTGCCCTTTTGTTTGTGTGTGGGCTTCTTGAGCTGCTTCTTGCTATTTCCAGCCTGGACCATCAAAATGGCCTTCCCCTTTCCTTTGTTAATATTTTGTTCAGTAGTTCTCAACATGCTCAACAATTCTGGCAAAGGTTTGTCAAGATCATTCATATTATAATTCATGACAAACTGACTATAGCTCTCAGGCAACGATTGTAGAACTAAGTCGGTGGCCAACTCTTGGCCTAAAGGAAATCCCAGTCTCTCAAGATTCTCAATGTACCCGATCATCTGGAGTACATGAGGACTCACAGGGATTCCTTCTGCCAATTTACACTGGAAAAGGGCTCTGGAAACTTCGAACCGCTCATGCCTTGCTTGCTCTTGGTAGAGAAGCTTGAGGTGCAAGATCATATCGTACGCCTCCATGGTCTCATGTTGCTTTTGCAGCTCAGAGGTCATGGTAGCAAGCATAAGACAGCCGACGTCTAAGGCGTCATCCTGATGCTTCTTATAAGCATCCCTGTCAGCCCTAGGAGCACTTGAAGCCGGTGGCTCCTCAGGAATAGGCTCCTCAAGAACATACAACTTTTTCTCATGTTTGAGTACAATCCTCAAGTTTCTGTACCAGTCCAGAAAATTTGTTCCGGATAGTTTGTCCTTCTCAAGGACGGATCGCAATGACAGGTTACTTGATGTGTTTGATGCCATGGTAATCTACAGAGATAAATATGCAAAATATAAGTATCATGCCATGAAGTTATTTAATAAGGTCTTTAATTAAATACACCTCCCACTATTTTACTCAAAACAATGACCCTCATCATTGATTCGGAAAATCCCGTTGGAAGATTTTCTAGTGGGCCAAGATCCATATTTCACCTAGCTTTAAGTCAGCTTTGGCTGATCACTCAAAATTTGGTTATATAGGTAGGAAACACTTTCCGATTGCATCTCATGCAACTCTTGGACAGTTGGGTGAATAACTCTTATTCTAATCCATCACATGGACCAAAGCCCAACTTATAAGCCTCTAAGCCTTTCAATCCTATTGAAGTTGGCTTAGTTAAGTCAGACCCAATGGATAGCAGTTGAACATTACATTTGTCCCATCGCGTCTTACTAGTATAGATAAAGGTACCCCGCTTTGGCGGACCCACACTTAATCGATCCTAGTCTTGACGAGTGCCATGCATTGGAAGGCCTTTAAATGCGACTTAATATTTCCTTTTGAGGGATTTGATTAAAAATTGATCTCATCATTTGTTAAACTCTTTAACTTACTATTTACATACATGCATCTCATACATATATTAGTTAAACCCCTTTTAACATACGATATACATACATGCCTATCATACATATATAAGGCAAATAAATGTGATATGGTTATGGACCCTAACGCATTGATTCTCCCAAGCCAATGAGAGAATCTAAACCGAAACCTAGGAGTGTCCAGGCTTCTCCAAGCATGATCTCCCACAGGATAACGTCTTCTTGTCTCCATCATTACATTACATAAACAGAAACCTCATTTTACATATGAGGGGAGTGAGATGAGAAAAGAATATACATATGGAATATAAGAGAAAGGCACGACACGCAGGCCGTATTTCAAAATATAAACCAAAAGATTAAAGGACTAAGGCCATAACCATTCACCATACATTACCAAATAAATAATCAACCAATAATTATACACAATTATTATTATTATTATTATTATTTTATTAATTAGAGATTTCAAAATCTGAATTTTGAAAACATAACATATATACAATAAATCACATTTATTGTAATTGATGTTACTATAAATCACATTTATTGTAATTGATGTTATTATTAAATGGTGACATAAAAGATTTCAAAATTGAATTTCGAAATAACACACTACGCAGAGGTAGCACGGGGTTCCCGCTTCCTTGGCGGCTAGGGCTTCAACCTCTCAACCCTAAAACCGCAAGGCCCGCAAGAACATGAACTCTTCATGTCTGAAACCCCTTAACTCTGCCAACAGAGAACTGAAACTGATCATGTTTAACATCAACACTTGACGCCATCGTAGAACATAATAAGGATTCCAGAACCAATGTACATATCGCATATATACATATACATGCTATAGACGCATATATCATATACATACGAAAATTACAGAAACAAGGTTTCGCAAAAACGGATGCAAACGATTTTCAGAAAAACGATTCACATTATAAACATGTTATCATACATAACAGGTAAACCACGTAACAGAATCATGGTTTCGCAAGCGGCTCTGATACCACTGTTGGGAATTTGCGTATAAAACAAAATAATGCAGCGGGAAAAAATTCCCATCGAAGGATCCTTGCGAATGGTCATGATTCATGGTTAGAAGATTTACCTCTTGAAGCGGTGACAATTGATTAAAATCGTCTATCACGAACACCGCACGAGCGATGTCTCTAAGGTATCCACACGAGCAGATCCCGTGAACGTCCAACGTCACGAACACGAAGCGTCTCTGCCTCACAGTGCTAGCTTCGAAAACCGAGACCAGCTGCTCACTGTTACTCTCTATGTGCGGCTAGGGTAAAAACCGTGTAGGCACAATAGCTTAAGTGGTCTACTTATAGTAGCACCTCCTTAAGTGAGTTAGTGAGCAGCGTTTGACCTAAGCCCCATGTACTATGCGCTAGGCCCAATAGAAGAGTCCAATTCTCCTTTTAATGCTTCTTTTGATCTGCTCTTATGTGTGTGACCCTATAGGTTCCCAAAACGTTAGTAGTAATATTAAATCCCATTTAATATTACAAACAGTGAGCGGTATCTAGCAATACATCACTGCCACCTAAGTAGTGAGAAAGTCAGTGATTTGACGAAACCTTTCTGTGACAAATATTCATGTGCATTATTATCCCTTTGTCCATATATCTATATTGAACACAAGACATAGAATGTGTCACCCTTGTATGGTTTAATATCATGTTCCCTGATACCCGAGTAGACTTAACAACAAATGAGGTCAATATCTCATATTGACTCATTTCAGCACGGCCATGCATTTTACAGTCTCACTCTATCAGGGGGCCCATAGATATTACTCCTGTTATGTAGGAGGGACAAATTCCATCTAGGTCACTCACATCCCTCTGCATGGCTCGTGGTATGCCCAATGACTGTCTTTATAATCATCCTATTACAGATGACGTTTGACGATATTAAAGCACACGACTCCTCATGTAGGGATCGTAGCGATTTCAGGTCGAAGGATTGCATACACCATTGTCACTATAAGAACTACTTATGACACTCACATAACGCTCCATGTAGTGTTATCATGGTGGGTCAATCCAGTACATCATTACTCTAATGTGTACCTATGTGGCGACTCGATATCTCATATCCATGACCCGTGAGATATGGTCATCAGTCAGCACACATAATAGTCTCAATGTATTATTATTGTCCTTATTAATAAAATACCTGACTACGGATATTTAAGAATAGGATTTCATTGTTCAATAGTGTCTCACGATCAAGTCATGCACTTGATATTCTATTAAACTGAAATTTCTATTCTAAGGACTTTATTATGTTTAAACAAGTAACACAATAAACTGGAATGCCTCATATCATATATATATATATATATATATATATATATATATATATATATATAATGGCAAGATACAAATGTAAGTCTAAGAAATACACTGGCCTCTAGGGCTTACACCAACAATAAGGACATTTGCATGTTAAGTACGCATCTTTTTTGGGTGAGTTTGAACGTAGAGACCAATTAGGGTTTCCCGCATAGCGTCTTTGAGATATTTGAGTGTGGAATAAGAATTTTGGAGTTAGAGTTGAGATTAGGCCTTTTTGATAGTTTTAGGTTATTTATTACGTCAACGCTCAAGCGTGGGTGTATCCACGCTCAAGCGCCCAAGTCAAAAAAAAGGGTCATGCTTTGACTTAACACGTGTCACCAGGGCTGACGTGGCACTCCAGGATTGGCTGCATGGCACGGTGGCGAATCTGCCTCCCCACGCTCAAGCGTGGATTGTTCTCACGCTCAAGCGTGGGCACGCTCAAGCATGGACCTTCTCACGCTTGAGTGTGACTGTGTGTTGTTGCAAAAATAAAAGGACTTAAGTGACATAAGTCACTTAAGTCACATAGAGTAAAAATGAGACAGAGAGCAACTGAGAGTGAAAAACAGAGAAGAGAGGTTTAGAGTGAGAAAGAGATAGAGCTTAGTGACAGAAAGGCGTTAGAGCAAGAGTGTGAGAGTTTCGATCGTCCCGTCGCATTTCTGGTTACGTGGTTGTGATCGTAGTGACGATATCTTCGCTTTCCTCTTCTTCGTTTCTTCAAAAATGGAAGGTAAATCATCCTATTTTATGTCGAAAATCCGTTCGTTACGTTTCTCTATTTATCTTTCATTTTGGTTGTCGGAATTCGATTCCGTCTTCGATTATGAACTCGTGGTAACGTGTGCTTCGCAATGTGATGCTTAGGTGAATTTTGGAAGTTCCAAGGTCCTATAACTGTGCAGTGAAGAACCGAGAATGTTAGAGGACGCTTCATTTTATTTCATTCCGGTCATCGTATGACTCTCCAGGTGGGGGAAACAAACTATTTAAAGTCGGAAATGGCACGATTGCGTTTAATTCGATAATGGCATAGGGCGACCCAAACCCTACACGAGAACAAGTAGCAAACAATGTCCATATCACATTGAGGACTACCTAGTGGTATCAATGATGATATAGAAATTGTACGTTTATCGTCGTCATGATAAATATATACATCTATTATTTTATTATGTGATGATTACTTGCTTGACTAGTTGACTTGAACTTAGTACTTTATTAATGATATCATGAGTGATGTAATTATTTTTTAAAGTGTTTATATTTATTATTATTATATTTTGGTATTTATTATGTTGGAAATAATGACATGATGGTAATGATGATGATTTTGATAACATGATGGCATAATGGTGATGACATGATGAGTGTTATGATTGTGCTTAGAGGTTGAGTAAGTGATAAGTTATAATGAGTTATGGTGATGTATTGGGGAATTCATATTATATATGTGTTAGTAGTGCCTAACCGAGATGATTACTGTGATATGATAATGAGATTGATGAGACGATATTATTATTGAGGTTATTCATGAGATTATGATGAGTGGTTAGGGCACTAGGGGGTCACCAGAAACATGGTCTGTGATATGGTTGACCTGAAATATGGTCTGGTGGACCTGAAACATGGTCTTTGGGGTTATTCCTCGGAAGGATAATTCCCGGGGTTTAGGAAAATGGTGGACCATCCAAGACATGATTTCATTTTAGTTGCAGTTATAGTTCATGCGTTGCATGAGCACCCTGGCCGTGGTTCCGAGGTGTGCACCAAATTGTGCAGCTATAGTGCCATTGCTTTGCATGGGCATCCTCCATCCGCGAACGAGGATGTGCGTCGGGGACTCTGGGACGTGATGATTCTATTGATGTGATATTCGGAGATGGTCGATACCTGATGAGATGGTTCATACAACATTGCATTGCATCATGGCGGATGGTAGAGGATAGATCTTAGACGTGGATCGATGATGATTTGTGTTAAATATACATAATTATATTCTCGGAGATGGATGTTTAATGTGTTGTTATATAATTAAATGTTACTAAACCCTTTCCACGTTTGATGTTATATGACTTCTTATCCCCTTTTCTTTTGTTGTGTGTTGGTGCGTATATGTTTTGTATCTCAGATCCAGACCGTGTAGATGGTGCATTGGGATCATTCGTGGATGACCAAGGACCCGGGGTTTCCCCTCTCGGGGACCTTTGAGGTAGAGTGCGTTGATTGAACGGGTAACTAGTGGACCCAATCACTCATTTCGTTGTATATACGGGTCCTTTGTCCATCACCTCCAGGCTCGGACAAGGAGCGCCGATAGGTTTCATCGGCACATTCCGCTTTGGTACCACCCTTCCGTTCCCGATAGGACAGCCAGATGGACACATACCTCCGATGCAGTCGATGCCAGGCATGGTCCCAGTTCCTTTCATGGTACCCTTTGAGGTACTTGTACCAGGGCTTGCAACAGCACCAGCACCGAAGCCCGAGCTGGCACCCATCCAGGAGGAGGACCCGATTGCCCCCACTCAGGACTTGGTACCCTTTCCAGAGGTACCATCACCTCCTGAGGTCCGGACCATAGTATCAGAGTCTTCTCGAGTATCTACCAGACTGCTTCATCCCCGCGATAGCAGACTTTATCGGCAAAGGTTTCAGAGGCAGTCGGACTGGAGCTCTTCTAGTGAGACCGGAGTTGTGTCCGGACCTGCCCGACCATGGGATGCAGACGAGGGTGGTAGTATATGATGGCTCGTGCCAGTGTCATATGTATAGGTGTGAGTGAGGTTATATTGTATTTTGAGAGGGGATAGGGTGTGGAGTGAATCGGTGAGGCCTCTTCCCTTTTTGTCTTTTGATGTATATATTTTTTATATTATCACCAGTTTGTATATATCGGAATCCTACTGATGGGAATCCCTGTTGGTGTAAGCCCTAGAGGCCAGTGTATTTCTTAGACTTACATTTGTATCTTGCTATTATATATATATGATATGAAACATTCCAGTTTATTGTGTTACTTGTTTAAACATAATAAAGTCCTTAGAATAGAAATTTCAGTTTAATAGAATATCAAGTATATGACTTGATCGTGAGACACTATTGAACAATGAAATCCTATTCTTAAATATCCGTAGTCAAGTATTTTATTAATAAGGACAATAATAATACATTGAGACTATTATGTGTGCAGACTGATGACCATATCTCACGGGTCATGGATATGAGATATTGAGTCGCCACATAGGTACACATTAGAGTAATGATGTACTGGATTGACCCACCATGAGAACACTACATGGAGCGTTGTGTGAGTGTCATAAGTAGTTCTCATAGTGACAATGGTGTATGCAATCCTTCGACCTGAAATCGCTACGATCCCTACATGAGGAGTCGTGTGCTTTAATATCGTCAAACGTCATCTGTAATAGGATGATTATAAAGATGGACATTGGGCATACCACGAGCCATGCATAGGGATGTGAGTGACCTAGATGGAATTTGTCCCTCCTACATAACAGGAGTAATATCTGTGGCCCCCCTGATAGAGTGAGACTGTAAAATGCATGGCCGTGCTGAAATGAGTCAATATTAGATATTGACCTCATTTCTTGTTAAGTCTACTCGGGTATCAGGGAACATGATATTGAACCATACAAGGGTGACACATTCCATGTCTTGTGTTCAATATAGATATATGGACAAAGGGATAATAATACACATGAATATTTGTCACAGAAAGGTTTCGTCAAATCATTGACTTTCTCACTACTTAGGTAGCAGTGATGTATTGCTAGATACCGCTCACTGTTTGTAATATTAAATGGGATTTAATATTACTACTAACGTTTTGGGAACCTATAGGGTCACACACATAAGAGCGGATTAAAAGAAGCATTAAAAGGAGAGTTGGACGTTTCTATTGGGTCTAGTGCATTGTACATGGGGCTTAGGTCAAACACTGCTCACTAACTCACTTAAGGAGGTGCTGCTATAAGTAGACCACTTAAGATATTGTGCCTACACGGTTTTGTTTTACCCTAGCCGTACATAGAGAGTGATAGTGAGCAGCAGGTCTCGGTTTTCGAAGCTAGCACTGTGAGACAGAGACGCTTCGGGTTCGTGACGTTGGACGTTCACGAAATCTGCTCGTGTGGATACCTTAGAGACATCGTTCGTGCGGTGTTCGTGATAGACGATTTTAATCAACTGTCATTGCTTCAAGAGGTAAATCTAACCATGAATCATGACCATTCGCAAGGATTCTTCGATGGGAATTTTTCCGCTGCGTTATTTTTTTTTATACGCAAATTCCCAACAGTGGTATCAGAGCCGCTTGCGAAACCATGACTCTGTTACGTGGTTTACCTGTTATGTATGATAACATGTTTATAATGTGAATCGTTTTTCTGAAAATTGTTATCTGAAAATCGTTTGCATCCGTTTTGCGAAACCTTGTTTCTGTAATTTTCGTATGTATATGATATATGCGTCTATTGCATGTTTATGTAAATATGCGATATGTACATTGGTTCTGGAATCCTTATTATGTTCTGTGATGGCATCAAGTGTTGATGTTAAACATGATCGATTTCAGTTCTCTGTTGGCGGCGTTGAGGGGTTTCAGACATGAAGAGTTCATGTTCTTGCGGCTGAGGTTCCAAGGGTTGAAACCCTAGCCGCCGTTCCTTGCAACGTGAAGTGTTCATGGGCCTTGCGGTTTTAGGGTTGAGAGGTTGAAGCCCTAGCCGCCAAGGAAGCGAGGCACACTTCGGAGAGAAATTTTTTCTTCGGGACGCTGCCTCTGCGTAGTGTGTTATTTCGAAATTCAATTTTTTTGAAATCTTTTGTATCACTTAATAATAATATTAATAATAATAAAAGAGGTATTATTATTGTTTGTTATTATTTGCGTTGTGATGCATGGTGGATGGTTATGGCCTTAGTCTTTTGGTTTATTTTGAAATACGGTCTGCGTGTCGTGCCTTTCTCTTATATTCCATATGTATATTCTTTTCTCATCTCACTCCCCTCATATGTAAAATGAGGTTTCTGTTTATGTAATGTAATGATGGAGACAAGAAGACGTTATCCTGTGGGAGATCATGCTTGGAGAAGCTTGGACGCTCCTAGGTTTCAGTTTAGATTCTCTCATTGGCTTGGGAGAGTCAATGCGTTAGGGGCCATAACCATATCACATTTATTTGTCTTATATATGTATGAGATGCATGTATGTATATAGTATGTTAAAAGGAGTTTAACTAATATATGTATGAGATTCATGTATGTAAATAGTAAGTTAAAGAGTTTAACAAATGATGAGATCAAATTTTAATCAAATCCCTCAAAAGGAAATATTAAGTCACATTTAAAGGCCTTCCAATGCATGGCACTCGTCAAGACTATGATCGATTAAGTGTAGGTCCGCCAAAGCGGGGTACCTTTATCTATACTAGTAAGACGCGATGGGACAAATGTAATGTTCAACTGCTATCCATTGGGTCTGACTTAACTAAGCTAACTTCAATAGGATTGAATGGCTTAGAGGCTTAAAAGTTGGGCTTTAGT
This sequence comes from Sophora flavescens, assembly GCA_030762895.1. NCBI lineage: Eukaryota > Viridiplantae > Streptophyta > Magnoliopsida > Fabales > Fabaceae > Sophora > Sophora flavescens. The sequence goes on along the minus strand of CM061066.1, from coordinate 107,318,640 downwards.
CCATGTGATGGATTAGAATAAGAGTTATTCACCTAACTGTCCAAGAGTTGCATGAGATGCAATCGGAAAGTGTTTCCTACCTATATAACCGAATTTTGAGTGATCAGCCAAAGGTGACTTAAAGCTAGGTGAAATATGGATCTTGGCCCACTAAAAAATATTCCAACGGGATTTTCCGAATCAATGATGAAGGTCATTGTTTTGAGTAAAATAGTGGGAGGCGTATTTAATTAAAGACCTTATTAAATAACTTCATGGCATGATACTTATATTTTGCATATTTATTTCTGTAGAATACCATGGCATCAAACACATCAAGTAACCTATCATTGCGATCCGTCCTTGAGAAGGATAAACTATCCAGAACAAATTTTCTGGACTGGTACAGAAACTTGAGGATTGTCCTCAAACATGAGAAAAGGCTGTATGTTCTTGAGGATCCTATTCCTGAGGAGCCACCAGCTTCAAATGCTCCTAAGGCTGACAAGGATGCTTATAAGAAGCATCAGGATGACGCCTTAGACGTCGGCTGTCTTATGCTTGCTACCATGACCTCTGAGCTGCAAAAGCAACATGAGACCATGGAGGCGTATGATATGATCGTGCACCTCAAGCTGATCTACCAAGAGCAAGCAAGGCATGAGCGGTTCGAAGTTTCCAGAGCCCTTTTCCAGTGTAAATTGGCAGAAGGAAGCCCTGTGAGTCCTCATGTACTCCAGATGATCGGGTACATTGAGAATCTCGAGAGACTGGGATTTCCTTTAGGCCAAGAGTTGGCCACCGACTTAGTTCTGCAATCGTTGCCTGAGAGCTATAGTCAGTTTGTCATGAGCTATAATATGAATGATCTTGACAAACCTTTGCCAGAATTGTTGAGCATGTTAAGAACTGCTGAACAAAATATTAACAAAGGAAAGGGGAAGGCCATTTTGATGGTCCAGGCTGGAAATAGCAAGAAGCAGCCCAAGAAGCCCACGTACAAACAAAAGGGCAAGGGCAAGGCCATCAACAAGTCCAAGCCCAGTACTTCTGGCTTGAAGCCTGTGGGTGGTGTGGCTAAGGAAGGCAATTGCTTCCACTGTGGTCGGACCGGACATTGGAAGAGGAACTGCCCAAAATACCTGTAAGAAAGCAAGAAGAAGAAGGGAAGTGAGACTTCCACTTCAGGTGTGTTTGTTATAGAAGTCAATTTATCTACTTCTGCATCATGGGTATTAGATACTGGATGTGGTTCTCACATTTGTAAAAATGTGCAGGATCTAAACTGGAGTAGACCATTGGCAAAGGGCGAAGTCGACCTACGAGTTGGAAATGGAGCAAAGGTTGCTGCTTTAGATGTAGGGACTTATGTATTGACTTTGCCCACTGGGCTTACTATTCAGTTAGAGAACTGTTATTTTGTGCCTGCAATTAGCAAGAATATCATTTCCGTTTCTTGTTTGGACAAGATTGGTTTTTCTTTTATAATAAAGAACAAAAGTTGTTCTATTTATTTGGATGATATTTTCTATGCTAGTGCACACATGAGTAATGGGCTTTATGTCCTTGATCTCGAAATGCCCATCTATAACATAAATACTAAGAGGCTCAAACCAAATGAGTTGAACCCGTCTTATCTTTGGCATTGTCGTTTAGGCCATATAAATGAGAAGCGCATTTCGAAGCTCCACAAAGATGGACTCTTGGACTCATTTGATTATGAATCATATGAGATATGCGAGTCTTGTTTATTGGGAAAAATGACTAAAGCTCCATTCACCAGAAAAGGTGAAAATGCTAACGATCTTTTGGGTCTTATACATAGCGATGTATGCGGACCCCTAAACACATTAGCTAGAGGTGGTTTTCATTACTTCATCACATTTACTGATGATTTCAGTAGATATGGATTTGTGTATCTTATGAAACATAAATCGGAATCCTTTGAAAATTTCAAGGAATTCAAAAATGAGGTACAAAACCAACTTGGTAAAAATATTAAAACTCTTCGATCAGATCGAGGTGGTGAATATTTGAGCCTAGATTTTGATGATCATCTGAGAGAGTGTGGAATTTTATCTCAACTCACTCCACCTGGAACACCACAATGGAATGGTGTTTCTGAGAGGAGAAATCGAACCTTGTTGGACATGGTTCGGTCTATGATGAGTCATGCAAACCTTCCAAACTCTTTCTGGGGACATGCTCTATTAACAGCAGCTTTTACACTTAACCATGTTCCATCCAAAACGGTAGAAAAGACGCCATATGAGATATGGACTGGTAGACGACCCAACATGTCTTTTATGAAGATTTGGGGTTGTGAAGCAAATGTAAAACGTCAAGTTTCTAATAAGCTTGATCCCAAATCTGATAAATGCTTCTTTGTGGGGTATCCCAAAGAAACCAAGGGATACTATTTCTATAATCCTTTTGAAGGCAAAGTGTTTGTCGCACGGACTGGTGTATTCCTAGAAAAAGAGTTTATCTCCATAGGAACCAGTGGGAGGAAGATAGAACTTGAAGAAATTCAAGAATCAGAGTAGTGACCTACCATTGGTAGAACAGGAGCGACCTTCACAAAATGCTGTGGAGGAACAACCTGCTCCAGTAGCACAAGACCAGCGTAGGTCTAACAGGATACGTCACCAGCCTGAGAGATATGGATTTCTCATGACTCCGCAAGGTGATGTATTGATCATGGATCAAGATGAGACTGTGACTTACCAGGAGGCCATCACTGGCCCAGAATCTGAGAAGTGGCTCGAGGCCATGAAATCTGAGATGGATTCCATGTACACTAACCAGGTATGGACCTTGGTAGAGCCACCTGAAGGGGTAAAACCCATAGGATGCAAGTGGGTTTTGAAAAAGAAAACTGACATGGATGGCAAAGTACATACCTTTAAGTCGCGATTGGTGGCTAAGGGTTTCAAGCAAATTCATGGTGTCGACTATGATGAGACCTTTTCACCTGTTGCGATGCTTAAATCCGTCCAGATCTTACTTGCTATTGCTGCATACCATGATTATGAGATATGGTAGATGGATATCAAAACTGCTTTCCTTAATGGAAAGCTTCTTGAGGATGTGTACATGACACAACCTGAAGGCTTTGACATTTCAGAGGATGCCGGAAAGGTATGTAAATTGCAGCGATCAATCTATGGGTTGAAGCAAGCTTCCAGAAGTTGGAACCTTCGTTTTGATGATGCTGTAAGACAGTACGGATTCATCAAAAATGAAGATGAACATTGTGTCTACAAGAAGGTTAGTGTGAGCATTGTTGTTTTTATGGTGTTATATGTAGATGACATATTACTCATTGGAAATGACATCCCTACACTACAAAATGTAAAGACATGGTTAGGGAATTGCTTCTTTATGAAAGATTTGGGTGAAGCTACCTATGTATTGGGAATCAGGATCTATAGGGATAGATCGCTGAAATTGCTTGGCCTAAGTCAGAGAACATACATAGACAAAGTGTTGAGACGGTTTAACATGCATGAATCCAAGAAAGGACTCTTGCCTATGTCACATGGTATATGCCTATCAAAGGCACAATCCCCTTCCACTCAAGAAGAAAGGGATCATATGAGCAAGATTCCATATGCATCCGCAATTGGATCTATCATGTATGCCATGTTATGTACTCGACCAGATGTATCGTATGCTTTAAGCATAACGAGCAGTACCACCGATCCCTGAAAGTCACTGGTCTGCTATCAAGAACATCCTTAAGTACTTGAGAAGAACTAAGGATTCGTTCTTTGTATATGGAGGCGAGGAAGAGCTTGCAGTAATAGGTTACACCGATGCTAGCTTCCAGACCGATAAGGATGATTCCAGATTGCAATCTGGTTATGTGTTCTGCTTGAATGGAGGGGCGGTGAGCTGGAAGAGTTCAAAGCAGGAGACAGTCGCCGATTCTACTACAGAGGCTGAGTATATTCCCGCCTCCAATGCAGCAAAGGAGGCTGTTTGGATCTAGAAGTTCATTGCTGAGCTTGGTACAATTCCTAGTATTGTGGACCCCATTGATCTCTATTGTGATAACAATGGGGCCATTGCACAAGCTAAGGAACCTAGATCTCATCAGCGATCCAAACATATACTTAGGCGCTTCCATCTCATTCGAGAGATTATCGATAGAGGAGATGTGAAAATATGCAGAATACCAACACTTGATAACGTTGCTGACCCACTTACGAAACCTCTTGCTCAACAGAAGCATGAAGGTCACACTAGATTGATGGGCATTAGATTTATGCCTGATTGGCTCTAGTGCTAGTGGGAGATTGTTGGTGTAAGCCCTAGAGGCCAGTGTATTTCTTAGACTTACATTTGTATCTTGCTATTTTATATATATATATATGAGGCATTCCAGTTTATTGTGTTACTTGTTTAAACATAATAAAGTCGTTAGAATAGAAATTTTAGTTTAATAGAATATCAAGTATATGACTTGATCGTGAGACACTATTGAACAATGAAATCCTCACTACAACAGATTAGACTTTTAATAACGCACCTTTTATAGCATTTCCGTGTGGAAATGCTATTAAAAGTGATGGGGGGGGGGGGGGGGGACTTTTAATAGCGTTTCCTTTGGGAAACGCTATCTTAGGTATCACCTAAGATAGCGTTTCCTTCATGAACCGCTATTAAAAGTGCCACTGCACGAAAAGATATCGGTTCCACATGGAAACGCTATCTTAACTAACAACCTAAGATAGCGGTTACACAAGGAAACACTATCTTAGGTGATATACCCGCGCGCGCGTATCCTTTCATCCTTCAATTCCCAGTTTCTGCATACCACTGACCTCATCAGGTCAAGTCTAGGGTTGCCATCTCCGCAGAGCTCGTCCCCTCTCACAATAAAACCCAAGGGTTTGGATTAGAAAAGAACTGGTTTCTCCTGTCCCGTCACATTCTCTATTTCTGCCTAAGTTCACAGTCACACTCTTCTCTTCTGAGACCAGCGGCGCACGACCAGACCTCTGTTATATCTTATTTCTCCTTCCAGGTATGGTTTTCTTCCCTTTGTTACTTTTAGTTTAGTTTTATGTTCTTTGTGTTGCCTACCTGTTACATCTTGTGGGGTTCAACTTTGAATCGTTGATTTTGGGGCAAACAGGACCTGGGTTGGGCTACTGTGTTGTACTTAGTAGATCGCTTGCAATTGTAAACATGGGCAACTTTGACTATCCACCGAATCACTGCAATTTGAACTAGTTGCTGTTAATTTCTGACTCAAACTAATATTGATTCCTACACACATGTGAAAAAACATATTATTTTAGTTTTCATTGTCATTATGCATAATACTCCAACATATATTCAGAGGAAGTGGTATGCATTCAGCCTCAGGTTATAAGACAGTAATATTCTGTCATAGCAATAGGCAATAATCTCTGGTTGCTTGATTGTATTATATCTTGTCATATTTGTTTACAAACTTTACATGCTATCTCTTTTGTTTACTTATTTGTTATATATTCATTAGTTTAATTTTGATACACTTTTATAGTTTTTTATATTGTCAGTAGATCACATCAATACATATCAACCTCTGTGTGACTCAAGACTTTTAAGTTAGTTAATGATGGTCGATGGATGGATAATTTATGATTGTTTGACAGTATGCATACCAATTAAATCCTATATTCATTTTGCACTAATTCTTGTGTGTAATTCAGTACTTATGTTCAATTCTAATTAAGTAACTAAAAAGCATAATATTTTTTTAGTGTAAGTTTCGCTATAAAGTTTGGCAACTTCTCCCTCTCACTGTTGCTCTCACACCTCAGACTCCCTCTCACGCCCCTATTGCTCCGCCACTCATCACCACACCACCTACGACCAAGGTATGCTCTCTATGTCCCTCTCCCCTATTGCGAACGAAAATGAATGTAGTTCTTGTGTCTGAGAGTTCTTGGTCCGAGTTTGGTAACAATGAGAGGTAATGAGCAAGTAACTCTGATGATGATTGTCTTTGGTGAACTTTTGTTAGAATTAAAACTAGAAAATGTGATTTTTGTTCATAAGAACCAAGGGTTTCTGGGATTAAGAACTTTGTTTGGAGAATTTTTGGAACTCGGTTTGTGTGATAATGTGCTAATTTGGGGTTTCAAGCATGCTTCTTGCGTTACTGCATGTGGCTGTTAGGGTTCGCTGGTACACAAGGATGCATACTCCTCTGTTACGGTCTTTGTTAGTTTGGGTTTAGACAATGCATACTCCTCTGCCATCGGCTTTTTAATTTCAGATCTGAGCATTTGAATTTGCTTTGAAAATGCAGCATCCTTTTGATCACTGTGCCTTTGAGCCTCTTCAAGTTGTTTGGACTTAACTTCTAGTTCTTGTGACATCTGTTCTATTGTTTTTCCTTTTGAATCTATTTGGTTAAAGAGTTGTTGCAGTTTCAATTCATTCTGTTCTGTAATAAGCCCGAGCTCTTGATTGCATTTATGGATCATTTCTTCTATAAGTCTGTTTTGCTGCTGCAATTCATCAGCTTCTGCAACTGCTTTGTGCCTGTGATATTGTTGCTCAGATTTCCTTGGACATGCTTAGAATGCCTGTTCTGTAGTTTTTGTATTTATATATTGATTTGATTTATTGGGTAACATGATCTTCAATTGTTTTACCTTGAAAAAAAGGATATATTGAAGGCCTTTCTTGTGTTTGCAGTCAAACAAGAAGATAGCATATGCTAAGCTTGCAAAAGATTTTCAGGCAGTATTGAAGGAATTCAAGAAGGCACAGCGTCTTGCAGCTGAGAGGGAAACAACTTACACTCCTTTTGTTCCACAAGTAGTTCTTTCATCCAGGTGAGGTGAGTTTATGGAAGTTTCTTTTATGCTCCTTATGCTGAGTTGAAGTTGATACGAAAATATTATGATGTTCTTTGTAAGGTGTCCTTGTCCATTTCAATGTTTACACCTTAGAACTCCACCGTTTTGAGATTGTTTTGTTCTTCACCCTTTGCAAATGAAACTGTATTAGAGTTGAATGTTGATTACTATTAAATGTTCATCTCTGTATGTTGTAGAAGAGGGTATTATCGGGCATTGAAGGCCAAGGAAATCTCATTTTAGCATATTGACTTGTTCATCTCCTGTCAGTTGAAATGAGTTCTGCCCAAAAAAAGTCTGTCTTTGTATATTGTATGTTATGGATTGATATTTGTGTAAAATATATACCTTTATGTTTAGATACTAATATACCTTTAGAATTCTTATCTTGCCACACTGTTTTTCATCATTAATGCTGGGTTCATGGTATCTGCCACTCTACTCATGGTACTAGGACGGTGTCATGGGAATCTAACAAATTTGATTAATCTTTTAAACACACTTAGTATTCTATATTATGCAATAGTTAATGGAATGCTGTACTCTGTAATGATATGATAGAAAACTGAAGATAAGTACAGTTTTATTAACTTTCTTTCAATGCTCCTCATCCTCTCCTTGAACAGAAAAGATACAACAAGTTCTTCAAGGGACCTGAAACTGCTACACTGGTCCTTTCCTTTACCCAACTGAATACCCCCCTCTCTCCCATCTATCCCTTTTGATGCTTCCCCACTAATACACAGCCCCTGTCCACACTCAATTTGCCATGCGGAAAACCGGTAACAGTTTTCATTCCTTTCATTCCTTTAATCTGTATACATTGCATGTAGACATCAACCACTCCAAACTCATAGTAAATATGTTTAATAAATATTTTTGTAGATCGGGAAAGCATGGATCGGAAATGGATGTCTGCCAATCGTTTAACGAAGGAGTATGAGGATGGGGTGAAAAAGTTCATTAGGTTTGCAGTTCGGCATGCGGAAAACCCTAGTACAATCATATGTCCTTGTTTAGATTGTTGTTATGCAAGGCGAGTTAGTGCAGCCGATTTGGAAGAACATTTAGTGCAGCCGAGTTAGGTGAATCTTATGCTGTTATGAGATTGAAAATATCATATTTTGAACACATAAGACGATGGAAATATGAGGGGAATATCTGATGCAAAGTCTCTAGGTGTTGTTTAGGTTCGTTGGTCTTAGGGTCTGAGGCCTTTACTTTCTTTGCAGGGATATGCAATTACAAATCTTTGGTGTGCATGTGTGCAGCTATTGCATTTGCAGGGATCTGCTTTTTAATGTGTATGTTTAGGGTGATATTTTTTTTTCCATTGCAGCTATTCCATATGCTTTTCAGATCTGTTTTTTAGTGTGCAGCTATTGCATTTGCAGGGACATGGTATAAGCAGTACATGCTAGGTTCTGTCCTAACTATATGAGCATATTGCAATTGAGCACTTCACTCTGTTTATGTTTTGATCAGGCAACGAAAATATAGTCATTTGACCATTATATGATATTCTGTATCAATTCCAGAAGGGTCAAAGCCACATGTCTGTTGTGGTCAAGTGTGAAGAGAATATCACAAGTGCTGCAACTAATGCATGCAGAATGCAAGACTCCCAGTCTGGTGCTAAATAAAATAATGATTCACATTCAAAACCAGTAAAAACAAGGAGCTAGGTAGGTTTCCATAGGGAATTTCAGCATGTGACAAGTCAGCTTTCATATTTCTCATGAAAGCAATATCTTTAGGAGTTCAATATTTTCATGATATAACTCTGAACTTTGCAAGACTTTTGTTCTGCATTTTGTTGACTGGATGACTCATGAAACTGAATTAGTTTTATTTGTTTGCTATTTATTAGGACCTTATCTGGTGTAGCAGATTTTTCTGCAAGTTTATGCTATATATGTACTTGGTTTGTTGCTCAATAAAAGATATCTTTTGCCTCTCACTTTGTTGGAATTGATATTTTCACTGCCAAGAAGCTTGAGGATATTGTGCCCTCTTCCCACAACTGTGATGTACGTGCACTTAATTGTGTTGACTTATTGTGATTTCTTTCTTCTCAATGACTCACAGTAATTTTTTGTTGTCAGGTCCCTCATGTGAATCGTACTGACTACCAGCTCATTGATATCTCTGAGGATGGATTTGTGAGTTGTCACTTCTCTTACCAACTCCATTGATTCACTCATTATTAGTCTTGTTTACGTATTCGAATGTGTGATTGCTGTTATGTTATCAAATGATGTTGTAGGTGAGTCTCAACTGAAAATGGGAACACTAAGGATGATCTCAGGCTTCCTCACGATGAGAGTCTGCTTACTCGGGTTTGTGGAAATCTGAAATCTAATGTGTGCTCTTTTTTCCTGTTGGATTGAGTCCGAAAGCTGAAATCACAAATGCCTTTTCTGTTTCAAATTGTTTGTTATTCCTCTATTTTGTTTATTTGTTTGTTGGTTGTCTATTTACTCTAATTGGGCATATATAATTGACTGGTCTCTGCAGATAAAGGATGGATTTGCTGAGGGAAAGGACCTTGTTGTTTCTGTCATGTCTGCTATGGGTGAGGAACAGATTAATGCTCTGAAGGATATTGGGCCAAAGAACTAGATTCAATTGCTTCCAGTTTGTTTGTTGTTTCTATTTAAGCAAATATATTTCTGTCAGTCCTTATAGCTATTTGTTGAAGACCAGACTTATAAAATCTAGTCAGACCACCAGTCGTACCAAGGTTATTTATTTATGCATGTGGTGACAAAACTAGATCACATTTTTCTGTTTTCTATGTTATCCTGTGACTTTCTTATAAAGGAGGAGTCTCTTTTAAGAAGTGATGTTTATTTTGACTGCAGTGATGATGGAATCTAATGCGCTAATGTACTACACCTTCTGTATGAATTGTCAAAGTAGCTAACAATATATGCATATGGATTGTGCTTCATTTCTTTGTTTACACCTTCTGTTTTTTATAAACAATATGCAGGAGTGGAGGTAAAGTTAAGAAATATGTAAAATTAAAAAAATAAGGGAATAGATAGCGTTTGTTTTAACAAATGCTATCTAAAGTCTGACTTTAGATAGCATTTGTTAATACAAATGCATCTAAAGTCAGACTTTAGATAGCGTTTCCGTGTACAAACGCTATCTAAAGTCACATTTTAATAGCACTTCCTAAATGCTATCTTTGCTAACGAGTTTTAATAGCGGTGGCATAGATAGCGGTTACAAACGCTATTAAAAGGCATCCGGAAACGCTATCTAAAGTCATTTCTGTTGTAGTGCCTATTCTTAAATATCCGTAGTCAAGTATTTTATTAATAAGGACAATAATAATACATTGAGACTATTATGTGTGCAGACTGATGACCATATCTCACGGGTCATGGATATGAGATATTGAGTCGCCACATAGGTACACATTAGAGTAATGATGTACTGGATTGACCCACCATGAGAACACTACATGGAGCGTTGTGTGAGTGTCATAAGTAGTTCTCATAGTGACAATGATGTATGCAATCCTTCGACCTGAAATCGCTACGATCCCTACATGAGGAGTCGTGTGCTTTAATATCGTCAAACGTCATCTGTAATAGGATGATTATAAAGACGGACATTGGGCATACCACGAGCCATGCAAAGGGATGTGAGAGACCTAGATGGAATTTGTCCCTCCTACATAACAGGAGTAATATCTGTGGGCCCCCTGATAGAGTGAGACTGTAAAATGCATGGCCGTGCTGAAATGAGTCAATATGAGATATTGACCTCATTTGTTGTTAAGTCTACTCGGGTTTCAGGGAACATGATATTGAACCATAAAAGGGTGACACATTCCATGTCTTGTGTTCAATATAGATATATGGACAAAGGGATAATAATGCACATGAATATTTGTCACAGAAAGGTTTCGTCAAATCACTGACTTTCTCACTACTTAGGTAGCAGTGATGTATTGCTAGATACCGCTCACTATTTGTAATATTAAATGGGATTTCATATTACTAATAACGTTTTGGGAACCTATAGTGTCACACACATAAGAGCGGATTAAAAGAAGCATTAAAAGGAGAGTTGGACTTTTCTATTGGGCCTAGCGCATAGTACATGGGGCTTAGGTCAAACACTACTCACTAACTCACTTAAGGAGGTGCTGCTATAAGTGGACCACTTAAGCTATTGCGCCTACACGGTTTTGTTTTACCCTAGCCGCACATAGAGAGTGATAGTGAGCAGCAGGTCTCGGTTTTCGAAGCTAGTACTGTGAGACAGAGACGCTTCGGGTTCGTGACGTTGGACGTTCACGGAATCTGCTCGCGTGGATACCTTAGAGACATCGTTCGTGCGGTGTTCGTGATAGACGATTTTAATCAACTGTCATTGCTTCAAGAGGTAAATCTAACCATGAATCATGACCATTTGCAAGGATCCTTCGATGGGAATTTTTCCGCTGCGTTATTTTTTTTTATACGCAAATTCCCAACAATCCCTTGATAGTTATGTATCACGTTATGATGTGTATATGTTATGCATGCATGTGTATATGTTGTTTATATTTTACGTTTTTAATTTTTCCCGCTGTTTTTAATATACCCTCTTAACGATAATAAAGAAATCAAGTCTTAATATTTTGGGTTTTCTTTAATGGGACGTTGGGGCATCTCAACGGGGAAACATTCAGTCGTATAAATTGTTTTGACAAAAGGTCCTCTAGTTGAGTTTTCAACTCAGTAAGCTCTATAGGTGACATCCGATATGGAGCGATAGAAATTGGACCTACTCCTGGTACTAGGTCGATGGAGAACTCAATATCTCTAACTGTCGGAAACACATCCGAAAACTCTCTCACTATAGGCACCGTACTCAAATTGATCCCCCCTCGACTTCTAAGTTAGTTAAAAGCAAGTATCCCATATCTTTTTCTTTCGAAAAAGTTCTTATTTGGTTGGTAGATAAAAATCCAGAAATATCAGGATTAGGAAAAACTAAAGTTTTATGAGAACAATCTAAAAGAATATGGTTGGAAGATAACCAATCCATGCCTAAAATCATATCTAACTGTATTAAAGGCAGGCATATAAGATTAACAAGAAAATGTATATCCTGAATGATAATAGGGCAGTTCAGACATATATAATTTATGGTAACTTGCTTAGCAGTTGGGGTTGAAACAATCAAGTCATACGATAAAGAAGAAACCTGCAATTTCAAATGTCTTATAGAATCCATCGCAATTAAAGAATGCGTTGCACCCGAATCGAAAAGTACAGTTAAGAGATTACCAGCTATGTCGCAACTACCTTGTATGAGATCATCAGAATTGGAAGCCTCAATATCACTCATGGTGTAAACTCTCCCCTTAGCTGTCGGCTTTTTGGTCTTTGTGGTGTTGACAACTGGTGCAGACCTCGGTGCACCACAATCTCTTGCCAAGTGCCCCATTTGACCACAATTGGAACACCTCATTCCCTTAACTGGGCAAGTATCAGCCATGTGATTCGGATCTCCACATTTGTAACACTTTGTGACTGAGCCTTGATTTTGGTTCCTCTGGCCTCCACTACCTGATGCAGTAGCAACATGACGGTATGCTTGTTGGTTTTGGTTATTCCTTGGTATGGTTTTGAAATTGACCCTTATATCTAGATGGTCCTCCTACATTTGCTCTGTTGTCTCTTCCCTTCCTCATTTGTTCCACTTTTCTACATTTCTCAACTAAGGCTTGGAAATTTCTGATTTTCAGTGGTTGTACCAACTCTTTAATCTCGAAAAGCAGTCCTCCTTCAAATCTTTCACACTTCCAATCCTCATCTAGGTTGTTTTGGAAAAGTGGAAATACTTGCAAGTGATTCAAACTTTGCCGCGTATTCCCCGATAGATAAATCTTTCTGTTGAAGACGCAAAAATTCTTGCTCTTTTTCAGCTCGAGCACTCTGAGGAAAATACTTGTTCAGAAACATGTTCCCAAATATTTCCCAAGTAATCTCCTGAGTGGTTGCTTCCAGCAGTTGCTTAGTGCCCTTCCACCAATACTCAGCATCTCCTAATAGCAGAAAAGTAGCATAAGGCACCTTCACTCCGTCTGGACTGTGAATCAGCTCAAAGATTTTCTCTAATTCGTGAATCCACAAATCAGCTTTCATAGGATCCACATCCCCATGAAATTGTGGTGGATTATGGCGTCTAAAAGCAGTCAGACCTCTGCCCTCAGCAGCCTGTTCAGGTAGAATCTGTTCCTGTTGGTTATGCGCAGCCATGGTAGCTGTCTGAAGCACAATAGCAGCGGCAGCATCTGCCATCGCTTGTGCTGTATAATCAATTCCACCAGCATCCTCATAGTTTTCTTCGAAATTACCACAACCGTCAACACGACCACCTCTACGGCCTCTCCCACGGTCACGTCCACGTCCACGTCCACGTCCACGTGCACCTTCTGGTTCCATAACTGACCTACAAGACAAAATAAGTTAAATGATAACCAAAAAATGAAACGTAAACTTACTAGTTATCACACATTACTTCTAAGAAGTAATGCGACACCCCCTCCTTGGGGTATCACATTTATGTACTCGTTGCGAAAATAAAACTCAGTATTAAAATGTTTCTGGTTACTTTCAAAAAAACAAATTTTTCTAGTTACTTATGTTTTTTGAAAATGGTGATAAATTGTTTTTCCATTTCTTCTACATACAAACAACATAATATACATCACTATTTCATATATATATATATATATATATATATATATATATGCATCATAAATTTTTTACATCAAGACCTTCATCATACCAGGTCCTTTTATAAAGTCATAACAACATAAAAAACAAAACAAAACAACATAACTATAACATAGTGGGAGTTTGGAACCACAACGCAAAATATAATGGCTCCCAGTAGTTAGACGTCAGATTGTCAAAACCCACTATCCCCAAAAATGGAACAACACCCTACAACTGGTCACATCTATTGAAACCATTGGGGAGTCCAGTATAGACATCCCCACCCTCAGGAGGAGTATCCGGAGAGGACACCACAACTCCCTCTCCTACATTTGGGACCACACCATCCACAAGAGGATGATAATCCGGTCCTCCACTAGATCCTCCTCAGGATCTTCCTCAATCCCCTCCTTTACCTCCTCCGGAACTAACACTATAGGTGTTGGAGGTGATCCTGGTGCTACCTCTTGTAAAGGCTGGACATGCGGGGGAGGATGGTATGTATTTATAAAGCGATATCATAGAAGGAAATATTTAATTTTACAAAATAAGATAAACACATGCTTGTTCTTTATAAATTAAAACCAATGGGTAAAGGATACCACATTGTAACAAGGTCTCAACACGGAAAATACAACATGTTTATGAAGAAAGACATAACATAAACAAAACAACATAAACTTAAACGAAAGATATAAACGAACCCAACCCCGATGTCACATTACAGAGCTGGTATAACCAATCGGATAAACAACTCAGATAAACAACTAAACTAAACATAAACTAAACTACGAGTAGCGGCTCCTCGGAGTCACTCCTCAGCAAGTTGCTCACTATCCTCTGCATAACCAAAAGATACATGTAAAGCAAACAACGAAAGACCGGGAGTAAGAGCCATATATATAAACATAACGACAACAAGATAGTTGGCAAGATGAACGCACAACACATAGCAACCATAACATAGTCATCATACCAACACAACAAGCATATCACAATATAACATCAATCATATAATGCAATGCAATTCAGTACTCCGAATGCAAGTGGATCCATCTACACCAGGCGTACGACTCCAGAGTTACATCTCCACATTGACCAATAAGCACCAACGCTGGGGCAGTTCACCTTACCATGGGTGGACCCCTGGGATAGCCGATGCTCCTTATTCTCATATGCGCCACCACGGGTGTACATGATCCCCTTAGTCTCGGATGAATCACCATGAATGGCTAGATTGTCTTACACGGGGACGATCTCCCCTTAACTATCATACCTCCCCTAAAACTCCATGCATGATGCATGCACACAACAAACAACCGTTTTCCACCACCTCCATCAACACCATTTATTATGGCTTAACCTCTTTGGCCAACAAGAACCAAAGGTAACATATCTTTAATATTTTAGCTTTAGACAACACTCTGACCGAAAAGTACCAAAGCTTCAACACCTTGACCATCAAGCTTCAAGGCCCCCTTGGCCACTAGGCTACCAAGGTACAACATCAACAACACCTTGACCATTAAGCATCAAGGTTCAACATCATCTTTTCACTTGTCTTTGGTCTTCATCTTTCGTTGGTATCTTATTAAGTCTTTTAAGCATTTGGGGTGAAAACCCCTATTTCAGCATTTCTAGTTTTGTTCTGGTCAGGTGAGCACGGGCGTGCTCATCCTCAGCACGGGCGTGCTCACCCTCAGCACGGGCGTGCTGGACCTGCAGGCAAGCACTGTCATGCTGCCTGCTGAGCACCGGCGTGCTAAAATGTGTGCCCTGCTCTGGGTTTCAAACTAGAGCACGGGCGTGCTCCTTGTCAAGCACGTTCGTGCTCAATGGAGTGTGACCATACTAATTTGGGCAGAAAGGGTTAGAAACCCTTTCCCAAATCCTTGGGATAATTCACAGATTCAACCTATTGACTTTTACTAATCCATTGATCATCAACTTCATTAATCTTAACTGTTCTTCATTAATATTCATGTCTTATCATTATGGGGAATTAATCCTTTAATTACATCTTCGTTATTAATGTTCGTAGAACACTCACTAATTAATCCTAGCGTCTTTAACTAGGCCCTATGAACATAACCTCGTCTCTCACACTATAGTCACATCTTATGAACAACTGGGAGAAACATCCCTTAATTCTCATTGTTATCATTAACGTATTTTAACTTCTTAACATCATTGTTGGCATTATCATCCTCAACAATCAACCCTCAAGAAGAGCACAACATTAAACAACAACCAATAACCATTATAACTCGTTATAACATGTCATCAACATTCAACATGTTCATAACAGACAACATTCAATAACAAGAACATTCATACCAACATAAATCAATTAATAACAGTCATGCCAATATCATCATCACAACAATTAATATCATATAACAATTAGACATAGAGGCATATAAACATGCTATCATACAAACAGTCACATAGGCATTTAATCAAACACCAGGGTCATGGGTTAACCCTTCATATTATGCTACCCCATGGCCTACATGTTCATACCAGCCCTTCTCCCCATACCTGGTATGAAGATTCCCAAAACGATAACGTTGGCAAACTAGACACCTTCCCTCGAGCGGCTCGACGAGTTCCTCAAGCCTTGGTCAAACGAGAAGGGAAGAGAACAATCAATTAATCCCCAATTCAAAATAAAGGGAAAACGAGATTAAGGAGGGATAATTGTGTTACCTTAAACGATGCTAACACGCGTAACATCTCTCCCAAACGGACTCACAAACTCCAAGAACTTCAAGGGGTTCAAGGGAAAACTAAGAAAGATGAAGAGAGGCAGATATTCCGAGGTTAACATTGTGAGAAATAGGGTTTAGGTCGAGTCTTATGGTATAAATGCAAGTTAGGACATAATGGGCTCCTATTTCAGCCCAAACTATGTACAGATCGGTATTTTCACCATAGCTTGAGATCAAGTTTCCGATTGAGGCGTTCTTGGTGTCGTTAGAAAGCTCAGAAAAATATATACAAATTATTGTCTAAAGATCGAATCCTAAATCGGACTCTAAGATGGTCAAAAGTTCGATGGACGTTTAGCGACAGATTTGGTAGTTATTTCTAGATAGGATCCTTAGGAGATTATGATAAGATCTTAAGAGATAATCAAAAGGAGGATTATTCTATATTAATAATGACTCAAATATGATTATTTGAGGGGCTAAAAACTAGGAGATACACTATCTTGATTTAAATTCTAAATCACACGATATCTCATAATATCTTTCTTAATCACTTATTATTAATAAAAACATATATTATATATTAACGTATAAAATCACATACAAAATCATATGTTCATATAAGATCACACAATAAGGGACACAATCTCATATTAATGCAAATAATCTTTTATTAAAATACATATTATCATAATTAATAATATATATATATATATATATATATATATATATATAAATTACTACAATACTAATAACAATTACATTATCAATTATATAAATAACAATACTAACTTCATTAATAATAATAATAATAATAATAATAATAATAATAATAATAATAATAATAATAATAATAATAATAATAATAATAATAATAATAATAATAATAATAATAATAATAGTTGTAATAGTAATAATAACAATAATAATAACAACAACAACAACAACAACAACAACAACAACAACAACAACAACAACTAGGCATCCATAGTAACATAATCCCTTATTCGAAAATCGAGGTGTTACACTCCAGGTCTCCCTGTTGAACCAAATATTGTAGAATCAGCCATATAGGAGGTAGCGAGACCTCCACAGTCTCCGTACTATGAGTGAGCTGCCGTGGCCTTGCTGCCAGATTTCCCGAGAGAGTCCTTACAGGACCAATATAGGTGGCACTCCGGGCTCCCAAGTTAATCACCCAAGTCCCACCATCGTCATCATTTTCAAACGTCAGTGATCTGATCCCTGAGTATGACAGATCCATCTCTTCTGGATTCATCTGTACTCAGATATATATACCACACAGTAGAGGAAACAACAAGAAAACATGCAAGGGTGATATACCAATATATGAATTTTGATAAGGCAACCACATGCGCGACACACAAAAACAACATATACATGATATTCACAACATATGAAAATTATATAAATTGCATAATAATTTTTTCAACGGGACTCATACCCATCAGTCATCGCGATTTTATAAAAATGCATGACACTTCAATATTCGGGCTCTAAAATATTTTTTTTTTTACTTTTCTTCAACTTTCAAAAAAAATTAAATTACTTGAAGCTTATCAAGCTTTTAACCTTAATTCACATTGAGCACTGACCTCTGTTAGACTTCTCAGTCCATCAATCAACAACAGATAATCCACTACAACACAGTTATAGCATACTTCACAATTATAGCATGTGTAACACCCCAGTTTTTACTGTTCTTCAATAACAGAAAACATATATGTTTATATCATTTAATTTGGATTGATTGATTATCTGAATAATTATTTTAACTTATATTTATGTGATTTAGTTTGAGTAATTTTAATTACTCATTTAAAATGATTTTATTAAGTGCGTTAGCACTGCTTTATTTCAGTGCATGCACATTTACTAGACAATAATATTATGTTATTGTCACTATCAGTTTTTATTTAGAAAAATATTTCAAATGATATGATTGAAAGAAATTTAGTATATATTTTACTCTATTTAATTTTAGATTTGAAAATAAATTGGTTTCACATTAATCCGAGATAAAATGTTGGGTCATGGATTTTCTTGGTTGATCAATTCAACTATCAATCTCTACTTTATTTCAAATTTTGAAAGTATATATTTGTCACCCTTTATTTTTAGATTCAAAAACTAAAAACGTGTTTATTTTTAGCCTTAATATTTATCACTCATATTGTACCCACTAACACAAAAAAAGGATTTTCTCTCTCCTCCCCTTATCAGCATCTCACGAATACCCCCCCCCCCCCCAAAACTCTTTTCTTTCCTTTTTCTGCAACTTCTTCTTCCTCCCTCCAACTTCATCTCTCTTCTCCTCTCAAACTCCAGCTATGGTCCAAGCAAACCGCAGCCCAGCCCAGCTGCCGGCCGCCGTTCGTCGCCCACCAACGCGACAGAGTTGCCGCACGCCACTGCCTATTCGCGTCCGACCGTCCTCCACTGCGCGAAAATCGCACCCATCGCCGACGCTGTCCGACATGCAGCCTCCGTCGGCCGCCGCGAGGAGCACCCCAGCACCACCACAACTTCTTCTTCTTCTTCTTCTTCTTCTTCTTCTTCTTCTTCTTCTTCACCTTGGGTGAGTTTCTTACCCCTAATCCTTTGTGATTATGAAAACCCCAAATCTATTACAAACCCTAACCCTAGCTCTTTGATTTCACCTTGTAATTGAAATTAAAACTTGTTTTTACGCAATTGGGACTAGGAATTAGTGTTTACCTAAAGTAATTTCATTGTTATTTGGTTAGATTGAATTTTCCCCAAAATTATGTTATGAACCATAAAGCCCCAATCTGATTTTATTTGAGATTGGTTCTATTTTGTAAAATTAAGTGTTTAAAATCAAATTAGAGTAAGCGTTTGATGATGAGCAATTGATTGTGTGTTTTGTGTGGTTGTAAAAATGCTTTGACTCCCTCTCTGGGATGTTGTCGTGGTTGCGTTTGCTTGGGGGAAACAGATTTTATATTGTTCGGGAGTTGACAGGAGCTGTTTAGAGGAAACTGGAACGTCGAGTTGGGGTTTAATCTTGAGTAGCTTCGTTGTGAGGGAAACTAGTTGTTGAATGTGTCAAGGAGAGGATCTTTTCTGGTCTTCAAAGGTAAAAGGAGTTTGCTTGAGGAGCTCATACTGGTCTTGTACCCTGTTATATGTTCAATTATACTGCTTGGTTATGATGATTGGATATTGTATGTTGGTAATATAGGATGTGAATAACCTATATTTGTATAGTTGTTTTGAATGATATTTCTTGTATTGTTGTTTGTGATTGGCTGATGGCATGACACTGGTCATTGCTTGTTAAAAAGACTAATATATTTAAATTACCTTAACTCAAAGTTTGAAACGTTTTTGATTTGCTTATTGGAAAATGAGAAAATACTCTTGAATGTTGAAAGTGACAAGATAGAAAAAATAAGGAAGAGGAAAGAAAACGGAAAACGACAAAAAGTTATGGGATATATTCAAAGGATTCTAAAAGGAAAAGTGTTTTTGAAAATAAGGTTGCTCTTTTAAAAATTATACAAAAGTTTTGTTATTTTCAAAGTTGAGAAATATATTTTTAGTGATTCTTCAAGTTTTAAGAAAAATGGATTTCCAAAAAGAAAAGTGGGAAGGATCTAGTGTTCCAGATTGACGGGCTAGAGTTCCTATTTGAGTTTCGAGAGTGAGAAACAATTGGATTTTGTTTTTATTTATTTTTTCACTGAACGACAACCTCTGGAAAGAGTGAAAGTGGAAAGGATCTAGTGTTCCGGATTGACGGGCTAGAATTCCTATTCGAGTTTCGAGAAAGTAGAAAGGACCTAATGTTCCGGATTGACGGGATAGAGTTCCTATTCGATTTAGAGAAAAGATAGAACCTAGACTTCCGAGACGTTAGACTAATGTTCGGTTGTGAAGGAGATTGTGAATCATGGATTTTATTGATAAAATCCTATGTGATTAAAGTTTAATTTAATACTTGATTTAAAGTAGTCGAGAACGTTAAGCCTTGACGAGGAAAGAATGATGCGAAAAAGAAAATAAAACGAAAACCCTTGGTTTACATGCATAGTCTGGCTAATATGCCGTTGTGGCAGACGTGCCATTGTGTATCGAGCTACAGTTTCACAAAGGGTGAACTGACAAACTGAATAGTTACAGACCATAGACAACTTCTTTAGTTTTTGGGTCTTCAGGGACATTCGGGTTCGAACTCCACAAAATGCTTGGGGCTTTGCAAACTCTTGTCATAGAAATCGGTTACCTTGCTCGAAATGTACTCAATCAGGAACTATTCTGTATTATTTAGGTGAGATGCGATACCCTAGAACAATATGGGATTAGAACTAAATTGAGAGGCCGACCCAACGCGAAACAATTGTGTTATAGACATTATCGCGATCCTATCATGGTCGACGAAGGGAAGTTAGGACCTCAGGAGGATTATGAGTTAGATAGTGAGTATTGAAGTGACTTGACAAGTTTTTACAAAATACATTTGATTGTCGAGAATGAATCACCGTGTTTATAGTTATAATATATTGTGAAGTATTTATTGTGATATATTGTATGTTATTGTGTGAGAGTCATGTATGTAACTACTATGATGATTTATATATTGGTATCTCACCTTTGCATTATTTCTGTTTGTTTTCTTTTGTGGTATTTTGGGTTTGAGGGTACAGATGTTGCAGAGGAGTTCTCTGCCCCACTCGGAGAGATTGGTCCCAACTTTTGAAGAAGGTTGATTTACTGGAATAACCATAAGGTCTTTTCCAGTAAGAGTCTCATAGTGTGACTGAGACACCCCATTGCGCCCCATTGTATTATTACATTAAATCCTTAATTATTTATTTACCTAATCGCGCGCTTAACATTGAAAATACGTAAAAATTTAAAACTTAATTAATAATCAGATAACTTCTACAAATATACACCACACCAAACTATTTTACATAAATACACACATAAGTATCCTTTATTTTACACAACTTGCTCATAACTAACAGAAAACAAAACATCTTATGTGACTCACTGGCCCTAAACTTACTACGATACATTATCAGGATCAGTAGGTGGTTCTTCAGCGTCAACTTCATACGGAACGTCGTTCAACTCTTCAACAATCTCCGTCTCGTATGGGGTTCCATCCATCTCCTCCGTAACATAGTCGTCCATATGGTCTTCTAACGTAACAAAGTAGACATACACCAAAAATACAGAAATAGGGAGATAAGAAACAGTTCTATCATCATAAGTGGAAAAGATTCATAGCATATAATACAATAACAGTCACAGACATGCATCACTCTCAATTTACAATCATCCATACTTTATAACATCATCCTCTACCCTTCAACTCATGCAACTAAACCTTTATGCTGACGTGGCCACTACTACTCCTGTCACACATCCCTCGTTAGGGATGCCAGTCAGTCGTCCAAGTGACACGTTCCCAACGCCGGTGCACATTCTCATCCATGGTAGGAATGCTCATGCAAAGCAATGACACTATAGCTGCACAGTACAGTCGGTGCACACCCTGGTTCTCTCTCTCAACTCTATCAAGGGTGCTCATGCATAACAATGACACTATAGTTGCACAACTTAAATTCTAATTTGGAACGGTCTAACCTCGTGTATCTCAAATACACGGTTATGAACAACGATGCAACATATGATTCTCACTGACTTTTATCAATAGCAACCTAATACCTCAAGCTTTTCCTCACAACCTCCACTTACATTTTATATCACATCACTTCATAGCTAGGCACCTCTAATTCATATTCAAAACTCTCACCCAAAAAAAACACCTCCGAGAAATATATATATCTTTCCTTAAAATCATCTAAGCATAGTATTAAACCCAGGCAGATCATGCATAACACATTAATCAACAGAATATTCAAACATCTCAATATCATATAAGGCAACTTATCACAACCAACTCATAATAGTTCAACCAAATAAATAAAAAAGTCAGATTCTGTCACGGCCTGACCGTGATAGCCATCACGGCCGTGATAGACAACAAAGACAAGAATCTTACAACACAACCTATCACGGCCTGGCCATGATAACCATCACGGCCGTGACAGACAGCAAACATCCTCACTATCATATTTATTCAAACACCGAAACAATACGTCACATGCGGATGGAATACCTCAACCAACGTATCACAAACAGTCAAAAGTAAATAATTCAAACATCCTCAAATATGAATAATTAACCTAAGACGATAAACCCACAATTCCCAAATCGTCATTGGTATTATGGAAAAGTTTCCAATACGATTTTGGTATTGTCGATTACTCGACCACTAGTAGGGTTTAGGTCGCCCTACACCATTATTATAAATTATATACTACTTATCGGTTCCGACGATGGAATGGTTCTTTCTCCCACCTGAGTTTGCACCGGAAACACGTACACGACGATCCTCGTTATCCCGCCACGAGTTAACACAACCACCTTCAACCAAACAAAATAATTATAATTAATAAACTAACACCCATCTATGACACTTTAGGGCTAGGTTCGGCCAAGACTTAGAAAATAGGTTTAGGATTATCTTCTTAATGCCATCTTTTGGATCCTAGTTACTAGAGTCTTAACTAACATAGATTACTTATTACAAGACTAAAATTTGAAACAAAATCCTCTAACCTTTAGGGTTAGGGTTTCGGCCAAGGGCTGACTTTTAGGGTTCAAAATCCTTAAAATTCCTAATCATGATTAAGTCATAGATTAATGATCCTTGATTAACCTAAATCATGGATTAGTGACTAAACAACTAAAGTTGAAACTCAAAACTTCCTATCTCTTTTATACAAGGATTCGGCCTCAACATGTTCATAGGGTTAGGGTTCTTAGTTTAATAAACCAACTTGGATTTATTAAGCATACATACTAATAGCTTGATTAACAAGATCATTAATGAAAACCATGAACAAAAACTCTACCAAACCTACTTTGATAGATTCGGCCAAGGCTAGGTTTTTAGGAAAGAAATTTTTGATTACATCATGCTCTTAGATTTAGATAATATGCATGATATCAACAAGATAGAAAGTAGTTTCATCATCATTAGATTTTTCTAGAATTTATTATGACTTTTCAAAGTTCTAGGGTTAGAAACTTGAAAATGATGAACACATATAAAACAAACTTTGAATCAAGAAACTTGCTCAAGAACATAGGCATGATTAAGGAAGAACATTAGGATTTACCTCTTGAAAATCAATGACAAAGGAAATCCAAGAAACTTACTTCACAAATCTATCACTAAAAGACTTATAACTTTAGGGTTTTTGAACAAATGACAATAGAAACTAAGTGAAAAGTGAGAGTATGGTATTTATAGAGCTTGCTTGCGCCATCTTGGGAAGGATCTAGAAGTGATGAGTTGTCTTTCTAAAAGGATTAAAATGCAAATACTTCCTAGGGACCATTTTGCAAAGATTCCAAAAGTTTAAGGACTAGTTTGCAATTTGACAATAAATTGTCATGATGACTTTTTACCACATTTAATGTGAGCTTATCTTGACTAACTTTGGCTGAATTTATGTCATAGATATTTTTAAGAAAAATCATGTAGGTTGAAGAAAAATCAAGAATGTTGAAGAACAAAGTGGAAGAATGTAGAACATTCTAGAAAATCTTGGTTCATCCAACAAAAAATGAGGGCAGCCTTCAATCGCTCATGGGCTTGCGCATGGGCTTGGTAAATTTGGGCTTGGATTCATTTTTGTGGGGCCCACTTAAAGATTTAAGCATTAAACTTGACTTAGGAAACTTGTATAGTTTCAAATAGGCTTTATGGAATCAATCCTTGAACTAGGAAATTTTGGGCTGCATAACCACGTCCATTAGAGATTGGTAACAAGGATTCTAGCCCAATTCACTTGAAAAAAACTTAGAAACTAATTTAGGGACAAAAGGGTAATTAACAGAAAGTTCAGGGGCTTAAGCGTAAAATTCATAAATTTTCACTTCAACCCTGTAGAACCTTCTAGACTTAGAAATATGATTCATCCCCATGAATCATCTCAAAATCCTAAGATAAACTCTTAATCGGCTCTTAGAAACTCTAAAATCCCCTCCGTCGTCTACCCGATTACGTGTTTCGCCCGAAAAACATAAATTATTTTATTTTTTTCCAAAATAATTCTAAAAATACAGAATTGTAGGAAATAAAATAATAATCTTAAGTCTTTCTTTCATGAATTAAAATTAGGTCTTTTGAGCAGTATAATTATACTGTCAATGGAATTCGCGGGCCGGGTTTCACCTGACTTTCCAACCTAAATTTTAATCGTAGCTTCCTACATTCAAGTAGGATTGAGTAGTAAACTCCGTTTATTTAAAATAATTTTCTAAAACTCAAATAAATTTATAAACATATTTATATGTATTACTGTTATTTAAAACAGCGAAATACAGGGTGTTACAGCGACCAGCTTAGTTTTAATGAGTAAATTTTTATTTGGTGAAGGTCATAGTTATATGTATTATGACTCAGAGTCTTTTATTGGATTACTGTTATGTTTATAAATGTTTATGGATCGGAAAGCCTTTCTTTTGATGAAAATGAAAATATATTAGCATGTATTTTGTTTGGGATGTTGGAATTACATAGGAGACTCTGTCGAATT
This sequence comes from Sophora flavescens, assembly GCA_030762895.1. Taxonomy (NCBI): domain Eukaryota; kingdom Viridiplantae; phylum Streptophyta; class Magnoliopsida; order Fabales; family Fabaceae; genus Sophora; species Sophora flavescens. The sequence continues at coordinate 107,293,690 of CM061066.1, read as the reverse complement.
TTTTGTAAAATTTATAGATCTGTATTTAAATACTTATGTAAATTATTTTCCGAAAGCAAACTAGCTAATATTTTAAGTTTTATTTCCGCAATGTGTTTCTCATGTAATGCCCAAGGGGGGTGTTACAATAGTGGTATCAGAGCTGGTCGAGTCTTTCGGGAACTTTGGGGAATAGGTCTGTTATGTTTTTGTTGTGTGATCTTTGGTTGGTCACTGTATAAATTGTTTCCTTATTGAAGCAAGTGTGTGAGCTTATAAGTATTTTGTTTTCTTGATGGGTTTCCACTGGTTTTACCTTGTAGGAAACCGTAGCTAGTAAGTTGTATTTTGGTTCATGTGTGACACATTTGTTTATCCTTTGGGATTGTGTCAGACATTTGATGCAGTGTGCATGTTGTAGGGGGATTTTCCAGGAGTGTTCCCTGGAAATGTTCTAGCTTTGCTGCTTGCATAGGATATTGATTTTTGATTGATCTAGTTTCTAGATTCGGTTTGATCTCAATAGTTTTGCATGCGATGTCAACTACAACGTTGGTCGAGTTAGATGACTTCAACTGAAAGATCTGTGGTCTAAGAAGCTTGTTGGGCTGAGTGTTTTCCGTAGGAAGCACCAATGTTGTGTGATGGTTCGAGACACCTCATAGATTTTTGACAAACTCAATCGCGAGGAGCTGTTGCCTTCTCAAAGATCGATTTGAGGACGGGTTGTCACTGGATTAGAATGAGGACCTATCAAAGATTTTTGTGTCATTAACTCAGCTTAAGAGAAAAGATCAACTCTTCACATGTCAAGCAGAATTTTCTGACTTTGATTTGAAAGTTATCAGGACTCATACATTGGTTATGCTAGTCCGTAATCTCAATATGCCCTAATGGAATTCCTTGTATGTGAGAATTTGTATTCACACTTCTGAATAACCCTCAGTGTATTAGACATTTGAATGGATTGATTTGGTAATTTTCATTTGCCTGGATATTTTCACATTTCGTTGAAAGAATTTGTTATGACTTTTTCTTGAGTTATAACACAGATAACTTCACAGTAATAGAAGTTTCTTGATGAAACTTAGTCTAGTCGCTTCTACTTTGGTAGATGTGATCCAGTCTGATTTTTGACCAGGCTGTTTTCCTTTTAAATCATCATTTTATAAATTCCTTATATTAAGATAGCATACGGCTATCTAAAACCCCTCAGGTAAACTCCCCTTACCTCTTGGAGTTTTCAAGTTTCGTTCTCGAAGTTCTTTTCGATTAGATTCCAATTTCCTCCGCACCACTCAGAACAATCAAACACAGTTTTATCCTTCACAACAAATCAAACAAAATTAACAAAATCAAACAACAAAACCCTCCTAAACGATATGATATGGTTCGGCCTTCACTAACTAATTAGGCTAGGAATGTTAAAATTTCACAAACTCTTGGATTAATGATCCTTAAGTATTAGAAAGAGATAATCAATTATCACTTGACAAGGATTGAATCAAAAATTCATCCAACCCTTATTTTTAGGGTTTCGGCCATCACAACAAAAATGGCTAAGAAATTCATTTTTATTTTCAATCTCTTGCATTTAACATGTATAGGTATTAAAGAGATGAAATCAAGTGTCACATGACAAAAATTGAAGCAAAACCCATTTACACCAAAACTTAGGGTTTCGACCTTCAATGGAAAAATAGGGAAGAAAATTTCTCTTGATTCATGCTCTTAGTTGATGAATATATAGATTATAGTGAGTTCATAGAAATTGGTTTCATGTCAAATAGATTTTTCTACAATTTTATAGAGATTTTCTAACAATAAGTATAACATGAAATGACCCTGGTTTATCCAAAATCATTTTCTAAGTCTCTGATAAAAATATAAAAATTTATATATTTATTACCGATATTAGAAAGCAGAAAAATTGGGGTGTTACACATGGTTATGCAGCGTGGCTCCGTGGCTGGCGTCTTTTATTCCCTTGAGGAGATGACCACGACACGGGTTCGATCCCCATCTCCCGCATTTCTTTTTTTTTTTCTTCCACAAAACTCGTTTAAAAGAAAACAGAAGCAAAAAATTCAAATTTACGAAAGTTGAGAATCGAACCAATGACACGAGAGACAGTAGAAAACATCGGTCAACACTGTACCATTCGTCGAAAAATCAACAACGTTTGACACTTTTTTATTTGAAGTTTAATCATAAAGTAACTGTTTGTGGCTCATCCCCTAACTCCAGCCGAGTCAACAAGATCCATTTGACAAAAAAAGGGTTGATGCGAACCGGTACCAAACCTGGTTTTTTAGGACCTTTTTTTAACATCTATGTCTTCAAAAGACTTGCATCAAATTGTGTCCTTAAATTTTTGTTCTAAATCATGAAGGAAGACCAAAAATTTAATATATTCTATTTTTCAAAAACCCTATGGAAGATTTGGGCGAAAGCTGCTCCAAAAACCCAAACCAAGGATGATGAACCATTAGGATGGTTCTGCACATCGAAGAAGGGAATGTTGCAATGGTGGACAGTTGCTACCAGGAACTAATGAACAATAAGATAACTAACCTCATTAATAGGTTAATGAATAACTTTATTTTTGTAGAACATTAAATCTACACTATTGCATTTTTTATATATTAAATCCTACCATTAATAACCGTGCTTCATGGGTGTACCACCTAATATCATGCTTTATGCTAGTTGTTGCCCCTTTATAAAAGGTTAAAATGTCAAAATCCCAGGTGACAATCTGGATGGTCCAGATTTTGCCATTTGGATTGTGCACCATTACACTACTTTGATGGGTGGTTCACCATAGAAGTCACCCATGTCATGGCTAGAATAGAAAAAGGAACATCTAAGAGGGCTTTGTCTAGGGTGAGCCCGTGAGTCAAACTGCTCACGATGAGAGATGTCCGAATCACTGCCTTTAGCATGTTACTTCATGTCACAGTAATTGAAGAGTAGGTCTGTCCCCATAAGTTCCCGTAGGCCTCTTTTTGAAAAAGTGCTAAATGACCATGATGCATGCTACACATGGATATATATGTGTCTTTTTTTTTTTCTAGGTACTGTTGAACCAATATGGCACCTCGAGGAGGGGGGTGGGGGGATTGAGGTTAAGTCACTTTCTTTAAAACAATTGTTCAAGAAAGATTATATGTGATGTGCAAAGGAAGAGAGTAGAAGAAGATAACAATTATTAATGAATAACCTCACTTAAAAAAAGAAATATAATTCACCACAATTTGCAATATACAACATAGAACAATAATTGTAAGAATTAGAAGAGTAAGGGAAGGAGAAGATCACACACTCAATTTTACTGGTTTGATCACAACCTGAGTGATCTACATCTAGCTCTCAAGAAACCTTGAGAGATTACAGTATTTTGAAATTTGTTCTTTACAAGATTACAATTATCAAAAACCAAAAAAGATACCCCATCTTTACCTTGATTACTTTGAGATACCTCACTCAAAGTAATCCTTACCTTCTAAGGATGCCTTACCTTAGCTCCAAGGATACCTCACCTTGGAATTGACTTGGATGCCCCACCAAATCAATATAGCAACTACCCTATTGCTTACAACAAAATGATTCCAAAAAGAATTACAAAGTGAAATCTACAATTGCCTTTTTACAAGAACGAAATATGAAAGCTCTAAGTGATTTTTGCGGGAGTATTTTGGTATAGTTTTGTTAGCTAAAAACTTTTTAATTTTCGTGCCAAATTAACCCCTATTTATAGAAAAAAAGTTTAGAAGAGATTTTGAGAATTAAAAGAATTTTTGTTCTATTTTTTCATGAAGTAGTCTACTACTTAACAGGAGTAGTCGACTACTTGAGTCAAACAGAAACAAGATTCAAGATTTTCTGGTGAGTAGTCGACTACTTATGTAACACTTATAACACCTTTCGTTACATGAGTAACCCAAAATAAATTCAATAAACAAAATCATTTTAAACATTTAAATTAAAACATACATGTCATAAAAAATTCGCAAATTATTTGAGTCTGAGTATACCTCATTAATTAAAAATAGTAATAAAATATCCAAAGTAATAATATAATAATAAATCCAGACATCCAAATAAAACCAAAAGCCTAAAAAACCGGGTGTCTACTAATAAACCCAACGATAAATATATAAATATGTCTAGCCACATGCGGCTCCTTATGTAAGAAAATACTAACCAAACTAGAAAGAATAACTAATAGAATCCACTAAGTCTTCATGCATCTCCAGTTTCAATGACGTCATCCTCGTGCTCTGAAAACAACACTTTTAATGAGATATAATCCCAGTGAATAAAAATAATTGAATAAAAAGGTTCGCAAATAGTGTTGTTCTCAGTCGGTGCGGTAACCGGAAAAACATTCATGGTATCCGCTCGTTTGCAAAATATTATAACTCAAAAATAATTTCATAAATTAAAATAAATACTCTTAATCTCATGAAATTCATGTACAAATTATTACACCATCAAATAGAAATAATCCATGTATATCAATCCATATAACATAAATAAAATCATATGAAGGACATCTCTGTGTCCGAACATTCTCATTCTTTATCCAAGTATCTTTTTATTTAATTACCCAAATTTAATTTTAAGTTTATGAGCTCATGATAAATGCAATGCTATCCCAATGCCTCCCCTATCCCAGAAGGAGGTATCTATAATGGGTCTTCCCGTATCTATCTTCCCCTCTAACGAGGAGGTATCTACCATCCCTTTTTCCAGAAAGAGATATCTTATCATGCATCAATAATAATTCAAAAACATATTTGAGCATACATCATGACCCCAGGACATGACATATGACCTCATTCATCATTATAATATCATAAAATACACATAAGCATGTCCACCAATCATAACTCATACTAATCAAACTTATTTGCTAATAATAACAATTAAAGCGTGATTTGATATTTATATAATTTAACATTAGTAAATAAGAGTCCAACTAGAATAAAAATAAAAATAAAAAAATTTAATGCACCCGAACCATAAACCCGTGCACTAGGGAGATAAGGAATTGTGATTCCAATTTCAACATGATTCCATAAATTTGACTTTGATAAATATATGTTAGAAACGTGAATGAAGATGAGTGCTCAGGGAAGTAGTTGGACTTTAACAAAGTGTGAAAAAGACGTATATGAAAGTGGAATTAGCGATCACAATCTTGTCTTCAAACAACACTAAAATATTTTTAAGAACTCATATAAAACCTAAACTACTTTTAAAAATCTCAAATCAAGACCAAAAACTCTAAAATATTATAGTATTTCAGAATAGATAAATCTACATGTAGAAATCCCAAATTAATTATAACATGGAAGAGTGATCAAAATGTGTTTTTACTTATCTTTAGTAGACCTCCAAAAACTCCAAATATTATTTATAACAAATCCTAACGTTTTACCAACAATTCTTCTTCTTCCCACTGATGTTTTTGGATCTGTGCCAAATAGAACTGCTGCCCTACTCTCTATTTTTCTGGTTCGGCGGCTAAAACTTCTGTTTCTCTCTATTCCCATTTTTTTTTTTTATAGTTAAAATTCCACCCGAATTCTTTTTAATACATGTTTGAGTGTTATCATGGGCTAATAGCCTGAAAGCCTTACCCAGCAGCATGGCCACCTCACTTGCTAGCTATTGTTATATATTTTAATTTAATTTATTTTTCTTAAGGTAGAAAACAAAGTACCTGCATTGAATTGGCAAAAGCCACAATTCCATCAAAGTGCAATGTGGGCATGCCTATTCACGTTAATTAGAGATTTGTGCATTTGGCTGCACCTTTTTCTTCATTTTATTTTTTATTAAAAAAATTCAATATTATGTCTTTTATAATAATCATTAAACAATTCTAAAAAAATCTTATACTAACAAATTTCTACACTAATCCCCATAACATCTTAATCTCTTTATTAAAAAAATTATATTGAAATTTTAGGATGTTACAACACCCCCTTGGGCATTACATGGTGAACACTTGCGGAAATAAAACTTAAAATAATAGTTGGTTGCTTTCGGAAAATATAGTTTTTTAGTAATCCTTAACCTTACTCGAAAATGATTATGAATTTTTTTTTTCTCTTTCTCCATATAAACAAACGTCATAAATTTATACACCATCATACTTATACATCAGTACCTTTATACAAACAGGTCATTTCCAAAGTCATAACATCATAAAATAAAAACATAACTATAACGTAATGATAGTTTGGAACCACAACTCAAGAAAATGGCTCTCAACAGTCAGATATACAGACTACCCTCAATAGGATATAAAACAAACTAATACCTTAATTGAGCTGGTCACCCTAACCGACAACTACTGGGAAGACCCCAAGGTCATCCCTACGATCAACGGTCTCCTCTCAGTTCTCAGGACTAATGTCCTCGAGTAAAATAGGGAACTCCTCTGCAATGTCTGTATTTGCGTCCCACGGTACAACAGCAAAACCAAGAAAACAGATATATTACAAAGGTGAGATACCAACAAATGAGTTTTATCATGGTAACTACATGCGCGACACACAAACAACAACATAAATACATGCATACAACACATGAATTCTAAACAATAATCATAATGATTTAAACAATGAGATTCATACCTGACAATCCTCACAAATTATAAAATTGCATTTCACTTCAACATTCATTATTTCATCTTGATATTTATTCTCCTTACTTATCTTGTTCATTCTTTCTTTGTCGAGGCTCACAGCTCACGACTATTCTTAATTAGACATCAAGTTTATTCATTCTCAAGACATGACACACAATCGCATATGCCAACTAGGACTTTAAACCACAACACACAAGACTTTAACCCGCAACACATAGAACACGAAGCCAAATGCGTGAACTATTGTTTTGGCTCCAAATACTCAGGGGGGGTGGGGGGTGATAATGATAATTAGAAAATATATTCAATCAATATTCTTTCTTTATTGTTACCCATTTTGTGTTTGATGAATGTTCTATGTCATGATTCCAATTTTTGCTCTTGACCTTCCACCACACCTACAAAACATAATTTTATGTTTGTGCTATAGGTACCCAACTTTTCTTGGGTCCTTCATGGTTAGAATATGATAAAGTTCCTTTTGGAACCCATATTTGCCTTATCTGCAATGAATAATTATTTCTCAAATTGCAGAAAGTACCTTTTCTATTGCAATAATGACATCTAGCATATTGTGATGCATTAGCATAATGAGAAACATGAAATTTTCTAAAGGTTTTTGCCTTTCTCTCAATTTTGTAAAATAATGTTTTCATTTCTGTGCAAGCATAATTTGTGCCTTCAAGGTTTTGTTTTAAGGATGGGGCCAATCTTTCTTTTAATTCATCTAGCTCTTAGTTTAAAACACAATTTTTCTCTTCTAGGCATGTGATGGTTTTCTTAGACTTATTTAGCAATCTAGCAAGTCTAATGGATTCTTTGTGAAGTTCTTAAAAAGCATTTTGCAATTCATCATAAGAAGGTAATTCATCAAGGTTAGAATCATTTACCTCATCATCTTTTTTATGAAGATGAGCAGTTAAGCACAAGCTTGATTTTTCATCATTGGAATCATTCGTTGAGCCAAGATTGTTATCCTCCCAATCTATATATGCACGTTTAAGTTTCTTTTCCTTCTTAAGCTTTCTGTCAACCTTTGTAGATCTTACAGCTTTGAATGTGACGATTCTATTGTTCTTGTCTTCTTCTTCACTTAGCACCAATCTAGTCAACTCCATTTCATGTTCTTGTAGCTTTCCAAAGAGCACTGCAATTGACATTATTGAAAGGTCTTTGGATTCCGAAATTGCAGTTACTTTAGGTTGCCATTCTCTACCTAGGCATCTCATGACTTTGTTAACTTGATCTTCATTGGAGATTGTCTTTCCAAGTGCAGCCAATTAATTCACAATGTGTGAGAATCGCATTTTCATAACCTCTATTGGTTCTCCTCGATTTCTGTGAAATAACTCATATTCATGTGTCAATGTGTTCATTCTTGCTCTTTTGACATATGTGGTTCCTTTATGTGTTACTTGCAATGTATCCCACATCTGCTTTGCTTATTTGCAATTTGAAACCCTAAAAAACTCATCACGGCTTAAAGCAAATGTTATAATATTCTTAGCACGTGCATTATATTGAACTCTTTTCTTATCATCCTCATTCCATTCAGTTTTAGGCTTATTTCTTGGAGCACCATTAGCATCTATAGTAGAGGGGACAAATGGTCCATTTTCTACTGAATCCCATATGTCAACACCTGCTACCTCAAGAAAGATTACCATTCTTTCCTTCCAATAGATATACTCAGATCCATTGAAGGCAGGAGGGCGTGCAAGGGAAGCCCCTTCATTCAAACAGTCATTGTAAGCAATACTCTTATAGTTGTTAAGCCAAACTTAAGAGTTTAGCTCCGATACCAATTATTGTTTTGGCTTCAAAGACTTAGAGGGGGGGAGGGGGGGGGGGGGGGGGGGGGAATTGGGTTTTCAAAAAATCTTCCCTCTTAAAAACTTTACTTTTCAAATCAGAGTTACCTCAGGATCTTTTACAAAAACAATGAATGGCTTTTTATGAAATCTTGAATAAAAGGAGATGAGGATAAGAAAGATTTATTCAGAATTAATAGATCACAGAATAGATTCAGGTTCAAAACTCAGTAATAACAAAATACATAAACTGATTAAGCCTTTAAAGATTAAGAACAAGTTATGCAAGTTTCAGATACAAGCATTAACAATCAAGAACAAACTTGCGGGTTTCAGTTTCAGTGATTAAGAAACAGAAATTAAGCTATTCGAATTTGATCACATATGACGCAAGATTCAATTCAAATATTGATCCTTGAGAATAGGATTGAGTACACAATTATTATTACAGTTTACTCAATGTTAAATACTGATTGTGCAGATCAAGAACTGATATCAATTGAATACTTAGAACATCAAGATCATAGTTATATGCGCAAGACAAAAAATAAAGAGTTTGAGTTTAGGGTGTTGTTTTGGCTTCAACGACTCAAGAGGGGGGGGAGGGGGGGGTGAATTGAGTTTTCAAAAATATTTCCCTTCTAAAAACTTTTTCATGAAACTTTAGTCTTCAGATTTGTGGCCTCAGGATCTTTTACAAAATCAATGAAGGGTTTATATAAAATCTTGAATTGGAAGATGATGAAGATAAGAAAGATTAATTTAGAAAACGTTCGGGTTGAAAACTCAATAATAACAAAATACAGAAACTGATTAAGCCTTTAAAGATTAAGAAAACGTTATGCAAGTTTTAGATACAAGCATTAACAATCAAGAACAAACTTGCAGGTTTCAGTTTCAGTATATGATGCAAGATTCAATTCAAATATTGATCCTTGAGAATAGAATTGAATACACAGTTATTATTACAGTTTATTCAAGGTTCAATACTAATTATGCAAATCAAAAACTGATATCAATTGAATACTTAGAACATCAAGATCACTGCTATATGTGCAAGATAGAAATTAAAGAGTTCGAGTTTAGAGATACCACACAACTAGATTTATCCTGGTTCAGTCACCACCACTGTGACCTACATACAGTCCCCACTCCACCTGTGGGTTTTCACACACTAACATAACAAGCTTTAGCCAGGCAGCTTGAAAAACTTTACACCACAGAGCACTCCTTAACCTCGAGATACCACACTCTTATGAAGAGCCCCAATATTCTTCCTTAGGGATACCTCATCCAAATCACACAGAGAGGCTCCCTCTCTCTTTACAATCAAATAGAATAAAAAATTGATTCCTAACTCTCAATAGTCATATATACAAATCGAAGCACTTATGAGAATGAAACACTCTTTTCACAATAAGCTCAAGAAAGATGATGAATGATTTTCACAATTGATTACTCAAATTGATTTCGTAAACTTTCTGATATGTGATCTTGTGATATGTATCATTATGAAAGTGTTCCTTTGATCCCTCTTTATATAGAAAACAAGTTATAGTCGTTGGGATCAATTAAAACAGATTTGAGTATGATAACAGAATCTTTTTTCTTGATTCTGGTTCTTGAAATAAGATTCTACGTTGGTGTCGTCTTCAATCCTTAGGGCTCGTAGTTGATAGTAGACAAGCTCCATATGCCACGTCATTGGATAGATACTCCTTTAACTGGTTTGAACATAACCTAGTAGACGAGCTCCATATGCCACGTCATTGGACGGATACTCCTTGAGCTGGTTGAACGTATCCTAGTAGACGACCTTCTCATTAAGGACTTAGCAAGTCCAAAAACTTGTGTGGACGAGTGCTTCTGTCACTTTAGTGGACGAGCACTTCTGTCACTTTAGTGGACGAGCGCTTCTGTCACTTCAGTGGACAAGCCCTTCTATCACTTCAGTGGAAGCGCGCTTCTGTCACTTTAGTGGACGAGCGCTTCTATCACTTCAGTGGACGAGCGCTTTTGTCACTTTAGTGGATGAGCACTTTTGTCACTTCAGTGGATGAACACTTTTGTCACTTTAGTGGACGAGTGCTGCTATCACTTCAGTGGACGAGCACTTCTGTCACTTTAGTGGAGGAGCGCTTCTATCACTTGTGTTGGACGAGCGCTTCGATCACTTGTGTTGGACGAGCACTTCTTATTTCCAAAAATCATTTTTCATTAACGAAAACTTATTCCTTTTAATACATGTTATGAATTGATTTTCTTCATGCATCTTTTTAGTTGAGATATTTTTGTGACTAAGAGATTTCTTTCTCTTACAAGATTGATCAAATATTCTGAGATTGATCAAATAACTTTAATACAACAATGTAGACATATTATACAATGATATATAAGTCAACACAAAGATTCACAATCATACATTAATAATGATAATTAGAAAACATATTCAATCAATATTCTTTCTTTATTGTTACCCATTTTGTGTTTGGTGAAGGCTCTATGTCATGAAACCAAATTTTTTCTCTTGACCTTCCACCATACTTAAAAAACATAATTTCATGTTTGTGCTATAGGTACCCAAGTCTGTTTGGGTCCTTTTGAGTTAGTTGCATCAATAGTTCCTTTAGGAACCCTTATATACTTAGATTTATTGTATGTTGATTTTCTGTATTGACATGTAGAAGCTGTGTGACCTTTTCTAGCACAAAAATTGCATATAACAAAAGGTGTGTTTGATGTCTTAGGTGCAGCAAAAAAGTTCTTGAAAGATTGCTCCTGTATATGAGGTTTATAGCCTATTCCAGCTTTATCATAAACACATTTTTGCTGTCCTAATAAAGCATTCAAGTTATCTCTACCATTTGTGAACTTGACTAAGTCATTTTTCAGTTTTTCAAGTTCTTTAGTCAATGTACTGTTGGTGTAAGCCCTAGAGACCAGTGTATTTCTTAGACTTACATTTGTATCTTGCCATTATATATATATGATATGAGGCATTCCAGTTTATTGTATTACTTGTTTAAACATAATAAAGTCCTTAGAATAGAAATTTCAGTTTAATAGAATATCAAGTATATTAATTGATCGTGAGACACTATTGAACAATGAAATCATATTCTTAAATATCCGTAGTCAAGTATTTTATTAATAAGGACAATAATAATACAATTGAGACTATTATGTGTGCAGACTGATGACCATATCTAACGGGTCATGGATATGAGATATCGAGTCGCCACATAGGTACACATTAGAGTAATGATGTACTGGATTGACCCACCATGAGAACACTACATGGAGCGTTATGTTAGTGTCATAAGTAGTTCTCATAGTGATAATGGTGTATGCAATCCTTCGACCTGAAATCGCTACGATCCCTATATGAGGAGTCGTGTGCTTTAATATCGTCAAACATCATCTGTAATAGGATGATTATAAAGACGGTCATTGGGCATACCACGAGCCATGCAGAGGGATGTGAGTGACCTAGATGGAATTTGTCCCTCCTACATAACAGGAGTAATATCTGTGGGCTCCCTGATAGAGTGAGACTGTAAAATGCATGGCCGTGATGAAATGAGTCAATATGAGATATTGACCTCATTTGTTGTTAAGTCTACTCGGGTATCAGGGAACATGATATTGAACCATACAAGGGTGACACATTCTATGTCTTGTGTTCAATATAGATATATGGACAAAGGGATAATAATGCACATGAATATTTGTCACAGAAAGGTTTCATCAAATCACTGACTTTCTCACTACTTAGGTAGCAGTGATGTATTGCTAGATACCGCTCACTGTTTGTAATATTAAATGGGATTTAATATTACTACTAACGTTTTGGGAACCTATATGGTCAAACACATGAGAGCGGATTAAAAGAAGCATTAAAAGGAGAGTTGGACTTTTCTATTGGGCCTAGCGCATAGTACATGGGGCTTAGGTCAAACATTGCTCACTAACTCATTTAAGGAGGTGCTACTATAAGTAGACCACTTAAGCTATTGTGCCTACACGGTTTTGTTTTACCCTAGCCGCACATAGAGAGTGAGAGTGAGCAGCATGTCTCGGTTTTCGAAGCTAGCACTATGAGATAGAGACGCTTCGGGTTCGTGACGTTGGACGTTCACGGAATCTGCTCGTGTGGATACCTTAGAGACATCGTTCGTGCGGTGTTCGTGATAGACGATTTCAATCAATTGTCATCGCTTCAAGAGGTAAATCTTCTAACCATGAATCATGACCATTCGCAAGGATCCTTCGATAGGAATTTTTTTCCACTGCGTTATTTTGTTTTATACGGAAATTCCCAACAGTGGTATCAGAGCCGCTTGCGAAACCATGATTCTGTTACATGGTTTACCTGTTATGTATGATAACATGTTAATAATGTGAATCGTTTTTCTGAAAATTGTTTTCTAAAAATCGTTTGCATCCGTTTTTACGAAACATTGTTTCTGTTATTTTCGTATGTATATGATATATGCGTCTATAGAACATTTATGTGTATATATCCGATATGTACATTGGTTCTGGAATCCTTATTATAGTCTGCGATGGCGTCAAGTGTTGATGTTAAACATGATCGGTTTCAGTTCTCTGTTGGCGGCGTTTAAGGGTGTCAGACATGAAAAGTTCATGTTCTTGCGGCTGAGGTTCCATGGGTTGAAACCCTAGCCTCCGTTCCTTGCAGCGTGAAGTGTTCACGGGCCTTGCGGTTTTAGGGTTGAGAGGTTGAAGCCCTAGCCGCTAAGGAAGCGGGAACCCCGTGCTACCTCTGCGTAGTGTGTTATTTCGAAATTCAATTTTGAAATCTTTTATGTCACCATTTAATGACAACATCAATTATAATAAATGAGATTTATTATATATGATATGGTTTCAAAATTTAGATTTTGAAATACTTAACTAATAGTAACATCAATTACAATAAATGTGATTTATAGTAACATCAATTACAATAAATGTGATTTATTATATATATGTTATGTTTTCAAAATTCAGATTTTGAAATCTCTAATTAATAAAATAATAATAATAATAATAATAATAATAATAATAATAATAATAATAATAATAATAATAATAATAATTGTGTATTATTATTGGTTGTTACTATTTATTTGGTAATGTATGGTGAATGGTTATGGCCTTAGTCCTTTAATCTTTTGCTTTATATTATGAAATACGGCCTGCGTGTCGTGCCTTTCTCTTATATTCCATATGTATATTCTTTTCTCATCTCACTCCCCTCATATGTAAAATGAGGTTTCTGTTTATGTAATGTAATGATGGAGATAAGAAGACATTATCCTGTGGGAGATCATGCTTGGAGAAGCCTGGACGCTCCTAGGTTTCAGTTTAGATTCTCTCATTGGCTTGGGAGAATCAATGCGTTAGGGGCCATAACCATATCACATTTATTTGCCTTATATATGTGTGAGATGCATGTATGTATATAGTATGTTAAAAGGGGTTTAACTAATATATGTATGAGATGCATGTATGTAAATAGTAAGTTAAAGAGTTTAACAAATGATGAGATCAAATTTTAATCAAATCCCTCAAAAGGAAATATTAAGTCGCATTTAAAGGCCTTCCAATGCATGGCACTCGTCAAGACTATGATCGATTAAGTGTGGGTCCGCCAAAGCGGGGTACCTTTATCTATACTAGTAAGACGCGATGGGACAAATGTAATGTTCAACTGCTATCCTTTGGGTCTGACTTAACTAAGCCAACTTCAATAGGATTGAAAGGCTTAGAGTCTTAAAGGTTGGGCTTTAGTCCATGTGATGGATTAGAATAAGAGTTATTCACCCAACTGTCCAAGAGTTGCATGAGATGCAATCGGAAAGTGTTTCCTACCTATATAATCGAATTTTGAGTGATAAGCCAAAGCTGAGTTAAAGCTAGGTGAAATATGGATCTTGGCCCACTAGAAAATCTTCCAACAGGATTTTCCGAATCAATGATGAGGGTCATTGTTTTGAGTAAAATAGTGGGAGACGTATTTAATTAAAGACCTTATTAAATAACTTCATGGCATGATACTTATATTTTGCATATTTATCTCTGTAGATTACCATGGCATCAAACACATCAAATAACCTGTCATTGCGATCCGTCCTTGAGAAGGACAAACTATCCGGAACAAATTTTCTGGACTGGTACAGAAACTTAAGGATTGTCCTCAAACATGAGAAAAAGCTGTATGTTCTTGAGGAGCCTATTCTTGAGGAGCCACCGGCTTCAAGTGCTCCTAGGGCTGACAGGGATGCTTATAAGAAGCATCAGGATGACGCCTTAGACGTCGGCTGTCTTATGCTTGCTACCATGACCTCTGAGCTGCAAAAGCAACATGAGACCATGGAGGCGTACGATATGATCGTGCACCTCAAGTTGCTCTACCAGGAGCAAGCAAGGCATGAGCGGTTCGAAGTTTCCAGAGCCCTTTTCCAGTGTAAATTGGCAGAAGGAAGCCCTGTGAGTCCTCATGTACTCCAGATGATTGGGTACATCGAGAATCTCGAGAGACTGGGATTTTCTTTAGGCCAAGAGTTTACCACCGACTTAGTTCTGCAATCGTTGCCTGAGAGCTATAGTCAGTTTGTCATGAACTATAATATGAATGATCTTGACAAACCTTTGCCACAATTGTTGAGCATGTTGAGAACTACGGAACAAAATATTAACAAAGGAAAGGGGAAGGCCATTTTGATGGTCCAGGCTGGAAATAGCAAGAAGCAGCCCAAGAAGCCCACGCACAAACAAAAGGGCAAGGGCAAGGGCAAGGCCATCAACAAGATCAAGCCCAGTACTTCTGGCTTAAAGCCTGAGGGTGGTGTGGCTAAGGAAGGCAATTGCTTCCATTGTGGTCGGACCGGACATTGGAAGAGGAACTGCCCAAAATACCTGGAAGAAATCAAGAAGAAGAAGGGAAGTGAGACTTCCACTTCAGGTGTGTTTGTTATAGAAGTCAATTTATCTACTTCTGCATCATGGGTATTAGATACTGGATGTGGTTCTCACATTTGTACAAATGTGCAGGATTTAAACAGGAGTAGACCATTGGCAAAGGGCGAAGTCAACCTACGAGTTGGAAATGGAGCAAAGGTTGCTGCTTTAGCTGTAGGGACTTATGTATTGACTTTGCCCACTGGGCTTACTATTCAGTTAGAGAACTGTTATTTTGTGCCTTCAATTAGCAGGAATATCATTTCCGTTTCTTGTTTCGACAAGATTGGTTTTTCTTTTATAATAAAGAACAAAAGTTGTTCTATTTATTTGGATGATATTTTCTATGCTAGTGCACACATGAGTAATGGGCTTTATGTCCTTGATCTTGAAATGCCCATCTATAACATAAATACCAAGAGGTTCAAACCAAATGAGTTGAACCTGTCTTATCTTTGGCATTGTCGTTTAGGCCATATAAATGAGAAGCGCATTTCGAAGCTCCATAAAGATAGACTCTTGGACTCATTTGATTATGAATCATATGAGATATGTGAGTCTTGTTTATTGGGAAAGTTGACTAAAGCTCCATTCACCGGAAAAGGTGAAAGCGCTAACGATCTTTTGGGTCTTATACATAGCGATGTATGTGGACCCCTAAACACATTAGCTAGAGGTGGTTTTCAGTACTTCATCACATTCACTGATGATTTCAGTAGATATGGATTTGTGTATCTTATCAAACATAAATCGAAATCCTTTGAAAAGTTCAAGGAATTCAAAAATGAGGTACAAAACCAACTTGGTAAAAATATTAAAACTCTTCGATCAGATTGAGGTGGTGAATATTTGAGCCTAGAGTTTGATGATCATCTGAGAGAGTGTGGAATTTTATCTCAACTCACTCCACCTGGAACACCACAATGGAATGGTGTTTCTGAGAGGAGAAATCGAACCTTGTTGGACATGGTTCGGTCTATGATGAGTCATGCAAACCTTCCAAACTCTTTATGGGGACATGCTCTATTAACAACAACTTTTACACTTAACCGTGTTCCATCCAAAGCGGTAGAAAAGACACCATATGAGATATGGACTGGTAGACGACCCAGCATGTCTTTTATGAAGATTTGGGGCTGTGAAGCATACGTAAAATGTCAAGTTTCTAATAAGATTGATCCCAAATCTGATAAATGCTTCTTTGTGGGGTATCCCAAAGAAACCAAGGGGTACTATTTCTATAATCCTTCCGAAGGCAAGGTGTTTGTCGCACGGACTGGTGTATTCCTAGAAAAGGAGTTTATCTCCATAGGAACCAGTGGGAGGAAGATAGAACTTGAAGAAATTCAAGAATCACAGAGTAGTGACCTACCATTGGTGGAACATGAGCAATCTTCACAAAATGCTGTGGTGGAACAACCTGCTCCAGTAGCACAAGACCAGCGTAGGTCTAACAGGATACGTCACCAGCCTGAGAGATGTGGATTTCTCATGACTCCACAAGGTGATGTATTGCTCATGGATCAAGATGAGCCTGTGACTTACCAGGAGGCCATCACTGGCCCAGAATCTGAGAAGTGGCTTGAGGCCATGAAATCTGAGATGGATTCCATGTACACCAACCAGGTATGGACCTTGGTAGAGCCACCTGAAGGGGTGAAACACATAGGGTGCAAGTGGGTTTTCAAAAATAAAACTGACATGGATGGTAAGGTACACCTTTAAGGCGCGATTGGTCGCTAAGGGTTTCAAGCAAATTCATGGTGTCGACTATGATGAGACCTTTTCGCCTGTTGCGATGCTTAAATCCGTCCGGATCTTAGTTGCTATCGTTGCATACCATGATTATGAGATATGGCAGATGGATGTCAAAACTGCTTTCCTTAATGGAAAGCTTCTTGAGGATGTGTACATGACACAACCTGAAGGCTTTGGCATTTCAGAGGATGCCGGAAAGGTATGTAAATTGCAGCGATCAATCTATGGATTGAAGCAAGCTTCCAGAAGTTGGAACCTTCGTTTTGATGATGCTGTAAGACAGTACAGATTCATCAAAAATGAAGATGAACCTTGTGTCTACAAGAAGGTTAGTGGGAGCATTGTTGTTTTTATGGTGTTATATGTAGATGACATATTACTCATTGGAAATGACATCCCTACACTACAAAATGTAAAGACATGGTTAGGGAATTGCTTCTCTATGAAAGATTTGGGTGAAGCTACCTATGTATTGGGAATCAGGATCTCTAGGGATAGATCGCTGAAATTGCTTGGCCTAAGTCACAGTACATACATAGATAAAGTGTTGAGACGCTTTAACATGCATGAATCCAAGAAAGGACTCTTGCCTATGTCACATGGTATATGCCTATCAAAGGTACAATCCCCTTCCACTCAAGAAGAAAGGGATCGCATGAGTAAGATTCCATATGCAATCGCAATTGGATCTATCATGTATGCCATGTTATGTACTCGACCAGATGTATCGTATGCTTTAAGCATAACGAGCGGTGTATCGATCCCATCCCGGTGAAAGTCACTGGTCTGTTGTCAAGAACATCCTTAAGTACTTGAGAAGAACTAATGATTCGTTCTTGGTATATGGAGGCGAGGAAGAGCTTGCTGTAAAAGGTTACACCGATGCTAGCTTCCAAACCGATAAGGATGATTCCAGATCGCAATCTGGTTATGTGTTCTGCCTGAATGGCGAGGCGGTGAGCTGGAAGAGTTCAAAGCAAGAGACAGTCGCCGATTCTACTACAGAGGCTGAGTATATTGCTACTTCCAATGCAGCAAATGAGGTTGTTTGGATCAGGAAGTTCATTGCTGAGCTTGGTACAACTCCTAGTATTGTGGACCCCATTGATCTCTATTGTGATAACAATGGGGCCATTGCACAAGCTAAGGAACCTAGATCTCATCAATGATCCAAACATATACTTAGACGCTTCCATCTCATTCGAGAGATTATCGATAGAGGAGATGTGAAAATATGCAAAGTACCAACACTTGATAACGTTGCTGACCCACTTACGAAACCTCTTGCTCAACAGAAGCATGAAGGTCACACTAGGTCGATGGGTATTAGATTTATGCCTGATTGGCTCTAGTGCTAGTGGGATATTGTTGGTGTAGTAAGCCCTAGAGACCAGTGTATTTCTTAGACTTACATTTGTATCTTGCTATTATATATATATGACATGAGGCATTCCAGTTTATTGTGTTACTTGTTTAAACATAATAAAGTCCTAAGAATAGAAATTTCAGTTTAATAGAATATCAAGTATATGACTTGATCGTGAGACACTATTGAACAATTAAATCCTATTCTTAAATATCCGTAGTCAAGTATTTTATTAATAAGGACAATAATAATACAATTGAGACTATTATGTGTGCAGACTGATGACCATATCTCACGGGTCATGGATATGAGATATCGAGTCGCCATATAGGTACACATTAGAGTAATGATGTACTGGATTGACCCACCATGAGAACACTACATGGAGCGTTATGTGAGTGTCATAAGTAGTTCTCATAGTGACAATGGTGTATGCAATCCTTCGACCTGAAATCGCTACGATCCCTACATGAGGAGTCGTGTGCTTTAATATCGTCAAACGTCATCTGTAATAGGATGATTATAAAGACGGTCATTGGGCATACCACGAGCCATGCAGAGGGATGTAAGTGACCTAGATGGAATTTGTCCCTCCTACATAACAGGAGTAATATCTGTGGGCCCCCTGATAGAGTGAGACTCAGAAATGCATGGTCATGCAAAAATGGGTCAATATGAGATATTGACCTCATTTGTTGTTAAGTCTACTCGGGTATCAAGGAACATGATATTGAACCATACAAGGGTGACACATTCTATGTCTTGTGTTCAATATAGATATATGGACAAAGGGATAATAATGCACATGAATATTTGTCACAGAAAGGTTTCGTCAAATCACTGACTTTCTCACTACTTAGGTAGCAGTGATGTATTGCTAGATACCACTCACTGTTTGTAATATTAAATGGGATTTAATATTACTACTAATGTTTTGGGAACCTATAGGGTCACACACATAAGAGCGGATTAAAAGAAGCATTAAAAGGAGAGTTGGACTTTTCTATTGGGCCTAGCGCATAGTACATGGGGCTTAGGTCAAACGCTACTCACTAACTCATTTAAGGAGGTGCTACTATAAGTAGACCACTTAAGCTATTGTGCCTACACGGTTTTGTTTTACCCTAGCCGCACATAGAGAGTGAGAGTGAGCAGTAGGTCTCGGTTTTCGAAGCTAGCACTGTGAGACAGAGACGCTTCGGGTTCGTGACGTTGGACGTTCACGGAATCTGCTCGTGTGGGTAGCTTAGAGACATCGTTCGTGCGGTGTTCGTGATAGATGATTTCAATCAATTGTCATCACTTCAAGAGGTAAATCTTCTAACCATGAATCATGACCATTCGCAAGGATCCTTCGATGGGAATTTTTTTCCACTGCGTTATTTTGTTTTATACGCAAATTCCCAACATGTACAACACTTAGAACAATTAGAGCATATAGGTGGTTCCAAAACAGTAGCCAATCTTTCTTTTACTGCACAATTTTCTGGTTTTATTTCATCTAGATCTTTGTTTAAAACAGAATTTTTCTCTTCTTGGCATGTGATGGTTTTCTTAGACTTAATTAGCAATCTAGAAAGTCTAATGGATTCTTTATGAAGTTCTTCAAAAGCATTTTGCAATTCATCATACGTAGGTTGTGAATCAGAATTTACCTCACTCTCTGAATCACTGTTATTGCTGAATATAAAGCACAAGTGTGCCTCCTCATATTCAAATTATTCAGTGGAATCTATATCATTATCATCCCAAGCAATGCAGGCCTTTCTTAGCTTTCTCCACTTCTTGTCCTTTGAGTCAAACTTTTCTATTTTGTCCTTCTTTTGAAGTTTTGGACAGTCAAGCTTCATGTGGCCAATCTTTCCACATTCATAGCATGTGATGTTGTTGGAAGAGTTGTCACCTTTGCTGAAATTTCTCCTTTGAAAAGTGGATGGCTTTCTTTTAAAGTTGCCTTTCTTCTTTAGGAACTTCTTAAATTTTCTAACTAGCATTCCCATCTCTTCTTCAGATTCTGTCTCTTGTGCTGAATCATCGTCATCACTGTCTTCTACTTCTTTGACTTCTGATTTCAGAGTTAATCCCTTTTTCTTTTTGTCAGTTTCTTCATTCTCATTCAGTCTTTTTAACGCCAATTCATGCTCTTGCAGTTTTCCAAACAATGTGGCAATGGTCATTGATGAGAGGTCTCTAGATTTTGAGATTGCAGTGACTTTAGGTTGCCATTCTCTTCTCAAGCATCTAATTACTATGTTAATTTGATCTCATTTGATATAGCATTTCAAAGACCAGCAAGTTGGTTGACAATGTGAGTGAATCTCTTTTGCATTTCAGACATAGGTTCTCCTCGATTCATCCGAAATAACAAATATTCGTGTGTCAATGTGTTCATTCTTGATCTTTTGACGTCTGTGGTTCCTTCATGTGTTACCTGCAATTTATCCCACATCTCCTTTGCTGATTTACAATTTGAAACCCTGAAAAACTCATCACGGCTTAAAGCAGATGTTATAATGTGTGTGAATCTCTTTTGTATAACCTCCATTAGTTCTCCTCGATTCTTGCGAAATAACTCATATTCATGTGTGAGGGTGTTCATTCTTGCTCTTTTGACGTCTGTGGTTCCTTCATGTGTTAATTGCAAACTATCCCACATCTCCTTTGCTTATTTGCAATTTGAAACCCTAAAAAACTCATCACGGCTTAAAGCAGATGTTATAATATTCTTAGCACTTGCATTATATTGAACTCTTGTCTTATCATTCTCATTCCATTCAGTTTTAGGCTTATTTCTTGGAGCACCATTAGCATCTCTAGTAGAGGGGACAAATGGTCCATTTTCTACTGCATCCCATATGTCAACACCTACTGCCTCAAGAAAGATTACCATTCTTTCCTTCCAATAGATATACTCAGATCCATTGAAGGCAGGAGGGCGTGTAAGGGAAGCCCCTTCATTCAAACAGTCATTGGAATCCATACTCTTATAACTGTTAAGCCAAACTTAAGAGTTTAGCTCTGATGCCAATTGTTGTTTTGGCTTCAACGAGTCACGAGGGGGGTGGGGGGGGGGGGGGTGAATTGAGTTTTCAGATTTGTGACCTCAGGATCTTTTAAAAAATCAATGAAGGGTTTATATAAAATCTTGAATTGGAAGATGATGAAGATAAGAAAGATTAATTTAGAAAATGTTCGGGTTCAAAACTCAATAATAACAAAACATAGAAACTGATTAAGCCTTTAAAGATTAAGAACACGTTATGCAAGTTTCAGATACAAGCATTAACAATCAACAACAAACTTATAGGTTTCAGTTTCAGTATATGATGCAAGATTTAATTCAAATATTTATCCTTGAGAATATAATTGAATACATAGTTATTATTACAGTTTACTCAAGGTTCAATACTCATTATGCAGATCAAGAACTGATATCAATTGAATACTTAGAACATCAAGATCATAGTTATATGTGCAAGACATAAATTAAAGAGTTTGAGTTTAGAGATACCACACAACTAGATTTATCCTGGTTCAGTCACCACCACTTTGACCTACATCCAGTCCCTACTCCACCTGTGGGTTTTCACACACTAACACAACAAGCTTTAGCTAGGTTACTTGAACAACCTTTATACCACAGAGCACTCCTTCACCTCGAGATACCACACTCTTGTGAAGAGCCTCAATGTTCTTCCTTAGGGATACCTCACCCTAATCACACCGAGATACTCATTCTCTCTTTACAATCAAATAGAACTAAAAATTGATTCCTAACACTCAATAGTCAGATATACAAATTGAAGCACTTATGAGAATGAAACACTCTTACACAATAAGCTCAAGAAAGATGATGAATGATTTTCACAATTGATTACTCAAATTGATTTCGTAAACTTTCTGATATGTGATCTTGTGATATGTATCAATATGAAAGTGTTCCTTTGATCCCTCTTTATATAGAAAACAAGTTATGGTCGTTAGGATCAAATAAAACAGATTTGAGTCTGATAACAGAATCTGTTGTCATGATTCAGGTTCTTGAAATGAGATTCTACATCGGTGTTGTCTTCAATCCTCAGGGCTCGTAGTTGATAGTAGAAGAGCTCCATATGCCACGTCATTGGACGGATACTCCTTTAGCTGGTTGAACGTATCCTAGTAGATGAGCTTCTCATTAAGGAATTAGCAAGTCCAAAGACTTGTGTGGACGAGTGCTTCTCTCACTTGTGTGGACAAGCACTTCTGTCACTTTAGTGGACGAGAACTTCTGTCACTTTAGTGGACGAACGCTTCTATCACTTCAGTGGACGGGCGCTTCTGTCACTTCAGTGGACGAGCGCTTCTGTCACTTCTGTGGACGAGCGCTTCTGTCACTTCAATGAACAAGCACTTATGTCACTTTAGTGGACAAGCACTTTTGTCACTTGTGTTGGACGAGCGCTTCTATCACTTGCGTTGGACAAGCGCTTCTATCACTTGTGTTGGACCAGCGCTTCGATCACTTGTTTTGGACGAGCGCAACGATCACTTGTGTTGGACAAGCACTTCTTATTTCCAACATTCATTTTTCATTAACGAAAACTTATTCCTTATAATCAGGTTATGAAAATTGATTTTCTTCATGCATCTTTTTAGTTGAGCTATTTTGTGACTAAGAGATTTCTTTCTCTTACAAATCATCTAAGACTTAAATCTAAAATTCTCTGTTAGGCTTGGTCTTGATGATTCCTTGATCTTTGTCTTTGCTCTTTGATTCCTCCATGTAGCACTTGTGATTCCTTTAAGTTCTTCCTTGAATATTTTCCTTGAATTTGGTTAATGAAATTGTTGATCACTGCTTGATACCTGTCTTTGTAATTTGACACTAAAACACTTGCATACACATTAAATTGTATTTGTCATATATTAAAATCTCAAGTCATTGAGTCTAACATAGAGATACCACACAACTAGATTTATCCTAGTTCAGTCACCACCACTGTGACCTACATCCAGTCCCCACTCCACCTGTGGGTTTTCACACACTAACACAACAAGCTTTAGCCAGGTAGCTTGAAAAACCTTTACACCACAGAGCACTCCTTCACCTCGAGATACCATACTCTTGTGAAGAGCCTCATTGTTCTTCCTTAGGGATACCTCACCCTAATCCCATTGAGACTCCCTCTCTCTTTACAATCAAATAGAACGAAAAATTGATTCCTAACTCTCAATAGTCAGATATACAAATTGAAGCACTTATGAGAATGAAACACTCCTTTTCACAATAAGCTCAAGAAAGATGTTGAATGATTTTCTCAATTGATCTTTCAAATTGATTTCGTGTAATTCTGATAGTTTGTTTTTGATCTGTTGTTCGATATGTTGTTGATATTGTTGAAAGTGTTCCTTTGATCCCTCTTTATATAGAAAACAAGTTATAGTCGTTGGGATCAATTTAAAACAAATTTGGGTCTGATAACAGAATCTGTTTTCTTGATTTTGGTTCTTGAAATAAGATTCTACATCGGCGTCGTCTTCTATCCTCAGGGCTCATAGTTGATAGTAGACGAGCTCCATATGCCACGTCATTGGACGGATACTCCTTTAACTGGTTGAACGTAACCTAGTAGACGAGCTCCATATGCCATGTCATTGGACGGAGCTTTCATTAAAGACTTAGCAAGTCCATAGAATGTAACCTAGTAGACGAGCTCCAAATGCCACGTCATTGGACGGAGCTTCTCATTAAGGTCTTAGCAAGTCCAAAGACTTGTGTGGATGAGCGCTTCTGTCACTCATGTGGACGAGCACTTCTGTCACTTTAGTGGACGAGCGCTTCTATCACTTTAGTGGATGAGCACTTCTGTCACTTTAGTGGACGAGCGCTTCTATCACTTTAGTGGACGAGCACTTCTGTCACTTTAGTGGACGAGCGCTTCTATCACTTTAGTAGACGAGCACTTCTGTCATTTTAGTGGACGAGCGCTTCTATCACATCAGTGGACGAGCACTTCTGTCACTTTAGTGGACGAGCACTTCTATCACTTTAGTGGACGAGTGATTCTATCACTTTAGTGGACGAGCGTTTCTATCACCTTAGTGGACGAGCACTTCTGTCACTTTAGTGGACGAGCACTTCTATCACTTTATTGGACAAGCGCTTCTATCACTTTAGTGGACGAGCACTTCTGTCACTTTAGTGGACGAGCGCTTCTATCACTTCAGTGGACGAGCACTTTTGTCACTTTAGTGGACGAGTACTTCTGTCACTTGTGTTGGACGAGCGCTTCTAATGAAATCTTATTTCCAAAAATCATTTTTCATTAACGAAAACTTATTCCTTTTAATGCAGGTTATGAAAATTGATTTTCTTCATGCATCTTTTTAGTTGAGCTATTTTGTGACTAAGAAATTTATTTCTCTTAAAAATCATCTAAGACTTAAATCTAAAATTATCCGTTAAGCTTGGTCTTGATGATCCTTTGATATTTGATTTTGCTCTTTTAATTTCTACTTGCAGCTCCTTGATTCCTTCAAGTTCTTCCTTGAATATTTTCCTTGAATTTGCTTAATGAACTTGTTGATCACTGCTTGATACCTGTCTTTGCAATTTGATACTAAAACACTTGCATACACATTAAATTGTATTTATCATATATCAAAATCTCTAAGTCATTGAGTCTTGCATCAACTGGAACTCTAACCAACGACACACAAGACCGAGATTCAACTGTGTGACTAGGGACTCTAACCCACGACACACACAACAAAGATTCAAATGTGTTAACTGAGACTCTAACCCACAACACACCGAACAGAGATTCAAATGTGTTAACCGAGACTCTAACCCATAACACATACAATATAGATTCAAATGTGTTAACTGGAACTCTAACCCATAACACACCTCACAAAGATTCAAATGTGTCAAATGGGACTCTAACCCACGACACACCAAACCCCTAGGGTAAACTCCCTTTACCTTTGAAGACAAGAAGAAGATCCTCTTCTTGATGCTCCAACAACTGGTTTCCCTCATCAATGGAGTTCCGAGTTCCTTTGACATTTCACAACACACGCAGGCAGACCCGCGATAGCTCCAAAAAGTTAAAGTTGCTCTCCCAAGCGAGCACGACACAACCATCAACATTGGGAGAGCGACCAAGCACATACGACAGAATCAAATAACATAAAAATCAATAATCATCCTCAAAACACACAACCAAAGGAAACTATATATTTAATTTAGCAAATTAGAATTGGTTTCACAATGAAATCAATTTGGGTAAAAATGGTTTATCACAAAATTTGGGGAAAATTGTTCTTGTCATAAAAACATGAAACTGGCATAGGAAATCATCATTAAACAGCTTCAATAGCACTAAAACAAAATTAATTTCATGATTAGGGTAAGATGAAAATTTATGATTTTGGGTGAAATTTGGGAAACTTTGATTTAACCAAAGAGTAACAAAATTGGCATAGGGAATCATTAATTGACAGTCTCAATTTCATCAAAACATAGTTAATTTCATACTTTAAAACTGAAATCAAAATGTTAGGGTTAGGGGTTCAAAATTGATTTGGGGCTTTCATAACTACAAGGGATTAGGGTTAAAACACTCACCCAAGGTGAAGAAGAGAGGAAGCGGCGGCCATACATGGGGGCAGCGACGGCGGCGACTCCGACGATGCGGCGGTGGCCATCTGGTTTAACAACCAAGACCAAAGAAGAGAAGGTAAAGCTCAAGGAGAAGAAGAAAGGAACTCAAGAACTAACAAAGAAGAGGAAAATCTCCATGGGTGGCGGCTTACTGCGGTTGAGCGAGCGGACGCGAGCAGGTGGCGGCGTGCGGGTCTTCTCCCCTGGCATTAAGCGAGCGGCGACCGGCGAGTTTCCAGGCAGTGCAGCGGCGGTTTAGACAGCAAGAGAGAAGGGAGAGAAGCTTGATGTTTTAGAGAGTGGAAGAAAAGAGTTATGGTGAGATGAGGAAGAAGAGAGAAGAAATAAAAGAAAGAAAAGAAGGGTGAGGGGTGGCTGTCGTGGAGTGTGAATGGCCAGAGAGAGAGGAGGGTATTTTTCATTTACTTAGTGGTTAGGTACAAAATGAGTGATTGATATTGAGTCTAGAAAAAAAAAATAAGGGTCCTTGGATCTAAAAATAATTAGTGACAAATATATGATTTCAAAATTTGAATTAGAGTAAAGATTGATGGTTGAATTTATCTACCAAGGAAATCGATGATCCAAAATTAATCTCCAATGAATGCTAAACTAATTTAGTTTCAAATCTAAAATTAAATAGACTAAAATATGAAAATAATTTTCCTTCAACCATATTATTTAAAATAATTTTCTAACTCAATACTAATAGTGACAATAACATATTATTATTATATAGTATTCGTGCATACACTGAAATAAGGCAGTGCTAACACACTCAATAAAATAATTTTAAATGAGTAAATAAAATTACTCAAATCTAACCACATAAAATCAACAAATTAAAACTCTAGAAAATTAATCATTTCAAATAAAATAATATAAACAAATATGTTTTACTGATATTGAAAAATAGTAAAAACCAGAGTGTTACATTGCTACCCCACTTAAAAAAATTTCGTCCTCGAAATTTTGTGACTCGTAACTAGACATGATCTTGTAATTACACCTTAATCCCAAGATCCTACATTGTATTTCCCGTATTCACTTTCCCTTAGTCGACTTTTGCAACTTAATAACACATTTCATACGTATTCTTCATTATATTGACCCTCAAAATTTTAATCCCTTATCCTCAATCCATACTTCCTGTCCTTAACAATTTTATCTTAATTTTTCACACATAAAGATATAGTCAAAACTTAATCTCTTCTTCCTTTTATACTAGTCTATTAGAAATTTTTTTCCTCTACATCCTTAACTCTCACTGTTAACACCAAAATTCAAACTAAGATTTACATTCCTCTCATATTACACACATCAGTTCCTACCCAAGATATCCAATCTAGGTCTTAGTTTCTTTGAACGTAGTCTACTTTTCTAGATTATATCCAATCAAAACATCATAATACTTCTTAAGATAAACTAAAATCAAAATACATCACGCAATGTAGGATTATTTAACTCATCAACTTTGAATTTCCTTAGTAAACTTAGATAACACAAAAGTTCATCTCTTTCGATCGAGTCCACTTAGGTGAAATTATTATAGACACTTTCTTCTCAATCTCCTAAACTCAGACAATCAATCCTATCTACAAGCATTTGATCATTACTCTATATTCTTTTAGGAACATTTTACCTCAATTATGATAAGATCTATTGTAATCGACTTACTTAATGATGTTGACCATAGTGGTTCTCATCTTACTAGTCACATCTACACCTCAACAAAATTCCTATCACCTCTTGTATATCCAACTATAGCGATGATCTTACTTGGGTATTACACTTACTCCCAGTCAACCTTCTAAGAAAAGATGGTTTCTTACTTGCCCATCTAGTTGAGGGTGATAACTTAAACTCAACCTCGACTTGGTCCTCGATAGTTGTTGTAGTGTTTACCAAAAACGTTGATGAACTTCGGATCTTCATCTGAAATGATGTTGGGATATACTCCATGAAGCCTAATTAGTCCTCTGATACCATACTTTGGTTAGCTTCTCCACGATCACTCGAAACAAATTAAAACTCTTAGAGGTCTTCAGTAAACCCATCACGAAATTTATTGTGACGCAAACATCTTGATAAAGAAGGTCTCAAGCATCAAGTTATATCTTTTTCACTGTACTCGACTAACTCTGACATCCTGATCTAGATCAGATACCCATCCTCATAACTAATGAGATAGGTCACATGTCAACGACATTTTGAAAAGATACAGGGTGAAATTGATCAAAAGTGGTAAGTTCTATAGAACTACGATAAGACAAGCTCTTAAGGATTCAAGAAAGAAAATTTTCTAGACTTTACCTTCACAAGAAAGTAGAAAGAGGAATTTTACCAAATATAAGATAAAGGAATATTCAACATGTAAAAAGAGTTTTCAATAGATTCGTGAGTGTAAAAATGCATGTCCATTACATGTTTACAAACATGACTCTAATAAAGTTCCTTCTTTCATAAGAACTTCCAGCGCATTAGGAAATCAAAAGATGAACAGTTCCTAACCCCAAGAGGATTTATTCTTAGTACAAAGAATTTACAAAATGACGATTTAAAAGGAAAACAGTCTAGCTTAAAATCAGACTGGATCACATCTACCAAAAGTAAAAGTGACTAGACTAAATTTCATTAAGAAACTTCTATCATCAAGAAGTCATTTGTGTTACAAATCAAGAAATAGTCATAACAAATTTTTCAATGAAATATGAAAATATCCAGACCAATGGATACTGTCAAAGCAGTCCATTCAAATGTCTAATACACTAAGGGTTATTTAGGAGTGTGAGCACAAATTCTCCTTTGTAATCACATGCCACCCTAAGAATTTCACCTCATTGATCCAAAACTCGCACTTAGGTAACTTCGCGACAACTCTTCTTGCATAGGATCCATAACACTTGACACAGAGGTTTCTCATGCTCCTCGTGACTCTTAGAGTAAATGAGAACATCATCGATGAAGATGATGACGAACTTATCAAGAAACAGACGAAAATTCCATTTAATGTAGTCTAACTCGGCTAGCTTCGTAGGCGATATTCTACCCGAAGTGATGGAGATCTGACTGAAACTAGAAACTAGATCAAACAAAACTCAATATCCTTCGCAAGTACAAACCTGGAACATTCTCAGAAAATCCTCCCGGAAAATCTTCCACAACAGGTACCTCATTCAATTGTCTACCACAATCCCAAAAAGATTAACGAACGTGTCAACGTGAACACAAGTACATTTACTAATCATGAGTTCTTACAAGGTCTCAACTCAATTAGAACCCATCAAAACACACATTCTTGTGTGCCAGCACACATTGTTTCAACAAAGAAACAATTCAAACAAGGTCCAACCAGAGATCACACAACAAAAACATAATAGACCTTTTCCCTAAGGTTCCCGAAAGACTCGACCAGCTCTGATACCACTAATGTAACACCCCCCTTGGGCATAACATGGTGAACACTTATGGAAATAAAATAATAGCTGGTTGCTTTCGGAAAATATAATTTTCTAGTATCCTTAACCTTACTCGAAAGTGATTATGAATTTTTTTTCTCTTTCCCCATATAAACAAACGTCATAAATATATACACCATCATACTTATACATCAAGACCTTTGTACAAATAGGTAATTTACAAAGTCATAACATCAGAAAATAAAAACATAACTATAACTTAGCAATAGTTTGGAACCACAACTCAAGAAAATGGCTCTCAGCAGCCAAATATACAGACTACCCTCAATAGGATATAAAACAAACTAATAACTTAATTGAGCTGGTCACCCTAACCGACAACTACTGGGAAGACCCCCAAGGTCATCCCTAAGATCAACGGTCTCCTCTCAATTCTCAGGACTAATGTCCTCGAGTAAAACAGGGAACTCCTCTGCAATGTCTATATTTGCGTCCCACGGTACAACAGAAAAACCAAGAAAACATATATATTGAAAAGGTGAGATACCGACAAATGAGTTTCATGGTAACTACATGCGCGACACATAAACAACAACATAAACACATATATACAGCACATGAATTCTAAACAATAATCATAATTATTTAAACAATGGGATTCATACCCGACAATCCTCAAAATTTATAAAAATTGCATTTCACTTCAACATTCATTATTTCATCTTGATATTTATTCTCATTACTTCTCTTCTTCTTCATTCTTTCTTTGTCGAGGCTCACAGCTCATGACTATTCTTAATTAGACACATGTGCCAACTGGGACTTTAAACCGCAACACACAAGACTTTAACCTGCAACACACAGAACACAAAGTCAAATGCGTTAACTGAGATTCTAACCCACGACACACAAGATAGAGATTCAACTGTTCGACCTGGGACTCTAACCCACGACACACACAACAAAGATTCAAATGTGTTAACTGGGACTCTAACCCACAACACACACAACAGAAATTCAAATGTGTTAACTGGGACTCTAACCCACAACATACTGAACAGAGATTCAAATGTGTCAACTGGGACTCTAACCGACAACACACCGAACAGAGATTCAAATGTGCCAACTGGGACTCTAACCCATGACACCCACAACATAAATTCAAATGTGTCAACCGGGACTCTAACCCACGACACACAGAATACAGAATCAACTGTGCCACTGGGACTCTAACCCATGACACATAAACAACATATTCCAATGTGCCAACTGGGACTCTAACCCATGACACAAAGGACACGGATTTCAAATGTGTCAACTGGGACTTTAACCCACGACACACATGACTTGTAGTCCACGAACTTACTCCTAGGAACACTAGCCTGACGTTTTTCGGTTATCTAGGTCCTCACAACTTCCATCTTTAACACAGTTTTCGTTATGTGAAAAACAACTATCAAAACAATACTCTGAAACTTATCCAAGATTTTACTGAAATACTTCCACTGATTTAAAACCCTTTCACAGAAAATCTTTTCCACTGGAATACGTTCCTAGAACGTTAAATCATAGAGAAATTAATTTTTTTCTCAAATCCATCCCCTTTTGAAATTTCATTCCCAAAACACCTCAAATCTTTGAAAATCATTTCTAACACATTTTTGTTCCAAATAATAATATTTCTCGTGACCTCACTGTAAATCACTTTTCTAAAATTAATTTTCGTTTTGTAATAAATTCATTTGTAATTTAAATGACTTTCTCCTTTTCCAATAAATTCTTCAACATCAAAACATAAGATTCTTCTTCAGTTTTCTTTATCTTTTCTCCATTTGAAACTATTTCTCTTTTTGCAAATAAATGAAATATGTTTTTTCACACTTTGCCGTCACTAACACTCAGTTCTTAACTGTTATTCTCAAAATCACTTTGGATTTTCTCTAAATCATAACTATTTAATTCGAAACGTATTTAATTACTCTTATCTTAAAAATGTTCTTCCACTTACATAACTCAACTTCAAATTTTCTTCTCAAGCTTTTAAAGCATTAGTCTTACTCATCATTGAGCTCTGACCATTGTTAGGCTTTCAGTCAAACCAACAATCAACAGTTCAATCCAAACATACAGATATACTTTCACTGATAAACTTAAACAACATAAGCAGTTATATCTTCTGATTAAAAACACATCATACATAACCCCAATAATTTTACACACAACAACCAAGTAGCGCATAGCTACCAAAACCCCTCAGGTAAACTCCCTTTACCTTTGAAGACAAGAGAAAGATCCTCTTCTTGATGCTCCAACAACCGGTTTCCCTCATCAATGACGTTCCAAGTTCATTTGACATTTCACAACACACGCAGGCAAACCCGCGACAGCTCCAATAAGCAAAAGTTGCTCTCCCAAGCGAGCACAACACAACCATCAACATAGGGAGAGCGTCTAATGAGGCACCCCGTTGTGCCCCATTGTATTATTAGATTAAAACCTTATTAATTATTTACTTAATCGCGTAATTAACGTTAAACATAATCCAAAAATACGTAGAAATTAAAACTTAATTATAAAACATATAAATTATGCAAATTTAAACACACCATCGTTATAATATACAAATACGCACATGTTTATTCATTACATTACCAAAACACTGTTTAGGGTATCCTCTCGGTAGGATCCCTCACAGGTAATTAATCATAAAAATCTGTTTATAACTAGAGGAAAATAAAACATCTTTTAAGACTCACCGACCCTAAACTTACTACACAATATCGTTAGCATCCATAGCTTGTTCTCCAGCATCCGGTTCAAACGAAGTTCCATCCAACTCCTCAGCAACATCTGTTTCATACGGAGTTCCATCCAACTCCTCAACAATGTACTCCTCCATCGAGTCTTCTAACGTAATAAAGTAGACATACACAAAAATACAGAAATAGGGAGATAAGAAATAGTTCTATCATCATAAGTGGAAAAGACTCATTACATGTAACATAATAACGATCACAGACAAACAGCAGTCATCGTTAACAATCATATTTAATTCACAATACGTTCCTCTACCCCCAATCTCATAAAACTAAACTTTTATTCTAACATGGCCACCACCAATCCTATCACATATCCCTTTCCCGCCGAGGGATGTTAGTCAGTCGTCCAGGCGTTGAATCCCCATTAACCCGTGCACACCCTCATCCTTGGTGATAACGCTCATACGAAGCAATGACACTATAGCTGCACATCACTGTCGGTGCACACCCTGATTCTCTCTGAAGGATGGTCATGCAAACCAATAACACTATAGCTGCACAGTCTAAAACTAAATTGGGACAGCCCCGCAAGAACTTCGGACCTCATGTGTTTCCAATATATGGTTGTGAACAACAATACATATGAACCTCACTGACTCGTATCAATAACAACCTAGTGCCTCAAGCTTTCCTCATAGCCTCCACTTGCATTCTCGGTCACATCACTTCTATAAAATGATGTCTAGGTACCTCTAATTCATATTCAATCTCTCACCAAAACAAAATACATCTGAGCAACATATATCTTTACTTACAATCAACTAAGAAATTTATCCAACCAAGCAGATTATACATAACACAATAATCAATAAAATATTCAAACATTAAAATAAACGTCACATGCAGTAGAATACCTCAACCAGCGTATCACAACAGTCAATATTAAATAATTCAGACATCCTCAAATATTATAAAATTAACCTAAGGCGATAAACCTACAATTCCTAAATCAGTATTGGTATTGCGTAAAAGTTTCCAATGCAATTTTGGTATTGTCGATTACTAGACCACTAGTAGGGTTTAGGTCGCCCTACACCATTATTATAAATTATATACTACTTATCCGTTCTGACGATGGAATGGTTCTTTCGCCCACCTAAGTTAACACCGGAAACACGAAGTCGAAGCTCCTCGTTATCACGCCACAAGTTACAAAATCCACCTTCAACCAAATCAATGATAAAACAAGTTAAGCAAACAAAACTCATCTATGTCTAATTATGCTAGGTTCGGCCATTCCATTCAAAATAGGGCTATGATCATTTTCTTAATTCCATCTTTTGGATCCTAATTCCTAGAGTATTAACTAACATAAAACAAGTGTTACAATTCAAAAATATGAAACAAAATCATCTAACCTCTAGGGTTAGGTTTCGGCCAAGAGAGCATAATAAGTCTAGGAATTTCTTTTGATTTCAAACTCTTGGATAAAGAAAGTATAGGTATAAGAGAGTAGACAACAAAAGTCATAACTCATCAAACATTTTTCTAAGTATTTTTGCATGATTTTTTAAGAAATAGATCTAAGACTTGAAATAGATAAAAACTTGATGAAACCTGAAATTAGTTGAGGATTAAGAGTATAGAAACCATAGATAGCTTAGGTCCAACATCATCTAGGTTAAAAATTGAACAAAATCTCCTTTGCTCATTAAAGCATAGGTTCGGCCTTTACTAGTTAAATAGGGAGGAAAACTCTTTTGCCTACATACTCTTAGATGATGATAGTAAAAGTCATATGTAGATCATAAAAATTGGTTTCACATTAAAATGATTTTTCTACAATGAAGATTTGATGCATGATAAATGAAGCTAAGATGATGAGGAAGAGATTCCCCACCTTGGAATGAAGAAGTTTGATCAAGAACTTGAAGAACAATGAAGAACTATGATGAACTAAGCAATAACACTATGTTGTTCTTGGTGTTTTGTGAGCAAAATAACATAGAGAAGAAAATGAAATGTCTAAGTGTGTGAGTTAGGGGTTTGGGCCGTGACTTTGAGTGAGGGGAGTGAGTTGTTTAATGTTAAAATGGAACCAAGGCTAAGTTAATTGACATAGATTAAGTTAGAAAATAATATAATAACTTAAATATGGTTTAAGAACCTAACTATAGTTAATTTGTAATCATGATTAGGTTAATATGTGGTGGAGAATGAAGGGATGTGTGGCTCGTTTTGGGCCACAAATGAGGAGGAAGAAGCCAAGTTGGCCTTGACTTGCCTTAACCATGGTTAAAAACTAACTAGGATAAGTTAGGTTTATATTAAGGGCATTTTGGTCATTTCACCAAAAATACATGATTACTTGTATTAATTACTTAATCAATGCTTGTTGAGTCATCCCATAACATAGCTCCTCCAATGTCTGGTTCCATCTCTGTAGTTCCGTTTCCGATTCCGTCGGTTTCCCGATTAGGGTTTTACGCCCGTATAAAAACATAATATTTCGTTTTCGATCGAAAATATTCAAAATAACCAAACTCCTTAGAAATATGGTTTAAACATAAACCATTTTGTTCACGAGTCAAAATTTACTTTTCTGATCAGTAAAATCTTACTGTCAGTGAAAAATGCAAACTGTTTTCCGTTCGAACTTTCACCAAAATTCGTCCGAATAAACATAATATTTTATTTTTTATCAGAAATTTGGAAAGTAGAATTCCTCATGAACATAATATAAAAAATCTACAAATTTTCAGTTTCGAGTCAAATTAGGGTTTTCTGCCGGTATAAAATTATACTGTCAGTAAAAACACAGACCGGTTTCCGTCTGAGTTTTAATCCCAAAATTTCACCATAACCCTCTACCATAAGATAGAGTATGAATATGATTTTATTTTATGCAAAATCATTTTCTTGGTCTCAGATACAAATATACTTAAACATATTTTTACCGGTAATATAGAGTAATTAAAAACAGGCTGTTACATTACTACCACTCTTAGAAAAAAATTCCATCCTCGGAATTTACGTACCTCAAAAGATATGGATATTGCTGTTGCATATCCGTTTCATATTCCTAAGTAGCATCTTCAGTAATCGCATCCCATATAACCTTAACCAAAGGAATTTGTCTACCGTGAAGCTCTTTAATCCTTCTATCTGCTATCTTAATAGGTAAAGCTCATACTTTAGATTCTCTCTCAGTTGTATAGACTCAGACTCAATAACATGTGAAGAATCAGGATAGTATTTTCTCAATTGAGAAACGTGAAAGACGTCATGAAGGTTAACAAGGATAGGTGGTAAAGCAATATGGTAAGCTACTGGACCAATCCTTCGAAGAATCTGGAAAGGTCCGATGAATCTAGAAGTAAGTTTTCTAGATTTGATAGCCCTGCCAATTCTGGTCTTCGAAGTGACTCTAAAAAACATGTGATCACCCTCCGGAATTCTAAAGGTCTCTTCCTCTTGTTACTGTAGCTCCTTTGCCTATCATATGATTCCTTCATCTTTTCCCTTATCTTCCTGACTTGTTCCGTAGTCTATTGCACCCCATCTAGACCCAAGACTTGGTTTTCACCAATCTCATACAACCATAATGGGGTCCTACACTTCCTGCCATACAAAGCCTCGTATGGTGCCATTCTAATACTACTGTGAAAACTATTGTTGTAAGTAAATTCAATCAATGGCAAGAACTCATCCCAGCTACCACTGTGTTCCAAAACACAAGCTCTCAAAAGATCCTCCAATGATTGAATCATCCATTCTGACTGTCCATCTATTTGGGGATGATAAGCATAACTCATCGTCAACTTTGTTCCCAAGGCATTGTGCAACTGTTGCGAACACCCCATTTTGACAGGGTCTCTTAGTCTTCACTAAAAAAATTTCAAAAAAATAATTAAATAAAAATTTGAAAAGAAAATAAAAACCCATCTCATCCTCCTCCCTAGCAATCACTTTATTTTGAATTTGAATTTAATTTTCAAATCAGAGATAGAAATGTTAACCTGGGCATATTTTTAGGATCAGGATCAGATAGCAATCTGAATCTTGGCGGGATTTAAGGATCAAAATCGGAACAATTTGGCATTATAAAAATGACAACAAGAACGCAGAGAAGGGGGGAATTTTTCTGAACAGAAACGAAAAAAAAAAAGAAAGGAACCAGAGAAAAGTTTCAGGAAAAAAAGGGGGGAGGAGGATAAATCCTACGGATTTCTCATTGATCACTCTCTTAACCATTATGACTCCCTTTCCAACAACCTGATCATCATCATCTTCACCTCTGTGCTTCTCCACCATTCACAGACCCACTTCCGCCATCGCTGCTGTGACTCCGCCATTTGCAGCATCCAAACCATCACAGTAACACCATCACAATTTTTTCCTTATCATCCAATGTCTCTCTGTCATTCTCCATCTTCTTCTCATTCACCATTCATCACCATCTTCAATCTTCATCTCCTCCAAGCTTGAGTACCGCCTTCCTTTCTAGTCGCTGCGACACCAGAACCCATCCGCCCCGCGCAGCGCCTCAGTCCGTCGTGCAGCGCCGCCTTGCGTCCTTCAACTCGGATCTGCCGTCGTCCTTCCTCGTCTGCGCGCCTCGGATCTCCGCAAGCCATCGCAGGACCATCGTCTGCGAAGCCTCAGATCTTCCCTCCTTCGTTCTGGTGTGTGCAGGTGAATGGCAAATGAACCTTTGTTTGCCTCCATCACTGTAACGTTATAAAATAACCATTCACCAGATACATTGCAAACTATTTTGTTTTATTTATTTTCTTTAGGTACTTTATTTATTTATTTTTAAAAGTTTTTTTGCTAGTGGGTAATTTATTGGCCCAGACGAGATGGATATCACTAAAATTAAGAAGGTTTGGGCTGATGAATAAAAGGTCATTTGTATTTTTATTCTTGAAATACTCATAATTTAAAGTAAAAAAAAATATAAATATAAAAATAAAAATATAAAAACATTTGAAAAATAATTTTGGGATTGTTTTGTGAGAGGTTTCACACTCAATTCCTTAGATGTGGGATAGCTCTGTGGACGTGTCTGCCATGTTCTATCTCGCTTAAGAGTTTTCGAAAAAAATAAAATAAATAAATAAAATAAAATGAAATATATCAAAATCTTTTTTTTAAAATAAATAAATAACCTTTTCTTAAAAAAGGAAATATAAAAAAATTTTCATGAAAAATAAAATCAACCAACAAATAAAATATTTTCTACAAGAACTACGTGGCTTTGAGTTTCCCATCGAAGTAGGGAATACGTAGGAGCGGGATCAATCATCTCGTCAAGCCAAAATTAATTTTTCCTTTATTTTGTGTTCTTTTTAATTTATTTAACGTGGATAATTAATTAATAATTTATTTAATGTTTTTTTGGGTTGCTCTATGACAAGTGTCATGCTCAATCTCCTAGCTTTGAGGTTGCCCTATGGACTTACGTGTCATGTTCAACCTCATTTAGGATTTATCAATAACATTTTTCTTTCTAAAAAATAAATTAAAAATGCAAAAAATCAATAAAGAAACATAAAAATAAAGAAAATATTAATAAATAAATAAATCTTTCCTTGTGAATATTTAAGGGGTAAAAAATAAATAATTGAATTTTTCGCGATTAATTCCAGGTACCATTCGTAGGATGGGCGATGTAGGGTGCTTAATACCTTCCCTACTCGTAACCGACTCTCGAACTCAACTTGGTTTCAAAGACTATTTTTGAAGGTTTTCCAATTTTTCCTAAATTAAAATTGGTGGCGACTCTACCTTTTTAAAATTTCTTTTTATCGCCGTCCCTGCCATAATTTTTGGTTGCGACAGATGGCGATTCCACTGGGGACATTTTCGAGAGTCAAGCCTAAGTAATGAGTTGTGCATTTTGGTATTTATTGTTTACCCCTTTTATTGTTTTATTTTATTTTTTATATATTTGATTCCTTTTTGCTTTAATAATTTTTTTTTTTACATTAGGATAGAAGACCATGATATTTTTATTTTTATTTTGTTTGCTTGTCGAGCAGGTTCAAGTAGTTCTGTATTAGGATTGTACAGGTTTGTATGCCTCCAGCACACACAACACCGACACTCATTTTCACACACTTTCAGCTCTATACCCGAGCTTGTGGGACCTTAAGGATTAGGTGGTGACTTAGCATTGTCATTGAAGGCCTAGTGCCTCTCTGATATTTGTTGACTCACCACTCGGATTGTTACTAGTGTCATGGACTAGTCATCCTGGAGGGTTTATCCCTACTTGTGATTAGGTTCATGAACTAGGTCCTTGACAAGGGCAATCTGGGGACCTTGATCTTTAGAAGTCTAGACACATCCTAAAGTTTGTACTCCTAAATTGACTTAGTGGCCGCTCGACTTAGAAGTTGCCATCATAGGTACCCTTGATTAGGCCCTACCTCTTAAGACACTTGGCGGCGTACCATATCTCCCTTGTGTTTTTCTATCCATGTACTTATTTATTTATTTTTACTTCATTTCCCTTTGTGTTTTAACAAATGGATAATAAATAAATAAAATACATATAAAATATATATATATATATATATATTGTTTCAATTTTTATTTTTTATTTTTTTTGTAAAATAATATATATATATATATATATATATATATATATATATATATATATATATATATTGGTTATTCTCTTTTGTGGAGGAAAGACATTATCTGTGTAGTAAGGAACGAAAATGTCTAACTCTAGCAATGCAATTGGCCTGAAGAAGAATATTAGAATTGACGTGAAAATCAATGATGTGAAGACTTTAAAACTTTTGATGTAATTCTGTTAGATGGGAGACATTGTATTTTCTCTTCAAAGAAATAAAAGCCTTTTTTTAGGGGTTACATCCATCAATGAATTCTGCTCTATCTTATGGTGTGTATGATTGCATTGCTAGTGAATGATCATGTCTATTGAGGGACACATGTTCCCATGGATTTGTCATCAACCACGCATTAACCTAAGGGGGATGTGCCCCTAGAGTTATGTGTCGGGGTGAAGTTGCTTGCTACAAAAAATGGTCTTTCCTTTGCAAAAGAAAAAATTCATGGTTTTTCGAAGCATACTTTTATCTTTCTTTTAATAATAATAATAATGCCAAAAATTATTTAAAAAAAAGGGGGTTACTAATTAGAATAATTGACGATTTTTCGTAGCAGAGCTAAAAACACGAATTTGAGGGTTCGAGAATCATTGCGCGACTTAAGAAAGACAATACCAATTTAACCCAAGTTTACAACACAAGATCCCGGACCAGGATGGCTGCCAACAATCCTCAGACAGGAAGGAACTTGAGTTTAGAAGTAGACGAAGTGAGGAGAAGGGTGACTGAAATATCATAAACTCAAGCAAGGTTGGAGCTATACTACATGATATGAGGGAATCTCTTAGCAGGCTTAGTGCAAATAGAAGTGGAAACGAAGATGACCCACATGTGAGCGTACAGCTGGCCCTCTCCATGGTAACAGCGCCAATGTTTTCAAACACAAACCATAGGTTTACTCAGGGAATGTCGGGTTACACGGAACCCATAGTAATCCCCATCGGGGAAGGATATCGCCTCATCGAGAATGTGTATCATGAGGCAGCTGGCTATACATGGGAAAAACCCCATGCATTCATTCCTAAACAATCAAGAGGAGTCCAGTTTGGACCTGATAAGATGAAGGAAGAGTGGATGGAGAAGGTAGAATAACAAATAAAAGAGATCAAGGGCTCAAATACTTATGGCCTTCTCAAGATTGAAGAACTTTGTCCTGCCACGAATGTCGTGATTCCTAAGGATTTCAAAATTCCTGATTTTTGCAAATATGACGGAAGTGGGAACCCACGGTTCCATTTGATTAGCTATGCCACCAAAATGGCCATCTGGTCTAAGGATGACAAGTTCCTCATTGGCTTTTTCCATGGAAGTTTGATTGGAATCGCACTAGAGTGGTACCTTCAGTTAGACCATTCTAAGATCTCTCGGTGGACAGAATCAGCCGATTTGTTCATGGATCAATACAAATTCAATTTGGACATAGCTCCGACCCGTGAACAGTTGACTGCAATGCAGAAGAAGAGTGACAAATCCTTCAAACAGTATGCACAAAGGTGGAGGAGTTTGGCAGCTAAGGTTCAACCGCCACTGATGTTGTCCGAAATGTGCTCATACTTTTTGGGAACCCTGGGATCCCCCTTTATCGGAGCAATGGCAGGGGTAGCTTATAGGGATTTCTATGACTTGATTGTTGCAGGGGAAAGAATTGAAATCCTAGCCAGAGCCGGGAAGTTGCCAACCGACATGGAAGGCAGTGCATCCAAGAAGGGGTTCCAGCCCAAGAAGAAGGAAGCAGAAGCAAATTATGTTCAACACCAGCCAAACTTTGGACCTCGACGTATCACTTCATACCCAAGGTACCAAGCACCATATCAGACCCAAACACCATTTTACCCACCTCGACAGGCCTCGCCAACCATCACCTAGCCACAAAACCAAATAAATAACATCTCTACCCCTCAACCATACAACCCCACTCGCCCAACATATACTCATTATCCACCTGCACCTCAACAAAACCATCCAAGATAACCTCGACCTCGCTCAAATTTTCCAAATCAGGGACGTTCCCAATATCAAAATATGCCTCCTTTCCCAAGACTGTCTATCTCCAATGCAGATTTGTTCAAACAACTATTTGATCGTCACCTAATCGCTGGAAACCCTGTACGGCCTATGGAACCACCTTTCCCTGCTTGGTACAATCCAAACTTGACTTTCAAATATCACATGGATGCCCTGGGACATTCCATTGAAGAATGCGAGGCCTTCAAGACAACAGTAAGAAAATTGATTACTTGTGGAAGGTTGGGTTTCGAAGAAGATTCTGGGCCTAGCATTGTTAATAACCCAATCCCAAACCATAATACGGGAAATAGCGTGAATAACTTGGAAGTGAAAGGGCCTCAAATCAAGAAGGTTTTGGAATTGAGAACCCCGATGCAAGAAGTATTCGCAGGGCTCAAGAAAGTAGGATATGATATTGTTGCACCGGTGAAGCTGATCGGAGAAAAAGAGAAGTATCATGGTGATTTAAGTTGTGATTATCATCATGGGCAGGTAGGGCATGATATCGAAACTTGTTGGGACTTTAAGGTCCGAGTCCAAGGATTACTTACCTTGGGGGTGATCCAATCTAGGCGAGGTACGACTGAAGAAGTTAGTGTGGTTGAAAAATTTGTGCTTCGGATACCACCTATGAATGATGCGTCGGCACCAGAAAAAGTGATTTTAAAGGTGACAAAGCCAACTCCTTTTGCTTATAATGATACACACGCTGTACCCTGGAATTATGAACAGAAAGTTGAGCTAGTAGGAAGGGCAGGAGAAACTTCGAAGGCCCAGGTTACTAATGTTGTGAGAAATGGAGGCATCACAAAGAGTGGGCGATACCATGACTCGGTAGAAGAAGAAGCAAGGAAGAATACCAAAGATGAAGGAAAAGAGAAGGAAGAAGAAGAGTTCTTGAAGATCATGAAGCAAAGTGAATACGATGTGATGGAGCAGTTGAAGAAAACACCGACAAGAATATCCCTTTTGTCGCTTGTCCTCACGTCAGAGATGCATCGTAAGGAA
This sequence comes from Sophora flavescens, assembly GCA_030762895.1. NCBI lineage: Eukaryota > Viridiplantae > Streptophyta > Magnoliopsida > Fabales > Fabaceae > Sophora > Sophora flavescens. The sequence continues at coordinate 107,251,661 of CM061066.1, read as the reverse complement.
TTATTGAAGGTGTTGAACGAAGCTTATGTTAATCGCGACGTCACGCCAGAGAATGTAGTAAACATGGTGGATCCGGTGAGGTGGATCAACATGATCAATTTCTCGGAAGATGAGGTGTTTTTGAAGTTTACAGGTAGTCCTAAGGCACTCCACATTACCCTAAGGTGCAAAGGATTTGTGATTGCGAAGGTGCTTCTAGATGGTGGCTCAGCATTGAATGTGATTCCGTTGTCCACTCTAGAGCAGCTAAACATATGCTTGACGGATTTGACACCCCAAGAGATGATTGTGCGAGCCTTTGATGGGACAGCAAGAGGGATCTTAGGTGAAATAACTCTGCCCCTCGAAGTAGGGCCTAGTTGTTTTCGTGTTCTCTTTCAAGTCATGGAGATCCAGCCAACTTATACCGTGATCCTAGGAAGGCCTTGGATTCATGAAGCTGGTGTTGTTCCATCAACATTGCATCAGTGTCTGAAATATATTCAGGATGGGGCTGTAATTACCATTCGCGGTGAAGAGAAAATCATGCTTTCAAATCCTGTTTCGGTACCATATGTAGAAAGTACAGAGCAAGTCGAGGATGATTCCCTACGTAGTTTTGAAATCCTGAAGCCATAGAGCAAGAAGGAAGACCTGCCAATGAAAAATGTGAATGAAGTGGCAGTCCGTATAATGGAAAGGAATGGGTATCAGAAAGGAAGAGGCCTAGGGGCTGGCCTCCAAGGGATCCCTCAACCGATTGCAGTAGTTACAAGAGATGGAAGACATGGACTAGGATACAATCCTTCTCTAGCGGAAAATATGAAGTACCTGACTCTCAGAGGCAAGAAAGAAGAAAGAAAGGAATTTAATTATATCCCTCACTTGACAAATACTTTCTCAGCATCAACTGAAGTGATCTCACCAAAAAGGTTGACTTCCCCTCATTTCACTATCAGTTCACTTGAAGAGGAGCAAGCAAGAAACCCCGTTATTTATCTCTCTGCTGACAATGAGGTCCTTGGCAATTGGCAGTCTGAACCATTTGTTGATGTTATTTCCATGAAGTAATTATCTATTTGTATCTCGTATAAACTGATGTTTACTTTAGTTGAGAAATGAATAAAATGAGTTAGTATGATTTTTCAGCATTTTTCTTGGTGTCTTCCTTTCTCTATCCTTTATCTTATATCAATTGCGTTTCATTTCTTGAATAATATCCTTGCCTATATTTCTCTTGTTTCAAACATCTTCTTTCAGGAACCACACCACCGTCAAAGGTTTGTCTCACAAAAGGAACCTTGAAACCTCATTTACTGATTCCCTTGTGGCTGTTGACAAATACGATTCTGGGATTAGTGAGGAAGAAGAAGCCATTGAGGAATTTACAAAGTCGATAGAGCGCTCAGAAAATGGTTTCACTTCAAATGATGAAGTTATAGAAGTGATTAATATGGGGACCGAGGAAGACAAGAAGGAGTTGAAAATAGTGGATAATCCAGAACATGCAGAAATGGTCGCGCTATTTAAGGAGTACCTTGATGTGTTTGCATGGTCCTACCAAGATATGCCAGGATTGGATCCAGAGATAGCATCACATAAAATCCCACTGTACCCAGATATGGTGGTGAAGAAACAAAGGTTGAGGAGGATGCATTCGGATATGTCACTAAAGATCAAAGAAGAGGTAACTAAGCAGTTAGAAGCTGGGTTTGTGGAAGTGTCGAGACACCCAGAGTGGGTTTCTAATGTTGTACCAGTACCAAAGAAGGATGGAAAAGTAAGAATGTGTGTGGATTACAGAGATCTGAACAAAGCAAGTCCGAAGGATGACTTCCCATTGCCTCATATTGATGTTCTCGTAGACAGCACTACAAGGAACCACTGATTCTCCTTCATGGATGGGTATTCGGGATACAATCAGATTCTCATGGACGTCCATGACAAAGAGAAGACGACTTTCATCACTCCTTGGGGAACTTTTTGTTACAGAGTAATGCCTTTTGGGCTGAAGAATTCCGGAGCTACCTACCAACGTGCGATGGTAACATTGTTCCATGATATGATGCACAAGGAGATAGAGGTATACGTGGATGACATAGTGGCTAAGTCTAAGGAGGGGGAAAGTCATGTAGCAGTTTTGCATAAGTTATTTGAGAGATTAAGGAAGTACAATCTGAGACTCAATCCCACAAAATGTGTGTTTGGAGCCTCAACTGGGAAATTGTTGGGTTTTGTGGTCAACAGGGAAGGAATACAAGTGCAGCCCGAAAAGGCAAAGGCGATCAGGGACATGCCAACTCCCAAGAATGAACGAGAAGTAAGAGGTTTTCTAGGAAGATTAAATTACATTGCCCGATTCATTGCTAACTTGACGAGCACGTGTGAGCCTATCTTTAAGCTATTAAAGAAGAATAATCTGGGGAGATGGAATGAGGAATGCCAGGAAGCCTTTGACAAAATAAAGGCATACCTATTAAACCCACCAGTGTTGGTGCCGCCCACTCAAGGTCGTCCTTTGATACTGTATCTCACGATCCTCCCAACCTCAATGGGAGCAATGTTGGGGCAACATAATGAGTCTGGCAAGAGAGAACATGCAATTTACTATCTGAGCAAGAAGTTTAATGACTGCGAAGTCCTATACATGGCAATTGAGAAGACTTGTTGTGCATTGTTATGGACCTCCAAGAGACTCAGGCAATACATGTTGTACTACACCACTTTGTTAATCTCTCGAATGGACCCTTTGAAGTACATCTTTGAAAGTCCTCACATATCATTAAGGGTCTCAAAGTGGCAAATGATATTATCAGAATTCGATATTAAGTGTATGACCCGAAAATCCGTTAAGGGAAGTGCAATTGCTGATCACTTAGCTGAAAACCCTCTTGAGGGAGGACAACCAATTATATCCGAGTTCCCTGATGGAGAGATACTGTCATTAGAAGAAGGTGAAATAGAGGAAGATGATATGTGGAAAATGTATTTTGATGGAGCAGTTAATATGCATGGAAGCGCCATAGGAGCGGTGGTTGTCTCTCCGGAGGGCAAGCAATACCCAGTGGCTGTTAAGCTCGAATTTGAATGCACCAACAATATTGCGGAGTATGAAGCATGTGCAAGTGGATTACAAGCAACAATTGGTCTTGGAATAAAACAGCTAAAGGTCTTTGGAGATGCAACCTTAATCATTTATCAAGTCAACGACGAATGGCAAACTAAAGATCCCAAGCTTATCTCATATCAGAAATACTTGACTCAGTCAGTTGCGAAGTTTGATGAGATTACTTTCTCGCACTTGACTCAAGACAAGAATCAATTTGCGGATGCTTTAGCCACATTAGCCACTATGACCAAGCTGGGTCTCCATACCACCGTCAAGCCTATTCAAGTGAAGGTACAAGATGAGCCCGCATACTGTGCACATGTGGAAGAAGAGCTCGATGGTAATCCTTGGTATCACGACATCAAGCAATATATGAAGAGTAGAACGTACCCAGCTGGAGTAAATGAAGTAAACAAGAGGATGATTCGTATATTATCAATGTCCTTTTACTTAGATGGCGAAATTCTATATAATAGGAACTATGATGGGGTCCTCATAAGATGTGTTGATGCTCGTGAAGCTCGGACTATCATGACAGAAGTTCACGAAGGGATATGTGGAACACATGCCAATGGTCATATGATGGCACGCAAGATCCTACGAAATGGTCACTATTGGCTAACAATGGAGGCCGATTGTCTGGAGTATGTCCGAAAATGCCGTAAATGCCAAATATACGCAGATCAGATCAAAGCTCCATCGTTCCAACTACACAATCTGGTATCTCCATGGCCATTTTCTATGTGGGGGATAGACGTCATTGGACCAATCAATCCCAAGACTTCAAACATACATCGCTTCATCTTGGTTGCAATAAATTACTTTACTAAGTGGGTAGAAGCAGCATCATATGCCAATATAACTCAAAGGTGTTTACCAAGTTCCTAAAAAGGGATATTATTTGTTGCTATGGAATACCAGAAAGAATCATTACAGATAATGCTGTCAATCTTAATGGGGCGGATGTAAAGAAGTTATTAGAGACTTTTAAAATCAAGCACCATAATTCCACCCCATATAGACCTCAGATTAACGGGGCGGTAGAAGCGGCCAACAAGAATGTCAAGAAAATTGTTGCTAAAATGGTCGTAAATTATAAGGATTGGAATGAAATGTTGCCATACGCTTTGCACGCGTATCGTACCAATATACGATCAAGAACTGGGGCAACGCCTTTCTCATTGGTGTATGGAATGGAAGTTGTTTCTCCTATAGAAGTCAAAATTCCTTCGTTAAGAGTGCTGATGGAAGCTGACTTGGAAGAATCAGAATGGGTGAAAGCTCGATATGATCAGTTGAACATGATTGAGGAAAAAAGACTGGTGGCCCTTTGTCATGGACAACTATATCAAAGAAGAATGGCTAAAGCCTTTAATAAGAAAGTCCGTCGTAGAGAGTTTCAACCAGGTGATTTGGTGTTAAAGAAAATACTTCCCAACCAAGAAGATGCCCGAGGAAAATGGGAACCCAATTATGAAGGGCCATATATAGTAAAGCAGTCATACTCAGGCGGAGCCTTGGTCCTGACAGATGAAAACGGACGAGAGCTACCGAGACCTGTAAACTCTGATGTCGTGAAAAAGTTCTATGCCTAATAAAAAAGAAAGAAAAAAAGAAAGGGAGAGCCCATTAGGTTGAAAACCCGCAAGGGCGACCTAAGCAAAAGTTAGGGCATAAATAAAATAAAATAAAAAGAAGTTCGTTAGGTCGAAAACCTGCGAGGGCGGCCTAAGCAAAAGTTAGGGCATTAAAAAAAAAGAAAAAGAGAGAAGTCCGTTAGGTTGAAAACCCGAAAAGGCGACCTAAGCAAAAATTAGGACAAAGAAGCTGAATCTTAGGCTGAAAACCCGCAAGGGTAGTTTAAGCGATGTCTTAATATTAACCACACTGGGGCAATTTTGCTCATCACTTGCTACACTGGGGCAATTTTGTCTGTGACTGGCTACAATGGGGCAAAGAAAATCATGGAAAGGTTAATGAAAGGATGTATGTGGAAGCTGAGACCAGGATCTGCGACGTCAAACAGTTGTTGGGAATCAGTTAAGAGGATCAAGGAACCAATACTGGGGCAAATTTTTATGCGGTTTTCTTTCGTTCCATTATCCCTTTTCATACAATTCCCATACACCCCTTTTTTATTTCCCCTCTTTCTTTCCAATTTCTTTGTGTGCAATGTAAATTCTCATATTAAGGCAAGGATTTTATTCATCCATTTTTCCTATTATGCATAAATCATGCTTGCGCATTGAAATCATGTCTAAAATTAAGTAAATTTAAGTTTAATGGTATGATTGGATAATTCTAATGGTTACTTCAACGAATGGTTTGAACCAAAGAAAGCCCAGCATTTCAAAGTCAATAAGAAAGATAACGGTGCACAATGAGGAGAAAAGGAAAGCAATAATGAAAGTCTCCACGAGTCCTAGTCTTGAAGGAAATAATCGCTCTATGTGTTTCCACCGCTTTGAAAAAGAAGCCCCTCTAATCGAAAGACACTGACTCAGAGTTGTTGATAAACAAAGGTTTGATTGGTCGAAGTCTTTTAATGGAGCTTGTGGTTCGGTTGTGATCGAGACAAAGGTAAAAGAAAAGTTTTTAAGAGAAAGTAAATTACCATCATTTTATTTTGGGGATCTGAGGCCCACTGCAATTTATTTTTCGAGCTCTGAGGCTCACTGCAAACTTATTTTTGGGATCTGAGGCCCACCGCAATTTATTTTTCGAGCTCTGAGGCTCACTGCAAATTTATTTTTGGGATCTGAGGCCCACTGCAACTTAATTTTCGAGCTCTGGGGCTCACTGCAAATTTATTTTTGGGATCTGAGGCCCACTACAATTTATTTTTCGAGCTCTGAGGCTCATTGCAAATTTATTTTTGGGATCTGAGGCCCACTGCATTTATTTTTTCGAGCTCTAAGGCTCACTACTAATTTTATATTTGGGATCTGAGGCCCACTGCAATTTATTTTTCGAGCTCTAAGGCTCACCGCAAATTTATTTTTGGGATCTGAGGCCCACTGCAGCAATTTATTTTTCGAGCTCTGAGGCTCACTGCAAATTTATTTTTGGGATCTGAGGCCCACTGCAATTTATTTTTCAAGCTCTGAAGCTCACTGCAAATTTATTTTTGGGATTTGAGGCCCACTGCAATTTATTTTTCAAGCTCTGAGGCTCACCACAAATTTATTTTTGGGATCTGAGGCCCACTGCAATTTTATTTTTCGAGCTATGAGGCTCACCGCAAATTTATTTTTGGGATCTGAGGCTCGCTGCAAAATAATTTTTCGAGCTCTGAGGCTCACTGCTAATTTTATACTTGGGATTTGAGGCCCACTGTCACTTTTATTTTCCAAGCTCTGAAGCTTAATTTTCTCCAGCCTGTTTCCCATCCCGGCTAAAATGTGAGTTCATTTTCTTTACTAGTTCCTTACTATTACCACATGAAAAATCGTTCTTTCTTCATGTATTCTAGTAATGAACAAGTAAAGAGGGGCAACTGTGAACACCCCATTTTGACCGGGTCTCTTAGTCTTCACTAAAAAAATTTCAAAAAAATAATAAAATAAAAATTTGAAAAGAAAATAAAAACCCATCTCATCCTCCTCCCTAGCAACAACTTTATTTTGAATTTGAATTTAATTTTCAAATCAGAGATAGAAATGTTAACCTGGGCATATTTTTAGGATCAGGATTAGATAGCAATATGAATCTTGGCGGGATTTTAGGATCAAAATTGGAACAATTTGGAATTATAAAAATGACAACAAGAACGCAGAGAAGGGGGAATTTTTCTGAACAGAAACGAAAAAAAAAAGAAAGGAACCAGAGAAAAGTTTCAGGAAAAAAAGGGGGGAGGAGGAGAAATTCTATGGCTTTCTCATTGATCACTCTCTTAACCATTATGACTCCTTTTCCAACAACCTGATCATCATCATCTTCACCTCTGTGCTTCTCCACCATTCACAGACCCACTTCCGCCATCGCTGCTGTGACTCCGCCGTTTGCAGCATCCAAACCATCACAGTAACACCATCACAATTTTTTGGTTATCATCCAATGTCTCTCCGCCATTCTCCATCTTCTTCTCATTCACCATTCATCACCCTTTTCAATCTTCATCTCCTCCAAGCTTGAGCGCCGCCTTCCTTTCTAGTCGCTGCTGCACCAGAACCCATCCGCCCCGCACAGCGCCTCAGTCCATCGTGCAGCACCGCCTTGCGTCCTTAAGCTCGGATCTTCCGCCGTCCTTCCTCGTCTGCGAGCCTCGGATCTCCGCAAGCCATCGCAGGACCATCGTCTGTGAAGCCTCAGATCTGCCCTCCTTCGTTCTGGAGTGTGCAGGTGAATGGCAAATGAACTTTTGTTTGCCTCCGTCATTGTAACGTTATAAAATAAGCATTCATCAGATACCTTGCATACTATTTTGTTTTATTTATTTTCTTTAGGTACTTTATTTATTTATTTCCAAAAGTTTTTTTGCTAGTGGGTAATTTATTGGCCCAGACGAGATGGATATCACTAAAATTAAGAAGGTTTGGGCTGATGAATAAAAGGTCATTTGTATTTTTATTCTTGAAATACTCATAAGTTAAAGTAAAAATATATATATAAATAGAAAAATAAAAATATAAAAACATTTGAAAAATAATTTTGGGATTGCTTTGTGATAGGTTTCACACTCAATTCCTTAGATGTGGGATAGCTCTGTGGACGTGTCTGCCATGTTCTATCTCGCTTAAGAGTTTTCGATAAAAATAAAATAAAATATAATGAAATATATCAAAATCTTTTTTTTTAAATAAATAAATAACCTTTTCTTAAAAAAGGAAATATAAAAACATTTTCATGAAAATAAAATCAACCAAAATATTTTCTACAAGAACTACGTGGCTTTGAGTTTCCCATCGAAGCTGGGAATACATTGGAGCGGGATCAATCATCTCGTCAAGCCAAAATTAATTTTTCCTTTATTTTGTGTTCTTTTTAATTTATTTAACGTGGATAATTAATTAATAATTTATTTAATGTTTTTTTGGGTTGCTCTATGACAAGTGTCATGCTCAATCCCCTAGCTTTGAGGTTACCCTATGGGCTTACGTGCCATGTTCAACCTCGTTTAGGATTTATCAATAACATTTTTCTTTCTAAAAAATAAATTAAAAATGCAAAAAACCAATAAAGAAACATAAAAATAAAGAAAATATTAATAAATAAATAAATCTTTCCTTGTGAATATTTTTGGGTTAAAAAATAAATAATTTAATTTTGCGCTATTAATTCAAGGTACCATTCGTAGGATGGGCGATGTAGGGTGCTTAATACCTTCCCTACTCGTAACCGACTCCCGAACTCAACTTGGTTTCAAAGACTATTTTTGAAGGTTTTCCAATTTTTCCTAAATTAAAATTGGTGGCGACTCTACCTTTTTAAAATTTCTTTTTATCGCCGTCCCTGCCGTAATTTTTGGTTGCGACAACTGTCTCCAAAATCTAGATGTGAATCTAGGATCTTGGTCTGAGACAATGCTTGACGCCACACCATGCAACCTAACAACTTCTTTGATATAAATCCTGGTCAACTTCTCCAAACAATAACTCTAACCAATAGGTAAAAAGTGGGTACACTTCGTCAATCTATCAATGATAACCCAAATTGCATCATGCCTCTTCGGAGTTCATGGTAATCCAACCACAAAATCCATAACGATACTATCCCATTTCCACTCTGGGATATCTAATGATTGCAATAAACCTGCCAGTTTTTGATGTTCAATCTTAGCCTTCTAACACACCAGACAAGCTAAAACGTACTCTGCCACCTCTTTCTTCATCATTGTCCACAAAAACATTTTCTTCAAATTCTGATACATCTTAGTGGATCCAGGATGAAAAATAAACTTACTCTTATGTGCTTCTTCCAAAATCATTTTCCTAAGTTCTAAATCCTCTGGAAAACATATTCTGCCTCTAAACCTCAGCACACCATCTGTTCCTCTACTGAACTCAGAAATTTTACCCTCATCTATGCCTCTACTTACCTCTTGCAAATATTGATCCTGAACTTGTTTATCTTTAAGATCTTTCATAAAATCACTACTAATAGTGATCATACCTAAACAAATGTTATCATCAACCAACTCCATTCCTAAGTTCAAATCTCTGAACTATTCCAGTAATTCCAACTCCTTAACCATCATCGTGGATGCATGCAATGATTTCCTACTCAAGGCATCCGATACAGTAAATCAAACTCATAATCTTTGATAAACTTCATCCATCTCCTCTGTCTCATATTCAACTATTTTTGGTCGAACAGATACTACAGACTTTTATGGTCACTGTAAACAGTAAACTTCGCTACATACAGAAAGTGTCGCCATATCTTTAATGCGAACACTATGGCTGCTAACTCTAAATCATGAGTCGGATAATTCCTCTCATGAATTCTCAATTGTCGGGAAGCATAAGCCATAACTCTTCCCTCTTGCATTAGAACACAACCTAAACCTTGGTATCACACATCACAGTATATGTCAAACTGTCCTAACGGATCGGGTAAAGTCAACATAGGTGATGTAGTCAACCTGTCCTTCAGCTTTTTGAAACTCTGCTCACACTTGTCCGTCCATACAAAAGATGTATTTTTCCTCATCAACTGCGTCATAGGCAATGCAATCTTCGAGAAACCCTCTATAAACCTCCGTTAATATCCAGCTAACCCTAGAAAACTTCGTACTTCACTTACTGCCTTAGGTCATTCCCACTTAAGAACTACCTCAACCTTAGCTGGATCTACTGCTATACCTTCCTTGTTAATCACATGTCCAAGAAATTGGACTTCTTCCATCCAAAACTCACACTTGGAAAGTTTAGCATAAAGTTGCTTATCCTTCAAAACTTGCAGCACCACTCTCAAATGTTCCTCATGATCTTCCTATGTACAAGAATAGATAAGGATGTCGTCGATGAACACAACAACAAACTTATCGAGGAACGGTATAAAGATCCTGTTCATGTAATCCATGAACAATGATGGAGCATTAGTCACACCGAAAGGCATAACTAAATACTCGTAATGCCCGTACCTCGTCCTAAAAGGTGTTTTAAGTATATGTTCCTTCCTTACTCTAATCTGATGGTATCCAGACCTCAAATCAATCTTATAAAACTTGACTGCTCATCACAATTGATCCATCAGATCAACTATCCTAGGCAACGAATACTTGTTCTTAATTGTTTCCTTGTTCAATTGTCTGTAATCCGTGCACAACCTTGCACTTCCATCCTTTTTCTTCACAAATAACACCGGAGCTCCCCATAGTGAAACACACGGTCTTATGAACTCTTTCCCCAACATGTCATCCAACAGTTTCTTTAACTCCGTCAATTCTACAGGTGACATCCGATAAGGCGCTATAGATATAGGTCATGTCCCTAGTACAAGATCTATGGTGAATTCCACCTCTCGTTCTGGTTGCAACCCTGGAACATCGGGAGGGAAACCTTCAGGAAACTCTCTCATAATAGGCATAGAATCTATACTAGGAGTCTCATTAGCTTCTACCGCGAACAGCATCACGTACTGTCGAGGATCATCACTCCTCATGGATACTCCTTCATTGGCAGAGACTACATTAGAAGACTCGAGAAATGATAAGGTCTGACTAGAACAATCTAGCATTACATGGTTAGACGAAAGCCAATCCATGGCAAGGATAACATCTATCTATTGTATAGGCAAACAGACAAGGTCTACAATAAATGTCCTATTCTCAACAACTATAGGACAATGTAAACAAACAGACATAGTAATCAAAGGATGACTAGTTGGAGTAGATACTGTAAGGGTATAAGGTAATTGAGAAACAATTATTTTTAAACGATCCACACACTCATACGAAATAAATGAATGTTTAGCGCCTGAGTCAAATAACACATACGAGAGTCTACCAGCTATCAAACACATACCTTGTATAAGATCAACATATTGAGAGGATTCAGCTCCCCTAACGGTAAACACTCTTCCAGTGACTTGAGGTCTAGCCATCTGTTGTCTTGTTGTTGGGGCTCCTCTTCCAGCTCCACCTCTATTGCCTCCAGCTCCTCTACCCGCAGCTACTGGTTGCTGCATAGTCCTCTATTTGCATTCTCGGGTCATATGACCTGGTTTCCCACAGTTGTAACAATTAGGCCTTTCCATGCAATCCTTAATATAATGCGATCCTCCGCATCTAAAGCAAGCATAGCATTGCTGTTGCTGACCCGCTCTAACCATTGGTGTTGGTGCAGGTGTCTGCACTGGTCGGGCATATGGTCTCTGTCTCCATTGAGAGTTACTACCTCCTCCCCTTTGAAAACCAGGTCGAGTAGGACCTCCAATCCTCAGTTGTTTCTGCTCATTAGCCAGCCTCTGATCTATACTTTCTATAGCATGACATCTCTCAACTAGTTCCGGAAAAATCTGAATGTCAAGAGATACTATAGCCCTGTGGAGTTCATGTCGGAGTCCTTCCTCAAACCTTCTACATTGCCATCATCTTCTTGAATTCTCTAATAAAATTCTGAGAACTTAATCATAGCCTCAAATCATGATGCATAATCACCTACAGTCATATTGCCTTGTTTGATACTCATGAATTCCCTCTCCTTCTTGCGTCGAACTAGATGCGGAAATTACTTTTCAAAGAAACAAATGCTAAACAACTGCTAAGTGATAACTCTGCCCTGGGCCTCCAGCAATCTTCGTTTTCCTCTCCACCAAGATTTTGCTCCTCCAGTTAACATAAAGGCAGCATACGTCACTTTCATATCCTCTCTGCAGTGCATGGTATCGAATATATTCTCTATCTCCTGTACCCACCATTCTGCCTTCTCTGGGTCATAATCTCCTCGAAATTGGGGTGGCTTCCCTTTCAGAAAGTAGCCATTCCGGCATCTCCATCTGATGCAGCTCTCATTTGATTCTGTAGTTCCTGTTGCTCTTTGTTCATCTGCAACATCTCAGCATTCTGCTGTGTTTGTAGTAACAAAGCAGCAGCTATATTTTTCATGGTATCTTGAGTCTCAGATGAATCTACTCCATTTCCAACATGATTGGCCTCACTGTTGCTAGCTCCAACGATTCTCTCAGGAATTATGTCACCACTATTGATTGAACGTCCTCTTCCACGAGCCATGATTTTGTAAAAGAAATCATCCACTCTCATCAGTATGACATATAATACTACTTATAAAAGTATATAAATATTATATGCCATACTAATGTTAGTCATCGCGTCAAGTTCGGACACACTACCCAATAATAAACATAGTTAAAATCCGTTGTGGATTCAACTAGACACAGCTAGTAACAACATCCTAAACCTCACAGTCCGATTAGGATCGAACTGCTCTAATACCACATAATGAGACACTCCGTTGTGCCCCATTGTATTATTAGATTAAAACCTTATTAATTATTTACTTAATCATGTTATTAACATTAAACATAATCCAAAAATATGAAGAAATTAAAACTTAATTATAAAACATATAACTTCCAGAAATTTAAACACACCATCGTTATAATATATAAATACACACATGTTTATTCATTACATTACGAAAATACTGTTTAGGGTATCCTCTCAGTAGGATCCCTCACAGGTGCTTAATTATACAAACTGTTTATAACTAGCGGAAAATAAAACGTCTTTTAAGACTCACTGGCCCTAAACTTATTACACTATATCGTTAGCAGTCGTAGCTTGTTCTCCTGCATCCAGTTCAAATGGAGTTCCATCCAACTCCTCAGCAACATCTATTTCATACGGAGTTCCATCCACCTCCTCAGCAATGTACTCCTCCACCGAGTCTTCAAATGTAATAAAGTAGACATACACAAAAATACAGAAATAAGGAGATAAGAAATATTTCTATCATCATCAGCAGAAAAGACTCATAACATATAACATAATAACGGTCACAGACAAACAACACTCATCATTAACAATCATCTTTAATTCACAATACTTTCCTCTACCTCCAATCTCATGCAACTAAACTTTTATGCTAACGTGGCCACCACCACTCCTATCACACACCCCTTGCCCACCGAGGGATGTTAGTCAGTCGTGCAAGCGATACATCCCCATTAACCGATGAACACCCTCATACATGGTGAGAATGCTCATGCAAAGCAATGACACTATAGCTGCACAGCACAGTCGGTGCACACCCTGATTCTCTGTCAATGATGCTCATTCAAAGCAATGACACTATAGCTGTACAGTCAAAAACTAATTTGGGACAGTCCCGTACGAACTTTGGATCCAGTGTGTTCCCAATACACGATTGTGAACAACAATACATATGAACCTCGCTGACTCATATCAATAAAAATCTAGTGCCTCAAGCTTTCCTCATAGCCTCCACTCGCATTCTAGGTCACATCACTTCTATAAAATAATGGCTAGGCACCTTTAATTCAAAATACCTCAGAGCAACATATATCTTTACTTAAAATCAACTAAGCAATTTATCTAATCAGGTAGATCATACATAACACAATAATCAATAAAATATTCAAACATCAAAATAAACATCGCATGCAGTAGAATACTTCAACCAGTGTATCACAACAGTCAATATTAAATAATTAAGACATCCTCAAATATTATAAAATTAACCTAAGGCGATAAACCTACAATCCCCAAATTAGAATTGGTATTGCGGAAAAGTTTCCAATGCGATTTGGTATTGTCGATTACTCGACCAATAGTAGGGTTTAGGCCGCCCTACACCATTATTATAAATTATATTACTTATCCGTTCAGACGATGGAATGGTTCTGTCTCTCACCTAACTTAACACCGAAAACACGAAGTCGAAACTCCTCGTTATCACGCCACAAGTTACCAAATCCACCTTCATCCAAATCAATGATAAAACAAGTTAATCTAACAAAACTCATCTATGTCTAATTATGCTAGGTTCGGTCATTCCATTCAAAATAGGGCTAGGATCATTTTCTTAATTTCATCTTTTGGATCCTAATTCCTATAGTATTAACTAACATAAAACAAGTGTTACAATTCAAAAATATGAAACAAAATCCTCTAAAATTTGGGGTTAGGGTTTCGACCAAGAGAGTAAAATAAGACTAGGAATTTCTTTTGATTTCAAGATCTTGGATAATGAAAGTATAGGTATAAGAGAGTTGACAACAATAGTCATAACTCATCAAACATTTTTCTATGTATTTTTGCATGATTTTTGATGAAATAGATCTAAGACTTGAAATAGAGAACAACTTGATGAAACTTGAAATTAGTTGATGATTAAGAGTATAGAAACCCTAAATAGCTTAGATCCAACTTCATCTAGGTTAAAAATTGAACAAAATCTCCTTTGCTCATTAAAGCAGAGGTTCGGCCTTTACTAGATATACAGGGAGGAAAATTCTTTTGCTTACATGCTCTCAGATGATGATAATAGATGTAATATGAAGATCATAGAAATTGGTTTCACATTAAAATGATTTTTTTACAATTTTCTAGAATTATTTGAAAATCTAGATCAGAAATAGAAATTTGTGAAAAGTTGATGGAAATGAAGATTTGATGCATGATAAATGAAGCTAAGATGATGAGGAAGAGATTCCCCACCTTGGAATGAAGAAGTTTGATCAAGAAATTGAAGAACTATGAAGAACTATGATGAACTAAGCAAGAACACTATGAAGTTCTTGGTGTTTTGGGAGCAAAATAACTTAGAGAAGAAAATGAAATGTCTAAGTGTGTGAGTGGGGGTTTGGGCCGTGACTTTGAGTGAGGGGAGTGATTTGTTTAATGTTATAATGGAACCAATGTTAAGTTAATTGACATAGGTTAAGTTAGAAAATAATATAATAACCTAACTATGGTTATAATAACCTAACTATAGTTAATTTTTAATCATGATTAGGTTAGAATATGTGGTGTAGAATGAAGGGAGGTGTGACTGGTTTTGGGCCACAAACGAGGCGGAAGAAGCAAAATTTGTTGGTAATGGCTACAATCTCAAGAGGGGGGGGGGGGGTGAATTGAGATATTGAAAACTTTTTCAACAATTTAAAGCAAAACAGAGTTTTCTTAAAGAAAATTGGTTTTCTCTCAATTTTAATTCCCAAGAATAATGTTATG
This sequence comes from Sophora flavescens, assembly GCA_030762895.1. Taxonomy (NCBI): domain Eukaryota; kingdom Viridiplantae; phylum Streptophyta; class Magnoliopsida; order Fabales; family Fabaceae; genus Sophora; species Sophora flavescens. Next base: position 107,236,413 of record CM061066.1, on the reverse strand, counting down.
TAACAAGTAATGATGTTAAGAAGAATTATAAGAAGTAACAACAAGTTTAACACAGATTTTAGATCAAAGATTCAAGTTAACAAGCATTCTTAAAACTCATTCACAGCACACAAGTGCATATAACAAGTATATGGAGTTTAGAGATGAGAAGAACACGCAACCGATTTATCCTGGTTCGGCTACCTCCTCTGGTAAGCCTACATCCAGTCCCACACCTCTGTGGTTTTCTCCACTATAACCAGAAATTACAATATCCAATTACAACATTCACAAGGATAACCTCCTTGCTCAAGAACACACCAAAAAAGCACATTTGCTTTTCTATACCCAAGGATCTCTTCTATCCTTGTTCAATCCTAAGAGATACCCTCTCTTAATCACACTAATTCACAGAAAGAATTGAGTAGAAGAAAGACTCTAAAAGTCTGATTATACAAATTGAAGTTCTAAGAAATATCACACTTTTCTCTCAAAGATGAAGCACTTTTGGAGCTTTTGAATCTTTCGTATTTTCACTTTCAGAATGTGTAAGGTAAATGAATAGTGTTCCTTTGATCCCTCTTTATATAGAAAACAAGTTATAGTCGTTGGCATCAATTAAAACAGATTTGGATCTGATTTAACAAAATCTATTTTCTTGATTCTCGTTCTTGAAATAAGATTCTGATTGTTCTTGTAGAATTCGCATCCATCTTGAAAATAACCGTTTCCATCTAGCAATTAATATTTTACATTCGGATGGGCTAGTAGACGAGCTCCATTTAGTAGACGAGCTCCATATGCCACTTTAGCAGACGAGCGCTTCTTGTTACTTTAGTAGACACGCGCTTCTGTTACTTTAGTAGACACGTGCTTCTATCACTTTAGTAGACGAGCACTTTTGTCACTTTATTGGACGTCTGCTTGTTTTACTTCATTGGACGTCTGCTTGTTTCACTTCATTGGACGTCTGCTTGTTTCACTTCATTGGACGTCTTCTTGTTTCACTTCATTGTTGGACGAGCGCTTATATTATTCCACTGTTGGACGAGCGCTTATATTATCCCAGTGTTAGACGAGCGCTTATATTATTCCACTGTTGGACGAGCGCTTATATTATCCTATTTCCAAAATCATTTTCATTTACAGAGACTTATTCCTTTTAATGCAGGTTATGAAAAATGATTTTCTTCATGCATCTTTTCAAGTGAGCTTTTTGTGAGTAAGAGATTTCATCTCTTATAGATCATCTTAGATTTAAAAACTAATTCCATCATTAAGCTCTTGTCTTGATGATTCCTTGATCTTCTTAAAATTAAGTGCTTCACCTAAGAAATCAAATCTGCTATTTTTACAATAGCATCTAAAGTATGAGATCTCCATTGCTTGATGCTTTAGTCCTTGTCCATTGCTTTGTGTCCTTGGTCTTCCATCCTTTAATCCTTGATTTATCTTTTTCATGAGTGATCTTGCATACAAATTAACACATAATAAGTACATAGTCAAAATCAAAAATCATATGCAAAATTCACTTTGTTTGTCATACATCAAAACATGAATGAGGGCTTAGTCTTACAAACTCCCCCTTTTTGATTATGACAAACCTTACAATACTTAACCTTAGTTAAAAAAAAGAATGCAGTTGTTCAGTAAGCATGGTTCTTGAGTCATTTTCATCCTCCCCTGTCTCATTGATATCTTTCAAAAATCAAGTGTTATCATATCATTATCATGAAAAAGTCATCTTGCATTTATTATTAGTTCAAGTATGTCTTTTCAATGCAGATTATACTTAGGTATCAGAGAAAAAATTTACAGCAAATGCAAGACAGAATTAATGGTTTTATGGTTCATCTTTCTCCCCCTTTGTCATTATCAAAAAGAAATTATGGAGAATATTGAAATCAAACTGAAAAATAGTCTTGCATTCATTGATAATAAATCATTACAGATCAGATGCAATACATCAAAACAACCAAAACACTGAAATCAAAAAAACAGGAATTACAGACACCTAAGGACACTTAGTCTAAAATGAGACTAGATAAAAGCATCTTGCCCATGTCCTTCATAATTTTTCAGCATCTTGTGCTGCCTCGCTTGCCATATTGACTATATTATCAAAAATAACATTTGATATCAATCATTTTGAAGATCAATTATGCCAAGTTCCCTTCTTATAAAGAAGAAAATCTCCTTATTTAGTGGTTTGGTGAATATATCAGCTAATTGCTTGGTTGTATCTATATGTTCAATCACAACATCACCACTTTGAATATGATTCCTGATAAAATGATGCCTAATTTCAATATGCTTGGTTCTTGAATGTGTGATGGGGTTCTTTGTTAGATTAATTGCAATAGTGTTATCACACTTTATTGGTACATGATCTAGATGAACACCATAGTCAATTAATTATTGTTTCATCCATAGGATTTGAGCACAACAACTCCCAGCTGCAACATATTCTGCTTCAACTGTGGATAAGGCCACACTAGTTTACTTTTTACTAAACCAAGACACTAGGGAATTTCCTAATAAATGGAATGTTCCACTTGTGCTCTTCCTATCTAACTTGAATCCAGCAAAGTCAGAGTCGGAATATCCTATTAATGTGCAAGTGGATCCCTTGGGATACCACAGCCCCATTTCTTTTGTTCCTAAAAGATACTTCATGATTATTTTAACTGCAGTAAGATGTGATTCTTTAGGATTAGCATGATGCCTTGCACACATACACACACTAAACATTATATCTGGCCTACTTGCAGTGAGATAAAGTAAGGATTCGATAATACCTCTATACTTGGATACATCTATAGATTTACCATGTTCATCTTTGTCCAAGTAGCAGGCTGGACTCATTGGTGTTGCCATTTTTTTGCACTTTCCATTCCAAACTTCTTTAGTAGTTCCTTGCAATACTTTGTTTGGCTTATGAAGGTTCCATCTTGGCATTGTTTAATTTGAAGTCCAAGAAAGAAGGTAAGCTCTCCCATCATGGACATTTCAAATTCATTTTGCATTAGTTTACCAAATTCCTTGCATAAAGACTCATTAATAGCACCAAAAATAATGTCATCAACATATATTTGAACAAGTAAGATATTGTGGGCTTTTGTTTAGTAAAATGTGTTGTATCAACTTTTTCTCTTTTAAAGCCTTTCTCTAGGAGAAAATTGCTTAACCTCTCATACTAAGCTCTAGGAGCTTGCTTGAGTCCATAGAGGGCTTTAGTGAGTTTATAGACATGATTTGAGAACTCACTATCAACAAAGTCAGAGGGTTAGCTTACATACACTTCCTCTTGTATTATTCCATTTAAAAGGGCACTTTTCACATCCATTTGGTACAGTTTAAAGTTCATTATACATGCATAGGCTAATAGCATTCTTATGGCTTCTAATCTAGCTACGGGAGCATATGTTTCATCATAATCAATTCCTTCTTCTTGATTATATCCCTTAGCTACTAGTCTAGCCCTGTTTCTTACTATTATTCCATTCTCATCTATTTTGTTTCTAAACACCCATTTAGTTCCAATTATTTGGTTACTTTTAGGCTTTGGAACTAAATCCCAAACTTTGTTCCTTTTAAATTGATTTAACTCCTCTTGTATTGCAATCATCCAATGTTCATCATTAATAGCATCATCAACACATTTTGGTTCTATTTGAGATACAAATGTCATCGTATTGCAAATATTCCTTAAAGAGTTTCTAGTGGTTACCCCTTTGGTGATCTCACCAATGATATTGTCTAGGGGATGATTCTTTGAAACTTGTCACTCCTTAGGAAGATTTTCTTGTTGAATTTCTGCTTGAGGTTCTTTATTGCTCCCTTCATCTTCCTTTTCATTATTGCTGTCTTTTCCTTCATCAGATTTCACTTCATCTTCATGAGTTTCTGCATCATCAAAAATGTCCTTTCCCAACCTTTTGGGGTTAGACTCATCAAATGTTATGCGAACAGATTCTTCCATTGATAAAGTACGCTTATTAAACACTCTATATGCTTTTCTAGTTAATGAATAACCTAGGAAAATACCCTCATCAGCTTTGGGATCAAATTTCCCAAGATTATCCTTGCCATTATTTAGTACAAAACACTTACAACCAAAAACATGAAAATGAGAAATGTTAGGTTTTCTTCCCTTGTAAAGTTCATATGGAGTTTGCTTCAAAATTGGCCTTATTAGAACTCTATTTAAAACATAACATGCAGTACTCACAGTATCAGCCCAAAAATACTTTGGTAAATTAGAGTCACTTAACATGGTTCTAGCAATTTCTTCAAGTGACCCATTTTTCCTCTCAACTACTCCATTTTGTTGTGGAGTTCTAGGTGCAGAAAAATTGTGTTTTATACCATGTTCATCACAAAAGTTATCAAACTCCTCATTTTGGAATTCTCCTCCATGGTCACTCCTAATTGAAACAATTTTAACTTCTTTCTCATTTTGAATAACCTTAGCCATTTTCTTAAAAGCTTTAAAAGCTTCATTCTTTTGTGCTAAAAAAAAGGTCCAAGTAAATCTAGAGAAGTCATCAACAATTAAAAGAGCATAAATATTTCCACCAAAGCTTTTTGTCCTAGAAGGTCCAAAAAGGTCAATGTGCAACAGTTGTAAGGGTCTACTAGTTGAAACAATGTTTTTAGCCTTAAATGAGGTTTTCACTTGTTTACCCTTTTGGCATGCATCACATAAGCCCTCTTTAACAAACTTCTTATTTGGTAAGCCAATTACACGTTCTTTGGAAATCAATTTATTCAAGTGATCTATATGAATGTGAGCTATTCTCCTATGCCAAAGCCAATTTTCATCTTCTTTGGAAATTATGCAACATGCATCATTGGAAGTTAAATTGTCTAAGTCTAGCATATAGATGTTATTGATTCTTTTTCCAATCAATTTTATGTTATTATCATGAATAGATTCAATCATACACAAATTTGAGTTAAAGTTTACCTTGTAGCCTTTATCACATAATTGGCTTATACTTAGAAGATTGTGTTTGAACCCTTCCACATAGAGAACATCCTCAATCTTGATTGCTGGACTTTTTCCTATTGTTCCAACACTAAGAATTCTTCCTTTGTTGTTGTCTCCATAGGTGACATTTCCACCTTCTTTGGGAGTGAAAGATGTAAATTTTGTGATGTCTCCGGTCATATATTTGGAGCAGCCACTATCTAAAAACCAGCTTGAGCTTTTGGCCTTCAAACACACCTACAAAACAGATTTTTTTATACTTTTCCTTTAGGTACCCAAATCTGGTTGGGTCCTTTGGTGTTAGTAGCAACATAAGTTCCTTTTGGAACCCAAATTTTTTTAATGCCAACATGTATGTTCTTTCTGAGTCTACAAGTAGCAGTTGTATGACCTTTCTTTAAACAATAATAACATTTCACAAAAGGACTAGTTGAAGAACTAGGTGCAACAAAAAGCTTCTTGAAAGAATTTTCATATACCATTGCCTTATATCCAATTCCAGCTTTATCATAAACACCCTTTTTCTGTCCTAATATGGCATTCAAGTTATCTCTACCCAAACTAAACTTAGATAGAGTTGTATTCAGTTTTTCAACTTCCTTTTCTAGTGTAGTGCATTTGGTGCAAATTGAACTAGATGCAAGTAATTGTGAATTTTTAGCTTCTAGTTCTTTAAGCTTTATTTGTAAAGATGCATAATCACTACATTGTTTTGTGATGATCTTCCTAGAAGATATAAGTTGTTTACCAATTTTAACATATTCTTCATGCAATTCATCAAAAGCATATTGTAACTCATCATAGGTAGGAGAAGAATCATTTACCTCGGTTTCACTATCACTTTGTTGATTTGCCATGAGACATAGGTTGGCTTCTTCATTTTCAGATTCACTACTAGTAGAATCCATATCATTTTCTTCCCAAGCTATGCATGCTCTTCTAGGCTTTCTTCCTTTCTTCTCTTTGTTGTCATTCTTCTCATACTTTTCTTTCTTTTGTAGCTTTGGACATTCATTTTTGTAGTGTCCCTGCTTGCCACATTCAAAGCATTTTATTGTTGAGGAAGAGCTTTCACCTTTGTTCGTGTTCTTTTTTGTAGGAAAACTGAATTGCTTCTTGTTTCTATTATTTTTGATGAATCTTCTAAATTTCCTCACAAGCAATCCCATGTCTTCTTCTTTGGATTCTTCACTTTCACCAAGGTGTTCATCTTCATCATTTTCTATTGATTCTTTGGAGATATGAGCCTTGAGTGAAAGTCCTTTCTTCCTTTTCTCCTTATCTTCATGACTTTTCAATCTATTGAGTTCCAATTCGTGTTCTTTCAACTTGCCAAATAAAGTAGCAATCTGCATGGTGTCTAGATCCTTTGCTTCAGCAATTGCAGTAATTTTTGGCTGCCATTCACGACTCAAACATCTAATTATCTTGTTAATCTTTTTCTCATCTGTGATTGTATGTCCGAGTCCTTCTAGCCGGTTCACAATGTGTGTAAACCTCTTTTGCAGTTCATCTATCTCCTCACCATTCTTCATATGAAAGAGTTCATATTCATGGACTAGTGCATTCGTTCTTGCTCTTTTCACATCATTGGTTCCTTCATGAGTGAGTTGAATAGTATCCCACATTTGCTTTGCCGTTTTGCAATTGGAGACCCTGAAAAACTCATCATAATTCAAAGCAGCTATTATAATATTTTTTGCCTTAGAATTATAACCAACTCTTCTTTTATCATCATCATTCCAATCATCTTTTGGTTTAGTTTGTTTATTTCCCTTAGCATCAAGAATAAATGGAAAATAGGGACCATTTTCAACAGCATCTAATACATCTAAACCAGCAGCCTCAAGAAAGATAAGCATTCACTCTTTCCAATACATGTATTGGGGGCCATTAAAGGTAGGGGGTCTAGTGAGTGAAGCCCCATCACCCAAGATATCATTTGTAGCCATCTCTTGAAGCTATTAAGCTTTGTGACAAGAGTTTTAGCCCTGATGCCACTGGTTGGTAATGGCTACAATCTCAAGAGGGGGGGGGGGGGTGCATTGAGATATTGAAAACTTTTTCAACAATTTAAAGCAAAACAGAGTTTTCTTAAAGAAAATTGGTTTTCACTCAATTTTAATTCCCAAGAATCGGGTTATGTAATAAGTAATGATGTTAAGAAGAATTATAAGAAGTAACAACAAGTTAAACACAGATTGTAGATCAAAGATTCAAGTTGACAAGCATTCTTAAAACTCATTCACAACACACAAGTGCATACAACAAGTATATGGAGTTTAGAGATGAGAAGAACACGCAAACCAATTTATCCTGGTTCGGCTACCTTCTCTGGTAAGACTACATCCAGTCCCACACCTCTGTGGTTTTCTCCACTATAACCAGAAATTACAATATCCAATTACAGCATTCACAAGGATAACCTCCTTGCTCAAGAACACACCAAAAAAACACACTTGATTTTATATACCCAAGGATCCCTTCTATCCTTGTTCAATCCTAAGAGATACCCTCTCTTAATCACACTAATTCACAGAAAGAATTGAGTAGAAGAAACACTCTAAAAGTCTGATTATACAAATTGAAGTTCTAAGAAATATCACACTTTTCTCTCAAAGATGAAGCACTTTTGGAAGCTTTTGAATCTTTCGTATTTTCACTTTCAGAATGTGTAAGGTAAATGAATAGTGTTTCTTTGATCCCTCTTTATATAGAAAACAAGTTATAGTCGTTGGGATCAATTAAAACAGATTTGGATCTGATTTAACAAAATCTGTTTTCTTGATTCTCGTTCTTGAAATAAGATTCTGAATGTTTTACTTTATTGGATGTCTGCTAGTTTTACTTCATTGGACGTCTACTTGTTTTACTTCATTGGACGTCTGCTTGTTTCACTTCATTGGATGTCTGCTTGCTTCACTTCATTGTTGGACGAGCGCTTATATTATTCCACTATTGGACGAGCGCATATATTATCCCAGTGTTGGACGAGCGCTTACATTATTCCACTGTTGGACGAGTGCTTATATTATCCTATTTCCAAAATCATTTTCATTTACGAAGACTTATTCCTTTTAATGCCGGTTATGAAAAATGATTTTCTTCATGCATCTTTTCAAGTGAGCTTTTGTGAATAAGAGATTTCATCTCTTATAGATCATCTAAGACTTAAAAAATAATTCCATCGTTAAGCTCTTGCTTGATGATTCCTTGATCTTCTTAAATTTAAGTGCTTCACCTAAGAAATCAAATGTATTATTTTTACAATAGAATATAAAGTATGAGATCTCCATTGCTTGATGCTTTAGTCCTTGTCCATCGCTTTGTGTCCTTGGTCTTCCATCCTTTAATCCTTGATTTATCTTTTTCATGAGTGATCTTGCATACAACTTAACACATAATAAGTACATAGTCAAAATCAAAAATCTTATGCAAAATACATTTTGTTTGTCATACATCAAAACATGAATGAGGGCTTAGTCTTACAAAATTGGCCTTGACTTGCCTTAGCCATGGTTAAAAACTAACTAGGATAGGTTAGGTTAAGAATAAGGGCATTTTGGTCATCTCACCTAAAATACATGATTACTTGCATTAATTACTTCATCAATGCTTGGCGAGTCATCCCATAACTCAACTCCTCCAATGTCCGGTTCCATCTTTACAGTTCCATTTTCAATTCCGTCGGTTTCCCGATTAGGGTTTTACGCCCGTATAAAAACATAATATTTCATTTCGATCGAAAATTTTCAAAGTAACCAAACTCGTTAGAAATACGATTTAAACATAAACCATTTTGTTCATGAGTCAAAATTAGGTTTTCTGATTAGTAAAATCTTACTGCCAGTGAAAACGCAAACCGTTTTCCATTCGAACTTTCACCAAAATTCGTCCGAATAAACATAATATTTTATTTTTTATTAGAAATTTGGAAAGTAGAATTCCTCACGAACATAATATAAAAAATCTACAAATTTTCAGTTTTGGGCCAAATCAAGGTTTTCTGCCGGTATAAAATTATATTTTCAGTAAAAACACAGACCGGTTTCCGTCTGAGTTTTAAACCCAAAATTTTACCGTAACCCTATCCCATAAGATAGAGTATGAATATGATTTTGTTTTATCCAAAATCATTTTCTTGGTCTCAAATAAAAATATACTTATATATATTTTTACCTGTAATACAGAGTAATTAAAAACAAACCGTTACATCCAAGCACATACAACAAAATCAAATAACATAACAATTAATAATCGTCCTCAAAACATACAATCAAAGGAAACTATATATTTAATTTAGCAAATTAGAATTGATTTCTCAATGAAATGAATTTGGGTAAAAATGGTTTATCACAAAATTTGGGGCAAATCGTTCTGGTCATAAAAACATGAAATTGGCATAGGAAATCATCATTAAACAGCTTCAATAGCACTAAAATAATATTAATTTCATGATTAGGGTAAGATGAAAATTATGATTTTGGGTGAAATTGGGGAAACTTTGGTTTAACCAAAGAGTAACAAAATTGGCATAGGGAATCATTAATTCACAGTCTCAATTTCATCAAAACATAGTTAATTTCATACTTTAAAACTGAAATAAAAATGTTTGGGTTAGGGTTTCAAAATTTATTTGGGGCTTTCATAACTACAAGGGATTAGGGTTAAAACACTCACCAAGGTGAAGCTCAAGGAGAAGAAGAAAGGAACTCAAGAACTAACAAGGAAGAGGAAAACCACCATGGGGGGTGGCTTATCGTGGTGGGGCGACAACGTTCGCGTGCGGGACAACGACCGGACACAAGCAGACGGCATGCGCGCGGGTCTTCTCCCTTGGCGTTGAGTGAGCGGTAGCTAGTGAGCTTCCAAGCAATGCGGCGACGGTCTGGACAACAAGAGAGAAGGGAGAGAAGCTTGAAGTTTTAGAGAGTGGAAGAGAAGAGTTATGGTGAGATGAGGAAGAAGATAGAATAAATAAAAGAAAGAAAAGAAGGGTGAGGGGTGGCTATCGTGGAGCGTGAATGACCAGAGAGAGAGGTGAGTATTTTTAATTTACTTAGATGTTAGGTACAAAATGAGTGGTTGAGATTCAGTCTAGAAAAAAATAAATAATATGGGTCCTTGGATCTAAAAATAATGAGTGGCAAATATATGATTTCAAAATTTGATTTAGAGTAAAGATTGATGGTTGAATTTATCTATCAAGGAAATCAGTGATCCAAAATTAATCTCCAATTAATGCTAAATTAATTTAGTTTCAAATCTAAAATTAAATGGAGTAAAATATGAAAATAATTTTCTTTCAACCATATTATTTAAAATATTTTTCTAACCCAATACTAATAGTGACAATAATATATTATTACTGTCTAGTAATCATGCATACACTGAAATAAGGCAGTGTAACACACTCAATAAAATAATTTTAAATGAGTAAATAAAATTACTCAAATCTAACCACATAAAATCAACGAATTAAACCTCAAGAAAATTAATCTTTTCAAATAAAATAATATAAACAAATAGGTTTTACTGATATTGAAAAACAGTAAAAATCGAGGTGTTACAACTTAACTGAAGTAGTCGACTACTTAACAGGAGTAGTCGACTACTTTGATTCAAACACGTTTCTGAAATGCTGGAGAACAAAGTAGTAGACTACTTAACACAAGTAGTCGAATACTTGTCTTTTTCATATAAAAAATAATTTTTTTCTTTACAAAGGCAAATCCAGAAACTTGTTTTTAATATCTTGAATCAAAGTGATATAATCTTCAAAACATTTTAACTCAAAAATGCTTATCAAATCACTTAAAACTATACTTCATTCTTTAAGGCAATTATACACAAAATATTCCTTAATAAAAAATATGAAAGTATTCAATCTTGGAGTTTCTTCCTTGGTGCATTTGGTGAACATCATCAAAATCATATATCAAACTTCAGTCTCCCCCTTTTTGACGATGACAAATGCTTTAAACTTTTCATATCATTTTTTTACTCCTTTGTTGAATGAAGATGTGGAATATTTTTGGAAATACGCTTAGTCACAAAAACTTTAGCACTCCCCCTGAATTTATGCATTATATTTGAAAAAAAAAATACAAGACCTTTCTCCCCCTTTGAGATTATCAAAAAGGAAATATTAAACGCATATGAGAAAAGTAATGAAATAGAAACACATAGGGAGGAAATAAAAGCAATGTAACGTGACAAGCAAATAGTGTTCATTTCTTACCATAAGAACATATATCATAGTAAGCTAATTAACAAACAATTGAACCAATCACCGCAAAGAGAAGATGCATAAGATCAAACTAACATTTTGCATAGCATAATATGATATGATAAGTCCAAAATTATGCATAGGCAACTTCAGCTTGAACGTTTGAGGTTTTGACAACTTCTTCCAAAATTATAAAAATTTGAATTTACATACAAGTCATGCATTCACATTCAAACAAAAAAGATCAAATCAAGAAATACATGAAACATCCATAATACCAAGTTCCATTCTATGCATTTGATCTTCAACCAATTATTCTAGACAAAATTAGGTCTAGGTATCCAATCTAGTTTGGGTCCTTGATCATTAGTCTTGGGTACCATATTTTTAGGAACCCACATTAATTTTGCTTTTTCAAGACCAATTATTTTAATATAGCATTTATGAGAAATATGACCATGTATACAATAATAATGACATATTACTTTATTTCTAGCATTTTTACTAGATGGAGCAAATATTGTTGAATGTGTTTCTTTCTTATCATATGAATTATAAACTAGACCGGTTTTTACAAAAGGTGATTGTTGATTACCAAGCAAAGTATTCAAATTCCTTCTTCCATTAGTAAATTTAGCAAGAGTATTCTTTAAGTCCTTATTCTCCTTTTCAAGATGCATGCATTGATCATATTTTGAGGAACTAGGTTTATCATTTCTTGAACTAGCATGCATTATGGTCATAGAATTAATTTCTAATTTCAAGTCATTTATCTCCTTAGTTAATTTTATTTTATCATTTTCATGCATTGAGATTATTGACTTTTGTTTGGTTACCTTTCTATCAAGTTCTATAGATTCCTCATCACTTACCTCTTGGTCATCTTTTTGACTTGCCATCAAGCAAAGATTTGAGACTTCATCTTCCTTGCTCTCATCCCTTGATGAACTAAGGTCGTTGTCCTCCCATACTCTATATGTCCTTCTCCCCTTATTTTCCTTCTTAGGTTTCTTGTCACCTTTGTCTTTCTTTTGGAGAGTAGGATATTCGAATTTGATGTACCCGGGTTTTCCACATTCGTAGCATAGAGGTGTTGATGATGGTGCATCTTTCTTGGTAGGTTTCTTGGAGTTGTTGTATCTTTTCCAATTACTTTTATGTTTGGGGAACTTGCCAAATCTCCTTATTAGTAGGTTGATTTGCGCATCCTCTTGATCTCCACCAATGGTGTCATTGCTTTCTTTGTCACTTTCATCTTTCATAGAGGAGGAAGCCATAAGTGATATTCCTTTGCTCCTTTTATCCACTTCTTCATTCTCCTTGAGCCTTGTTAGCTCCAATTCGTGCTCCTTGAGCTTTCCAAACAAGGTTGCCAGAGACATAGTTAAAAGATCCCTTGACTCCATGATGGCCGTTACCTTTGGTTGCCACTCTCTACTAAGACACCTAAGTACCTTAGTCACAAGATCTTCATTAGTAAATTTTTTATCAAATGAAAGCAATTGATTTACAATGACTTGAAAACAGTTTTGAACCTCATTGATGGATTCACCATGATTCATCCTAAATAATTCATATTGATGCATCAAGGTGTTAATCTTGGATCTAATAACCTCACTAGTTCCTTCATGGGTCACTTGTAAAGTGTCCCATATTCCTTTTGCATTCTTGCAATTAGAAATGCGAAAGAATTCATCAATTGATAAAGCGGTGGTGAGGATATTCTTAGCTTCAAAATCAAGTTGAACTTTTTGCTTTTCTTCTCTAGTCCATAGAATTTTGGGTTTGTCTTTCTCTTCATCTCCAACACCTTGTTTGGGGACGAAGGGACCATTTTCAATAGTTTCCCATAAGTCTATGTCTAGTCCTTCAATAAAACTTTTCATCCTTGCTTTCCAAAAAGGATATCCCTCACCATCAAAAATTGGAGGAGAAGTGGTAGAAATGTGTTTATGTTTCCTACTTGATTCAAGTGTCATTTTCGAAAATAATCTAGAAAGCTTTTAAGCCTTATTGAAGACCCCAACTGTAGATACCAATTGTTGAACCAATATGGCACCACAAGAGGGGGGTGAATTGAGGTTAAGTCACTTTCTTTAAAAAAATTGCTTTCTTTAAAAATTGTTCAAGAAAGATTATATGTGATGCAAAGGAAGAGAGTAAAAGAAGAGAACAATTATTAATGAATAACCTAAATTAAAAATAGCAATATAATTCACCATAATTTGCAATATACAATATAGATCAATAATTGGAAGAATTAGAAGAGTAAGGTAAGGAGAAGATCACACACTCAATTTTACTGGTTCGATCACAACCTGAGCGATCTACATCCAGCTCTCAAGAAACCTTGAGTGATTCCTGTAACACCCCGATTTTCATTGCTTTCTAGTGTCGGTAATTAATATATAAAAATATATTTTTATACGAGACTTAGAAAATTATTTTGGGCGAAATATTGTTATTTTCCCGTCATGTTTTATATCTTAGGGTTACGATGAAATTTTGGGTTGAAAATTTAGACGGAACCCGGTCTGCGTTTTCACTGACAGTAAAAGTTTACTGCTCAGAAGACCTAATTTTAATTCGTGAACAAGATGAAAAATGTTTTTATCTAATTTACTACGATACTGGAAATTCTAAAAATTTTGGTAAAAAAAATAAAATATTATATTTGTTGCGGGCGTATACGTCGAGATTATCTCTAGGAAAAGCTTGTGTCAGATGAAACCCGGAGTCGGCAAAGGAGTTGAGATAATGGATTTGACCGACTTGACGAGCATTTATGACGAGCTTATCCGAGTCATAATGGCCATAATGGCGCATTTATGGCAAAGAGAATTTTTGCTATGAAATGACCATTTTACCCTTGTCTTTTTATGACAATTACAAGCCATGCCATTGGAAAATTTGACCAAATGTTACCCAAAACTCACGGCTCCAACATTGTATTCTTCATTTAAGGCATTTTTCTTCCATTTCCATGTTTTTCTTCTTGAAAACCTAAGCTTTTGCCTTAAGAACTCCAAAGTGTTCATAATTCGTCAGATTTTGCTTAGCAATTCTGACCATTTTTATTGGGAATCTCGGAAAACTTTCACCATGAAAGTTGTTCATCTTTATCTCTTCTTTCCAACGACATAAAGATCATCCAAAATATACAAGTATGTTGAGAGATCTACCCAAATTACTAAAACTGTTCTAAACCCTCACCATGTTCATCTTTTTCCTTAAGTTTCTCAAGAACTCCATAAGAAATTTGTGAAGAACATCATCCAAATCTTGTTTTCCTTGAATCATCAAGAGGTAACAACTTCTTCTCTTGTCATTTAAATCATTTCTTTTCACAACTTTTGTAGATTCATGGCTTAGATCAATATGTTCTTCATTTTACTCAAAGTTTATGGATCTAGATTCAAAAATTCATATATAATTCTAGAAAACTCCTTTTGACATGAAACCAATTGATATGATCTTATAATCATCTCTATTTTCATCATCTAGAAGCATAATATCATTAGAAATTTCTTTCCCTAATTTATGGACTTGACCGAACCTAGGTCAATGTTGTGTTCATAGGTTTTGTTTTATTTTCATGTCTTGATTCATGATTCAATCTTCAAATACCTTGATAGTTCTTGTATCCAAGCATATAGAAGATCAAAAATCAAACTCTCACCTATTGATTTCATAAAGGCCGAAACCCTAGTTCTTGGAACTAGATGAGTTTTGTTCAAAGTTTTCATTAATGATCTTAGTAATCAAGCAATTAGTATGTATGCTTAATAAATCCAAGTTGGTTTATCAAACTAAAAACCCTAGCCCCATGAACATGTCAATGCCTAATATAAGTATATGAGATTTAGGAAGTTTTGAGTTTGAAACTTAGTTGTTTAGTTACTAATCCATGATTTAAGTTGATTAAGGACCATTAATCTATGACATAACCATGATTAGAAATTTTAAGGGTTTTGACCCCTAAAAGTCAGCCCTTGACCGAAACCTAACCCTCATGAGGTAAGTATGTTGTTGTTTGATTTGATTTATTTTGGTTGCAATTCGTTTGAAGGAAACAACCGAGTTAACTGATTTAAGCCGACGGAGGAAACCGGATCAAATCGGGAGATTGTTTGAAAACGTTAGTTTGAGTCTTCAAGAGGTAAGGGGAGCTTACCTGAGGGATTTTCTCAATAACTATTTGCTTTTAGTGTGGCTTATATGATTTATATGTGGTTTATGATTAATTGTTTATGTTGTTTACGATGTGTTGTTTATCTGTGTATCGGTGATTGATCTGCTTTTCATTATCTGCAGTAGTATATTATGTTGTTATGATGCATGATCTGCCTGGGGATATAATTATGATGATGTTGTTGAATGTTGTTTGTGAGTGTTGTTTGAGAGGCCCGATGATGGTGGTCGATTGCTCAACCGACAAGCAGATAAAAGATTTAATAAGCTGTGAAAGTTATATTCAACGTTTTATGGGGAATGTTGGAATATAATAGTAGAGGAAAATATGATTTTGGAAAAATAATGAGTTTTGAGAAATATTATTATTTTAATGATTTATTAGTGTAAAAGAAGTTTATGAGTCACGGTGAGAGCGTAACAGTGAAATTTTTTTAGTACATCTAATTTTTACACAAGAAATTCTGAAATATTATAAAAAGTGATTTTGTGAAATTAATATTCGAAAAGACCTTATTTATTATATAAGAAAATTATTTTATAAGAAATTTCAAAGTTTGACTTAAAGATGTTTTCTTTGAAAATGCTAAACGACGACAAGTTTCGAAATTTTTACGGTGAGAGTTTAAAAACAGCAGTACTTATTTTGAAAAGAGATTTAATTTGAATTGATTTATTAGAGTTGAAGATTCAATAAAAAGAAGTTGTTGATGATTTGACGTTATTTTGGAAAAAGATGTATTTCCAAAGGAAAAGTGGATTTTCTATGAATTTACGTTTTATAAACGAATTTCAAGTAGAAAGAATTTTCGGTAAATGAGTTTTACTTAATGACGTAAAGGATGATATAGAACTTAGTAACCGATATGTCGGGGTACTAGTGTTCTTATGACGTTATCCTATTTTGGATTTGTTTTTCACAGACAGATAAGATGTAAAAGATGTAAAAGATGTAAAACGATGTAAAAGATGTAAAAAGATGTAATACGATGTAAAAGATGTAAAAAGATGTAAAACGATGTAAAAGATGTAAAACGATGTGAAAGATGTAAAATAATGTAAAAAGATGTACGAAGATATGGAACTTAATAACCGAGACGTTGGGGTATTAAGGTTCGTTGTGTTGTAAACTGGGTAACTATTTAAAGAAGTTAAAACGTTTTAAGTTGTTTTCTATTACCACGAACCTAAGATTGATTGCAAGGTCTAGGGGCTTCGTGATTGAGCACTCGGACTTTGAGGTCCTGTGTTGTTAATAAAAGTTGTAAAGATGTTTTAAACGATGTCAAATCATAAGCTTTTGAGAGCTTCCATGTTTTAACGATGATGCTTTTGAGAGCATTAGATGTTTAAAACGATGATGGGTTGTAAGCTTTTGAGAGATTTGACAAATAAAGATATAGCACAAAGAAAAGAGTTGAGAACAAAATGTTTTTCTGGCATGCATTTGGCAGACGTGCCATGATAAAACGAGGGATTACCTTGCGGTGTCAGGGTAGATCATACAAAGATGTTCTCATTGTGCCCAGGGTTTGGACAATGAGGCCCCATCTCAGATTGTTATCACTGTGCCACGATGTTGGACAGTGTGCGATGGGCGTGCCTGTGGCTGTATGCATGTGGCAATTGAGTCTGATCAACTCATCACGAGGTTTACGAGGTTGGAGATATCTCATGATATTAGGTATGAATGTTTAGAAGATGTATTGAAGTGTTCATGCATAGTTTTCCAACGTTGATGTTTGGGGTGTGAAACCCATTGATAAACGAGATGTTATTATATGAATGAGTATGTTGTAATAGACATGTATATGTGTATGTGCCTTCTTTTGTGTGCGCATTTAGTTATTGTGGTAAATCCATATATTGGTGTCTCACCCTTACAACCATATCAGAGTTGTACAAGGGGTACGATCTCTACAAGAAGACGAAGGCTGTCTAGTTCGAGGCATGATGTTGCTGCTTTTGTCGGTTGTAGTGTTCGTTAGTTACGACCAGCTTAGGTAATGTTATGTTTTAAGAATAAAGTTCATTATGATTTATGTGAGAAAACATATGAGGCAGTATAGTTGGAGGACTTATATACATTATGTATTTAAGTGTAATTTGATTATGTTGTTGTGGTTATGAGGTTAAAGAAGGAGGAAAAAATTTTATCACCATATTTTGAAGAGATAAACGTTGAGAAAACATTATTTTCCGAAAGCAACCAGCAAATTAAGTTTTTATTTCCGCAAATGGGTAACCATGTGATGACCCTAGTTTAGGGTGTCACATTAGTGGTATCAGAGCTGGTCGACTCTTTCGGGATCTTTAGGAAATAGGTCTGTCGTGTTGATGTTGTGTTTTCTCGGAGTTAAGTTTTGTTTGAATTAATTCTTAGAAGTAATGTGTGTTAATAAGTAAGTAAGGAATTCATTTTCGGTGGTGGCCTAACTGATTTGATCAAGTGGGACACATATCGAAGGAATGCAATGTGCCAAGGCGTGGATCGGCTGTCAATAACACCAATGGTGTTAAGCCAAAGACTGCGGGTAGAGTATATAGTGTGCGGAGAGCTGAAACTTCAAACCATGACGGTAACCTCTTACCTACACTATTTCATTCGGGTACAATTCATATTTTGTTTCGATGGATTGTGTGTGGATGTGTTGAAATTACTTGTTCCTGTGATTATCATGAGATGATCGTTTCAAATTTCAACTATTTCAATTGGTCACTGTGACATTTAGTATGTTTGGCTGTCCTATTTTGTTCAGGATAGACGCTCTCTTGACAAAACTAGTTTCTCAAATGAGACTTGCTCTAGTCACTTTTACGGTTGGTAGAAAGTGATTCGGTCCGAATTCTTGACGGACCGTAGTTCTTTTAAATTGTTGGCAAAGATATTCTTGTGAGAGAAGAAACTTTCTTAGATTCATGTTTGTAAAAGTGTACCGATCATACATTTTTACTTCCCTGAATTTGTTAAAGAATCTTTATGCACAGAATATTCTTGTGAAAGTAAGTCTTCGGGATCTTTCATTCCTGTCTAGCTTCGTGTCACGAAATTTCGAGGACGAAATTTTTTTTAGTGGGGTAGTAATGTAACACCCCGATTTTCACTGCTTTCTAGTGTCGGTAATTAATATAGAAAAATATATTTTTATCCGAGACTTAGAAAATTATTTTGGGCGAAATACTGTTATTTTCCCGTCATGTTTTATATCCTACGGTTACGATGAAATTTTGGGTTGAAAATTCAGACGGAACTCGGTCTGCATTTTCACTGACAGTAAAAGTTTACTGCTCAGAAGACCTAATTTTAATTCGTGAATGAGATGAAAAATGTTTTTATCTAATTTACTACGATACTGGAAGTTCTAAAAATTTTGGTAAAAAAATTAAAATATTATATTTGTTGCGGGCGTATACGTCGAGATTATCTCTAGGAAAAGCTTGCGCGAGATGAAACCCGAGTCGGCAACGGAGTTGAGATAATGGATTTGACCGACATGACGAGCATTTATGACGAGCTTATCCGGAGTCATAATGGCGCATTTATGGCAAAGGGAATTTTGTTGGCTATGAAATGACCATTTTACCCTTGTCTTTTATGACAATTACAAGCCATGCCATTGGAAATTTTGACCAAATGTTACCCAAAACTCATGGCTCCAACATTTTATTCTTCATTTAAGGAATTTTTTCTTCCATTTCCATGTTTTTCTTCTTGAAAACCTAAGCTTTTGCCTTAAGAACTCCAAAGTGTTCATAATTCGTCAGATTTTGCTTAGCAATTATGACCATTTTCTATTGTGAATCTCGGAAAACTTTCAACATGAAAGTTGTTCATATTTATCTCTTGTTTCCAACGACATAAAGATCATACAAAACGGACAAGTATGTTGAGAAATCAACCCAAATTACTAAAACTGTTCTAAACCCTCACCATGTTCATCTTTTTCCTTAAGTTTCTCAAGAACTCCATAAGAAATTTGTGAAGAACATCATACAAATCTTGTTTTCCTTGAATCATCAAGAGGTAAAAACTTCTTCTCTTGTCATTTAAATCATTTCTTTTCACAACTTTTGTAGATTCATGGCTTAGATCAATATGTTCTTCATTTTACTCAAAGTTTATGGAGCTAGATTCAAAAATTCATAACTAATTCTAGAAAACTCCTTTTGACATGAAACCAATTGCTATGATCTTATAATCATATCTATTTTCATCATCTATAAGCATAAGATCATGAGAAATTTCTTTCCCTAATTTCTGGACTTGGCCGAACCTAGGTCAATGTTGTGTTCATAGGTTTTGTTTTATTTTCATGTCTTGATTCATGATTCAATCTTCAAATACCTTGATAGTTCTTGTATCCAAGCATATATAAGATCAAAAATAAAACTCTCACCTATTGATTTCATCAAGGGCGAAACCTTAGTTCTTGGAACTAGATGAGTTTTGTTCAAAGTTTTCATTAATGATCTTAGTAATCAAGCAATTAGTATGTATGCTTAATAAATCCAAGTTGGTTTGTCAAACTAAAAACCTATCCCCGTGAACATGTCAAGGCCGAATATAAGTATATGAAAGTTAGGAAGTTTTGGGTTTGAAACTTAGTTGTTTAGTTACTAATCCATGATTTAAGTTGATTAAGGACCATTAATCTATGACTTAACCATGATTAGAAATTTTAAGGATTTTGAATCCTAAAAGTCAGCCCTTGGCTGAAACCTAACCCTCATGAGCTAAGTATGTTGTTGTTTGATTTGATTTATTTTGGTTGCAATTCGTTTGAAGGAAATAACCGAGTTAAGTGATTTAAGCCGACGGAGGAAACCGGAACAAATCGGGAGATTGTTTGAAAACGTTAGTTTGAGTCTTCAAGAGGTAAGGGGAGCTTACCTGAGGGATTTTCTCAATAACTATTTTCTTTTAGTGTGGCTTATATGATTTATATGTGGTTTGTGATTAATTGTTTATTTTGTTTACGATGTGTTGTTTATCTGTGTATCGGTGATTGATCTGCTTTTCATTATCTGCAGTAGTATATTATGTTGTTATGATGCATGATCTGCCTGGGGATATAATTATTATGATGTTGTTGAATGTTGTTTGTGAGTGTTGTTTGAGAGGCCTGACAGTGGTCAGTGCACAACCGATTAAGCAGATAAAAGATTTAATAAGCTGTGAAAGTTATATTCAACGTTTTATGGGGAATGTTGGAATATAATAGTAGAGGAAAATATGATTTTGGAAAAATAATGAGTTTTGAGAAATATTATTATTTTAATGATTTATTAGTGTAAAAGAAGTTTATGAGTCATGGTGAGAGCGTAACCGTGAATTTTTTTTAGTACTGCTAATTTTTACACAAGAAAATCCGAAATATTATAAAAATTGATTTTGTGAAATTAATATTCGAAAAGACCTTATTTATTATATGAGAATATTATTTTAGAAGAAATGTCAAAGTTTGACATAAAGACGTTTTCTTTGAAAATGTTAAACGGCAAGCAAGTTTCGAAAATTTTACGGTGAGAGTTTAAAAACAACAGTACTTATGTTGAAAAGATATTTAATTTGAATTGATTTATTAGAGTTGAAGTTTCAATAAAAAGAAGTTGTTGATGATTTGACGTTATTTTTGAAAAAAATGTGTTTCCAAAGGAAAAGTGGATTTTCTATCAATTTACGTTTTATAAACGAATTTCAAGTAGAAAGAATTTTCGGTAAATGAGTTTTACTTAATGACGTAAAGGATGATATAGAACTTAGTAACCGAGATGTCGGGGTACTAGTGTTCTTATGACGTTATCCGATTTTGGATTTGTTTTTCACAGACAGAAAAGATGTAAAAGATGTAAAACGATGTGAAAGATGTAAAATGATGTAAAAAGATGTACGAAGATATGGAACTTAATAACCGAGACGTTGGGGTATTAAGGTTCGTTGTGTTGTAAACTGGGTAACTATTTAAAGAAGTTAAAACGTTTTAAGTTGTTTTCTATTACCACGAACCTAAGATTGATTGCAAGGTCTAGGGGCTTCGTGATTGAGCACTCGGACTTTGTGGTCCTGTGTTGTTAATAAAAGTTGTAAAGATGTTTCAAACAATGTCAAATCATAAGCTTTTGAGAGCTTCCATGTTTTAACGATGATGCTTTTGAGAGCATTAGATGTTTAAAACGATGATGGGTTGTAAGCTTTTGAGAGATTTGACAAATAAAGATATAGCACAAAGAAAAGAGTTGAGAACAAAATGTTTTTCCGGCATGCATTTGGCGAGCGTGCCATGATAAAACGAGGGATTACCTTGCGGTGTCGGGGTAGATCATACAAAGATGTTCTCATTGTGCCCAGGGTTTGGACAATGAGGCCCCATCTCGGATTGTTATCACCGTGCCCACGATGTTGGGCAAGGTGTGCGATGGGCGTGCTCGTGGCTGTATGCATGTGGCAATTGAGTCTGATCAACTCATCACGAGGTTTACGAGGTTGGAGATATCTCATGATATTAGGTATGAATGTTTAGAAGATGTATTGAAGTGTTCATGCATAGTTTTCCAACGTTGATGTTTGGGGTGTGAAACCCATTGATAAACGAGATGTTATTATATGAATGAGTATGTTGTAATAGACATGTATATGTGTATGTGCCTTCTTTTGTGTGCG
Organism: Sophora flavescens; assembly: GCA_030762895.1. Classification (NCBI taxonomy): domain Eukaryota; kingdom Viridiplantae; phylum Streptophyta; class Magnoliopsida; order Fabales; family Fabaceae; genus Sophora; species Sophora flavescens. Next base: position 107,214,360 of record CM061066.1, on the reverse strand, counting down.
CATTTAGTTATTGTGGTAAATCCATATATTGGTGTCTCACCCTTACAACCATATCAGAGTTGTACAAGGGGTACGATCTCTACAAGAAGACGAAGGCTGTCTAGTTCGAGGCATGATGTTGCTGCTTTTGTCGGTTGTAGTGTTCGTTAGTTACGACCAGCTTAGGTAATGTTATGTTTTAAGAATAAAGTTCATTATGATTTATGTGAGAAAACATATGAGGCAGTATAGTTGGAGGACTTATATACATTATGTATTTAAGTGTAATTTGATTATGTTGTTGTGGTTATGAGGTTAAAGAAGGAGGAAAAAATTTTATCACCATATTTTGAAGAGATAAACGTTGAGAAAACATTATTTTCCGAAAGCAACCAGCAAATTAAGTTTTTATTTCCGCAAATGGGTAACCATGTGATGACCCTAGTTTAGGGTGTCACATTAGTGGTATCAGAGCTGGTCGACTCTTTCGGGATCTTTAGGAAATAGGTCTGTCGTGTTGATGTTGTGTTTTCTCGGAGTTAAGTTTTGTTTGAATTAATTCTTAGAAGTAATGTGTGTTAATAAGTAAGTAAGGAATTCATTTTCGGTGGTGGCCTAACTGATTTGATCAAGTGGGACACATATCGAAGGAATGCAATGTGCCAAGGCGTGGATCGGCTGTCAATAACACCAATGGTGTTAAGCCAAAGACTGCGGGTAGAGTATATAGTGTGCGGAGAGCTGAAACTTCAAACCATGACGGTAACCTCTTACCTACACTATTTCATTCGGGTACAATTCATATTTTGTTTCGATGGATTGTGTGTGGATGTGTTGAAATTACTTGTTCCTGTGATTATCATGAGATGATCGTTTCAAATTTCAACTATTCAATTGGTCACTGTGACATTTAGTATGTTTGGCTGTCCTATTTTGTTCAGGATAGACGCTCTCTTGACAAAACTAGTTTCTCAAATGAGACTTGCTCTAGTCACTTTTACGGTTGGTAGAAAGTGATTCGGTCCGAATTCTTGACGGACCGTAGTTCTTTTAAATTGTTGGCAAAGATATTCTTGTGAGAGAAGAAACTTTCTTAGATTCATGTTTGTAAAAGTGTACCGATCATACATTTTTACTTCCCTGAATTTGTTAAAGAATCTTTATGCACTGAGAATATTCTTGTGAAAGTAAGTCTTCGGGATCTTTCATTCCTGTCTAGCTTCGTGTCACGAAATTTCGAGGACGAAATTTTTTTTAGTGGGGTAGTAATGTAACACCCCGATTTTCACTGCTTTCTAGTGTCGGTAATTAATATAGAAAAATATATTTTTATCCGAGACTTAGAAAATTATTTTGGGCGAAATACTGTTATTTTCCCGTCATGTTTTATATCCTACGGTTACGATGAAATTTTGGGTTGAAAATTCAGACGGAACTCGGTCTGCATTTTCACTGACAGTAAAAGTTTACTGCTCAGAAGACCTAATTTTAATTCGTGAATGAGATGAAAAATGTTTTTATCTAATTTACTACGATACTGGAAGTTCTAAAAATTTTGGTAAAAAAATTAAAATATTATATTTGTTGCGGGCGTGTACGTCGAGATTATCTCTAGGAAAAGCTTGCGCCAGATGAAACCCGGAGTCGGCAACGGAGTTGAGATAATGGATTTGACCGACATGACGAGCATTTATGACGAGCTTATCCGAGTCATAATGGCGCATTTATGGCAAAGGGAATTTTGTTGGCTATGAAATGACCATTTTACCCTTGTCTTTTTATGACAATTACAAGCCATGCCATTGGAAATTTTGACCAAATGTTACCCAAAACTCATGGCTCCAACATTTTATTCTTCATTTAAGGAATTTTTTCTTCCATTTCCATGTTTTTCTTCTTGAAAACCTAAGCTTTTGCCTTAAGAACTCCAAAGTGTTCATAATTCGTCAGATTTTGCTTAGCAATTATGACCATTTTCTATTGTGAATCTCGGAAAACTTTCAACATGAAAGTTGTTCATATTTATCTCTTGTTTCCAACGACATAAAGATCATACAAAACGGACAAGTATGTTGAGAAATCAACCCAAATTACTAAAACTGTTCTAAACCCTCACCATGTTCATCTTTTTCCTTAAGTTTCTCAAGAACTCCATAAGAAATTTGTGAAGAACATCATACAAATCTTGTTTTCCTTGAATCATCAAGAGGTAAAAACTTCTTCTCTTGTCATTTAAATCATTTCTTTTCACAACTTTTGTAGATTCATGGCTTAGATCAATATGTTCTTCATTTTACTCAAAGTTTATGGAGCTAGATTCAAAAATTCATAACTAATTCTAGAAAACTCCTTTTGACATGAAACCAATTGCTATGATCTTATAATCATATCTATTTTCATCATCTATAAGCATAAGATCATGAGAAATTTCTTTCCCTAATTTCTGGACTTGGCCGAACCTAGGTCAATGTTGTGTTCATAGGTTTTGTTTTATTTTCATGTCTTGATTCATGATTCAATCTTCAAATACCTTGATAGTTCTTGTATCCAAGCATATATAAGATCAAAAATAAAACTCTCACCTATTGATTTCATCAAGGGCGAAACCTTAGTTCTTGGAACTAGATGAGTTTTGTTCAAAGTTTTCATTAATGATCTTAGTAATCAAGCAATTAGTATGTATGCTTAATAAATCCAAGTTGGTTTGTCAAACTAAAAACCTATCCCCGTGAACATGTCAAGGCCGAATATAAGTATATGAAAGTTAGGAAGTTTTGGGTTTGAAACTTAGTTGTTTAGTTACTAATCCATGATTTAAGTTGATTAAGGACCATTAATCTATGACTTAACCATGATTAGAAATTTTAAGGATTTTGAATCCTAAAAGTCAGCCCTTGGCTGAAACCTAACCCTCATGAGCTAAGTATGTTGTTGTTTGATTTGATTTATTTTGGTTGCAATTCGTTTGAAGGAAATAACCGAGTTAAGTGATTTAAGCCGACGGAGGAAACCGGAACAAATCGGGAGATTGTTTGAAAACGTTAGTTTGAGTCTTCAAGAGGTAAGGGGAGCTTACCTGAGGGATTTTCTCAATAACTATTTTCTTTTAGTGTGGCTTATATGATTTATATGTGGTTTGTGATTAATTGTTTATTTTGTTTACGATGTGTTGTTTATCTGTGTATCGGTGATTGATCAGCTTTTCATTATCTGCGGTAGTATATTATGTTGTTATGATGCATGATCTGCCTGGGGATATAATTATTATGATGTTGTTGAATGTTGTTTGTGAGTGTTGTTTGAGAGGCACGGATGGTGGTCGATGCACAACCGATTAAGCAGATAAAAGATTTAATAAGCTGTGAAAGTTATATTCAACGTTTTATGGGGAATGTTGGAATATAATAGTAGAGGAAAATATGATTTTGGAAAAATAATGAGTTTTGAGAAATATTATTATTTTAATGATTTATTAGTGTAAAAGAAGTTTATGAGTCATGGTGAGAGCGTAACCGTGAATTTTTTTTAGTACTGCTAATTTTTACACAAGAAAATCCGAAATATTATAAAAATTGATTTTGTGAAATTAATATTCGAAAAGACCTTATTTATTATATGAGAATATTATTTTAGAAGAAATGTCAAAGTTTGACATAAAGACGTTTTCTTTGAAAATGTTAAACGACGGCAAGTTTCGAAAATTTTACGGTGAGAGTTTAAAAACAACAGTACTTATGTTGAAAAGATATTTAATTTGAATTGATTTATTAGAGTTGAAGTTTCAATAAAAAGAAGTTGTTGATGATTTGACGTTATTTTTGAAAAAAATGTGTTTCCAAAGGAAAAGTGGATTTTCTATCAATTTACGTTTTATAAACGAATTTCAAGTAGAAAGAATTTTCGGTAAATGAGTTTTACTTAATGACGTAAAGGATGATATAGAACTTAGTAACCGAGATGTCGGGGTACTAGTGTTCTTATGACGTTATCCGATTTTGGATTTGTTTTTCACAGACAGAAAAGATGTAAAAGATGTAAAACGATGTGAAAGATGTAAAATGATGTAAAAAGATGTACGAAGATATGGAACTTAATAACCGAGACGTTGGGGTATTAAGGTTCGTTGTGTTGTAAACTGGGTAACTATTTAAAGAAGTTAAAACGTTTTAAGTTGTTTTCTATTACCACGAACCTAAGATTGATTGCAAGGTCTAGGGGCTTCGTGATTGAGCACTCGGACTTTGAGGTCCTGTGTTGTTAATAAAAGTTGTAAAGATGTTTTAAACGATGTCAAATCATAAGCTTTTGAGAGCTTCCATGTTTTAACGATGATGCTTTTGAGAGCATTAGATGTTTAAAACGATGATGGGTTGTAAGCTTTTGAGAGCTTTGACAAATAAAGATATAGCACAAAGAAAAGAGTTGAGAACAAAATGTTTTTCTTGCATGCATTTGGCAGACGTGCCATGATAAAACGAGGGATTACCTTGCGGTGTCAGGGTAGATCATACAAAGATGTTCTCATTGTGCCCAGGGTTTGGACAATGAGGCCCCATCTCAGATTGTTATCACTGTGCCACGATGTTGGACAGTGTGCGATGGGCGTGCCTGTGGCTGTATGCATGTGGCAATTGAGTCTGATCAACTCATCACGAGGTTTACGAGGTTGGAGATATTTCATGATATTAAGTATGAATGTTTAGAAGATGTATTGAAGTGTTCATGCATAGTTTTCCAACGTTGATGTTTGGGGTGTGAAACCCATTGATAAACGAGATGTTATTATATGAATGAGTATGTTGTAATAGACATGTATATGTGTATGTGCCTTCTTTTGTGTGCGCATTTAGTTATTGTGGTAAATCCATATATTGGTGTCTCACCCTTACAACCATATCAGAGTTGTACAAGGGGTACGATCTCTACAAGAAGACGAAGGCTGTCTAGTTCGAGGCATGATGTTGCTGCTTTTGTCGGTTGTAGTGTCCGTTAGTTACGACCAGCTTAGGTAATGTTATGTTTTAAGAATAAAGTTGATTATGATTTATGTGAGAAAACATATGAGGCAGTATAGTTGGAGGACTTATATACATTATGTATTTAAGTGTAATTTGATTATGTTGTTGTGGTTATGAGGTTAAAGAAGGAGGAAAAAATTTTATCACCATATTTTGAAGAGATAAACGTTGAGAAAACATTATTTTCCGAAAGCAACCAGCAAATTAAGTTTTTATTTCCGCAAATGGGTAACCATGTGATGACCCGAGTTTAGGGTGTCACATTAGTGGTATCAGAGCTGGTCGACTCTTTCGGGATCTTTAGGAAATAGGTCTGTCGTGTTGATGTTGTGTTTTCTCGGAGTTAAGTTTTGTTTGAATTAATTCTTAGAAGTAATGTGTGTTAATAAGTAAGTAAGGAATTCATTTTCCGGTGGTGGCCTAACTGATTTGATCAAGTGGGACACATATCGAAGGAATGTAATGTGCCAAGGCGTGGATCGGCTGTCAATAACACCAATGGTGTTAAGCCAAAGACTGCGGGTAGAGTATATAGTGTGCGGAGAGCTGAAACTTCAAACCATGACGGTAACCTCTTACCTACACTATTTCATTCGGGTACAATTCATATTTTGTTTCGATGGATTGTGTGTGGATGTGTTGAAATTACTTGTTCCTGTGATTATCATGAGATGATCGTTTCAAATTTCAACTATTCAATTGGTCACTGTGACATTTAGTATGTTTGGCTGTCCTATTTTGTTCAGGATAGACGCTCTCTTGACAAAACTAGTTTCTCAAATGAGACTTGCTCTAGTCACTTTTACGGTTGGTAGAAAGTGATTCGGTCCGAATTCTTGACGGACCGTAGTTCTTTTAAATTGTTGGCAAAGATATTCTTGTGAGAGAAGAAACTTTCTTAGATTCATGTTTGTAAAAGTGTACCGATCATACATTTTTACTTCCCTGAATTTGTTAAAGAATCTTTATGCACAGAATATTCTTGTGAAAGTAAGTCTTCGGGATCTTTCATTCCTGTCTAGCTTCGTGTCACGAAATTTCGAGGACGAAATTTTTTTTAGTGGGGTAGTAATGTAACACCCCGATTTTCACTGCTTTCTAGTGTCGGTAATTAATATAGAAAAATATATTTTTATCCGAGACTTAGAAAATTATTTTGGGCGAAATACTGTTATTTTCCCGTCATGTTTTATATCCTACGGTTACGATGAAATTTTGGGTTGAAAATTCAGACGGAACTCGGTCTGCATTTTCACTGACAGTAAAAGTTTACTGCTCAGAAGACCTAATTTTAATTCGTGAATGAGATGAAAAATGTTTTTATCTAATTTACTACGATACTGGAAGTTCTAAAAATTTTGGTAAAAAAATTAAAATATTATATTTGTTGCGGGCGTGTACGTCGAGATTATCTCTAGGAAAAGCTTGTGCCAGATGAAACCCGGAGTCGGCAACGGAGTTGAGATAATGGATTTGACCGACATGACGAGCATTTATGACGAGCTTATCCGAGTCATAATGGCGCATTTATGGCAAAGGGAATTTTGTTGGCTATGAAATGACCATTTTACCCTTGTCTTTTTATGACAATTACAAGCCATGCCATTGGAAATTTTGACCAAATGTTACCCAAAACTCATGGCTCCAACATTTTATTCTTCATTTAAGGAATTTTTTCTTCCATTTCCATGTTTTTCTTCTTGAAAACCTAAGCTTTTGCCTTAAGAACTCCAAAGTGTTCATAATTCGTCAGATTTTGCTTAGCAATTATGACCATTTTCTATTGTGAATCTCGGAAAACTTTCAACATGAAAGTTGTTCATATTTATCTCTTGTTTCCAACGACATAAAGATCATACAAAACGGACAAGTATGTTGAGAAATCAACCCAAATTACTAAAACTGTTCTAAACCCTCACCATGTTCATCTTTTTCCTTAAGTTTCTCAAGAACTCCATAAGAAATTTGTGAAGAACATCATACAAATCTTGTTTTCCTTGAATCATCAAGAGGTAAAAACTTCTTCTCTTGTCATTTAAATCATTTCTTTTCACAACTTTTGTAGATTCATGGCTTAGATCAATATGTTCTTCATTTTACTCAAAGTTTATGGAGCTAGATTCAAAAATTCATAACTAATTCTAGAAAACTCCTTTTGACATGAAACCAATTGCTATGATCTTATAATCATATCTATTTTCATCATCTATAAGCATAAGATCATGAGAAATTTCTTTCCCTAATTTCTGGACTTGGCCGAACCTAGGTCAATGTTGTGTTCATAGGTTTTGTTTTATTTTCATGTCTTGATTCATGATTCAATCTTCAAATACCTTGATAGTTCTTGTATCCAAGCATATATAAGATCAAAAATAAAACTCTCACCTATTGATTTCATCAAGGGCGAAACCTTAGTTCTTGGAACTAGATGAGTTTTGTTCAAAGTTTTCATTAATGATCTTAGTAATCAAGCAATTAGTATGTATGCTTAATAAATCCAAGTTGGTTTGTCAAACTAAAAACCTATCCCCGTGAACATGTCAAGGCCGAATATAAGTATATGAAAGTTAGGAAGTTTTGGGTTTGAAACTTAGTTGTTTAGTTACTAATCCATGATTTAAGTTGATTAAGGACCATTAATCTATGACTTAACCATGATTAGAAATTTTAAGGATTTTGAATCCTAAAAGTCAGCCCTTGGCTGAAACCTAACCCTCATGAGCTAAGTATGTTGTTGTTTGATTTGATTTATTTTGGTTGCAATTCGTTTGAAGGAAATAACCGAGTTAAGTGATTTAAGCCGACGGAGGAAACCGGAACAAATCGGGAGATTGTTTGAAAACGTTAGTTTGAGTCTTCAAGAGGTAAGGGGAGCTTACCTGAGGGATTTTCTCAATAACTATTTTCTTTTAGTGTGGCTTATATGATTTATATGTGGTTTGTGATTAATTGTTTATTTTGTTTACGATGTGTTGTTTATCTGTGTATCGGTGATTGATCTGCTTTTCATTATCTGCAGTAGTATATTATGTTGTTATGATGCATGATCTGCCTGGGGATATAATTATTATGATGTTGTTGAATGTTGTTTGTGAGTGTTGTTTGAGAGGCCTGGGTGGTGGTCGGTGCACAACCGATTAAGCGGATAAAAGATTTAATAAGCTGTGAAAGTTATATTCAACGTTTTATGGGGAATGTTGGAATATAATAGTAGAGGAAAATATGATTTTGGAAAAATAATGAGTTTTGAGAAATATTATTATTTTAATGATTTATTAGTGTAAAAGAAGTTTATGAGTCATGGTGAGAGCGTAACCGTGAATTTTTTTAGTACTTGCTAATTTTTACACAAGAAAATCCGAAATATTATAAAAATTGATTTTGTGAAATTAATATTCGAAAAGACCTTATTTATTATATGAGAATATTATTTTAGAAGAAATGTCAAAGTTTGACATAAAGACGTTTTCTTTGAAAATGTTAAACGACGGCAAGTTTCGAAAATTTTACGGTGAGAGTTTAAAAACAACAGTACTTATGTTGAAAAGATATTTAATTTGAATTGATTTATTAGAGTTGAAGTTTCAATAAAAAGAAGTTGTTGATGATTTGACGTTATTTTTGAAAAAAATGTGTTTCCAAAGGAAAAGTGGATTTTCTATCAATTTACGTTTTATAAACGAATTTCAAGTAGAAAGAATTTTCGGTAAATGAGTTTTACTTAATGACGTAAAGGATGATATAGAACTTAGTAACCGAGATGTCGGGGTACTAGTGTTCTTATGACGTTATCCGATTTTGGATTTGTTTTTCACAGACAGAAAAGATGTAAAAGATGTAAAACGATGTGAAAGATGTAAAATGATGTAAAAAGATGTACGAAGATATGGAACTTAATAACCGAGACGTTGGGGTATTAAGGTTCGTTGTGTTGTAAACTGGGTAACTATTTAAAGAAGTTAAAACGTTTTAAGTTGTTTTCTATTACCACGAACCTAAGATTGATTGCAAGGTCTAGGGGCTTCGTGATTGAGCACTCGGACTTTGAGGTCCTGTGTTGTTAATAAAAGTTGTAAAGATGTTTTAAACGATGTCAAATCATAAGCTTTTGAGAGCTTCCATGTTTTAACGATGATGCTTTTGAGAGCATTAGATGTTTAAAACGATGATGGGTTGTAAGCTTTTGAGAGCTTTGACAAATAAAGATATAGCACAAAGAAAAGAGTTGAGAACAAAATGTTTTTCTGGCATGCATTTGGCAGACGTGCCATGATAAAACGAGGGATTACCTTGCGGTGTCAGGGTAGATCATACAAAGATGTTCTCATTGTGCCCAGGGTTTGGACAATGAGGCCCCATCTCAGATTGTTATCACTGTGCCACGATGTTGGACAGTGTGCGATGGGCGTGCCTGTGGCTGTATGCATGTGGCAATTGAGTCTGATCAACTCATCACGAGGTTTACGAGGTTGGAGATATCTCATGATATTAGGTATGAATGTTTAGAAGATGTATTGAAGTGTTCATGCATAGTTTTCCAACGTTGATGTTTGGGGTGTGAAACCCATTGATAAACGAGATGTTATTATATGAATGAGTATGTTGTAATAGACATGTATATGTGTATGTGCCTTCTTTTGTGTGCGCATTTAGTTATTGTGGTAAATCCATATATTGGTGTCTCACCCTTACAACCATATCAGAGTTGTACAAGGGGTACGATCTCTACAAGAAGACGAAGGCTGTCTAGTTCGAGGCATGATGTTGCTGCTTTTGTCGGTTGTAGTGTCCGTTAGTTACGACCAGCTTAGGTAATGTTATGTTTTAAGAATAAAGTTGATTATGATTTATGTGAGAAAACATACGAGGCAGTATAGTTGGAGGACTTATATACATTATGTATTTAAGTGTAATTTGATTATGTTGTTGTGGTTATGAGGTTAAAGAAGGAGGAAAAAATTTTATCACTATATTTTGAAGAGATAAACGTTGAGAAAACATTATTTTCCGAAAGCAACCAGCAAATTAAGTTTTTATTTCCGCAAATGGGTAACCATGTGATGACCCGAGTTTAGGGTGTCACATTAGTGGTATCAGAGCTGGTCGACTCTTTCGGGATCTTTAGGAAATAGGTCTGTCGTGTTGATGTTGTGTTTTCTCGGAGTTAAGTTTTGTTTGAATTAATTCTTAGAAGTAATGTGTGTTAATAAGTAAGTAAGGAATTCATTTTCCGGTGGTGGCCTAACTGATTTGATCAAGTGGGACACATATCGAAGGAATGCAATGTGCCAAGGCGTGGATCGGCTGTCAATAACACCAATGGTGTTAAGCCAAAGACTGCGGGTAGAGTATATAGTGTGCGGAGAGCTGAAACTTCAAACCATGACGGTAACCTCTTACCTACACTATTTCATTCGGGTACAATTCATATTTTGTTTCGATGGATTGTGTGTGGATGTGTTGAAATTACTTGTTCCTGTGATTATCATGAGATGATCGTTTCAAATTTCAACTATTCAATTGGTCACTGTGACATTTAGTATGTTTGGCTGTCCTATTTTGTTCAGGATAGACGCTCTCTTGACAAAACTAGTTTCTCAAATGAGACTTGCTCTAGTCACTTTTACGGTTGGTAGAAAGTGATTCGGTCCGAATTCTTGACGGACCGTAGTTCTTTTAAATTGTTGGCAAAGATATTCTTGTGAGAGAAGAAACTTTCTTAGATTCATGTTTGTAAAAGTGTACCGATCATACATTTTTACTTCCCTGAATTTGTTAAAGAATCTTTATGCACAGAATATTCTTGTGAAAGTAAGTCTTCGGGATCTTTCATTCCTGTCTAGCTTCGTGTCACGAAATTTCGAGGACGAAATTTTTTTTAGTGGGGTAGTAATGTAACACCCCGATTTTCACTGCTTTCTAGTGTCGGTAATTAATATAGAAAAATATATTTTTATCCGAGACTTAGAAAATTATTTTGGGCGAAATACTGTTATTTTCCCGTCATGTTTTATATCCTACGGTTACGATGAAATTTTGGGTTGAAAATTCAGACGGAACTCGGTCTGCATTTTCACTGACAGTAAAAGTTTACTGCTCAGAAGACCTAATTTTAATTCGTGAATGAGATGAAAAATGTTTTTATCTAATTTACTACGATACTGGAAGTTCTAAAAATTTTGGTAAAAAAATTAAAATATTATATTTGTTGCGGGCGTATACGTCGAGATTATCTCTAGGAAAAGCTTGCGCCAGATGAAACCCGGAGTCGGCAACGGAGTTGAGATAATGGATTTGACCGACATGACGAGCATTTATGACGAGCTTATCCGAGTCATAATGGCGCATTTATGGCAAAGGGAATTTTGTTGGCTATGAAATGACCATTTTACCCTTGTCTTTTTATGACAATTACAAGCCATGCCATTGGAAATTTTGACCAAATGTTACCCAAAACTCATGGCTCCAACATTTTATTCTTCATTTAAGGAATTTTTTCTACCATTTCCATGTTTTTCTTCTTGAAAACCTAAGCTTTTGCCTTAAGAACTCCAAAGTGTTCATAATTCGTCAGATTTTGCTTAGCAATTATGACCATTTTCTATTGTGAATCTCGGAAAACTTTCAACATGAAAGTTGTTCATATTTATCTCTTGTTTCCAACGACATAAAGATCATACAAAACGGACAAGTATGTTGAGAAATCAACCCAAATTACTAAAACTGTTCTAAACCCTCACCATGTTCATCTTTTTCCTTAAGTTTCTCAAGAACTCCATAAGAAATTTGTGAAGAACATCATACAAATCTTGTTTTCCTTGAATCATCAAGAGGTAAAAACTTCTTCTCTTGTCATTTAAACCATTTCTTTTCACAACTTTTGTAGATTCATGGCTTAGATCAATATGTTCTTCATTTTACTCAAAGTTTATGGAGCTAGATTCAAAAATTCATAACTAATTCTAGAAAACTCCTTTTGACATGAAACCAATTGCTATGATCTTATAATCATCTCTATTTTCATCATCTATAAGCATAAGATCGTGAGAAATTTCTTTCCCTAATTTCTGGACTTGGCCGAACCTAGGTCAATGTTGTGTTCATAGGTTTTGTTTTATTTTCATGTCTTGATTCATGATTCAATCTTCAAATACCTTGATAGTTCTTGTATCCAAGCATATATAAGATCAAAAATAAAACTCTCACCTATTGATTTCATCAAGGGCGAAACCTTAGTTCTTGGAACTAGATGAGTTTTGTTCAAAGTTTTCATTAATGATCTTAGTAATCAAGCAATTAGTATGTATGCTTAATAAATCCAAGTTGGTTTGTCAAACTAAAAACCTATCCCCGTGAACATGTCAAGGCCGAATATAAGTATATGAAAGTTAGGAAGTTTTGGGTTTGAAACTTAGTTGTTTAGTTACTAATCCATGATTTAAGTTGATTAAGGACCATTAATCTATGACTTAACCATGATTAGAAATTTTAAGGATTTTGAATCCTAAAAGTCAGCCTTTGGCTGAAACCTAACCCTCATGAGCTAAGTATGTTGTTGTTTGATTTGATTTATTTTGGTTGCAATTCGTTTGAAGGCATGCTGTTGCTACTTTTGTCGGTTGTAGTGTCCGTTAGTTACGACCAGCTTAGGTAATGTTATGTTTTAAGAATAAAGTTGATTATGACTTATGTGAGAAAACATATGAGTCAGTATAGTTGGAGGACTTATATACATTATGTATTTAAGTGTAATTTGATTATGTTGTTGTGGTTATGAGGTTAAAGAAGGAGGAAAAAATTTTATCACCATATTTTGAAGAGATAAACGTTGAGAAAACATTATTTTTCGAAAGCAACCAGCAAATTAAGTTTTTATTTCCACAAACGGGTAACCATGTGATGACCCGAGTTTAGGGTGTCACAATTCCACTATTTCGAAAATTGTTCTTTACCAGATTACAATTATCAAAAACCAAAAAGGATACCCCACCTTTACCTTGATTACTTTGAGATACCTCACTCAAAGTAATCCTTACCTTCTAAGGATGCCTCACCTTAGCTCCAAGGATACCTCACCTTGGAATTGACTTGGATGCCCCACCAAATCAATATAGCAACTACCCTATTGCTTACAACAAAATGATTCCAAAAAGAATTACAAAGTGAAATCTACAATTGCCTTTTTACAAGAATGAAATATGAAAGCTCTAAGTGATTTTTGTGGGAGTATTTTGGCAGAGTTTTGTTAGCTAAACACTTCTTAATTTTCGTGCCAAATTAACCCCTATTTATAGAGAAAAAGTTTAGAAGGCATTTTGAAAATTAAAAGAATTTTTGTTCTGTTTTTCATGAAGTAGTCGACTACTTAACAAGAGTAGTCGATTACTTGAGTCAAACAGAAACAAGATTCAAGATTTTCTGGTCAGTAACTTAACAGAAGAAGTCAACTACTTTGATTCAAACATGTTTCTGAAATGCTGAAGAACATAGTAGACTACTTAACACAAGTAGTTGACTACTTGTCTTTTTCACATAAAAATTCATTTTTTTTCTTTACAAAGACAAGTTCAGAAACTTGTTTGTTATATCTTGAATCAAAGTGATATAATCTTCTAAACATTTTAACTCAAAAACACTTATTAAATCACTTAAAACTATACTTCATTTTTTAAGGCAATTATACACAAAATATTCCTCAATAAAAAATATGAAAGTCTTCAATCTTGGAGTTTCTTCCTTGGTGCATTTGGTGAACATCATCAAAACCATATATCAAACTTCAGGTATGGATATATATGTCTCTTGGTTACATTACGTAAAACATTGACTTATTAAGTTTATTTTTGTGGATAAGTTATTAATTTGTTAACTTAATCAGCAGTGAATATACTTATGTTCATACGATTTTATACACAACACATACATATAAATTTTATCGTTGTAAGAGTATTATTTTAGTAATATCATTTATAACTAAGTCTTACAACAATATTTATTTTTTATCATAATAATAAATATTTTAAATAATTAATATTATTACTATTATTATAATTCTATGTAAGAGCATGGGGGACAATAAAAAAAATAGTTGTTGTTATTATAATTTTTAATCTTACAAAAATTATTTACAAATAATTTAATAATAATAAAAGTCGTTACATAATTATATTACCATATAATTGCGAGCATGGACAATAAAGAAATGGTTTTGTTAACTAGTGCCCTAAGGACATTGGTTAAGGATTCCAAAGATAGAAATATTGAAAAATGTAGCTTTTAAATTTTCAAAGTATTAAATACATCATTTTCCATGATAAAGTTAATACTTTAACCAATGCCCTAAGGGCACTGGTTAGCATTTACCATAAAGAAATAATAATACATTATTGTCATCATATCTGTGTTTCAGAAATGAAAGGCTTCCCCCGAGGTACATGATACCTAGCAATCTAACTATAATGTGTAGGTCATATCGGGCCAAGTGATACTTATTAGGCCAATTCAGTCCTATTGGGACAAGTGAATCTCATTGGACCAAGTTAGTCCTATTGAGTAAATTAGTCTCATCGAGCCAAGTTAGTCTTGTTGGGCCAATTAAGTACTCCTTGGCCCAATTAAGTCTTATTGGGCTTAGTGGTGAATCACATTGGACCAACTGAGTCCTATTGGGCCAATTAAGTCTCATTGGACCAAGTTAATCCTATCGGGCCAAGTGATACTTATTGGGCTAATTCAGTCCTATTGGGACAAGTGAGTCTCATTGTACCAAGTTAGCCCTATTGGGCCAATTAAATCTTATTGCGCTTAAGTAAAACCTGTTGGGTCAGGTGAGTCCTATCGGGCAAACTGAGGCATACTGGGCCAAATGTAATAGCTTGATTTTTAATTACGCTGTTTACCCGGTTAAAATATAATTAATTATATTTTAATCTGAGAGTTAGAAAGTGATTTTAAATAAAATAAAATCATATTCCCAGTCTCTCTGATGGTAGAAGGCTACGGTGAAATTCTGGTTTTAAAAGTCAGACGGAAACCAGTCTGTGTTTTTAACCGACAATATAATTTTATACCAGCAGAAAACCCTAATTTGACCCGAAACTGAAATTTGTTGATTTTTTATATTTTGTCCTTGAGGAATCCTACTTTCCAAATTTCTAATCAGAAATAAAATATTATGTTTATTCAGACAAATTTTGGTGAAAGTTCGAACGGAAAACGGTCGGTGTTTCACTGACAGTAAGATTTTAATGACCAGAAAACCTAATTTTGACTCGTGAACGAAATTGTTTATATTTAAATCATATTTCCAACGAGTTTGGTTAGCTTGAAAATTTTCAACCAAAAACGAAACATTACACTTTTATTCGGGCATAAAACCCTAATCGGGAAATCGACGGAGCTGGGAACAGTTGAAAATATCTAGATATTTAGTGAAAATATCTAGATATTGATTTGAAAATTTCTAGACATTTAGTGAAAATATCTAGATATTTATCTAGATATTTACTAAAAATATCTAGATATTTATTAACCATGATTAGTATTAACTTAACCTAAGTTAAGTCAATTTCCTACCTATACCCCCCCCCCCCCCCCCCCTCCATCTCTTCTCCTTCATTTCTTCATTCATCTCCAACCTTCTTACATCTTCTTCCACTTTCTCTCATTTTCTTCCTTTTTCTCCATAACCTAGGTATTGAAGCAACTAGTAGATTTCTTGCTCATCTTCCATTTTTAAGAGGTAAACATTGTTCCTCATCAAGAATAAACCCTATGTTCTTCAATTATTTTCATGATCCAGGTTCATATTCAACTAGGTTCATGTTAGGGTTCATAACTTTGAAAATCTCTAGAAAATTGTAGAAAAATCATTTTAATGTGAAACCAATTTCTATGATCCTTATATGTCTTATAATTTCCTCATCTAAGAGTATGTGAGAAAAATCATTTTCCTTCCTATTGATCTAGACAGGGACGAATGTATGTTAAAGTGGACAAAGGAGGTTTTGTTCAATTTTTAACAAAGATGAGGTTAGATCTAAGCTATTTAAGGGTTCTATGTTCCTAATCCTCAACTAATCTCAAGTTTCATCAAGTTTTATCTATTTCAAGTCTTAGATCCATTTCTTCAAATATTATGTAAAAATGTTTAGAAAAGTATTTGATGAGTTAAGATTATGGTTTTTATTCTTTTTGGTATTTGTATTGTTATGATCCAATAGCTTGAATCCAAATAAATTTTCTCATCTATTTTTGTGTTCATGGCTGAAACCCTAACCTTGGAGGTTAGAGGATATTGTTTCATATTTTCAACTTTTAACAATTTATCCTAGTTATCCCAGACCTAAGCCCCTAGAATCCAAAAGATTAGAATGAGAACATAACCCTAACCCTTATTTGAATTACTTGGCCAAACCTAACTAAAAGTGGTTAAGAGAGGGTTTGTTGATTAACTTGTTGATGTGTTGTTTGGATGAAGGTGAATTTGATAACGTGTGGCGTGATAACGAGGGACATCAATTTCGGAATTCCAATGATAACCCAGGTGGGGGAAAGAATCAAACTATAGTCGGAATCGATAAGTAGTATATTATATAATAATTGTATAGGGTGACCTAACCCTACTAGTAGTCGAGTAATCGACAAGACCAAAATCACATTGGAAACCTTTTCTGTGAAACCAATGGTGATTCAGGGATTGTAGGTTTATCGACGTTAGGATGATTTTATTTTATCTAAGGTTGATTGAATTTATTATTATTATTATTGAATTGCTTATGTGATATTTTGTGGTATTTGAATATTTTCTGATATTGTATTATACATGATCTCCTGGTTTTTACCTTGGTCTTGGATGTACTTACGGAGCACATTCAAGAGACAACACCGCGATGCATGCTTTTCGCAGATGATATAGTTCTTGTTGGAGAGTCGAGAGATGATATAAATGGAAGGTTGGAGACTTGGAGACAAGCTTTAGAAGCTCATGGCTTCCGTTTGAGTAGAAGCAAGACGAAGTATATGGAATGTAAGTTTAGCAAAAGGCGAAACACCTCTAGCTTAGAGGTGAAAGTTGGAGACCACAACATACCAAAAGTCACACGGTTTAAATATCTTGGGTCTATTATACAAAATGACGGAGAAATTGAGGGAGATGTAAACCATCGGATTCAATCAGGGTGGTTGAAATGGAGGAAGGCTTTGGGTTTTTTGTGTGATAAAAAGGTACCTCTTAAGCTAAAGGAAAAATTTTACTGTACAGCTATTAGACCCGCGATGTTGTATGGGACCGAGTGTTGGGTGGTAAAAAATCAACACGAGAGTAAAATCAATGTAGCAGAGGTGAGAATGTTGCACTGGATGAGTGGAAAAACTAGACGTGATAGGATTAGGAATGAAAGCATTAGAGAGAGAGTTGGGGTAGCACCTATTGTAGAAAAGATGGTTGAATCTCGACTAAGGTGGTTTGGGCATGTATGGAGGAGGCCTTTAGATTCTGTAGTAAGGAGAGTGGACCAGGTGGAGGGCAATCTAATAGCTAGAGGCAGAGGTAGGCCGAGAAAAACTATAGGAGAAACTATTAAGAAAGATTTGGAGGCCAATGATTTAACTATTGACATGATTCATGATAGAACATTATGGCACCGTATGATCCATGTAGCTGACCCCACCTATTGGGATAAGACTTGGTTGTTGTTGTTTTGTTGATTTTAAGTGAGGATATATGCTGTTCGGGAGATAATTGTTTGGGTGAGAAAGTGTCGGTGAATTAGAAGCGCCTAGCGTAAATTGATTATTTTAAAGATGAAATGTGTCATATAATGTGAGTCAAGGCTAGGATGGAAGCTTGAGGCACTAGGTTGTTATTGATGTACTTCATTGAGGTTTATAAGTCGTATTGTGTTTATAACCGTATTTTGACATATATGTGGTCCAAAGTCCTTGTGGGACCGTCCAATGTTAGATTTAATTTGTGCAGCTATAGTGTCAATGCTTTGCTTGAGCACCCTCGAAAGAGAATCAAGGTGTGCATCGACCGTACTGTGCAGCTATAGTGTCATTGTATTACATGAACATTCTTACCATGGATGAGGTTGTGCACCGACTGTACTGTGCAGCTATAGTGTCATTGCTATGCATGAGCACCTTTGGTCCAGGGTGTGCACCAAATTTATCGTGTAGCTCTAGTGTCATTGCTTTGCATGAGCATTCTCACCATGAATAAGGGGGTACACCAGTTTTGGGGACGCGTCTCTTGGACAACGGACTAACATCCCTAACGGATATGGGGAATTAGTGGCCACGTCATCATAAAGATTTAGTTGTGTGAGGTTGAGGGTAGAGCATGATACCTTAATTTCGAGGATGATTTGTTAGTTATATGTGTTGATTGTCTATGACTTTTATTATGTTATATACTATGACTCTTTCCACTTTTCGATGGTAGAACTTCTTCTTATCCCCTATATCTTTCTATATGTTGTATTTTATCTTTCTATGGAATCCTTTGAGAAGACCCTGTCGATGAGCTGATCGAGGAGGAGTTGGATGGAACTCCGTATGAACCGGAGGCCGGAGGACGAGCTGTGATCCATGGTGTTTAGGGTCTAGATAGTATGGCAGTGTGTCTCACAGAAGTATTTTGTACATGTTTCTGCTAGTATAACTGTTGTTTATGTATATGTCTATGAGGGATCCTACTGAGAGGATTACCCTCAACAGTGTTTTGGTAATGTAATAAATAAACAGGTGTGTATTTATATATTACAATGTTGGTGTGTTTAATTTGCAGAAGTTATATGATTATTATATAAGTTTTAATTTTTACATATTTTCACGTTACGTACGCGGTTAAGAATTTAATTAAGAATGATTTAATCTAATAAAACACCGGGGCACAACGGGGTGTCTCACCAAATAGGTCTATTTGGGCCAAGTGACGATTCTTGTTGGGCCAATTTAGCCCTATTAGGCCAAGCGAGTCTCATTGGACAAGGTTATGCCTTATCGAACCAAGTGAGTCTCATCGGACCAAGTTATTCCAATTGGCCCAAGTAGATCAAACTAGTCCAACATAGTCTTATTGGCCCAAATAAGTCCTATTAGGTCAAGTGAGTCTTATTGGGCGACCCGAGTCTTTTGGACAAGTTAGTCTCATTCAAGTGTTCTGTCGCTTAAAACCTTCAATTCAGACAAAATGGTGTTTTTTTAATGGATCAACTAACTGAATCATTTATAAATTGACATCGTCAGTGAGATCCTTATTTTGGATCTACTATGCCACATAGGTTGACTAAATAGTTTTCCTTTTATTTATATTGAAATTGACTATGTAAAAAATCTTGTAGGTAAATGAATTATTAATGATTTGCAGCAAAAAATGGAATAAAAAAAATAATTATTTGGACTAAATATATTAAAAATAAATGTGACACTTAAAATTATCTCAAATGAGAATTTCTTTTACAACCCACTAATATGAATATTGATGATTAAACTATTTGTTATAGAGATAATACCATAAAAATGATAAGTATAATATAATAATGAACGAGGTAGAAATAACAATTTGGACCAACATTTTGTTGGTTCAAGTAAGGGTGTTCATCAACCGTTCAATGCCGTAAAAATCTAACCGAAAAAACGAATAAATCAAAAATCGAAAAAATCGAAAAACCTTTTTTTCATTGGATTGGATCAGATTTTGGATCCCTAGTGAAAACCAATCGAATTCAGTCCAAATCGATCTACTATATACATATATTATTTTTTTGAAATTATAGTACTACTCATACTTAAGCATTGTTTTTCATACTTTTATGACTCTCATTCTCTTAAATATTTTTGATGGAATGACATATATGAGATTATTTATAATAAATGCTAATGTCTTTAAGTTATATTTTGATAAAAGTTTTGATGCATAATATATATATATATATATATATATATATATATATATATATATATATATATATATATATATATATATATATATATATATATATACTTGATTGAGAAAATATGAAAAATAGGAAATTAATCAAATAATTTTGAAAAGTAATTAGGTACAATTTATTTGTAGCTTTTTTTTATAAAGCAGATGTGCAAGATCATCACTATAGGGCCATCACTTGCAGCACATCTATAATTTATTAAAAAAAGACAAATGAATACAAAGAAAAGAAACAAGCATGGGGGGACATGAACCAAAGCCCATGGAGATAAGGAATCACCTAAACCTATAGGTAGGAAGGTTAAATCTATTTCTATGGAAATCATCTAAGATAAAATCTGGAACTACATTCCACCAAGTGAACCCCTGGGAACTAGTACCAAAATTTGCCAACTTGTCTGCACAACAATTCCTTCCCTATATATATGAGAAGCAACTAAATTTGGATTGTCGAAAAGAAAAAGACAGTTCTGCCAACGGTTTCTTAGCTTCCAAGGAACCAAGGATTGGATTTGAGGGCAGCCACCACCTGAGAAGAATCACTCTCTATCTAGATGCTTCTCCAGCCTTTTTCAATTGCTAATTCTATAGCTTTTATAGCAGCTAAAAACTCAGCATGTAAAGAGAAACTAACACCAATATTCAAAGCAAAACAGCCGAGGATACTGTCCCAACCATCCCTGAAGATACCCCCACAGGCTGCTATGCTAGGACAACCCTTAGCTGAGCCATCAATGTTGCACTTATGCCATCCCCAAGAGGGAGGAATCCAGTTGACCTGTTTGATAATTGGAGCTTTTCCCAAATGGCCCGAAACAGAAAATTAGTTCAGCATATTGGAATGATGATCAGGAGAAGAGATGGTGCCTGAAGAGTAAGTTCCTGATAGAGAAACTGAAACTGCTATCATGCTAATAATGGACCAATAATTATAGGCTTTGCTCTCAAAACAGATTTTGTTTCTGTTGAACCAGATGAACCAAATTATATTAACTACTGCTGCCAGCTTCATATTAGTTATTTGAGAGCTGTTACTGACATAGCAGAAAGTGAGTAGGCTGTTAAAGGAGGACAAGTTTGGCCTGCAACAGAAAATTCTTTCGAACAAGTTCCAAATCTCCAGGGAGAAGGGGCAAGATAGAAATAAATGACTAGAGCTTTCCTCAGCCTTCCCACAAAGATAGCATCTAGAGACTATAACACAACCCTTTGCTTTAAGATTCTCATCAGTAGGAGCTTTTCCATGAAGAAGCGTCCACATTAACAGAGATCTAGAATGAGGAATAGCTGAATTCCAAACCATTTTACCCCAATCAATAGGTTGTTGTATGGGATTGAGGAAGTTATAAGAGTCCTTAAAGGACAACAAACCATAATCTGAGAGCTTCCACAATAAGTGATGCTAGAGGAAGGGCTTGAACCTTCGACCTTGTGGTTAACAGCCACAATAAGTGAGAGTAGACGTAGATAATTAATATAAAATAATATTTAACATAAAATAATGTGTTAAAATATATATATCAATAAGTATTTTTTTTTCTCAAACTCCCAAAATTTTGTCAAGATTTCTATAGAATTTTACTCACTCGTCATCAAATCAAATAATGGTTAATAAGGGACAAATAGTTGATGCATTTCATAAAGATTCTTCTGTTCTAGTATAGAGAGAGGTTAAAATAGGTGTCAGGCAGCCTTAACTAGTTCCCTTAAACAAAGATTATATTTTATCCACTATCAAATAAGTAGAAAGGACACTTTACATAATAAAAAAATAAATTATGACAAAAACCGAATAATATATCCTATCCTATCCAATCCAATCCAATCCGCATTTGATTGAATTTGATTGGATCGGATCATATTTTTTTATGGAAGCAAATTGATCCAATCAAAACCGCACGTTATTTTCATCATTGGATCGAATAGTTTTTTGGTTCAAAAATTGATCAAATCCAATATGCGAACACCCCTAGGTCCAAGTCGTAAGGAACTTGGACATCTTAGGCTTTTTGATCAAAGTGATCTACTTTTAGAATCTATATACCAAAATTACCGATTTTTAAAACAATTTACCAAAGTAATCTTGTTTTTGCTAACATGGAGTTTTTTTTTGCTGACTATTCGTCAGAATCACAAAAGAAAGAAAGAAAGAAAGAATTTTGCATGGTACCAAGTGTAGCATTATGGTGAGTGGCACCATTTCAACTACCCAAACGTGCCACGTGTATCCATGCAAATTTTTTCCAAGAAATTCTGATGGACCAGTCACAAACTGACACGTGTCAGTCAATGGCTACACTCTTTATTTCTACACTCCTTTTTAAAAAATTAAAACAAATAACACTAAAAAATGAAAACAATACTTATATAATATTAAAAAGAGTTAATTGTTGTACATTGTCAGTGTAAAGTTTTTTACACTTATAAGGTGGCTTGGTAGTTTGGGGGGAGGGAGATAAGGTTTCAAGTGATAAGGTGGAGGTCATGGGTTCAACTCCTCCCACTAACATAAAAAATAATAACAATCAAACATTGGCCTATAAAAAAACAATCAGAAATCATGGTTTGAATGACTTTTAAGGTGGTTAGGATAAGAGTCAAAGATTTTTAATGATTTATCAATTTCTGATTAGTTGACAGTGTAAAAAATGTAACACCCCCTTGGCGTTACATGTTGAAATAAAATAAACGGAAAAAATACAAACATTGGTTGCTTTCGGAAAATATAATTTTCTCTATTTCTTAACTTAACTTGAAATTAGTTGTAAATTTTTTTTTCTTTCCTTGTCTGTTATAAACCAAACATCAATATCTACAAATATATGCATCATTAACATTTTTTACAGCAAGACCTTTATAATTACAGGTCATTTACCAAAGTCAAAACGTAAGAATAAACATAAACTAAACTATAAAATAGCGATAGTCTGGAACCATAACTCAAAAAGATGGCTCTCAGTAGCCAAGATATACAGACTGTGAAAATACCACTACTCCCCTAAATGAAAACCCAAAAATATCCTACAGCTGGTCACATCTAGTGGAAACCATTGGGAAGACCACGATGGTCCTCCCCGGCCGCAGGAGTATCCGGCGAGGATACATCCGCCTCTACCTCAACCTCTGGAACGACGCCGTCTACGAGAGGATGATACTCGGGTACCTCCTCCTCGACCTCCAGGGGATCCTCCTCCATCCTCTCGTCATCCTCCGGAATAATAACGATTGGTGCTGGAGATGACTACGGCGCTACCACGTCCAGTGGTTGATCAAGTGGTGGCTGATGTACCAAATTTCCCTTCTCCACCAGGGTCCCCAACAGTAGCTACATCGGGAGCAGTGGCACCTCTACCATCTCAACGCTGTATGTACAGGTCTGTGGTCCCGTAGCTAGTGTACCCGTCGTGGTACACACTGGGCCTGTGTATGTAGCGTTGTGGGCACCCAGGTTTATTACCCAAGTGAGACACCCCGTTGTGCCATTAATTATTTATTAAACTTAATCGCGTACTTAACGTTAAGCATAACCCAAAAATACGAAGAAATTAAAATCTTAATTATAAAACATATGGCTTCTGAAAGTTAAACACCCCATCGTTATAATATATAAATACACACATGCTTATCCATTACATTACAAAATATTGTTTAGGGTATCCTATCAGTAGGATCCCTCACAGGTACTTAATTATACAAACAATTTATAACTAGCGGAAAATAAAATGTCTTATAAGACTCAGGCCCTAAACTCACTACATTATATCGTTAGAATCCGTAGCTCGTCCTCCAGCATCCGGTTCATACGGAGTTCCATCCAACTCCTCAGCAGCATATTCCTTCACCTAGTCTTCTAATGGAATAAAGTAGACATACACAAAAATACAGAAATAGGGAGATGAGAAGCAGTTCTATCATCATAAGCGGAAAAGAATTATAGCATATAATATAATATCGGTCATAGACAAGCAACACTCATCATTAACAATCATCTTTAAATCACGATACTTTCTTCTACCCTTAATCTCATTCAACTAAACCTTTATGCTGACATGGCCACCACCAATCCTATCATACATACCTTGCCCACTGAGGGATGTTAGTCAGTCGCCCAAGCGACGCTCCCCCATTAACTGGCGCACACCCTCATCCATGGTGAGAATGCTCATGCAAAGCAATGACACTATAGCTGCATGGCATAGTAGGTGCACACCCTGATTCTCTCTCAAGGATGCTCATGCAAAGCAATGACACTATAGCTGCACAGCCTAAATCTAAAATGGGACAACCACGCGAGAACTTCGGACCTTGTGTGTTCCCAACACACGGTTGTGAACAACAACGCATATATATGAATCTCACTGACTCGCATCAATAACAACCTCGTGCCTCAAGCTTCTATCATAGCCTCAACTCGCATTCTATATGACATCTCATTTATAAAATAATAACTTTAAGCTAGGAACCTCTAAGTCACATTCAATCTCTCACCCAAATAAAGTATCTCCGAACAACACATATTTTTCCTAAAAAACCAACTAAGCAATTTATCAAACCAGGTAGATCATGCATAATACAATACTCATAAAATATTCAAACACCAAAATAAAACGCCACACTAGTAGGGTTTAGGTCACCCTACACCATTATTATAATATATACTACTTATTCATTTCGACAACAGGTTGATTCTTTATCCCACCTGAACTTATCACCGGATCCGCGAACTTTCTGATTCTCGATACTACACCAGGTTATCAATTAACCTTCAACCAATTCAACATAAAAAATATTAATCAAACAATTCATCCATGACCACAAAAAGCTAGGGTTCGGCCAACTAATCAAAATGAGGCTAGGGTCATTTTCTCATCTCCTTCTTTTGGATTCTAGTTACTATAGTATTAACTAGCATAGATAAATTGTTATAAGTAAAAAATATGAAACAAAATCCTCTAACATCTAAGGTTAGGGTTTCAACCATAATGAGTAAATAGGCTAGAAATTCCTTTTTCTCACAAACTCTTGGATCTAGAACCTACACACCTTAGATAGTTTATATAAATAATGTTCTAATTAAAGATTGAAGAAAACTTTTCCAATGACTGAATCGGCCTTTCTGACTATCCATCGATCTAGGGATGATAAGCAGAACTCTTCCTCAAATTCGTCCCAAAGGCACTGTACAACTGTCTCCAAAATCTAGATGTGAATCTAGGATCTCGGTCAAAGACAATGCTCGATGGCATGACATGCAACCTAACAGCTTCTTTGATATAAATCTGGTTTAACTTCTCTAAACTATAACTCTCACCAATAGGTAAGAAGTGAGCACACTTCATCAACCTACCAATGATAACCCAAATCGCATCATGTCTCTTCGGAGTTCGTGGTAATCCAACCACAAAATCCATAGCTATGCTATCCCATTTCCACTCTGGGATATCTAGCGGTTGTAATAAGCCTGTCGGCTTTTGATGCTTAATCTTATCCTTCTAACACACCAGGCAAGATAAAACATACTCTACTACCTCTTTCTTAATCCTCATCCACCAAAACATCTTCTTTAAATCCTGATACATCTTCGTGGATCCAGGATGAAAACTCAACTTACTCTTATGTGCTTCTTCCAAAATCATCTTCCTAAGTTCTAAATCCTCTAGCATATATATCCTTTCTCTAAACAACAACACACCATCTGACCCTCTACTGAATTATGAAATCTTACCCTCATCTATACCTCTCCTAACCTCTTGCAGATATTGATCCTGAACTTGTTTATCCCTAAGATCTCTCATAAGGGTATCACATTTAGTGGTATCAGAGCAGGTCTATCCTATCAGGTCGTGGTATGAGTCTGTTGTGAGTATGTTGAGTGCTCTTGTTTGAAATGTCTATACTTGTCATATACAATGATGCTTAAGGTTTTGATCCTATCGCTATTCCTGCTTACGTTCTCTGTATTTAATGGTTGTTTTGGACATGTACAGAACTCATGGCAGGAAGTGACAGAAACGATCGGGCAATCGCTAACGCGTTGGCACTCTTTGCCAATGCTATCGAACAAGTTCAGAACAACAACAACGGAGGACCAACTGAGTTTCAGGGTCTTGACAAGTTCCAGCGGAACAATCCGCCATCTTTCAGAGGAGCTTATGATCCTGAGGGAACTTTGTTATGGATGAGGGAGATTGAGAAGATCTTCAGAGCTATGGACTGCAATGATTAGCAGCGGGTTATCTTCGCCACGTTTATGCTCACCGAGAAGGCTGAGCACTGGTGGGGGAACTGTCATCAGAGGATGGTGGCTGAGGGTACAGAAGTCACCTGGGATGCGTTATGAGAAAGGTTTCTGGAGAATTATTTTCTTGATGATGTTCGCGACAAGAAGGAAATGGAATTCTCTGGGTTGAAGCGAGGAAGTATGTCAGTGGGCGAGTATGCAGCTAAGTTTGAGTAGCTGGCTAGCTATTACACACCTTACCAGGTCATGGTGGATGATCGGTCCAAGTGTGTAAAGTTCGAAGATGGCCTTCATTCAGAGATCAAGCAGGCTATCAGTTATCAGGAAATCAGAGTCTTCTCAACCTTGGTGAACAAGTGTAGGATCTATGAGGATGCCTACAAGTCCAGAGTGGCCAGTTTCAGGAATTTAGATAGCCAAGGCAGCACGAAGACTGAACAAAAGGACAAGGGCAAGCAGCGTTACGCTCCAGCCGACCAGAGTTTCAAGCAGAGTGGCAGGAAGCCACAGTTTTCTCATGATAGGTCCAGGGATGGTAATTCCAACACCTTTAGGCCCATTAAGTGTGGCAAGTGCGGCGCACCAGATCACTTCACTACCTAGTGCAAGGAATCAGACGTCGTCTGCTTTAGGTGTGGCAAGTCTGGTCACATCAGTCGGGATTGTGGAGGAACAAAGTCAGAGCCTCCAAGTGCTAGCAAGAGTCATCAGTCTCAGGCTAATCAACTGAAGACTACTGGGAGAGTCTTTACCCTTAGTGGAGCTGAGGCCTCCAAGTCTGATGACTTGATCCAAGGTATGTGCTTAATTGATGGAACTCCTTTAACTATATTGTATGACTCGGGTGCTACGCACTCGTTTATATCACATCATAGGGTCAAGAGTTTAAATTTACCTGTTACCTTTCTTGAGTATGATCTAGTTGTTTCTACACCTACAAACAAACATGTTCTTACTTCTCATGCATGCAAGGACTCTCATATCACCATCAATGGTAGAAGTTTTATTGTAAATCTTGTATGCTTACCTTTAAAGGACCTTGATGTTATTCTTGGCATGGACTAGTTAACTTCCAACCATGTCCTTTTGAATTGTTTTGATAAGACCATAGTTTTTGGAACTCCAGTGGAGTCTAAGGATCCAATCTTCCTCTCTACCAACCAAGTCAAGGCTTCGATGAAGGGTGAGGCCCAAGTGTACATGATGTTGTCTTCCCTGGAATTAAAGAGCCCTCCTGATGTCGAAAGTGTGCCTGTTGTGTGGGAATTTCTTGAAGTGTTCCCGATGGATGTTTATAACTTGCACCTTGAGAGAGATGTTGACTTCACCATAGACTTAGTGCTTGGCAACGGGCCAATATCCATAGCCCCCTATAGAATGTCTCCTCTAGAGCTAGCTAAGTGGAAGGAACAGTTAGAGGATCTCATCAAAAAGCAGTTTATTAGGCCTAGCGCATCCCCCTGGGGTGCGCCAGTGTTGCTAGTAAAGAAGAAGGATGGCAATATGAGGTTGTGTGTCGACTATCGAGAGCTCAACAAGGTGACCATTAAGAATCGGTATCCCCTCCCTAGGATTGATGATCTTATGGACAAGTTGATAGGCGCTTGCTTCTTCTCAAAAATAGATTTGAGGACAAGGTACTATCATATTCGGGTTAAGTCTGAGGACATCCCGAAGACAGCATTTAGGACGCGTTATGGTCACTATGAGTACTTGGTTATGCTCTTTGGTGTGACCAATGCTCATGCTGTGTTAATGGACTACATGAACAAGACTTTTCACCCTTACTTGGATAAGTTTGTGGTTGTTTTCATAGATGATCTTAGTGTACTCCAAGACCAAGGAGGAACATGAGGAGCACTTGAGGGTTATCTTGTAGACTCTTAGGGAAAAGCAATTGTATGCTATGTTGTCTAAGTGTGAGTTCTGGTTAGAAGAGGTGAGTTTCTTAGGACACGTCATCTCTAAAGGTGGGATAGCCATTGACCCGACTAAGGTAGAGACAGTGCTCCAGTGGGAAGCACCGAAGTCAGTAACCAAGATTAGGAATTTCTTGGGTTTAGCAGGGTACTATAGGAGGTTTATAGAAGGTTTCTCTAAATTAGCTTTACCCTTAACCCGTCTCACCAAGAAAGGACAACTGTTTGTGTGGGACTCTAAGTGTGAAGAGAGTTTCCAAACCTTAAAGGATAGGTTAACATCAGCACCAGTGTTAGTTTTTCCAGACCCTAGTGAACCTTTCATAGTTTACTATGATGCTTCTAAGCAAGGTTTAGGTGGTGTGTTGATGTAGAATGGGAAGGTGGTTGCTTATGCTTCTAGGCAGTTGAACACCCATGAGAAGAAATACCCTACCGATGATATAGAACTAGGAGTCGTGGTATTTGCCTTAAAGATCTGGAGGCATTACCTTTATGGAGAAAAGTTTGAGGTCTTTAGTGATCATAGGAGTTTGAAGTAACTCTTTGATCAGAAGGAGTTGAATATGAGGCAGTGTAGGTGGATGGAGTTTTAAAAGGATTATGAGTTTGATGTGACCTACCACCCAGGAAAAGCCAATGTGGTGGCAGATGCTCTAAGTAGGAAAACCTTGCACGTCTCCGTTTTGATGGTTAGGGAGATGGATCTGATTGAGGAGTTTAGAGACATGAGTTTAGCTTGGGAAGTTACCCCTAAGAGCATTTGGCTTGGAACCTTAAAGGTTACCAACAGTTTGATGGATTAGGTTAGAGAGGGTCAGAAGATAGACCAATTTCTCTTAGACCAGAGAGAGTTGCTCTCTCAGGGTAGAAACCTTAGCTTTAAGGAAGGAAGTGATGAAGTTTTGAGGTTCAAAGATAGAGTCTGTATACCAGACGTCCTGGAGCTTAGGAAGTTGATCCTGGAAGAAAGACATAGGAATGGACTGAGTGTGCACCCAGGTGCCACTAAAATGTATCATGATCTTAAGAGGATGTTTTGGTGGACTAGGATGAAGAAAGATGTGACTGAGTTTGTGTATGCTTGTTTAGTGTGCCAAAAGGCTAAGATAGAACACCAGAAGCCATCACGAAAGTTGCAACCTTTGAGTATCCCAGAATGGAAGTGGGTTAGTATCTCCATGGATTTTGTGTCTGGACTCCCTAGGACTCCAGCTGGTTTTGAGGCGATATGGATTGTTGTGGATAGACTGACTAAGTCCGACCATTTCATCCCTATGAACATGGAATACTCTTTGGAAAAGTTAGCCCAGTTGTACATCAAAGAGATAGTTAGGCTACATGGTGTACCCTCTAGCATAGTATCTGATAGAGACCCAAGGTTTACCTCTAGGTTTTGGAACAGTTTGCAAGAGGCTTTAGGAACGAAGCTTAAGCTTAGTTCAGCTTATCACCCACAGACTGATGGTCAGTCTGAGAGAACCATCCAGTCCTTAGAGGACTTGCTTAGAGCTTGTGTGCTAGAACAGTCCAGAATTTGGGACAGGTTTTTGCCCCTGATAGAGTACACCTACAACAATAGTTTCCATTCCAGTATTGGGATGACACCTTATGAAGCTCTTTATGGTAGGAGATGTAGGACACCCTTGTGTTGGAGTGAACCTAGTGGTAGCGTTGTGTAAGGACCTGAGGTAGTGCAAGAAACCACAGATAAAGTGAGGATGATTCAGGAAAAGATGAAAGTGGCACAGAGTAGGCAAAAGAGCTAACATGACAAAAGGAGGAAGGCACTCGAATTTTAGGAAGGTGACCATGTGTTCTTGAGAGTTACCCCGACACCTGGGGTTGGTAGAGTAATGAAGGCAAGGAAACTTATTCCTAGATTCATTGGTGCTTACCAAATTCTAAAGAGAGTTGGCGAAGTCGCCTACAAATAGCCTTATCATCGTTCTTGTCCTACCTTCAATGTCTTTCGTGTGTCTCAACTCAGAAGTATGTTAATGAACGTAGTCACGTGATAGTCTCTGATACCATACAGTTGAAAGAGAACTTGACTTTTGAGGTATTACCCCTTAGAGTCGAGGATAGGAGGGTGAAGCAGCTAAGAGGCAAGGAGATTCCTTTGGTCAAATGAAAAAAAGTTGTTATCCCCTTTCTCTCACATACGTGCAGCCCCCTCCCCCTTTTCTTCTTTCTCTATTTTATCTTCTTCATATTTTGTTACAGACACAGCCCCCACTTCTCTAAGTTTCACTTTGCTCTTCCTTCTCTTATCTCCCAAACGTCCCTCTCCTTGTTATCCCAAAGGTCAGTTGCGCCGCCACCTTGGGAGGCCCTCCGACCACCGCGGCGTGGAGAAGAAGACGCACGTTTCCTGTGCGTTTCCGCTCTGTCTAACACCATGCGACACCGGAGCTCCACCGCCGGAGCTCCCTTATAGGCCGCACACTGCCGATCGTCGCCCTGCACATGGCGGCTCATGGGTTTTGTGTTTGGCTTCTGTTTGGTCGCTGCCATAGCCACGAAAACTGAGCTCCGCCGCTACTCCGTCGCGCTTCCACCGCCGGTCATTCCAAACAGCCACCACGCCATCTTCTTTTTGTTTGAGTGATTTTCACCCTTACTAAGCTTCATTTCAAGAATCCCCAAATCAATTTACAACCCTAACCCTAACCCTTTAATTTCATATTTCAATTTTTAAATTTAATCTTGTTTTGTGCAATTGGAACTATGAATTAGTGTTTCCCTAAACTAATTTCATTGTTCTTTGGGTAGAATGAGTTTCCCCAAATTTCTCTATGAACCCTAGAGCCCCAATCTTATTTTATTGGAAATTGATTATGTTTTTGTGAAATTAATTATGTTTCTATGTAATTAGGACTGTTAATTAATGATTTCTAAGCTTAATTTCGTGTCCCTATGATCAAAGCTCATTTTCCCCAATTTTGATGATGAATCTTAATTTTCCCAAAACTGATTTTTATAGAAATTGGTTCTATTTTGTAAAATTAAGTGTTTAAATCAACTTAGAATGAGTAGTTAATGATGGGTACCTATTTTTCTGTTTTCTCTGATTGTTGAATATGTTTTGACTCCCTCTCCGGGATGTTGTGGTGGTTATGTTTGCTTGGGGAAGCAGGTTGTACTTCTTCGAGAGCTAACATGAGTCATGTTTAAAGCTATCAGAAGAAACTGGAATGTCGTCAGGCTGCTAGCTGGGGTTTGGCTTTGTGTAGCTTCGCTTAGAAGGAAGCCGACTGTTGAAAAATAAAGGAAATGATCCTCTCTTGTCTACAAGAGTAAGGGTGTAACACCCCGAAAAATGTTTTATCTATCTATTAATTAAATCTGTGATTAAATTGTTTGAGAAATACAATTTAACAATTATAAATAATGTTTACTGCTTATACTTGAGAATTCAATAGAATTCGAATTAAAAACTGAGATAAGAATCGGACTGTGTTTTGACACCGGTATGAATTTACACTGTAAATTGTGAATTCTGTGAACCGGTATATGTCTGAGGAAAATTAATAATAAAAATAATTGTTTGAGTATCTCTGAGTTATTTTTAGGCAGAGTCAGTGAAAATATTATTATTTTAATCAGGTCCGTTTTAATTTCGAGACCGAAAATCTTGAAATAAGTGTCAAGCTTGGGTGTTTGGATAAAACCGGAACCGAGGGCAGAGCAGTAGAGGAAGTAGAACACTGGGAAGTGCAAGGCATAGAATCAATAATGTGACCCTGATGTGACAAGTTGTCACACTTTATACAAAAATCTAGTGTACTTTTCTCCCTAATTATTTACCTACCATTGATCTATGTTTATTCCCTAAGGTTAATAGCCAAAATAACACAACTACCCTCTTTTTTCTTTCATTAAAGTCGTGGACCACCCCTCACCACACACTATTCACTATTTTTTCCCTCACTTACACGGTCACTCTCACACCCACCCACTTTCATTTTATTAAAACATCATCTTCTACGAGACTAACCTTCCTCCTTCTTCCTCCATAGCCACCAATTTCGACCCACACTAGAACACCACTATCCATTCATTATTTTGAAAAACAAACATCATATTCACCCCCCCAAAAAAAAAAAAAAAAATCATCTAAGCCTATGTTCTTATCACCATTTTTCATTTTAAGCAAGTTTGAAAAATGGGTTTCTCTACCCAACTCTATAACTCATCATCCACTTGCACCCTTGAGAAACTATGAGCACATCCAAGTTCCTCTTGACCTTCTAAGCCTTATTGATTTCAAACAAAAATCCATTTAGAGACTTCTAGCAAAAATGGGTATTCTAACCTAAGAGCTTCAAACCATTGAATCATCATTTTCTTCATTTCAAGTAAGGATACTATCTTCATTCATCCTTCTTGTCATAGTTGTATTCATGTAGATAACTTTATGTTGAATGATGTTGTCTTGCTAGGTCCTTTCTCTTCCAAAATCGTGGTCACTTTGTTGATTTGGCTTCATCAACTTGCATCATAAGTGAGCTACAAGAGGTATGGGGGAGACTAACCACCATCATACCATATTGTGGGTGTGTATGTGGTTTAATTGTTGTTGGTTTGTTTTGAAACCCTAAGTCAAAGGGGTTATGTATATGTATGTTTATATGATTCTCTTGGAGGATTTTGGTGTGATGTTTGTATTTGAAATTGTGGATGAACAGTGGTGTAATTAATTATTGTGATATATGTTTGTGTGAAGAAAGTTGAGTTTTGTGTACTTGAACCACACATAGAAAAGTATGCCTAAAATGCTAAAATGTATGCCATGCTTTATATTATTGACACATTGATGGGTGTATGAATGATTATGGGTGATTATATGCTTACTTGATTAAATAATGTTCTGTTGAGAATCAAATGGTTGTTTGAGGAAAAATTATATGCCCGACTTATTTAATCATTGGTAGGAAAGCATGTGTAAAGTGTTAAGTTATATGTCATGGACCTATGTATTGATACATGGATGTGTATGATATTGTGAGCTTGGTGATTGATTTTGATTAGTGATGTACTTGATTAAATGAATATATGCTTGATTGAGGAAAATATTATGTTGATTTTCCTTGATTGTTGATCATAGGTTATGTATCTTAACTTGTGGAATCATATGCCACTTTGTTGATCATTGATAAGTTGAAATATGTGTGTGAATGTGAGTTTGTTTTGGTGAAGTGGAAACCTGATGCTTGCCAAGTTTCGGCCAAGCTTAGAAAAGAAAACAAGGGTCAATTAATGTTAATAACTCATGAATTTTATGCATTGTTAAGTGTCTTTAAAGAGTAAAAAGACCAAGAAGGAAACAATATCTTTCAAAACTGTTTTAGAGACATTAAGGACTATTTTGTATGGTTTTATTGGTTCTAAAATGGGCTTAATCCGAGTTTAGGAACTAAGGGAACAAAAATCATGTTTTGAGGGACGTAAAAATGGGATGATTTTGAGTTAGTGTGCTTTAAATGGGTTTTATGAGTGATTTCGGCCAACCCTGTTTTTATGTGTTAGAAAATGTTTTTGACGCCTAACTAAGTATCCTAAGACTCTAAAATGAGTTATAGGCCTTAGGGTCAAAGAATCATTGAAAAGGAATTACCCGATTTTCGAACTTAAGGACTTTCGGTCAAGTTTGTGTAATTTTTATACAACTGTGTTGGGAAATTTGTTTTGGTGTTTTTAGTACCCTATAATTATTTTTATAAGGTGGAAAGGTGATAGATTTGATGAAAGGAATCATACTTTTGAAATGTACTTTAGGCCAAAATTGGGCAAAAAGGGGAAAAGTTGTTTTTGTAAGTTTTGAGGTATTCCTCGAAAGGTTATTTTTGAATGATTCGGTACTCATGTACTACCTTAAAACCTTTGGTAAACTGTTTTATCTTTGGTAAAAAGGTTTTGATTTCGACAAAAAGGAATTTAACTTCCAAGGCTTATGTTTCAAAATAGAAACTATAAAAATTAAGTCAAAGTGACTTAGAGAAAAGACATGGACTTAAATAATTATGGTTTATGGTGAATCAAGACTATATGTCATAGAGTACGGGATTTACTCATCCTTACATCCATAATACATAATAACCAAGAGTATTTGAAGGATGCTTGTTCGGCAAGTAATCTCGTTCGGGAAGAACCTGAAGAAGCATAATTGATTGATGAATGATCAATCTTCATAATATACGTAAGTTGTTGAAGACTCGGATGGTCCAATGAAGGGATTCTGAAATTGTGTAGGAATGGGATTGTACAAGGATTCCCAGTTGGTACTGTCATGCCTGTAGGATGGCATATGATTTCCGTAAGGAATCCCAAAGTTTATCCAGAGGATAAACATAAATATACACGCCGTTATCAGATTGACCAGTGTAATTGTCAGCACGGCCGTTGTGCCTAGGAATCTGAGCTAACCGGTTAGGTAGAGTGTTTCACAAGCCGAGTAAGGATTGATCACCCTTATGATTTTAAATGTTAGGCGGTTCGGAATTTACTATTCTCGGTGAACCCTGTGTCCCACATTTTGGTCTACAGGCATTGATATTATGATTTTAAATGTTGTGTGGTTCAGAATTTATTATTCCCTGTGAACCTTGTGTCACACATTTTGGCCTTCGGGCATTGGTATAAAGATTTTAATGTTGTGCGGTTCGGAATTTATTATTCCCGGTGAACCCTGTGCCACACATTATGGCCTTCGGGCATTGTTATGACCTTTTGGTCTTATGCCTACGGCAGGCACATGTGAAACATGTACTATTAACCATTTCCTTTTCGAAAATGTCTATTAGCTCTAGAGTTAGGATCAAGTATTCCTTGAGACTGTGTAGGTATTGGACTATACGGTTTCAATCAGTTATCTCCACTCTTGTGTCTCTGAAAAACTGATAGTGTCTATTATGCCTTGATAAGATTACTAATGATATGGATAATGTATACCTTTGTGTATGTGTGGATATGTCATAGGTTATCTGTATATGTATTGACCTATTGATTTGTTGAATGAGAATGGATAATAACATGGTTATGTATGTTGTCATATCTTGGTGTGTCATACCACTGCATGCCTACTTTATGTTTATGATGAATGGGGATCTCACCTCATTTTCTGTGTTTTTTGGTTTTCTGCTTTATTATATATCCTGAAGTAAAGATGGTAGCACTGCTTCATAAAAAAAATTAGCATTGGATAATGAGATGGATCGGTCATAAGAATGCATCTTCAGGGATAGGGTATGGTAGATGTGATAACCCAACCCCATTGTGACGATGTATCATCCTCAGTTGTTATTGTGGTACAATGATGACCCATTGTCGTCATTTTGTACAAGCCATCATGATGAGTCTTTATGTATATGTTTAATTTTATGGAGCTGTGTCTCTAAGGTTATTTATGTTTTCTTGGTCATGTTATTTTATGGGAAAGGAAATTTTACGCCTTTTGGTATTTCTGTCTTTTCATGACTCTTGTCTTTAGAAAAAGGATTTGTGAAAGTATTATGTATATATAGGGAATGTATAAACAATTACTGCTTATTTTCCCATTTTATGGATGTATATATTTTAGACCTGTTAGTAGTTGGAAGATGTTAGCCAATGTTAAGTAATACCTATTTACTTATTTGTGAAAAGGAACAGGGAAAAATAAACCTGTATCTTTTGAAGAATTTATTTTCCGTGTTAAACAATATTGTGAAAATGTCACAGACAATGTAGTGCCCGAGAAGGGTGTTACAAACGGGGGAGTGAACCACATCACACCATATTGGTGGATGTGAAAATGGCTTTATTTATCTGGTTGTTGGAAAATCCTAAATCAAGGATTATCCACTTTGTTTATTTAGTCCCTTATGAGGACATTATTTGTAGTGGTTAATTGTTGTTGGATTTATGTTCATTGGTGTGATTGATTTGTTGGAAAATAATTTCTAGCATGTTGAAAACCATCACTTTGATTATTGGATCAAAGTGAGGATTTAATATTTGGTTATTGCAAATAACATGATTATTGTGATTATTGGATATAACTTGATATATTGATGCATATGGATAATTGTGAGATTGTTTGGTGAAGTATAACCTTCACTTTGGTTGTGATTGACTTCTGGCCAAATGTGAATAGAAATGGGAGTTTAACTCCAATCCTTGAAACTTAAGCGACTTTAATATCCTTAAGTGAGAAAATGAACGTTAAATCCAGAAAGGAAAAAGTATTTGGTTTTGAACAATTATTTCGGAACTTTGATTTGTTATTAAGGTTTTAGAAATGGATTGAGAACTATTTTAATCGTACGTTGTAACATCTTGATGTTTTGAAGACCTTTATCTAAGTCCGAGTTTATATCCTAAGGATGTTTTGGAGGACTGGAATTGATTAGAGATGGTTAAAACAAGTAAAAGGTTGGTTTTTAAGTGTTATAATCGATTATGTTCTAAGTATAATCGATTATCGGTCCTCTGGAACAACAAAATGACAAACAGACAACAATTAATGGATTATAGAATGCTGCTATCATGGGCTGTTTTACTTCCAATATTGGGGTGGATACTGCTTTCAGTGCTGAGCTTCCTAGAGCCATGATTTCTATTGAGATTGCCTTCAGGAATGGTTGGTGGAACTTTTGGTTGGAGTGTGACTCACAATTGGTGACTCGGGCTTTCAAGGATAGCAGCATTGTCCCTTGGAAATTGAAGAATAGGTGGCACAATTGTATCAACTTAACTAGAAAGATGAGTTTTAGAGTCTCTCACATTTATAGAGAGGGAAACTCCTCTGCTGATAAGCTAGCTAATCATGGTATTTTAGTTAGTGATTTTGTTTGGTGGGATTTAGCCCCTGATTTTATTAAGAGGACTTCTTTAGAAATATGAGAGGTCTTCCCAGTTTTTTTTAGATGATTTTCATGGGTAAGGTCTACGTCCCGTCATATTTTGAATTCTTTTATTTTTTTATTAATACTAAGGGTACTCTTTTTCCTTTTGGTTTTTTTGTCCCTAAGGTGGGTTTTGCACCATAAGGTTTTAATGAGGCCCCTTTTTGCTTAAAAAAAATAGAGACCCCCATAATCAATTAGAAGCCCCCTGGTTTGAGAACCTAAAGTCCAGAAAGTATATAATCGATTACATAATCGATTATGAGCTCGCTGGAATTGAAAGAACAGGAAATGAACCCTAATAATCGATTATTGAGTTTCCATAATCGATTATATGCTGTAAAATAATCAATTATCCTGTTCAATAATCGATTATGATAGCATAACTTCTATAAATACCCTGTTCGAACCAGAACCGCAAAAATGGTCTTCTAGGGTTTGGAAAGCTCATTCTAGAGAGAGAGAAGAGAGAGAAAGTGAGGGGAAATGCATGAAAATGAAGGAAATTAAAGGAAATCAAGAAGATAACAAGGATTGGAGGAAGATTAAGCTAATTGGAAAATGAAGATCGAGAAGATGAGGAAGAGAAGAAGAAGATGAGGAGGAGGAGCAAGAGGTGCAAGGATTTAAGATCTCCAAGTGAGGCGAGGAATTACAATCTTTAAACCCCTCTAAGCTTTAATAAGTTGTTTATGCTAGAAAATGTATGTATGAAGGCTTAGGGTAAATTTGAAGGATTTTATGCTTGAGGATGTTAGATAATTGATGTCCTTGAAGCTTGCTTGGGGTTTATTGTTAAGGGATATGTTCTTGAAGGAAGATTTAAGGAACTCAAGATAACCAAACCCATCTTTATATTGTTGATTATTAGGTAAGTTGTAAGAAGGGAACATTATAAGAGAGAGTTTCATGAGTATTTAGGCTCTTTGAAGATACTTCTTCTTGTGAGAAAAGTGACAACACCTTAGCTGATTGATGAAATGCATGAACCATGGGTTTTCTTAAATGTTGATGATTATGAAGAAAATGTCCAAAATGATGTTTTGGTGACTGATTTCTTAAAATATATGAAAGGATTTGTATGTTGAAAATTTTAAAGTTATTACGCTTTTATAAATGCTATATGATTTATAAACAATTTGCTTTTCATGAAAAGTTTGAAGATAATATATAAGTTGATGTTCTATGAAATTATTATAATGTTGAAGGTCATTAGAAGCTAAATGATGTTATTATGAAGTTATTTATGAATGTTAAGTTAAGGGAATGTGCTTATTGTGAAGTTGAGGGTCATTTTCATTGCATTTGCATTGAGGTAAGGCAGTGGGACGCCCTGTCAGGTAGTGAACTCACATACTAAAGAGGTTGAGGATACATTCCCTATGTGATGATATTATAAGGTTATTCATGTTGATGCATATGTGATGATGTTTTAATGATGTTCATGATGTTTCATAGGAGATGATGTTCTATTAAAGCCTATGATGCTATAATGATATTTATGGTGTTTCTTATGATATGGTGCTTTATTAGAACATAAGGTTGATGTGAAAGCATAAAATATATTTTATGACAAAGTATGATGTAAAGGTATAAAGTACCTTATCATAAGGTTTGATGTAAAAGCATACAAGTATTTTTATTATAGAGTATATATTTTTCATGGTTACAGTATTGATGTTAGCTTGAGGGGATTTTTCTGAGTTCCACCGGCTGGTTGTTGTAACACCCCGATTTTTTAGTTTTTATGATATCAGTAATAAATATATAAATTAATATATTTATGACTTGAGTTTTAAATGATGATTTTGGCTTAGCCAAAGTTATTTTCATGCTTTGCTTGATAACTTGAAGTTCCGGGGAGATTTGTGCTTGAAAACTCATACGGAGCCTGATATGAGATTTTACTGACAATAAGAATTTACTGAGCAAAAGACCTAATCTTGACTCGAGACTGAGGTCATTAGTGTTTTTACAGCATTTCCAAGAATGCTGGCTATTTTACAAATTTTATTTAGAAAAATATTTTATTATTTTGTACGGGGCCAAATGTCTAGAATCGCGTGCGGGGACATGAGATGGAGCAGAATCGGGAGATGAGATACTTTATTTGACTCGAATGACCGATGTGATGAGTATTTATGGCGATCCTATCCACGTCATAATGATTTTCAGATTTTTATAAACTTATAATACTATTTTATTTTACTATCTACTTACTTACAAGTTTGCCATAGCACCAAATGACCAAAATACCCCCCAAAACTCCCTCCTAGCCGTGACCCCATCAACCCCACACCCTTGATAAGTTGTTTTTCACTTCATAACTTCACTTTGTCTTATCTTAAGTTTCCTACTCATAAAACACTTAGAACTCAGAACTCACCAAGAACACAAAGAAGATTTGTGAAGAACAATTCCTTTCTAGATCATTTCTTCTTGATTTAAGAGGTAACCTCACTTCATCTCATCTTTCTCAGTCTTTCTCTTCACATATATTCATGTGTTCATGCCTTGTTCTTCATGTTTCAAGTTTGAAACCCATTTCTTCTAAAATCTCTTATAAATTGTAGAAAATGAAACCAATTTCTATGATCTTGTAATCATCTATATATTTGTTATCCAAGAGCATGTATTCAACAAAATTTCCTCCCTATTTATCCTAGCTTGGCCGAACCTACATAGATGTGGGTGAGGAAAGATTTTGTTTCAAACTTTGTAAACAAGTGTTGATCTATGATCTCTAGTCCATTCCTTTGTTGATTCAAGTGAGTAGAGGATCAAAACATACTCTAACCCATATTTTTGGTTGATGACTGAAACCCTTAACCATGGGGTTAAGATGATTTTGCTTCAAGTTTTGTTAAGTAAGCTTTGTTTATGTCCTAATCCTACTTAAGGATCATTGATCCATGAGTTGATTAAATTTTAAAATTTCTAGCATTTGTTTTTAGTGAAGGCTGAAACTCAACTCTTTAAGAGTTAGGGTGTTTTGTTTGTTGTTTGTTAATTTTGGTTGTGATTCGTTGTGAAGGATCAAATCGGTAGCTGGGGTACTAAGCTGTGCAACGAAAACCGGATTCAGAAACCTCTCTGTGAAAGTTGAACTGAAACTTCAACTTGGTAAGGGGAGTTTACTTGAGGAGTATTCATTGAGATGGCTATATGCTATCAAGTTGGTATGTATAATATTTATGTGTTATTTGGCTTTTAATTTATTTACTGCTTTATTAATTTCTTTGTTCAATTATTTGTTGTGGTGTGATTATCTGATATGTTGTTATGAGTTGTTGCTAGTTGTATTTGTGATGCATGCTATATCCATGAAAGTATGCTATGTATGAATCATGTATGATATAACTGATATCGATTGATGGAGTGTGAAACCTGACAGTGGTCAGAGTTTAATTAATTCGGAAGATTAAAAGCTTGCTAAGCTTATACTTTTATCCAAGGATTTAATGGTGTAAAATAGTGTAAAAGTGAAAAAAAATAATATTTTATTAATTTTTTCGGCGATTAATGAGTTAATGAGTGCCAGTGAGGGCGTAACCGTGAAAATATTTCACAGGTGTTAATTTTACCAAATTATATTCCCCTATATTGGAAAATGTTATTTGAAATCGTTTATTGGCAAAAATAACTTAATTAGACTTTTAAATAATTATTTTGAATTAAAAAGGGATTATTGGCATTTTTATGAAGAATAGTGTTTAAAGAAATCGATGTTCTTTTCTGTCAAAAACATTATTTTCAAGAGGGAAATGCTTTAGAGGGGAAATGAATTAACTGTGGATTTTAAACGTATTTTAAAACGTTTTCAAAAGAAAAGAATTTCTGAAAGAGATTTTTATTCAGTGAAAGTGATTCCGTCAAACTTGGATAAGTTTTTCGGAGATTTCGTTTTGTATTTGTTATTTCACTGAGCGAAATGTTTTAAAGAAGACAAGCGAACCTAGTTTCCGAGACGTCGGGTTCCTAGGGTTCTGTTTGACATGAGGATCTGGGATCCATGTCATTGGACATGAGTGTGCTATAAAATGGTGGACTGTGTGTCCCATAATTTGATATGGCTAAGCATTGTCTACCATATCCACAAACTTTCAACTAGTGCATCAGTTAGAAAGTTTTGCGACTGAGCACTCGGACTAGTGGGTCCTGTGTTGAACTTGAGCACGTGAACTCGTGTGTGCCTAAAGTTTTTAAGTCTTAATAATGAAATTAAGCATGGTCGTGTGCTTGGAGCCTCAACAAGGAAATACTTTTGCGACAAAGAAAAGTGTCGAGAACAAAATTATTTCTCATGCATATTTCTGGCCGACGTGCCAAGTTACAAGTTTGGAGATCATTGAATCATATATTTTGATCAATGTATCTGATGGTATAAAGCCCATTAACCGTAATAACCATTGCGCCATAGGTGTCGGGCAATGTGTGGACAGATGTTTCCTATTTATTGTGATGACAATTGAGTCCTAAGTTGGCTAAGGTGTCATATTTTGCCCAAACAATTATCTGTGGTGACTGGGGTATTCCAAGTAGTTGAAATTTGTTGGACATTGGATTCTTTTCGTTGGCAGTGATCAATTTAAAACACCTGATCAGTGTAAACGAAAAACAAGGTTTGGTAGAGTTGTGAGTGAGAGCTGGATTTTTGAAGTGTCGTGCATTCTTTTAAAATTTCGATGAATGTCGGGCATCTTTGTGGACTGAATTATTACTCTATGGTTATTGTTTATATACTATGAACATTTTGTATATGTTTCTGTGTCGCGCATATAGTTATCTTTTTGAACTCATATATTGGCAACTCACCCTTTTATACTTTCTGTTGTGCGTTTTTCTGTGTGGGTTATAAATGTTGAGTACAGATGGATCCGAACGAGTCGGACTTGTCTTACTCGGGGATTCGAGCCCTAGTTTTTGACAAATCAGATGAGAGAAGCGCCTGAGAAATCAACCCTGGAGCCAAGAGCGCTGTTTATACTGGTCCAGTGAGGACTTTGTCAAGGACTGTTGCAGATGGACCACAACACCGAGTACATAGTATGGAGACTATCCAAGTCTCACTTCCACCTATATGGATGACCCTACAGTATTTAGAGCAGCAAGGAGATCTCGAGCACTACCCTCCCTACTATGTTAAGCCTCTACAAGTAGTGCCGCCGAATGGACCTCCGACTCCTATTATCTTAGTACCTGAAGGGATTCATGATGTTGATGATGAGGATCCTGAAGAGGATCCAGTTGAGGACCTAGTTCATCATTCCCCGGATGATGCAGTGGTGCCTAATGTGGGGGCAGGAGTGGAGGCGTTCTCTTCGGATTCACCTCCTCCTGGTGAGGAAGTCTATATCGGACTTCCTAACGGTTTTCTATAGATTGACCAACTTTAGGGTAGTGGTCTAACTATAGGATGGTGGGATTTTTGTTAGTCTGAAATCTGGCTGTGGAGAGCCTTCTTTTTGGGTTGTAGTAGTTCAGACTCCCACTAGGTTTGTTTTAAGCTTTTCTCATTTTAGTGTGGCTTTGTTTTATCTTCTAACTGTCTGACTAGTGACCTGGTACGTTAA
Source organism: Sophora flavescens (assembly GCA_030762895.1). Classification (NCBI taxonomy): domain Eukaryota; kingdom Viridiplantae; phylum Streptophyta; class Magnoliopsida; order Fabales; family Fabaceae; genus Sophora; species Sophora flavescens. The sequence continues at coordinate 107,171,786 of CM061066.1, read as the reverse complement.
AGGTCGAGTGATGTATGATACTATGATGCATATATGATATATATCGACGTGTGTATGTTAATGATGTTGTATGTACGCTTAGGTAATAATTGTATTAAAAGAAAAAAAAATTACCACCATTTTCTAAAGGATAAGTAATTAGAAAATTATATTTTTCCAAAAATAACCAGCAACAATTATTTAAGTTCACTTGAGTATTTTTTCTGCAATCGAGTTTCTTTAAATGTGATATCCTAGGAAGGGGTGTCGCAATTGTACTGTTGTTTTATTAAATGATTGTAGTTCCTCATTGAGACATAGTCTCACGTTAGTAGTTCAACCAGATGTGGATGCAGGTTTTAGCAAGGATGAACGAGACAAAGTGAAGATGAAGACATGGAAGATTAGAGAAGTAGTTAGTTGTCCAGTGACATGTCAAAGTTGTTAATTTATGTATTTTATTATTTTGATGTAAAAATGTAATTTATTGTAAGAAACAAGCTGGTTTGAAGAGATTTTATTCAGTTTTCAAAATCATGTTTTTTTGAAATGATGAGGTTTGTTTATTCTGATACACATATAATAGTTAGACGTGTATAACTGTTATATGTGATGTAACCAAGTTGAGGTGTTACATTAATGGCATTGGAGCAGTTCAATCCTATGTTGGACTGTGGTTATGGGTAAGACATGTCTAGACTGGGCAATTAGGATAAGAATGTGTCTGTTGTATGCCATGTAAACTAGTGCCCTGCAATAGGATATTGAGCCTGGCCAGCTCAGTGTGTTATTGGATTGTTCTAGGGACATGGAAGCCAACAGACAAGAACAATGGAATCAAGGGTAGATCCCCTTGAAGGAGGAATCGATAAGGAAGGAATGTTAAGATTGTAATAGAGGAGAAAAGTGAGGGCGTTGAGGTAGATTGAGGATAAAAAAGGTATATAAGACAGTGAGGAAAGTTAAGGAGGAAATGTTAAGGGTAGTGAAGTAGAAGTTGATTGAAAAGGAATTAAAAAAGGAGGAAACGTTGAAATTAAGTATTAGAGATATAGTGAGGAAACGTTGAGGACATAATAGTAAGTGTGAAGAATGCCTCAAGATCAGTAATATGAAGTTGATGTTACAGAGGCATAATCGATTGTGGTTATAGCGTAATCAATTATATGTTTGGCAGAAACATAGTAATCGATTAGAATAATCGAGTATCGCTAGTATCATAAAAGGACGTCTGAGACAGAGATAGCATAATCAATTATGGTCAATTGGATAATCGATTATGGTATGATTGTTTACAATCTGTTGAGGAAGTTGGAACTGAAAAAGAGGAATGGAAAAGCAAGTGATTCTTCTTCCGACTTATATGGAGAAGGTGATATCTTGGATATGCATGGAGTAGGATCAAAACCAACCAGTTTTCATCGTCAGACTTCAATGGTTGCTTTTCGCAAGTAACAAGCTCTTCATGTTTTTACCCGTTGTTTGTTGTTCAGATTGTTGGTGAATACGTGGCGAACAACAGTTTGACATAGGGACAGACTGAGGAAGTAGGAGGATCATTTGTAGCTCAGAGCAATTTGAGGCATGGCTAACTAGAGGAGGAAAGGTTAAGATTCTCAAGTTGAGTTGGGAATAGGACCTAAGGTTAGATATGTAGTGAAAGTAAAGTAAAACATGGTTAAACAAACATAGCCATGAATAAAGACGAGGTAAACATAGCTGATGTGAGTACAGGAGTTGATGTTAACTGTTGGAATATGTGTAAAAGGATAAAGGCAGAGTTACATACTAAGTAAGAAGTTTGAGGACGATTTAATGCCGGAGGACTTAGAGTTCGTAAAAGTGAAAAATTTAAATGTAGTCATAAGCGATGTGGTTGTATGAAGATGGTTTTGAGATAAGTGTGAAAAACATAGTACTAAGGCAGTGTATGAACTGGGATCAATAGTACCTCTTCAAGGAAGAGTTGTAAGTGAAGATATGGATGAAATTTCAATGAAGCTGAAAGGAATGACGCAAGGAAAGAAGTTGCCACATAAAGAAATGAGGTAAGAGTCTCAATATAAGAGGAAGAAGATATTGATGATGATGAGCTCTAATCTTCGTAAAAGAGGATGAAAGCTTGGGATAGAAGGAAACTCAGAATTCAAGAAAGTTAAAGCAGTGTTTGAAGAAGCTTTTAAAATGAATATGGAAATATATGGATGAGATAGAAGAAGAGATAAAGGAAGAAAAGAAAGTAAACATGTCCATGTTTCCCTTAGTGGTTCTGAGATGAAGGATATTAAGATCCAAGAGAAAAGGAAAAATACCAGATGAGGAGAATTAGATAAGAAAGTTAAGGCCTCTATCTAAAGAGTCTAAGACACCAATTTTATCTGAAGAAATGTAGACACAAGTCCTAAGTCTATGAATACGATTGATGGAACTTTTAAGATCCAATTTGAGGATCTCTTGTCCAAAAGAAAAGAGGAAGAAGTAGGTGGGACATAAAGGAAAAGTAGTGTAGTGAGGTTCCACCATCCTAGAGGTGTGATGTAGTGGCTGATAAGGATGTCCAAAGGTTTTATATGAAGGCACTATGTAGAAGTACAAATAATTTAGCAAGCTTTTGAAGTGCAACGTTCGGGCATTAAAAGAAGTGGAATTGTTAAACCTATTAGAATTACATGTAGGGGGTTAATACTTTAAACCATTAAGGTACAAGTACGCTTGTGAAACGGTACAACCACAACTACGACGATCCACATTTCTTTTGAACGGGTACAAGTAAAGAGCAAAGTTGATCAGCTACGTGTTGGTGCAAATGAATGATTAATTCTTTTTACAAAGGTGACACATAAGACGGAGACAATTAGTACTATCATGTACATGAGTTCTATGGTGATGAATTAAGGATTATCGCTATAGGCTAACTAATAAATGTCACTTATAGAGGTGCAAGTTGAGTTACCTTAACTTGAAGGGCTTTATGAACTGAGGGGAGACTCTTGAGACTATATAGATATTGGATTGTGTAGTTGAGGAAATCCTGAGTGTAACACCCCGATTTTTACTGTTCTTTAATATCGGTAAATATATATATATATATATACTTGTTTATATTTTTATCTGAGACCTATAAAATGATTTTGAGTAAAACAAAATCATATTTATACTCTACTTTATCTTAGAGAGTTACGGTAAAAATTTAGGTTTAAAATTCAGTTGAAACCCGGTCTGCGTTTTAACTGATAGTAAGATTTTACTGAGTAGAAAACCTATTTTTAACCCGAGAACGAAACCGTTTAGATTTTTATTTTATTTTCAACCATAGTGGTTATTTTGGAAATTTTCAAAATAAATAGGTTATTATACGATAATAGGGCAAGTACTCTACGATCGGGGATCGACGGAATCGAGAACGGAGGTGCAAAGACAAAACACGACGTCGGACGGATGAGGACAATGAGTCATCTATGATGACTCATGGTGGTGAGTCATAAGGGTTAGTCATCTTGCAATAAAAGTAAGTAATGATGGTTATGTGTGAAATGTCTAAAATGCCATTGATCTTTAAGTGAAATTCCAAGAGTGTCCCTAAGTGAATTTTGACCAAAATACCCTCTAAAATTACTTAATTTCGTGCAGCCCCTCCACTAAATCGAACTCATTCCATTTTGATTTCATTTCATCACCTTTCTCTCAAAAACCCTAATCAGGTAAACAACGGAACTAGACACGAATGTGCAGAGATATACCGGGAGAACATGATGAGTCGTCCATGATGACTCAAGAGGAATGAGTCACCATAATGACTCACCATAGTCATTAATATGCATTTATGACAAGTAAATATGAAAAGACTAAAGTACCCCTTAGCTTAACCTAACAGAAGTTCAGTTAAGTTGTATTCATGGTTAGGGAACCAAGGTTAGTTCTTGTGGCCAAGAATCAGCCACACGCTTCCTAAAATGTTAGCCACATGTTTGTCAATCATGGTCACTAATTAACCCTAGTTAAGTTACTAATTAACTATAGTTACGTTATTATATTATTTTATAACTTAACCTTGGTCAATTTAACTCAACCATGGTTATCTTTTAAGATTAAACAACTCATTTTCTCACTTAAACATCCTCTTGGCCGCAGCTCTCTTCCATTCATAGACACCATTTCTCTTCTTTGTTCATCATTTTCTCTAAGAACACATAAGGACTTCATTGATGCTCATACTCATCCAAAACTGTATCAAAATTATGACCCTTTTATGTTCTGAAACTCTCAAAACTTTCTACACAAAAGTTGTTACCCTTCATCTCTTCTTTCCAACGAGCTAAATATCACCAAAAACGGATAGGTATATTGGGAGATATGCCCAAATTATCAAAACAGCTCAAAATCCTCAGTATCCCAGGAGAACAGTGGAAAGAGGGATCTTTACGCCCCTGTTATGATCTGAATCAAACGAAACCTTAAACATAAAAGTTGTGCCTCTCTGTCTTACCTCTCTAACAAGCCAAAGCTTGTAATTTTTAGATGAGTAAATTGTGAGATATGATCATAACACCACCACACCCTCAAAGCTGTCAAATTTTCAACTAAGCTTGTTTTGATCATTACTCTTCATCAAGAGGTGACCTCTCTTCTACATGACCAATCACGTCTTGTTTTTCATTCATTTCATGATTTTCATGCCATGAACATCATTTTCCAATTTCTAGATCCAATCTTCAATAATTTCTAGAAAATCATAGAAAATTCATTTTAATGTGAGATCAATTTCTATGATCTTCATATGACTTCTATTTTCATCATCCAAGAGCTTGAAAAATTTAGAGATCCCTAGCTATTTCTTCTTGACTTGGCCGAACCTATGTGCAAGTGGGTTAAGATGATTTTCCTCATTCTTTAACTTGTTTTCTTGATTGATTGCTCATGGCTAGGTTTTGGTGGACAAAACCATGGCCTACCTTGCTTGGTTTAGCTTGTTATTGTTTTATCTTCAAGTGATCTACAAGAGGTAAGGGGGGAGATTACTACTATCCTACCTTAATGTAGATATGTATGTGGTTTAAAGTATTTGTATGTTGTCTTATAAATCCTAAGTGTTAGGATTATGTATTATTGATTTATATGTGTGTGATCCTCTTGGAGGATTTGATTTGACGTTTGGTTGTGGTATGATATGTCATATGGTTGTTTTGATTCTAATGACCTTAAGTTGGAATCAAGATTGTTGTTTGCTTGACTTAGTAAGAAAAAAGCCTAATATATTTATTTAAGGCCATTCGGCCATAACTGATTAATGGGGTTTCATGTTGATTTAAATTGTTTAAATAATTTTTATAAGGATTTAATTAAAATATAAGAATATAGAAATTGGTTTGGATTGATTTGGATGTGTATATTAAAAGATATGATTTTATAAGTCCTAAGGGACTAAAATACAATTTCTGAGAATTTCAGTGAATGCACTGAAATTCATGTTCTTGTGTGTTAAGATTGTAGTCCTTGATGAGACAAAACCATAGAAATTGGTTTGGTGTTAACTGGATTAATACATAAAAAGTTATAAGTTTTTTTTGTAAACAGTGACTTTTTTGCAATTATTTAAAAATATTTGGGGCAGCAATGTAATTTATGGAAATTTTAAGGTAATTGAAAAATATTTCTAAAGAAGTTGGTTTGGTGTGATTTGAAGTTATAAATAAAAAGTTACAAGGTTTTAGGTGAATAAGGACCTTTTTGTACTTAATGAAAGTTTAGGGACTAAACTGCAATGGTCGAAAATTTATGTGATTTGACAGTTAGAAACTATTTTTCATACCTACTAAACTATTCTAAAACTCCAAAATGAGTTTTGTACTATTAGAATGTAAAATCGTGAAAAAGGATTTACGCGATTTACAAAATTAACGACGTTCGGTCAAATTCTTAGAAATTTTGTATAAATGGAGATTTAGATGTAAAATCAGTGTTTCAGCATGTTCATATGAGTAATATAACCAAGGAGAGTAACATATTTGAGGCGAAGAACCATATTTTTAAAAGTATGGCTTTTGGACTTAAAACCAGTAAAAAGCGGCGAAACAGTCGTCAAACGTTTTTACAAATTTTAGGGAAAACAATTATGTAGAGTTTGAAATTAGTATTTTAATACTTTAACATAAGTATGGTAACTTGGGAAAGTGAAGGAAAATAATTATATTTGTGAAAATATGGAATTTAAGTTGAAATACAGTAAAAAGCGGTAAAATGGTATTTTAAGAGTTTCGAAGTTTTTCAAGAACTGTTTTGAGGAATTTAGTACTTATGTACTTTAATGGAATCTGATTTCAAAATGGTTTGGTTTTAACCCATGGAATTAGTTTTAAGACAAAAAGAATTTTAGTCTTTAAGACTCGTATTTCAAGTAAGTGGAAAAAACCTAAGTCATGGATGATTTAGTGAAAGTACGAACGTAATAATTTATGACGTGGGGGGAACACGACCTTATGTCATAAAGTATGGATAATTCATTATCCATATTCTATAAAATTTAATGGACGCAGAATGATTTGTTTTCTTGGAAGCCAAAGAAAAAGGCTCAATTAGAAAAGTGCAGAGAAATAAATAATTGGACTTGTGTTCCAATCTCATAATGCGTTAGGATTTTTAAACAAAGTGTTTTAAGATATCTTTACGCAAAGATGAAAGGTTACTTGAGAACTTCAGCTCGATGTTGAGAATATCTAGCATCTGAAAAAGCATGTTGAGAGAATTCTGATGGAATGAAAATGTCATCCGATGGATAAACAAGAAGAACGCTTTTCCGACAAATTTTTCCTAAACAAATAGTGAAACTATGTTCTGTAAGACCGTTGTGCCTAGGAGATTGAGCTAACACCTTAATGCAGGTGCGAATTCCATAGGGTCGATCTGGTTGATGCTTGGGGATGTGGGTTGCTCCTCGGTGGTGTGGTGATCTGGTAATACACCAACATACTTGAATAGACGCTACGTGTTTTCTGGTAGTGTATGATGTTCCCGAAGAAGCCTATGAAAGCATGCCCTCTACTATTGACACATTCTTTATTACCCAAGGCTGGTAGACTTCGGAACAATCCTCCGAACCACTCTCTCCGACTATTCATAAAACCATGCTATAGGAATTCAGAGGTCATTCCTCAAGTCTTAGATGCCTTTTATCTAGGAAAACGTGGTGTTGTGGTCATGTTTCTATGAACCATTATTGTTTTGTTATGAGTGTAGATATGATTGATAATTGTTAATTGTACGTACCTGAGAGTCGTACCATTGCATGTCTGCCTTATGTGTAAGATAAATGGAAATCTCACGTCCTTATTTTTATATTGCCTATGTCGGCTGGCTATGTGCCTTCTATATGCTTTTGAGAAGATTGAGACGTCAAGATGTCGCTTGGCTGATGCATCATAGAGGATGGGATTTCAGCATGCAGACAATATGGTGGAGTTTCTAGTGGACGTCTTCCAGACTGTCAATGGTTCGTCGACCATGTGTTCCTCTTGGAAGAGGAAAGGGCTTAGTTCTAGTAGTGTCTTTGGTGACGACATCGGTAGTGGACTCAAATAGAGTTACCACTAGGTCTCATCAGTTGGGTTTGTCCTTCTCACGATGAACGAGAAAGGATGGTCTTTTATATTTTAGTTTGGTCAGCTGGCTATGTTTAGGAGTTAATGTAACTGTTTATGGAGCTGTGACTCCAAGTATCTTATATTTTAGGAGATGCGTCTCCAAATCTTTATGTTGAGTCTATACATTCTATGATTTCTGTTTATGAGTCAGGTTGGGTATTATGTAAATGATTTTCGAATTCATGACCCTAATTGTGATGATGGAATTTTTGATTGTCCATTCATTTAAAACAAAGTAGTTATATTTACGACTTAAGAAAAAGAAAAAAAAAATTACCACATTCTTTTATTGCCAACTTTAATTAACCTACTTTTCATCCTTAAAATGTCACTTATGATGTAGCGCCCGAGAAAGGTGTTACACTGAGACTGTACAAATATGGGATTGTACAATCGATGGAGGTCCAAAATAACTAGTTTGTTTTTTTAGGACCATTGTCAAACTGTAAAGCAGTTTGAATAGTATGTTCCTCGAGTAAGGTTTAATGCCAGCCTTATCCAGTAAGGGTACAAAGAGTCATGCTAATTCCAAGGAAGTAAGAAGTTGGAATCCAAACATGATCCCGAGTAACCTTAGTTTGGAATTAAATAAGTTAACCATCATCAAAGTGACGCAGCAGAAACATGTAACATTAATACAAGAGCATGAAAAGAAACTCCAAAGAACAAAAAGGGAAAGTAAAATTCATGGATACTGTAGAAAGAACTTACTTTTAAAGGAGGACCTATTCCTTCAAGGAGGGGAGCCATAGGAAAGAAATACCATGAGAGTCATGTCATAGGATTTCACTGAACATATAAGGACCAAGGAGATTTATTATGACTCAAGAGATGGAAATTGGCGACTTGATGATCTTAAGAAGTCTTGGAAAGAGGAAAGTATCGCCAGCCTACAAAGATAGGCTTATTGAATTAATGTTAGTTTGGGAAGTAAATGAAGTATAGAACTCTTGTTGGTAAATGGCATACTAGATACTACTAACCATCCTTTTGAGTATTTGCAACATCCCTGGCTACTTTATGGATTGACGACTGTCCCCACAAACCAACATGGGTCATTTCAGCGTGCTTTGTCCCCACTCACACGCATCCTGGGAAAACTTCCCAGGAGGTCACCCATCCCAGAATTCCTCCAAGGCAAGCACGCTTAACTGTGGAGTTCTTAAGTGATGGGCTCCCGAAAAGCATCTTCTTTTCGGGAGCCCATCACTTAAGAACTCCACAGTTAAACGTGCTTGCCTTGGAACAATTCTGGGATGGGTGACCTCCTGGGAAGTTTTCCCAGGATGCGTGTGAGTGGGGACAAAGCACGCTGAAATGACCCATGTTGGTTTGTGGGGACAGTCGTCAATCCATAAAGTAGCCAGGGATGTTACAAATGGTATCAGAGCGGCACCTCTCCCAGTACGGTGTGGTTCGGGGACGAACCAAGCGGAATCTGGTGGGCATGTGACACCCGGGGCCGACGAGGGCAGGGAGTGGTCGCCGGTGTAAGAAGGCACGGACAAGGAGCGGCTCCTGGCAGGCTTCTAGGTGGAGGGACACATGAATGAACCGATTACAGACCAGAATGAGAGGGATCCTAAGACTGTGTAGGTATGGGACTATACAGTTGAGGATGACTTATATGAATTGATTGGTACTGCCTATACTAATAAGATGCATCTTCTTTTAGAGAGCCCATCACTTAAGAACTCCACAGTTAAGCATGCTTGGCTTGGAGCAATTCTGGGATGGGTGACCTCCTGGGAAGTTTTCCCAGGATGCGTGTGAGTGACGACAAAGGACGCTGAAATGACCCATGTTGATTTGTGGGGACAGTCGTCAATCCATAAAGCAGTCAGGGATGTAAAAAATGGTATCAGAGCGGCACCTCTCCCAGTACGGTGTGGTTCGGGGACGAACCAAGAGGAAGCTGGTGGGCATGTGACACCCGGGGCCGACGAGGGCAGGGAGTGGTCACCGGTATAAGAAGGCACGGACAAGGAGCGGCTCCTGGCAGGCTTCTAGGTGGAGGGACACATGAATGAACCGATTACACACCAGAATGAGAGGGATCCTGAGACTGTGTAGGTATAGGACTATACAGTTGAGGATGACTTATATGAATTGATTGGTACTGCCTATACTAATAAGATGCATCTTCTTTTAGAGAGCCCATCACTTAAGAACTCCACAGTTAAGCATGCTTGGCTTGGAGCAATTCTAGGATGGGTGACCTCCTGGGAAGTTTTCCCAGGATGTGTTGAGTGAGGACAAAGGACGCTGAAATGACCCGTGTTGGTTTGTGGGGACAGTCGTCAATCCATAAAGCAGCCAGGGATGTTACAAATGGTATCAGAGCGGCACCTCTCCCAGTACGGTGTGGTTCGGGGACGAACCAAGAGGAAGCTGGTGGGCATGTGACACCCGGGACCGACGAGGGCAGGGAGTGGTCACCGGTATAAGAAGGCACGGACAAGGAGCGACTCCTGGCAGGCTTCTAGGTGGAGGGACACATGAATGAACCGATTACACACCAGAATGAGAGGGATCCTGAGACTGTGTAGGTATAGGACTATACAGTTGAGGATGACTTATATGAATTGATTGGTACTACCTATACTAATAAGATGCGTCTTCTTTTCGAGAGCCCATCACTTATGAACTCCACAGTTAAACGTGCTTGGCTTGGAGCAATTCTGGGATGGGTGACCTCCTGGGAAGTTTTCCCAGAATGCGTGTGAGTGAGGACAAAGCACGCTGAAAAGACCCGTATTGGTTTGTGGGGACAGTCGTCAATCCATAAAGCAGCCATGGATGTTACAGTATTGAGGCAACATTATTAAAGGAATCATATAGAGGTGATGTAGAATTAACAACATTGGAAGAGGAAAGGCCTTGCCGAGCTCGAATTGGTATGGGGAGATAGCAGTGGAATCTTCTAAACCATGTGAACATTATTCCACGAACAAGATAAGTAAGAAATTGTCTAAAACAAAGGGAACGATATGTAGAATAAGAGGAAAATAAAGGTGTCAAAGAGTAACAATTTCGTTGATCAAGTCATCTAATGAATGAAGTTTAAAACGATGAAGAGATTAATGAGGTAGAGGAATGTGTTGAGAAATTAAATCAAGTCAAATTTTGAGGACGAAATTTCTTCAAGGAGGGGAGTATGTAACATCCCAATGTTTTGAAGACCTTTATCTAAGTCTGAGTTTATATCCTAAGGATGTTTTGGAGGATTAGAATTTATTAGAGATGGTTAAAACAAGTAAAAAGTTGGTTTTTGAATGTTATAATCGATTATGTTCTAAGTATAATTGATTATTGGTTCTCTGGTACAGCGAAATGAGAAACAGACAGCAATTAATCGATCATAGAGACCCTCATAATGGATTAGAAGACCCCTGGTATGAGAACCTAGAGTCCAGAATGTATATAATCGATTACATAATCGATTAGGAGCTTGCTGGAACTGAAAGAACGGGAAATGAACCCAAATAATCAATTATTGAGTTTCCATAATCGATTATATGCTGTAAAATAATCGATTATCCTGTTCAATAATTGATTATGATAGCAGAACTTCTATAAATACCCTGTTCGATCCAGAAACGCAAAAATGGTCTTATAGGGTTTGGAAATCGTATTCTAGAGATAGAGAAGAGAGAGAAAGTGAGGGAAATGCATGGAAATGAAGGAAATTCAAGGAAATCAAGAAGATAACAAGGATTGGAGGAAGATTAAGCTACTTGGAGGTTGAAGATCAAGAAGATGAGGAAGAGAAAAGAAGATGAGGAGGAGCAAGAGGTGCAAGGATTTACGATCTCCAAGTGAGGTGAGGAATTACAATCTTTAAACCCATCTAAGCTTTAATAAGTTGTTTATGCTAGAAAATGTATGTATGAAGGCTTAGGGTAAATTTGAAGGATTTTATGCTTCAGGATTTAGATTATTGATGTCCTTGAAGCTTTATACATGCATGGGGCTTGTTGTTAAGGGATATGCTTTTGAAGGAAGATTTAAGGAACTCAAGATAACCAAACCCATCTTTATATTGTTGATTATTAGATAAGCTATAAGAAGGGAACATTATAAGAGAGAGTTTCAGAGTATTTCGGCTCTTTGAAGTTACTTCTTCTTGTGAGAAAAGTGAGAAATCCCTAGATGATTGATAAGATGCATGAACCATAGGTTTTCTTAAATGTTGATGATTATGAAGCAAATGTCCAAAATGATGTTTTGGTGAATGATTTCTTAAAAGATATGAAAGGATTTGTATGTTGAAAATGTTAAAGTTATTGCACTTTATAAATGCTATATGATTTATAAATAATTTACGTTTTATGAAAAGTTTGAAGATAATATATAAGTTGATGTTCTATGAAATTATTATAATGTTGAAGGTCATTAGAAGCTATATGATGTTATTATGAAGTTATTTATGAATATTAAGTTAAGGGAATGTGCTTATTGTGAGGTTGAGGGCCATTTTCTTGGTAATTGCATTGAGGTAAGGCAGTGGGACGTCCTGTCAGGTAGTGAGCTCAAGTACCAAAGAGGTTGAGGATACATTCCCTATGTGATGAGATTATAAGGTTATTCATTTTGATGCATATGTGATGATGTTATAATGATGTTCATGATGTTTCATACGAGATGATGTTCTATTAAAGCCTATGATGTTATAATGACATTTATGATGTTTCCTATGATATGGTGCTTTATTAGAACATAAGGTTGATGTGAAAGCATAAAAAGTATTTTATGACAAAGTATGATGTAAAGGTATAGAGTACTTTATGATAAGGTTTGAGGTAAATGCATACAAGTATTTTTATTATAGAGTATATATTTTTCATGGTAATAGTATTGATGTTAGCTTGAGGGGATTTTCCGGAGTTCCTCCGGCTGGTTGTACTGTTGTTTTATTAAATGATTGTATTTCCTCATTGAGACATAGTCTCACGTTAGTAGTGCAACCAGATGTGGATGCATGTTTTAGCAAGGATGAACGAGAGAAAGTGAAGATGAAGACATGGAAGATTAGAGAAGCAGTTAGTCGCCCAGTGACATGTCAAAGTTGTTAAGTTATGTATTTTAATATTTTGATGTAAAAATGTAATTTATTGTAAGAAACAAGCTGGTTTGAAGAGATTTTATTAAGTTTTCAAAATCATGTTTCATTGAAATAATAAGGCTTGTTTATTCTGATACACATATAATAGTTAGACGTGTATACATGTTATATGTTATGTAACCAAGTTGAGGTGTTACATACGTCATATTTTGATTTACCAAAATGATGCTTTAGAAATTGAAGAAATAAGTGTTTTAAGGACCAATGAAGACAAGAAGGAAGTGTTGTTATCAAACACTCTTGTTACAATGTTTAAAATCATCTTAAAAGGTTCAATTGATTTCAACAAGGACTTTGAAAATTGTTTAGTTCCCTGAGCAACAATGAAAAAGAACTAGGGGTCCATGTTCTCATCTAGAAATTTACAGGCCTGAATGATTTTATCAAATTCTTGATTCAAACCTTGATTAATCTGTGATTCACTTGCACCATCCCTAAATATGATTATATTATTTGTCTTCCTTTTTCCAGAACTTGTGTAGAAATTAATTAGAAATTCCAAAATGAATTATTAACCTTTAGAATCTAAGATTTTATGGAAAGGAATTTCCCAATTTTCAAACTTAGAAGATTTCGATCAAGTTTTAGGACTTTTGAGTGAAATGTTATTCAAGACCTTTACTTGGTATTTTTTAATACCTTAAAATGAGTATTAGAACCTAGATAATTGATATTTTTGAGTAAAGGAAGCTTACTTTGAAATTTTAGGGGTTTCGACCCTAAATCAAGTAAAAAGGGGAGAATTGTCTTTCAATAATTTTACGGGATTCGAAATACTATTTTGAGGGATTTGGTATCAATATACCTATGAGTCAATCTTACATCAAAAATGATTTGGTTTTGATCTTGGATAAAGTGGTTTTGGTCTTCAAGACTAGTATTTCAAGTTAAATGGAAAACTTAAGTCGAGGATGGCTTAGTGAAAACAAAGACTTAATGATTATGACTCATGGTGGAGCAAGACCATATGTTATAAAGTAAGGACAATTCACTTATCTTTACCTCCATAATACTTAATTACAAATAGTATTTTAAGGTTACTTGATTTACAAGTAGTCCTGTTCGGGAATGGACTTAAAGAGGCATAATTGAGTTGGTGACGAATGGCCAACCTTCATAATATACTAAAGCGTTGAAACATGGATAGTCCAACGAGGGGTGATTCCCAACAGGTTGGTACTGTATGTCTTGCCTCTAGAATGACTTTTGATTTCCGTAAGGAATCCCGAAATTTATCCGGTGGATAAATATGAGCGAAATGGCTTTTGATTTTCGTAAGGAATCCCGAAATTTATCCGGTGGATAAATATGAGCGCACACGCCATTAACAGCATTATTGCCTAAACACATAGTTGATACTATTTTCCGTAAGGCCTTTTTGCCTAGGAAGTTGAGCCGACATGCATGTCGCATGAGGACGTGATGTTGACGATCTTAAATGGTCTTGGGGGTGATCAGGGTAGGAGGGTCACGAATGGCCAGTTGGTGATTCTTCTTGGTCATGACGTTCCATGCAATACACTAACATCAATGACTAGATGCTAGCGGGTCAAGGTTATGGAGAGTGTTTCACAATCAATTATAATATCACTATGTGACTTACTATTCAACGCACAAGATGCCTACTATTGGCAGTTGTGAAATATGTGCTCTAATCACTCCTTCCGAATGTTCTCTTAGCTCCGGAGTTCGGGTCAAATCTTCCTTGAGGCCGTTTAGGTATGGAGCTATGCAGTTTCAATCAGTTACCTCTGTTCTCGTGTCTCTGTGAACTAACAGTGTCAGACATGTCTTGATGAGATCATGTTTATGATGATATTGTACACCTTTGGTTATAGGTGTATGTGATTATTGCTTGAATATATACTGAATTGTATGACTGAGATATATATGTCTACATAGATATGAATGTATGCTATGTGGTGTCGTGCTATTTTCATATCTGCCATATGTTGTGATGTTTGGGAATTTCACCTCCTTATTTTATATTGCCGATGTCGGCTGGCTGTGTGCCTTCTGTGTTCTTTTGAGAAGACTGTCAAGGTGTCGCTCGGTTGATTCATCGTAGAGGCTGAGGTTTGAACATGCTGACGTTATGAGGAAGTTTCTAGGGGATGTTTTCCAGCCTTCAGATGGTTCAAGACGATGGTGTTTGTGCTTTGTCATGCTTAACTTTTCTTGTCTTGAGACAGGAATGATTGTCATTGGTATGTAATCTATGACTTTCTCCTTGGTAAAGGAAATGGCTTAGTTCGAGAGCTACTTATGTAGTGGCTCTAGAAGTATCCTTTGTGACGACATCGGTAGTGGACTCAAATAGAGTTTCCACTAGATCTCGTCAGTTGGATTTGTCCTTCTCACGATGTATGAGTGAGGATGTGATTTTGTATTTTAGTGTGACCAGCTTGGGATGTCTTGGAGTTAATGTTACCGTTTATGGAGCAGCGACTCCAAGTATCTTATATTTTAGGAGCTGCGTCTCTATAGCTTTATGTTGGGTCTATGTATCTTTATGTTTTCAGTTTATGAGTCGGGTTGGGTTTTATGTAAATGATTTTCGAACTTATAATCTTAATTGTTGATTATGAAATATTTAGTGCACATTTACTTGATTCCAAGTATTTATTGTTATGCCTTGTGAAAAAGAAAAAAATTACCCCATTTTATTACAACGAAATTTAATTAGACTACTTTTCGGCCTTAAAATGTCACAGAAAATGTAGCGCCCGAGAAGGGTGTTACATGTTGTATGTTGAAGGTTTAAAACATAACTTGCTTAGTACTAGTCAACTATGTGATAGAGGAAATAGAGTAATTTTTTATTCAAATAGTTGCATAATTGAAGATAAAAATAGCAAGCAAGTAAGGATGATAGGAAATAGAGTAGACAACATATACACGATTAGCCTAGGTGAAGTCTCATCTTATAATGCATGTTGTCTTGTAAATAAAGAAGGAGACTCTTGGTTATGGCATCGTAGGATAGCTCAAATTCACATGGATCGCTTGAATAAGCTAGTTTCAAAGGATTTAGTTATTGGTTTACCTAAAATCAAATTTGAAAAGGATAAGCTTTGTGATGCATGCCAAAAAGTAAAACAAGTCAAGGTGTCATTTAAATCTAAGAATATTGTGACTACTAACAAGCCTTTGCAATTATTACATATGGAATTGTTTGACCCCTCACGAACAATGACCTTTGGAGGGAACTACTATGCCTTGGTCATAGTAGATGACTACTCAAGATACACACGGACTCTCTTCATAGCTCACAAGAGTGATGCATTCACAGCATTCAGAAGACTTGCAAAGAGCATACAAAATGAGAAGGAACTCAAAATTGGTTCAATTCGAAGTGACCATGGTGGAGAATTTGAGAATGAAAAATTTGAGAGCTTTTGTGAAGAATATGGGATTGAGCACAACTTTTCAGCACCAAGGACACCTCAACAAAATGGAGTTGTTGAGAGGAAGAATCGATCCTTGGAGAAACTTGCAAGAACAATGCTCAATGATCATGAAATCCCAAAATATTTTTGGGCCGATGCTGTAAGTACTACCTGTTATGTTATGAAAAGGGTATTAATTAGGCCAATATTAAAGAAAACCCCATATGAGCTTTACAAAGGTAGAAAACCAAACATTGCACACTTGCACATTTTTGGATGTAAATGTTTTGTGTTGAACAATGGAAAAGATAACTTAGGTAAATTTGATGCAAAAGTCAATGAAGGCATTTTCCTAGGATATTCACTAACAAGCAAGGCTTTTAGGATTCATAATAAAAGGACCATAACCATAGAGGAATCTGTACATGTTTCATTTGAAGAATCTAACCCCAAGAGGTTAGGAAAGGATATTGATGATATTGCAGATGCTATGGATAACATTCATATCTATGAGCAAAAGGAAGATAACAAAAAGAAGGAGCAACCACCTAGTCCACCTCAACAAGAAGAAGAAGCAAGCACAAGCAAAGAACTACCAAGAGAGTGGAGAACTTCAAGGTATCACCCACTTGAAAATGTCATTGGAGAGGTAACACAAGGGTAACCACTCGAAAATATCTTAGAAATGCATGTAATCATCTTGCCTTTGTATCTCAACTAGAGCCTAAAACTATAGACGAGGCATTAATAGATGAACATTGGACTATTGCTATGCAAGAGGAATTAAATCAATTTGAAAGAAATAATGTTTGGGAACTTATCCCTAAGCCTAAAAGCCAACAAATCATAGGAACTAAATGGGTATTTAGAAATAAATTAGATGAAACCGGAATAATTGTTAGAAACAAGGCTAGACTAGTAGCTAAGGGATACAACCAAGAAGAAAGAATTGATTAAGAGGAAACTTATGCCCCCATAGCTAGATTAAAAGCCATGCAGACCGACTTTTGTCTGAATTTTCAACCGAAAATTTAACCGTGACTTCCTACGGTAAAAGAACGTAAGAAAATGATTTTAGTTTATTTAAATTCACTCTCTGGATTTTATCAAAAATTAATACATATACACATGTATTTACTACTACAGAAAGGCACGCAAATCGGGGCGTTACACGTATTCTACAGGGAAACACTGAGCACAACACAGACACTCAATAATCAATTATCCAATGCCTGATAATCGATTATATTGCGGTAATATAAATAGGATTTTAGGGTTTCACTAGTGCAATAAGTGCTTTTTACGTCAGTTAAAATTGATTTTTTACGTCAGAATACTGACTGATGTAAATACAGCTGACGTTAAAAGTTAAAATTTTAACGTCAGTTGAGAACTGACGTTAAATATAAAACTATTAACGTCGATTCTTTAACACAACTGACGTTAATTTTGTCAAAATTAACGTCAGTTGTTTAAACACAACTGACGTTAATTTTGTAAAAATTAACGTCAGTTCTTTAAGAACGGACGTTAATTTTGTTAAAACTAACGCCGCTTGTTATAAAGAACCGACGTTAAAGGTCTTAATTTTAACGCCGATTGTAATAAACAACTCGACGTTAATAGTGTATCTGTATATTTTATAAAATACTATTAACGCCGCTTGTTTGATACAACCGACGTTAATAGTATTTTTTTTTAAATTCAGTTTTAAAATATCACTCCCCTCCTATCCCCGCATTCAAGAAATATCACAAGAGTACGTAATATCACACACATTACAGAATTGCAAAGGAAAAATGGAACAATGATCCATATGTATGCCTGTTCAGAAACAATATATATTTATTAACATAGGTTATAACTCAAAATAAATACAGAAATATAAATAAAAATAAATGTATACTAAGTTTAGACAACCTATATCAATATCCCTTCGTGATGATCATCACGAGTGGCATGTACATCTTCCACCTGTGTCTCCTCGATTGTAGTAGGCATGTTTGTTGAAAAAGAAAGAGTATCAGGAATATCAAGATTTGAATCTTCATTTTCATCACTACCATTATACATGCTTTTTCCTTGGAGAACCACGGACAACCTTTTGTTAGAAGGAACAGTGATGTAGAACACTTGTTTTGCTTGGGAAGCCATTATGAAAGGCTCATTTATATGACCTAACTTGTTGAGGTCTACCAATGTGAACCCCAATTCATCGGTTTGTACACCACCGTTACTATCAACCCACTTACATTTAAATACCGACACCGTAGTGTAATCGAGCACCCAAATATCTTCAATATATCCAAAGTAAGGTCTCGGTGCTTTAACGGGTTTTGCGTCCTTTGCACTAGAGAAGTGCATTGCTTCGGCTACGATCATAACCCCATTATTTTGCATGGTACTCTTGTTATCTTGTTCCTTTGTATAAAAGGAAAAGTTATTTATGTCGTATCCGCTCCAACATATGACGTTTAAGCTAGGCCCACGTGCTAGCCATCTTACTTCATCAGAAGCAGTACTACCATCCTTAAGCATTTCTTCCTTGAACCATGGTAAGAAAGTCTTGTTATGCTTGTTCAACAACCACCTCTCGCTCATTCGAGGGTTTTCTTGATTGACTTTTATTTTATGTTCAAATAAGAAAGACTGAACACATTCGATGTTGTTCAATACATACAAATGTGCTTGAAGCACTTCCTCCCGATCCTTACTATTAATTCTTAAGCCATGTATACCCTTACCTTGACATCTGATCTCATCATGTCGAGGCTTAGGAACCCCTATAGGATCCGTGTTATGAAGGTAGTCCTAACAAAACTCAATAGCTTCTTCTGCAACATACCTTTGAACAATAGATGCTTCCAGACGATGAGGATTCTTCACATACCCTTTCAAGATCTTCATGTAGCGCTCAACTGGGTACATCCATCTCAGAAAAACCGGCCCACATAATCTAATCTCCCTCACCAAATGAACAATTAAGCGAACCATTATGTCGAAAAAGGAATGAGGAAAATACATCTCCAATTGGCACAAGATTGTAGTAGCCTCAACTTCCAAGTCATCCAACATACGGGGGTCAACGACTTTGCTACATATAGAATTGAAGAATGAGCACAACCGAGTAATGGCATGTTTCACATTTTTTGGAGCAATACCACGAATAGCAACGGGAAGAAGTTGTTGCATCAAGATGTGACAATCGTGAGACTTTAAGCCAACCAATTTAAGACCACTAGAGACAAGCCTCTTCATATTTGAAAAGTAACCATGTGGAACTTTGATGCCCTGAAGACACCCGCAGAAACTTTGTCTCTCTTTTTTTGACAAAGTATGACATGCTGGAGGCAAATAAGTCCGCTTACCATCCTCAACAACTGGAGCTAACTGCTCTCGTATACCCATAGCAACGAGGTCGAGACGAGCATCCACACCATCCTTTGTCTTGCCCTGAATGTTGAGAAGCGTCCCGATCACACTATCACACACATTTTTCTCCACATGCATCACATCAATGCAGTGTCTGACATCAAGCTTGCGCCAGTATGGAAGATCAAAGAATATCGACCTATTCTTCCATATGTTTTTCTCAGCAGCTTTACCTTTCTTTTTGTACTTGCCGAATATAACATCGATGCCCTTTACCCTCTGATAAACCTGCTCTCCAATTAAGGCCGCCGGTGCTTCTTCTGTCTCTTGGCATCCATTAAAAGCTTTTTTCATCTTACGATATGGGTGATCACCTCTAAGAAATCTCCAATGCCCAAGGTAAACTGTCTTCTTTCCATGATGCAACTGAGTGTAGCATGTGCCTTCTTCACATATAGGGCATGCTTTATGCCCCTTGACATTGTACCCGGACAAGTTACCGTATGCTGGAAAGTCGTTGATGGTGCAAAATAACATGGCACGAAGGTTGAAAGTCTCATGAGAATACCCATCAACTACATCAACACCTTCCACCCACAGTGTTTTCAAGTCTTTAATCAAGGGACCTAGATAAACATCTAAGTCATTTCCCGGTTGCTTTGGGCCCGAAATCATCATAGACAACATCATGTATTTGCGCTTCATGCACAACCAAGGGGGCATGTTGTAAATTACCAACAGAACAGGCCATGAACTATGAATACTACTCATGTTACCATAAGGATTCATTCCATCCGTAGCATGTCCAAGCCTTAGGTTTCTTGGCTCATCGGCGAAATCCGGAAACATAGTATCGATATTCTTCCATTGAATAGAATCAGCAGGATGACGAACCTTTCCATCACGTTTCCTCTCATCATTATGTCATCTAAGATCATCATCATCATCACCACCCTTGGAATTATTGGAAGATACCACAACACCTTCGCAGGAGGACCCTTTTTTCTCACATCATCAAGATCGTCATCATCATCACCACCCTTCACTTTGTATTGTGATAACCCACATTTGGGGCAATCGTGATTGTCTTCATGAACACCGGTGTACAATATGCAATCATTGGGGCATGCGTGTATCTTCTTATACTCCATACCCATAGGACACAATACCTTCTTGGCCTCATAGTTACGGTCAGGCAATGTGTTGTCCTCCGGAAGCAAGTCTTTCAACACTTCAAGCAATTCCGTGAAGCTTTTATCGGTCCAACCATTTCTCGCATTCACACAAACCAATTTTAGCACCGCCGACAACCGTGTATGAGTAGTACACCCTGGATATAAAGGCTTATCCGCATCACCGCACAACCTATCATACACATGAGCTCGATGAAAAGATTCTTGTCCAATATCACGGATCATGTCCTCTACTCGATCATCCTTCATATCTACGTCAACGTCCTCACTTTGGGAGACACTTGCCGTACTACTCAACAACACATCACCATGCCATATCCATCTTGTATAACTCAAGCAAATCCCTTCACAAATCAAATGAGTACGTATATCCTTCATCGTACATTTCCTCGTATTCAAACACTTGACACAAGGACAACAGAACATTCCATTACTATTAGGAACATTCCTTTGAGCAAATTCTATAAACTCTCCCACCCCCTTCAAATACTCAGCACTAGTGCGCTTACAAACTATCCAACTACGATCCATAACTAGATAGGTCCTGTAGATATACAAAACATATATCCAATATAAGGACAATATGGGAGATTGAAAACTATAGTTTTTGAAGATTGCCAAGCACTGGTCACGGCCTGGCAGTGATGTCCATCACGGCCGTAACGTGCCAACTGAACCAGACCATCACAGGAAGAACTGATCATGGCCTAGCCGTGATGAGCATCACGGCCGTGACAGATCAACCAGCAGAGCAACATGCACTCAAAACCAAAAATAAAGACATTCCAAACAACTCAAACTCACGGTTTCAAGTTTCAACTACTGAGACTACAGTTTCAACATACACTCAACCAAAAATAAAAAAATGTGCCCTAAAGACTCACCAGAAATAGGTGCTCGCGTGGTGGTGGGGAGGGGAGCTCGAGTGGTGGCCAACGTTCGATGTGGTTACTGAGAGCAGAGGGACAAGGAGAGTTAGTGCGCGGGAAGGGGAAAGAGAGATGTCAAGTTATTGCAAAGAATGAATGGAAAGATAGAGTTAGGGTTAATAGTGTACCTCACGGTGGTGGCGAAGAAGCCCTCGCGGTGGTTGCGGTGGAGATGAGCTCGCGATTAGGGCAGAGTGAGAGTGAGAGTGAGAGTGAGGGTTGAGAGTGAGGGTTGAGAGTGATTAAAAGAGAAAAGAGACGTACAGAGCGAAGTGCAGAAGGCGCACGGGTGAAAACCAAAATAAAACAACATTTGACGTCAGTTGTTTGTAAAGACTGACGTTAAAGGTCGTATATTTAACGTCAGTTGTCTTAAGAAACTGACGTTAAAAGTGTATACCTTTATCCATAAACATTAATTCCTTTTACTATTTATTTAATTGAAGTAAAAATCAAACTTTTAACATCAGTTGTATTAAACAACCGACGTTAAAAATAAATACTTTTTATTTTAAAAGCACTTTCAACGTCAGTTGTTGAAGACAACTGACGTTAAAAGTGTATAAGTTTCTACAAAAAAATCCATTCCTTTGACTACTGTGCTAACCCATGCACCTTGAAACTTAATCCTCTTAACGAGCATTAAGTTTATAGATAAGTTTTCAAGAAAATCAAAGAGACTCTATTCTCTATATAAAGTGTCATTCTTCTGTATCAGTCTGTAAATACACCCTCTTCTTTTCCTCTATATTTCGTGCATTTTCTATTCCTCCACAATATGGTTCTATCACATTTGAGACTTTTGTTATTTCTTCCTATACCTATACTTAAAGGTCTCTGTCTTAATGGTCAAAAAACTTCTGAGGTTGAGTAAATCACATAATATGACTCCCTCACTTTATTCCATATCCTCCCCAAGTGATTGTGGATAAAGCACAGATGGAGCATCAAGGACTTCAAGTGAGCAGGGAGGGGATCGATGCATCCATTGGAGTTTCTGAGGACAGAACTGAGAAGAAATTGATGTTGAAGCAGAAACTTTTTAATATTTTAGTGCTATGTTGCAGAAATTTTTTATCTTTTAATCATGTAATTGTAACTTATGAATCGCCTCAATAAGATACGATTTGATTATACATATAACACTTTTATGTTAAGTGTTTATTTATTTTAATTTTCACAAGAATATGTTTACTAATTCAAGCTAATTAATGAAGATTAAAAATAAACTTGTTTAATATTTACACAAGTTTATTTTTAATCTTCATTAAAAATAAACTTGTTTAATATTTACACAAGTTCTTTACACAACTGACGCAAATAGTGATTTAATATTTACAAATTGCCACCACCTCATTTTTAACGTCAACTTAATTTATGACTGCCAAGTTCTCGTATATTACATTATTTCCAATATTCATTCTGCACGTTTATAATTTATAGGATTATTTACATCAACTATTTATTATACTGAAGTAAAAACCACACTTTTAACGTCAGTTGTATAAAAAACTGACGTTAAAAATAAATATTTTTTATTTTAAAAACACTTTTAACGTCAGTTGTATTAAACAACTGACGTTAAAGGTGTATAAGTTTCTGCAAGAACATTCATTCCTTTGACTACTGTGCTACTTACCCATGCACCTTGTAACTGAATCCTCTTAATGAGCATTAAGTTTATAGATAAGTTTTCAAGAAAATCAGAATAGCTTAGTAACTTCATCCCCTGGTCCTATAAATAGCTTCCTTCCATCCTTTTAATTTTCTGCTTCACAATATGGCTCTGCCATGGAGATTAATTTCATCACTCTTTCTTCCTATTCCTAGACTCAAAGATCTTTGTCTTAATGGTCAAACAACTTCTGAGGTTGTGTAAATCACATAACATGGGTGATAAGGTTGTGTAAATTATATAATGTGAGTTGCTCACCTTATCATCTTTCCGGAGAATCGGCAGCTACAGCTCCAGAACCTCAGCTTTGGAAGCAAATGACTGTTCCAAGACCATTGCTGAAACAGATCGGGTGCACCCTTGCTCAGCCACTCTGGAAAACTCAGTCGCTCGACTCTCCTCTCTTTCTCACCCGTGAAGGGAACGAAGCCTCAACAAATGTTTAGGATTTTAAACCCTTTCAATGTAACTTTTTATAGGATTTTAACCCCTTTCAATCTTCTCAGATCGATCAGATTACACTTCATGAATGAGATCCGGTTTGGGTTATTGATTCAACTTATACTTCGCACATATTTTTAGTTTTCAAAACAAAAACACAAAACATCAAAGCGCAATTGTGAAACTGAAACTTTGAGGAAGGCAATGCGGAAGGGTACGTATACTAGATAAAAAAATTATTAAAATAACCTTTAACGTCTGTTGATGAAAGAACAGAAGTTAAAAGTGAAGTGACTCACTTTTAACGCCGGTTCAATGAAGAACCGACGTTAAAGGTTTACTTTTAACGTCAATTGTTTGTTGAACTGACGTTAAAAGTGAGTCACTTCACTTTTAACGTCAGTCCTTACAACAACTGACGTTAAAATTGAATTAATGAAGTCTGATATTTACAAAACTGCCACCGCCCCCTTTTTAACGTCTAGCTTTTGGTTAACTGACGTAAACCTTTACCGTCTAATGTATATTTTCCACTAGTGTTTTTAGGCACACATGTTCCCCCTTCTATCACATAGCTGTCACGCCTCCATCACCATCTCCTCTACCAAAATGCAGTTTCCTCTTCTTCTGTACCTTCAAACCTCCATTTCATCAATCTCCATCAACACTCACTCTATAAAACCTTCACTTTCACTCATTTCCTTCACTCTCATCACTACCCACTCACTAAAAACTCCATTTTCTTCACTTCCACCATCCCCCACACATCAAATTGCACCCCACCACTCCAATCACCTTCAAACTGCACCACCTTCACTCAAACCACACATCAAATCGCGTCCCACCACTTCAATCTACCCAAACAGTGCCTCTCCCTCTTCACCCTTCAAAATCGTGCCTCCACCTTATCCTCTACCTTCCAATCTTCATTTTTACTCTTACCATCACTACCCACACACTTAATCATGCCCAATCAGAAGTCTTTTGGGTTTACAAAAACCCCAATCAAAAGGAAGAAGTCATCCACGGAGCAAGGACAGTCCTCTCAGCCACCACAAGAGCAAGCTCCACCTCAGTCATCTCGGGCCATCTCCCTCATAGGTAAATACTTCACCTCCAATATCCAGTACCATTTTAAGGAAAATTTTGCTACTAGGAGTCTAGACAAGCTTATGGGGTTAGATTATGATTGGTTTTGCGAGTAAACTAGGTTCCATTTTTTTTTTTTTTTTGACAAACTGGCAAATCTAGAACTTATTGACTTTATGAAATTCAAGGGTTCATATTATGAGGAACCAATCAAAGCTTTTTATACTAATCTAAGATTTATGGAAAATGTTGGTCTGTTAATGTCTAAAGTCAAGGGGGTCAAGATAGAAATGACCCTAGAAGAATTTAGGAATATTGTAAATCTGCCCACTGATGGGGATACTTGTCTTGGCTTTAAACCCCCAGAGCATTGGAATGATTTTGATTATGATAAAGTAGTTGATAGCTTCAAGCACTTAGAGACTGGTTTCACCAAACCTGTTCTTGCTCAATCACTCACTGTTCAGAATAGATTGATCCACTATAGTATTGTGCATATTCTCATTCCAAAATATGGGAATTATGCATAAGTTAACAACAACCAAATCTTATTGATGTGGATTATCAAAACCCAAAGGCGAGTTAATTGGGAACACCTTGTTGCGTATCATATGAATGAAGCCAAAATCAAGAATGGGAACAAACTGCCATATGCTCTCCATGTCACTAGAATCTTGGAACACTTCAATGTTCCACTGCAGGGTGAAATCAAAGTCAAAACAGAAAAATCCCACACATTGTTCACTGCTGGTTCTATAAATCACATGACACTGAAGCAGATAGATGGTGGTTGGGTTTATCCCCACCTTGGCGCCAACTCCAATGAAGAATGAACCTCAAATATCTTGCTTGAAGAATTGGAACGAAGGCTTAAGGAAGCTAAAGATAGAGATACCAGGATGCAACAAGCTGCAAATAGAGATGCTTGAGTGAAACAAGGTGCAGCCTCCTCGAGTGTTGATCCTTTGGAGCTGATATTCACTGAGATGCGGGAGATGTGCCTAGAGATGTGAGAGAGCTTTGGTGATATTAGGACACGTCTTACCGCACTTGAGCGACAGTGTGGCAGCTCTTCTCATGATGATTTTGTTGCTCCAGATGATATGTCTACACCACCAGGGGATGGCTTTTTTGATTGATAGCCCGATTATCTTGCTTTTTATGTTTTTCATCTTATGTTATTTAAATGGTAGTGTTTGAACTTGGTTGTACTCTTATTTTGATATGGTCTAAGACTTTTTAAGTTCAACTAGTTTAATTATCCAGGACTTATGACTATGAATGTCTGTAACATTCATGCCTTTGGTTTTCATGTTTGAATGATGGCAATTTAAATTTGCTTGGATTCTTTATGACTATGAATGTTAGAAATAATTTTGTATGACCACATGTTAATTTTGAGTGGATGCTAACCAATGTAGATGCTAATGATGTGGATAATTGTTGTTGTTAAAAGTTTTGAATGGTAGATGCCTTGATTGAATGATTCGACCATTTTTTTTATAATGACAAAAAGGGGGAGAAATTGAAATAACCAACGTTAACACAAGAAGGGGGGTTGAATTGTGTTTACCAACTTTTTAGGAAACTTTGAAAATTATTTTCACATGCACAACAAGCAAAACTAAGACAACAGAAAATTAGACGTCTGACACGTCTAATTTTAAGACAGAACACACGTGCAGACAGAGAAAGGTAAAACAGAGTTTGATATTCACAATATTAACTCCCCAAGTTAAAAGCTTAAACAAAACAATACTTGAGCAAATTAAAGAGATAAGGGAATAGGAATATCACTCAAGAGTTTTATACTGGTTCACCCAAAAATCCACAGGGCTACTTCCAGTTTCTTGGCAGCACCAAGTTTCCACTATAACTGATCAGATTATAGTATAAGTATTCTTTACACACCTAGCATCTCCAGGCTCAACACTCAAACAAGTATTATTTGCTCACCTAGCCTCTTCAGGCTCAACTCAAAAAAGAGTAAAGGTTTTGTGTATTTAATTCAACTTGCAAATCTTTCAGATCACACTCAGAGAGTGGAATAAATATGAAGTATGAAAGACTACGAATTAAATTCAAATGATTGAAGAAGTATTCAATGAAGGAATGATGAAGTAAATGAAGTGATTAAATTCTTCTTGCGCGGTATCCTTAATGATATTCAACTTCTAGTCTTCATCTTCATGGTTTGGTCTATTTAAAGACTTCAATCAAATTAATCTGTTAGGCACAACTTTAGAAAGTGTGTTCTTTTGATTTGAGCTTCCGAGACACCATTAATGCCAAAGAGTCGCTCTGTTGTAAACAATAAATGCTTAGGAACGTTGAGCTTTGATAAGGTTATCCAAAAGTACACTTTGTTTTGAGCAGCTGTTGTATCAGAGTTGCAGTAGCAGACTTCTTGTACTTGCAGCAGAGAGTTTTCCTCTTCCAGTGCAACACTCAGTTCACTTTCAAGAAACCACTTTTACTTTGTACTAAAACAGCTAAAAGGTTACTACTGTGGTACAGAGATTGTGTGTTTATTCCTTTGAACCTTGAATCAAACATTCTTTATTCTTTATCTTTTGTTCTATTGTTCAGAGGTCTTCGAGATCCTTAAGGAAGGCATCTAATTTGAATAAGGTGACTTGGACTTCATTTTTGACAAACTGACATCGTAGCAGTATTTGAAATTTAGAAGGGTGCTTGTGCAGCCCAAAAACTAGACGGGTGCTTGTTTCCACGTCATCATGCATATTTGAATCGTTGACTGAGCGTTGACTTGTTCTTTGACTGTGTTGACTGAATTGTTAGACGAGTGGTTTTTAGACGAGTATAAAAACTGAGCTCTACTAAAAAGTAGACGAGTCATAAAATAGACGAGTGATCTTAAGTCTATTTTCTGCACACTTATCAGATATATTTGTAATTTCATACGGTTCAATGTTATCATACTTAATATATTTGGATTCATCAAAACTCATAATTTACACATGGAGTTTGTCTCAGACTTGTGAGGTCTCAACATTCTCCCGCTTTTTGATGATGACAAATAACTTTTCTGATTTTATTGAACATCAAAAAGCAATAAGAGAAATTTTCAAATAGATATAATTTGTTCAGAGTATGCTATGCTCCCCCTTAGTTTATGCATCAGATAAAAACAAGTATCAGAGCAAACAATAAGGTTATCAGAGCTTATATTAGATTCAAACACATTATATCAGAGCATAAATCAAAAAATCAGATATAATTTATGTTGTTCTCGTATCTGTTATACTTCTAGTCTTATATTTCTACTTTTATATTTCCTCCCCCTTTTGGTATCAATCAAAAAGAAAGTAAAGCAAAGCAAAGATATAAATCAGAGAGCCAAAAGGAATACCAAAATATCAATGCATTCCATATAATCAGAGTCAAATAGAGTACAAGTGATGGACATCACTGAGTAGTACATTGCATGACTCAAGAAAGAAATGAAAAAGACTAAATCCTAAGACCTAAGAACTAGGACCCCCTTGACTTTTGAAGAAAGATTCCATCATCTTCTGCATTGCTTCCTGCTGAGCTAGCATCTGGGCCTGAAAAGCAACTTGTTGAGCAATTGCTTCATTCTGTCTTTGAATGACAGTTTGCAAACTTGATGCCATTTCATCCAGTCGTTGATGTGCAGCAGGATCATGAGAAACTACCTGAGTAGTAGAAGTTGAAGTGGCCAGTGCAGTTGCAGATGTAGATAGTAGAGGTGGACTAGGAGGAAGGGTAGGAGGTAACTCTTCAACCAGAATGTGATCCTCAGGACGAGGGTTTAGAAAAATATTGGTTGAGAGTGTTGTTACAAAATAATTATTGGGATATAATTTCTATAGGAAAGCATGAATGAAATTATGATGAAGAGGAGAATAAACTACAATCAAAAGAAATTAATAAGATCTCCTAATGAGATTTATGTGAGTGAGAAGGGTAGATTCGGGGAAGTTTAAGAGAAAGAAGGGAAAAACCATAAAGAAGGGAGGTATGGTATAAATTGAAGGTGAAAAAGAGTAAAAGGCAAAAGCTTGGCTACCTCTGGTTGGGATGGCTTTCTTCTCTTCCTCAAACAACCCAGAGCTAGAACCACATCTCCAGTAGATGTCTCTGATCTTAAGGAGCTCATGATGAGTCTCAGTAGTGAACATCCTCTTCCTATACTTGCATTTCTGATCATTCAGCTTGATAAGAGAGAATTTTTTATCCAGTGGCAAGTTTATTACCTTCTACTTTCCTTTCAGAACCATGGAGTCAGGCATCACTTTGACTTTTGTTGAAGGCTTCATGAAGACAAGTGGATTGAAAAGCCATTTCCCTACAGGCTTAAGTTTTCTGTCTAGCTTTACAAGCTGCCTTTCAGCTTCAAGAGAAGCAATGACATCCAAGTCCTTGCCATTTAGGAAGTTGGAGCATGATTCATCTGTGACAAAATGGAGTGGTTCTGGAAGAGGGGTGATAGGGAGACAAGGTGGCTAAAGCGAGAGAGTTGTGTTTGTTCCAGAGAATAAGTCTGGAAAGACTATTCTTGGAGGGACTTGGTTCAGGTTTCTGATATGGTCAGAGATTTGTGTTTTAGGTGAAGGTGGAGGAGGAGTGGGATTGTCAAAATAGGCAAAGTCATTGACATCATCAGTGAGAAGGGTATAAGAATGGTTAGATGCTTGTGATGTGGAAGGCTTGGATGAGTGAGTTTCAGACATGTGAGTTTCTGAGACAACAGGGTTAGGTTCAGAGGTGTGATGGATAGGTTCAGAAACAGAAGTTTGAGGGATAGGTGATGTGTGTGGTGGAATTTGGATTTTTGGTGAAGCAGGTGAAGGAGTAGGGGTTTTCTGTTGTGGTTGTGGTGTTGGTGATGGTGTTTTCTGTGGTGGTGGAGTAGAAGTTGTTGTAGTTGTTTGCTATCTTGTTGGTGAGGGTGAGGATGATGGGGTTGGAAGTATAACAAGCTTCCTCTTTGTCACAATAGTCCTTTTTTTCTTAGGGATCACAATCTCTTCTGGTTGAGACCCCCCCTCAGCTTGCACAACTCTCTTCCTTTTGAACACTTTAGTAACACTAGGTGCATTAGGGACAGAGGCAGCAGCTTGATCAGCAGGTTCAGCAATAGGTTCAACAACCTGAGCAGGATTTTCAACAACATTTTGAAACTCAGAACCTTCAGCAGTTGACTCAGTAACTTTCCTTTTCTTCCTTTGTAATTGAGGCCTTTCCTCCTCAATAGGCTCCACAAAAGGTTCAGCCTTAACTGTAGGAATAATGAGGGATTCTTGAGAGGGTTCAGCAGCAGTAGACGATGAGGCTAGAGCAGAGGGATCAATAGTAGGGGTTAGGGTAATCTTCATTAAAGACAGAGTCTTTGTGGTGATTTCAGTGCAGAGATCAGTAAAAACAACATTTCTTAAATCCAACTTGCTTGCCCTAAAGTTCCTAGTCATGATCATGCCATAAGGATAATCCTTGTCCTTTCACTTGATAGCCTTATCCATGTGTATGAAAATCAAGTCAGTAATATCTATCCTAATTTTTTGGACTAGATGAAATAGAGCAAACTTCTCTATTTTACTGACATGATTCCTAGACCCAGTTCTAGGCATAACACAGTTTATAATGAGAACATGTAGAAATCTTGCCTTAGGAGATAAGTACTTGGAGTCTTTGTTTGCAGGTCTTGCAACTCCATATAGGACTTGATTCACATTTGCTTCCCCTTGATCCTTCAGTCACTCTTTGTAATACCCAGCACCTTCTCTTGGGCATTTTGTCACTTCAGCGAGTAAATCATGAGTTATAAAAATGTGGTCCTCATCCAGATCTCCAGTAATCATGGAAGTTGTGTTGTCCTTGATGATTTTAGCAGAGGTCCAGAAATCCCTAACAAGAGCAGGGAAGACAAGCTCTTGTAGTTGAAAGAAGGGTAACCATCTAGCATGGTTGAGTTCAGGAAGAACATCCAAACCCTTGGTTCTGAGTTCGTCAAAGTTAGGGACCCTTCCAAGGTGCACCTTTTTCATTTTACCGATTGACAACTTAGTTCTCTCAGTCAGAGTTTCAAGAAGACTCTTGGGTGCCATTGATTTAGAGAAGCAAGGTTTAGGGTTTTGGTGAAGATGAAAGGTTGAAGACAAAAAGAGTTCAGAGAGAGATTGAGACTTGAGAGCGAAGATTTGTGAGTGGGTAGTCTTCAAACGACAGGGGTTATTTTGTTGAAACGCTTGAGTATTTTGCGTTGGGAACAAGGAGAGAGAGTGTTGCCATAAATAGCAATAAATTTTGAAAAGATAGTTGTTAACAAAATGAAACGTTTTAAGAAAATGAGGGAAAGTGCAATGTACACGTGTCTAGGTCAGGGTTTAGCACTGAGTGCTTTTAGCCATGTTATCAGACGCTTGGCAAAACTATACGAGTGAAGCATGAGAAAATAGACGAGTCAACCATATTCAATTTTAGATAACTAAATTTTTAGACATATCAACCACATTCATTCAGACACATTATGAGGATTAGTAAAGATGTCTGCCCACTGATACTCAGTGTTCACAAACTTAATTTCAAAAACTCCTTTTTACACACAATCTCTGATAAAATGATGCTTTATTTATATATGCTTTTCTCTAGAGTGTTGTATGGGATTTTTAGATAAGTTGATACACTAGTGCAGAAAAGGGATTCTACATCGGAGTTTACACATCGGTTTAGTATAAACCGATGTGTAAAACGAGGCGGTGGCATTTTTGAAATTAAAACGAAAGTATTACACATCGGTTTAGAGAATAACCGATGTGTAAAACTTTTCCACATCGGTTATTTATAACCGATGTGTAAAATTAAAATAAAAAAAATTAAAACTCGGAATTTTTAACATTCAACATCGGTTCTTTTTGAACCGATGTGTAAAATGGTGAGTAACCACATCGGTTTTTAAATAACCGATGTATAAAATTATAAAGAAAAAAAAATAGAAATTTAGATTTTACTTTTACACATCGGTTTTTATTAACCGATGTATAAAATTTAAAAGAAAAAATCAGAATTTAAAAGTTTAATGTTTACACATCGGTTTTGTCATAACCGATGTGTATAAGATGTTTAACACATCGGTTTTCCTTATAACCGATGTGTAATAGTCCCAATTTTTCTATTTCCCTCCTTGTGTTTTGCGCCCTCATTCTTCAGTTTCTGAACGTACCCTAAAACACAACACTCCCTCCCTCTGCTAACGCGCGGCTTGTTTCTGTTCTGCGTTGTCACTGCTTTTCCATCTCTCTCACTGCACTCACATCCGCGAGCTACCCTCAGGTATGCGTCTCTCTCTCTCTCATTCTCTCTCTTTCTTTCTCTTTCTCTCTCTCGCTCCCTTCTTCACGTCCTTTTTCCCTTTTCAATCGTAGACAAAGAAGACCACTGCGACTGCGAGCCTTCATTTTCTGCTTCGTAAGAGAACCACTGAGACCGATCATCCGCGAGCTACCCTCGTTTGCGTGAAGAGCGCCATTTTTGCTCGTCCCTCCTCCTCCCTCAGGTATATATTTGTTTCTTGTTTAGAAAAGTTATGAACTTTGACTCGAAATGGTTGGATAATATACTTGCATGTGTTGTTCTGTTGCTCCAAGACTGGATTTTTCCAGTGGTGGTATCACCCGTCACGGCCGTGCTGCCTGTCACGGCTAGGCCGTGACGGATTCTGCCTTGGAGGTTGCTTCACTGGTTGTTCTGTCACGGATTTAGCACTAGTATTATCATACCAAACAGGTATACTATGCTCAAACATTGAATAATCCTCAAGTTGATATTTTACCTAAAGCAGTTGTGAACAACAACTGGCTGCAGATATGTATTCAGCTTCAGCAGTTGATAGAGCAATGGTACTTTGCCTTTTGCATGACCAGGAGATCATATTTGCTCCAATGAAATGACATCCTCCACTTGTGCTTTTTCTATCAATCCTATCTCCAGCAAAATCAACATCACAAAATCCAACTAACCTGAAATCTTCTGATTTCTTATATAATAAACCAAGGTTAGTGGTTCTTATTAAATATCTGAAAATTCTTTTAAAAGCCTTATGATGATATTCTTTAGGATCTGATTGAAATCTAACATATAGACAAACACTGAATTGAATAACATGTCTGCTAGCAGTTAAGTATAGAAGAGATCAATCATACCTCAGTAGACAGTTTGATCTACCTTTTTACCTTCCTCATCCTTGTTTAGAATAACCGATGGATGCATAGGAGTACTCATAGGATTTGAATTTTACATTTTATAAGCTCCTTGGTGTACTTCTGTTGATGGATATAGATTCCATCACTTGTATGTTTTATTTGAAGACCAAGGAAGAACTTCAATTCTCCCATCATGCTCATCTCAAATTCATTTTGCATCAACTCGAAGAACTCTTTGTAGAGTTTTTCATTAGTAGCACCAAATATAATATCATCAACATAAATCCGTACTACTATGAAATCTTTATTTGAACATTTCTTGAGAAGTGTAGTGTCTACTTTTCCTCTAATGAAATTATTATCCATTAGATATGTTCTTAACCTATCATACTTGCTCTAGGAGCTTGTTTGAGTCCATATAAAGCTTTCTTAAGCTTATAGACATGGTGGGGTTTTTCAGATTCCTCAAACCCAGGAGGTTGTTTGACATAAACTTCCTCCTCAAATATTCCATTTAGAAATGCACTTTTAACATCCATTTGATAAAGAGTTATATCATGTTTGTGCAGCATATGACATGAGAATTCTAGTTACTTCTATTCTAGCTACAGGTGCAAAGGTTTCAGTGAAATCAATACCTTCCTGTTGATTATACCCTTGAGAAACTAGTCTTGCTTTGTTTCTTACCACTTTTCCATCTTCATTCAGTTTGTTTCTAAATACCCATCTGGTTCCAATAACAGATTTATCTTTGGGTTTAGAAACTAGAGTCCAAATATCATTTCTCTTGAACTGATTCAGTTCTTCTTGCATGGCTAAAATCCAGCTTTCATCTTGTAAGGTTTCTTCAATCTTTTTGGGTTCCAAATCTGATGTGAAGGTCATGTTGTTATTTTCATTGAAAGCAGATCTGGTTCTAACTCCTTGAGATGGACTTCCAACGATAAGATCTTCTGGATAATAGGTATTGAATTTCCAATCTTTCTTCTCATTCCGAGTTTCAGACGTATCAACACTTGTCTGAATTTCAGATACGTCTACTTTTGACTTGTCTGAAGATTCTTCTACTACAGGATTAAGTTCAATACCTGCAATATCATCCTCTAGATCTGATAATTCTCAATCAGTCTTTAAGCCATCATTAAACTTTACATGAATTGATTCTTCTACAACAGAAGTTCTACAATTAAAGATTCTAAAAGCTTTAGACATTTCAGAATATCCAATGAATATGCCTTTATCTACATTAGAGTCAAATTTACCAAGATGATCTTTAGTATTGAGAATATAACATTCAAATCCAAATGTATGAAAATATGATATGTTGGGTTTTCTACCTTTCCACAATTCAAAAGGAGTCTTATTTAGGATAGGTCTAATCAGAATTTTGTTTTGCACATAACAAGCAGTGTTAATGGCTTCTGCCCATAAGTACTTAGGAAGATTATTTTCATTAAGAATTGTTCTTCCCATCTCTTGAAGATATTTGTTCTTTCTCTCAACCACTCCATTTTGCTGTGGAGTTCTAGGTGTAGAGAAATTATGAGAAATACCATTTTCCTCACAGAACAGTTTGAGCTACTCATTTTCAAATTCTCCCCCATGGTCACTTCTGATAGCAGAGATACAAAAACCCTGCTCATTCTGTACTCTTTTACTGAATACTGTAAAAATCTTTTAAGACTCATCCTTGAGGGTTAAAAAGAGTACCCATGTAAATCTAGAATAGTCATCAACTATGACAAAACCATATTTCTTTCCACCTAGGCTAGCTACACTGACTGGTCCAAACAGATCTATGTGTAAAAGTGGTAGAGGTCTAGAGGAGGTGAATTTTTTCTTAGATTTGAAACTTGATTTTACTTGTTTACCTCTCTGACATGCATCACATAAAACATCTTTCTTAAAGGAAATATCAGGCAATTCTCTCACAAGGTTATGTTTTTTCAATTTAGAAATTTGTTTCATACTAACATGTCCTAGTTTTTTATGCCATAGCCACTTTTCATCCTCTTTAGACATAAAGCGTGTTACACTTTGATCTGAAAGTTCAGACAGGTCAATCTTATACAAATTGTTTTGCCTTTTAGCAGAAAAGAGGGTATTTCCACTATTGTCATTGACTATGCATGCATCCTTAGAAAAAGATACAAAAAATCCACTATCACACAATTGACTTATGTTAAGCAGATTATGTTTCAGCCCTTTCACATATAAAACATCACAGATAATAGGTAAGGGGGTTTACCACCAATTTTACCTATACCAACAAATTTTCCTTTTTGGTTGCCACCAAAGGTTACATGTCCACCTTTCATAGGTTGGAGGTCTAGAAACATAGGCCTTTCTCCTGTCACATGTCGCAAGCATCCACTATCCGGGGTACCATGATAAGTGTTTGCTTTGTCCTGTTAAGCATGTCTGCAACAGGAATGATCATGGACTTAGGTACCCATATTTTCTTGGGTCCTTTTTTGTTAGTCTGAGGAATCTATAAAGACTTCCTTCTCTTTTTGTGGATACACTTAGACGTGATATGTCCAGATTTTCCACAGTAGGTACATATAGGTTTATTTAAACTAACTGACATAGATTTGACAGTTATATTTGAGAACTTTGTTAATCATTTATGATGTTCTTGACTGGAATAACCTATACCTTCTTTGTTAAGGGAGTGCCTCTGACTTCCCAAAAGTTTAGTCAGATTATCTCTACCATTAATAAACTTGGCAAGATCTGAGGTGAGCTCTTCTACTTTCTGTTGAAGTTTAGTCACTTCTTCAGACGGTAGAATTTCAACTAAGATCTCATCTTTAGACTTCTCAGTCTTAAGCCTATTACTCTCTTCAGCTAACTTCTCACACTCTTGAGATTTCTGTTAATACTCATTTGAGAGTTTAACACACTGTCTCTTGAGGGATGAACGCGCTGTCGCCACGCGCCAAAAAAGGACGAGCGATTATAAAATAATGCAGTATAGTGCGACAACTCGGATCGTCTCTCAAGGACTCTTTAGTGTTGTTATTATTAACAGAAAAATCAGTAAAAATCAGAATTTGGGGGGTTTGTTTGGATATGAAATTAAATAAATAAAAACAAACAGAAAGTCAATGCAAACTAGAAATTATCAAATAGCAAAGAAACGATTAACCTACTGTTCTCGGTTTCCCACTATCATTGGTTCATATAAATCCAAGCCCTAAGCAGATTCTAATCCCCTTTCAGTTGTATCAACAATTAACAAACGAAATCGCTACTACGGATATATGTTCCTATTCCCGAATTAAACAAACGGGGTTAAGCCCTCATGAACTAAACGAACATGAATGAACACACGCGAATTAAACAAACGCGATTAATTATAGAAACATAGCA
The DNA here is from genome assembly GCA_030762895.1 of Sophora flavescens. Lineage (NCBI taxonomy): Eukaryota > Viridiplantae > Streptophyta > Magnoliopsida > Fabales > Fabaceae > Sophora > Sophora flavescens. The sequence goes on along the minus strand of CM061066.1, from coordinate 107,135,396 downwards.
TCACTGAAACGAATCAATACAATACTATACACTCCTGAATTAAACAAACAGAAACATATAGCATCGTATTGAAAAGAGAAAAGTAAGTGAAAACAGGAATTACAGAACCTCAAATGTAAATGGAAACCAATCACAGTAGATTAATCTAGGAGACTAGCTCTCCATTACAAAAGGAAAACAAAACATAACTAAAAAGAAAACAAAAGACTAACTAAGACTAGCTCAGAAACTAGCCAAAATCAAGCACTTCTGACTACTTAAAAAAAAACTAGCTATGACTCACTATGACTAACTATTTATACAAATTCTCTCAAGACCTCTCAATATCTGAATACTCCTTTAATTCACTTCAACCTCTGCCTCTTAGCTTTCCAAAGCCACTTAATTTTCTTAATTATGAGTTAAGATGAGGGAGTTATGTCCACATTCAACTCATAGGGCAGCTGAAACGCCTCTGACTTCAAACGGATTGGAGCCCCTCAAAACGTCTCTGTTTGGAATAATGGTCTTCATGAGAGTTAAAGCTCTTTGTTTGATCTTTCATTTGCCACCGGTTTCACTTCCAACCGACATCTACAGCCCAAGTTATGGCCCAATATTCATGACCAGTTCAGGTTCCAGTGACAGCAATTATGTTTTGACTTCAAGGCCCAATGTGACCCACTATACATCCAATTCAGCATCTGAGTTCTTCATGAAAGTTGTTGGGCTTCCTTTTTATTACCTGAAAACAAGAAAATAGCATAAGTATTTTATTCAACTCTAAATCAACTAAATTATCCTAAAAATACTTTATAGACTCAAAATACTGCTTAAGGACAATCAAGTCTAATTTGGGTGAAAATGATATAAAATTAGCACAAAGCCAAGGTCTTTACTAGTTATAAAACTAGCCAACCAGAGGCTCATCAAGGGATTTGAAAGCTTTAGATATATAGTTGGATTCTTCCAACAGTTCATCATATGCATCATTCAATTTCTCAAGTTCAGAATGTACCTCAGTTTCTAACTCAGAATCAGTATCTGCCATAAGACAGAGATTTGCTTCAAGTTCCTCTCCTTCACTTTCAGTGGTGCTTTCATCAAGATCTTCCCAAGCGGCCATCATTCCCTTCTTCTTTTTGTTGAAGAACTTCTTGGGAGGTTGCTTCTTGAGTGGAGGCCATTCTGCCTTGATGTGATCAGGCTTCTTGCACTCATAGCACACAATGACATTTCTGTCATTAGATCCATTATCTTTGTTGTGTTTTTCATTGTTGAAGCGCCTCAAAGGTTTGTCCTTTCTAAAGTTTCTTTTATTCCATATATTTTTCATTTTTATGGTGAAAAGAGAAAGTTCATCATCTTCATCATCAGATTCATCCTCATTTGATTGTACAGATTCTTCTAAAGATTCATCTACTTTGAGAGCTTTTGAGACTTCTCCTTTAGATGACTTCTTGTCAGTCTTAAGGGCAATGTATTTGTTTTTCTTTCCATTGTTTTCTTAAATCAACTCTTGTTCATGGATCTGAAGAGTACCAAGAAACTCATCTAGCTTCATTGTTGTTAAGTCCTTGGCCTGGGACATAGCAGTTACAAGTGGTCTCCATTGTTTTGGAAGACTTCTGAGAATCTTCTGAATGTGTTCCTAAGTCTTGTAAACTTTTCCGAGAGATTTCAATCCATTGGTTATGGTTTGAAATCTTCCATACATTTGGCCAATAGTCTCTCCTTCTTCCATTTTGAACAGTTCATATTTTCTAACCAACATGCTGACTTTGGTCTCTTTGACCTTACTAATTCCTTCATGAGCAATAGCTAGTGAATTCCACATTTCTTTTGCAGGTTCACAAGCACATACTTTTTCAAATTCTTCTCTGCTCAAAGCAAACATTATTTCATATCTAGCTTTGGCATTTGACTGCCACTATGTTCTTTGCTCAAAGGTCATATTAGCTTTAGGAACTTCAGCTCCTTTACCTGAAATAGACAACTATAAACACGAGAAGGGGGAGTTGAATTGTGTTTATCAGAATTTAAACAAAGTTGAAATCTTTACGCATACAGAAGCTAGGTTCAGACAAGTGGAAAGATACAGGACAGACAGGTGACCTGTCTGATGAAATATTAACAGTGACTTTGGCAAACACACCACTTGATAAACGTATAATAAAACTAAGGCAACTAAAGAGTTTATATGAAAGAGAGATTGACACAGTTATTTATCCCGGTTCACTCTTCAAAGCAAAGAGCAACGTCTAGTCCTTGGCAGCACCAAGATTTATCCACTATAATTGATCAGGTTACAGACTCCAAGTATTGTTTACACACCTAGCCTCTTCAGGCTCCAAGACAAGTTTTCTTTTCCCACCTAGCCTCCTCAGGCTCAAGACAAGTATTCTTTGCACACTTAGCCTCTTCAGGCTCACTCAGGTTTGTTTGAGAGATTTGGTTTGTAATAAATACAACTTCAGACAGATAGAACTTTCACTAACACTCAGAGAGTGGTTTAAATGTAAAGCTTAGGAAAGTCTGCTTAATAACTTCAAATGATTGAAGAATACATAATGAAAGAATGAAGATATTAATGAGCAGAGTAATGGCTCTTTAATGCTATGTGTATTCTCTGTGCTTCATCTTCAATGACTTCTGTATTTATAGTCTTCAAGCATTTAGGATCCGTTAGAGACATTCCCTCAGATGTTGGCTTCAAGCAGAACTTCATTAAATGCAATAGAGTTGTTCTAGGTAGCCATTAATGCAATTGGAACGTTCGTTGTACTCTAACATGAAGGATCATGGCTTTATACATCGTGATACAGCCATATCAGAGTTGTGCAGAAAGTTTTTTGTACTTTACTGAGTACAATTCCCTTTTCATGTAAGGACCAGAGGTACTAGGGAATAAAGCATGCCGGAAGCATTCTTTAACTGGTTTTTGGTTCTTATAGCAGAATCTATTTTCTTGATTTTGGTTCTAGAAATAAGATTCTGATAATTCTTATAGAATTCGCGTCCATAAAATAAGTGTGCCCATCTCGAAAATAACCGCCTCCATCTAGCCATTTAAGATTTTACATTCGGACGGGCTAGTAGATGAGCTCCATATGCCATATCATTGGACGGAGCTTCTCATTAAGGACTTTGCAAGTCCAAAGACTTGTGTGGATGAGCGCTTCTGTCACCTTAGTGGACGACCACTTTTGCAACTTCAGTGGACAAGCGCTTCTGTTACTTTAGTGGATGAGTGATTTTGTTACTTTAGTGGACAAGCGCTTCTGTCAGTTTAGTGGACGAGATGATTCTATCAGAACATCCTCATGTCCATGTATTATTTAAGATCATATCATATTCATTCAAGATCATATCATATTCATTCAAGATCATATAATATTCATTCCCTCATTCTCCTATATCACATTTCATATCACATTTCTCCTATTCTCCCCCTTTTGTCAACATCAAAAAGGAATAAACTATGAAAGTATCAGAGAAATAAAGGAGAAATTTATTTTATTCATCATGAACGTTTACAAGTACAAGGTAGTCTATATACCTAAAATCTACCTAGATTGACTAATTAACAAAAATAAAGCAGCAACCCTTTGCTCTAAGAGCAGCCTAGCTCGCCTTTCTTCATCTAGCTATCTTCTTAAGTCTTCTACTTGTCCTTGAAGCAGATGAAAGTCTTGTAAGGCCACTGTTTGAGAAGAGACAGACAGAGAAGAGTGCCATGGTAAGGATAAAACTGGGGGTGCCTTAGGTAGAGATAGAGGAGAGGTGATGGAAGGGAAGAAAAGTTCATGGAGAGTTTGAAGGGCATAGAAAGGAAGAAAGGCGAATTTGAAGATAAGACTGATTCTGACACAGTTAGTATCAGGTGAAGGAAACACACAGGAAAGTCTCTCGGACAGAGACAGTCTGATGATTATTATTTGAATAGGTGGGGGAAGAGGTGTTTGAGCTAAAAAAGAGGGAGGGATAGGTAATAAAGAGTCAATATGGCAGAAAAAAGAATTAGATCATGTGACTAACATAAAGAAATACTTAGACCTATGTGGTAGCATTACAACAGAAGCAGGATAGTGAGTTCCAGCTAATGTTCTAATGAAGATAATAATAGGTGGGTAGAAGAAAAGTTCTCTACAGGGGTTAAGAATATGAGGTGGAGGAGAAGGGATGAAAGAGACATGTGAGATACATGCAAATAAAAGAGATTGCAGATCAGACATAAAGAGTCTCGATGATATGCCAGTTTGTTCTTTGGGAGCAGAGTCCTTGTGAACAACTGTGTACTGACAGTCATCAGATACAATAGTGAAAGAAGATTTTTGAGTTTGAAAGGAATAGACAGGTGAAGAAATAGGAGATGCAACAGAAAGAGGTTGAACAAAAAGGGAAGATGGAGAAGATACAGATGGGGTGATGATACTTTGATGATAAGGGGAAGGGAATGAAGGAGATGTCGGCTCTTCATATATCTTCAACTTCTTGTGAGAAGGAGACACTTGGTCATCCTTGGGTACAACTGTCTGAGCTCCTCCAGACAGGTCTTCTGCGGTGTTAGCTTTTGCAGGTACTTCAGTCTTTGTAGGTTCTGGGTAACCAGATCTTCAATTTTTGGGAATAATTCACAAAATGAAAGTTTGCTTTGGTTCTTCCAAGACTTGCTCTGGCTGCTCCCCCTGAGCAGATGCTTCCTCTTTGCTAGGCTCAGACTCAACTTGTCTGACCTTGGTAAAGGTCTTCACCAGCTTCCTTTTCTTGCTGGGATGAGCAGGAACATCCACTAATTCCTCAGCTTCACTAGTCTTCTTCTTGGGAGAGGGTCTCCTCAGCCTGAACCTCAAGGGCTCAACTGTATCAGCAGAATCTTCAGATACTGAGAGTTGCAGCTCTGGAATTTGGTCTTGTCTGGCCACCTTTCCATAAGTTTTGAGCAATCTTTCAGAAATGGGAACTTCTGATTTGTCAGTGGAAACCATTGGTTCTTCTTCCTTCTGCTCAACAGCAGGCTTCTTCTTCTTCTTCTACTTCTTCTTCTTGCTGTCTTCCTCCTCATCAGCAAGAGGGATTCCCTTGATGTGCATCATAGACAGTATCTTCCTGCCTATGGGCAGTGACATGTCCACAAAGTGAACATCACTAGGAACAAACAACTTGTTGCTGAATACCCTTGTCAGCAACATCCTATAAGGATAGGTCTGCATGTTGGTTCTCTTGATCAGAATCTCAAGTTACATGTAGATAAGGTCATTGATGTCAACCTTGATTTTGTGGATCAAGTGGTACAGAGCAAATCTGTCCATCTTGGTCACACTGTCTCGTGAGCCTTTCCTTGGCATCACACACTCCAATAGCAATTTGTTCAGGAATCTGCACTTGACCACCATGTTGACAGGCTTAGGGTTCACTGGTTTGGGAACACCATAGATGGCAATGTTGACATTGTCAACTCCCACTTCATCTTCCCAGTTGGGTGTGAAGCCAGCTCGGATTCTCGGACATTTTGTGACAAGCTCCAGAGAGCTAATGGGGAAGAGAAGGGTTCTATCCCCCATTTCAGCCTTAAAGCTTTTGATTCCGTTGAGTCGGTTGGTGACAACCACATCATTTCTCCAGAACATTTGAACGAGCTTAGGGTGAACAAGCTCCTTGATGTCGAAGAAAGGAGTCCACTTGGAGTACTCCAACTCTTCAGTGACATCCATTCCTAGTTGCTTCATCAATTGAAGATCAAAAGTCTTTCCCGGAATGATCTTTTCTATCTCAGTAACCTTGAGATTGTATTTCTCAACGATTTCGTTTGTAGAGAGACGCTTGGATGATGCCATATTTTGAGAGAAAACGATTCTAGGGTTTCGAGAGAGAAGAGGGTTTGAAAGATTAGAAGACAAAGAGATTTTGGAATATTGAAACGTAAAGGTTCAACCTTTCTGATCTATTATCTTTTATAGTCATAAAGGTAGGAGAGAGAAAAAATGACATTTTTAATTGAAAAAAGGTACGATTTGTATGGGGAACTGCAACGCCCACTTAAGACATAAAGAAAACATGTTTTCGAGATATGTAAACCACCGTGCACATGATTAGCTTCATATAAGGGAATGGCATTAATTAAATAATAACCATTTCAACAAAACTGATGAGTTCTAGCATAGTGACTCAGCAGAGTCAAACAGGTAAGCATCGACAGGTTATAAAGGACAGACAGGTTAACATTCAGACATGTCATTCAACAATGTAATGCATGTTTAGATTATCTCTAATAAATAAAAAACTTTCTTCTGCGAGGGGTTTAGTGAAAATATCAGCCCATTGATTTCCAGTTTTAACAAAAATAATACCAAAGATGCCTTTCTGAATATAATCCCTAATAAAATGATGTTTGATTTCAATATGCTTAGCCTTATAATGCTGAATTGGATTTTTTGTTAAGCATATAGCACTGGAATTATCACACCATACAGATATGTTATGTTCATAAATAGAGTAATCCTCAAGTTGATGTTTTACCCATAAGAGTTGAGAGCAGCAACTAGCGGCAGAGACTAAACTTGCTCCAATGAAGTGACATCCTCCACTGGTGCTTTTTCTTTCTATTCTGTCTCTAGCAAAATCAGCATCACAATATCCCACTAATATGTATTCTTTTGACCTTAAATACAACAAACCAAGATTAGTAGTTCCAAGCAAATATCTAAATATTCTTTTAATAGCCTTAAGATGATATTCTCTAGGATCAGATTGGAATCTAGCACAGATATAGACACTAAATTGAATGTCAGGTATGCTTGAAGTTAAGTACAGTAGAAAGCCAATCATACCTCTGTAGATAGTTTGATCTACCTTTTTACCTTCATAATCTTTTCTTAGTTTTGCATTGGGTTGCATAGGGGTTTTCATGAGCTTTGCATTTTCCATTTTGTATTTCTTGAGTATCTCCTTGGAATATTTTTGTTGATGAATGTAAATTCCATCACTTGTCTACTTGATTTGTAATCCAAGGAAGAACTTCAATTCTCCCATCATGCTCATCTCAAATTCAACTTGCATTAGATTTGAAAATTCCTTGCACAGCTTTTCATTAGTTGCTCCAAAAAAAATATCAACATATATTTGAACTATAATAAAGTCCTTTTTAGAGAATTTCTTGAACAGAGTAGCATCTACTTGTCCTCTAGTAAAACCATTATGTATGAGAAAAGAACTGAGTCTATCATACCATGCTCTAGGTGCTTGTTTCAAACCATATAATGCCTTTTTAAGTTTGAAAACGTGATCTAGTTTATCAGTATCCTCAAAATCAGGGGGTTGTTTAACATACACTTCTTCTTCAATTATACCATTTAGAAAAGCACTTTTTACATCCATTTGAAACAGGGTAATTTGGTGTTGTGCAGCATATGACATTAAAATGTGTATGGCTTCTTTTCTAGATACAAGTGCAAATGTTTCAGTATAATCAATACCTTCTTGTTGGTTATGGCCTTGAGCTACTAACCTTGCCTTACTTCTGACAACTTTACCATCTTCATCCAATTTGTTTCTGAAGACCCATCTTGTTCCAATAACCGCTTGTTTTTATCCTTAGATACAAGAGTCCAGACATCATTTCTGGTGAACTGGTTAAGTTCTTCTTGCATAGCAAGAATCCAACTTTCATCCTCAAGAGCTTCTTCAATGTGTTTAGGCTCCAAATCTGAAATAAAGGCCACATTGCTTGATTCTCTTAATGTGGATCTGGTTCTTACTCCTTCAGAAGGATTTCCGATAATAAGATCCTTAGGATGATGAGTGTTGAACTTCCAATCCATTTTGAGATCATCATGAAGATCTTGACTTGTCTACTGACTCGTATGTTGACTCGTCTGCTGACTTGTCTGCTCCACTTGTCTGTCAGCCTCAAGCACAGGTTCTGTTTTGGTTAGATCGGGTTGTTGACTTTCTGGCTTGTTTATATCAAGACCTGCAAGATCATCTTCTAGATCTGATAGTTCTTTCTCAATCTTTAATCCATCATTGAATTTAACATGAACAGATTCTTCAATAATACAAGTTCTTGAATTGTAAACTCTAAAAGCCTTAGACATTTCAGAATATCCTACGAAAATAACTTTATCTACCTTAGAATCAAACTTTCCAAGATTATCTCTGGTGTTCGGAATAAAACATTCGCATCCAAAAGCATGAAAATAAGATATGTTGGGGCTTTTTCCTTTCCACAATTCATAAGGAGTCCTTTTTAGAAAAGGCCTAATAAGTATTTTGTTTTGTACATAACAAGCAGTGTTTACAGCTTCTCCCCAGAAGTACTTAGGGAGATAATTTTCATTGAGCATAGATCTAGCCATCTCTTGCAGAGATCTATTCTTTCTCTCAACCACTCCATTTTGCTGTGGAGTTCTGGGTGCAGAGAAATTGTGAGAGATTCCATTCTCCTCATAGAACTGTCTAAACTGCTCATTTTCAAATTCTTCCCCATGATCACTTCTAAGGGTAGAAATATAGAAACCCTGCTCATTTTGTACTCTTTTGCAGAATACTGAGAAAGCCTTAAAAGACTCATCCTTGTGTGTTAGGAAGAGTACCCATGTGTATTTAGAATAGTCATCAACTATGACAAATCCATATTTTCTTCCAGCTAGGCTGGCAACACTAACTGGTCCAAACAGATCCATGTGTAACAACTAAAGAGGTCTATAGGTTGATACTTAGTTTTTAGATCTGAAACTTGATTTTATCTGTTTACCTCTCTAACATGCATCACAGAAGACATCTTTCTTAAAACTAATATCAGGCAATCCTCTCACAAGATTATTCCTTTTTAATTCAAAAATTAGTTTCATACTAGCATGTCCTAGTTTCTTATGCCATAACTATCTCTCATCCCCTTTAGACATCAGACAGTTAACACTTTGATCTGAGAGATCATGCAGTTCGATCTTATAAAGATTTTGTTGCCTTTTAGCTGAAAAGAGGGTTTTGCCACAACAGTCTTTAACTATGCATACATCCTTGGTAAAGGAAACATCAAAACCACTATCACATAATTGACTTATTCTAAGCAAATTGTGTCTTAATCCTATAACCATAAGAACATTTGATATAGGGGGAAGAGGGGGTTTACCACCAATAGTACCAATTCCTATAACTTTCCCTTTCTGATTCCCTCCGAAAGCAACGTGTCCTCCTTTCTTAAGTTGGAGGTCTAGGAACATAGACCTTTCTCCTGTCATATGATGCGAGCAACCACTATCTAGGTACCAGCAGTGGTGTTTTCTTTGTCCTGTTGAGGACACCTACAACAAAAATAATTTGATCTTTAGGTACCCATATTTTTATGGGTCCTTTTCTGTTAGTTCTAGGAGTCTATGAGGACTTCTTTCTCTTCTTATGGATACACTTAGACATAACATGTCTAGGTTTTCCACATAATTTACAGACAGGTGTAGACTTGGTTACAGTAGACTTAACGGATACTATAGAAGCTTTAGTTGATACTTTATGATGTGTCTGATGGACATATCCAATACCTTCTTTGTTAAGAGAGTGCCTCTGACAGCCAAGTAGCTTAGTCAAATTATCTCTACCATTAACAAATTTGGAAAGATCAGAAGTGAGATCTTCCACTTTCTGTTGAAGTTTTTCAACTTCTTCAGACGGTGATGCTTCACTTGAGATCTTAGCTTCATTAGACTTTTCAGTCTTCAGCTCACTGTTCTCTTTAGCCAGCTTCTCACACTCTTGAGATTTCTATTTATGATCACAGGTGAGCTTTACATACTCTCTCATGAGGTATTTTAAGGCCTTAGATAAGCAGTTGGATTCCTCCAGCAACTCCTCATAGGCATCAAGTAATTCCTCATAGTCAGGATGTACCTCATCGTCTGAGTCCGAGTCAGTGTTGGCTATTAAATAGAGATTGGCTTCTTCCTCTGTTTCTCTATATGTGACAGCTAAAGTGTCCCATATTTCTTTGGCAGAGTGTCAAGCACATATCGTCTCAAACTCCTCAGGACTGGGAACACAAATGATGTTATATCTAGCTTTGTGGTTCAGCTCCCATTTTGCCTTTTCTGCAGTAGTCCATTGAGCTTTTGGTTTGTCGGTGTTATCATCATTCTTGGGAATGAATGGACCATCTGTAATGACATCCCAAAGATTAGAGTTTGTTGATAGAATGAACCATTGAAATCTATCTTCCCATTAGTTGTTTTCTCCATTGAAGTAAGGAGGTCTAGATAGGGAAGCTCCTTCAGTCTAGTGACTTCCACTTGAACTAGCTCCAGCAGTCATGTCTATTCTTCAGGACCTTTTACCTCTACACTGTTAGATGCTCGACCCAGAGGCTGAGCTCTGATACCAACTAAAATAGACAACTATAAACACGAGAAGAGGAGGTTGAATTGTGTTTATCAGAATTTAAACAAAGTTGAAATCTTTTCGCATACAGAAGCTAGGTTCAGACGAGTGGAAAGATACAGGACGCATGTGGTGACCTGTCTGATGAAATATTAACAGTGACTTTGGCAGACACACCACTTGATAAACGTATAAGAAAACTAAGGCAACTAAAGAGTTTATAAGGAAAGAGAGATTGACACAATTATTTATCTTGGTTCACTCTTCAAAGCAAAGAGCTACGTCCAGTCCTTAACAGCACCAAGATTTATCCACTATAACTGATCAGGTTATAGACTCCAAGTATTGTTTGCACACCTAGCCTCTTCAGGCTCCAAGACAAGTATTCTTTTCACACCTAGCCTCTTCATGCTCAAGACAAGTATTCTTTGCACACTTAGCCTCTTCAGGATCACTCAGGTTTGTTTGAGAGATTTGGTTTGTAATAAATACAACTTTAGACAGACAAAACTTTTACTAACACTCAGAGTGGTTTAAATGTAAAGCATAGGAAAGTCTGCGTAATAACTTCAAATGATTGAAGAATACAGGATGAAAGAATGAAGATATTAATGCGCAGAGTAATGGCTCTTTAATTCTATGTGTATTCTGTGTGCTTCATCTTCAATGACTTATGTATTTATAGTCTACAAGCATTTAGGATCCGTTAGAGACATTCCCTCAGATGCTGGCTTCAAGCAGAACTTCATTAAATGCAATAGAGTCGTTCTGGGCAGTCATTAATGCAATAGGAATGTTGGTTGTACTCCAACATGAAGATCATGACTTTATGCATCGTGATACAGCCATAACAGAGTTGTGCAGAGAGCTTTTTGTACTTTGATGAGTACAATTCCCTTTTCGTGTAAGGACCAGAGGTACTAGGGAATAAAGCACACTGGAAGCATTCTTTAGCTGGTCTTTGGTTCTAATAATAGAATCTATTTTCTTGATTCCGGTTCTAGAAATAAGATTCTGATAATTCTTATAGAATTCGCATCCAAAAAATAAGCGCGTCCATCTTGAAAATAACCGCGTCCATCTAGCCATTTAAGATTTTACATTCGGACGGGCTAGTAGACGAGCTCCAATGCCATATCATTGGACGGATCTTCTCATTAAGGACTTAGCAAGTCCAAAGACTTGTGTGAACGAGGGCTTCTGTCACCTTAGTGGACGAGCACTTCTATCACTTCAGTGGACGAGCGCTTCTGTTACTTTAGTGGACGAGCGCTTGTCACTTTAATGGACGAGCGCTTCTGTCACTTTAGTGGACGAGATTATTCTTACAGATTTAATCTGCACACTAGATAGACAGGTTAGCAACCAATATGAAGGTTAATTAAATCATTAACCAATGTTTAGTTCTCATCAAAACTTAGGGAAATGCACATCAAACGTTTTAGAGACTTAACATTATCATCTTTAGGAACATAGGGACCTTCTTCAATGAGATCCTAAAGATCAGAGGTAGTGGATTGTAAAAACCACTTCATCTTTTATTTCCAATAGATGTAGCCCTCTCCATTGAAGTAATGAGGTCTCGACATTGAGGTTTTATCATCTCCAGGCTCAACACTCAAACAAGTATTATTTGCTCACCTAGACTCTTCAGGCTCAACTCAGAAATAGTAAAGGTTTTATGTATTTAATACAACCTGTAAATCTTTCAGATCACACTCAGAGTGAGATAAATATGAAGTATGAACGACTGCGAATTAAATTCAAATGATTGAAGAAGTATTCAATGAAGGAATGAAGAAGTAAATGAAGTGAGTAAATTCTTCTTGCACAGTGTTCTTAATGATATTCAACTTCTTGTCTTCATCTTCATGGTTTGGTCTATTTAAAGACTTCAATCAAATTAATCCATTAGGCACAGCTTCAGAAAGTGTGTTCTTTTCATTTGAGCTTCTGGGACACCATTAATGCCAAAGAGTCGTTCTGTTGTAAAAATTAAATGCTTAGGAACGTTGAGCTTTGATAAGGTTGTCCAATAGTACACTTTGTTTTGAGCAGCTGTTGCATCAGAGTTGCAGTAGCAGACTTCTTGTACTTGCAGTAGAGAGCTTTCCTCTTTCAGTGCAACACTCAGTTCACTTTCAAGAAAGCATTTTTACTTTGTACTAAAACAGCTAAAAGGTTACTGCTGTGGTATAGAGATTGCGTGTTTATTCCTTAAAACCTTGAATCAAACATTCTTTATTCTTTATCCTTTGTGCTATTGTCCAAAGGTCTTTGAGATCCTTAAGGAAGGCATCTAATTTGAAAAAGGTGACTTGGACTTCATTTCTGACAAACTGACATCATAGCAGTATTTGAAATTTAGACGGGTGCTTTGCAGTCCAAAAACTAGACGAGTGCTTGTGCAGTCCAAAAACTAGACGGGTGATTGTTGCCACGTCATCAAGTATATTCGAATCGTTGACTGAGTGTTAACTTGTTCTTTGACTGTGTTGACTAAATTATTAGACGAGTGGTTGAATGAATTATTGTTGTATGGATGCTTGAAATAGATTTGAATGAATGGAAATAGATTTGGATGAATATATGGATGGTCGAATGACAATTGCATTATTATCTTGAAATAGACAAAACTATACTTGAATGAATGGAAAGATTTGGATGAATATATGGATGAATGGAAAGACATTTGAATGCATGGAAAATTGATATGGTTGAATGGATATATTTGAATGTTTGGAAACACGTAGTTATGCCATTTGCTCAATGCACTTGAACTTTAAAATTCTTTGAATGCAAAGTGACTTAAATGGCATTTCTTGTGTCGTTGAAACTAATCTTAATTTCCTTATTATATGGCACTAAGTAAGGGGGAGTTCTAAATGTTAAACTTCTTTTTAAATGCCATTTATATATGCACTTAGTAAGAGGGAGTTTTTACACTTCATGCTTCTCATATGCGCTTACCACTCTGATTATTTTTCATATGATATTTGTGACTAACCTCCCACCAAAGTTTTCCAAAAATCTCAATATTGTTTTGTCATCATCAAAAAGGGGGAGAATATGGATGCTATGTACTTTCAAGAAATTAATTTTAATGATGAGCAACAAAAGGAAAACAATTGATTGAGAAAGTGAAAGTGCAAGATGAAAGAAAGATCATCCAAGACCAAGAGAAGAACTTCAAGGGTATATAGTTAAGTTTGATCTTAGGATTATTTGTAAGATTCAAGTGTAGGATTGGCTATTAAAATTGAAATAACTAAAATTGGATTTAAAATTGAAAATGGGCTTAAGGTTTTTCAAAGACTTAGAAAAATGATTTCAATAATTATTTATGAAATGAGCTAAAGGTTAAAAATGATTTTCATAAGTGTTAAGAATGTTCTTAAGGTTGAAAAATATCATTTTTCTATTAAATTAACTGATATAATCGATTATCATTAGACCCATAATCGATTATTGGCTTCTGGAAAACTCAGAACAACAAACAGAAAGCTCATAATGGATTATCTGGATGCCCATAATCGATTATCTTTTGAATTTTTCAGTTCTAGCAGAAAACTGATAATTGATTATTTGTCAGGCCATAATAGATTATTTTGGCCCATATAATCGATTATACAGGAAGTCTCATAATTGATTATCTGTCGCTGAAAAGTGATTTCTGGTGCATAAAATGCGTGACAACTGTGCAAAACGGTCATATTTTCACCCCTCACTATAAATACACTCCAGTAATCCGGAAAAAAATCCTAGGTGACTATTCTTAAAACTTAAGCCCAACAACTCTAACCTCATTATACACTCTTCTACTCTTGTAATCAAGATTTGAGCCAGTCCTACACAAGAGTCATAGTGAGCTTCAACTTGTATTGATTCAACCTTTTGAGGTATTCTTCCTTGTAATCCTTTTTCCTTGATTTTGTTAGTTAAAGACAGTGAGGAATCTCTCTAGTTTGTGATTGTAACAAGGGTGAGTTATCCCTTGGTTTGATTTAGAGGCTCTTGAACAAGGGTGGGGGATCCCAAGTGAAGAGTGCTCAAGTATTATAAATCTTGGATTTGTTTTAGTGGAAAATACTCACAAATTTATGTGGGGACTGGATGTAGGTCACTTAAGAGAGTGATTGAACTAGTATAAATCCATTTTGTGATTTCCTCTTCCTTTATCCTTTTACAATTTTTCAAAAATTAGTCTAGCTCACAAAAAGGGGACAAAAATTTTAAGATCTCAATTCACCCCCCCCCCCCCCCCCTCGAGATTGAAGCCACTTGATAACACAATGTTTGGAAGGATAATGACTTTAGTCTATCCTTAATTGAGTTCATGTTTTCATGACGTTGTTCCAAAAGGATACAACATTGTTTGTTGTTCTTTTCATTAATGTTTCTAAGGAGAAATGATATTGGACAGGATTTTATGTCTTGTTTTCTTCCTAGTTCTGACTACCATGCTTTGATCAGAAATCATGGTTAGTCCTGGAACGAGTGGATCTAGTCCAGCAAGAAGGGATCCTGCAGATATTGTAGCAGATCTACATGTCCTGAGGGAGCTAGCAAAAACTGTGGCACGTTAGAATGAGGAAATTGTTGAGAGGCAAGGACCAGCTGAGTTCTGCGGTAGTAATCCACCTCAATTTGATGGTGAGCTTAACCCGGAGGAAGATGAACTCTGGATTAAGGAGATGGAGAAAATATGTGGAACAATGGAATACCCTGAGAACTAGAAGGTAGCATGTGGAGCGTTTATGTTGAAAGGAGATAATGGATTTTGGTGGGAAGAAACGAGCCAGTTGTTAGTGACAGAGCAGAGAGTGATCACTTGGGATGTGTTTCGGAGTAAGTTCCTGGAGAAGTATGTTCGCACTGAAACATGTCATACCAAGGAGACTGAGTTCCTACAACAAGGACAAAATGATATGACGATCAGCGTGTATGCCACTGAGTTGGCATAGTTGATTAAGTTTAAATAGTTGTATTTAGTGGATTCCGATGAAGGACAGACCTGTAGGAAGTTAGAGGAAAATCTGAAGGTTGAAATGAAGAAGACAATATTGTCATTGAAACTACTACAATTTTCGACCTTGATGGATAAGTGACGAGTTCCTCGAGATCTGGAGAAGAGTAAAAGCAGAAATGGGAGTTGTGGACCTTTGAGGTTGAGAGACAATAAGAAGTTACGGAAAAAGTCGTATGCCAAACCAATGCAGCCACAGCTGCGACAGAAGTCAAAGTTGTGCGAAAGAGGCACTAGAGAGTCTGGTGTTTCTATAATGCCTCCACAGACGTGTATGAAATGCGGTAAAGGACACGCAACTCGTGATCGTGTCATCAAGGGTATTATATTCATTAAGTGTGGGAAGCCCGGGAACCTCTCTAGAGAGTGCGGCAGCCCAGAGTGAAACCTTCTAGAAGCAACATGTAGGCTATAAGGCCAAAGACAAGGACCCGATTAAAGAACAATGTGCAAGAGGAAGTAGTTCACCAATGTTTAAAGTGTGAATCCGTGACTAGTTATTAATGGGTGGAACCTTCACAATAAGTTGGACTGAAGTATCAAAATCGGATGAATACTTTTAAGTGAAATGTGTCATAGAAAGTAGACTTTTGACTATACTGTTAATTCACATGGAAAATCATTTTTGATTTCCTATGAACGTGTAAAATACTTTGTGTATTTATCTATGTACTATCTATGTTGCTCGTCAACCTGTTTTGAATTGGTTTAGTTTCATCGTCGCATCTTTTGTTGTCTACATGGTATGCGAAAGGATCCGAGTTTGTACTACTATGTTATCCCATAATAGGGTTACCTTTACAGTTTCTTGATAACTCATCCTAGTCGGAGAACTTTGTTTGGATACTCCTGTATTGTTGAGAATTGAGTTTTTTAAACTCAACCATCTATTTTTCGCAAATGAGTACAATTGAGAAATGGAGTGATCTCTTGCAGATCATATCTAGCTAGTATGTGTGGGTAAAGAGTTATAAATTATCTAGCAGATGCCAATTTTGTCAACTCATTTTGTTGTTGTGACGAACGAGTTGGAGTTACTTCAATTGAGTAAACTTGTAAATTCTTTTACTGTGGTTTTCTTAAAAACCAAGAGTAATTTTGACTTGAGTCTTAGACTCTTAAAAAGAAAGAAAATCACCCCCTTCAAAGATTTTTCCTTCAAAGGGAGTTCTTGTGGGAAGAGTAGCTTTATTAGAGCCATGTTTGCAAATCTGTACCGGCCGAGCACTTTACATTCAGGAATCTATTGAAGAACTTTTTCACATATGAGAATATTCTTTGTCTTTCTATTCATTCTACTTTATTCTTTCTTGTGAGATTAAAGTCTAGAGATTTATTTTTCTTTCTCCGAAAATTTCTTGTTTGAATTCTGAGTTCTTATTTATTGTTGGTGTGTTTGAACCACCACATGAAATGGAAGTCAAAGTTTGGTATCATTCAAATTTCAAAATCTATCGGAAGTTCGTGTATTTCATTCTATTGACATTTGAGTTATTTGAGTGTGCTTCGAGTATTGAGAGTTTAAAAGAGGATTTGTCTGATTTGTTTTATCGGGTGGTTTTGCGAATACACTATAAGTCAGAGCAACAGTCTAATCTATGAAGTAATTCACATCACGTTTTGAGAAACGAGAATGTTATGCAAATGGAGCACGTTATAGAGGATTGATATCCGTGTTCGTTTTCCTTAGATGAGTGAATTTTGGGGACGAAATTCTTTTTAGAGGGGTAGTGTTGAAACACCCCGTTTTCTCGCGTCTTGACCGGTAATTATATTTTATACTATTACAGGGGATATAGAAAATAATTTTGAGGAAAATAAAATCATAGTTGAGACCTTTTATATTGAAGGAAGTTACGGATAAATTTTGGGTTTAAAACTCAAACGGAAACCGATCTACGTTTTTGCTGACAGTATAATTTTGTACAGGCAAAAACCCTAATTTGACCCGAAATTGAGAATTTTAGATTTTACCATTATTTCAGTGATGAAGTCTATTATCAAATGTTCGCTCAAAAATAAAGTATTATATTTTATTCGAGTGAATTTTGGTGATAAATCATCGAAAAACTCTAATCGGGTAAATGACAGAGCCGGATTCGGAACCGCAGAGATATATCGAGGGATAAGGACTAAGAGTCATCCATAATGACTCATTCCCATGAGTCACCAAGGTGAGTGGTCGCGTTGTCATGCACGCGCCAAAAGGAACGAGCGGGTTTAAAACTGTAGTTTAGGGCGACAACTCGGATGTCATCTCTCAAGGACTCTTAAAGTGTTATTTTTCACAAAAATCAGTTTGGGGGGGGGGGGGGGGGTGTTTAAAACAATGAAAAAAACAGAGCAATAAAACAAGGCAGTTCAAAAAGATTATCAAATAGCAAACAACGATTAATCTACTGTTCTCGAATTCCCAACTATCCTTGGTTCATGTAATCCCAATCCCTAAGCAGATTCTAATCCCCTTTCAGTTGTAGCAACTATTAACAACACAATCGCTACTACAGATATATGTTCCTATTCCCGAAATAACAAACGCGATTTAGTATAGGAACCTAACATCACTGAAACGAATCAATACAACACTACACACTCCTGAAATAACAAACAGAAATGTATAATATGGTATTGAAAAGGGAAAAGCAATTAAAATAGGAATTACAAAACCTCAAGTATATGGAATTCTCATACAGTAGATTAATCTAAGAACTCAGTTCTCCATGACAATAACGAAACACACAGAAAAAATGTAAAACTATGGAGAAGTAAAAGTTGTTCATAATCTGCCCAGACAGCTATTTATAACATTCAGGAATTTTTGCCCTCTCGCGAGGCGAAGCCTCTCTCGCGACGCGAATCTTGTGAACAGTCTGCAACCTTTGGTATTCTCGCGAGGCGAACACACCTTCGCGAGGCGAGAATTGGAAGGGTCTTCTTATTACGCCCGTTATGAACATCAGGGGCCAACCGTGATGCTCTCTGACTTCCAGGCTCGCGAGGCGAATGGATGCTCGCGAGGCGAGACTCTTCAATTTCCAAACTGCCACAGCCGTGACCTTTAGCATGCATAAACCGTGCTGACTTCTGGTCTTCAGGGTTGGATTACTCGCGACGCGAGATCTTCTTCGCGGGGCGAACCAGAGACCTTGCATTTTCTTGGAACAGTCAGCCTTCGGGGTCGCGAGGCGAAGAGCTGTTCGCGAGGCGAACCAGAGAGGATGTCATTTTCACTGTTCTGCTGGCTTTCAGGTCCGCGAGGCGAGACAACTCTCGCGAGGCGAATCCCCTGTTTCTTTATTTCCTCAACTTCTACTTAACCTGAAAACAAAGAAATATCTATAAGTGCATTATTTGACTCAAAACTGGATAATTTAACCTAAAACTACTTTAGAGACTCAAAACCTTGCTTGTGGACAATCTAATCTAATTTGGGTGAAAATAGGATATAATTTGCACAAAACCCTGGTCATACTAGCCATAAAACTAGATGAGCCAGAGGCTTATCAAAATACCCCAAACTTAAACTTTGCTTGTCCCCAAGCAAACTAGGACTCAAAAATCAAAAAGACTCAAGACCTGGCAAGCTTAAAAGATTCAATCAACCTTACACAAATTCAAGCAGTTTCATCAAAACAGTTTTCTTCAATGTCTCCCCTTTTCAAACAAAGCAATCCCCACATCCATTTATTCTAAACAATTGAGAATTTCATCATTCAAGCAATCATTAATCTAAGCAGGGGATCTGGGTTACATATAAAAGGAAGATCACCAAATTCAAACAACTGCCTTCCTCACAAGGGAGTTTAGTATTTCACTCAATCGCTCAGTTTGTGTCTAGGCTATCAACATTTCTCTCAATTTCACTTTCAAGAGCACTTCCCATGAATTTGATTTTCATCTCAAAATGATTCCCACAGAAAACATGCATGCAACATCAAAAGGTCTTTTATGGGTTGTAATGGGGCCTGGCTAAGGGAAGGATACACACAAGGAACTAGGCTGAGGACCCTAGGAACTAAGAGAGCATGAAACTTTTTACACTTTGAAATTAAACTAAAGTTCCTTTCTTCATTCTTCTTTTTGCCTTGGGTGACTACATCCTCTTTTTTTTCTAATACTTTTATTTTTAATATTTTTACACTTTTCTCTTTTTTTTTTTACAAGCCTTTGGCTCCAATTGTTTTTATTATATTTTTTTCCCAATCCCAACAACACATCACCTTGTAGCCACCCCAAACTTAGTTTCTTGCAACCATTCTCTTATCAAGATTCCATGCTCTCCTAATCCTAAGATCGGGTTAACATAGGTTTTTCAGATTTTAGCTTGTAACATAAGGTTAACAAGAATTAACAATAGGCTAATCAGGCTCAATGGGGCTAACTAAGGGACATGCATTAGGAATTGATTATTTTTAGGCTAAGTAGTTATTTACAAAGAAAACGCCTAAATCATCTGAAGCAAACACATAATCATGCAAACCAAAAAGAGATTCAAGCAAATTCAGGAAAGTACAACTTGAAAGTGATTTCACACAGTCTAAAACATGTTGGAGGCTCAAAACCTCACCTGGACATTCATGCAAATTGTTTGACAGAGATTCTATCCCTAGTGTGTGCTTCCTATCAAAATACCCCAAACTTATCATAAATCATGCCATCATAACAAAATCCCAAAGTTCAGTTTTCAATCATATGGGGATCACTTTTAAAAAACAAAAATATTTTTTTTTTCAGCCTAGGGGGAATCATCACATAAATCATGCAATTAATTTGTGTAAAATCAATCAAAATCCATCAAACTTGCCAACAAAGACTCAACACAACTCCTGAGCTTCTCAAATTATTCAGGAGCTTTATTAAAAGAAAAGGAAAAAAAACAAGACACAACAAAACTACAACTAGTTCCCTCCCCCACACTTAAAATATACATTGTCCCCAATGAAACAACATAACAATAAAATCAGAGTGAGGGAAAGGAAAGGGAACTCCCTGATCAAGTGGCAGTGTAGGAGCTTCCGCCTGGATCCCATTTCTTGTAGCCTAAGGCCAAAGAGGTAGAGTTCATTCCATGGTCCCATAACTTGCATCCTTGATATATGAGTAAACACTTGACAATGATGGTGACCTTGCTCAATGCGGCGGACTCATCACCTCCTCTTGGATCAAAGACGACCGCTTCATCAACAAAGTCCTCCCAATAGAATTTGGCTTCAATCCCTTGAACTATCCATGGTGCAAAATCCATTTCCTCTGGTGGCTTCGCAGGGGGAGGTGGAAGATAGGTAGGGGGAGCCTCCGGTGCTGCTTCATCTTCGGCACGTTCCTCATGCACTTCATTGACTAATCCATCACCTGCTAAACATGCAGCAATCTCAGCACACACCACACAATGGTTAGTGTTAGTACAATCAGGGCAAGAAAAAATATCATCAAAGCCAGAATTAAATGGAAATTCAGAAACCAAATCATCACAGGTATCATCAATAAGCTCAGAGAGAAGCTCCATTTGGAAAACAGAGTGCTCTTCCAGGAGCTGCTTCATACTATCAAAGATTTTAAACCTCGCCACTATATCACCAAACTCCATAGACATGGTCCCATCATCAACATCAATTTTAGTCTTGGTTGTCTTCATGAATGGTCTGCCCAGGATTATTGGTGATCTACTAGAATTTTTCTCTCCTGCCATGTCCAGGATGTAGAAATCAGCCGGGAATATCAAATCATCAACTTGCACCAGCACATCTTCTACCATTCCCATGGGGCGGGCACTGGTCCTGTTAGCCAACTGGATGGTAATACCTGTATACTGCAAGGGCCCAAGATCAAGGTTATTAAACATGGAGGTAGGCATGACATTTATGGAGGCTCCCAAATCCAACATGCAATTTTCAAATCTTCTATCCCCAATAGTGCATGGAATAGTAAATGTGCCCGGATCCTTGCACTTATGTGGTAGTGCCTGAGTAAGGGTTAAAGCAGCAACTCTTTCTGGTGCAGGCCTAGACTGGATAAGAGCTGAACCATTTCTTCCCAAGTCAACTTTCTCATTATTCTTCAGCTTCCTCTTGTTGGTGCATAGGTCCTTCAGAAATTTTGCATACTTGGGCACCTGCTTGATCACGTCTAGAAGAGGAATATTTATAGCCACTTTTCTGAACACATCAAGAATTTCCTTCTCCTTATCTTCACCACCAATCTTCTTATTATTCTACAATCTGTGTGGGAATAGGATTGGTGGTCTGAACATTTCCTCAACTTCAACTTCAACAGTAGGATCAGGAGTCACTTCAATATGTTCTTCATCCTTTCCAGAGGTGGCCTCAACAACTTTCCCAGATCTCAGATAAATGGCACTCACATTAGGGTTGGAGGCATTGGGATTTATCACTGGCTATGCAGGCAGCTGGGTTGTTCTTTGACCTTGCTGTATGTTATTCATGGTTGTGGCCAGCTGTCCAATCTGTGTCCTCAAATCTTGAATGCTAGCATCTGTTCGCTGCTGATACTGTACCTGTGAGGCCTGGAACTGTCCCATTTGCTGCTGGAAAAGTGTGGTCATTTGTGCATTCATTTGTGAAGTCAATTGTGAAGTCATTTGCTTGAATATATCCTCCAGTGAAGGTCCAGAAGGTGCAGAAGTGGTCATTTGAGGAGGATTCTGAGGTGCCATCGGTTGTTGTTGGGATGAGTTCCCATACCGCAGATTAGGATGATTCCTCCAGTTGGGATGGTACCTATTGGTGGAGAGGTCTGGAGTGCTGTGTTGGTTCTGACTGTTGCCTGGATTATAAGGATGGACTGCATAGGCTTGAGACAAATCAGAAAATGACCCTTCCTTCAGAATGGGGCATGCATCATAAGGGTGCTCAGGAGAGTTGCACATGCTACACAACCTTGCAGGCTGAACCCTGTCTATTGCCAATTGCCTTACAAAAGAAGTCAGCTCATCCAATCTATTCTCAAGGGCGGCCTGGTTGGAAGATGAACTATGGACTTCATGCACACCTCTTGTCTCGACTGAATTTCTTCTGGTAGTAAACTGTTGGGAATTCAGTGACATATTCTCAATGAGTTGCTTGGCAGCAGCTGGGGTCTTATCAACAAGTGCTCCCCCACTAGCAGCATCCAAAAGATTCCTATCCATCAGCAGTAATCCTTCATAAAAGTACTGGATAAGGAGTTGTTCAGAAATCTGATGCTGGGGGCAGCCGGATACCAAATGCTTGAACCTTTCCCAATATTCAGCTAGCGACTCATTCCCTTGCCTGATGCCACATATTTCTTTTCTTATTGACACAGCTCTTGAAGCAGGAAAATATCTTTCTAGGAAAACCCTCTTCAAATCATTCCAAGTGGTGATAAAGTTGGGCTCAAGATACAACAGCCAATCCTTTGCAGCTCCCTGGAGTGAGAACGGAAAAGCTTTCAACTTGATGCTATCTTCAGTGACTCCCTCTGATCTCGAGGTTGTGGAGCATACAACTTGGAATTCCTTCAAGTGCTTGTGTGGATCCTCACCTGCAAGACCATTAAACTTTGGCAACAAGTGAATGAAACCAGATTTTAGTTCAAAAGGAGTATCAGCACCAGGATATGAAATACACAGTCCATTGTAATTTACATCAGGGGCAGCAAGCTGTCTTAATGTCCTCTAGTCACCCATGTTTTCAAAAACAGTTTTGGAATTAGAATCACTACTAGTGCTAGCCCGAAATTCTCTACGGAGTGTGTGCAGTGTTCTTTCAATTTCCGGATCAAAATCACACAATTCAGGGCAATTAGACCTAGTAGCCAGACCAATTCAAAACAAAAACAGAAAATAAAAGAAAGAAAAGAAAGGAAAAAAAATGGAAAAATAACAAATAAGAGTCCCCGGCAACGGCGCCAATTTTTGGTCGCGTTGTCGCGCACGCGCCAAAAGGAACGAGCGGGTTTAAAACTGTAGTTTAGGGCGACAACTCGGATGTCGTCTCTCAAGGACTCTTCAAGTGTTATTTTTCACAAAAATCAGTTTGGGGGAGGGGGCGGGGGGGTTTGGTTGGATGCAATCAAAGAAAATAAAACAATGAAAAAAACAGAGCAATAAAACAAGGCAGTTCAAAAAGATTATCAAATAGCAAACAACGATTAATCTACTATTCTCGAATTCCCAACTATCCTTGGTTCATGTAATCCCAAGCCCTAAGCAGATTATAATCCCCTTTCAGTTGTAGCAACTATTAACAACGCAATCGCTACTACAGAAATATGTTCCTATTCCCGAAATAACAAACGGGGTTAAGCCCTCATGAACTAACGAACATGAATGAACACACGCGAAATAACAAACGCGATTTAGTATAGGAACATAACATCACTGAAACGAATCAATACAACACTACACACTCCTGAAATAACAAACAGAAATGTATAATATGGTATTGAAAAGGGAAAAGCAATTAAAATAGGAATTACAAAACCTCAAGTATATGGAATTCTCATACAGTAGATTAATCTAAGAACTCAGTTCTCCATGACAATAACGAAACACACAGAAAAAATGTAAAACTATGGAGAAGCAAAAGTTGTTCATAATCTGCCCAGACAGCTATTTATAACATTCAGGAATTTTTGCCCTCTCGCGAGGCGAAGCCTCTCTCGCAACGCGAATCTTGTGAACAGTCTGCAACCTTTGGTATTCTCGCGAGGCGAACACACCTTCGCGAGGCGAGAATTGGAAGGGTCTTCTTATTACGCCCGTTATGAACATCAGGGGCCAACCGTGATGCTCTCTGACTTCCAGGCTCGCGAGGCGAATGGATGCTCGCGAGGCGAGACTCTTCAATTTCCAAACTGCCACAGCCATGACCTTTAGCATGCATAAACCGTGCTGACTTCTGGTCTTCAGGGTTGGATTACTCGCGACGCGAGATCTTCTTCGCGGGGCGAACCAGAGACCTTGCATTTTCTTGGAACAGTCAGCCTTCGGGGTCGCGAGGCGAAGAGCTGTTCGCGAGGCGAACCAGAGAGGATGTCATTTTCACTGTTCTGCTGGCTTTCAGGTTCGCGAGGCGAGACAACTCTCGCGAGGTGAATCCCCTGTTTCTTTATTTCCTCAACTTCTACTTAACCTGAAAACAAAGAAATATCTATAAGTGCATTATTTGACTCAAAACTGGATAATTTAACCTAAAACTACTTTAGAGACTCAAAACCTTGCTTGAGGACAATCTAATCTAATTTGGGTGAAAATAGGATATAATTTGCACAAAACCCTGGTCATACTAGCCATAAAACTAGATGAGCCAGAGGCTTATCAGTGAGTCATACAATGACTCACCATAGTCATAAATGCAAATGTGGTGAATCACCAAAATCATTAATATAATATAGTGAATCATCCTATCTTGCACATGATAAGTGGCAAAGTTCAATTTCTCTTCCTCTTGTCCCTTGGAGTTTCGACCAGTCCCCCCTCCTAGACACACTCACTTCATTCTTTCTAACTTAACACTTTGTTCTTGAAACAAAAGCATTCCTTTCCTTCTATGTTCATATTCAGCCATCACTTGCTTAGAAAACTAAGAATAGATCCTTACTCCAGTAATCATTCTAAGCCTTAGTTATCTCACACAAAAATCCCTTTGGAGCCCTCTAGAGAAATGGGTATTTTTCTAGTCAAGAACCTGATCTCTTGATCATCCATTTCCTTATACTTCTAGTAAGTGATTCAAACAATGAATCCTCTTTTATGATCATAGCTAAGTCCATGTATTTAACCCTTTTTTATTTTGGTTTGATCTTGTTAGGTTTTTCAAGCAAAAGCCGTGAGTATACCTTGGTCTATCTAGCAACTTTTTGCTTGATTTCAAGTGATCTACAAAAGGTATGGGGGAGATTCACCTTCATTTACCATTTAGTGGGTGTGTGTGGTTTATATTGTGTTTGTGTTGTCTTGAAAGCCCTAAGTATTAGGGTTATGACTTTGTGTATATGTGATCCTGTAAGAGGACTTGATGTGATGATTGTGTTATTCATGTGGTGAACTTGTGAATTGTGGAGTATATATGCTTATTTGATATATGTTGGTTTGAATAAAAATGATGATTTAGTTTACTTGAGATTTGGTAGGAAAGTATGATTAATGTGCTAAAGTATCATGCCATGATTCAGTGTATTGATATATGAATAAGTATGTGTGAGTGTGATTTTGTTAGTAAAGTGGAAATCTTCACTTGGTTATGTCTTGGTTTCGGCCAAGTATGATACAAATGTGATGACCAACTTGATCTTGACAAACTATGAAATTCTAACTTTGTTTAATGGCGTTAACGAGCAACGAAATCAAGAAGAAAACAATTATTTACAAAAATGTTTTCATGGTATTGAAATCTGTCTTTTGTGGTTTCAATGTGCCCAAAATAGTTTTAATTTGAGTTTAGGTCTTAGGAGAACAAAAATCATGTTTTAGCAGACTTAAAAACGGAATTTTCACGAAATCAGACACGTAAAATGAATCAAGGTTCCAATTTTGGCCCAAACTGTTTTATACAGTTTGAAACAGTTTTTGAAGTCCATTTAAGTGTTCTAAGACTCCAAAATGAGTTTCATACCCTTTGATTTAAAAATCATTGAAAAAGGAATTACGCGATTTTCGAACTTACCGACATTCGGTCGAGTTTTTGAGTTTTTGAGCAAACCTTAACGTGAAGTTTGAAATCAGTATTTTAATACCTCAACATGGGTATTGTAACTTGGTAAAGAGAAACATTTGAGTAAAAGGATTATATTTTGGAAAATACGGAGTGTCGACTCTAAATACAGTAAAATTGGCCAAACCATCTTTTAAGTATTTCAAGTATGTTCGGAAAACTATTTTAAGAAGTTTGGTACTAATATGACTAAGTTCAAATCTTACTTTGAAATGATTTGGTTTTAGCTAAAGTATTTGGTTTAAGCGAGATAGATTGAATCTGGGATAGAAATCTGCAACGATCTTTTCCCTTTGTTCTGTAGTCAAGCTTTCGATTTCCGGGAATGGGATCCGTCTGTCTCGGATTGAATCCTCGATGTTTTGAAATTTGGGGTGGTCCTGAGAGATTGAGAATTGCATCTTTTTTTAGAGATGGGGCAAACTCAATTGAGAGAGGGGGCTGACAGAGTAAAAGGTAGGAAGAAAAGGGTAAGAGCGCGGTTAATCCTAATCCGCTCTTTGCCCTCCCCTATTTATAATTTCAAATCAGCAATGGAGCACGGTTGTGCTCACTGTTCTGCACGGCCGTGATCATAAGACCTTTTTCAATTTTCAGATCTGCAAGTTGGGCATGGTCGTGCTCAGTTCAGTGCTAATGAGCTTTGGTCAGCTGTACCTACCCCACTATTTTTTATTGTTTTTTTCCTTCTTCTTTTTTTTTTTTGAAAACCTTCCAATCTCCCCATTCAATTCCTAAAAATTTAATTAAATAAAAATTTAAAAGGATTTAAATCCTACACTAATAATTAATTCCTAGGACTAAACACAAAGGGAAAGAAATTAAAAGGAAAAGGAAGAAACACAGGTTGCCTCCTGCAAAGCACTTGTTTAACGTCGCGAGCCTGACGGTTGTCCCCTAGAGGAGTGTTTCACTGTGTGGCACTCAGGTACCACACCATCCACATAATGCTTCGCTCTCTACCCATTAACCTTGAAGGTTTCTTTCCCATCTCTGGTAACTTCAAGCACGCCATATGGGAAAACTTTGGTAACTTCATAAGGGTCAATCCACCTAGACTTCAATTTTCCTGGAAACAAGTGAAGTAATGGGTTAAAAATTAAAACTTTACTACCAACATGAAACTCACGCTTTTGAATATGCTTGTCATGCCACTTTTTAGTGTGCTCTTTGTATAGCTTGGCATTCTCATATGCCTCAAGACAAAACTCATCCATCTCATTAAGCTGCAATAAGTGCTTTTCACCTGGAAGTTGCATATCAAAATTCAAAAATTTCAAGGCCCAATAAGCATTATGCTCTAACTCAACAGGTAAGTGACATGTTTTTCCAAAACCCAATCTATAGGGGGACATGCCAATGGGAGTTTTAAATGCAGTCCTATATGCCCACAATGCATCATCAAGTTTCAAAGACCAATATTTCCTATAACTGTTAACTGTTCTTTCCAAAAATTTCTTTAACACCCTATTGGAAATCTCAACTTGCCCACTAGTTTGTGGGTGATAAGGAGTGGCCACCTTATGAGTGACACCATATTTTGTCAAAATATTATCAAATTGTTTATTACAAAAATGGGTGCCACCATCACTTGTGATTGCTCTAGGAGTGCCAAATCTTATAAAAATATTTTTCTTTAAAACGTTTACAACTCCTTTAGCATCATTAGTGGGTAAAGCCACTGCTTCCACCCACTTTGAGACATAATCCACAGCAACCAAAATATATTCATTGGGAAAAGATTTAGGAAAATGCCCCATGAAATCAATGCTCCAAACATCAAATAATTCACAAACCAAAATATTATTTTGAGGCATATCATGTTTTCTAGAAATATTCCCACTCCTCTGGCACCTATCACAAGATTTCAAAAAATTGTATGTATCCTTAAAAAGAGTAGGCCAATAAAAACCCACATTAAGAGACTTTTTGAGCTGTCCTAGTTGGGCCAAAATGGTCGCCAACCTCCCTGGAATGACAGTGCTCTAAAATAGCATGTGTCACAACCTCAGGAATGCATCTCCTAATAATTTTATCACCACATACCTTAAACAGATAAGGCTCTTCCCATAAATAATACTTAACATCAGAAAGAAATTTCTTACGCTGAGCATATGAAAGGTTAGGGGGAAGTTTATTACCTGCCTTGTAGTTGACAAAATCTCAATACCAGGGAAGTTTGGAATATGAGAATAATTGCTCATCAGGAAAGGTCTCCTTTATGGCCTCTTCAATTTGTGGTCTGACAGAAGCATCCACCTTTGAAAGATGGCCTGCCATTGAGTTCTCCACACCTCGCTTGTCTTTAATCTCCACATCAAACTCTTGTAACAATAGCACCCATCTAATCAATCTTGGTTTGGCACCCTGTTTGGCAAGAAAATGTCTAATACCAGAATGGTCAGTGTAAACAACAACCTTAGACATAACCAAATAAGCACGAAATTTATCAAAAGCAAAAACTACTGCCAACAACTCCTTTTATGTAGTGGTATAATTTTTTTGTGCTTCATCAAGAGTCCTACTGGCAGAGTAAATGGTTTGAAAAATTTTATCCTTATGTTGTCCCAAAACAGCACCTTCTGCCATATCACTAGCATCACACATAAGCTCAAATGGTAAAGACCAATCAGGTGAAACAACAACGGGTGCATCGATCAATTTAGCCATCAAAATTTTAAAGGCTTCCAAGCAAGCATTAGAAAATTCAAATGGAGCATCTTTAAGAAAAAGATTATAAAGAGGTTTTGTAATTTTTGAAAAATCCTTAATAAACCTCCTATAAAAACTAGCATGCCCCAAAAACCTTCTAATGGCCTTAACAGAGTTAGGATGAGGCAATTTGGCAATTACCTCAACCTTTGAAAGGTCAACCTCAATACCCTTATGAGAAACTTTATGCCCGAAAACTATGCAGTAAGTTACCATTAATTGGCATTTTTCCTAATTGAGAAGCAAACTGGTGTCTTTACACCTTTTCAAAACCACCCCCAAATTATGCAAACAATTATCAAATGAGGAGCCATAAATAGAAAAATCATCCATGAATACTTCAATGCAATCATCTAATATATCAGAAAATATGGCCATCATGCATCTTTCAAAAGTGGCAGGTGCATTACACAAACCAAAAGGCATCCATCTATATGAAAAGTACCATATGGGCAAGTAAAAGTAGTTTTATCTTGATCTTCAAAAGCCACATATATTTACATATATCCAGAGTACCCATCCAAGCAGCAATAAAATTCACGACCAGATAATTTCTCAAGCATTTGGTCAATAAAGGGAAGGGGGAATGGTCTTTCCTAGTGGCCTCATTTAATTTCCTATATTCAATACACATACGCCACCCTGTTACCTCCCTAACAGCTATCAATTCCTTGTCATTCTCCATGATAGTGGTTCCTCTTTTTTTAGGGACAAACTGCACAGGACTCACTCAAGGACTATCAGAAATAGGATAAATAATACCCGCATCAAGCAATTTAATTACCTTCATTTTTACCACTTCCTTCAAATTTGGGTTGAGTCTTCTTTGAGGTTGCGCCTTGGGTTTATGCTCAACCTCCATCTGTATCCTATGGGTGCAAATTGAGGGACTAATACCCTTGATATCATGAATGGTCCACCCAAAGGCCTCCTTATTATCTCTCAAACCTCGCAAGAGTTTCTCCTCCATAGAACCTGCCAAAGATGAAGAAATTATTACTGGTAATGAAGAAGGAGGAGATAAAAAAAAAGCATATATAAGATTGGAGGAAGAGGTTTAAGATCGAGTTCGGGGGGTTCTTCAATTGATGATTTTGGATTTTGTGAACCACGTCCCTTAAGAACTTCAAATTGCTCAGTCCCTCTCCATTTTTCTTGGGCTATCCCTGCCTTCAGTGCCATTATCTCATCTATCAACTCCTCAGAATCCACAAGGTCATCCTTTTCAAAAATTAAAATTCTCTCAAGGGTGTCCTCAATCAATTATTGCTGAGAATGAGAAGATATTAATGGAGAAGTAATATCCAAGGCATTTATAAAATTACATGAATTAAAAGTAGAAGGAATTTTCAAAGAATCAAAAACTTTAAAACCACTTCCTCATCATTAAGCCTTAAAGTGAGGTTCCCTTAGTGCACATCAAAGATGGTCCTACCAGTGGCCGAAAATGGCCTCCCCAAAATTATGGGAACCACTTCATCTTCCTCCATGTCAAGCACTATGAAATCAGCTGGGAGGATAAACTTGTCAACCTTGACAAGAACATCCTCCACAATACCTCTAGGATAGGTAATGGACCTATCTGCAAGCAGTAATGAAACAGTAATGGCTTTTGGCTCTTGCATACCTAACTTGCGGAAAACAGACAAAGGCATCAAGTTAATACTTGCACCTAAATCACATAAAGCCTTTTCAAAATAAGATGTACCAATAGAACAAGGAATAATAAAAATCCCTAGATCTTTTAGTTTAGGTGGAAACTTCTTTAGGAGGATAGCAGAAAATTCCTCGTTAAGCCTCACTGTAGCAAACTCTCCCAATTTCTTTTTATTTCCCAAAATCTCCTTAAGGAATTTAGCATATTTAGGCATTTGAGAAATAGCCTCCACAAATGGATATTAATCTGGAGTTGCTTCAACATATCCAAGAATCTAGTGAATTGGGGGTATTGTTGACTAAACCTTTGAGGAAAGGGAATGGTTGGCTTGGGAGATGGAACAAGAACTGCCTTCACTAGATCTTTCTCAGTTACCACATCCTTAGGGTTCCCTTCAGTAAAAACCTCATTGGTTTTTGACTTATTCTCTTCTTCATGAGGGATCGCTATCTTGTTCCCACTTCTAAGGGTGATCACCTTAGCATGCTCCTCTGGATTCATCTCTGGTTGACTAGGCAGTGTCCCATTTTCTCTTTATCTCATTAATGTTACCAAAGTAGACATCTAATTCTCCAAAGTCTTGAACCTCTCATCAGATTTCTCCATGTGTTTCATCAAAGTATCATAGAGATTAGGCATGCGTTCCTTTTGTCTCGGGCCTTGATTCTGCAAATGAGGTGGTCTGTAGAGAATATTCTGGTTCTGACTTTCGTAGGAGAGATTTGGGTTGCTCTTATAACCAGGATTATAATGATTTGAATAAGGATCATTTTCACCCGGGTTAGGATTACCCACATAATTTGCCTCTTCATCTGCCATAGAAAAAGGGTTGCCTGCTTGGCATTCTGTTCTCTCATGTCCCGTTATACCACAAAGATCACAAAGAATAGGAGGTGCAGTGGATGCAGTTTGAGTCATTAACTGAGTTTGTGTCTGCATCATTGCTTCCATCTTCTTTGAAAGAGCCTCCAATTTATTTTCCAGTGTAGTATTAGCATCCACTTTGAAGACCCCATGTTGTATAATTTGTGCAGGTTGCCTCTTGTTCACATGCCTATCACTGGATGGCCATTGGTAACTCGAAGTCATATGTTTTATCAACTCATAAGCTGCACGTGACCACTTGTAACAGACTGGTTTTAATTATGTTGTTTAACCTGATAAAAATATAATTATTTATATTTTAATCTGAGAGCTATAAAATGATTTTAAATAAAATAAAATCATATTCATAGTCTCTCTTATGGTAGAAGGTTACGGTGAAAATTTGGGTTAAAAATTCAGACGGAACCCAATCTGCGTTTTCAATGACAGTAAGATTTTACTAAGAAGAAACCCTAATTTCGACCCGTGAAAGAAACCATTAGATTTTATATTTTGTCCTGGAGAATTTTCCAAGTTTTGAAAAAATTCGTTAGGAGATAAAATTAATATTATTTCATTCGGGCGTAATCGTTAGGAAAACGCGCAAAACCTAAGTCGGGGGATAATTCGGGAAAACGATGGAGTCAAGTATGGAGCTGAGGTATTAGGAGAGGTTAATGTAGCATAGAGGACAAGGAGTCCGGCCTTAAATTTTTGTGATCGGGAATTTTCAAGTGAAATGACCAAAATACCCCTAAGCTTAACCTAACCAACGTTGAGTTAAATTTTGACCATGGTTAAGGACCCATGGTTAATTCTTGTGGACAAGAAGCAGCAACACCTCTCAATTAATGTGAGCCACATGTTTATTAACCATAGTTAGCAAAGTAACCCTAATTAAGTTAATTTTTAACCATAGTTAACTATTATATTATTTAATATTCACAAAACCTATTAATTAAATTGCTAATAACCAAACAAGGCCTAAAATTTCCCCTATAAAAGCCCCCAAACCATGGCCTCCCCCCCCCCCCCTCCTCACTTCTTCATCTTTTCCATTTCTTCTTTATTTTTCTTCAAAACTCCATTGTTGATCCAAGAGGTCCATTGAAGAACTTGTCAAGATCATCTTCATCACCCACTCAAGGTAACATGATCATCCATAATCATCTCCTCTCTTCTTGAATTCATTTTCTTCCTATTTCATGAGTTTTCCATTTCTAGATCTAGAACTTTAAATAATTCTAGAAAATTGTAGAAAAATCATAAAAATGTGAAACCAATTTCTATGATCTAGTTATGATCTCTACTATCATCATCTAAGAGTATGTAATCATAATCATTTTCCTTCCCTATTTTCTTGTCGTGGCTGAAACAAGGTATTTTTGGATAAAGGAAGTTTTGTTCAATTTTTATTTAAGTCATGATTTATATCAACTATCTAAAGTAAGTAGGTTCTAAATCCAAAAAAATTGAATCAAAAGAAGTTTTCTAACCTATTTTTATATTTGAGGCCGAAACCCTACCCTAAGTGGTTGGATGATTTTTATTCCATATTTTCAACTTATAGCAATTTATCCAAGCTATCTAAGACCTAAGTAGTTAGTACCCAAAATATTAGAATAAGAAAATGATTCTAGCCCTAATTTGAATTGAATGATCGAATCTATCATAAAGTGGGTATAGTTGGGTTTTTTTGATTAATTATAGTTATGTTGTTTGGTTCAAGGTGAAACTGTTAAGCTGTGGTGTGATAACGAGGATCGTCGAAGTTGGAATTCCGGTGATAACTCAGGTGGGGGAAATAATCATTCTACCGTCGGAATCGATAAGTAGTATATTCTATAATAATTGTGTAGGGCGACATAAACCCTACTAGTAGTCGAGTAATCGACAAGACCAAAATCACATTGGAAACCTTTTCTGTGAAACCAATGGTGATTCGGGGATTGTAGGTTTATCGACATTAGGTTGATTTTAAGTATTTGATGATGTCTGACTTTATGTTTATTTAATTGATTGTGATACGCTGGTTGAGGTATTCCACTGCATGTGACGTATTATTTTTGATGTTTGAATATTCTGTTGATTAATGTGTTATGCATGATCTGCCTAGTTTAATATTGTGCTTAACGGACTTTAAGCAAAGATATATGTTGTTCGGGAGATATTTGTTTGGGTGAGAGAATGAATTGAATGTGTCTTAGAGGTACCTAGCTTAATTAAATTATTTAATGGATTAGGTGTGACCTAGAATGCGAGTTGAGGCTATGATGGGAGCTTGAGGCACTAGGTTGTTATTGATACGAGATAGTGATATTCATATAGAGGCTTTGATGCATATACTTTTTCAGTCCATGACGCATTGATCTGATTTATCCTATCAAAAGATAGAAGTACACTAAATCGAGTTCTAACCTATCAAAAGATAGAAGAGCACTAAACCGAACCCTATCTTATCAAAAGATAGAAGAGCACTATAACAGATCCTATCTTATCGAAAGATAGAAGTGCACTATGCCGAGTCTTATCCTATCAAAAGATAGAAGTGTACTATGCTGAGTTCTTTGCATCAGACTGCCATGGACTACTGACGAATGTGAAAGGAATAGAGACAGTTATGATAGTATAAGGGTTTTGACTACATGAGTTGAGGGTAGAGCACAATATCATAATTTGAGGATGATTTTTTAGTTAGGTGTGTTGCTTGTCTCTGACATTTATTGTATGATATACTATGACTCTTTTCAGCTTTTTGATGATAGAACTGCTTCTTAAACCCTATATCTTTCTGTGTGTTGTATTTTATCTTTCTATGGAATCATTTGAGAAGACCCTGTTGATGAGCTGATTGAGGATGAGTTGGATGGAACTCCGTATGAACCGGAGACCGGAGGACGAGCTGTGATCCATGGTGTTTAGGGTCTAGATAGTATGGCCAGTGTGTCTCGTGGAAATATTTTTTACATGTTTTCGCTAGTATAACTTTTGTTTATGTATATGCCTGTGAGGGATCCTACTGAGAGGATTACCCTCAACAGTGTTTTGTAATATGTTTATAAGACTTATGTGTGTATGTATAAACATAAACATGGTGTGTTGTTTTAATTAACTAAAGTTGTATGCTATTTAACTTAAGTTTTTAATCTTTACATGTTTTCACGTTAAGCGCGTGATTAAGAAATTAATTAATAATGATTTTATCTAATAACACAACGGGGCACAACGGTGTGTCTCACCTCTTACTCCATATACTACCTCCTGTTGTTGCATCAATCATGCTCTTACTTGATGAAGATAAGCCATTGTAAAATGCTTGGACTAACTGCCAGACAGGAAAGCCATGATGGGGACATTTCTTCAACAGCTCTTAAACTCACTCCCATGCCTCATATAGAGATTCCAGTTCACTTGCACAAAAGAAGTTATGTCATTACGCAGTTTAGCAGATTTAGCAGGTGGAAAATATTTATCCATAAATTTAGAAGAGAGTTGATCCCAAGTAGTTATGGAACTAGGTGGCAAAGACTTTAGCCAATGTTTGGCCCTATCCCTTACGGTGTGTTTGGATGAGGTATTTGTAGAGGGTAAAGTATTTTAAGAGGGTAATTAAAATACTTCACTCTAAAATACTTTGTTTGGGTATTAAATATGATGGATTTTAGAAATCAAGGGATTTTATGGGGGTATTTTGTTTAAGATAAATTCGAGGAATTTGAAATACCACCTAAAGAGGTGGTATTTTGAAATTCCCTCTCCTTACTCATGTGCCACCTACCACTGACGCTAGCCCCCGAACCAACTAGACCTGACCCCGGACCCCCTAGATCCGGCCCGGTCCCCCTGACCACCGGGGCCCGCACCACCCGCACCCGGCCCCACACCACCCCGAACCCGACCCTCGGACACTTGGTTCGGGGGGCACCGGCCCCCAAACACCCGATGTGGGGGCACCAGTTCCCGGACAATTGAAATCCCAATTTTTTTAAATGAATATTAAAAAAATGTAATTGAAGGTAATTGAAATGCTTTATCCAAACAAAGAATTTAAAATACAAGGTATTTGAATTAACCTATCCAAACAAGGTATTTTCAAAATGAAAGTAATTCAATTGAAGTAATTGAATTACCTTGTATTTCAAATTCCTTGGAATTTTGAAATACCCCATCCAAACACACACTTAAAGAAAAGGGAAACAGTCACAACCGAAAAGCATAATTTGAGACACTATTATGTTTGATGGTGTCACAAATTTTAAGAAAATCAGCAAAATTAACATGAGGGTCTTCACTTGGAGACCCACTAAACTGAATTGTATTTTGCAACATTGAGATCAAGGCTGGCTTAATCTCAAAGTTATTGGCCTCAATGTTAGGCCTAGAAATACTCCCTGTAGCATTCTCGGTTGAAGGACGAGCGAAGTCCAACATCGTCGTTTCATCCTCTTGAGCCATGGTTCTCCTTTATCTAGCTTGCTTTCGGTTTCTACGCGCAATTCTCTCTATTTCAGGATTATACTGCAAGGTAGGAGATTGAGAACGCTTTAGCATACAAGGAGGTAACTCAAAGAATAAAAATAAAACAAAAGAGTAAATCAAATGGTGTCTAAATTAACTACGATTTAATCTCCCTAATATTGTCAAAAACAATCACCGGCAACAGCGCCAAAAACTTGTTGTACTAAAACTACACTTAAGGGCAAGTGCACCCTATCGCAAAAGTAATATAGGAGTATTGGGGACTCCGAGTATCGAACCCACAGGGATTGGTAACAATTACTAGATTAATTAGTTCCTTATGTTTTCCAGACAATCAAGATCAGATTGTAATCAAATAATTAAAACCACAAGAAGATGTAGAAACCAAGAAAGGTAGAGAATCACAAGTAAAGTTTCACTTATGTCACTACCTATGATATTACCCAATTTCTAAATGATATGTGTTTCTTATTGATTGCCAATCACTCGCTCTAAAACTATTAATACCCAATGGTCATGAAATATTAATATTCTTTCTCCTAATCAGTTACCCTCAATGGTCATTGATGTGGTACGACGCACGTGTGTTGCGCGCCGCGCTCTGCGATTCCGGCAAGTGTACCGGATTGCCTTCAAGTAATAAGAGATATCGAACCCACAGAGACTGTGTTCCCGAATCGCAAATAATTTCGAATTGAGTGAATCTGGACTTTTTAGAGGGTTTTGAAAAAGGTTTGAATTGAAAGATAAACAAACAGAATCAAATAAAACAGAAAACAAATGTTTTTGGTGTTTTGATCTAAATGGATTCCTAGGGATTTAGGTTACCAACAAGATCGTTTACGTTGTTAAGTCGATGACCCTTGATGATTAGCGAAATTGCCTTGAAGGCGAGTTTATCCTTTGATAGCTTAAGCTCCCTCTCGGGTTACAAAAGCAGTGCCCAATTGACCCGACCCCTACTCTCGTGGTAGTCGATCCCAGATTGGACCCTTTGCGTTCCGTGACAACTCGTTGCTCCTCGAGGGACGGCTTCTAACTCTCGTGATTTCAGTCCCAAGTCTGACTTCTATAGATCTGACACCTAAGTTCACCGCTAGGTTCCTCCTTAAAATGTCTAAGTCATGCAAATAAACTAAGTTCACCGCTAGGTTCCTCCTTAGATCATCCACATCTCACAAACAAACAGCCGCCGAATTTTATGAGTGAAACACCCTAGAAATCCTAAGTTCACCGCTGGGTTCCTCCTTAGAACGTCTACGTCACGCAAATAAGCGGTTGCCGAATTTACGAGTGATTAATACACTAGAAATCAGATCTAAAGCAAAATCGTAATTACAAAGATATTACATCAAATTCAACATTGTAAACAAAACTTGGGCAGAGCCCCAATCCCTAGAAACTAAGCTACTACTCCAGTCTTGCCATGGAGATGACAAGCTGGGTTGACAACATAATGAAAATACAAAAAATCAGAGAAGAAAGGAGAAGAGGAGAAGAGAGATCTATGCCTAAGTCCTTGTGTACAAGTCTAGATCATCTATCATTCATTCTGCATCTGCCTGGTCCATATTTATAGAAATTGGGAAGTTAGAGTCCCAATCCAACTCAAAATCTGATCTATTTCGGTTGCTTCTGATCCAAGTAATGCGCGTCACGGCCGTGATGGCCGTGACGGTCTCTGTTTCTGGCACTTTTGCAAAATCCAGCCTTCTCGCGAGGCGAGAGTGAGCTCGCGTCACGAGCCTTCATTTTGTGGCCGTGATAAGAATTACGGCTGTGGCCGTGATGGGCTCTGACTTGTGGGGGTTTTTGGTCACGGCCGTGATGTCTATCACGGCCAGGCCGTGACTGACTCTGACTTCAGCCTTTGTTCCTTTTCAGTTTTGCTCGATCATGGCCGTGATGGGCATCACGGCTAGGCCGTGATGGGCTCTGTTTGGCTCATTTTCTTCACTTTTAAAGCACTATCTTCATCCAAACTTCATCATGGTTGATCTTGAGCATTTTACCCTTGATATCTGCAAAACAACACCACGAAAACCGCCTTACCCATTCCAAAGGAAAATTAACCTAAAATCTAATAAAAATATGCCTAAACTACATGAAAATGCATGCAAAATGATAGACAAAGATGATGTGAAATCACACTCATGAAATCACCCCAAGCTTAAAACTTTGCTTGTCCTCAAGCAATTACTCAGGCCAGAAGATAAATCAATCAAAGCATGGATAGTGAACCAAGAACCCTAGAAGCTAATCCAAGTGACAGGCATATTCAATAAGCACTCAAGAGATAATCAAGTTCAAGTCCAATTAGAAGCTCAGGTTCTTCAAGTTCATATCCTCACTGATTTGGGCACTTATCTCACCTCACTCAAGTGTTTTAGGGTATATGACAATTCACTCCATTTCCTCAAGGAAAGTATTCTACCATAGGCTTGACTATTAACCAAATCTCTACTTTATTTATGAAAACACTTAAGAATCAAGAGGTCTTTTCCTTTGGTTGTAATGTGGCCATGGGATTTATTATTAGGTGGGAAAATCAAGGAAAGGGAATTTCAAGAAGGCTAGACAGATTATCAAACATTACAAAGTATGACACCTTCTAAAATACCTTTTAGGGGCTTTGATTTACTTTTTCCACCTTGCTTTTTTTTTTTCATTTCTCACTTTCTTTCGTCATCCCCTTCTCCATTTTTTTTTTGTTTATTTCATGTTATTTGTTTGGAGAAGGGGAGATTTATAGCTCAAGAGAAATTACTTTCTAACTTTTTTCATCCCATACTTTTTCCAACTACCATTTTGCCCTTTTTGTAATACTTTAAAAGGTGCCATACCAAGCATTATTTCTCAAAGTAATTCAAGGTACCAAGAAAAGTATTTTTTTCTTTTAGGCTCAAAATTGGGCAACTAAGGGGTATCATTTAAACATTCAAAGCTCGGGAGGCCGGAAAAATACCTAGTGCCTCAATCATTTCCAAAAGTGTTTTCAAAAATTTTGAAGTTTTGAAACGGTTTCAAGTCAAGTTCTAGAAAATACAGTCCAAGAGGAATTACAACACTCTATCACAAGAAATGGGGTAGATTTAGTGAATACCCCTTTTGGCTCAAAATCTTACATTT
Organism: Sophora flavescens; assembly: GCA_030762895.1. Classification (NCBI taxonomy): domain Eukaryota; kingdom Viridiplantae; phylum Streptophyta; class Magnoliopsida; order Fabales; family Fabaceae; genus Sophora; species Sophora flavescens. The sequence continues at coordinate 107,096,488 of CM061066.1, read as the reverse complement.
AGTAGTTCAAAAATCAGTGAGGTACACAAACTTAAGGAACCACATGCTAATTATCAACTATCAAAAGATTATTTTTAGCCTTATCACAAGAAATTTATTTTTAGCCTTATCACAAGAATAATGAAAAATTGGGTTCGAAAATTCACTATCTCAATTCATTTGGCTCCAAGTTCTCACAATTGGATGCATATTCTAAGTGAGGGGCAATCTAAAGAATGTGATCATACTAATCTATGCCTATGAGAATGCAATATGAATGCAACAATGCAAATGCAAAAATACATACCCCTACCCCAAGCTTGATTACTTACATTGTCTCCAATGTAAATAATCAAGTCGTAGAGAGGAGAAAAATGGAACAACTTACCGAGTCGGTAGCGGGTGTTGGCTCACATTGCAGTCAAAACTTGGGTGGAAATTTCATCACGGCCGTGAGGCTCATCACGGGCAGGCCGTGATGCTCTCTGGCCTTGGCATCCTACTCACCACGCCCGTGATGGTTGTCACGGCTAGGCCGTGATCCTTTCTGTGCTCTTGTTTAGTTCATCACGGCCGTGACAGGGCGTGCTGGCTTCTGACTTTATTTTTCTCTGCTCTTCTTCCCTTTCTCAACCTGAAAACACTAGACAAACCTATTAATGATATTTTTGCCTCTTGATCTTCTCAAATTATTCAAGAGGTTAAATCAAAAACAAAAGGAAAAAGGGAAAGAAAACTTGGGTTGCCTCCCAAGAAGCGCTTATTTATGGTCCTAAGCTTGACTAAACTTCCTTCAATCAACCGGGGTCGACTAGACGTAGATGTGCCGGAACACTTCTCTTCCACGGAACTCCTTCAAAAAGCCGTTTATGCTCATACGGCCAATAACGCTTCCGCTTTGCTCTTTTCTCTCGGAGCTTCCTAGCCTTACTTTCTTCCGGCGGAAGTTTTGTTTCCGCATGGACAGCAATTCCAACTTCACCACTGCTGGGTGCATCATTAGCCATGCATATCTTCGGAGTTGCTTCCATGTTGAGCTCTTCCTTTACCGCTGGAGACGTTACATCAATTCTGCACACATGGCTCTCAAAAGGAGGGTTGTTATAAGAGTTAGTCAATTGAAAATCGACCCTACCTTCCTCTACATTTAGAGAGAGTTTACCATTCCTTACGTCTATTATTCGCTCAAATGGGCCAAGAATGGCCTTCCTAAAATGATGGGGAATTTAGAATTCCCTTTCATGTCCAATACCAGGAAATCGGTAGGGATGAAGAGTTTCCCTACCTTTACAGGAACATTCTCTAGTATGCCTAGAGGAGTCCTAGTTGAGCCATCCGCAAATTGTAAGGAGAATTTGAACGGACTCAACTCTTTGCTTCCCAACCTTTCCAAGATAGTGAGGGACATCAAGCTCGCGCTAGCCCCTAAGTCACATAAGGCTTGGTCTATTTGCACCTGTTCGATCGAGCAAGAGATGGAGAAACTACCTGGGTCTTTCAGTTTAGTAGGCATTTTAGTCTCCACATCTACTTGCTTTTTCCTGACCCTTTGTGGGAAAAGTATCGGGGGTTGGTATGGTGGTGGAGGGACGTACTTTGATTCTGGCTCTTCATCTTCGCTCATGTCCTCCTCCGGTTCCACCTCCATTTCAGCTACCCCCACCCCAAGCTTATCATCCCTTAAGTGTATGGCATTGCAATGCTCATTGGGATTTGCTTCGGGTTGCCCTGGGAATGTACCCTTAGGTCTCGAGTACGTGCTGGCTTGTTGGGCAATTTGGGTTTCTAGCATCTTGTTATGAGTTGCTAAGTTGTCTACCTTAGACACTAGTTCCTTTATTGCCTCACTCACTGCCCTTCCTTGTTGTCTAAACTCCTCATTCTGTTTTGTCTGACTTTCAACAAAACTTTCAAATAAAGTCTCGAGTTTAGACAGCTGTACCTGAGGATACCCCGGTGCTGCTCTCTTATTACATTGGCCCTCTTGGAACTCATGGTTGAGCGTGTTGCTGTAGTTGCCGTAGGAGAGGTAAGGGTTGTTCTTCCTTTGGTTGTAGGGATTTGGGGGAGCATGGTTTGGCAGCTTCGGGTTCGTGTCATAGAAGTTGTGACAAGAGTTCACTTGTTCACCCGAAGTGCCGGATCCATGTGGGCATTCCATCATGTCATGTCCCTGCATTCCACAAATCTCACAAACAAGGTTAGTAGCACCTAATGCACTCACATTAGCTCTTTCAAGCCGATCAAAACGTTTATTAAGTGAGTCTATCTTTGACATAATAAGATCTGTGCTGTTTACTTCAAACTTACCCCCCGAAATCTTGTTCGGGTTATTACCTCTTTCGGAACCCCATTGGTGGTAGTTGGTGGCGACATTCTCAATGATGTTGAATGGCTCAGTGAGAGGCCTATTCATAAACGCTCCACCGGCTGCAGAATCAAGTGACACCTTCGAAGAGTAGTCCAATCCGTTATAGAAGGTGTGCACTATTAACCACCTCTCGAGTCCATGGTGTGGGCAAGACTCCAGCAGTCCCTTGTAGCGATCCCAAGCTTCCGATAAGGATTCTCCGTCTTTCTGGAAGAAGCCGGTGATCTGGGTTCTTATGTAGGCCGTCTTGGATGGAGGGAAGAATTTCTCCAAGAATGCCTGCTCCAGTTGGTCCCAAGTAGTCAAGGTATTAGCGGGGATTTGCTTTAGCCAAGCCTTCGCTTTTCCAGTGAGAGATGAGGGGAACAATCTCAAACGTACAACATCGACCGAGGCTCCATTAATCCTGATTGCATCGGTGAACTCTAAGAATGTCTCTATGTGATCGGTCGGGTCCTCCGAAGGCAATCCTCCGAATTGATGTTGCCGAATCATGTTGATTAGCATGGGCGGAATAGTGTAGTTCTCCGCCTCAATCTCTGGCCTTGCAATCCCAGTTCGCAAGCCTCTCGCATTTGGGGCTGCGTAGTCCTTCAAAGGTTTTGTATCCGGGAGATTCGCCATGAGTGGAATGGGAATCAACCTTTCTCCCTCTCTTTGTAGTCTTCTGCGTCTGTGGAAGGTCCTCTCAATCTCCAGATCAACTTCACCAAGGCTCCCAAGACTTAGGGATCTTTGCATATAACACACAGAGAGATGGATACAATAGAAGGAAAGATATATTTTTGATTATTTTTTTTATCAGAAATAAAAATCAAATAAAAAGAAAAGGGTCCAGAAAAATCAATTTAAAAACTAAATTGAAATTCAAAAAGGCACAGTCCCCGGCAACGGCGCCAAAAACTTGATGGCGCGGCGCTCGGCGCGTGTGTTGCGCGCCGCGCTCTGCGATTCCGGCAAGTGTACCGGATTGCCGTCAAGTAATAAAAGATATCGAACCCACAGAGACTGTATTCCCGAATCGCAATTAATTTCGAATTGAGTGAATCTGGACTTTTTAGAGGGTTTTGAAAAAGGTTTGAATTGAAAGATAAACAAACAGAATCAAATAAAACAGAAAACAAATGTTTTTGGGGTTTTGATCTAAATGGATTCCTAGGGATTTAGGTTACCAACAAGATCGTTTACGTTGTTAAGTCGATTACCCTTGATGATTAGCGAAATTGCCTTGAAGGCGAGTTTATCCTTTGATAGCTTAAGCTCCCTCTCGGGTTACAAAAGCCGTGCCCAATTGACCCGACCCCTACTCTCGTGGTAGTCGATCCCAGATTGGACCCTTTGCGTTCCGTGACAACTCGTTGCTCCTCGAGGGACGGCTTCTAACTCTCGTGATTTCAGTCCCAAGTCTGACTTCTATAGATCTGACACCTAAGTTCACCGCTAGGTTCCTCCTTAAAATGTCTAAGTCATGCAAATAAACTAAGTTCACCGCTAGGTTCCTCCTTAGATCATCCACATCTCACAAACAAACAAAGCCGAATTTTATGAGTGAAACACCCTAGAAATCCTAAGTTCACCGCTGGGTTCCTCCTTAGAACGTCTACGTCACGCAAATAAGCGGTTGCCGAATTTACGAGTGATTAATACACTAGAAATCAGATCTAAAGCAAAATCGTAATTACAAAGATATTACATCAAATTCAACATCGTAAACAAAACTTGGGCAGAGCCCCAATCCCTAGAAACTAAGCTACTACTCCAGTCTTGCCATGGAGATGACAAGCTGGGTTGACAACATAATGAAAATACAAAAAATCAGAGAAGAAAGGAGAAGAGGAGAAAAGAGATCTATGCCTAAGTCCTTGTGTACAAGTCTAGATCATCTATCATTCATTCTGCATCTGCCTGGTCCATATTTATAGAAATTGGGAAGTTAGAGTCCCAATCCAACTCAAAATTTTAATCTATTTCGGTTGCTTCTGATCCAAGTAATGCACGTCACGACCGTGATGGCCATCACGGCCAGGCCGTGACGGTCTCTGTTTCTGGCACTTTTGCAAAATCCAGCCTTCTCGCGAGGCGAGAGTGAGCTCGCATCGCGAGCCTTCATTTTGTGGCCGTGATAAGAATTACGGCTGTGGCCGTGATGGGCTCTGACTTGTGGGGGTTTTTGGTCACGGCCGTGATGTCTATCACGGCCAGGCCGTGACTGACTCTGACTTCAGCCTTTGTTCCTTTTCAGTTTTGCTCGATCATGGCCGTGATGGGCTCTGTTTGGCTCATTTTCTTCACTTTTAAAGCACTATCTTCATCCAAACTTCATCATGGTTGATCTTGAGCATTTTACCCTTGATATCTGCAAAACAACACCACGAAAACCGCCTTACCCATTCCAAAGGAAAATTAACCTAAAATCTAATAAAAATATGTATAAACTACATGAAAATGCATGCAAAATGATAGACAAAGATGATGTGAAATTGATAAGCCTCTGGCTTATCTAGTTTTATGACTAGATGAACTAGGGTTTATGTGCCAATTTATTCGAGTTCACTCTCGTTTTCGCCCAAATTTGCCTTGTTTTGTTCCTAAGTTGGACTTTGACTCGTTTTGCGTCTTTTGTGTAGTTTTTAGGTTATTTTGAATAGAATTACGCTTGTGGTTGCTTGTGTTGTTTTCAGGTCAATAAGTTAAGCTCTAAGAATTAAGGAAAGTCAAGAAAGAGTGGAGATTGCCATTCTGGAGATTCTCGCCCCGCGAGAGGAAGCTCGCCCCGCGAGAGTTTGAAGACTTAGAAGTCAGAGATCATCACGGCCTAGCCGTGATGTGTATCACGGCCGTGACCAAAAATCCACACAAGGCAGAGAACATCACGGCTTGGCCGTGATTCACATCACGGGCCGTGACAAGAAGACTCGCGTCGCGAGACATCCTTCGCGTCGCGAGGGTTTAAATTCCAGAAGTGCGCCAGAAGCAGAAGCCGTCACGGCCTGGCCGTGATGGCCATCACGGCCGTGACGCGTGGCCTCCTTATAAATAGAGCAGATCAGAACATAAAAAGGGGACTTTTTGGATCAGAATTTTCAGAGATCTTTTGTAATCCTTATTCTGGGGCTGCGTCTCCCTCTTCTCTTTTCTTATTCTTAGGTTTAGGATGAATTCCGATTGTTTGTCTATGAGCATGAGGAACTAATCCCCGTCGTCCGAGGGAACGATGAAGCCACCCATGGCGATGTAAATCCGATTTGATGTATGTCTTTCTCCTTAATTCAATTCTTGTTTTCTAATTCTGATTTGAATGTGTTGATCATACGTGTTGCGTGATTGACTTGTTAACGTTGATGAGGCTTAGTCAGCGATTCGCGTTTAGAACTTGAATTAGGATCATCGATCGAATATTGCACGAGAGTGAATAGGAGATCGGTGCGACCTTATAGGGAACACGAATTAACAGAATTCGAGATTAGGGTTAAGAGACCTAGCAAGTAATTAACTCAAATCATCGAATACGTCCTAATGAGCACGGAAGTGGATTTAGGAGAATTTAGGGGTCCCGGTTGACATTGCAATTGAACCTAGGAGGAATTCATCATCACTTGGGTGTACATATTGGGTAGGTGGATTTGTGACCTTGGACATTTTAGTTTTCTGATTTTTAGTTAATTAGTTTATTTAGATTGTTAGTTGAATTTCGCTATTAATCTTCTCTCTCAACCACCTTTTTCCGTAACTTGACCGAACGCATCGGATTTCCCGCGGATTAGTCGAATTGGTATCCCAATCCTTGAGTTCGACCTCGGTAATTACTTACCGTGTTTATTTTTATTACTTGCGACGACCCGGTACACTTGCCGGAGCAACAACAAGTTTTTGGCGCCGTTGCCGGGGATTGGCACAACCAATTTTTTCTGATTTTAGGGAAGTTTGATTATTTGGTTAAGTTACTTTTATTTTTTTTATTTTTAATTTCTATTATTATTCTCTATTTCTTGATCCCACTTGGTCTTGGCCCTGTTTTGTATGCGAGGTACCCTTTCAAGGCTGATTGCGAATCATGGAGATTGTTTATTTTCCAGCCTTGGACGGTGTTACAAAATATGACTTTGGGCCTAACATATCCCTGGGAGATCATTGGCGCTGGGGACGTAATTGCCCTCATGCACAAGCTTATAGTATAATCATGAAGCATGAGGAGGAATGGGAATGGAATGAGCAAACACCGTTGAGAGCTGCTCTAGAACAATATTCCCAGGAGCTATCCACCTCTGAGGCCAAGGGAAGAGCCAACTGTGACAGTATCGAAACTGTGATGCAGAATTTCAAAGCGCAAGCTGAGGAGATTTGCAAGCAGTTAGTACAAGAGTCACATGATGCCCAATTTGCAGAAAATCTGGTTTTGGGGATAGATCAAAATGAAGACGAAGTGGTAGTGGATTCCACACTGTTTGCCAAGCAACCGAAAATTTCTGCATTGGATAACTATGTTGGCTTACATGCATGTGTGGACATGGGTAAGTTAGACCCTCCCACTCGTCTGGCACACTTCCTCGGGAAAACACCATTTGACCCGAGAGGAAGTGAATTCATAATAACAAAGGTCAATGGAGTTTTCACACACTGGCTGGGTGGAGTTGATGATAAGGTCATATTGCTCCTACGAGGGCCACTTCATAAACCTTTTGATCCGGGTGGAGAATCGCATATGATGAGCATCTCTTGGCCTCTGTACCACAGACTATGGGATCCAGGTGGATGCTTCTTAATAAGTCAGGCTCGGGACGTTAAACAAGCGCTTCTTGGGAGGCAACCCAAGCTAGGTATCCTTCTCTTCTCTTAACTTTTGTTTTGTTTTGTTTTCGTTTTGTTTTTGTTGTCACTCTTGAATAATTTGAGAAGATCAAGAGTTTTTGTATGAATTGTCGTGTCGGCAAGCTTGTTGGATGTTAATTGAATTTAGCATAGATTAATTGCATGAATTATTTGACCATTGATGATTTCCCCCTAGGCTCTGAAAATAGAAAAGTTTAACCCCACTTAAAAATTGAAAACTGAACTTTGAGAATTTTATTGTGATTACTTGATTTATGATATGTTTGGGGTGAGGGGGTGCACACACTAGGAATCGTATCTCGGTCAAACAATTTGCAAAATGTCCAGGTGAGGATTTGAGCCTCCAACTCTGTTTTTGAATGTGTGAATCACTGTTAAGTTGCACTTTCCCGAATTTGCTTGAATCTCTATATGGTTTGCATGTTTATGTGTTGCATCAAATGATTTAGGCAATTTTCTTTGAATTAACTACTTGGCCTAAAATGAACCACCCCTCATGCATGTTCCCTAGTTAGCCAAATTGAGCCCAATTGACCTATTGTTTCTTGATGACCCTACATTACGAGCCAAAATATGAAAAAACCATGTTAACCCAATCTTAGGATTAGGAGAGCATGGAAATGAGCAAGAGAAAGGTTGTGAGAAACTAAGTTTGGGGTGGCTACAAGGAGGTATGTCATTTTGGGGTGAGAAAAAGAAAAATAAAGGTTGAAACCCAAGGCAAAAAAAAAAAAAAAAGAAAAAGAAAAGAAAAGAAGAAAACAAAAAAAATTGCCAAAGGAAAAGGGGCAGAACAAAAAGATTAGCAAGGAAAAGGCTATAGTCACCCGAGCCCAAATGAAAAATGGAAAAAGGAATTTGAGTGGAAAAAGTGCCAAAATGCTCATGCTCTCTTAGTTCCTAGGGACTTAAGCCTAAATATCCTTCATTATCCTACCCTGAGCCAGGCCCCATTACAACCTTTAAAAGACCTTCTGATGTTGCATACATGTTTTCGTGGGAACTACTTTTGAGATGAAAATCAAATTCATGGGAAGTGCTCTTGATATGTGAAATTGAGTTAAAAGTTGATAACCTTGACAAACTTGAGCGAATGAGTGAAATTTTAAATGCCCTTGTGAGGAAGGCAATTGTTTGAGATAGGTGATCTTCCTTTGTGTGTATCTCTGATCCTCAACTTAGAGTAATGATGGAATGAATGATGAGTTCTCAATGGTTTAAAGTAAATGAATGTGGGGATTACATTGATATAGGGGGGAGATCATTAGAGTAAAACTATTTTTTTTAAAGTTGCATTAAATTTGTGCGAAATCGATTGATTCCTTTAGGCTTGCCAAGTCTTGAGTCGTTTTTGAGTTTTAAGCTTGCTTGGGGACAAGCAAGGTTTAAGTTTGGGGTATTTGATAAGCCTCTGGCTTATCTAGTTTTATGACTAGATGAACTAGGGTTTATGTGCCAATTTATTCGAGTTCACTCTCGTTTTCGCCCAAATTTGCCTTGTTTTGTTCCTAAGTTGGACTTTGACTCGTTTTGTGTCTTTTGTGTAGTTTTTAGGTTATTTTGAATAGAATTACGCTTGTGGTTGCTTGTGTTGTTTTCAGGTCAATAAGTTAAGCTCTGAGAATTAAGGAAAGTCAAGAAAGAGTGGAGATTGCCATTCTGGAGATTCTCGCCCCGCGAGAGGAAGCTCGCCCCGCGAGAGTTTGAAGACTTAGAAGTCAGAGATCATCACGGCCTAGCCGTGATGTGTATCACGGCCGTGACCAAAAATCCACACAAGGCAGAGAACATCACGGCTTGGCCGTGATTCACATCACGGGCCGTGACAAGAAGACTCGCGTCGCGAGACATCCTTCGCGTCGCGAGGGTTTAAATTCCAGAAGTGCGCCAGAAGCAGAAGCCGTCACGGCCGTGACGCGTGGCCTCCTTATAAATAGAGCAGATCAGAACATAAAAAGGGGACTTTTTGGATCAGAATTTTCAGAGATCTTTTGTAATCCTTATTCTGGGGCTGCGTCTCCCTCTTCTCTTTTCTTATTCTTAGGTTTAGGATGAATTCCGATTGTTTGTCTATGAGCATGAGGAACTAATCCCCGTCGTCCGAGGGAACGATGAAGCCACCCATGGCGATGTAAATCCGATTTGATGTATGTCTTTCTCCTTAATTCAATTCTTGTTTTCTAATTCTGATTTGAATGTGTTGATCATACGTGTTGCGTGATTGACTTGTTAACGTTGATGAGGCTTAGTCAGCGATTCGCGTTTAGAACTTGAATTAGGATCATCGATCGAATATTGCACGAGGGTGAATAGGAGATCGGTGCGACCTTATAGGGAACACGAATTAACAGAATTCGAGATTAGGGTTAAGAGACCTAGCAAGTAATTAACTCAAATCATCGAATACGTCCTAATGAGCACGGAAGTGGATTTAGGAGAATTTAGGGGTCCCGGTTGACATTGCAATTGAACCTAGGAGGAATTCATCATCACTTGGGTGTACATATTGGGTAGGTGGATTTGTGACCTTGGACATTTTAGTTTTCTGATTTTTAGTTAATTAGTTTATTTAGATTGTTAGTTGAATTTCGCTATTAATCTTCTCTCAACCACCTTTTTCCGTAACTTGACCGAACGCATCGGATTTCCCACGGATTAGTCGAATTGGTATCCCAATCCTTGAGTTCGAACTCGGTAATTACTTACCGTGTTTATTTTTATTACTTGCGACGACCCGGTACACTTGCCGGAGCAACAACAGAAATCACACTCATCAGTCATGCAAGGCAAACAGTTAAAAGAAGCACAAAGAACTGGCAAAGTTTTTTAATTCAATAACTGATTGAAAACAGGGGATTGCGCTTGGTCCACGTGACCCCAAATCCGGTTAATCCTAGAGTTCTATTAACTAATTGTGGTACGGTCGCCAGTCAATTAATTAACTTGATAAAGGATGTTCAAGCCTTTTAGCAATTCAAACACAATGAATAAACCAACCAATTAAAAGAAACACTGGATCATATTAAAACTGGGAAAACATCAAATGTTTCAAAACATAAGATCCACCATACCCTAGGAATGAATTTAGCTACGCATAGTCATAAAAATCACTATGCATGTGACACCCTCTACCCCGCATGAATTCATAAAGCGTAAAAGATATAAAAGAAAGGAACACATGCATATTATATCATAATAATAAAAACCAGGCAGAGGCTGCCGCATTGTAACATAACTTCAAATGAAGAAAAACCAAAACATGCTTATAAAAATAAAACATAACATAACTGAAACATAAATGAAACCCAACCCTGATGTCACATTACAGAGCTGTTATAACCAATCCGATAAAACAACTCGGATAACAAACTAAAACTAACTAAACTACGAGTAGCGGCTCCTCAGAGTCACTCCTCAGCAAGATGATCGCCGTCCTCTGCATATCCAAAACGATAAATGCAAGCACACAACAAAGGACGGGGAGTAAGAAACATATGTATCAACATAACAGCATGGAAGCAGTTAGCAAGGTGAACATGCATCATAAAAACATAGCATATAAAAAATAATCATCTCATCACATCAATATCATATATATATATATATATATATATATATATATATATATATCCTTCCAAAAAAAGGTATGTTATACGATGCAACGCTACTCCACTACTCCAATGCATGAAGGAGCAACACAGTGCACAACCAACAATCACCATCTCCTCTTGGGCCACTCGCCAACCCAAGTTCATCATCATCATCAACGTTATCTTTCATCTTTAGTCTTTAATCGTTTATCACATAATCTTTTCACTTACACTCTAGCCAAAAAGCACCAGAGCTCAACACCTTGGCCATTAAGCATCAAGGGCCCCTTGGTCATTCGGCTACCAAGGTCCAACATCTTTTAACAACACCTTGACATTATGCATCAAGGTCCCCTTGACCACTCGGCTACCAAGGTACAGAACAAAAACACTCTAGTCAATAAGCACCAGAGCTCAACACCTCGACCACTTGGCTATCGAGGCCCCCTTGGTTACTTGGCTACCAAGGTACGGAACAACATATTTCAACTTTAATTAATAACACTCTGGCTCATAGGCACCAGAGCTCAACACCTTGACCATTAAGCATCAAGGCCCCCTTGGCCACTCGGCTACCAAGGTACATTATTACCTTTAAGTTATCTAACTTGTCTTTACTAGGTTTGGTGTCTTCTTCATTATTATAAGTGTTTGGGGTAAAACACCCCTTATTACTGTTCTACATTCTGATCTGTACAGGGAAGCACGATCGTGCTTCCCCCAGCACGGGCGTGCTGACTTTTAAGTCAAGCACGGTCGTGCTAACTATTGAGCACAACCGTTCTCAATGGAGAGTGACCTTACTGTTTCTGGGTAGAAGGGTTGAACAATCCTCACTATGTTTCCAAGGGTATTCAAGGATCAAACCTATTGGTTTAAGCTACATTATCAATCAACAGTTTCATTATCTTCAATTGTTTATATGTCTTTTACTTCCATCTTCATTACTAACGTCCTTTAAACACTCATTAATCAATCCTAGTGTCTTTGCCTAAGCCCTATGAACGTAACATTGCCTCTCATACTATATTCATGTCTTGTGAACAAACTGGGGAAACATTCCTTAATTCTTATTTGTAACAGCCTGATTTTAATTATGTTGTTCAATCGGTTAAAATATAATTAAATTATATTTTAAATTTGAGAGTTAGAAAGTGTTTTTGATTAAAATAAATCACATTAATAGTCTACTTTATGGTAGAGGGTTACAGTAAAATTTTCGGTTGAAAATTCAGACGAAAGCCGGTCTGCGTTTTCACTGCTGGTACAAGTTTACTATGCAGAAAACCTAATTTTGACCCATGAACGAGATAGTTAGTGTTTTATTATGTTTCCTTCAACTTTGGTTATTTTGAAAATTTTCATTCAAAAATAAAATAAAATATTTTATTCGGGCGAAAACGTCGGAAGAATTACGATCGAAAATGCAACCGGGTAAGAAATGGAGCAGAATAGGAGACATAAAAGGCTTGAGATGAGATGAGGGAGTGAGGTGACTCACTAGAGGTATGGCCTAAGCTACCTCCTAAAAAGTGGTCATGATGGAATTTTTGAAATATATCAGTTTATATTCTAAAAACCTATTTTTCTCTTTTCTCTTCAACCAAACAAGGCACAAGATCAAAACTTCCTCTCCAAGCTCATTCCTCTCTACTAAATTTCGTGCCACTCTCTCCCCTCTCTAAATATACCCCTTTCATTTTCACTTCATCATCTTCATCCTTCAACCTCCATTAAACCTTCATCTTCTTCTTTCTTCTAAAAGTTCAAGCTCTTAAAGCTTTAGTTTTTATTCATCTTTTCTACTTAAGTTCTTCATTAAAGTTCTTCCTTATACTAAGGGTAATGATCTCATATGGATATTTTTGCAAGTTTCATCTTTTATTTCTTAGTTTACCTTATGTGTTCTTTATATGCTTTGAACTTCTAAAATCTCTCTAAAATGGTAGAAAACTCCTTTTGAGTTGAAAACACTTTCTATAGTCTTGTATTAACTTATATTTTCACATACTAAGAGGTTATGTAAAACAAAAATCTCTACCTATCTCTTCCAATGAAGGTCGAATGCTTGCATTTGTGACCTAGGAAGTTTTTGTTTCAACTTTTGGAATATGATCATGTGATTGAGTTTCTAACTATCCATTGATCTTAAATTTAAAAATCTTGGAAGTTTTGATAGCTTGTTCCTATGATGGCTGAAAATATGAATAAGTAAACCTAGGATACTATGTTTCAACTTTCCAAGTATGATCATGGATTTAGAACTCTTAATACCTTGTGATTCTAAACCTAAGAGTTATTGTTAAACAAAGAATATTTTTCCTCATCACCCTATGATGACCGAAACTTAGTGTTTAGGTACTAGGATGTTTGAGTTTTTATTTTTCCAAAATGATCATGGACTTAAGCTCCATAAGATATTTGGATGCTAAGTCTAAGAGATTGGAAAGTTTAAGGATTTCTAACTTGTTTATTCTATGTTATTAAAGCTAGGATGTATTACTTTCATTTTTCCAAGATGATCATGGACTTGAGCTCCAGAAGATATTTGGATGCTAAGTCTAAGAGATTGGAATGTTTAAGTTTCCATTGTTTTCCAAAATGATCATGAACTTGAGCTCCATAAGATATTTGGATGCTAAGTCTAAGAGATTGGAAAGTTTAAGGATTTCTAACTTGTTTATTCTATGTTATTAAATCTAGGATGTATTGTGTTATATTGGTGATATGGGAATATTTGGATGGATATTGTTTTATGCATGATCTGCCTGGTTTGTATTATTATGCTTAGTGGTTTTTAAGCAAAGATATATATGTTGTCTAAGAGATGATTGTTTTGGGTGTGAGGATAATGATGATTTAGAAGTTCCTAACCTAGATGATGTATGTTAAAGAGGTGTTATGGCATAGAATATGTGTCAAGTTCTAATGGAAGCTTAAGGCACTAGGATGTTGCTAAAATGGGTTGGTGAGATTCAAGTATAGGTGTTATTGTCCACAAAAGTGTATTGGTAATATAATACACAAGGACAAAAGTGTATTGGTAATATAATACACAAAGACGAAAGTGTATTGGTAATATAATACACAAGGACATCTGTGTATTAGTAATATAATACATCGTGTATTGGTAATATAATACACGAAAAACCACTTCTGTGTATTGGTAATATAATACACCGTGTATTGGTAATATAATACACGTAAAACACTTCTATGTATTGGTAATATAATACACCGTGTATTGGTAATATAATACATGTAAAATCAAGAGTTCTCGCGAGACCACTTCCACCTTAGGAAATAGGTGTGCCACTATGGTGTCTTTGAGTAGCATGAGATTGGGTGTAGAGGATGATATATTAACTTGAGGGTGATCTGTTAGTTATGTGCGTTGTTTGTCTGTGACAATTACTGTATGATTTACTATGACTCTTTTCCGCTTTTTGATGATAGAACTGTTTTCTAATCCCCTATGTTTCTATATTCTTGTGGGTTACTTTACTTACATTAGAAGACCCGATGGAGGATTATGTTGCTGAGGAGCTGGACGGAGCTCTGTATGAAATGGAGGTTGCTGAGGAATTGGATGGAACTCCTTACGAACCAGACGCTGGAGGTCGAGCTGTGATCCATGGCGAATAGAGTATAGATAGTATGGCCAGTGTGTCTAAGAAGGAGTATTTTTATATGTTTCCGCTAAGTATGGCTTTTATTTTAAGTTTATGCCTGTGAGGAATCCTACTGAGAGGATTCCCTCAACAGTGTTTTGGTAATGTAATAAATAAACAGGTGTGTATTTATATATATTACAACCTTGGTGTGTTTAATTTACAGAAGTTATATGATTGTTTAAATAAAGTTTTAATATTTACATACTTTTCACGCTAAGCACGCGATTAAGGAATTAATTAATAAGGTTTTAAGCTAATAAAACATCGGGGCACAATAGGGTGTCTCATTTTGGTATCAGAGCAGTTTGGTTCTAAAACGGACTGTGGGTTATGTCCGATCAGAATCAAGGACTGCGAGGTTTAGGAGGTTGTTGCTGGCCGTGTCTAGTTGAATCTACATCGGATGTTGACTATGCTTAGAAGGTAGGTAGTGTGTCAGAATCTGATGTGAGAGGTTCATATTAGTCTGGCATATGGTATTTATATACTTGCCTATGTAGTATTATATGTCATACTAACAAGAGCGGATGATTTCTTTTAACAGAATCATGGCTCGCGGAAGAGGACGTCCAACTAATAGTGGTGACGAAACTCCAGAAAGGATTATTGGAGCTGTCAATGGTAATGCCGACAATACTGAGAATGGAGGAGGATCATCTTCGACTCCAAGTGCAATGGAAACCCTAGCTGCTGCTATGCTACTGCAAACCCAGCAGAATGCTGAGATGCTGCAGATGAACAAAGAACAGCTAGAAATTAAGAATCAGAGAAGGGCGATAGCAGCTGAAGATGCCGGATTGACTAATTTTATGAACGGAAAACCACCTCAATTCCGAGGAGAGTATGACCCAGAGAAAGCAGAATGGTGGCTACAAGAGATCGAAAAGATATTTGCTACTATGCGCTGTAACGAGGAAAAGAAAGTGACCTATGCTGCCTTCATGTTAACCGAAGGAGCAGAATTCTGGGGAAGGGAAAGAAAAGATTGTTGGAAGCTGAGGATAGGAACATTAACTAGAAGTTATTCACTGATTGCTTTTCTGAAAAATATTTTCCGCGTCTACTTCGACGTGAGAAGGAAAAGGAATTCACAAACCTTAAACAAGGTAACATGTCTGTTGGTGAGTATGCATCACGTTTTGAAGCTTTGATCAAGTTTTCGGAATTCTATCAGAGGTTTCCAAGTGAGGACTGGAAATGTAGAAGATTTGAGGAAGGACTCAGATGAGCTGCAAAGGGTTGTAGTGTCTCTTGACATATAGTATTTCCCAGAACTAGTCGAGAGATGCAGTGCCATTGAAAGTATAGATCGAAGGATGGCCAATGAACAGAAACAACTGGGGAGTGGAGGTCCTAACCGATCAAGTTTCCAGAGGTGCGGAGAAAGTGGTCCTCAGTGGAGACAGAGACCATATGCTTGACCCGGGCAAACACCGACACCAGCACCAGTGCCTAGAACCGGTCAGCAACCACAAGGATTAGTTTGCTTCAGATGTGGAGGACCTCATTATGCTAGAGACTGTACAAATAGGCCTAGCCGTTTCAACTGTGGGAAACCAGGTCATGTGGCACGAGATTGCAGACAAAGGGTTATGCAACAACCGACAACTGTCGGAAGAGGAACTGGAGACAATAGAGGTGGAGCTGGAAGAGGAGTTCCGGCAGCAAGACCACAAGTGGCCAAACCTCAAGCCACTAGAAGAGTGTTTACCGTGAGGGGAGCTGAATCCTCTCAATCTGCTGATCTCATACAAGGTATATGTTTGGTAGCTGGTAGACTCTCGTATATGTTGTTTGACTCGGGAGCTACACATTCTTTTATTTCGCATGAGTGTATGGATCATTTGAACTTAACTGTTTCCAAATTACTTTATACCCTCACACTGTCTACTCCAACCAGTAATCCTTTGACTACTATGTCTGTTTGTTTACAGTGTCCTATCGTTGTTGAGAATAGGACATTTATTAGATCTTATCTGTTTGCCTATGCAACATATAGATGTTATTCTTGGCATGGATTGGCTTTCGGCTAACCATGTAGTGCTAGATTGTTCTAGCAAGACTTTATCATTTCTTGAACCCTTTAGTGTAGCATCTGCCAATGAAGGAGTTTCTAGGAGGAGTGACAACTCTCAACAGTTTATGATGCTTTTCACAGTGGAGGCTAATGAGACTCCCAGCATAGATTCCATGCCTAATGTGAGAGAGTTTCCTGAAGTTTTCCCTCCAGACGTTCCAGGTTTGCCATCGAAAAGAGAAGTGAAATTACTATAGATCTCGTACCAGGGACAGGGCCTATATCTATAGCTCCTTATCGGATGTCACCGGTTGAGTTGGCAAAGTTGAAGGAACAATTGGATGACATGTTAGGAAAAGAGTTTATCAGACAGAGTGTTTCGCCGTGGGGAGCACCAGTGTTATTTGTTAAGAAGAATGATGGAAGTGCGAGATTGTGCATGGATTACAGGCAGTTGAATAAGGTGACGATTAAGAATAAGTATTCGTTGCCTAGGATAGATGATTTGATGGATCAGTTGAAAGGAGCAGTAGTGTTCTCTAAGATTGATTTAAGATCTGGGTACCATCAGATCAGAGCAAGAAAGGAAGATATACCCAAGACGACTTTTAGGACGAGATACGGGCACTATGAGTATTTAGTTATGCCTTTCGGTGTAACTAATGCGCCAGCCGTGTTCATGGATTATATGAACAGAATTTTCAGACCGTTCCTCGATAAGTTTGTTGTTGTGTTCATCTACGATATTCTTATTTATTCTCGTACGCGGGAAGAGCATGCGGAACATTTGAGATTGGTGTTGCAAGTTTTGAAGGATAGGCGGCTTTATGCCAAACTTTCCAAGTGTGAGTTTTGGCTAGAAGAAGTACAATTCCTAGGTCATGTGATTAATAAAGAAGGAATAGTCGTAGATCCAGCTAAGGTTGAGTCAGTTCTTAAGTGGGAACGGCCTAAGTCAGTAAGTGAAGTACGGAGTTTCCTAGGACTAGCTGGATATTATCGGAGGTTCATAGAGGGATTCTAGAAGATTGCGTTGCCTATGACGCAGTTAACGAGGAAAAATATAGCTTTTGTATGGACGGACAAGTGTGAACAAAGTTTCCAAAAGCTGAAGGACAGGTTGACTACATCACCTGTGTTGATCTTACCAGATCAACTAGGACAATTTGACGTATATTGTGATGCGCCATACCAAGGTTTAGGCTGTGTCCTGATGCAAGAGGGAAAAGTCGTGGCTTATGCTTCCCGACAGTTGAGAATTCATGAGAGAAATTATCCGACTCATGATTTGGAGTTAGCAGCAATAGTGTTCGCATTAAAGATATGGCGACACTTTTTGTATGGAGCAAAGTTTAATGTCTTCAGTGACCACAAGAGCCTGAAGTATCTATTTGATCCAAAAGAATTGGATATGAGACAGCGAAGATGGATGGAGTTTATCAAAGATTAAGATTTTGAATTACTGTACCATCCTGGGAAGGCCAATGTGGTAGCTGTAACACCCTGTTTTTCCTATGCTGTTTGTAGTAGTAAATACATATTTAAATGTGTTTATTTTAGATTAAACCCAGAGGATGATTTTAATTAAACTAAAATCATTTTCTTGTGTTGTTATATCATATGAAGTTATGGTAAAAATTTCGGTTGAAAATTCAGACAGAAGTCGGTCTGCGTTCTCACTTCCAGTACAAGTTTACTGAGCTAGAGACCAAATTTTAATTCGTGAACGAGACGGTTAGTATTTTTATGATGTTTTGTGTGGGTTTGGAGTTTGTCGAAAAATCTTGTTCGGGGCCAAATCTCAGGGATTTCCCGGGTGAAATCGTCGGGAAATACAATCGGGGAAGTCATCTGATACGCAATGGAGCAGAGCATCAAGAGGATGAAGTGACAAGAAGTGACTTGACGTGAAGGCTATGACACATCTCAAAAGTGAATCTTGACTTTTTTCAAAAAAAAATCTCACTTTTCATCTTTCTCTCTCCAACCTTACCTCCACACCATACATCCACCTTACCACACCTTACCTTCTTTCTTCCCCTACAAGCAAACCAACTTTTCTTTCTCTTATTTCTCTCCAAAACCGTGCCACTCTCTCTCACTCTCTATAAATACTCTTCATTTCCACACTTCATCACTTTTCCTCCATTTTCTCACCTTTACACCTTATTGCATTTCTTCTTCTTCTCTCTTCTAAAGTTCATCTTTTTATCAAGCTTTTTACATTAAGTTCTTCATCAAAGTTCTTCATATTTTTGAGGGTAATGATCCTATGTTATTTATTTTTCAAGTAATTGTCTTTATGTTCATAGTTTTGCTTTAAGTTTCTTTTAAGCTTTCAAACTTCTAAAATCTCTTAAAAATGGTAGAAAACTCCATTTGAGTTGAAACCAATTTCTATGTTGTTATTTTTACTCCTACTACAACATACTAAAAGGTTGTATAAAACAAAAATTTCTAACCCTATTTTCTTGATGAGGCCGAAATCATGCTTTTTGGTTTTGGTGGGTTTTGTTTAACTTTGCTTGTATGGACTTGTATTTGAGTTCTATTCCAAGATGATCATGACCAAGGGCTCCTTTGTACTAAAGGATGTTAGGTTTAAGTGATTGGAGAAGTTTATAGATTTTACACATTTTCATGTAAAGGCCTAAACTTTAAGTAGTTTAAGACATTGATGCTTAGTTGATGTTTCTCCAAAGTGATCATAGATTAAGGCTTCTTGATGTATAAGGATGCTAAATCCAAGGGATTGGAAAGTTTGAAAATTTCTAACCTTTATTTTGTATCAAGACCGAACTTTAAAGGTTTTTGGCAAAAATATTAAGTTTTGTTTTCTTCCAAAATGAGCATAGATTAAAGCTCCTTATAATAAAGGATGCTATGTCTAAAGTGATTGGAAAGTTTAAAATATTTTCTTGCTTTATTTTCCTATGATGTCCGAATGTAACATTTGACCTAGGATGTGTTGTTTTATTTTGTTTTCCAAGATGATTATGGATTAAAGCTCCTTCATGTTAAAGGATGCTATGTCCAAAAGATTGGGTGATTTAAAGATCTCTAACCTCACAACTTGTTAAGACCGAACCTAAGAGTTCATGGTCTAAGACATTTTATTTTTCCATTTTCCGAAATGATCATGGTTTCAAACTCCTTACTATGTATGGATGCTAACCTAAAGAGATTGGAAAGTTTAGAAATTTCTAGCCTATTTATCTATGCTTGGCCGAAACCCTAAGTCAAGTACTTGGTGGGATTTTTAATTCAACTTTGTTAAAGGATCATTGTTTATGAACTCCTAACACTTAAGGATCATAAATCCATGAGTTGTATAATTTTCGGGAATCTCTAACCCTAAGAACTAGTCTTGGCCGAACCTATACCTTGTGGTTTAGTGTTCTTGTTTGATTTTAAATTGTGATTTTATGTTCATAACCTTAGACTTTCATCACGGAGGAAACAAGGACGTTCGTGGTTTACCTCTCCAAGCATCTAATCTCCTTACCTTCACGGAAGGTAAGAGGGGATTGCCTAGGGATATTCAATGACTATATGCATGTGTGTATGTGTTTACTTGAGTGATTTGAATATTGTTGTGATATTGAGCCGATACTTGAATAACTTGTTTACTTGAACTATTGTGGTTATTACTTGAAGTTGAACATTACTTGCTTTAAAGTGTTATGAATTATATATATGTGATGAACTGTCGTTAACTGTGATATTATTGTTGAGAATATATTACTGTTGATTGAAGTTTGAGAAGACGGACTTGAGTCTGTGCACAATGATTATAAAGGATTAAAAGCCTTAATAAGCCTTGGATAGAACTTTGAAAGTATTGGTCTCATTTATAAAAGTTCCTTGTTTAAAACGCTTACTTCAAGAAAATGAGATTCTTATTTTGAAAAGAAACGTTGAAGTGTTTTTAAGACAATAGAAACTACCTTTTTATGATCCAAAGTTGGTACGAGAGAAAACCTTTTTAGAACTATGTGTTTTATGAAGGAAAAACCCTTTGAAAATATTTGACTTTATTCAATCAAGGAATTTCAAAAACAAACAAATTTCCTAAATGTTTTAGAAAAGATTTTGCAAAGGAAAAGGATTTTCTCCTAAATGATTTGGAAACGTTCCGGTTACTTGGATAAGTGACCGAGGTTTTATTTTGGATTTGATTTTCACTGAGCGAAAAGTAAACACATGTGAATTGAATCTAGTTCGCGAGACGTCGCTTCTAGTATTCTGTAATATGCACGTTGGTCCTTGATTCGTGCCACGTTGTTGTGGACTATGT
This sequence comes from Sophora flavescens, assembly GCA_030762895.1. Taxonomy (NCBI): domain Eukaryota; kingdom Viridiplantae; phylum Streptophyta; class Magnoliopsida; order Fabales; family Fabaceae; genus Sophora; species Sophora flavescens. The sequence goes on along the minus strand of CM061066.1, from coordinate 107,075,730 downwards.
GTCTTAATCACGTTGTTGTGGACTGTGTGTCCTAATCACGTTGTTGTGGACAGTGTGTCCTAACCACGTTGTGATGAACGTTGTTAAAGCTGAATGTTGTTTTATACGACCACAAGCCTAGGACTGGTGCATCGGTCTAAGGTGTTGTGATTAAGCACTCAAACTGTGTGTCCCGTGTTGATGTTGATAATTTCAAAATGATGAAATTTATGAATATTCGCTAGCCTTTGAGCTTCGACAACGAATGAGAACGAACACAAAGAAAACATCGAGAACTAAATGTTTTACATTTACATTTACGGCATACGTGCCCGACATGGTTTTAACGAGACCTTAACAGGAAAGGTATCATGTGACGGTGTATTATCGTTGTTCTTAAAATGGACAATGAGACGGTGTACGTGTATCGTTGTGCCTAAATGGACAATGAAACGGTGTGCAAAATCGTTGTGCCTAAATGGCCAACGAGATGTGTATTATCGTTGTGCTTAGCTAGCCAATGAGACGGTGTATTATCGTTGTGCTTAGCTAGCCAAAGAGACGGTGTATCGAGCCTGATCAACTCATTTTGAGGATGTTGGGATCTCCAGAGATTAAGATTAGAGCCTGATGATAGAAGTGTCATGCATTATCTTTATAAAATTGATTGATACGGGTCTGAGACCCACTGAAATAGTACTTGTTGTTTACCTATGAGTAATGTTTAGAATGTTAATATGCCAAGGTGTTGTTTGTATCATGTGTATGATTGTTGTATGATATATCCATTTGTCGGTGTCTCACTCTTACAGTTATATCAGGTCTCTTCGGGTTTTGTTGTAGTACCTTGGTACTCTAGTACCGATGTTGCAGAGGAGTCTTTCTAAGTCACTTGAAGACCTAGTGTTAGAGGTTGGGAAAGTATTCTGATTGGGGGACCTCTCCAATGAATATTTGATAGGATGACCAGCTTAGGAGTCTGAGTTGGGGTTGTATATCTAAAGAGGTCGGTAAATGTAGTGTTATATACATCCATCTGTAGTTTGAACTTTTTCTTTCGAAAGTGGAAACCCAGAGAAATTTTGTATGTCATGGAAACTTTGTTACGAACGTGACTTTACGTTTTGAATGTATGAACGATGGATTTCAGAGTTATCCTTAAAGAAAAAATTTTAGACCCCAGTTTTCTGACTTAAAAGAAAACAATTTTCCGAAAGCAACCGGCAAATTATCTTTTAATTTACTCCCGCGTGTGTTACGTAGTAATGCCTAAGGGGGGCGTTATAGTAGCAGATGCTTTAAGCAGGAAATCCTTGCACGTGTCTACGATGATGGTAAAGGAGTTAGAATTGCTTGAATAGCTCAGGGATTTGAACTTAGGAATGGAATTGGTTGAGAATAAGATTTGCTTAAGTATGATCACTATTAGTAGTAATTTTATGAAAGATCTTAATGATAAACAAGTTCAAGATCTATACCTCCAGGAAGTAAGTAGAGGAATCGATGAAGGTAAAATTTCTGAGTTTAATAGAGGAACGGATGGTGTGTTAAGGTTTAGGGATAGAATATGTGTGCAAGAGGATGCAGAACTTAGGAAGATGATTTTAGAGGAAGCATATAAGAGTAGGTTGAGTTTCCATCCTAGATCCACACAAATGTATCCGGATTTGAAGAAAATGTTTTGGTGGACAAGGATGAAGAAAGAAGTAGGGGAGTTCGTTTTATCTTGTTTGGTGTGTCAGAAAGCTAAGATTGAACATCAGAAGCCAGCAGGATTACTACAATCTTTAGATATCCCAGAGTGGAAATTGGATAGTATAGCTATGGATTTTGTGGTCGGATTACCATGAACTCCTAAGAAGCATGATGCGATTTGGGTTATCATTGATATGTTGACGAAGTGTGCTCACTTCTTATCTATTAATGGTGAAAGTTATAATTTGGAAAGGTTGACTCAGATTTACATCAAAGAAATTGTTAGATTGCATGGTGTGCCATTGAGCATTGTCTCAGACCGAGATCCTAGATTCACATCTAGATTTTGGAGACAATTGCAAAATGCCTTGGGAACAAAGTTGAGGATGAGTTCTGCTTATCATCCCCAAACTGATGGATGTTGACGGATCTGGGCAAGTATACCCAGTCGTGCAAGTAATACGGTGGTGAGATCGGTTATCGTATCCACGGGGATTGGATGTCAATTACCAATTCACAAACTCAACAATTATCTAGACTATGAAGAGAAATCAAAACAAACAAAACAAAGGAATAAAATCTTTTTGTCTTTTGGGGGACTTTTAACAAACACTTGGAGTGCAAAAAGGATATGTTGGGACTAGACTTCACCAAACCTCTACCTCATGCAATACCAGGACTAGATACCTACCATTGATGCTTCAAATATTAAAATCAATCCACTAGTTTACTCAAGCCCCGATTCCTCGGATGGCAAGAGCCTAAATCCACTAATAGACCCTAATTCCTTAGGTGGTCTAGATTAATGAATTTGCATTAAGATTAAGGATTACGCGATTACTAGTAAACCAAACTCCATTCCTAGATGCAAGGATTACTAGGTGATTAAATTCAATTCCGGTTCTAATACGAATTTCCCAATTGCATACCAAAACACTAATTGAGTCATGGGGGTGCTAGCCACAACAAGCATTAAGCATGGAAAATTAATCACTAATACGAAGGCATGAACATAGAATAATCAGTCAAGGCAAATACATAATAATCAGTTTGATTACATCTAATCCCAACAAACGGGGATTAGCTACTCATAAAAGAGAAAGCAAAAACCAGAGAAATAGGAGAAGAGGAGAGAGGAAACTCCATGGGAGCTTTCCACTATCGTCATAGCAGCCCCTCTCAGCAACTCCGTTCTAGGGTTACAATCCTTCCTTAGCCGCAGTCTCCAAGGTCTCTATTTTTAGGTCTAAAAGTCTATGTCAGAGATCCCCAGAATCCTCTATGGAATCAATCCAGAATCCCCTTTTCTGTCTGTTCTGCGCTCTATTTATAGAGAGGCCACGCGTCACGGCCGTGATGGTCATCACGGCCAGGCCGTGATGGTCATCACGGCCAGGCCGTGACGTGTTATGGGGTGGGCGTGCTTTCAAATTTGGAGCATCACGGCCGTGAGCCTCATCACGGCTAGGCCGTGATCAGATCTGCTTGGCCTGTCACGGCCGTGATGGGCATCACGGCTAGGCCGTGACAGCTTCTGACTTTTGCCTTCAATCTTCTCAGTTTTCTTGATCATGGCCGTGAGGGTCATCGCGGCTAGGCCGTGATGGTCTCTGCTTGGCTCATTTTCTTCACTTTTCACGCTCTATCTCATCCAAGCTCCATCAAGGCTAATTCTGAGCATTTTTCCTTAAATTCCTGCAAAACAACACCAAGAAACCGCTTCACCCGTTCCAAGGGAAAAACTAACTAAAATCAAATAAAGAATACCTAATCTATATGAAAAATGCATGCAAAAGTGTATATGAAACATCATGTAAAATCACACTATCAATGGACAGTCAGAAAGGACAATTCAATCATTGGAGGATCTATTGAGAGCTTGTGTGTTGGAGCACACTGGCAGTTGGGATGAGTTCTTACCATTGATTGAATTTACTTATAACAATAGTTTCCATAGTAGTATCGGAATGCCACCATATGAGGCTTTGTATGGCAGACCCGTTGTGTTGGTATGAGACTGGTGAGAACCAAGTTTTGGGTCCAGATATGGTGCAACAAACTACGGAGCAAGTCAGGAAGATACGGGAAAAGATGAAGGAAGCAAAGGATAGGCAAAGGAGCTACAATGACAAGAGGAGGAGACCATTAGAATTCCAGGAAGGCGATCACGTGTTTTTGAGAGTTACTCGGAAAACTGGAATTGGCAGAGCTATCAAATCCAGAAAACTTACTCCTCGATTCATTGGACCCTTTCAAATTCTTCAACGGATTGGTCCAGTAGCTTACCAAATTGCCTTACCACCCAATCTTTCCAACCTTCATGATGTCTTTGGGTTTGAGTCTATACAACTGCGAGAGAATCTAGAGAGGCTTTACCTGTAAGGATCGCAGATAGACGGATTAAGGAGCTTCGTGGTAAACAAAATCCTTTGGTTAAGGTCGTATGGGATGAAACTACTGGAGATGCTACTTAGGAACGTGAGGAGGATATGCAACAACAATATCCACATCTTTTCTAAGGTACGTAAATTCCGAGGATGAAATTTTCTTTTAAGAGGGGTAGTAATGTAACAGCCTGATTTTAATTATTTTTTTCAACCGGTTAAAATATAATTAAATTATATTTTAAATTTGAGAGTTAGAAAGTGTTTTTGATTAAAATAAAATCATATTCATAGTCTACTTTATGGTAGAGGGTTACGGTAAAATTTTAGGTTGAAAATTCAGACGAAAGCCGGTCTGCGTTTTCACTGCTGGTACAAGTTTACTATGCAAAAAACCTAATTTTGACCCGTGAACGAGATAGTTAGTGTTTTTATTATGTTTCCTTCAACTTTGGTTATTTTGAAAATTTTCGTTCAAAAATAAAATACAATATTTTATTCGGGTGAAAACATCGGAAGAATTACGATCGGAAATGCAACCGAGTACGAAATGGAGCAAAATAGGAGACATAAAAGGCTTGAGATGAGATGAGGGAGTGAGGTGACTCACTAGAGGTATGGCCTAAGCTACCTCCTAAAAAGTGGTTATGATGGACTTTTTGAAATATATCATATTATATTCTAAAAACCTATTTTTCTCTTTCCTCTTCAACCAAACAAGGCACAAGGTCAAAACTTGCTCTCCAAGCTCATTCCTCTCTCCTCAATTTTGTGCCACTCTCTCCCCTCTCTATATATACCCCTTTCATTTTCACTTCATCATCTTCCTCCTTCAACCTCCATTAAACCTTCATCTTCTTCTATCTTCTAAAAGTTCAAGCTCTTAAAGCTTTAGTTTTTATTCATCTTTTTTACCTAAGTTCTTCATTAAAGTTCTTCCTTATACTAAGGTTAATGCTCTCATATGAATCTTTTTGCAAGTTTCATCTTTTATTTCTTAGTTTACTTTATGTGTTCTTTATATGCTTTAAACTTATAAAATCTCTCTAAAATGGTAGAAAACTCCTTTTGAGTTGAAAACACTTTCTATAGTCTTGTATTAACTTATATTTTGATATACTAAGAGGTTATGTAAAACAAAAATCTCTACCTATCTCTTCCAATGAAGGCCGAATGCTTGCATTTGGGACCTAGAAAGTTTTTGTTTCAACTTTTGGAATATGATCATGTGATTGAGTTTCTAACTATCCATTGATCTTAAATCTATAAATCTTGGAAGTTTTGGTAGCTTGTTCCTATGATGACTGAAAATATGAATAAGTAATCTAGGATACTATGTTTCAACTTTCCAAGTATGATCATGGATTTAGAACTCTTAATACCTTGTGATTCTAAACTTAAGAGTTATTGTGAAACAAAGAATATTTTTCCTCATCATCCTATGATGGCCGAAACTTAGTGTTTAGGTACTAGGATGTTTGAGTTTTTATTTTTCCAAAATGATCGTGGACTTAAGCTCCATAAGATATTTGGATGCTAAGTCAAAGAGATTGGAAAGTTTAAGGATTTCTAACTTGTTTATTCTGTGTTATTAAAGCTAGGATGTATTACTTTCATTTTTTCAAGATGATCATGGACTTGAGCTCCATAAGATATTTGGATGCTAAGTTTAAGAGATTGGAATGTTTAAGTTTCCATTGTTTTCCAAAATGATCATGAACTTGAGCTCCATAAGATATTTGGATGCTAAGTCTAAGAGATTGGAAAGTTTAAGGATTCCTAACTTGTTTATTCTATGTTATTAAAGCTAGGATGTATTACTTTCATTTTTCCAAGATGATCGTGGACTTGAGCTCCGTAAGATATTTGGATGTTAAGTCTAAGAGATTGGAATGTTTAAATTTCCATTGTTTTCCAAAATGATCATGGGCTTGAGCTCCATAAGATATTTGGATGCTAAGTCTAAGAGATTGGAAAGTTTAAAGATTTCTAACCTATAAATCCTATGAAGGCCGAACCTAGAAGGTTATGGACCTAGGATACTTTGTTCTTATTTTTCCAAAATGATCATGGTTTTGAGCTCCTTAATACATATGGATGTTAAACCTAATAGATTGGAAAGTTTAGTGAATGCTAGCCTATTTTACTAGCCTTGGCCGAATACCCTAAGTTTATAACTTAGTGGGATTTTAATTCAACTTTGTTAAGTGATCATTGTTTATGAACTCCTAACACTTAAGGATCATAAATCCATGAGTTATCTAATTTTCGGAAATCTCTAACCCTAAGAACTAGTCTTGGCCGAACCTATACCTTGTGGTTTAGTGTTCTTATTTGATTTTAACTTGTGATTTTGTGTTCATGACCTTAGACTTCCATCGCGGAGGAAATGAGGACGTTCGTGGTATACCTCTTCAAGCATCTAATCTCCTTACCTTCACAGAAGGTGGAGTTAGTACTTTGTGGCGTGACAACGAGGAGCTTAGAGTTCGGGAGTCCGGTGATAACCCAGGTGGGGGAAAGAACCAACCTATCATGGGAATGGATAAGTAGTAGATTAGATAATAATTGTGAAGGGTGACCTAAACCCTACTAGTAGTCGAGTAATCGACAAAACCAAAATCACATTGGAAACCTTTTTCTGAAAAACCAATGGCGATTCGAGGATTGTAGGTTTACCGATATTAGGTTGATTTTAGATTGTTGATGGTTGATTTGATTTTATTACCTTTATTGAATTGATTTTGTGCTATATTGGTGATATGGGAATATTTGGATTGATATTGTGTTATGCATGATCTGCCTGGTTTGTATTATTATGCTTAGTGGTTTTTAAGCAAAGATATATATGTTGTCTAAGAGATGATTGTTTTGGGTGTGAGGATAATGATGATTTAGAAGTGCCTAACCTAGATGATGTATGTTAAAGAGGTGTTATGGCATAGAATATGTGTCAAGTTCTAATGGAAGGTTAAGGCACTAGGATGTTGCTAAACCGGGTTGGTGAGATTCAAGTATAGGTGTTGTGTCCACAAAAGTGTATTGGTAATATAATACACAAGGACATCTATGTATTGGTAATATAATACACCGTGTATTGGTAATATAATACACGTAAAATCAAGAGTTCACGCGAGACCACTTCCACCTTAGGAAATAGGTGTGCCACTATGGTGCCTTTGAGTAGCATGATATTGGGGGTAGAGGATGATATATTAACTTGAGGGTGATCTGTTAGTTATGTGTGTTGTTTGTCTGTGACAATTACTGTATGATTTACAATGACTCTTTTCCGCTTTTTGATGATAGAACTGTTTTCTAATCCCCTATGTTTTTGTATTCTTGTGGGTTACTTTACTTACATTAGAAGACCTGATGAAGGATTATGTTGCTGTGGAGCTGGACGGAGCTCTGTATGAAACGGAGGTTGCTGAGGAATTGGATGGAACTCCTTACGAACCAGACGCTGGAGGTCGAGCTCTGATCCATGGCGAGTAGAGTATAGATAGTATGGTCAGTGTGTCTAAGAAAGAGTATTTTTATCTGTTTTCGCTAAGTATGGCTTTTATTTTAAGTTTATGCCTGTGAGGGATCCTACTGAGAGGATTCCCTCAACAGTGTTTTGGTAATGTAATAAATAAACAGGTGTGTATTTATATATATTACAACCTTGGTGTGTTTAATTTACATAAGTTATATGATTGTTTAAAAAAAGTTTTAATTTTTACGTATTTTTCACGCTAAGCACGCGATTAAGGAATTAATTAATAAGGTTTTAAGCTAATAAAACACTGGGGCACAATGGGGTGTCTCATCTTTCATCATTGTTAACATCTTCTAATGTCTTAACATCATTAACAAGCCCTATTAATTGGTTAAAGTCTTATTAACATCATTGTTGGCATTAACATCCCCAACAGTCAACACTCATTCAGAGCACCACATCATCATCATTATCATAACAGCCTCATCATTATCATAACAACATCATCATAATAGCATCATCATCATCATGAACATTCATGATATCATAAAACATCATACTCAATTGGGCATACCAATAACATCCAATCATACATCATCAACAATTAACATCAAACAGTACAATAATTAAATCATGCCATTAACATTAGAATCATATTATACATATATCAATTAACATCAAATAGACAAACAACATAGGACAAGGTCATGGGTTAACCCTTCATCTTACGCTACCCTCAATGCCTACATGTAAATACTATTCCTTCTCCCCTTACCTAGTATGAAGATCAAACCCCTTAGCTAAGTGTAAATGAAACTGGTGTTGTTCCCTCGAGCGGATCGATGGGTTCCTCAAGCCTTGGCCAAACAATAAGAGAACAACCAATTAATGCCCAATTCAAAAGAAAGTAAAAGGAGATTAAGGAGGGATAACTACGTTACCTTAAACGATGCTAACACGCTTAACTTCTCTCCTAAATTGACTCACAAACTCCAATAACTTCAAGGGAAGGGAAAAGGGAAGAGGTTTCTATCGCACTAGGATTGCCCAGAGTGCCAAAATAGGGTTTGGCTGGCAACCCTCATGGAACTGTTCTATTTATAGACTATGTGACCTGAGCACGGTCGTGCTCCCTTTAAGCACTGGGCTCTCAAAGATTGCACTGAAAGACCATTTAAACAACCGAATTGTCCAAACCACATAAAATACGACTTGTAGATAATTATCTTATATTTCCAACACATCAAAGATCACCTTAATCGGACATCTAGAATTCAAGATATGGCCAAAACAGTGAAACATGTTACTAGGACTCTAAAAGGATTAAACCTTTCTAAGGCTAAACTTCCCCAAACATAAACTTAGACATCAAAAACAAACATAACAAGCATATACAAACATATATATAACATATACAAATGCATTAAGCTTATTTACAAAAAACGGGGTGTTACAATACAAATCACAAACATGTAACAATCCATAAAAGAGAAATAATAAACTAAAACCCGAACACCCTTTTGATGCAAAGCAGCCTTCGAATCAACTGGGAGACGGTCTTTTTTCTTGATGGCTGTGTTTCTCTCTGTGTAACCAGCCTCTAAAAACCGTGCCCAACCACTTCCTTTTATACTAAAAATACAAAAATCTAAGTGATTGGGCTCCTGAAACGGTTGTGCTTAATGTTGAGCACGGTCGTGCTTAATGAAAACGGTGTCAAACCGTGCTAAAAGTGAGAATACTATAAGGGCCTTGCTAATGAGCATGGTCATGCTCACATTGAGCACGACCTTGCTAAAATAACAACGTCAACTCTCAAAAATGAGAAAGGCCTTGCTGATCAGTAAGGGGTCTTCTAATTAGTACGGTTGTGCTTAATGTTGAGCATGGTCGTTCTCCTCTGAAATCTTCATAACTCAGTCTTTTCTTCAAAAATCCTCCAGAATTGTCCCTTTTCCACCAAATTTAACGATTCACTTCCATGTTGATGTATTCTACAATAAACACAGGAAATCGGGTGAGTATCCACAATAATTTCCAAATAAACAATAAATCACACCCAATTTCCCAACAATAAAGTATACAAAACGGCAGTTTATTAGGCAGACTTACAATCGCCTAGATAAGTGAGACTACCTTTTGCCTCTAGTCATGACCCTGAAGATCATGGAGCTTCATCATCACACGGGCTTAATTAGATATATTAAAGTGTTAAATATGTTTTTAGTCCTTAGAAAATTCTCAGTTTTTGTTTTTAGTCCCTATAAAATTTTTCTATCAACTTTAGTCCTTACAAAATTCAATGTTACCATAATTGGTCCCTAGTCATCTTTTAAGTGCTGAGATGTATGACAAGACTCCACATCACCACTTGCCACATGGATATTTTAAAGAAACATTAATTTTTAATTCATTATTTTTTTTTCATGTCTTCTCCACTCCATGTTCAATTCAATGTCTTCTCCATCGAAAAACCCCTTTCTCCATCCAAACCCCATCTACCCTATCTTCATTCGAAGCTCCCATCTTAAGCTCCCCAGACCCGTTCGCACAACACAAACATTAAACACTTTCCACAAAAAGCATTATTTCCCACATTACCAACATAGGTGCAATTTATCAATTTCCAAACTCACCGTAGATAATAGATTCATTCATTGATTCATCCTCTTACTTTCTGAATATTCCTCTAAAACCTCGAAAATGAATAATAGTTTCCTTCTACTTCTTGTTCTTGAACTGTTCTTCGCATCCTCGATTTCAGTTCATGTAGAAAATGCTCTTGCACCTTAACCTAAGTCACCAAAGATCGCTGCCTGTAACACCCTGTATTTCACTGTTTGAAATAATAATAATACATATAAATATGTTTATAAATTTATTTGAGTTTTAGAAAATTATTTTAAATAAATGGAGTTTACTACTCAATCCTACTTGAATGTAGGAAGCTACGATTAAAAGTTAGGTTGGAAAGTCAGGCAAAAACCTACCATGAATTCCATTGACAGTATAATAATACTGCTCAAAAGACCTAATTTTAATTCGTGAACGAAAGACTTAAGTTTAGTATTTTATTTCCTACAATTTTGTATTTTTAGAATTATTTCAGAAAAAATAAAATAAATTATGTTTTTCGGGCGAAACGCGTAATCGGGTAGACGACGGAAGGGATATTAGAGTTTCTAAGAGCCGATAGAGGGTTTATATTAGGATTTAGAGATGATTCAAGGGTATGAATCATATTTTTAAGTTTAGAAGGTTCTTCAGGGTTAAAGTGAAAATTTATGAATTTTACGCTTAAGTCCCTGAACTTTCTGTTAATTACCCTTTTGTCCCTAAATTAGTTTTTAAGTTTTTTTCAAGAGAATTGGGCTAGAATTCTTGTTTACAATCTCAAATGGACGTGGCTTTGAAGCCCAAAATTTTCTAGTTCATGGTTTGATTCCATAAAGCCCATTTGAAACTATACAAGTTTCCTATGTCAAGATTTATGTTTAAATCTTCAAGTGGGCCCCACAAAAATGAATTCAAGCCCAAAGTTACTAAGCCCATGCTCAAGTCCATGAGGTAGAAGGGGCTGCCCTCATAATTCATAGATGAGCCAAGAATTTTCTAGAATGTTCTCCATTCTTCTACTTTATTCTTCAACATTCTTGATTTTTCTTCAACCTTCTCTAATGTTCTCAAATCTTCTTCTCAAGTTTCTTGATTATTCTTAAAATATCTTTGACTCAAAAATCAGCCAACTTTAGTCAAGATAAGTTTGCATTAAATGTGGCAAAATCATCATCATGACACTTTATTTACAATTTGCAAACTAGTCCTTCAACTTTTGGAATCTTTGCAAATTGGTCCTTAGAACTTAATTACATTTGAATCCTTTTAGCAAGACAACTCATCACTTCTAGATCCTTCCCAAGATGGCGCCACTATCTCTATAAATACCATCCTCTCACTTTTCACTTAGTTTCTTTTGCCATTTGTTTCCAAAACCCTAAAGTTCATAAGTCTCTTAGTGTTAAGTTTGTAAAACAAGTTCTTGGATTTCCTTTGTCATTGATATTCAAGAGGTAAATTCAAATCTTCATTCTTAATCATACCTATGTTCTTTATCAAGTTTCTTGATTCAAGTCTTATATCATAGTTGTTCATCACTTTAAAGTTTCTAACCTTGGAACTTTGAAAAGTCATAATAAATTCTAGAAAAATCACATGATGATGAAACTACTTTCTATCTTCTTGATATCATGCATATTATCTAAATCCAAGAGCATGATGTAATCAAAAATTTCTTTCTTAAAAATCTAGCCTTGGCCGAATCTATCACATTAGGGTTGGTAGAGTTTTGTTCATGTGTTGTCATGTATGATCATGTATTCTATATGGCATGTATGTCTACACACTCTAATCTATGTTAGTTTCTTAAAATGAAAATCTTACTCAAAAAATTTTTGTTGGCCGAAACCCTAGGTGGGTTATATTTGTTGAGTTTTGTTCATAGTTTTCATAAATGATCTTGTTAATCAAGCTATTAGTATGTATGCTTAATAAATCCAAGTTGGTTTATTAAACTAAGAACCCTAACCCTATGATCATGTTGAGGTCGAATCCTTGTATAAAAGAGTTAGGAAGTTTTGAGTTTCAACTTTAGTTGTTTAGTCACTAATCCATGATTTAGGTTAATCAAGGATCATTAATCTATGACTTAATCATGATTAGAAATTTTAAGGATTTTGAACCCTAAAAGTCAGCCCTTGGCCGAAACCCTAACCCTAAAGGTTAGAGGATTTTGTTTCAAATTTTAGTCTTGTAATAAGTAATCTATGTTAGTTATGACTCTAGTAACTAGGATCCAAAAGATGGCATTAAGAAGATAACCTTAAACCTAATTTTTAAGTCTCGGTAGAACCTAGCCCTAAAGTGTCATAGATGGTTGTTAGTTGATTAATTATAGTTATGTTGTTTGGATGAAGGTGGTTGTGTTAACTCGTGGCGGGATAACGAGGATCGTCGTGTACGTGTTTTCGGTGCTAGCTCAGGTGGGGAAAAGAATCAACCTATCGTCGGAATCGATAAGTAGTAGATTATATGATAATTGTGTAGGGAGACCTAAACCCTACTAGTAGTCGAGTAATCGACAAGACCAAAATCAAATTGGAAACCCTTTCTGTAAAACCAATGGATTTGGGGATTGTAGGTTTATCGCATTAAGTTGATTTTAAGTATTTGAGGATGTTTGATTTATTGTTATCAAATTTACTGTGATATGCTGGTTGAGGTATTCCATCTGCATGTGACGTATTATTTCGGTGTTTGAATATTTAAGATGTTGAGGATGTTTGTTGTCTGTCACGGTCGTGATGGTTGTCATGGCCAGGCCGTGACAGGTTCTATTTTGTAGACTTCTTGCCTTTGTTGTCATCACCGGTCGTGATGGCTATCACGGTCGGTAGCCGTGATAGAGTCTGACTTTGTTATTTATTTGATTTGATTATTATGCGTTGGTTGTGATAAATTGCTTTATATGATATTGAGATATTTGAATATTTCCTGATATTGTGTGATGCATGATCTGCCTGGTTTTTAATACTATGCCTAGTTGATTTTAAGTAAGGATGTATGTTGTTCGGGAGATGATTGTTTGGGTGAGAGAATGAATTGACTTAGAGGTGCCTAGCTTAATTAAGTTATCTAATGGATGAGATGTGACATAGAATGCGAGTTGAGGTTATGATGGGAGCTTGAGGTACAAGGTTGTTATTGATTTGAGATAGTGAGATTCATATTGAGGCTTTGATGCAAATACTTTTTCAGTCCATGACGCGTCGATCTGATTTATCCTATCGAAAGATAGAAGTGCACTATATTGAAATCCTATCCTATCAAAAGATAGAAGAGCACTATACCGGATCCTATCATATCGAAAGATAGAAGTGCACTATACTGAATCCTATCCTATCGAAAGATAGAATGGCACTATGCTGAGTTTTATCCTATCGAAAGATAGAAGGGCACTATGTTGAGTCTTATCCTATCAAAAGATAGAAGTGTACTATGCTGAGTTCTTTGCATCGGACTACCCTGGACTACTAACGAATGTGAAAGGAATAGAGACAGTTATGATAGTATAAGTGTTTAGACTACATGAGCAGAGGGTAGAGGACAATATAATAATTTGAGTATGATTTGTTAGTTATGTGTGTTGCTTGTCTCTGACATTTATTGTATGATATACTATGAATCTTTTCCTCTTTTTGATGATAGAACTGTTTCTTATTCCCTATATCTTTCTGCGTGTTGTATTTTATTTCTGATGTGATCGTACGAGAAGACCCGGTGGAGGAACCAATTGCTGAGGAGTTAGATGGAACTCCTTACGAACAGATGCTGGAGGTCGAGCTGTGATTCAAGGCGATTAGAGTATAGACATTATGGCCAGTGTGTCTAAAGAGTATTTATATTTCCGCTAAGTATGTCTGTAGTGAAGTTTATACCTGTGAGGGATCCTACTGAGAGGGTACCCTTAACAGTGCTTTTGGAATGTAATAAATAAATAGGTGTGTATTTATGTAATATAGTTTTGGTATGTTTTATATCTGCATAAGTTATATAATTATTAATTAAGTTTTAAATTTTACGTATTTTCAACGTTAAGCGCGCGATAAGGTAAATAAATAATTAAGGATTTAATGTAATAATACAATAGGGCACAACGGGGTGTCTCACCGTCACCGGCGAAACCACCCTCAACAGAAAATCATCTGACGGATCATAAGGTGTCCCCTGCAAAGTCTCAAACTTTATTGCCGCCTTCGCAAACTCCGGAGGTTTCTCCATCCGGGTCTGTCCTGCCACCGCCGACGTCAGCCCCGCCGGCAAAGTCTCTGGCTGCTCACCTGCCGTCTTCGGTTTTGGTTTCTCCGGCTTTACACAACCTGATTGCGAACGAGTTGCAGGCTATTCTTCCACATGAGCACGAGTTGCAGTCTTGCGGGTTTGGTCTGTGCATTTTGGCCTGGTATGCACGTTTCCATACTCCTCTTAATTGGTGATTTCATCCCCGAGTCCTCATTTTGGCTTCGTGTGCGCATGGTGATGGAGCTTCGAACGGGTTTGAGGAGCTTAGGATGGAGCTTTGGATAGAGATAGGGTAGGTAGGGTTTGGATGGAGAAAGGGGTTTTTCGATGGAGAAGGGCATTCTAAAGGAGAAGCTGATTAATTTCTTATAAAAATATTATTTTATTCAAAAATTAAAAAAGTAATAAATTAATGAATTAAAAATTAATGTTTCTTTAAAATATCCATGTGGCAAGTGGTGATGTGGAGTCCTGTCATACAGCTCAACACTTAAAAGATGACTAGGGACCAATTGTGGTAACATGAAATTTTGTAGGGACTAAAGTTGATAGAAAAATTTTATAGGGACTAAAAACAAAAAATGTGAAATTTTTAGGGACTAAAAACATATTTAACCCTATATTATAATTAGATAGTAGTGTCAAAAACTTGTATTTACATATTTTTAATGTTAGGATAATTTTGAATTACTCTTGAACAATATTTGTGCTATTTGCAAATTATATATGTTTTTATGTTAGGATAATTTTGAATTAATCTTGAACATTATTTGTGCTATTTGCAGATTATTAATATTTTTTATCATTAATGATCAGGTTTTGAAGCATTTTTGTGTATCAATTTGATAAATATTTTATTAGTTCCTAGTCTAAAGTTTTTATTAGGCTAAATTACTCTTTTGATCCCCAAATTGTTTTAAAATGTTCATTTTAGTCCTCAAATTTTTAAAATGTTCATTTTGGTCCCTTAATTCCTAAAATTTATTCAAAAAGATCCTTCTGTCAAGTTGACTTATAGTGACGTCCTTCCTAATGCCACGTGGCATTAAATTTAATATTTTAATGCCACATGGCAATTTTGAGAAAAAATATTTTAAAATTTTTAATGATATTTTTGGCTAAATTACTCTTTTGATCCCCAAATTGTTTTAAAATGTTCAATTTGGTCCTCAAGTTTTTTAAATGTTCATTTTGGTCCCTTTGTCAACTTGACGTCGTCGTTAATCAGCTTGACGGAATGACCTATTTGAATAAGTTTTAAGAATTAAGGGACCAAAATGAACATTTTAAAAAACTTGAGGACCAAATTCAACATTTTAAAATAATTTGGGGACCAAAAGAGTAATTTAGCCTTTTAATTACAAGCAGGTATGTTAAAAAAATTATGTACCAAAAAAAAAATAGACAAATAATGAATTGAATTATTTTAAATATTGAATATTTAGCAGAGGTTACAACCGCCCCTATATTTATATCCACAATCGTTCCAAGAGTTTTGGGGGCGGTTATTAACCGTCGTTACAATTACTTTGCTTTTAAAATTGTGATATTTTGCGGCAGTTTAAAACCGACGCGATATTTTCTATGATTTCAAAATTTGTTATTTTCGTCGGTTCCCAACAACCGTTAAATTTGCGACCCTCATACCAGCGATTGTACAAAACCGCCGCAAAACATCTTCTCGACGGTCATTTCTAAGGCAGTTTCCAAACCGCCGCAAAATATTTTAGCTGCAGTTCAAACCACCGCTATATGACATATAATACCGCCGCAAAACACTGTATTTTTTGTAGTGGGGGAAGCACCCTTAGTGGTCACGACGAACAAAAATGTTGCCAGGACAAACCAAGTGACATTCTCTGGGTAAGGAAGGCCCATGAGAGAAAGAGAATGTTTGGGGGATCAGTATCCCTAGTGTCAGAGATTTGCCGACATGCATAGGAGTGTGCCTCCTTAGAGGATTGATCCTAGTAGGATAATTGAGGTTGTTTGTGAAAGAGTGATTCGGGTGATGTTTGTTGTGTATGTATGATTGTTGTTTGATAACATGATGTACTGTGTTCCCCATCCTGTTTAGATGCTTATGTCCCTTCTTTCCCTTTTCTTTCTGTGTATGTATCTGTTCGTTAGATAAGCAGTAGAACCTGTATCATGACGGCGACATGACTGGAGCACCGCCCAATGCATTACCTGCAGAGGATTCCATCGAGGTTCCAGACCTTGGGCGATATTGAGATTGTGTACCATGACGACCATGGGTGGCAAGTCGACCACTCACAGTTCTTCATATGTTATGTCAGCCCGATCAGCATCTACATTCGTCTGGGAGGAGGACCGTTCTTCCCTTTGCCCGGCTCATATCGTATCTCTCAGCTTCTACCTTTCACGAAAATGTGGAATCCATCTCGTCAGCTTGAGTTCCCGGATGACAGGTGGAACATGATGGACCTCTCTAAGGTTCGCGATGGAGTTGTCCGAGTTTACAGAGGTACCAAGAGGAGTGTACAGATGATGAACCACTTCCGTCGCTGCAGGGTTGTGATGAACAGCGATGAGTCCGTGTGGGAGCCCTGGGTCAGGACCAGCGATGCTAGAGTTTATCATCGTACATTCGGTGGGGGCGAGGGTAGTTCCAGACACCCATATCGTCTATGATATGGTTTGTCGGTAGCGTCTGCTAGGGGAGAGACTATGTGAGCATGCTTTTGATTTTGATGTATTTTGTGAGAGGCGGGTGGGTAGATGCTGCCTGTTGTTGTTTTCGTTATCTTTCTTCAGAGACCAGTGTATCTGTTTCTTTTAATTTTTCACCAGATGTATAGCTTCTAGGGCTATGATCCCTCTGTTGGATGGACAGTACTAGATGGTGACTTATGTACATATTATGTATGTATCTATTGCATTTTATTTTCTTTCCATGTGTATTTTTAAATGATTTAATTTATTTCTTCCGCGACTTATATTATTTTTGAGTGTATATTTGCGATAACGCTAATAAAACAGATTAAGGAGTATTTAATTATGGTTGTTCTTTAATGAGACATCGGGGTGTCTCAAATCCCACTCACGCAGCAAAGTCCACGGCCATAATTATCCATCCAAACATGTCATATGGTTTTCATTGATTTGAATGAGGTTACAAACTCATATATAGTTGTACAATGACACAAAAATAGGAACAAGCAAACAAACTGCCAATCAGGATAACAAACCTATCCTATTGATACAAATTCAAAAATAACAACTCTATCATTTTATCACTCTATCTACTCTTATCATGTTATCACATATCAAATATCCTTATCTCCTAATACTCCCCCTCAAGTTGGAGTGTGAGGATTATGAGCACCCAACTTGATCATCAACTCTTGAAAGGATTTTGCAACTAAGGCCTTTGTGAAACTTGTTGCTTCTTTGTTGAAATGTACTCGGTTGAAATCGTGCCTGCTTGTATGTGTGTGCGAATAAAATGACAATCCACTTCTATATGCTTCGTTCCTTCATGATAAACTGGATTAGCTGCTAGATGAATTGACGCCTGATTGTCACAATGAATCAATGTAGGCATATTAAATTGGACTTGCAAACTTGACAGTAAACTGCGTAACCAAAGAATCTCACTAACAGCATGACCCATAGCTCTATATTCTACCTCACTTGAAGACTTAGAAACTGTAGTCTGTTTCTTGGTTTTCCAAGAAATAGGAGCTGAGCCTAGCTTCATTAGATAACCAGAGATGGACCACCGTATGAGTGGACATGATGCCCAATCTGAATCACAATAAGCAACTAAACTTAGATCGTTGTCTTTTGGTAAAATAATTCCTTGACCCGGTGATGATTTCAGAAACCTTAATACACGCACTGCAGCATCCCGATGAGCTTGTTGTGGAGCTCGCATAAATTGGCTTAAGATATGCACCGAATATGTCATCTCTGGACAAGTAATAGTAAGATGTATTAAACATACAAGCCTGCGATATCAAGGAGGATCCGGATATGAAGGTCCCAAGTCCAATGCAAGCTTGTGATTTTTCTCCATTAGAAAAAAGGAAGGCTTACAATCAAGAATTTGGCACTCACTCAGAATATCAAGTGTTTATTTTTGTTGACACATAAACAAACCGGTTGGTCCTTGAGCAAGCTCCAAACCTAGAAAATATTTGAGGGCACCAAGGTCTTTCATGTGAAAACATTTGCATAGGTACTGCTTGAAGTTGTTGCAAATGTATGTGTCATTGCCGGCTATCACAAGATCATCAACATAAATTAACACAACCATGAATGTGCACTCCTTCGAGTATGTGAAAAGACTATGATCAGCTGGAGATTCTTGGAAGCCATACTCGATAAGTGCTTGGGACAACTTCGAATACCAGTTGCGAGAAGCTTGCCTTAATCCGTATAGTGATTTCTTCAAGTGACACACCATCCCTGCCTTAGGAACTTTGTACCCTTCTAGTGCTTGTATGTACACTTCTTCTTCTAGTTCTCCATGCAAGAAGGTGTTGCTCACATCCATTTGATATAGATCCCATCCTTTTGGGACTGGAACTGAGAGTAGACATGTAACTGTTGCCATCTTTGCCACAGGAACGAATGTTTCATTAAAATCTTCTCCTTCCACTTGCGTGTACCCCTTTGCTACGAGTCGGGCTTTGTACTTTTCAATCTCACTCGTAGCCTTGTGCTTCACTTTGTAGACCCACTTGCACCCCAAAATTTTCTTTCCTTAGGGTGGCAAAGATAAATCCCAAGTCCTATTTTCTTCAAGGGCTTTGAGTTCTTGCGCCATAGCTTCTTACCATTCATGTTTCTGTATGGCCTGTAAATAAGTCCTAGGCTCTTCATGAGTGGCAACTGCTGCAATGTAAGCTTTATGGCTATTTGAAAAACAATTGTAACTTATATAGTTAGTGATAGGATAGACCTTACCTGAAGAGTTTGAATGGCTTGGGTTGATGCAGATAGGGTTTTTTGTGGCTCTGTTGTAGTAGTAATCACGAAGATAGCTTGGTGGTTGCCGCGTGCATGGAGGAAGCTCTTCAACCCTAGTATTTTCATGATTCTCCCCTTCAATATGGACTTCCATCTCCATCTCAGTGCTGCCTTGCTCATGAATTTCTGTTCCCTTATTTTCGATTTCATGATTCTCCTCCCCTTGCGATTCAGAGACATCATGAAACAGATTTGATGGAGTACTAGTTGCTGCAGCTTCCTCTAAAGAGCATAAGGCAGGGTGTGCTCATAAAATATTACATCTAGAGAAACAAAAAACTCACGAGTCTTAGGATTATATAACTTCCAACTTTTCTGCCCATGTGGATAACCAATTAAGATGCAACGATCAGCACTTACTTCAAATTTATCTCTTTGCTTCGAGCTTGTCCCCACATAACATAAACAACCGAATACTTTTAGATGATCATAAGATGGTGGCTTCCCAAAGAGCATTTCATATGGCGAAATACCTTGATTTTAAAATGTGGGAGTTCGGTTGATAATGTGTGTGGCAGCGAAGACACACTCTCCCCAGAAACAAATGGGAAGATTTGCTTGAAACCTTAGAGCTCTAGCAACGTTAAAAATATGCCTATGTTTCAGTTCCACACGTCCATTTTTTTGTGGTGTGGCTACACAAGATGATTCATGCAATATTCCTGATTATTGAAGGAACATTTGTATTGTGGAGTTTGTGAACTCAGTGCCATTGTCACTCCGGATCTTCTTCACACATGCATTGAATTGAGTCTTAACCATGTTGCAGAAATTTATTAAAAATTCAGTGGTTTGAGTTTTGTGCTTCATTAAATATACCAAAGTATCTCTAGTGTAGTCATCAACAATAGTGAGAAAATAATGAGAACCATCATGCGATGTTGTACTATATTTTCCCCACAAATCACAATGAATCAAATCAAAAGGCTCCTTAGCTTTATTAATACTTTGAGGAAAAGAAAGTCTACATTGCTTTGATCTATGACATATGTCACAACAATCTATTTTATTGAAATTGAAACTACACTTGATTAACTTGGATAAATGCTGAAGGGCCTGTTTCAAGGGGTGTCTCATTCTGGAGTGCCAAAGTGTGATGCTATCTCCTTGAGCAGTAGTAAAAGAAGCTCCTTGCATCACTCCTTTGAACACATAAACCCCATCATACATGCTACCTGATCCAATCATCCTCTTCATGACATGGTCCTGTACCAGACAACAATCAGATTGATAAGTTACAATGCAATTCAAATCTCTTGTCAATTTATGTATGGAAAGTAAATTGCATCTAAATTCAAGCACAAATAACACATTATCTAGTTTGAGATTTTTATCAAGAGTTATGCTTCCCATTTTTTCTACCAACACAGTGTTCCTACTGTGAACTGTGATGTAGAATGGCCTTTCAAGCTTAATGGAAAATAAAGGAGTCATGTGGTGTGATGCACCACTATCCAAAATCCATTGGATCTCTTCATTAACAGTCATGCCATCATGTGATGATCGAGTATACTTCATGTGTATTCCATACAGTGCGTGTGCCTTCATTGTCACGTCCTCTTCCTATTTCTTTTGATCCTCATCAGCATTGATCACATGTGCAGCTGTATGCCTTCCTTGCTCGTTGTTTCCTCGCTGCGTCCTCCTTATATCCCAGTTAGGTGGATACCCAACAATCTCAAAACACCTTTCTTTAACATGCCCAATCTTGCCACAATGATCACACTTGGGCCTGGGGCCATCTCGATTTCTCTGCTTTCTTCCCCAAGATGAGTGGAAAGTTGTTCCTAACTCAGTCTTGGTGTTACCTCTCTCCCTTTCTGCTATTAGACTTGCTTGCTTTCTCAGAACATGATTGAATGCACATCTGAGTGAGGGTAAGGGATAAGCATTAAGGATGGTTGACTTCATATGGCCATATTGCTCATTATCAAAACTCCCAAGTGCACTCGGGCAATGGTTGAAGTTCATTCAATTCATCCGGGAGGTCTTTGAATTTGGTGTATAATTTTGTCACACTCAAATCCTCTTCCTTTTGCATCAACCAGAGCATACGCCACAGTTGGTGGATTCTAGGTGCATTTGTTTTTAGCAAAACGTTCTTCAAGATCAAGCCACGCATCTGTTGCAGTGGTTGCATGAGATATACTGCCACGCAATCTAGGATCAGTAGTATTTATAACCCATGCCATCACCATCGAAACCGCCTTCTCCCAGTTGATATAATCTGTTGTGTTCTTTCTTGAATTATTAATTGTACCATCACTGAAACTCAGTTTCATTTTTGCGCGAATTGCAGTTTTCATCTCACATGCCCATGTTCGATAATTTTCTCCATTTAGAATAGCTACACCCAGAGGTTTTCCCGGGTTATTAAAGAAACCAAGATAGTAGGGTGAATTTGGGGTAAGAGCAAGTGAGCTTTTGCCATCATCGGAGGTATTTTTCTTCGTCTCCAACTTTGACTGCTCAGGATCATCGTGCTCTGATGCCATATTGAAATATGGTTTTCATTGATTTGAATGAGGTTACAAACTCATATGTATAGTTGTACAATGACACAAAAATAGGAACAAGCAAACAAACTACCAATCAAGATAACAAACGTATCCTATCGATACAAATTTAAAAATAACAACTCTATCATTTTATCACTCTATCTATTCTTATCATGTTATCACATATCAATTATCCTTATCTCCTAATAGAAAATATGCAAAAGTCAAATTTGGAAACTAGAGACTCTCTCTACGTAGCATATCTTACATGTTGTCTTCTTAACACACGAGTACTTGAATCTCAATACGCGACCATGAAACATCTCTACGTGATTAATGGATGTCATAAAACAGAAATGAGGGACAAATTTGTTGCCCATAATGCATGCATAAAAAAATTGTTTTATTTTACTTTCAGTCAATGATAATTGCTGTTTTGATAGTTTATACCAATGGATGAAAATAAAATCATTAATTGAGTGTGGGTGTAAGAAAAAAATAATTTAAACTAATGTAAATCGATCTCTTCTCGTATATTTATGTATGTATGTATGTATACCTTGATTCGACCACTAGTTAAGTCGATTGAACTTTGAACCGCTTTCTTTTCCGAACCTCCGATTGGTCTGATTTTAAAAAATATTGATATTACGTTGTGCGTTTGATACAAACTGAACCACATGACATGCAAAACAGTACTAGACAAACTTGTAAGTTAATGGAGGCAAAGAGGTAATTCTGGTTAGTTCCCCATCTAATGTTGATGGTGAATCTAGTAGGAAAAATCAAGTCATGGATCAGCATTTGGATAATCAGGCTAATCGTTGATCTGATAAGTTTTTAGAGGATACCGTTCCTCATGTTCTGGAAGAGGTCAATAGAGATAATGTTTCTCCAAACAAGGTTAGGGAGAACGTTTCTCAAGATCTTAATAATGTTGATCAATCGGGCAGTAAGGACCAAGTTGATGATACTTCTTTAGTTGAAACAATTTTTTATGAGTCTCAGCAAGAATTGCCAAGCCATATATCTGATTTTGTGTTCTATGGAGAAATTGCACAGAAAGATGAGAGTGTCCATGTTCAGTAGGAAAGTGATCCAAGCTCTCAGGGAGATTCAACTCCAAAAGGTACAGGGGTTTCCATCCCTGCATATTATGTTCATGAAGGTGGCAATGTAACTCTTCAGGGAGGTACCTCTAAACCTTTAAATGATATTGTGCATAAAGATGTTAGCATTCTAGGTAAGTTTTGGAATAATGACAATCCGGATCTAAGTAGTTTGAAGGATAATGAGAATCCACCTTCAGATTTTCAGATGGTAATGACTAAATCTCAACAAAAAAAAATTGAAAAACAAACAGATTTTATCTCAAAAGGAGAGTCATTACAATACCCGATCTAGGACTGATTCATCATCTCCTTCTATATGAAAGTTTTGTTTTGGAATATTATGGGTTTGGGAAACCTAGACTCTAGATTAATGTTGAAGAATTTTTGTGTTTCTTACAATCCTGATATTATGTTGCTAGCTGAGCCTTTTATTGCTCCTGATCATGTACCTAATAACTTTTGGAATCAATTAAATCTTAAGCCTTTCATGGTTAATAATAGGAATTGTCTCCTTCCTAATATTTGGGGGCTATGCAAGATATCCTTGGATCCTGTTGTTTTGGTTGTATCTAGACAGCGTGATTCTTTCTCTCTTTGTTGGGAAAACCATGTTTGTTATATTTCTGCAATATATGCTTGTACTTATCATATTCTTAGAAGAGACTTATGGCTTGAATTAGCTACTCTTCAACAGAACAACCCAGGTCCCTGGCCTTTCTTTGGGGATTTTAATGTTGTGTTAGGTGCCAATGAGAGGAGGGGTGGATGTTTGCCATCTAGGATCTCTTGTGATGAGTTTAAGGCTTGGTCAGATGTCTCTGGTTTGACTCATCTGCCACCCAAGGGTGCCCCCTTCACTTGGGTAAATAATAGGTCTGCTAGATCCTATTCTGAATCTAGGTTAGATAGAGCTATTTGTAACGAGGATTGGATTAACCTTTGGTCTTCTATTTCTTGTTGTACTTTAACAAGAAGTTGATCTGACCATTACCCTTTGTTGCTTTCAATGTCTAGAGATTCAAGGTCTTTTCCTTCTTCTTTTAAATTCATGTCTATACGGAAATCATACTCAGACTGTAAAAGATTGGTTAAATAGGTCTGGAGTACTGAGGTCCTTGGCTGCCCCATATCTAGACTTTGTCAAAAATTAAAGATCCTAATGAAGGAACTAAAAATTTGAAATAAAAATGTTTTTGGGGATGTTCAGTTAGCCCAGGAGTCTGTGGACTTAATTCAATCTAAAATTGTCTCTGAAGGATTTGGACTCCCTGCATGACCAAGAGGCTTCTGCCCAGTCTGCATTGCAGCAGACTCTTTGTTTCAAGAGGAGTTTTGGAAAGAAAAAGCTAGGGCCTCTTGGTTTCAGTATGAGGATAGAAACTTTGCTTATTTTCATAGGATTTCTAAGTTTAAACAGATATCTAGGCAACTGACTTCTTTTAGAATTGGGGAAGATATTGTTAAGGATAGGAGTTTAATTGAAAATCATGTTTTACAGTTTTTTACTTCCATTTATGCTTATGACAATAACTGTTTGGATAATGGTCTA
Organism: Sophora flavescens; assembly: GCA_030762895.1. Classification (NCBI taxonomy): domain Eukaryota; kingdom Viridiplantae; phylum Streptophyta; class Magnoliopsida; order Fabales; family Fabaceae; genus Sophora; species Sophora flavescens. The sequence goes on along the minus strand of CM061066.1, from coordinate 107,051,173 downwards.
GTTGAAAAAGTAATTCCTTCTCTAGTTTCCAAAATTCACAATGTTATGCTGACAAACTTACCCTCTATGGATGAGGTGAAAACTCCAGTTTTCAGTATGAATGCCTCGGGCTCCCCAGGGCCTGATGCCTTTGGTGGATGTTTCTTCCAATCTCATTGGGAGATTGTTCAATATGATGTTTTTAAGTCTGTGAGTCAATTCTTTACTCAGTCTTGGTTGTTGCCTAACCTCAACTCAAACCTAATTGCTCTTATTCCTAAGTTTAAAGGTGCTGATAGGATTTCTGATTATAGGCCTATTTCCCTTGCCAATTTCTAGTTTAAGATTATAACCAAGGTTTTGGCTGATAGGCTTGCTTTAATAAGCCCCTAAGATCATCTCTGATGTAACGGCCTGATTTTAGGATACGCAGTATTAACGGTACAGATATATTTATTTATATTTTTATCTGCGACCTAGGAAATGATTTTGGAGAAAAAAAATCATATCTAGAACCTACTCTATGTAGGAAGCTCTGGTTAAAATTTGGATTTAAAACTTAAACGGAAACCGGTCTGTGTTTTTACTGACAGTGTAATTTTATACCGGCAGAAAACCCTAATTTGACCCGAAACTGAAAATTTGTAGATTTTTTATATTATGTCCATGAGGAATTCTACTTTCCAAATTTCTAATCAAAAATAAAATATTATGTTTATTCGAACAAATTTTTGTGAAAGTTCGAACGAAAAACGGTTTGCGTTTTCATTGACAGTAAGATTTTACTGATCAGAAAACCGAATTTTGACTCGTGAACGAAATGGTTTAGGTTTAAATCATATTTCCAGTAAGTTTTTTTATTTTAAAAATTTTCAATCGAAAACGAAATATTATGTTTTTATTCGAGAGTAAAACCCTAATCGGGAAACCGACGGAGTCGAGAACGGAGGTGCAGAGACAAAACCGGACACCGGAGGAGTTGAGTCATGGGGTGAGTCACCACCATGACTCACCAAGCATTTATGAAGTATTAAATGTAATTTTAGGTGAAATAACCAAAATGCCCTTAATCTTAACCTAACAAATCCTAGTTAGTTTTTAACCATGGTTAAGGCAAGTCAAGGCCAATTTGGCTTCCTCCTCCTCATTTATGGCCCAAAACCAGCCACACCACCCTTCACTCTCCACCACATATTCTAACCAAACCATGATTACTATTACCTATAGTTAGGTTATTATAACCATAGTTAAGTTATTATATTATTTTCTAACATAACCTATGTCAATTAACTTAACCTTGGTTCCATTTTAACATTAAACAACTCCTCCCCTCACTCCCTCACTCAAAGTCATGGCCCAAATCCCCCACTCACACACTTAGACATTTCATTTTCTTCTTTAAGTCATTTTTCTCATAAAACACCAAGAACGTCATAGGGTTCTTGCTTAGTTCATCATAGTTCTTCATTGTTCTTCAAGTTCTTGATCAAACTTCTTTATTCCAAGGTGGGGAATCTCTTCCTCATCATCTTAACTTCATTTATCATGCATCAAATCTTCATTTCCATCAACTTTTCACAAATCTCCATTTCTAGATCTGGAACTTCAAATAATTCTAGAAAATTGTAGAAAAATCATTTTAATGGGAAACCAATTTAAATGATCTTGATATGTCTTCTATTTTCATAATCTAAGAGCATGTAAGCAAAAGAATTTTCTTTCCTATTTTTCTTACAAGGGCCGAATCTATGCTTTAATGAGCAAAGGAGATTTTGTTCAATTTTTAACTTGGATGAAGTTGGATCTAAGCTATCTAGGGTTTCTAAACTCTTAATCCTCAACTAATTTCAAGTTTTTCTCTATTTCAAGTCTTAGATCAATTTCTTCAAAAATAATGCAAAAATACTTAGAAAAATGTTTGATGAGTTATGACTATTGTTGTCGACTCTCTTATACCTATACTTTCATTCTCTAAGAGTTTGAAATCAAAAGAAATTCCTAAACCTATTTTCTAGTCTTGGTTGAATTTGTGTTCATGTGAACAAAATAAGTTTTCTTCAATCTTTAACTAGATCATGATTTATATGAACTATCTAAGGTGTGTGGGTTCTAGATCCAAGAGCATGTGAGTGTAACACAATTCTCGGGCGTTACATCGTAAGTGACATTTTAAGGCCGAAAAGTAGATTAATTAAATATTGGCTATAAAAAATGGGGTAATTTTTTTCCTTTTTCATTAGTCATAAATATAACAACTTTGTTTTAAATGAATGGATAATAAAATATTCCATTATCACAATTAGGGTCATGAGTTCAAAAATGATTTACATAATACCCAACCCGACTCATAGACAGAGATCATAACAGTATACAGATACAGACTAAAGATAAGGAGACACGGCTCCTAAAATATAAGATACTTGGAGTCGCAGCTCCATAACAGTAACATTAACTCCCAAATATACCCAGCTGGCCGCTTTTTACTGAATTTAGGCCCAAAAGTTCTACTTTTTGAAAACATGGTTATTCACCTCAAATGTATTACTCTCCTATGTTATATTACTCATATGAAAATGTTGAAACACTAATTTTACATCTTACTCTCCATCAATACGAAATTCCTAAAAATTTGACCGAACATCGTTAATTTGGTAAATCGCGTAAATCCTTTTTCAACGATTTTACACTCTAATAGTCCAAAACTCATTTTGGAGTTTTAGAACAGTTTTGTAAGCATGAAAAACAGTTTCTCACTGTCCAATTACTTTAATTTTTGAAAATTGCATTTTAGTCCCTAAACTTTCATTAATTACAAAATAGTCCTTTTTCACTTAAAACCTTATAACTTTTTATTTATAACTCCAAATCACACCAAACCAACTTCTTTAGAAATATTTTTCAGTTGCCCTCTAATTTTCCAGAAATCACTTTTCTGCCCCAAATATTTTTCAACATACAAGCCAATTTCTATATTCTTAATATATTCATCTAATTCTCATAAAAATTATTCAAACAATTTAACACATCATGAAACTCATATAACCAGTCAAGGCCGAATGGCCCAAAAATTATCATGTTAGGCCATTTTTCATGTTAAACCAAAAAAACAACTATCAAGTATCCAATTAGCAATCATTGAATCAAAATCAACATATATCAAAATCAAGTATCAACCACATCCTCCAAGAGGATCACACACATCTAAATCAATAAATTACCCAACTTTCACACTTATGATTTACAAGACCATTTATACTAAATAACACTAATTAAACCATCAACATATCTACATTAAGGTAGGATAGTGGTAATCTCCCCCATACCTCTTGTAGACCACTTGAAGATCAAACAAACACAAGATAAACCAAGCAAGGTAGGCCACGGTTTTGTCCACCAAAACATCTTGAAGATTGAAGAAATAAAGAAAAGGATCAACCTTCACTTAGTTGAAAACTGGACAGCTTGAGGGTGTGATGGTTTTGTGAGTGTATCTCACCATATACTCTTCCACAAATCAAAAACATTGGCTTCTTAGAAAGATAAGAAGAAAAGGAACAACTTTGGTGTTGAAGGTTTCATTTAGTTCGGATCATAACAGAGGTAAAAAGGGCCTTCTTTCTGCTGTTTCGTGTGTTGCTGAGAATTCTGGGCAGTTTTGGTATTTTGAGCATATCTCCCAATCCACTTATCTGTTTTTGATGATCTTTAGCTTGTTAGAAAGAAGAGAGAAAGAGGAACAACTTTTATGTTGATAGTTTTCCGCTTTTCAGAAACGAAGAGGGTCATATGTTCGGTGGAGATTCGGTGTTCTTATGAGTTTTGTAACTTAGAGAAAATGAAGAAAACTTGGTGAGGAAGATGAAGAGAAATGGGGAGAGGGCAGATGCGGTTTTGAGCCTTTATATAGGCTTATATTTAGGATTTGTTTGGTTCCTTAGAGTCCAAATAATGGGTTTTGTGAATATTAAATTAATATATGATTAATCATAGTTAATAGTTAACTTAACTAAGGTTATTTTGGCTAATCATTGTTAAAAATATGTGGCTCACATTTGATGGAGGTGTGGATGATTTTGGCCCACACATAGTGACTCACTAATGAGTCACCGATCCTATCTGTTAGCGGTTCCCGGAAATTCCGTACGCAGCTCCGTCATTTACCCGATTTTGGTTTTTAAGAGGAAAATAATGAAAAGAAAGTAAAATTAAATAGGTATGGTTGAGTATATATGGATGCATGAAATTGAGGAGATGCGGGAGGTTTCCAACCATGTAAAATGAGTGGTTAAAAGTGGGTAGATGTGTCTTGTTAATACCCGCGAAAGCTTAGGGGTATTTTGGTCATTTTACCTAAAAGTCATGATTACTAGCATTTAATGTTCATAAATGCTTGGTGACTCATCCTCCATGAGTCATCATGTATGACTCGTTGTCCCGACCTCTTGACAGGTCTCTACAGTTCCGTTTCCGACTCCGTCGGTTTTCCGATTAGGGTTTGTCTGTTTTTCGATCGAAAATTTTCAAACTAACCAGACTCGTTGGAAATATGATTTAAACATAAACCATTTCATTCACGAGTCAAAATTAGATTTTTTGATCATTAAAATCTTACTGTCAGTGAAAACATCGACTGTTTTTCCGTCCGAAATTTTACCAAAATTCGTCCGAATAAACATAATATTTTATTTCTAATCAGAAATTTGGAAAGTAGGATTCCTCACGGACATAATATAAAAAATCTACAAATATCAGTTTCGGGTCAAATTAGGGTTTTCTGCCGGTATAAAATTATACTGTCAGTTAAAAACGCAGATCGGTTTTCGTCTGAGTTTTAAACCCAAATTTTAACCAAAGCTTCCTACCATAGAATAGGTTCTAGATATGATTTTGTTTTCTCCAAAATCATTTCCTAAGTCTCAAATAAAATTATAATATATATATATATATATATATATATATATATATATATATATATATATATACTGATATTAAAGAACAGTAAAAATCGGGGTGTTACAATATTACCCCTCTAAAAAGAATTTCATCCCCGAAATTTACTCTTCTAAGGAAAACGAACACAAAACCCGTCCTTTTATTTCATGCTCCAGATTCATAACATTCACGTTTCTCAAAACGTGGTGTGAATTATTTCATAGATTAGACTATCACTTTGACTTATACTGTATGCGTTAGACCACCCGATGAAACAAATCAGGCTAATACCTTTTAAAACTCTCAAGACTCAAAGAACATTCGAATACTTTGAATGTCAATAGAATGAAATACATGAATTTTCAATAGATTTGGAAATTTGAATTATTCAAAACTTTGACTCCCATTTACGGTGGTGATTCTAACACACCGATGGTAAATAAGAACTCAGAATTTGAACAAAGAATTTTCAAGAAAAGAAAATAATCCCTAGACTTTACTCTCTCAACAGAATAAAGTAAAATGAATAGAAAAACAATGGATATTCTATATACAAGAAGTCTCTTTAGTAGGTTCCGGAATGTAAAAGTGCGTTGTACAGCCACATATTTACAAACGTGACTCTAATAAAATCCCTTTCTTAACAAGAATTTCCTTCAAAAGACAAAATTCGAAGATAACAATTTTCTTAATTTCCAAGAGTCTAGAGTTTAAACCAAAAGTTATCTTGGTCTTTAAGAAAGCAACAATAAATGTTTTTGTGAGTTCCCTCACTCGAGGTAACTCTGATTCATTTGGCATAAAAAAAACATTGACGTGAATTGTCAAAATTTCATCTGCCATAAAATTTATAACGTTTCACCCACAAGGGTAACAAGATGTGATCCACAAAAGATCATTCCATTTTAAATTGCACTCATTTGCAGAAAAAGCAAATGATCAAGTTTATAAAACTCAATTCTCAACAACAACGAAATATCCGAGCAGATTTTCCCAACCAGGATGAGTTATCAAGAAACTATAAAAGTAATTGCATTAAGGAATAATATAGGAATGCACTTCTGATTGTTCTGCATAGAATTTAGATAACAAAGATGCGACAATGAAACTAAACCAACTCCGAACATGTTGGCAACAAACATAGGTAGTACATAGACAAATACACAGTATTTTACACATTCATGGAAAATCAAGAATGATTCTTCACTGAATTAATAGTACAGTCAAAAGTCTACTTTCTATGACACATTTCACTTAAAGATATTTATTTGATTGTTATACTTCAGTCCTACTTGTTGTGAAGGTTCCACCCGTTAACCACTAGCCTTGGATTCACACTTTAGACATTGGTGAACTGCCTCCTCTTGTACATTGTTACTGAATCAGATCTTCATTACGAGAGGCATCAGCACCGCTTACGGTATAGACTCTTCTTCCAGCCCTAGGCCTTGCAGTTCGCATGTTGCTCACAGAAGGTTCCATCTTGGATTGTCCAAAATTCCTAGCGACATGTCCAGGCTGTCCACACTTAAAACAAACGATGCTCTGAATCTTAGAGTTCTTTGTATCATGACTCATGCCACACTTCCTGCACTTCGGTAAAGAATTCTTAGACGATCCATAACCTTTACTACTACTACTACTAATCCACTTCCCTTTTTGTTATGTCCATATTGGTCTTGCATACGGTTTCTCTTGGAAAGATCCAAAGCTTCTCTTTCTACCTTTACTCACATCTAGATCTGGAGGAACTCGACACTTATCCATCAAGATCGGAAACTGCAGTAGTTTCAATAACCAGATTGTCTTCCTCATTTAATCCTTCAGATTTTCCTATAATTTCTTACACGTTCGTACTTCCTCGTAATTCTTTAAATACATCTCCTTGAACTTAATCAGCTCTTTGGTGTTGCTCGAATCCGCAAGTGTACGGCTTCGTCGTCAAGTAATAGAAAGATCGAATCCACAGGGACCGTGATCTTAAATAACTATCAATTATTAAATCAATTAAACTGGACTAGAAAAAGATTTGGAAAAGATTTGGTTTTTTAAAAGATTAACTAATAAATCAAATATCTAAAACTCAATCAAACAAAATTGCAATCAAATCAAATCTGGGATTTTTCAATATCAAAAGAGATTTCCAGGAATTGGGTTACCAACAAGACTACTCATGTTACTAAATTAACTACCCCTCTTGTTAATTATCGAAATTTGCTTTGAAGGTGAATTTATCCTAAATAAGTTAATGTTCCCTCTCGGGATGCAAGAACCATGCCCAATTAAACCAACCCCTACTCTCGTGGTAATTGAATTTAAATCGAACCCTTTAAGCTTTGTGACAATTCATTGAACCCTCGAAGGACCGCTTCTAACTCTCGTGATTTAAGTCCTAAGTTTGATTCCTATAGATCCAATACCTAAGTTCACCGCTAGGTTCCTCCTTAGAGTATCTATGACATGCAAATAAGTGCGCACCAGTTTCACAAGTAATTCATGCAATAGGAATCAAATCGAAAGCAAATTTGAAATCAACAATAAGTAAAACGTCAATTCATAACACAAAACAAATCTTAGGCATAGCCCCAATTCCTAGAAATAAAAAACAACTACTCAAGCATTGCCATGTTAATAGCAAGCATGATTAACAAAAGCATAAAAGAAAACCTAAGAGAAGAGAAGAAATTGAGAAGAAGAGAAATCCTAGTTTTTTTTTTTTTTTTTTGCCTAAGGTAGCAGCCTAAGTCCTACTATTTTCGAGCCTAATTGCTCTATTTATAGAGTAGGGTAACTTGAATCCCAAGCAATTACAAAATCAGATCAAATCAGATTTTAAAATTCCAGATATTGAGTGTCATGGCCGTGATGCCTGTCACGGCCAGGCCGTAACAGATTCTGTCTTGGAAAACTTGGCACTGATGGCCTGTCACGGCCGTGATGGCCATCACGGCCTGGCCGTGACAGGTTCTGACGTTTTCGTTCATTTCTTTTCAGTCTTGCTCGATCATGGCCGTGATGGCTGTCACGACTAGGCCGTGATGGGATCTTTTTGGCTCAGTTTTCTTGCTTTTCAAGATTCATCTTCATGCAAGCTCCATCATGGTTGATATTGAACATTTTAATCTTCAATTCCTGCACAACAACACCACAAAACTGCCTTACCCGTTCCAAGGTAAAAACTAACAAAAAATCAAATTAAAAATGCCTAAACTACATGAAAATTCATGCAATACGATAAAGAAATATGAGGTGTAATCACACTCATCACTCTTCCAACTCAGCGGCATACTCACTGATAGTCATGCCCTGTTGTCCATGCTACAGAAACTCAATCTCCTCTGCTCGACTCACTTCAGTGGAAATATACTTCTCCAGAAATTTGCTTCGAAACACATTCCAGGTGATTGCTTCTTGTCTTGCCACTAACAGCTGGCAAGTTTCTCTCCACCAAAATCTAGCATCTCCTATCAATAGAAATGTTGCACAAGCTACCTTACAATGATCAGGGTACTCCATAGTTTGCAAATTCCTTTCTATTTCTGTAATCCAAAACTCAGCTTTCTCCGGATTAAGCTCGCCATCAAATCGAGGAGGATTACTATAGCAAAACTTAACTAGTCCTCACCTCTTAGCAATTTCCTCGTTATGGCATGCCACAGTTGATGTTATCTCCCTCGAGACTTGTACAGCTACAGCCATATCTTCGGGATCCTTAATTGCAGAATCAGATATACTCGTTCCCAGACTAACCATGATTTTCAATAAAAGCACGATAGTTAGAACTAGGAAGAAAACAATACATCATAATCTATTCAATATTATTCCTCCTTAGGAACAATAATGAAAAGATCAACAAACAATGTTGTATCCTTTCGGAACAACTCATGAAGAACGTAAACACAGCCAAGGATAGACTAAAGTCATCATCCTTACAAACATTGGTTCTTCATTGAACCAAAACACAAAACACTTAAGAAACAATCAGATAAAACACAACATAGACGACAACAGACCAAAACCCCAAAGCCTAAAAGACTCGGTCAGCTCTGATACCAATAATGTAACACCCTTCTCGGGTGCTATATCGTAAGTGACATTTTACGGCCGAAAAGTAGATTAATTAAATATTGGCTATAAAAAATGGGGTAATTTTTTTCCTTTTTCGTTAGTCATAAATATAACCACTTTGTTTTAAATGAATGGATAATAAAATATTCCATTATCACAATTAGGGTCATGAGTTTGAAAATCATTTACATAATACCCAACCCGACTCATAGACAGAGACCATAATAGTATACAGATACAGACTAAAGATAAGGAGACATAGCTCCTAAAATATAAGATACTTGGAGTCGCAGCTCCATAAAAGTAACATTAACTCCAAAACATACCCAGCTGGCCAAACTAAAATAGAAAAGACTTTCTCAGACACCGTGAGAAGGACAAACCCAAATGACGAAATATAGTGGAAACTTTATTTGAGTCCACTATCGACGTCGTCACATAAGACACTACTAGAGTTACTACAATAGTAACTCTCAAACTAATCCCTTTCCTCTTCCAAAAGGAAAAAATGATCTAAGAACCATCAACAGTCTGGAAGACGTCATGTAGAAACTCCACCATAGCGTCCACAAGCCCGAACCTCAATCTCTACGACGTGTCAACCAAGCGACATCTTGACATCTCAATCTTCTCAAAAGAATACATAAGCCACATAGCCAGCCGACATAGGCAATATAAAAATAAGGTGAGATTTCCATTTATCTTAAGCATAAGGCAGACATGCAGTGGTACGACTCTCGGGTACGTACAATTAACAATTATCAATCATATCTACACTCATAACAAAACAATAATGTTTCACAAAAACATGACCACAGCACCGCATTTTCCTATATAGAAGATATCTAAGACTTGAGGAATGACCTTTGAATTCCTATACCATGGTTTTACGAACAGTTGGAGAGAGTGGTTCAGAGGATTGTTCTTGAGGTTCCAGTCTTGGGTAATAAAGAATGCATCAATAGAAGAGGGTGTAAACGTCATAGGATTTTTCGGGAACATCCTTCACTACCAGAAAACATGTAGCGTCTATTCAAGTATGTCGGTGTATTGCCAGATCACCGCGCCACAAAGGAGCAACCCACTAGGCCTATGTGAGTATTTCATAACCCCGACATCCCCAAGCATCAACCAGATCAGCCCTATGGAATTCGCACCCGCATTGAAATGTTAGCTCTTCTCAACGGCCTTACAGAACATAGTTTCACTATGTGTTTAGGCAAAATTGCCGAAAAATGCATTCTTCTTGTCTTTCCATCGGATGACATCTAGATTCCATCGGAATTCTTTCCACGTGCTTTCTCAGATGCTAGATGTTCTTAAAATCAAGCTGAAGTTCTCAAATAACCTTTCATCTTTGTGAAAAGTTTTCTTAAAATACTTGATTACAAAACCTAGCACATTATGAGATTGGAACATAGGTCCAATTATTTATTTCTCTGTACTTTTCTAGTTGAGTCTTTTCCTTTGGCTTTCAATAAAAAAAAATAATTAAGTCCATTAAATTTTATGGAATATGGAGAATAAATTATCCATACTTTATGACATAAGGTCATGTTCCACCCCGCATCATAAATTATTACGTTCGTATTTTCACTAAGTCATTCTTGACTTTGTTTTTACATTTTATGGTAAAATCTCGTCTTGACGACAAAAATCCTTTTGGCTTAAAACCAAAACCTTTAGATAAAATAAAATCCATTTTAAAGAGTAATTTACCTCAAAGATACTTAGGTTTCATTTTTTCCAAAACATTTCCTCAAAAATCCTTAAACACGTTTAATGACGGTTTCGTCGCTTTTTACTAAATTTAGGCCCAAAAGTTCTACTTTTTAAAAACATGGTTCTTCACCTCAAATGTATTACTCTCCTAGGTTATATTACTCATATGAAAATGTTGAAACACTTATTTTACATCTTACTCTCCATCAATATGAAATTCCTAAAAATTTGACCGAACATCGTTAATTTGGTAAATCGCGTAAATCCTTTTTCAACGAATTTACACTCTAATAGTCCAAAACTCATTTTGGAGTTTTAGAACAGTTTTGTAAGCATGAAAAACAGTTTCTCACTGTCCAATTACTTTAATTTTTGAAAATTGCATTTTAGTCCCTAAACTTTCATTAATTACAAAATAGTCCTTTTTCACTTAAAACCTTATAACTTTTTATTTATAACTCCAAATCACACCAAACCAACTTCTTTTGAAATATTTTTTCCAGTTGCCCTATAATTTTCCAGAAATCACTTTTATGCCTCAAATATTTTTCAATAATTGCAAAAAGGTCCTTTTTAACCAAAAAGCTTGTAACTTTTTATGTATTAATCCAATTAACACCAAACCAATTTCTATGGTTTTGTCTCATCAAGGACTACAATCTTAACATACAAGAACATGAATTTCAGTTCAGCCACTGAAATTCCCAGAAATTGCAATTTAGTCCCTAAGGACTCAATAATTCATAACTTTCAACATACACATCCAAATCAATCCAAACCAATTTCTATATTCTTATATATTCATCTAATTCTCATACAAATTATTCAAACAATTTAACACATCATGGAACCCATATAACCAGTCAAGGCCGAATGGCCCCAAAATTATCATGTTAGGCCATTTTTCATGTTAAACCAAATAAACAACTATCAAGTATCCAATTAGCAATCATTGAATCAAAATCAACATATATCAAAATCAAGTATCAATCACATCCTCCAAGAGGATCACACACATATAAATTAATAAATTACCCAACTTTCACACTTATGATTTACAAGGCCATTTATACTAAATAACACTAATTAAATCATCAACATATCTATATTAAGGTAGGATAGTGGTAATCTCCCCCATACCTCTTGTAGACCACTTGAAGATCAAACAAACACAAGATAAACCAAGCAAGGTAGGCCACGGTTTTGTCCACCAAAACCTCTTGAAGATTGAAGAAATGAAGAAAATGATCAACCTTTACTTAGTTGAAAACTGGACAGCTTGAGGGTGTGATGGTTTTGTGAGTGTATCTCACCATATAAGCATCCAAAAATCACAAACTATGGCTTGTGAGAAATATAAGAAGAAAAGGAACAACTTTGGTGTTGAAGGTTTCATTTTGTTCGGATCATAACGGGTGAAAAGGGCCTTCTTTCTGCTGTTTCGTGTGTTGCTGAGAATTTTGGGCAGTTTCGGTATGAGCATATCGCCCAATCCACTTATCCATTGTTGATGATATTTAACTTGTTGTAAATAAGAGAGAAATAGGAACAACTTTTATGTTGAGAGTTTTCCGAGTTTCAGAAAGGAAGAGGGTCATATTTTCGGTGGAGATTCGATGTTCTTATGAGTTTTGTAACTTAGAGAAAATGGAGAAAACTTGGTGAGGAAGATGAAGAGAAGTGGGGAGAGGGAAGCTGCGGTTTTGAGACTTTATATAGGCTTAGATTTAGGCTTTGTTTGGTTCCTTAGAGTCCAAAAAATGGGTTTTGTGAATATTAAATTAATATATGATTAATCATAGTTAATAGTTAACTTAACTAAGGTTATTTTGGCTAATCATGGTTAATAATATGTGGATCACATTTGATGGAGGTGTGTCTGATTTTGGGCCACACATAGTGACTCACTAATGAGTCATCGATCCTATCTGTTAGCGGTTCCCGGAAATTTCGTACGCAGCTCCGTCATTTACCTGATTTCGGTTTTATGAGGAAAATAATGAAACGAAAGCAAAATGAAATAGGTATGGTTGAGTATATATGGATGCACGAAATTGAGGAGATGTGAGAGCTTTGCAACCATGTAAAATGAGTGGTTAAAAGTGCATAGATGTGTCTTGTTAATACCCGCGAAAGCTTGGGGGTATTTTGGTCTTTTTACCTAAAAGTCATGATTACTAGCATTTAATGCTCATAAATGCTAGGTGACTCATCCTCCATGAGTCATCATGTATGACCCGTTGTCCAGATCTCTTGACAGGTCTCTGCAGTTCCGTTTCCGACTCCGTCGGTTTCCCGATTAGGGTTTTTGTCTGTTTTTCGATCGAAAATTTCCAAACTAACCAAACTTGTTGGAAATATGATTTAAACATAAACCATTTCATTCATGAGTCAAAATTAGTTTTTTTTATCATTAAAATCTTACTGTCAGTGAAAACACCTACTGTTTTTTCGTCCGAAGTTTTACCAAAATTCGTCCGAATAAACATAATATTTTATTTCTGATCAGAAATTTGGAAAGTAGGATTCCTCATGCACATAATATAAAAAATCTACAAATTTCAGTTTTGGGTCAAATTAGTGTTTTCTGCCGGTATAAAATTATACTGTCAGTTAAAAACGCAGACCGGTTTCGTCTGAGTTTTAAACCCAAATTTTAACCAAAGCTTCCTACCATGCAGTAGGTTCTAAATACGATTTTGTTTTCTCCAAACACTACAAAAAAACACCTGTTTAGCGACCGACATATTCGGTTGCTAAACTATGTAAATCGGTCGCTATTTATTTTAACGTCCGAATTAGCGACCGATTAATGGTGGTAGTTGAATACCTGGTCGCTAAGCTTTTAGCGACCGAATTAATATTTCGGTCGCTAAATGGCGACCGTAATTTTGGTCGCTAAATAATAAAAACGGTCACTATTCGATTGGTCGCATTGTTTAGGTAACCATTTTTAGCGACCGATAATCGGTTGCTATTTCGATCGCTAATTTTGGTCACTATTACCCTATATTAGCGACGGATTTTCGGTCGCCATACCACATCTGTTAATGTTAAATAAAGTTTAGCGACCGAATTATTGGTTTCTAAATCGGTCGCTAAACTGGTTGTTATTGATTTTTTTTTTAATTTAATTTTTAAAATAAAATTTGTTTTCTATTTTTCTTTAAACGTTAGCAAAATTACTAATAAAACACACCAAATTACTAATGAAATATACAATCATAAGAAATAATAAATATATACAAAAAAAAATAATCCAAAGTGTCGTACAAGAATCGTTTAAAGTCAAAAATATGGAAAAAAAAATCAGACATGATGAGAGGGAGGGGGAGGAATCCACTCATCCTCAGCGTCCGTACCACCGACGTCTACTAGCTGATCGTCCTCTGTAGTAGCAAGATCGATGGCCGGGCGGCGGAGAATCGAGGAGCGGCGGCAGCGCGCACAACCGTCGGTCATCACCCCCGAGCAATCGGAGTCTGGATCTCTCATCTGCTCCAACACCAGCCGCAGTGTCTGGCCTTGCCCGATGCTCGCCTGCATCAGCTGCTGGTGTGCCTGAGTCAACTGTGCAATCTGGTTCGCCATCTGCTGCTCTCTCTCGCTCTTCTCCCGAAGCTCCACGTTCAGCTGCATGATGGTGTCCTGCATTTGGTTGAACTGCTCCTGAGGGACGGTATCGGCGTAGGAAGGAGCAGGCGTGCCGGATGATGAAGCGATAAACTCGCCTCCCAGGTGTCTGAGGCCATACATGTGGCCCTTCTTGTTCCTGCCCCCGACGACCTCCAAATAAATGGAATTATCGTCGACGGAGATAGGAGAGCTGGGCCCATCACCAGTCAAAGCCTCATCTTGTGACTGTGAGGCACGTGATATGGCATCGTCCTTCTTCTCGTTGAAGCCCACCTACAAAGTATAGTTGAAGAGATTTAGTTAAAATTATATCCAATATTAACAAATCATTTATAATAAATTACAACTAAACACTAAATTATTTTTTTGCTTACAGCATAGTTACGGCCCGTGTCGTTGACCCATGTCCCTGACTTCAACTTCTTCGTCCTCTCCACCAACTCCATAGCAGTGGGGGCCCACTGTTTCTGTGCTTTCTGCACAGAAAAATATAATCTTAAATTCGTAAGAATAATTAAAAATGGAAACTAATTAATTAAATAGTATAATAAGTCAAAATTTTAATGTATTACCAGTTCGTCGTAGTGGGCGGCGGCTGATTTATACCCGCCGGTCCAAGCACATGCGCCACCATCAGAAGCTCGATTACGTCGAGCTTTGGCCTGGATCTCCTGGAACTTCTCAGTAGCCCAGTACTGGTCCAGCTGCCTCCTGATCTCAGGATCCACCCACTTCCCCTTATTCTGACCCTTCCTCAGCTTGTTCGTCAGATTCTTCATGACCAGTGAGCCTTTATGCTCAAATATGTCCCTGACGAGAGCCTTTAAAGCTACGTCTCACCTATACTCTTTCTGCAACGTACAGTTGTTAGGCAATTCGTGTGTGTATATATATATAATGTAAATTTAATTTAAATAACTTAATAAATTGTTACCTTAAACTCTAGAAACAACTGATCCCTATGGCCCCCTGGGATGGCCTTCCATGTAGGCCATGGACCATCAAACTTGCATCGCAGTATCTTTGATATCGAATCAGAAGGGCCCTTCGCGGGCAGAAAGCTGCAGCAAAATTAGAGCATTAATAAATGTTATAAATAAATTTAAAAAACAAGTAAATAGAAATTAACGATACTTTATATATATTAAAAAATTAAATTAGCCTACTCGTTATCCCCCCTAGGGATAAGAAGAATCCTCCTGTCGGATGGACCACGATTCTCTTGTCCCGATGATGATGATGGTCCTGTCGTAGGTGTGGATGATGAGGGTGCAGCCTGTGTCCCGACCACATGAGGCTGGGTAGGGGGTGCAACTCCATCACCCTGAGGTGTCCCATCCACAGAGGTGCTGGTAGGGTGGTCTCGATCTGAAGGCTGTGGGTCGGTCGGCGAAGGGACTCTCGCAGCACGACCTCCACGACGACCCCTACCTCTAGAGGAATCTGCCATCTGTGAAAAAAATGAAAAGATGATTACACAACAATGTAAATAATACAAAAATAAATTACCTAAGTAGAATGACATTTACACAATGAATTATGACATAAATAAATTACCTAAGTAGAATCTCCGTCACTAAAGTAACCCTTACTCTCATCAGTATCACTTGATCGGAATGTACCTTCGCTAGATGCGTCCAACTCGGATGATCCATTAACTCTCTTTCAACTTCTTCCCCATTTCCGAAAATGTCCGCCAAAGAATTAACAATAATGTCCGACGCAATTTGCAACGGTACGTGGGGTCTTGAAAACTCATCATCTTGGTACGGAGCATCTTTTTCAGGCTGGTTGATTATATTATCAGTAATTATACTGCGAGCCTTTATCTTAATAACACCCAACCAGCCATGATGTCCTTCGGGATATGGCGAGTAATAAACCTGCTCTACCTGTTGTGAAAAAATGAATGGGTCGTACGCCTTATTATACCTTAGAGACAGCCTAAATTGAACAATACCATAATTTTTATCTATTTTTGTCCCTACATCAAGAGTAGGATCAAACCAATCATACTTGATGATAACTAACTTCATCACGGGGAAACCGGTATAATCGAGTTCAAGGATGTCAGTTAGAACCCCATAGAAATCATCCTCTACATTGCCATCAGTGGCTCGCACACAAACACCATAGTTACACTTCTGCAATCCTTCATTCCATGTTTTTGTGTTAAATTTATATCCATTTACAATATAAGTATTCCATGATGTAACCCATGTGTTAGGCCCCCATGCCAAATTTGCCAACAATGGATTTTGAACATTGTTTTCTGGATCTAGTACCTAAAAAATCAAATATTATATTATTTTTATACATGCTATATATTTAAGGAGATAAAATGTATTTCAACAAATGAAGATGGTTAACCTACATATTTACTGAACCACGTAGCAAAGTGAGAAGTAATTTCTCGATCAACCTGATCGTTTGAAATGTCAGGTTGGAGATCCTTTAGAAAATTGTCGTACATCCTACATATGGGAGATTAACAGTAGGACAATTAATAATCATAAATGTCAATTGAACTTATAAAAGACACTGTACAAACTTACTCTAAATATGGTGCCACCTCTTCACAATTTTGAAGGATATACAGATGAGCAGCATTAATGTCACGCTGCTCCAAGAAATATCCTTTTGGTTTGCCACTAAATCTGCCCGGATAGTTGAATATTGATATAGGAGGACTAGTTGAACTTCCTTCGTCCGAATCAACGTTTCTAGGCATCCTTGTCCTTCTCGTGTTAACTTCGTCCGGATAGAAATAAGAGGCAAAAGTGGAAGTCTCCTCTACTAAGTATGCTTCACAAATGGAACCCTCCACTCGTGCCTTGTTCTTGACTTTGTGTTTAAGGGATTGCAGGAACCTATTAAAGAGGGATACATACAAATAATTACTAGTTTTAGGGAAAGCTAAACTACGCTCTCGTGTTCATGAATTTCATATGTATTAAGTAAAATAGTTGATGTTGTTTACCTCTCAAATGGATACATCCAGCGGTATTGGACTGGGCCACCAACTCTTGCTTCGTAAGGTAGATGAACTGGCAGGTGTTCCATGGAATCAAAGAAACTCGACGTGAAGATTTGCTCCAGCTTACATAACAAAATGGGTATCTTGACTTCCATATCCTTTAATTGATTCACATTTAGTGTTGTCGATGTAAGCTCCCTGAAAAAGTGGCTAAGCTCAACAAGTGGGTTCCAAATATGCTTCGGTAATGCGTCGAACGCAATTGGGAGCAACCGTTGCATGAACACGTGGCAATCATGACTCTTCATTCCATGTAACTTTGCTTCCTTAATATCAACACATCTACCCAGATTGGAAGCATACCCATCTGATAACTTTAGTTCTTTAACCCACTTACAGACGACCACTTTCTGTGTTTTGCTTAGTGTATAACTTGCCTTCGGTTTGATAAGTCTGCCACGACCACCGTCTTGCAACTCAAGCTCCTTCCGATTACAAATGTCAGCCAGATCCAATCGGGCTTTATTTGTATCCTTTGTCCTCCCCTTGATGTCCATCACAGTGTCAAACACATTCAAAAACACATTCCTCTCAGTATGCATGACATCAATGTTGTGACGGAGTAGCTGCGTCCTCCAATACGGCAACCTCCAAAATATACTTTGTTTTGTCCAATTATGGTTGACGCCATAATCAGGAATATGTTCTCCTTGGGATTCATGGACGAGCGGTAAGTACTGTACTCTGCGCATTACATTAGGACCAGTCAAACGTGGTGGAGGCGGTGTTGTCTCCGCACAACGCTTCTTGAATGCATTCTTGTTCCGCCTATAAGGATGATCTTCTGGAAGGAATTGACGATAACAATCAAAATATGAGATCTTTCGACTGTTTTTAAGCGTTAATGCCTTCGATCGCTCCATACATATTGGGCATCCAAGCTTCCCCACGGTCATCCAACCCAACATCATCCCATAAGCGGGAAAGTCGTTGATCGTCCACATCAAAGCTGCTTTCATGATGAAATTATGCCTCAAAGATACGTCATATGTCAACAGACCATCATTCCACAGCATCGTCAACTCATCTATCAGCGGCTGCAAGTACACATCAATCTTACCTTTTGGATTAGACGGACCCGGAATTATGACTGTTAGGAACATAAACTCCCGCTTCATGCACATCCCCGAGGGAAGATTGTACGGAGTCAGGATAACCGACCAACAAGAGTATGCTTTTCCAGACTTCCCAAAACGATTAAATCCATCAGTAGATAACCCCAATCGGACATTGCGAGGGTCCTGCGAAAATGCCATATGAACCCTATCAAAATGCTTCCAAGCTTCTCCATCATATGGATGACACAAGACATCTTGCTCCCTCTTATGCTCACTATGCCACCTCATGTGAGCTGCAGTGGCCATCGAACAGTACAATCTTCTAAGTCTTGGCACGAGCGGAAAGTACCACATCTTTTTTAGCGACCTCTTCTTCTTAATGCCCATCCTAGTGGTTGTCTTATACCGATCCGCACCACAAAATCGACAACATGTTATGCTTTCCGTTGAATCATCCTTATAGTACAACATACATCCATTCGGGCAACAATCAATTTTCAAACACCCCAGACCCAAATTTTCCACAGATTTCTTAGCATGATAAAAACTAGTAGGCATCCGATTGTCTTCTGGCAACGCCTTGGACACTGACCTGGTGAGGCGATTAAAACGGACTTCTTGCATATTGTAGTCAGATTTGATACTCAACCATTCCATGCACATCGACAACTCCGTGTACTCCCGACATCCTTCCCACAATGGAGATCGTGTAGCACTCAGCATATCATAGAATCTTTGAGCTTCGGGATTCGGATTATCCTCTATGTATTGGGAACCCATTCCACCATCTTGTCCCCCATCTTCTTCTAGTACAACACCAACCGATGGTCCAGCATGATCCATTATCATCTGCTCGTATGGATTCAATTCTTCCCTCCGGTCACCACTTCCATAGTACGAACCTTCAAACACAATCGAGTTTAAATTAGGCAACGTCTCACCATGGTTAATCCACCAATAGTAATCAGGCATGAAGCCCTTCTCATAAAGATCGGCTACAACTCCATCCACGTTTTTGAAAGATTGACACTTGCATCTTTTGCAAGGACACCTCAATTGATCACCTCCCAACCGTATAAATCTCTCCTGGCTAACAACCAACTCTATAAACCCACCCACTCCAACTCTATACTCTTCCCTAAGACGTTTATTCCGATCCAACCTATGATACATCCATTTACGATTCTCCGGAATATCCATTGCTAGCAATTAAATAGCCTGACCAATCCTACAATAACACTTATATATTACGGTGCTTTCCAATAACTCCATCAATCTCGTTCTTATGACAAGGTATGAACCTATCCCATTCGAGAAGAAACCTTTGCCACACTCGGCTAATAATAGTTATTCCCATATTCAAATACCTTATACTTGACAAAATTTTGGCAGCATTTCCCATCGGTCTCCAAGTACACGACTTGAGCACGGTGAGAATCACCGCGATCGAGTATGCACCAGGAGAACAAAAGGAAATGCATCAGACCGAGATTTCAACAAGTATATAAGGCATTTGAACATTGAAATGACTATTGTACGAGTGTGAAAAAGGTTTTTTCCCAAACTGTCCCACTTGGACAATTCAAGATTCAATACAATGAGCATGCATACCTTAATAAGTTACGCATGCTCATTAATATTGAATCTCAAATAGGAAACTAAGTCTTTCGTAAATTAATTATTAACTCTAACAAAATAAAACCATTAACCTATAAATATTGCAACATTGTTGAGCTTATATAAATGGCAGCATAAATCAATACAAACTTAGATTAAATATTGTAGCAAACATCCTATTGAGCTCCGCTCTCCACTAACAAGTAGCAGTTAATTGTCAAACACATGCATAATTTCTAAATTATCAGCACACAACCAGCATCCCGCCTTTCGGACAGGATCACATCCTATTGAGCTCCGCTCTCCACTAACAAACAACACATATTGACAAACACATGCATAAACATTAAATTATCAGCATACAATCAGACAAGATCACATCCTATTGAGCTCAGCTCTCCACTACCAAACAACACGATAATTCACATAATACATTAGAAGCACCACACATATCAGTACCTATTAGACAAAGCAAAAACTTAAAAGAGAGTATTGAGAGAACTTACCTATTCGACAAAGCAATACCAAGTAAGGATAAGGGAGGAGCCGCGGACAACGAAGATCAGACAAGGACCTATAATGCATAAATAAAAATAATCGTGTCAGAGCTGAAATGACAACATTTGATAATATTACTTTAACCTTATACTAATTTGATATATATTTTTATAAACCAAATTTCATTTTGAGATTTTCACTTAAAAGAGTTATAATTTACTTTTGGATCCATGCAGAGTTGGGAGACCAACCAGTAAAGAATTTCCACTGCAGAATCCGTCACGGCCGTGACGCGCATTACCAAATCTTATACCCAACAAACACCCAGGTAGAGAAGCACCAAAAAAAAAGGAAAAGACATTAGAAAATCAGGTTCTATCAAGTTGTAGTGCCCATGAACACAGCAAGGCCACAATTACCAAATATCTGCTAGCCACACACAACATATAGCAGTAAACTAGGACTAGCAGGAGAAACTCCACACGACTTACAAAACAAAGCCAAGACTAATATACATCAAATAGAACATATATCAAAAACCATCTAAGAAAATTATGAAAAAAACACCAAAACTATAACTCAAAAGCACACCCAAGTCATTGCTACCAAGCACATGCCGATGGATCAAGTCTAAAAGATTCAGAAACTTCACAGCTTAAAAATGATCAAAGCATACATAAATATATACATGTGATGTTGGGAATTTGCGTATAAAAAAAAATAATGCAGCGGAAAAATTCCCATCGAAGGATCCTTGTTGGTCGCGCTGTCACGCACGCGCCAAAAAGCGAGTGATTTGTAAAAATGTAGTTTAGGAAGCGACAACTCGGATATCGTCTCACAAGGACTCTTGACTTGTTATTTATCACAAAAATCAGTTTTTTGGGGGGGTATGGTTTGAAATTCAATTAAGGAAAACAAAGCAATAAACAGAGCAATGAAAACAGAGCAGTTTAAGAGATTAACAAATAAACTAAAGCGATTAACCTACTGTTCTCGATTTCCCAACTATCATCGGTTCATGTAAATTCTAAGCCCTAAGCAGATTCTAATCCCCTTTCGGTTGTAGCAACAATTAACAAACGAAATCACTACTACCGATATATGTTCCTATTCCCGAAGTAAACAAAATAGGAATTACAGAACCTCAAGTGTAGTGGAAATCGATTACAGTAGACTAATCTAAGGAGACTAGCTCTCCATAAAAACGAAATACACCCAGAAAATATGTAAAAACAATGGGGAAATGAAAAATTCTCTCTAATCTGCCCAGAACAGCCATTTATATCTATCAGGAATTGTGCCCACTCGCGAGGCGAACCCTCACTCGCGAGGCGAATGTCATGAAGAGTCTACAACGTTTGGTCTTCTCGCGGGGCGAAGTACGTCTCGCATGGCGAGGAATGGAAGAGTCATGGCTTCTGGTCTTCATTCTCGCGAGACGAGACTTATATTCGCGAGGCGACACAGAAATCTTGCATTTTCTGGAACAGTCAGTGTTCGGGGTCGCGAGGCGAGAAGAGGAGTCGCGGGGCGAACCAGAGAGGATGACTTTCTGCTGTTCAGCTGGCTTTCAGGTTCGCGGGGCGAGAAGACTCTCGCGAGGCGAACACCTCCAGGATTGCAGTTTCCCCTGCTTCTTTATTCCCTTAACTTCTAAGTTGACCTGAAAACAATAAAATAGCCATAAGTGCTTTATTTGACTCAAAACTGGCTAAATTAACCTAAAAATACTCTAGAGACTCAAAACCTTGCTTGAGGACAATCTAATCTAATTTGGGTGAAAATGAGATATAATTAGCATAAAACCCTGGTCATACTAGCCATAAAACTAGATGAGCCAGAGGCTTATCAAAATACCCCAAACTTAAACTTTGCTTGTCCCCAAGCAAACTACAACTCAAAAATCAAAAAGACTCAAGACATGGCAAGCTTAAGGGATTCAATCAACTTTGCACAAATTCAAGTAATTTCATCAAAACAGTTTGCTTCAATGTTCCCCCTTTCAAACAAAGCAATCCCCACAATCCTTTATTCTTAACATTTGAGAATTTCATCATTCAAACAATCATTAATCTAAGCAGGGGATCCAAGCTACACACAAAAGGGAGATCACCAAATTCAAAGAACTGCCTTCCTCACAAGGGAGTTTAGTGTTTCACTCAATCGCTCAGTTTTTGTCAGGCAATCAACAATTCACTCAATTCACCTTTCAGAAACATTTCCCATAAATTTGATTTTCATCTCAAAATGGTTCCCACGGACAACATGCATGCAACATCAAAAGGTCTTTTAAAGGTTGTAATGGGGCCTGGCTAAGGGTAGGATATACAAAGGTACTGGGCTTAAGTCCCTAGGAACTAAGAGAGCATGAAATAGTTTTATACATTGAATTTCCACTCAAGTTCCTTTTTTCATTTTTATTTATGCTTTGGGTGACTACAGCCTTTATCTTCTAATAGCCTTTTTTGACATTTTTGCACTTTTTATTTCTTTTCTTCTTCTTTTTTTTTTCTTTGCCTTTGGCTCCAACCTTTATTATTTAATAAAAATTCTTTTTTTTTCAATCCCAAACAACACATCACACCTTGTAGCCACCCCAAACTTAGTTTCTTGCAACCACTCTCTTGCTAAGATTCCATGCTCTCCTAATCCTAAGATCGGGTTAACATGGTTTTTTCAGATTTTAGGCTCATATCATAAGGTCGTCAAGAATTAACAGGCTAATTAGGCTCAAAGGGGCTAACTAGGGAACATGCATTAGGAATTGGTTCTTTTTAGGCTAAGTGGTTATTTACAAAGAAAGTGCCTAAATCATCTTAAGCAAACACATAAACATGCAAACCATAAAGAGATTCAAGCAAATTCGGGAAAGTGCAGCTTAAAAAGTGATTCACACCGTTAAAAACATGTTGGAGGCTCAAATCCTCACCTGGACATTTTTGCAAATTGTTTGACCGAGATTCAATCCCTAGTGTGTGCACCCTATCACCCCAAACTTATCATAAATCATGCCATCACAACAAAATATCTCAAAGTTCAGTTTTCAAAAAAAAATTCATGGGGATCACTTTTCAAAAACAAAAAAAAATTTCAACCTAGGGGGAATCATCACATAAATCATGCAAGCAATCTGTGCCAAGTCAATCAAACTCAATCAAGCTCACCGACACAAGACTCAACACAATTTATTCAAGAGCTAAAAGAAAAACAAAACAAAACACAAAATCAATCAATCTGTTCCCTCCCCCACACTTAAATATACATTGTACCCAATGAAACAACATAACTATAAAAACAGAGTGAGGGAAAGGAAAGGGTGTTCCCTGATCAAGTGGCAGTGTAGGTGGGAGCTTCCGCCTGGATCCCATTGCTTGTAGCATAAGGCCAAAGAGAGGGAGTTCATTCCATGGTCCCATAACTTGCAGCCTTGATATAGGAGTGAGCACTTGACAAATATGGTGACCTTGCACAATGCGGCGGACTCATCACTTTCTCTTGGGTCAAAGATGACCACTTTCTCAACAAAGTCCTCCC
This sequence comes from Sophora flavescens, assembly GCA_030762895.1. Classification (NCBI taxonomy): domain Eukaryota; kingdom Viridiplantae; phylum Streptophyta; class Magnoliopsida; order Fabales; family Fabaceae; genus Sophora; species Sophora flavescens. The sequence continues at coordinate 107,027,089 of CM061066.1, read as the reverse complement.
AATAAAATTGGGGTTCAACCCCTTGAACTGGCCATGGTGCAAACTCCAGTCTCTCTGATGGTTCCACAGGGGGAGGTGGCAGATAGGTAGGGAGGGCCTCCGGTGCTGCTTCATCTTCTGCACGTTCTTCATTCACTACGCTAACTAATCCATCACCTGCTATACATGCAGAAATCTCAGCACACACCACACAATGGTTAGCGTTAGTACAATCAGTACATGAAGAAATATCATCATAGCCAAAAACAAATAGAAAATCAGAAACCAAGTCCTCCTGGGTGTCATCAATAATCTCAGAGAGCAACTCTAATTGGAAAACGGAGTGCTCTTCCAATGGATGTTTCGTAGCATCAAAGATGTTAAACTTTGCCACAATGTCTCCAAACTCCATGGACATGGTCCCATCATTAACATCAATCTTAGTCTTAGCTGTCTTCATGAACGGTCTGCCCAGGATTATTGGTGATCTACTTGAACTTGTCTCTCCTGCCATGTCTAGGATGTAGAAGTCAGCAGGGAAAATCAACTCATCAACTTGTACCAGCACATCTTCTACCATTCCCATGGGTCGGGCACTGGTCCTGTTGGCCAACTGGATAGTGAGAACTATATACTGCAAGGGACCAAGATCAAGGTTATTGAAAATAGAGGTGGGCATGATATTTATGGAGGCTCCCAAATCCAACATGCAATTTTCGAATCTGTTATCCCCAATAGTGCATGGAATAGTAAAAGTGTCTGGATCCTTGCACTTCTATGGTAGTGCCTGAGTGGGGGCTGAAACAGTAACTTTTTCTAGTGCAGGCTTAGAGTGGATAAGAGCTGAAACATTTCTTCCCAAATTAACTCTCTCATTACTCTTCAACTTCCTCTTGTTGGTGCATAAATCCTTCAGAAATTTAGCATACTTAGGAACCTGCTTGATCACATCTAGAAGGGGAATATTCACAGCCACCTTTCTAAACACATCTAGAATTTCCTTCTCCTTGTCTTCACCACCAATCTTCTTATTTTTCTGCACTCTGTGTGGGAAGGGGATCGGTGGTATGTACACTTTCTCAGTTTCAACAATAACAGAAGGCTCAGGAGTTACCTCAACAGTGTCTTCATCTTTTCCAGAGTTTGCCTCGACCACTCTTCCAGATCTCAAAGAAATGGCACTCACATTAGGATTGGAAACATTGGGATTTATCATCACTTTTGTGCGGGGCAGTTGACTTGATCCTTGAGCTTGCTGTATGTTATTTATGGATGTGGCAAGCTGTCCAATCTGTGTCCGTAAATCTTGAATGCTAGCATCTGTTCGCTGCTGAGACTGGCCAACTTGCTGCTGAAACTGTGTCTGTGAGGCCTGAAACTGTCCAATTTGCTGCTGGAACTGGAGATTTTGTGCAGCCATTTGTGCAGTCATTTGTGCAGTCATTTGCTTGAATAGGTCCTCTAGTGAAGGTTCAGAAGGTGCAGAAGTGGTCACTTGAGGAGGATTTTGTGGTGCCATCGGTTGCTGTTGGGATAAGTTTCCATACCGAAGGTTAGGGTGATTCCTCCAGTTGGGATGGTACCTATTTGTGGAGAGGTCAGGAGTGCTGTACCGGTTCTGACTGTTGCCTTGATTATAGGGATGGACTGCATAAGCTTGAGACATATCAGTAACTGATCCTTCCTTCGGAATGGGGCATGCATCATACGGGTGCTCAGGAGAGTTGCACATGCCACACAACCTTGCAGGCTGAACCCTATCCATTGCCATTTGCTTTACCAAAGAAGTGAGCTCATCCATTCTATTCTCAAGGGCCTGGGTGGAAGAAGTAAGCCTATCAATCCTATTCTCAAGGGCCTGGTTGGAAGAAGAACTATGGACCTCATTCACACCCCTTGTCTCAATAGAATTTCTCCTGGTAGTAAACTGTTGGGAGTTTAGTGACATATTTTCAATTAATTGCTTGGCAGCAGCTGGAGTCTTATCAACAAGTGCTCCCCCACTAGCAGCATCCAAAATATTTCTATCCATCGGTAGTAACCCTTCATAAAAATACTGGATAAGAAGTTGCTCAGAAATCTGATGCTGAGGGAAACTGGATACCAACTGCTTGAATCTCTCCCAATATTCAGCCAATGACTCATTTCCTTGTCTGATGCCACATATTTCTTTCCTGATTGATGCAGCTCTGGATGCAGGAAAATATTTCAATAAAAAGAGCTTCTTCAAATCGTTTCAGGTGGTAATAGAGTTTGGCTCAAGATATAACAGCCAATCCTTTGCAGCGCCCTGGAGTGAGAACGGGAAAGCTCTCAGCTTGATGTTATCCTCGCATTCTCCTACCGATCTCAAGGTTGTGGAGCAGACAACCTGGAATTCCTTCAAATGCTTGTGTGGATCCTCACCTGCAAGACCACTAAACCTTGGCAACAAATGGATTAGACCAGATTTTAATTCAAAGGGAGTATCAGCACCAGAATATGCAATACACAAGCCATTATAATTAACATCAAGGGCAGCAAGCTGTCTTAATGTCCTTTGGTCACCCATGTTATCAAAAATAGTTTTAGAATTAGAATCACTACTAGTACTAGCCCGAATTTCTCTACGGCGTGTGTGCAGTGTTCTTTCAATTTCAGGATCAAAATCACACAAGTCAGGGCAAGTAGACGTAGTATCCAGACCAATTCAAAACAAAAACGAAAGTAAAATAAAAAAAAGAAGAAAAAAAATTTATTAAATAATAAAGGTTGGAGCCAAAGGCAAAGAAAAAAAAAGAAGAAAAGAAATAAAAAGTGCAAAAATTTAAAAAAAGGCTATTAGAAGAGAAAGGTTGTAGTCACCCAAAGCATAAATAAAAATGAAAAAAGGAACTTGAGTGGAAATTCAATGTATAAAACTGTTTCATGCTCTCTTAGTTCCTAGGGACTTAAGCCCAGTACCTTTGTATATCCTACCCTTAGCCAGGCCCCATTACAACCTTTAAAAGACCTTTTGATGTTGCATGCATGTTGTCCGTGGGAACCATTTTGAGATGAAAATAAAATTTATGGGAAGTGTTTTTGAAAGGTGAATTGAGTGAATTGTTGATTGCCTGACAAAAACTGAGCGATTGAGTGAAACACTAAACTCCCTTGTGAGGAAGGCAGTTGTTTGAATTTGGTGATCTCCCTCTTGTGTGTAGCTTGGATCCCCTGCTTAGATTAATGATTGTTTGAATGATGAAATTCTCAAATGTTCAGAATAAAGGATTGTGGGGATTGCTTTGTTTGAAAGGGGGGAACATTGAAGCAAACTGTTTTGATGAAATTGCTTGAATTTGTGCAAAGTTGATTGAATCCCTTAAGCTTGCCATGTCTTGAGTCTTTTTTATTTTTGAGTTGTAGTTTGCTGGGGGACAAGCAAAGTTTAAGTTTGGGGTATTTTGATAAGCCTCTGGCTCATCTAATTTTATGGCTAGTATGACCAGGGTTTTATGCTAATTATATCTCATTTTCACCCAAATTAGATTAGATTGTCCTCAAGTAAGGTTTTGAGTCTCTAGAGAATTTTTAGGTTAATTTAGCCAGTTTTGAGTCAAATAAAGCACTTATGGCTATTTTATTGTTTTCAGGACAACTTAGAAGTTAAGGGAATAAAGAAGCAGGGGAAATTGCAATCCTGGAGGTGTTCGCCTCGCGAGAGTCTTCTCGCCCCGCGAACCTGAAAGCCAGCTGAACAGCAGAAAGTCATCCTCTCTGGTTCGCCCCGCGACTCCTTTTCTCGCCTCGCGACCCTGAACACTGACTGTTCCAGAAAAATGCAAGATTTCTGTGTCGCCTCGCGAATACAAGTCTCGCCTTGCGAGACTGAAGACCAGAAGCCGTGACTCTTCCATTCCTCGCCACGCGAGCCGTACTTCGCCCCGCGAGAAGACCAAACGTTGCAGACTCTTCATGATATTCGCCTCGCGAGTGGGCACAATTCTTGATAGATATAAATGGCTGTTCTGGGCAGATTAGAGAGAATTTTTCATTTCCCCATTGTTTTTACATATTTTCTGGGTGTATATCGTTTTTATATAGAGCTAGTCTCCTTAGATTAGTCTACTGTAATCGATTTCCACTACACTTGAGGTTCTGTAATTCCTATTTTGTTTACTTTTTCCTTTTCAATACTATGCTATATATTTCTGTTTGTTTAATTCAGGAGTGTATAGTGTTATGTTGATTTATTTCGGTGATGTTATGTTCCTATATTGAATCGCGTTTGTTTAATTCGCGTGTGTTCGTTCATGTTCGTTTAGTTCATGAGGGCTTAACCCCGTTTGTTTAATTCAGGAATAGGAACATATATCGGTAGTAGTGATGTCGTGTGTTAATTGTTGCTACAACCGAAAGGGGATTAGAATCTGCTTGGGGCATGGAATTTACATGAACCGATGATAGTTGGGAAATCGAGAACAGTAGGTTAATCGCTTTAGTTTATTTGTTAATCTCTTAAACTGCTCTGTTTTCATTGCTCTGTTTATTGCTTTGTTTTCCTTAATTGAATTTCAAACCAAACCCCCCCAAAAAACTGATTTTTGTGATAAATAACAAGTCAAGAATCCTTGTGAGACGATATCCGAGTTGTCGCTTCCTAAACTACATTTTTACAAATCGCTCGCTTTTTGGCGCGTGCGCGACAGCGCGACCAAAAATTGACGCCGTTGTATAGTGGTGAGTATTCCCGCCTGCCGCCTGTCACGCGGGTGACCCGGGTTCGATCCCCGGCAACGGCGCCAATTTTTGGTCGCGCTGTCACGCACGCGCCAAAAAGCGAGCGATTTGTAAAAATGTAGTTTAGGAAGCGACAACTCGGATATCGTCTCACAAGGACTCTTGACTTGTTATTTATCACAAAAATCAGTTTTTTTTGGGGGTGGGGGTGGGGGGGGGGGGGGGGGTTGGTTTGAAATTCAATTAAGGAAAACAAAGCAATAAACAGAGCAATGAAAACAGAGCAGTTTAAGAGATTAACAAAAAAACTAAAGCAATTAACCTACTGTTCTCGATTTCCCAACTATCATCGGTTCATGTAAATTCCAAGCCCTAAACAGATTCTAATCCCCTTTCGGTTGTAGTAACAATTAACAAACGAAATCACTACTACCGAGATATGTTCCTATTCCTGAATTAAACAAACGGGGTTAAGCCCTCATGAACTAAACGAACATGAACGAACACACGCGAATTAAACAAACGCGATTCAATATAGGAACATAACATCACCAAAATAAATCAACACAACACTATACACTCCTGAATTAAACAAACAGAAATATATAGCATAGTATTGAAAAGGAAAAAGCAAACAAAATAGGAATTACAGAACCTCAACTGTAGTGGAAATCGATTACAATAGACTAATCTAAGGAGACTAGCTCTCCATAAAAACGAAATACACCCAGAAAATATGTAAAAACAATAGGGAAATGAAAAATTCTCTCTAATCTGCCCAGAACAGTCATTTATATCTATCAGGAATTGCGCCCACTCGCGAGGTGAACCCTCACTCGGGAGGCGAATATCATGAAGAGTCTGCAACGTTTGGTCTTCTCGCGGGGAGAAGTACGGCTCGCGTGGCGAGGAATGGAAGAGTCATTGCTTCTGGTCTTCAGTCTCGCGAGGCGAGACTTTTATTCACGAGGCGACACAAAAATCTTGCATTTTTCTAGAACAGTCAGTGTTCAGGGTCGCGAGGCGAGAAGAGGAGTCGCGGGGCGAACCAGAGAGGATGACTTTCTGCTGTTCAGCTGGCTTTCAGGTTCGCGGGGCGAGAAGACTCTCACGAGGCGAACACCTCCAGGATTGCAATTTCCCCTGCTTCTTTATTCCCTTAACTTCTAAGTTGACCTGAAAACAATAAAATAGCCATAAGTGCTATATTTGACTCAAAACTGGCTAAATTAACCTAAAAATACTCTAGAGACTCAAAACCTTGCTTGAGGACAATCTAATCTAATTTGGGTGAAAATGAGATATTATTATCATAAAACCCTGGTCATACTAGTCATAAAACTAGATGAGCCAGAGGCTTATCACTTGCGAATGGTCACGATTCATGGTTAGAAGATTTACCTCTTGAAGCGATGACAGTTGATTAAAATCGTCTATCACGAACACCGCACGAACGATGTCTCTAAGGTATCCACACGAGCAGATTCCGTGAACGTCCAACGTCACGAACCCGAAGCGTCTCTGTCTCACAGTGCTAGCTTTGAAAACCGAGACCTGCTGCTCACTATCACTCTCTATGTGCGGCTAGGGTAAAACAAAACCGTGTAGGCACAATAGCTTAAGTGGTCTACTTATAGCAGCACCTCCTTAATTGAGTTAGTGAGAAGCGTTTGACCTAAGCCCCATGTACTATGCGCTAGGCCCAATAGAAAAGTCCAACTCTCCTTTTAATGCTTCTTTTAATCCACTCTTATGTGTGTGACCCTATAGGTTCCCAAAACATTAGTAGTAATATTAAATCCCATTTAATATTACAAACAGTGAGCGGTATCTAGCAATACATCACTGCTACCTAAGTAGTGAGAAAGTCAGTGATTTGACGAAACCTTTCTGTGACAAATATTCATGTGCATTATTATCCTTTTGTCCATATATCTATATTGAACACAAGACATAGAATGTGTCACCCTTGTATGGTTTAATATCATGTTCCCTGATACCCGAGTAGACTTAACAACAAATGAGGTCAATATCTCATATTGACTCATTTCAGCACGGCCATGCATTTTACAGTCTCGCTCTATCAGGGGGCCCACAGATATTACTCCTGTTATGTAGGAGGGACAAATTCCATCTAGGTCACTCACATCCCTCTGCATGGCTCGTGGTATGCCCAATGACCGTCTTTATAATCATCCTATTACAGATGACGTTTGACGATATTAAAGCACACGACTCCTCATGTAGGGATCGTAGCGATTTCAGGTCGAAGGATTGCATACACCATTGTCACTATGAGAACTACTTATGACACTCACACAACGCTCCATGTAGTGTTCTCATGGTGGGACAATATAGTACATCATTACTCTAATGTGTACCTATGTGGCGACTCGATATCTCATATCCATGACCCGTGAGATATGGTCATCAGTCTGCACACATAATTGTCTCAATGTATTATTATTGTCCTTATTAATAAAATACTTGACTACGGATATTTAAGAATAGGATTTCATTGTTCAATAGTGTCTCACGATCAAGTCATATACTTGATATTCTATTAAACTGAAATTTCTATTCTAAGGACTTTATTATGTTTAAACAAGTAACACAATAAACTAGAATGCCTCATATTATATCATATTATATATATATATATATATATATATATATATATATATATATATATATATATATATATATATATATATAATAGCAAGATACAAATGTAAGTCTAAGAAATACACTGGCCTCTAGGGCTTACACCAACAATCTCCCACTAGCACTAGAGCCAATCAGGCATAAATCTAATGCCCATCGATCTAGTGTGACCTTCATGCTTCTGTTGAGCAAGAGGTTTCGTAAGTGGGTCAGCAACATTATCAAGTGTTGGTACTCTGCATATTTTCACATCTCCTCTATCGATAATCTCTCGAATGAGATGGAAGCGCCTAAGTATATGTTTGGATCGCTGATGAGATCTAGGTTCCTTAGCTTGTTCAATGGCCCCATTGTTATCACAATGGAGATCAATGGGGTCCACAATACTAGGAACTGTACCAAGCTCAGCAATGAACTTCTTGATCCAAACAGCCTCCTTTGCTGCATTGGAGGCGGCAATATACTCAGCCTCTATAGTAGAATCGACGACTGTCTCCTGCTTTGAACTCTTCCAGCTCACCGCCCCGCCATTCAGGCAGAACACATAACCAGATTGTGATCTGGAATCATCCTTATCGGTCTGGAAGCTAGCATCGGTGTAACCTATTACAGCAAGCTCTTCCTCGCCTCCATATACCAAGAACGAATCCTTAGTTCTTCTCAAGTACTTAAGAATGTTCTTGATAGCAGACCAGTGACTTTCACCGGGATCAGACTGGTACCTGCTCATTATGCTTAAAGCATACGATACATCTGGTCGAGTACATAACATGGCATACATGATAGATCCCATTGCGGATGCATATGGCATCTTACTCATGCGATCCCTTTCTTCTTGAGTGGAAGGGGATTGTGCCTTTGATAGGCATATACCATGTGACATAGGCAAGAGTCCTTTCTTTGATTCATGCATGTTAAAGCGTCTCAACACTTTGTCTATGTATGTACTCTGACTTAGGCCAAGCAATTTCAGCGATCTATCCCTATAGATCCTGATTCCCAATACATAGGTAGCTTCACCCAAATCTTTCATAGAGAAGCAATTCCCTAACCATGTCTTTACATTTTGTAGTGTAGGGATGTCATTTCCAATGAGTAATATGTCATCTACATATAACACTAGAAAAACAACAATGCTCCCACTAACCTTCTTGTAGACACAAGGTTCATCTTCATTTTTGATGAATCCGTACTGTCTTACAGCATCATCAAAACGAAGGTTCCAACTTCTGGAAGCTTGCTTCAATCCATAGATTGATCGCTTCAATTTATATACCTTTCCGGCATCCTTTGAAATGTCAAAGCCTTCAGTTTGTGTCATGTACACATCCTCAAGAAGCTTTCCATTAAGGAAAGCAGTTTTGACATCCATCTGCCATATCTCATAATCATGGTATGCAGCGATAGCAAGTAAGATCTAGACGGATTTAAGCATCGTAACAGGTGAAAAGGTCTCATCATAGTTGACACCATGAATTTGCTTGAAACCCTTAGCCACCAATAGCGCCTTAAAGGTATGTACTTTACCATCCATGTCAGTTTTCTTTTTGAAAACCCACTTGCACCCTATGTATTTTACCCCTTTAGATGGCTCTACCAAGGTCCATACCTGGTTGGTGTACATGGAATCCATCTCAGATTTCATGGCCTCAAGCCACTTCTCATATTCTGGGCCAGTGATGGCCTCCTGGTAAGTCACAGGATCATCTTGATCCATGAGCAATACATCACCTTGTGGAGTCATGAGAAATCCATATCTCTCAGGCTGGTGACGTATCCTGTTAGACCTACGCTGGTCTTGTGCTACTGGAGCAGGTTGTTCCTCCACAGCATTTTGTGAAGGTCGCTCCTATTCTACCAATGGTAGGTCACTACTCTGTGATTCTTGAATTTCTTCAAGTTCTATCTTCCTCCCACTGGTTCCTATGGAGATAAACTCCTTTTATAGGAATACACCAGTCCGTGCGACAAACACTTTGCCTTCGAAAGGATTATAGAAATAGTATCCCTTGGTTTCTTTGGGATACCCCACAAAGAAGCATTTATCAGATTTGGGATCAAGCTTATTAGAAACTTGACGTTTTACATATGCTTCATGGTCGCGCTGTCGCGCACGCGCCAAAAAGGACGAGCGGGTTTTAAAACTGTAGTTAGGGCGACAACTCGGATGTCGTCTCTCAAGGACTCTTAAAGTGTTATTTTTCACAAAAATCAGTTTTGGGGGGGGAGGGGGGGGTTGGATTGGATGCAATCAAAGAAAATAAAACAATGAAAAACAGAGCAATTAAAAACAGGGCAGTTCAAAAAGATTATCAAATAGCAAACAACGATTAATCTACTGTTCTCGAATTCCCAACTATCCTTGGTTCATGTAATCTCAGGCCCTAAGCAGATTCTAATCCACTTTCAGTTGTAGCAACTATTAACAACGCAATCGCTACTACAGATATATGTTCCTATTCCCAAAATAACAAACGGGGTTAAGCCCTCATGAACTAATGAACATGAATGAACACACGCGAAATAACAAACGCGATTTAGTATAGGAACATAACATCACTGAAACGAATCAATACAACACTACACACTCCTGAAATAACAAACAGAAATGTATAATATGGTATTGAAAAGGGAAAAGCAATTAAAATAGGAATTACAAAACCTCAAGTATATGGAATTCTCATACAGTAGATTAATCTAAGAATTTAGTTCTCCATAACAATAACGAAATACACAGAAAAATATGTAAAACTGTGGAGAAGCAAAAGTTGTTCATAATCTGCCCAGACAGCTATTTATAACATTCAGGAATTTTTGCCATCTCGCGAGGCGAAGCCTCTCTCGCGACGCGAATCTTGTGAACAGTCTGCAACCTTTGGTATTCTCGCGAGGCGAACAAACCTTCGCGAGGCGAGGAACTGAAGAGTCTTCTTATTACGCCCGTTATGAATATCAGGGGCCAACCGTGATGCTTTCTGACATCCAGACTCGCGAGGTGAATGGATGCTCGCGAGGCGAGACTCTTCAACTTCAAAACTGCCATAGTCGTGACCTTCAACACGGGTAAACCGTGATAGTCTGACTTTCAGGGCTGGGTGACTCGCGGGGCGAGATCTTCTTCGCGGGGAGACCCAGAGACCTTGCATTTTCTTGGAACAGTCAGCCTTCGGGGTCGCGAGGCGAGGAGCTGTTCGCGAGGCGAACCAGAGAAGATGTCATTTTCACTGTTCTGCTGGCTTTCAGGTTCGCGAGGCGAGGGAAACTCTCGCGAGGCGAATCCCCTGTTTCTTTATTCTCTCAACTTCTTCTTAACCTGAAAACAAAGAAATAACTATAAGTGTATTATTTGACTCAAAACTGGGTAATTTAACCTAAAACTACTTTAGAGACTCAAAACATTGCTTGAGGACAATCTAATCTAATTTGGGTGAAAATAGGATATAATTTGCACAAAACCCTGGTCATACTAGCCATAAAACTAGATGAGCCAGAGGCTTATCAAAATACCCCAAACTTAAACTTTGCTTGTCCCTAAGCAAACTACAACTCAAAAATCAAAAAGACTCAAGACCAGGTAAGCTTAAAAGATTCAATCAACCTTGCACAAATTCAAGCAATACATCAAAATAGTTTTCTTCAATGTCCCCCCCTTTCAAACAAAGTAACCCCCACAATCATTCATCCTAAACAGTTGAGAATTTCAGCATTCAAACAATCATCAATCTAAGCAGGGGATCCAAGTTACAAACAAGAGGGAGATCACCAATTCCAAACAACTACCTTCCTCACAAGGGCATTTATTGTTCACTCAATCACTCAGTTTGTGTCAGGCTATTAACATTGCACTCAATTTCACTTTCAAGAACACTTTCCATAAATTTGATTTTCATCTCAAAATGGTTCCCACAGAAAACATGCATGCAACATCAAAAGGTCTTTTATGGGTTGTAATGGGGCCTGGCTAAGGGTAGGATATACAAAGGTACTAGCTGAAGACCCTAGGAACTAAGAGATCATGAACATTATTTACACTTTGAAATTCCACTTAAGTTCCTTTTCTCATTTTTCTTTATGCCTTGGGTGGCTGCAGCCTTTTATTTTCTAATACTTTTTTTTTCTTTTTCTTTTTTTTTTTACAAGCCTTTGGCTCTAACCTTTTTATTGTATTTTTTCTCAATCCCAAACAACATGTCACCTTGTAGCCACCCCAAACTTAGTTTCTTGCAACCTTTTCTCTTTCTAAGATTCCATGCTCTCTTAATCCTAAGATCGGGTTAACATGGTTTTTCCAGATTTTGGGCTTATAACATTAGGTTATCAAGAATTAACAGGCTAATAGGCTCAATGGGGCTAACTAAGGAACATGCGTTAGGGATGGTTATTTTAGGCTAAGTAGCTATTTACAAAGAAAATGCCTAAATCATTTGCTACACACATATAATCATGCAAACCAAAAAAAAGATTCAAGCAAATTCAGGAAAGTGCAACTTAAAAAGTGATTTTCACACAGTCAAAAACATGTTGGAGGCTCAAAACCTCACCTGGACATTCATGCAAATTGTTTGACAGAGATTCTATCCCTAGTGTGTGCTTCCTATCACCCCAAACTTATCATAAATCATGCCATCATAACAAAATCTCAAAGTTCAGTTTCCAATCACATGGGGATCATTTTTCAAAACAAAAATTTTTTCAGCCTAGGGGGAATCATCACATAAATCATGCAATCAATCTGTGCAAAATCAATCAAAATCCATCAAACTTGCCAACAAAAGACTCAACACAACTCCTGAGCTTCTCAAATTATTCAGGAGCTTTATTCAAAGAAAAGAAAAAAACAAGATAAACAAAACTACAACTAGTTCCCTCCCCCACACTTAAAATATACATTGTCCCCAATGAAACAACATAACAATAAAATCAGAGTGAGGGAAAGGAAAGGGAACTCCCTGATCAAGTATCAGTGTAGGTGGGAGCTTCCAAGGAGAGCTCCTCAACATTAACATCCACAGGAACACCAGCATCCACACCATGGAATGGCTTCAGCCTCTGCCCGTTAACCTTGAATGGCTTGTGGGTACCTGCACGTGTAATCTCTACTGCACCATAAGGAAACACATTAGTCACAACAAAGGGGCCATCCCATTTGGACCTAAGTTTCCCAGCCATCAATTTCAGGCGGGAGTTAAACAATAAGACTAGCTGGCCCACAGAAAATTCTTTTCGAACAATCATCCTATCATGAAAAAGTTTTGTTTTTTCTTTATAAATCCTGGAGCTTTCATAGGCTTCTAGCCTAAGCTCCTCAAGTTGCTGCAACTGCAGTTTTCTTTCAACATCAGCTTCTTTCATGTCCAAGTTACAGCTCTTTACTTCCCAATATGCACGGTGCTCAACTTCCACCGGGAGGTGACATGCCTTGCCAAATACAAGCCGGAAGGGGGACATTCCTATAGGTGTCTTGAAAGCAGTCCTCTGAGCCCACAGTGCGTCTTCCAGACAGCGGCTCCATTCCTTCCTGTTCGGCTGCACCATCTTCTATAGAATCTGCTTGATCTCCCTGTTTGATACTTCAGCCTGGCCATTGGTCTGGGGATGGTAAGCAGTGGACACTCTATGTACAACCCCATATTTTCTGAGTAAGGCTTCCATGGTTCTGTTGCAAAAGTGTGTGCCCTGGTCACTGATGATAGCCTTAGGTATGCCAAACCTGCAAAAAATGTTGGACCTAACAAATTTGGAAACAACTTTAGCATCGTTAGTCCTAGTGGGGATTGCTTCCACCCACTTTGAAACATAGTCTACAGCCAAAAGAATATATACAAAACCAAAAGAAGGGGGAAAAGGACCCATGAAATCAATCCCCCACACATCAAAAACCTCACAAAAGAGCATGGGCTGCTGAGGCATCTCACTCCTACGAGTGATGGCAGGGCCTGTTGTTTGACATTCTTTACAATTCTTGAAGACCTCATAGGCATCTCTAAAAATTGTGGGCCAGTAGAACCCAGAATCCAGGACTTTTCTTGCTGTCCTCTGTGGTCCAAAATGTCCTCCAACTTGAGAGGCATGTGAGAAGTGCAGGATGGACTCTGTCTCATGATCGGGGATACACCTCCGAATAACCTGATCACTGCAAAACTTCCAAAGGTAGGGATCATCCCACACATAGTACTTTGCATCGCTTTTGAGCTTGTGGAACTTAGATCTACTTGTACCTTCAGGAACAACACCAGCAACCAGAAAGTTAACTATGTCAGCAAACCAGGGGGTTACCCCATACAGATGTAGAAGCCTCTCATCAGGGAAATCATCTTGGATGGGAGAAGGATCCTCATCCCTAGCTATTCGGCTCAAGTGATCGGCTACCAAATTTTCAGCTCCACTCTTGTCTTTGATCTCCACATTGAATTCTTGGAGCAAAAGCATCCACCGGATCAGTCTTGGCTTAGCTTCTGGTTTCTTTAACAGATATTTCAGAGCTGCATGGTCAGTGAAAACAATAACCCTAGAACCTAGCAAATATGACCTAAACTTATCAAGTGCAAATACAACAACTAGCGCTTCTTTCTCGGTGGTGGTGTAATTTGACTATGCGATATCTAATGTCCTAGAAGCATAATGAATTACATGGGCAGCCTTGCCCACCCTTTGTGCCAGAACTGCTCCCACAGCAAAATTGGAAGCATCACACATTAGTTCAAAAGGGAGTGTCCAGTCTGGGGGCTGGATGATGGGGGTAGATGTCAATGCTTTTTTTCAGATAGTCAAATGACTCCTTGCAATGGTCATCAAAATGAAACAGGGCATCATTCTTCAGCAGGTTTGACAATGGCAGTGCTATCTTGCTGAAGTCCTTAATAAAGTGCCTGTAGAAACCTGCATGTCCAAGAAAAGAACGGATCTCGCGTACGCAAGATGGGTAAGGCAATGAAGAAATCACATCAATTTTTGCAGGATCTACTGAAATGCCTTCTTTAGAAATTACATGACCCAAAACTATCCCCTGTTCTACCATAAAGTGACATTTCTCATAGTTCAAAATCAAATCAGTCTCAATGCATCTTTCTAAAACTAGACTCAGACTATGCAGACATGCATCAAATGAGGAGCCATATACAGTGAAGTCATCCACGAACACCTCTATGCAATTTTCAATAAACTCGGAGAAAATGCTAAGCATGCATCTTTGAAAGGTGCCAGGAGCATTACAAAGGCCAAATGGCATCCTCCTATAGGCAAACATACCGAAGGGGCACATGAAAGTGGTCTTTTCCTGATCCTCAGGGGCAATATGGATCTGGAAATACCCGGAAAAGCCATCAAGGAAGCAATAATGGGATTTACCGGCCAGCCGATCTAGCATTTGATCTATGAAGGGCAAAGGAAAGTGATCCTTTCTGGTGGCCTGGTTCAACTTCCTATAATCTATACAGACTCGCCAGCTATTCTGGACTCTAGTAGGTACAAGCTCATTATTATCATTCCTAACTACTGTTAGACCGGACTTCTTTGGTACAACTTGCACCGGACTTACCCAAGTACTATCAGAGATGGGGTATATAATACCTGCCTGTAGAAGCTTAGTCACCTCTTTCTTCACCACATCCAAAATCAGTGGATTAAGTCGCCTTTGGGCCTGTCTAACTGGCTTAGCCCCATCCTCCAATAGAATTCTGTGCATGCATCTGGAGGGGCTAATTCCTGGAATATCAGCCAATGTCCACCCAATAGCCTTCTTGTGCTTCTTCAGAACCTCCAATAGTTTTGCTTCCTGGTCAGAGTCAAGGCTGGAAGAAATGATGACAGGAAGTTTTTCATTTGTCTCCAGGTAAGCATACTTTAGGTTCTTTGGGAGTGGTTTGAGCTCTAGGGAGGGCGGCTGCTCAATGGATGGTACATTGGGAGTAGCCATGATACCACGGACTTCTGCAGAACAGACAGCTTCACTTTCACTATCACTATCACCCTGCAAAGTTGAATCCAGAAACTCAGAACAAACAGCACATGGGTTAGTGTCAGTACAGTTAGTACAAGTATATACATCATCAAAACCAGAAATAAATGGAAAATCTGAAATAAAGTCCTCATGGGTATCCTCAATAAGCTCAGAAAGCAACTCTAAGTGGAAAACAGAGTGCTCCTCCAGTGGGTGTTTCATAGCATCAAAGATATTAAACTTGGCCACAATATCACCAAACTCCATAGACATGGTCCCATCATCCACATCAATCTTAGTCTTGGTTGTCTTCATGAATGGTTTGCCCAAGATTATTGGTGATCTACTGGAATGAGTCCCTCCTGCCATGTCTAAGATGTAGAAGTCCGCAGGGAAGATCAAATCATCAACTTGCACTAGCACATCTTCTACCATGCCCATGGGTCGGGCACTGGTCCTGTTAGCCAACTGGATGGTGAGACCAGATATCTTGCAAAGGCCCAAGATCAAGGTTGTTAAAGATGGAGGTAGGCATGACATTTATGGATGCTCCCAAGTCCAGCATGCAGTTTTCAAATTTCCTATCCCCAATAGTGCATGGGATAGTAAATGTGCCCGGATCCTTGCACTTCTGTGGTAGTTCCTGAGTAGGGCCTATAACAGCAACTCTTTCTGGTGCAGGCCTAGACTGGATAAGAGCTGAGACATTTCTTCCCAAGTCAATCCTCTCATTATTCTTCATCTTCCTCTTGTTGGTGCATAGATCCTTCAGAAATTTGGCATACTTGGGCACCTGCTTGATCACATCTAGAAGGGGAATATTTACAGCTACTTTTCTGAAAACATCAAGAATCTCCTTTTCCTTGTCTTCACCACCAACCTTCTTATTTTTCTGTAATCTATGTGGGAATGGGATTGGTGGTCTGTACACTTTCTCAACTTCAACTTCAACAATAGGCTCAGGAGTTACCTCAACAGTTGCTTCATCTTTTTCAGAGGTGGCCTCAACAACTTTTCCAGATCTCAGAGATATGGCACTCACATTAGGGTTGGAGGCATTGGGATTTATCACTGGCTGTGCAGGCAGCTGGGTTGTTCCTTGACCTTGCTGTATGTTATTCATGGATGTGGCCAGCTGTCCAATCTGTGTCCTCAAATCTTGAATGCTAGCACTTGTTTGCTGCTGAAACTGTGCCTGTGAAGCTGCAACCTGCTGCTGAAACTGGAGGTTATTTGCAGCCATTTGCTTGATCATATCTTCTAATGAAGGTCCAGAAGGTGCAGAAGTGGTCACTGGAGAAGGATTCTGAGGTGATGCCATTGGTTGTTGTTGGGATGGGTTCCCATATCGCAGATTAGGATGATTCCTCCAATTGGGATGGTACCTTTTGGTAGAGAGGTCTGGAGTACTGTACCGATTCTGATTGTTTCCTTGATTATATGGATTTACTGCATAAGCTTGGGACACTTCACTGACAAACTCTTCTCTCTGGATGGGGCATGGATCATATGGGTGCTCAGGAGAATTGCATATGCCACATAATTTTGCAGGCTGAACCCTGTCTATTGCCAATTGCCTTACAAAAGAAGTCAGCTCATCCAATCTATTCTCAAGGGCGGCCTGGTTGGAAGATGAACTATGGACCTCATGCACACCTCTTGTCTCAACTGAATTTCTTCTGGTAGTAAACTGCTGGGAATTCAATGACATATTCTCAATGAGTTGCTTAGCAGCAGCTGGGGTCTTATCAACTAGTGCTCCCCCACTAGCAGCATCCAAAAGATTCCTATCCATCGGCAGTAACCCTTCATAAAAGTACTGGATCAGGAGTTGTTCAGAAATTTGATGCTGGGGGCAACTGGATACCAAATGCTTGAACCTTTCCCAATATTCAGCTAGCGACTCATTCCTTTGCCTGATGCCACATATCTCTTTTCTTATTGATGCAGCTCTTGAAGCAGGAAAATATCTTTCTAGGAAAACCCTCTTCAAATCATTCCAAGTGGTGATAGAGTTGGGCTCAAGATACAACAGGTCCTTTGCAACTCCCTGGAGTGAAAACGGAAAAGCCTTCAACTTGATGCTATCCTCAGTGACTCCCTCTGATCTTGAGGTTGTGGAGCATACAACTTGGAATTCCTTCAAGTGCTTGTGTGGATCCTCACCTGCAAGACCATTAAACTTTGGCAACAAGTGAATGAAACCAGATTTTAGTTCAAAAGGAGTATCAGCACCAGGATATGAAATACACAATCCATTATAGTTAACATCAGGGGCAGCAAACTGTCTTAATGTCCTTTGGTCTCCCATGCTTTCAAAAACAGTTTTGAAATTAGAATCACTACTAGTGCTAGCCCGAAATTCTCTACGGAGTGGGTGCAGTGTTCTTTCAATTTCCGGGTCAAAATCACACAATTCAGGGCAATTAGACCTAGTAGCCAGACCAATTCAAAACAAAAACAGAAAATAAAAGAAAAATAAAAGAAAGGAAAAAAATAATGAAAAATAACAAATAAGAGTCCCCGGCAACGGCGCCAATTTTTTGTCGCGGTGTCGCGCACGCGCCAAAAAGGACGAGCGAGTTTTAAAACTGTAGTTAGGGCGACAACTCGGATGTCGTCTCTCAAGAACTCTTAAAGTGTTATTTTTCACAAAAATCAGTTTGGGGGGGGGGGGGGGTTGGATTGGATGCAATCAAAGAAAATAAAACAATGAAAAACAGAGCAATTAAAAACAGGGCAGTTCAAAAAGATTATCAAATAGCAAACAACGATTAATCTACTATTCTCGAATTCCCAACTATCCTTGGTTCATGTAATCCCAGGCCCTAAGCAGATTCTAATCCCCTTTCAGTTGTAGCAACTATTAACAACGCAATCGATACTACAGATATATGTTCATATTCCCGAAATAACAAACGGGGTTAAACCCTCATGAACTAACGAACATGAATGAACACACGCGAAATAACAAACGCGATTTAGTATAGGAACATAACATCACTGAAACGAATCAATACAACACTACACACTCCTGAAATAACAAACAGAAATGTATAATATGGTATTGAAAAGGGAAAAGCAATTAAAATAGGAATTACAAAACCTCAAGTATATGGAATTCTCATACAGTAGATTAATCTAAGAATTTAGTTCTCCATAACAATAACGAAATACACAGAAAAATATGTAAAACTGTGGAGAAGCAAAAGTTGTTCATAATCTGCCCAGACAGCTATTTATAACATTCAGGAATTTTTGCCATCTCGCGAGGCGAAGCCTCTCTCGCGACGCGAATCTTGTGAACAGTCTGCAACCTTTGGTATTCTCACGAGGCGAACAAACCTTCGCGAGGCGAGGAACTGAAGAGTCTTCTTATTACGCCCGTTATGAATATCAGGGGCCAACCGTGATGCTTTCTGACTTCCAGACTCGCGAGGCGAATGGATGCTCGCGAGGCGAGACTCTTCAACTTCAAAACTGCCACAGCCGTGACCTTCAACACGGGTAAACCGTGATAGTCTCTGACTTTCAAGGCTAGGTGACTCGCGGGGTGAGATCTTCTTCGCGGGGCGACCCAAAGACCTTGCATTTTCTTGGAACAGTCAGCCTTCGGGGTCGCGAGGCGAGGAGCTGTTCGCGAGGCGAACCAAAGAAGATGTCATTTTCACTGTTCTGCTGGTTTTCAGGTTCGCGAGGCGAGGGAAACTCTCGCGAGGCGAATCCCCTGTTTCTTTATTCTCTCAACTTCTTCTTAACCTGAAAACAAAGAAATAACTATAAGTGTATTATTTGACTCAAAACTAGGTAATTTAACCTAAAACTACTTTAGAGACTCAAAACCTTGCTTGAGAACAATCTAATCTAATTTGGGTGAAAATAGGATATAATTTACACAAAACCCTGGTCATACTAGCCATAAAACTAGATGAGCCAGAGGCTTATCACTTCACAACCCCAAATCTTCATAAAAGACATGATGGGTTGTCTACCATTCCATATCTCATATGGTGTCTTTTCTACCGTTTTGGATGGAACACGGTTAAGTGTAAAAGTTGTTGTTAATAGTGCATGTCCCCAGAAAGAGTTTGGAAGGTTTTCATGACTCATCATAGACCGAACCATGTCCAACAAGATTCGATTTCTACTCTCATAAACACCATTCCATTGTGGTGTTCCAGGTGGAGTGAGTTGAGATAAAATTCCACACTCTCTCAGATGATCATCAAACTCTAGGATCAAATATTCACCACCTCGATCTAAACGAAGAGTTTTAATATTTTTACCAAGTTGGTTTTGTACCTCATTTTTGAATTCCTTGAACTTTTCAAAGGATTCCGATTTATGTTTCATAAGATACACAAATCCATATATACTAAAATCATCAGTAAATGTGATGAAGTACTGAAAACCACCTCTAGCTAATGTGTTTAGGGGTCCGCATACATCGCTATGTATAAGACCCAAAAGATCGTTAGCTCTTTCAACTTTTCCGGTGAATGGAGCTTTAGTCATCTTTCCCAATAAACAAGACTCACATATCTCATATGATTCATAATCAAATGAGTCCAAGAGTCCATCTTTATGGAGCTTCGAAATGCGCTTCTCATTTATATGGCCTAAACGACAATGCCAAAGATAAGACGGGTTCAACTCATTTGGTTTGAACCTCTTAGTATTTATGTTATATATGGGCATTTCAAGATCAAGGACATAAAGCCCATTACTCATGTGTGCACTAGCATAGAAAATATCATCCAAATAAATAGAACAACTTTTGTTCTTTATTATAAAAGAAAAACCAATCTTGTCCAAACAAGAAACGGAAATGATATTCCTGCTAATTGCAGGCACAAAATAATAGTTCTCTAACTGAATAGTAAGCCCAGTGGGAAAAGTCAATACATAAGTCCCTACAGCTAAAGCAGCAACCTTTGCTCCATTTCCAACTCGTAGGTCGACTTCGCCCTTTGCCAATGGTCTACTCCTGTTTAGATCCTGCACATTTGTACAAATGTGAGAACCACATCCAGTATCTAATACCCATGATGCAGAAGTAGATAAATTGACTTCTATAACAAACACACCTGAAGTGGAAGTCTCACTTCCCTTCTTCTTCTTGCTTTCTTCCAGGTATTTTGGGTAGTTCCTCTTCCAATGTCCGGTCCGACCACAGTGGAAGCAATTGCCTTCCTTAGCCACACCGCCCACAGGCTTCAAGCTAGAAGTACTGGGCTTGAACTTGTTGATGGCCTTGCCTTTGCCCTTTTGTTTGTACGTGGGCTTCTTGCTTTTTCCAACCTGGACCATCAAATGGCCTTCCCCTTTCCTTTGTTAATATTTTGTTCAACAGTTCTCAACATGCTCAACAATTCTGGCAAAGGTTTGTCAAGATCATTCATATTATAGTTCTTGACAAACTGACTATAGCTCTCAGGCAACGATTGCAGAACTAAGTCGGTGGCCAACTCTTGGCCTAAAGGAAATCCCAGTCTCTCGAGATTCTCAATGTACCCGATCATCTGGAGTACATGAGGACTCACAGGGCTTCCTTCTGCCAATTTACACTGGAAAAGGGCTCTGGAAACTTCGAACCTCTCATGCCTTGCTTGCTCTTGGTAGAGCAGCTTGAGGTGCACGATCATATCGTACGCCTCCATGATCTCATGTTGCTTTTGCAGCTCAGAGGTCATGGTAGCAAGCATAAGACAGCCGACGTCTAAGGCATCATCCTGATGCTTCTTATAAGCATCCTTGTCAGCCCTAGGAGCATTTGCAGCCGGTGTCTCCTCAGGAATAGGCTCCTCAAGAACATACAGCCTTTTCTCATGTTTGAGGACAATCCTCAAGTTTCTGTACCAGTCCATAAAATTTGTTCCGGATAGTTTATCCTTCTCAAGGACGGATCGTAATGACAGGTTACTTGATGTGTTTGATGCCACGGTAATCTACAGAAATAAGTATGCAAAATATAAGTATCATGCCATGAAGTTATTTAATAAGGTCTTTAATTAAATACGCCTCCCACTATTTTACTCAAAACAATGACCCTCATCATTGATTCGGAAAATCCCGTTGGAAGATTTTCTAGTGGGCCAAGATCCATATTTCACCTAGCTTTAAGTCAGCTTTGGCTGATCACTCAAAATTCGGTTATATAGGTAGGAAACACTTTCCGATTGCATCTCATGCAACTCTTGGACAGTTGGGTGAATAACTCTTATTCTAATCCATCACATGGACTAAAGCCCAACTTATAAGCCTCTAAGCCTTTCAATCTTATTGAAGTTGGCTTAGTTAAGTCAGACCCAATGGATAGCAATTGAACATTACATTTGTCCCATCGCGTCTTACTAGTATAGATAAAGGTACCCCGCTTTGGCGGACCCACACTTAATCGATCATAGTCTTGACGAGTGCCATGCATTGGAAGGCCTTTAAATGTGACTTAATATTCCTTTTGAGGGATTTGATTAAAAATTGATCTCATCATTTGTTAAACTCTTTAACTTACTATTTACATACATACATCTCTTACATATATTAGTTAAACTCCTTTTAACATACTATAAGGCAAATAAATGTGATATGGTTATGGCCCCTAACGCATTGACTCTCCCAAGCCAATGAGAGAATCTAAACTGAAACCTAGGAGAGTCCAAGCTTCTCCAAGCATGATCTCCCACGGGATAACGTCTTCTTGTCTCCATCATTACATTACATAAACAGAAACATCATTTTACATATGAGGGGAGTGAGATGAGAAAAGAATATACATATGGAATATAAGAGAAAGGCACGGCACGCAGGTCGTATTTCAAAATAAACCAAAAGACTAAGGCCATAACCATCCACCATGCATCACAACGCAAATAATAACAAACAATAATAACACCTCTTTTATTATTATTAATATTATTATTAAGTGATACAAAAGATTTCAAAATTTTGAATTTCGAAATAACACACTACGCAGAGGTAGCACGGGGGTCCCACTGCCCGGTCAGCGAGGGGGGTGTCAAGGGGAGGCCGCCCCTTGCGGGGTGCGGGGCAGTGCCCCGGAGAAAAAAATTCTCTCCGAAGTGTGCCTCGCTTCCTTGGCGGCTAGGGCTTCAACCTCTCAACCCTAAAACCGCAAGGCCCGTGAACACTTCACGTTGCAAGGAACGGCAGCTAGGGTTTCAACCCTTGGAACCTCAGCCGCAAGAACATGAACTCTTCATGTCTGAAACCCCTTAACGCCGCCAACAGAGAACTGAAACCGATCATGTTTAACATCAACACTTGACGCCATCGCAGAACATAATAAGGATTCCAGAACCAATGTACATATCGCATATATACATAAACATGCAATAGACGCATATATCATATACATACGAAAATTACAGAAACAAGGTTTCGCAAAACGGATGCAAACGATTTTCAGAAAACAATTTTCAGAAAAACGATTCACATTATAAACATGTTATCATACATAACAGGTAAACCACGTAACAGAATCATGGTTTCGCAAGCAGCTTTGATACACTGTTGGGAATTTGCGTATAAAAAAAAATAACGCAGCGAAAAAATTCCCATCGAAGGATCCTTGCGAATGGTCACGATTCATAGTTAGAAGATTTACCTCTTGAAGCGATGACAGTTGATTAAAATCGTCTATCACGAACACCGCACGAACGATGTCTCTAAGGTATCCACACGATCAGATTCCGTGAACGTCCAACGTCACGAACCCAAAGCGTCTCTGTCTCACAGTGCTAGCTTCGAAAACCGAGACCTGCTGCTCACTATCACTCTCTATGT
Organism: Sophora flavescens; assembly: GCA_030762895.1. Taxonomy (NCBI): domain Eukaryota; kingdom Viridiplantae; phylum Streptophyta; class Magnoliopsida; order Fabales; family Fabaceae; genus Sophora; species Sophora flavescens. The sequence goes on along the minus strand of CM061066.1, from coordinate 107,004,000 downwards.
GCGGCTAGGGTAAAACAAAACCGTGTAGGAACAATAGCTTAAGTGGTCTACTTATAGCAGCACCTCCTTAATTGAGTTAGTGAGCAGCGTTTGACCTAAGCCCCATGTACTATGCGCTAGGCCCAATAGAAAAGTCCAACTCTCCTTTTAATGCTTCTTTTAATCCGCTCTTATATGTGTGACCCTATAGGTTCCCAAAACGTTAGTAGTAATATTAAATCCCATTTAATATTACAAATAGTGAGCGGTATCTAGAAATACATCACTGCTACCTAAGTAGTGAGAAAGTCAGTGATTTGACGAAACCTTTCTGTGACAAATATTCATGTGCATTATTATCCCTTTGTTCATATATCTATATTGAACACAAGACATAGAATGTGTCACCCTTGTATGGTTCAATATCATGTTCCCTGATACCCGAGTAGACTTAACAACAAATGAGGTCAATATCTCATATTGACTCATTTCAGCACGGCCATGCATTTTACAGTCTCACTCTATCAGGGGGCCCACATATATTACTCCTGTTATGTAGGAGGGATAAATTCCATCTTGGTCACTCACATCCCTCTGCATGGCTCGTGGTATGCCCAATGATCATCTTTATAATCATCCTATTACAGATGACGTTTGACGATATTAAAGCACACGACTCCTCATGTAGGGATCGTAGCGATTTCAAGTCGAAGGATTGCATACACCATTGTCACTATGAGAACTACTTATGACACTCACACAACGCTCCATGTAGTGTTCTCATGGTGGGTCAATCCAGTACATCATTACTCTAATGTGTACCTATGTGGCGACTCGATATCTTATATCCATGACCAGTGAGATATGGTCATCAGTCTACACACATAATTGTCTCAATGTATTATTATTGTCCTTATTAATAAAATACTTGACTACGGATATTTAAGAATAGGATTTCATTGTTCAATAGTGTCTCACGATCAAGTCATATACTTGATATTCTATTAAACTGAAATTTCTATTCTAAGGACTTTATTATGTTTAAACAAGTAACACAATAAACTAGAATGCCTCATATCATATCATATATATATATATATATATATATATATATATATATATATATATATCTATATATATATATATATAATAGCAAGATACAAATGTAAGTCTAAGAAATACACTGGCCTCTAGGGCTTACACCAACATGTGACATATACAATATCATTGAAATAGTAATTCATTTGCTCGAACAAGCTTCAGTAGATGCAATAAAAGATTGACAAGGAGACCAGGGAGGAGACAAGCCTTGCACAGTTAGCATGGTTTGGAAACCAAATCCATGAACCATTTAAGTCCAGAAATCAAACACGATTGAGAAAACCGACCATAAAGTTATCAAAATTACATTTGCTTTATTTTAATGACACAAAATTCAATATATTGTTAGCAAGTGCAACAGCAACAAGCCAAAATCATAGGAGCTAAACATGGAAATCAAGACAACCCAACGTGGAGACAAGAAAAATAAACCCACAGTCCAATCAACTAAGAAACAAGAGATGATACAAAACTACACCAAGGGAACAGTCAGAAGAAGAAACTAAAATCATAACACCGTGAAACAAGGTTTAAAACTTAGGAATGCCATCCATCTACTGTTCAGAAAAGCTTGTCATGCATGCCACCTTGTCGACAGGTTAAATTGGTGCACCCCACAATGCTACTTCAATTTGGACGTGTTTTACCTATAAAGGTAGATATGGAGTCTGGACAACCAATCCCATGCCTTTGTATGATAATAGTAAAGAAACACGGGAATCCAACTTAAACCTAAAACTGCACATACTACCCACTATTGTGCTCTAGAAACCACAAACCGAGTAACAATAAGCCCCCCTGTCAGAAGAAAAAGAAAAGACAAGAGGAACAAATCAAGCCAAGTCTATCATAATACACAATGGGCCTGATTGAAAATTTATCAAAATGCCACATGATATTACAGAAATATAACAAATAAAGATATGAAGCAGTTAAAACCTCCATGGTAGATGCACCTGATACTTCCACATCAGACTGCTCCAAACTACTTATAGACACACTGTCCCTATGAAACTTACTGTCATTCTACTTTGAAAACAACCTCCTAATTAGCTGAATGTCCAATCTCTAATTAACTCAGCACTGATTCTGAGTTTACATGGCCATTACCCCCAGAATCTCCTTAGCTGAAACTCCCTTACCCTTGCTACCAAATATCCATTCTGTTAGAGAAACAGAGAATGAGAGAAGAGGAGAGAAGACAAGGTAGCTTACCCTTGGTGGTGGTGGTGGTGGTGTCACCGGAGCTGCAGATAGTGGTGGCTCAAGGGAGGCGGCTCAGGTGCGCTACAGAGACAGAGACAAAGAGACATCAGAAAGAGAGAGAGAGAGAGAGGAGGGGGAGGTGGAATCACTCACCGGAGGTGGCCTGGTGCTGACCGGAGCACAGACGTCGCATGGTGGCAGGGAGGAGCAGAGCATGCAAGAGAGAGGGAAGAAAAGAGAAGGAATTAGAGAAATGGGGAAGAAAAGGGAAGGGCTCGCGATTTAGGGATTTTAGTTTTAGCGACCGAATTATTCGGTCTCTATATCGGTCGCTAAATGGGTTACTTCGAATTTTGAATTCATAAATTCAGCGACCGATTTAAAATTCGGTCGCTAACACGCTCTATCTTAAATTTTTTATGCGCCATTTAACGACCGATTTAATATCGGTCGCAACTATAAAATATATTTAAGCCGTTGCATTTAATTCGGTCGCCATTTCAGTCGTTAAAAAATCATAAATTTTTGCCTTTTATTATCCTTCATTTTGCGACCGAAATAGAGACCGATACCTCTGCTACGCTATATTTCGGTCGCAATATCAACTCTAATCAGTGTTTGATTTAGATCCTATAATCGGTCGCCATTTCGGTCGCAAACAGCAACCACCAAATTCGGTCACTATTTTCGGTCGCTAAATGAGCTTTTTTTGTAGTGAAAATCATTTCCTAAGTCTCAAATAAAAATATAAATATATATATATATATATATATACTGATATTAAAGAACAGTAAAAATCGGGGTGTTACAGTGAGAAAAAAGCATTTCTAGGCAATTTTACTATGTATGGCCGAAACCCTAACCCTAAAGGTTAGAGGATTTTGTTTCATATTTTTCAATTGTAACACTTGTTTTAGGTTAGTTAATACTCTAGAAACTAGGATCCAAAAGATGGAATTAAGAAAATAACCCTAGCCTCATTTTGAATTGAATGGCCGAACCTAGCATAATTAGACATAGATGAGTTTTGTTTGATTAACTTGTTTTATCATTGATTTGGTTGAAGGTGGATTTGGTAACTTGTGGCGTGATAACGAGGAGCTTCAACTTCGTATTTCCAGTGTTAACTTAGGTAGGAGAAAGAACCATTCCATCGTCGGAACTGGTAACTACTGTATAATTTATAATAATGGTGTAGGGCGACCTAAACCCTACTAGTGGTCGAGTAATCGACAATATCAAAATCACATTGGAAACATTTTCGCAATACCAATGTTGATTTGGGAATTACAGGTTTATCGCCTTAGGTTAATTTTTATAATATTTGAGGATGTCTGAATTATTTATTACTGACTATTGTGATACGCTTGTTGAGGTATTCTACTACATGTGATGTTTATTTTGGTGTTTGAATATTTTATTGATTATTGTGTTATGCATGATCTGCCTGGTTTGATAAATTGCTTAATTGATTTTAAATAAAGATATATGTTTCTTAGAGGTATTTTGTTTGGGTGAGAGATTGAATATGAATTAGAGGTGCCTAGCCATTATTTTATATAAGTAATGTGACATAGAATGCGAGTGGAGGCTATGAGGAAAGCTTGAGGCACTAGGTTGTTATCGATACGGGTCAGTGAGGTTCATATGTGTTGTTATTCACAACCGTGTATTGGGAACACACGAGGTCCGAAGTTCTTGCGGGGCTGTCCCAATTTAGTTTTAGATCGTGCAACTATAGTGTCATTATTTTGCATGAGCATCCTTGAGAGAGAATCAGGGTGTGCACCGACTGTTCTATGCAGCTCTAGTGTCATTGCTTTGCATGAGCATTCTCACCATGGATGAGGGTGTGCACCGATTAATGGGGATGCATCGCTTGGATGACGAACTAACCTCCCTCGGTGGGCAAGGGATGTGTGATAGGATTGGTGGTTGCCACGTTAGCATAAAAGTTTAGTTGCATGAGATCGAGGGTAGAGGAAAGTATTGAGAGTTAACGATGATTGTTAATGATGAGTGGTGTTTGTCTGTGGCCGCTATTATATTATATGCTATGAGTCTTTTCGGCTTATGATGATAGAACTGTTTCTTATATCCCTATTTATGTATTTTTGTGTATGTCTACTTTATTACGTTAGAAGACTCGGTGGAGGAATACATTACTCAGGAATACGTTGCTGAGGAGTTGGATGGAACTCCGTTTGAATCGGATGCTAGAGAACAAGATACGGATGTTAACGATATCGTGTAGTAAGTTTAGGGCCAATGAGTCTTAAAAAACATTTTATTTTTCGCTAGTATAAACAGTTTGTATAACTATATACCTAATAAGGATCCTACTAATGGATACCCTAAACAGTGTTTTTGGTAACTCTGATGCAAGACATATGTGTGTATGTATTTATTATATAAGGTGTGATACGTTAATTTGCAGAAGTTATATGTTTATTAATTAAGATTTTAATTTCTTCATATTTTTGTATTATGATTAACGTTAAGTACGCGATTAAGTAAATAATTAATAAGGTTTTAATTTAATAATACAATTGGGGCACAACGGGGTGTCTCATCTGATAATCAAAAAGGGTTTATTAAGGGAAGAAGCATAATGGATTGTTTATGTATTGCCTCCGAAGCTGTGAATAGGTTAGACTCTAGATCTTATGATGGTAATGTGGCTTGGAAATTTGATATTAAAAAAGCTTTTGACACTATTGATTGGTCTTTTTTTATTAAATTTCTTAAAGCTTTTGGGTTTAATGATGTTTTCTGTAATTGGATATCTATTATATTGCATTCAGCAAAGTTGTCCTTTAACATTAATGGGCATTCTATAGGATTCATGTCTTGCAAGAGGGGTGTAAGGCAAGGTAATCCTCTATCACCCCTCTTGTTTTGTTTAGTAGAGGATGTCCTTAGTAGAGGCTTAACTATGCTTGTAGAATCAGGAAAGTTGAAGCCAATGATAGGTTCTAGGAATTTTGCTTTCCCTTCTTATGTGCTTTTTGCAGATGACATTTTTGTCTTTTGCAAAGGCTCAAAGAGAAATCTTACTGTTTTGATGAATCTGTTTAAAGAATATACTGAGATATCTGGCCAACACTTGATCTTAGACAAATGTAGGTTTTATGCTGGTTCTATGTCCTCTAATAGAATATCTGAAACCTCTAGGCTGCTGGGTTTTGCAGCAGGGCATATGCCCTTTTTGTACCTTGGAGTGCCCCTATTTCAGGGCAAACCTAGAACAGCACACCTTCAGCCAATTGTTGATAAAATCAAGAATAAGTTAGCTAGTTGGATGGGTTCTTCTCTGTCCATAATGGTGAGAGTTTAATTAGTTAAATCTGTTGTTCAAGGCATGATTAGCTATAGTTCTCAAATATATCAATGGCCTATTTCTTTTCTTAAGACTTTAGATAGGTGGATCATAAATTTTATTTGGTCCGGTGATATTTTTACTAGAAAACTTGTAACTGTTTCATGGGATAAACTATGCTTTGAAATGGATGTTGGTGGTCTTGGTTTGAGACCTCTTAGGTCTATTAATGAGGCTGCTTTACTAAAATTAAGTTGGGAGGGATAATTGGCTTCCTAACTTGTTGTCTAGTATGCTTAATATACCTGATTCTATCCTTCCCTTCTTAAAGGCAAAAGTTGAAGATATTATTCAAGATAATTCATGGCATTTCCCTGATGAATTTGTTAATATGTTTCCTGACATCATTCATTGCATTCAACATATACAACTTCCAACGTTTCCTTGTGAAGACTCACTGGTTTGGAAGGATTCTTCCAGTGGAGTCGTAATTTTTAAGGATGCATATGCTTTTATCAGAAATTCTAACTTTCAGGTTCAAAATGTAAGCTGGGGCAAGGTTATTTGGAACTCTTGCATTCCTCCATCAAGATTTTTTTTTTTGCTATGGAGATTATTGCATGATAAACTATCTACGGATGAAAACTTGAAGAGAAGGGGCTGTATAACTATCTCTTTTTGCAATCTGTGTGGTGCTGAGGAAGAATCATCCTCTCACTTACTCCTTAGATGCAGGTTTGCTTTAAGGATTTGGGATTGGTTTGCTACAATTATAAAGGTGAAAGTTGACTTAACCTCTTTTAATTCCATTCTTTCAATTTTTAATTATGCTTGGAGCTCTCAAGTGTTAGATATAGTGAAATCTACTGTTATTCATATATTTTGGTTCATCTGGTTTGCTAGAAACCAAGCTTGATTTAACAATAGAACTGTCCCTGTGTCTACTGTGATCTCCCTAGTTTTTTTGCTGTGAATATTTCGGGTAGCCTTTCCAAAGGATCGATGTACTCTTCAATTGAGGAATTCAGCATTGTAAAGCATTTCAAGGTTCTGATTCATCCTCCAAAGGCTCCTAAGATTATTGAAGTCACATGGCAGCCACCTCTTTGTAGCTGGTTCAAGTGCAATTGCGATGGAGCAGCAACTTGTGGAGCTATTTTTAGGGACAACATAGGAGCAATTCTTGGTTGCTTCTTAGAGTTCATTGGTTGTGCAAATTCGGTTGAAGCAGAGCTGTGTGGGGCAATGTCTGCCATTGAAATAGCTTCCTCCAAGGGATGGCTTAGTATTTGGTTGGAAACCGATTCCAAGCTTGTTGTACAGGCTTTTCAAAATGATGAAGTTGTTCCTTGGCATTTGATAGCTAGATGGAGAAGTTGTATAGTTTTAACTAGGAATATGAGATTTATGGTCTCTCATGTATATAAGGAGGGAAATTCTTGTGCTGATGGTTTAGCAAACTATGGTTTAAGCCATCAATGTTTTTTCTTGGTGGGACTTAGTTCCTAGCTTTATTTTAGAAGAGTTTAATAGGAATAGGTTCTTTATGCCTTCATATAGGTTTTGTTAGCTCATGGGTTTTGGCTTAGTCCCACATGCTTTGTATTTTACTTTTTTTTACTTTTTTCAATAAAATTTTAGGGTGCTGTAGATGATTGTTGGAATTAAAGGTGTTAGCATAGCTAGGATGTCTAATTTCATAATGATGCTTAGCACTCTTCTTGGCTTAAAAAAAAAAAAACCTTGTATGATATTTGATGGACAATGATCAAACAAATAAAATAATGTTAAAATTACTGCAATTCCCATTGTGATAATATATACAATATAAAATTATTTTATATAATAAATATTATAGTGTAATATAATATTATATATTATGTTATATATATGTATTATAAATTATAAATATAATATATAAGATTATTTATATATTATATATTATACTTATATTATAACAATGTAAGCGTAAATATTTTACGTTAATGAAAATATGTAAATATTATAATAAATAAGTAAGGATAATTTTATCTTTTTGAGTAGTATCTCCATGAGACAAAAAAGTTATCACATAGTTTGATAAGGGATAAGTTTTGGATTTTATCTAGTCTCTCACCCTTTTTTTATTTGTCTCGTGATCACTTTTACAAATCAAACATCAAATAATTAATTTTATATTGTTTAATTCCTTATTTTTTTACAAATCAAACGTACTCACATAGTTACTCAATACCAAGAAAAAGTACAAATACAATCTAATTTATGGTCAACTTTAAAATTTATTGTTATTTTTTTTTTGATAAAAAAATTTATTGTTATTTTAATAATTTAATTTAAAGACTATGTAATTTAATTTGCTCATTAAGTGTTTGCTAAAATGAATGGATAAAAGAAGAGGGAAAAAAAGGATAAAAATAGAAGAAGAGTATTATGAAGTAACAATATCCTCCAACTTTATTTATTAAAAAATTATGAGTTTAATAAGTATATATCGTTATTATAAATTTTTTTACACCGTCAACCAACAAAAAATAAGGTATATATATATATATATATATAACTTTTAAGGTACTTAGTATAACAGTCAAAGATTTTTAATGAGATGATAATTTATGATTGGTTGACCGTGGAAAAAATATTTATACTATCAGTGTATATCAATTAAATCCAAAAATTATTCCATAGTCTATCTGTCGAGTTATGATATTTTTACACTAAAATTTGATATTATGGGAAACATCCTGATTTTGAGTAAATTATTTATCACTTTACTCTTTTTTTTTATTTCATTAATTCATAACATTCTCAAAATTAAGATATCTCACTGATATCAAATTTTGATATCAAAATATCATAATTCCTATCTATATGTACCTCACATTATGTTTGTGTCTACCACAATTAATGAATGGCGATAACAAATTGAATGCACCACGTCATTGGCAAACAATACAGCACCACATTGGCAAACAATACAGGGTACCACGTGAATAGTACACATTGAATGCACCACGTCATTGGCAAACAATACAGGGTACCACGATGTACAAATTTTTTTTTTTTTGGTCTGGTGTGGAACCCAGCTATTTCCATAATCGATAGTCATAAAACTAATCCTCCGATGATATAGAATATTAATTAAGGAGTAACTTATCTATCCATACATACAATCTTATTCCCTTCATCAGGATTCAAACCCTGAATATATAATTAAAGAACCCAAATTATTAATCACTTAAACTATACCTTATAGGTGGACGATGTACAAAGTAAGTGTGTTTAGTTTAAAAAAAATACACACTTAAAGTTTTTTAAAAATTAAAAGAATTAATGTGATTTTTTTAATAATTAAGTTAGTCTATTTTAAAATGTTTTAAAAATACATCAATTCTTATAAAAATTATCTTAATTAACATAAATCGTAGTACTATTTTTTAAATATCAACTTATATTTTGGACAGGTTAGGATAGTTTAGCATGTTTCTAATTTGACTTGATATTTTCGATAGAGTCAGTTACTTTAAAGGCGAATCTATTCCTACCAAGACCTGATAATTTATAGGATAGGGTCTGGTCAACCTGACTTAGTGACATAATGTTTAAATTTTAACATTATGAATAGTTAAATCATAGAATTAAAGAAGTAAAAAATTAAAATTATATTATATTTAATAATATAATTTCAAGATAAATAACATCAAAATAATCATATTATTATATCATATAAAAGATTATGAAAAGTAAAAAATCTTATTACTTGTAATTATAAAAACATATAAATTTTTAAAAAATTATTAGGGACCCAATCAGATTAAAATGACCCAAAATATAACCCACCAAAACAGGTTGAATCTAATTTCTAAAGCAGGTGATCAAAGGTTTGAATCCTGATTTTTGTGTATGAAAAATACTTGATTGGAAACAGAGAAACCACCTTGTATACCCAACAGGTTCCCCGACGGAGATTAGACACTGCTAACGATAGGAAAAAAACCTAGAAAATCTGACTAGTGGTGGCAAAATTATATATCGTGAATATTTTTATAAAAAAAATATAAACATATAAGTGATAAAATAATGGCATCATTGTTATTAAGTAAGAAATTGGAGATTAAAAAAATATATCATTATATAGCCACAAAATTGAAGATGCCTCAACTTCTATAAATTATAAATATTCTCTACGTGTTTTCATACTTTGAGACTGTTGTATATTGTTTCATTTTCAACACTATCAAAAATATTTCTCTATATATGTGATCAAGCTTTACTAGAAAAATAAAAGATATATGTGAAACAGGGTTGTAGAGCAACGAGGGAAACAAACATTTTTAATGTTATTTAGAGTAGAATTATGGAGCAATGAGGGCAATATATTTTTTTATTTTTTTTATAAAAGAAAACTTAAGAAATTTCATTAATAATGGATAACATAATATATTCGGTAACATTATCACGAATTTTGAGAATAGTAATATATGTAGTCACCCCTAACAAAGAGTGAGCAACTACGTGGATTTTCCTCCTATCAAATTCTACTAAAGAGTTGTTAACATAAGATGATAAAAGACTCATACCATTTGAAATAACAGTCCTAAAATTAGCTTGATCCTCTTGAAGGAAACCTAGGACTTCATCTTTTTGCACTTGGAGTCTCGGAGAGTAACTATAAAATTTAGCTTTGAAGAAATATTCTCCCTCGTCACGTAAATTGTGATCGAAGTCAATGCTTCTAGCTACCTGCAAGAAAGGCTCGATGCACTGCCAATTGTCTTCGAATTTATTTGTATAAACTAAAAAAACCAAAATTAAAAAGAGAAAACGACAAAACGCTTTTGGTCAATAACACCAAACGAGGTATTTGTGGATATAAAGTGCACACAGGTTACTCATGCCTCGGCAGTTCTAACTAAGGATACTTATGGCTTCTGGCAGTCCTGAGAACCAGAACCTGTCAATAAAAAATGGAGAGAAACAATTCATTCATCTTCTTCATCCAGCAACGACAGACTCTCACAAATGGAAAGAAAAAAGATAGCTCTCACAAGCGGAGAGAAAAATATAATACTCCTGAAAAACATAGCTCTCATTTTGCTGCACAATCCTAGCGACACTGTTTTTGCAAGAATTATTTTTATCCCTTCAATCACGACAATATAATTTTTTTAGTGGAGGAAAAAATTATCTAAAATTTAATTAAAAAAATTATTTGGTGGGGCCAGCTGCCCCCAACCCTATCTACATAGGTCCGGCCCTGGCTAACAGTGATTGATACTCTCTTTTTTGGTAAAAAAAAGTTTAGATGAGTTGGGTCTCGGGGTCTCACAGGGCCAGAGCAAATCTCAAGGCTCCAAGAATGCTAAAAGAGATACTTACAGATTATCCATCAACAAGATCTTCATATCGATAATGGGATTTGAACTAAAGATCTTGTGGTTTATGAATAAAATCCTTACCCACCGATGATGGTGATTGATACTCTATAGCTATGACATGTTTACAATTTACTAAAAAAAGTTGTGGCCTGTTTAAAGCACCGTCGGCAGGGTGCAAATGCAAACGTAAGTTTTTGTACCGGGCAAAGGGTTTACTTAGAAAAACAAAGTCAAAATGATAAGTGGCATTTCCCGTAATTTGTTGAACCACGGATAGACATTTCCGTAAAACCAAAAGGATATAAACCATGTTAACCTTCTTTACTCTTTCTCTTTTTCTTTCATTTCCTCTCTCACTCACTCGCGTCTTCAGGTTCCAAGGGAAGTCGTAAAAGGTACTCTTTTTCCTTCTCTCTCACCCTGATCCAAAATCTAGGGCTTCTTCTTCAAGCATCTCTGTATGAAATTAGCTCAAGTAGTGCATTAAATCAGCCATTAATCTTGTTAATCAATTCTTAATCAAATCTAGATTTGAGATGTTAATTTTCATTTACTTCCGTTTTGCCTGTTTTTTGCTTACTAAATCTTCTCAGAATTTGTGAATGCCGGCTTTTGATCTTTGATTTTTTTTTTCGATCTTATTATTCGCTTAATTTTCAATTTTTATGCTCATTTTTGTGCAAGATATGAAGTAAGTTTTTTTTTTCGCTTCCATTTCTGCATTCTATTTATTTCCGTGTGCTTGGAGAATTTTTCCTCTCTTTTTTGTCCTGTCTTATGTTTTTTTTTCAATACATATTTAAAATGGTATGAAAACTGATACCGTCAACAATTTTTTGTTACCCTTTGGTAGTGAATTGTAGTATTTAACAGTGGAAGTAGGAATTACTGCTTGTCTGTAGTTGAAAATGGTAGGGTGTCGGCTTTTCTGAACTGTTATAAGTGTGGTCAAGCATTTGACTTGTGTCGGCATAACCATTTTTGTTGGTTATATTAGTTTGATAGTCTTTGCTCACTGTCACTGACCTTCAATTCATATGATATTTGGATGGACTTTAACTGCTCCCCTACAAAAGAGGAAGATGTTATTGATGTCTTTTCTTTTTCTTTCGCTTTGTGTGTTTTCTATGTCCTGTTCTCACTGTAATTTTTGTTTGATTTGCTCCTTTACCTGGGTCTATGCTGTATTTTTAACTTGTTAGGATTTCAAAAGATGGATACCATGCACAGCTTCTGGCAATTGGGTGACGAGCTTCGTGGACACTCAAAAACATCAGAGGATCACAAATGGTTTATGGTTGCTTCTAAATTGGCTGAGCAGACACGATCAAAGGGGGAGCGTGTGAATAACCTTGATCTTTCAAAGGGACCCATTGAAACAAGGTCAAGTGACAAATTTGGGTTCCAAGAAGAGAACAAATTTGACACTCTCAACTTAAGCATGTTAAATCTGGACTCTAAAACTGCTGAAAATATGAGCAAAAGCTCACTTCGGAATGGGGTTTACAACATGAATACAGTGTACCAGAAAGGCATTGTGAACTTGGTGGGAAACATGAATGCTAACAAGTACAGTGGTAATATTCAGCACAACAAAGAGTCTAGCAATAACAGCAACAACAATAACAACAATGAAAGCAACAACTCAAACGCTGCTGACAAAAGGTTTAAGACCTTGCCCGCAGCTGAGACACTCCCGCGTAATGAGGTGCTTGGAGGATACATTTTTGTCTGTAACAATGACACAATGCAGGAAGATCTGAAACGTCAGCTATTTGGTAATTCTCCTAACCATGTTGGTGATAATGGTTTGGATATTTATGCCATTTTTTCTGAGTAATTTGTACACTTTTCACCTATGCTATTTTACACACTACATTTACTCGGGCAGTTTCAAAGGGGTGGTATCTATAGTACATGTTTATTGGATTGGAAGGGAAAAAAGTGTCACGTACATTTTTGAAAATGGGCAAGAATTGGTTGTTGAAATTGTTTGTGTTAAGATTTTGATTTCATGATGACTGCAGTATTGCACAGCCTAATATAGCATGGTTAGTGCGTTTAAGTGTGTGCAACTTAAGTGTAAATTTATTTTTTTTATCTTGAAGATTATTAATCAAGAACTTCTTGAGGACTGACTCATGCAATTGTTTTGGTAGGTTTGCCTCCGAGATATCGGGATTCTGTTAGGGCAATAACACCAGGGTTACCATTGTTTCTGTATAACTATACCACTCATCAGCTGCATGGTATTTTTGAGGTGGGCTTTTCTTAATTTCTCATTCTACAGTTAATTGCGATGTGCTTCAGTCTGTGCAGGAAATTACCATATTTTAGGGCAATGAAGGATTAAAAGTTGTGTCCTTGTTTAAATAATACTGGTAAGTGGTAAGAAACGAGGCTAACAAAAGTTTGTCAGGGGGAGCGACTACAATCAAGAACAGTTCAGTGCCGTGAAACCAATTTGTGTGGCGTCAGAACTAGAGTGCCGTGCCTAGCAAATTTCGTAGGCATGGAATTATTATCTCTGTCATGAACATTCTCCTCTGACTGTCACTCAGGACTTGTTTGTGAGTTTGGGAGGGGAAGGGAGGGAAAGACTTTGGGAAAAAGAAGGGGGGAAGGGATGAGGAAAGGGAAGATAGCCCTCTAAAACCCTCCAAAATCCTCCTTTAGTTCATTTTTTTAGTTCCCCCAAATTGGAGGATTTTGATTCTTTTGTTAAAAAATAAACCCCATGCAAGGTGGGGGGGTATCCTTCCCTTCCTCCATCCCTTTCCCCCTTCTTCCTCCCAAAGCCTTCCCCTCCCCCTCTAAAACTCACAAACAAGCCCTCAAAGAATTAGAGGGGTGGAATTTAGGAATTTCTATTGAGCTGTTGTAGTATAACTGGTGAATGCATAGCTATTTCTTAAGATGAAAACGACTTGGCTAAAAGTTGGTCTCTATTGTTTTTGTTTTTCTCCATTTCTTGGGTATGTTCTTATGATTAGAGATCGGAACCTTCTAAGATCTGGAAACTTTCTTGCCTCCTTAATTACTCTTTTTTAAAACATCTATATAATGTCTTGAGTAAACTTTAAAAAGGGAATTAAAAGTTGATGATAGACAACTTGAGATTTAGCTGATTCGCTTACATTGGAAGTTCCTTGTTGCAGGCATCAAGCTTTGGGGGCTCTAACATAGATCCAACTGCATGGGAGGATAAAAAATGCAAAGGCGAGTCAAGGTTTCCAGCTCAGGTAGAATCCAGGATTTTAAGAATAAAACTCTATATATTAGCATCTTTTCTCTAAGTCTAAGATGTTAAATGAATAATCAGTTGATTTTTTCCTCATCTTCATATGTAGGTAAGAATCCGAGTCAGGAAACTTTGCAAGGCATTGGAAGAGGATGCATTTAGGCCAGTATTGCATCATTATGATGGCCCAAAGTTTCGTCTTGAGCTGTCAGTTCCAGAGGTATGGTGGAATATTGTTTCCATCTAGAAAAAAATTAGAGTGAATCACCCTTCTGGTCTTGAAGTTGTAGGATGGTGGCAAGTTGGTCCCTCATATTAAGAAATAGGCAAGAACGTCCTTCAAATTGAAGAACATTCACTATGTTATGGTTCCCAAATTGAAAAATGTCACCAAATTGGATTAATATGATGGATTTTTTCCAATTTGGGGGACATCTTTGCTTATTTCTATGTGAGTGACAAATTTGCTACCGCCCTACAATTTTAGGGGCTAAAATGAGGATTTACTCAAATTATTTTGTGATATTGATTTGTCACTGTTGGTTTCTGTGTTTGTGTCTGTCTCTTTCTCTCTTTGATGGGGTGGGATTTTTCATTTTATTTTTCAGACCCTGGATCTGTTGGACTTATGTGAACAAGCTGGTTCGGCAGCATAAGCAAACAACCGAATATGCAAAAAATAGTAGGTAGGTTTTGCTGTGCCAGCTGTGTGCTTTTGGCAGATTTTCCATGAAGCGTAAGCTTGGAAAGTAGCTTGTTTGGTGGATCATCATCTTTTGGGGAACGTGGTGAGAGAGTGACACCCTGGTGAATAAATCTTGTGGTATCCCCTGAAGATGCTTTGTAGCTGTTGCATGACGTTTATACCTTTGTATTATTAAGTACAGACTTGCTATGGCAACATGAGACGACTGTTTGTACTGGTAAAGAAATATGTATTTCTGTTAAACCAAAAACCAGAAAAAGCGGTGTATTTCTAAACATTTATATTAAGTCGATCTAAATGATCTTTTCTGTTTTATGTCCAATCCTCAAAATGAGTGAAGTCGAACAAAATCACAAATATTGTGGCTTTGATTGGTATCCATGGAATTAAATATTTTAGCAATGGATTTGATTTTCAAGTGAGTCATTAATGGAAATTGATTTGATTTGAAAATTTAGTTGCTAAAAAATAACAATTGAGATTATGTAAATGATTTTAGAGTACGGATCCATTTTTGCCTTTGACAATTTACGAGTTTTCGAATTTAGTCCATGAGAAAAAAAACCTCATCTGCTAGTTACCAACAATTACAAAATAGGAACATATTAGTCCCTCTGATGATCATCATTTTGAAGGTTCTGTTAGTTTGTTAATGTGGGTTGTTAAGGAACATATTAGTCCCTCTGATGATCATCATTTTGAAGGTTCTGTTAGTTTGTTAATGTGGGTTGTTAAGTAGCCCAACTGTTCATCAATTTGTTGTATGTGGATTTTCTTATTTTGTATTACCAATTAACTCCCTGGCTATTTCTATTGGGGAACAAATTAGTCTCTGCTTGATGCATGAACCAAAATGCAGCAAAATGAACCAAAGAGCACTATATGAACTAAAATTCAGTAAAGTTTAGCATGTCTAGCAAGGTTCAGCAAAATGAATAAAAAAGAACCAAACCAGATAAGCAAATTACAATATAATGCATGAACCAAAATATACCAAAAATGAACAAAATCCAGCTAAATGCACAAAGAAATGCATCAAAGTATCTGTCTAAATAATAGTAACAATATAATGTACCTTCTACCGGTCATATACAAAATTTCGTCCATAAGTAACATGATCTCCAATGTCCTCGTCAAGAAGAGTCTGAAGCCATTTACAGTTATCCTTGGTCTCAGAGTCAACCACGGCATATGCGATCAATTAAAACCTGTTGTTCGCATATTGAGCAACTGCTGATAGTAGTTGACCCCTATAGTATCCTTTCAAAAAACCGGCATCAAGACGTATCAATGGCCTACAACCAGCCTTCAACCCAGTCTTACATGCCTCCAAACATATATACAATCGCTAGAAAAGTAGGGACCAAATACCTGGGATGACATCCATCTTTGCGGTTGATCTTGGGTTTGTTTTCAACAGTTCATTAAGATAGTCTCATGTTCTCCCATATTGTTCCTTTTCGGAACCTTCAATAGCCTTCCTAGCTACCTTCAGTGCCCTTGACGGTTTTTTGTCATTTAGGTGGACACGAAAGTCCTCCTTAAACATGTCAAAGTCCTGACTCCTCTTAAGATTAGGTTGAGTCAACAGTCACTGCTGCAATTTCTTCTCAACCCAGTACGTAGTGGCAACCTTGTTTTTAAACACTGCAGCATGTGTTTTCGGACGAATGTCTTTAGCTGATAACACTTGTTCATGCACAATAGGCAAGCCAACTATAGTCCTCAACCTTACAAATTGTCGACGCTCGTATCTTATCATTCTTCTTCCGAGGGAAATGTTGAAGTCCCTGACTACATTCTTAAATGGCTCCAAGTTCATAAACTCCACACCAACGTCCAGTGACACTTGGCCAAAAGCAGCGCATGAGTTAAATCCTTAGAAATGGTTATAGCTCATTACACCAGATTCCAGATTTAATAACGCAAACTTAACGGTGGTTTCAGGATGCACCGCTTTAAACAAATGGGCGGAGGTTTTTAAAATTGCTCTCCTAGAGAAACGCTATTGAAAGTTACACCTTTAAAAGTGTTTCCTCAATAAAACACTATCTTTACCCCATACATTCTTTTCAAAAAATTGCAAGCACTATCTTAATATACACATTTAACAACATTTATTTATACATACAAACACTATTGAAAGTTAAACTATCATAGCGCTTGATTGCGAAAGCACCATCAAATGAACATTGCATAGAAAACCTGATATTCAACACATCGAAAACTATCCCTAATCAATTCTGCCTTATAAAATCATGGCCGGATTAAGGAATTACTACTTTCTATAGGCTTGCATAAAAAAAATTTGTTAATATAAGGTGTGGTAGGGGGATATTCTCATAGTTTGATTGATATGCATTGTGTAATATTTTTATACTATCAACTAATCATAAATCATGATATGGATTACTTTTAGAATAGTTAAAATAAAAGTCTAATAGTTGTAATGATAGATAGCTTACGATTAGTTAACAGTGCAATTTTTTTTTTTACGTTGTCAATACATACCAATTAAATCCATATTCTTGTAAGGATATTTCAAATCAAAGTTGCAACAAAGAACGTTTTCTTCGGTGTAACACGATGCATTTTTGTATTTTATAGTGATGAGTTTTAAGTAAACGCCCAAAAGAAAAATGCATGGAAAAAGGCTGCATACATGGTACTAATTTTGGATAGAGAATGTTTTCTCATATTTATACAGAAAAGACAAGGGAGTGAAATAATCATGATTTTACAAGATGGATTCATCATATCCCTTGCAGACAAAACATAGTACAAATGTGTGCAGTTGGTGACATTAACACCAACCAAGCCATGGGGATATATTAAAGAGCTGCAGACACAAGAAATGTGCGAATTCTCTGCAACAGCTCAGCCTTTATGGAATCAGGAACGGAGGCTGCAAAAGACAAGTTTGACAAGTTCTCCATTTTGTCAGTTGTAAATTTTGGTGCAAAAGAAAACCAAAACCACAATACAATTGTTCAGTTTCTAATGTTCAAATACTATAATCAGATAATTAAGAGCCTCTTAAACTATTTCTCAAAAGAATCACAAGCAAATAAATGCAGAATTCTGTGTGTGGCCTTGTCCCAACGAGGTGCTTCAATTAGGTTACTGCCAGATGTCTATATGCAGCAGCTTTCTACTCGTCTATATACAGAAAAGAAGTAAATCAATTTGCAAAGTAATTAATTGAATACCTCTTCCCTTTGGAGTGATTACATGTACAAGTTCATCTACAGTAACATTATTCCTCCCTTTCTTCTTGACAAAGGCTCTGTAAGTAAAAAGTAGGATAAATTTCAGCATAGAGAAGTCTCACAAACACTAGACATGATAAAGTATGAATAAGGAAAAGTGAAATCAATTAGGAAAAATAATAATCTTTTATAAGATATTTGAAATAGACTAGTTCTAACAACAGTCAACAATAAGGAGAAATGCAAAGTGAAAAGAATGTATAGTGGGTGAGGATATCTGATACTACCACGAGTCACCTTGAGTACTCATAGACATACAAGTAATACCACTAAATGCTCAATAAAGCTTGTACCAATGAACCTAGCACTAAATACACAAAGCAGGTGCCAAGCCAGAAGAAATTTCACTTCTAACAACACAGCTTGAATAGAAACAACTTTGCATCCATACAGCTATACAATTAAAGAGATGTTGATGTATTGAACCATGATGCATCTTCGACTCTTTGTTGAGTCCATACAAGTTACAACACAATATTGAACTTTTTAGGCATAGGACACCATTATAGTGTAATGAACATTTCATTAATGATGGGAAAGCAGTTTAGTTATTTGATATGGCAACAAGCTTGGGGTCTCAGATATATTAACCCTGAAATGATAATGCCAGAAGCCAAGAGTGCCCAGGATTGATGAACCTTTCATATCTTAGCTGATACTTCTTGTAAGAAAAATACAAGGGCATACAGGCATAAGAGTATGTGTTTCGCTCCCCTACAATTTCATGTTTCTACCTAGCAGACGGCTCAAGATGGACAAATTGGAATCTGAACATCAAATGGGAATGAATGTTGAATTTGAAATTTACATCCTTCTGTTTTTCCCTAGAGGGCGAGCCTTGACACAACGATAAAATTGTTGCCTTGCAATCTGGAGGTCACAGATTAAAAACTTGTCTTGTAAATTGGAGGTCACATGTTCAAATCCTGGAAAAACAACCTTTCTGCTTGTGGCTCAAGATGGACAAATTGGAATCTGAAAATCAAATGGGAATGAATGTTGAATTTGAAATTTACATCCTTCTGTTTTTCCCTAGAGGGTGAGCCTTGACACAACGGTAAAATTGTTGCCTTGCAATCTGGAGGTCACAGATTAAAAACTTGTCTTGTAACTTGGAAGTCACGTGTTCAAATCCTGGAAAAACAACCTTTCTGCTTGTGGGGATAAGGTTGCATATATCTACAATCTCTCACCCCACCAAGTGGGAGCCTCGTTCACAGGGCACCCTTTTATCCTTCTGTTTTCCCCTAAACTAGGTACACTTAAGCCAATGAAGCACAATAAACAAACCTAAACCCCCCAAAAAGTGCTAATGCTAATCTTTCCCTAAAAATGCTTTTTTTTTAAAAAAAAATGTAGATGTGGGAATTGCTGAGGATATATAGCAATGACATAAGCAACAGTGGGGACTGTGGAATGCTTTGAACAACATACCTGCAGAGAGCTTTCATTTCATCCTTCCAACCACAATCCACAAGCCTTTCCCTCAAAAGTTCCATAAGCCGCTCCTTCTCTCCACTCTCAATCAACTGAGCAGACATCAAAATAATGATAAAAAAAAAAAAAAAAAAACCAATCCAGAAACCACGAACACAACAAACCCCAATACCCAAAACAAAGAAAAGTGAACAACCTTACCAGTCAAGAGCAATAACTACCAACAAAGTAAGTAGTGAACTAACTTGAGGGAACATGAAAGAAAAGAAAGATCAAACCTTGATGTTGATGAGCTCTTGAAGCGTGGGTTCCCTTTCTGGGGCATTTTCAAGCACATCTGGTGTGGGGGGTCGATTCACCGATGCCTTTGGCCTCCTTAATTTTTTCAAAACACAAACAAACAACAAAAGGTTAAAGCCCAATTACTGGTTGATGCCAAATGTCCAAAGAAGAAAAAACAGAATCAAACGGATAGTGGGTACTCACATGATGGTTAAGAAAATGGTTGGAGTTGTGGAATGAACTGATCCTACGATATCAACTGTGAGCGCAAGGGGATCGTTGGGAGTAGCCAAACGCACTGTGGGCTATGCCCTATCTCGTGTCTGAGCGATTGCGTTCCCAAGCTCCCAATTGCAATTTGCAAAGGCGAGTAATTGTTACTCAGAGAATAGAGATGGTATCGTTTTATTTTATGCATATATATGGCTATGAAAAAAAAAATCGGGAATTTTCAAATAGTTCCTAAACTAAAAAAAAATTTGTAATTAGATCCCTGAATTTTTATAAAGTTTTTAATTGGGTCCACGAATTAAAAAAGTTTTTAATTAGGTCTTCAAACCTATATAAAATTTTCAATTGAGTCTTTAGGATAGGGTGTTGTGAAGAGGTTTTTAAGTTTGTTGACGTGGAACGTGACCTATAATCTCCCGAATTTGTATTTAGGGCTGGAAGAGACCAAAATATTGAACCAAAAAACCAAAATGTGACCTTCGATTGGTTCTCTTCCATTTGAACAAATAGCTCCCTCACTTGCAACTTACTACGTCGCACTTCATGTTGTTGCATCTTGCGGTGACAATGTCTCAAGATTCATCCTCCACCCAATGGTTGATATAGTTATCCAGCTTGGATGAAATCAGAAATGCTCTATCCAATTCAATAAACCACTATCGAATTTTCTACTTTAGGGACCCCCTTTAAAATTTTATATAAGTTCGGGAACCCAATTTAAACAAAAATTTAATTCATGGACCCAATTGAAAACTTTATAAAAGGTAAGGGATCCAATTACATTTTTTTTAAAGGGACCTATTTGAAAATTCCCAAATAGATCAGGGACCAACTCAATAGTTAAAAAAAAAAACTCCAAACTTTTAAGAGAGGATGGATATGATAGGGGCGGATAGGACAAGAGACTGATAAGAATGTAATGGGATATGAGAATGATAAGCTGCTATCATATCCGACGTTTGGTGTCTACCAGATAACCAACTGGATAACATTATAATTTTAGTATAATTTAAAAATTTTGTTTTTATTCTAAATATTTTCATATTTTATTAGATTTTAGTTTTTTTTTTTTATAATTTTCATTTTTTATTATATAAAAAGACAAAATTATCTTTGTGATAAAACTACATATTACATTTTAATTTTAAAATATTGCTTAACTTAAATTATTTTTTTAATAATTTCAAATATTCATTTTTAATTTTTACTTTACATAGGTAAATTATTAGAATAATATTTTATACTTTTTAGTTTTTTGAAAGAATGTAAAATAACAAAATTATTGTCACAAAATATAAAATTTTAAAATTAATTATTAATATATCTATTATTTTAAGTATTTATATTTTAGTATATCTTTTTGCGTAACCATGTTATATTTTATTATACTTTATATTATTATTTTATTATATTTTGATTATTTATATATAAAATATTTTTTATTTTATTATACCTTAAATCACATTATTCTATCATGTTGAGTTCTAACACAGCCCTCCACTCAGGATAGAATTTTAACTAGATGGATAGGATATGATAGATGGCAGGATTGATTTTATCCTATTCTGGTGGCTCACCAAACAATAGTTTCAGACAGGATATGATAGTTTATAATCTTGTCTATCTTATCCTTGCCACCAAACACCAAACGAGCCCTAAAGAGATTCTATGGTGAAAACCTCTAGAATTGATTATGTCTCCTGTCAAACGTGATTTTAGTAAAAATGAGGTGATTGGTTACTGTCTAGTAAAATTCATTCTGCCTTGAGAAGTGATTATGACTAGAAGCTACAAAAAGTAGCTTTTGCGTTGAATTGAAATAATTACATTATATTGTACATCAAACTTGCTTTTAAAGCAAAAACATCCAAACATAAATCACTTCACTTCAACCTCAATTCTAACAAAATCAATTTTACAAAATCAATTTTATTCAAAATCACTTTTATCAAACGCTCATCCAAACACATACTAAGAGTGTGTTTGAGAAAGCTGAAAAAAATATGCTGATAATCGATTATTACAATAATCGATTATAATCATAATCTATTTTTATTTGGGTCTGTTTGCTGAAAGCGATTTAAGTTAATCTATTTCGTTTGAGTGGTGGGAAAAAAACCACTTTTATATAGTAAATTAAGAAAAACGGTAACAAGTTATTTGTGTAATTTAATAATATTTGTTTAGAAGTTAGTTTTGTATGGATAAATAGGGAAGATAGTTTTGAGAACGAAAAATAATCAAATCACAACAATCTTAAGCTAAAACAAACTAGATGACATAAAACAAATTTTTTCTCAAAAAAAGATTTTTTTATAAATTTAAGCAAAGTGTTAAATATGTTAGATTATTTTGAAAACAACTTTTGGGGATAAAACAGCTAAAATCTAAAATTTAAGCATTCTCAAACATGCTTTTGAAGAAAATGACTGAGTTCTGAAGATTTAAGAGGAGCACGGCCGTGCTCAACAATAAGCACGACCGTGCTCATTAGAAGAGCCCTTACTGATCAGCACGCCCTTGCTTGCTTGATAGAGTTGACGTCATTTTTTTAAGAACGACCGTGCTCCACATTAAGCATGATCGTGTTCATCAGCAAGGCCATGCTGGCTTTTTCATTTTTAGCATGGTATGACGTCGTTTTTGTTAAGCACGATCGTGCTCAACATTAAGCACGATCGTGCTCAACATTAAGCACGACCGTTCTTGTGTTTCAAAGGCCTAATCACTTAGGCTTTTGTGTTTAGCAATAAAAGGAAGTGGTTGGGGCACAGATTGGTAAGCTGGTGACGCAGAGAGAAACAGAGCCGTCAAGCGAAGGACCGTCTCCTCGTTGATTCGAAGGCTGCTTTGCATAAAAAAGGTGTTCGGATTTTAGTTTTCAATTTCTCTTTTATGGATTGCTACATGTTTGTGATTTGTATAGTGATGAGTATGACTATGCGTAGCTAAACTTATTCCTAGGGTAATGGTGGATCTTATGTTTTGATACCTTTGATGTTTCCCAATCTTATATGATTTAGTGTTTCTTTTAATTGGTTGGTTTAATCCTTGCGTTTTAATTTCTAAAAGGTTTGATCATCCTTTACCAAGTTAATTAATTCACTGACGATCGTACCACAATTAGTTAACGGAACTCTAGGATTAACCGGATTTGGGGTTGCATGGACTAAATACAATCCTCTGTTTTCAATCGGTTATTGAATTAACAAACTTGCCAGTTCCTTGTTCTTCTTTTAACTGTTTGCCTTGCATGACCATTGAGTGTAACTGATTAGGAGAAAGAATATTAATATTACATGACCATTGGGTATTAATAGTTTTAGAGTGAGTGAATGGCAATCAATAAAGAACACATATCATTGAGAAATTGGGTAATATCATTGGCATTAACATAAGTGAAACCAGGCACCCTAGGCTTTCCATAATTGAACCTTTGCTTGTGATTCTTATCTTTCTTGGTGTTTACCATCCTGTTTCTTTTAATTCTTTACTTATAGCCAATTCGATTGCTAGATAACATAAGGAAGTAATTAATCTAGTAATTGTCACCAATCCCTGTGGGTTCGATACTTGGAGTCTCAAATACTCCTATATTACTTTTGTGATAGGGTGCACTTGCCCTAAAGTGTAGTTTTAGAGCAACAAGTTTTTGGTGCCATTGCCGGGGATTGCTTTTGACAATATTAGGGAGATTAAATCCTAGTTAATTTAGACACCATTTTATTTACTTTATTATTTCTTATTTTGATTTACTTCCTTGTATGCTAACGCGTTCACAATCTCCTAACTTGCAGTATAATCATGAAATAGAAAGAACTGCGCGCAGAAACAGAAAGCAAGCTAGAGAAAGGAGAACCATGGCTCGAGAGGATGAAAGGACGATGTTGGACTTTGCTCGTCCTTCAACCGCGTATGCTACAGGGTGTATTGCTAGGCCTAACATTGAGGCCAACAACTTTGAGATTAAGCCATCCTTGATCTCTATGTTACAAAATGCAATTCAGTTTAATGGGGGTCCGAGTGAAGATCCCCATGATCATCTTGCTGATTTTCTTGAGATTTGTCACACCATCAAACACAATGGTGTCTCAAATGATGCTTTTAGGCTTCGACTATTCCCCTTTTCTTTAATGTACAATGCCAAACTTTGGCTAAAGTCTTTGCCGTCTGGTTCCATATCCACTTGGGATCAATTCTCTTTTAAATTTATGGATAAGTATTTTCCACCTGCTAAATCTGCCAAGCTGCGTAATGACATAACTTCTTTTGTGCAGGTTGAAATGGAATCTCTGTATGAGGCATGGGAGCAATTTCAAGAGCTGTTAAAGAAATGTCCCCATCATGGCTTTCCTGTCTGGTAGTTAGTCCAAGCATTTTATAATGGCTTATCTTCATCAAATAAGAGCATGATTGATGCAGCAACAGGAGGTAGTATATGGAGTAAGAGGCCACAGGCAGTGTAACACCCTGATTTTCATATAAAGGATTATGTTACTATGGATGCCTAGGTGTTGTTGTTGTTATTATTATTATTATTAATGAAGTTAGTATTGTTATTTATATAATTGATAATGTAATTGTTATTAGTGTTGTAGTATTTTTTACACATATACATATATATGTATGTATATATTATTACATATGATAATATGCATATTAATATATTATTATCTGCATTAATATAAGATCGTGTCCTTTAATGTGTGATCTTATATTGATATATGATTTTGTTTGTGATTTAATATGTTAATTTATGATATGTGTTTTTATTAATAATAAGTGATTAAGAATGATATGATGAGATATCGTGTGATTTAGTATTTAAATCGAGATAGTATATCTCCTAGGTTTTAGTCCCTCAATCAATCAGAATTGAGTCCTTATTAATATAGGATAATCCTCTTTTTAATTATCTCTTAAGATATTATCATAATCTTCAAAGGATCCTATTTAGAAATAACTACCAAATATGTCACTAAACTTCCATCGAACTTTTGACCATCTTAGAGTCCGATTTAGGATTCGATCATTAGATATTAATTTTTAGATATTTATCTGAGCTTTCTAAAGGAACCAAGAACGCCTCAATCAAAAACTTTTAGATCAAGTTATGGTCAAAATACCGATCTATATACAGTTTGGGCTGAAATAGGAGCCCGTTATGCCCTAACTTATATTTATACCATAAGGCTCAAACTAAACCCTATTTCTCACATTGTTAACCTCATAATAGCTGCCTCTCTTCATCTTTCTTAGTTTTCCCTTGAACCCCTTGAAGCTCTTGGAGTTTGTGAGTCCGTTTTGGAGAGAAGTTATGCGTGTTAGCATCGTTTAACGTAATGTAGTTATCTCTCCTTAATCTCCGTTTCCATTTCTTTTGAATTGGGGATTAATTGGTTATTCGCTTCCCTTCTTGTTTGATCAAGGCTTGAGGAACTCGTCGAGCCGCTCGATGGAACGTGTCTAGTTTGCCAATGTTATCGTTTTGGGAATCCTCATACTCGGTACGGGGAGAAGGGACTATATGAATATGTAGCTTGGGGGTAGCGTAAGATGAAAGGTTAACCCATGACCCCTTATGTTTTGTAACATGTCTTGTATGAATTGAGTGTCTTGTTTGATAACATGCCTATGTGTTTACATTGATGTGATAACATGAGTTATTCTATATGTGTTTATAGTATGATTGTTCAACATGCTTTTATTATATGATTGATGATGATATTGTTGTTATAATATGTTGAATGATAATGCCATGATTATATGTTATCATGATATTGATTGTTGGTTGTTCTTCGTGGACATTAATGTTTAACCTTGATAAAGGGTTAATGATAAAAAGGGAGGTTTTTCCCCTTTGGTCGATAAGACATGAACGTTAATGATAATTGTGAGGTTCTTGCCTAAAGGTATAGAAAGACCCTAGGGAATGATCTTTGTGAGAAATTGAGAGAAGCCAATTAAATGATTAATTCCCCAAAAAGCTATAAGCCATAAAGATTAAGCCAAAAAGTGATAAGATTAATAATTAAAGGACTTAGTAATGCCAATAGGTTGAATTAAGTTTTACCTTAAAGGAATTGGCAAGGGTTTACAACCCATGCTGCCCAGAATAGTGCGGCCTGCTCTTAAGCACAACCGTGCTTAATAAGGAGCACGCCAGTGCTCCAACCCAGAACCCAGCAAGGCCATGCTCTTAAAGCACAACCGTGCTTATTAATCAGCACGACCGTGCTTGACTCAAGGGCCAACATGCCTTGCTGAATAGGGAGCACACCTGTGCTCCCATGCCCAGAGCAGAAAGCTGAACGAGTTAAGATAGGGGTGATTTACCCCAACGCGTTCTAAAACACTTAATAAGATACCAATGGAACTTGAAGAGCAAAAGGAAAGTGATAAGATGTTGTGCCTTGGTGGCCTAGTGTCCGCCCCAAGTGATGAGTTGTTGTACCTTGGTAGCCTAGTGTCCGCTCATCTCGACAAAAATCTAAGCGAGATGGATTGTATCCGGGATATGAATTCGTAGAAATCTTCTCCCTTTGTTCTTTAGTCAAACTTTCAACTTCCGGGAATGGGTACCATCTATCTCGGATTGAATCCTTGATGTGTTGAAACTCGGGGTGATCCGGAGAGATTGAGAATGACATCTGTTTTCACAAACAAAATTGGTCAGTATTGATAACTAAGATTAAAATCAAAATAATAAAAGAGAATGAAAATAAAGAAAAGAAAAAGAAAACAAAAAGGAACCAAATCAGGCATTCACTCACTGTAGCACACAGAAAGCACATGGAAAACATGAAGAACATACCTTTTTGAGAGATGGAGCAAAAACACTTGAGGGAATGGGGCTGACAGAGCAAAAGGTAGGAAGAAGAAGGTGAGAGCGTGGTTAATCCTAATCCGCGCTCTGCTTGCTCTCCTCTATTTATAATTCAAATCAGTAATGGAGCACGGTCGTGCTCACTGTTAAGCACGATCGTGCTCAGCCCCATTTTAACTTTTCAACTCCGCAAGTGAGCACAGTCGTGCTTGGTGTTGTGCACTGTCGTGCTCAATTCAGCGCTTACAATAAGTGAGCGTAAGCGAGAATTGAACACATGTGTGTCTCTAATAGACACAACTGTGTCTGCCCCAGTATATTTACCTTTTTTTTTTTTGGAATCCTTCCAATCTTCCCACACTTAATTCAATTCCTAAAAATTAAATTAAGGAAAAACTGAAAATGATTCAAATCCTAAACTAACAGTTAATAAAAGGAAAAGGAAGAAACACAGGTTGCCTCCTGCGAAACGCTTGTTTAACGTCGGGAGCCTGACTATTGTCCTCGAGAGGGGTGTTATTCCAAGATCACCATGTGGCGCTCAGGTACCACGCCATAGTCATAATGCTTCACTCTCTGCCCATTAACCTTGAAGGTTCCTTTCCCATCTCTAGTTACCTCAAGCACGCCATGTGGGAAGACTTTGGTAACTTCATAAGGGTCAATCCACCTAGACTTCAGTTTTCCTGTAAACAAGCGAAATCATGAGTTAAAAGTTAGAACTTTACTACCAACAAGAAACTCACGCTTTTCAATGTGCTTGTCATGCCACTTTTTAGTGCGCTCCTTGTATAGACGGAACTCGTCCATCTCATTAAGCTGCAATAAGCGCTTTTCACCTGCAAGTTGCATATCAAAATTCAAAAATTTCAAGGCCCAATAAGACTTATGATCTAACTCAACAGGTAAGTGACATGCTTTTCTAAAAAGTAATCTATAGGGGGACATGTCAATGGGAGTTTTGAATGCAGTTCTATATGCCCATAATGCATCATCAAGTTTTGAAGATCAATCTTTCCTAGAACTGTTAACTGTTCTTTCTAAAATTTTCTTTAACTCCCTATTGGAAACCTCAACTTGCCCATTAGTTTGTGGGTGGTAAGGAGTGGCTACCTTACGAGTGACAGGAAAATAAGGAAACCAGACCAGATTCCATTCCCGGAAGTAGAGAGCTATACCGAAGAAGAGGCACAGATATTGGGAGCCTTTCCTGATACAATGTCAAGGGGCGAATGATTATGCATGGCAACAAAAGGAGAAAGCCCGGCTTGCTATGAAAGATGAGGAAGAGACAAGGCATGCCAATGAGGGTGAGGAGTCCGCTCGGACTCCTTGAGATAAAAATTTCTAAGCCTTTCTCTTTTCCTTTCTTTTATTTTCAAATTTTGCAAATAAATATCGGACATAAAAATAATATAAAAAAAATTGCATAGTGTCATTGAGTCTAGTTAGGTAGTTTGCTTCTGTTTTAGTTTTTTTTAATTTATTTAAAAAATATAAAAAAATTAAAAATTAAAAAAAAATAATAAGCACGACCGTGCTCCTTGTTCGGCACGGTCGTGCTCAACTGCGTTTTTGAAAAAATAAAAGGGGCAGAGCATAGGCTAGGGTTACACTTGACCCCCATGCTCCTCTGCTCTGCCCTTTCCTCTCAAGCCCTTGCGCCACAACTAACACATCACCACCCCTTCACCACTTTGATCCTTAGCTCACTTAATCCAGGTAACAACTTCACTTGTTTTTGTTCCTTTATTGTTCTTAATCATGTTTAAGTGAGTGATTGGTACTGTGCATGAATTCCTTGTGTTACACTAATGTACCTGAGGTTAGGCATATTCTTAATATTAATTATCCTTGCCTGTGGTTCTGTATGCATGTGATTTTCTATCAATATCGCATGATTTTGGGTTTGTCACTGCATTTTTCTAGATTTGGGCATCGAGCACGACCGTGCTCATCATTAAGCATGGTCGTACTGTTCATCATCTGCAGCTTTTGGGTTATATTAGTGAGCACAGCCGTGCACATCAGTAAGCACGGCTGTGCTATTCATAATCTGCAGAAACACCCAATATCAGTGAGCATGGCCGTGCTCCCTGTTAGCAAGGCCGTGCTCATTCATTTTTCAGAAAAAAAAAATTTAAAGTAAAAACTAGGGGATTTCAGCAAGGCCTTGCTCCCTGTTAGCAAGGCCATGTTGGGTCACTGATGGTCCAGCTACATATTTGTGGTTTACTAAGAGTGCATGCATCGATTATACTGCTTGTTGCTTATGATGCTCTGATTTGGTGCCTGAACTGTTTGTATTTTTCCTCATTCTTCGTGGCACTGATGTACTCATTGTTTGACTTTCAGGACTATGGCTCCTAAACGCGCCCGTCAGACTCTTCAGGCTAACCCACTTCTCCAGGGCGAATATCTTAACTTTCAGAGGGCTGAGCATTTTCAGAAGTTCCACAGGCTAGTCCCTTTTGAGTTCGTCCCAACTAGGAGACTTGACATGGATGTCTTGACCGCTCATGGGCTTGCTCCCCGTGTTCAACAGTTGATTCGGAACATCAGATGGGAGCACATTGGAACTATCACCTGTCCTGCTTATCAAGAGCCCACCCTGGAGTTTCTCTCCACATTCAGCTATGTGGACGACAATGAGGAGGCGGAACCCCTTGTCATTTTTCAAATGCATGGGGAGCAGAGGGAGTTGACTCTGACCGAGTTCAACATCCACTTAGGTTTTGCGACTGCAGAGTTGGTACAGACTAATCTGTACCAGAGGGGATTGTCGGAGCCTCCATCAGAGTTCATAGATGTAGCCATGTGGGCCTCGATCACCGATGGGGATATGCACTATAACCCTCAGATGTCGAAGGCCTTGGCCATCACTGACATAACATTGCGTCTGCTTCACCACTAGCTAGCCCACTATATCACATGACGCTATTCCACTTAGGACATGGTTTCGAGGCTAGATTTGCTCATCCTCTTGTGTATGGTTCAGGGACGGCCGCTGAATGCCGGCCATATTTTTCTACAGACATGGCTGAACATTGGCATGAGGCAGAAGGAGGGGTAGAAGGGATACATCTTGGTGAGATCCTACATTACTCGGCTGGTGCTTAGCTTAGGCGTCATAGACCCTCGTGCACACCAGATGTGTACTATGCTCACCATTAATGAGAGGATGCTGACTCACATCAGTGTATTGGTGCATGACCAACGAGGAGATCTTCGCGTTATCGGTCCAGGTGCTGCTCAGGAGGAGCCAACAGCAGTAGCGCATGATGCGCACCCTTAAGAGGAGCCTGTCACAGATTTCCAGGAGCAGGTCCCAAGCACAGATGCTCACATGGATGACCAGCCTGCTCCACCACCATCGCAGGCAGCCATGAATGGTCTCATTGCTCGCATAGACAGTCTCGAGCCAGGAGTCTATGCTCGATTGGATGTTCAAGAGACTCAGATCTAGGGCATTTACCAGCAGATGGATGCCCAGGACCAGCAGCTGGCGACTATGCTCCAGATGATGCAGCGTCATTTTGGCCCTCCTCCACATTGATCTTCTTTTATTCATTTTTGTACATAAGCGGCTACGCTATTGTATAAAAAAATTGAATATTCAGTCATGACAACTATTACTGGGAAGTTCTCTGTCTCTATCTCTTTCTTTCTAGCTTAGTAAATTTTCTCTATTCTTTACTTGTGCTTTTAATTATTTGCATTGGGGACAATGCTAGATTCTAAGTGTGGGGAGGGGAAATTTCTTGTGCTTTTATTCCTCTGCATTGAGGACAATGCTAGATTTTAAGTGTGGGGAGGGGAAATTCAATTTTTCCTTACTAGGTGCACATAATTACACTTGATTTATCTGTCATATGCACTTAGTTGACTGTGATGATTGCATTATGTTTTTGGGTGATGATTCTGTGCCACATTATTATAGGAAATTATAGATCTACATCATTAGGAGTCCCAATTCAAAAATTTGTATTGCTTTGACAGACGTGTGACTAACAATTAAATTGAGATTATCATTTGAAAGTTGAAAATTAGCATGTGGTTCCTTGTTTGATTCTTTTCATTGAATTGAGCTACTAAATATAAGTCTTGAACCATTATACGGGTATTTGCTAAATCATGAATATTCACCCCTCTCTTTGTTTGTGTGATGTTCCCCAAGTTTGTGCATTCTAGAACTTGTTTTGTAACCATTTCAAGGCGAATTTGATTTGCATGCATGTTGAATATGATTGAGGCAATCGTAGGTATTTTTTTCGGTCTTCAGATGTATTGTCTTGCCATGTCCATTAGTTGCCCATTTTGAGCCTTAGAAAAAACATTTTATTATTTTCCTTGGTACCCAAGTATAAATTTAAAAATTGATTGGCGGTAACCTCTTGGAAACATAAATGGAGCAATTATGTTTGCTTTGTTTTCAGTTTCCTGTTTTCATTTCCTGTTTTTAGAAATAATTACAAAACTGTCACCTTGTTTTCATTTTGTTTCCTGTTTTCAGAAATTTGTATAGGAAACACTGAAAACATTTTTTTTCCTGTTTTCACTGTTTCCTCTACAAATTTCTGAAAACAGCAAACAAAATGAAAACAAGGTGACAGTTTTGTAGTTATTTATGAAAACAGGAAATGAAAATAGGAAACTGGAAACAATGCAAACAGGCCCTTAGCTTTGGAATGTATTAATGAGATATTGCTTACGTATGATTGACAAAATTATTGTTAGGAATTTCTTCTCTCTCTCTCTTTGATGAAATAAAGATTGAAAGGAAAGAGAGAGACAGAAATAACTGTAAAAAAAATTAAAAAAAGGGGGGAAAGAAGGAAAGAAGAAGAGAAAGGAAATGTAACGTCAAATGTGATATCCTTTAGAATGGATGAATGGTGTTGTTCAGTAATTCATATATAATGCTCCATTTATGCTCTAAGGGTTATTTGCTTAATTCTTGATTTCCTTTAGCCCTTTTGCATATCGCTTTTCTTTCTTTTCCCTACCTGACATCATTCCCATGGCCATGTTACAACCCATGAAATACCTCTTGATTCTAGATGCATGTAAGCTTTTAGTGGAGATTTGGTCTATAAACAAGCTTATGGTAATGTACTTTCTTTTGGGAACTTGAGTGATAATTGTCTTTACCCTTATACACTTTGAGAGTTGTGAGAAGAGTGACCCCCTTATTCATTGAGGAGTTTGATTTCAAGGAACCTAAGCCTCTAATTGGGCAATCTCTTGATTTTTCCCATAAAAATTTAAGGTTAATTTATCTGTCATTGTTTGTTAAAGATTTAGGGTCCCTTGATGTTTGGTTCTTTGATTTTCTCAGTTTTCTTTTAGGCCAGGATTATTGCTTGAGGACAAGCAATCCTTAAGGGTGGGGAGCTTGATAAACTGCCGTTTTGTATGCTTTATTGTCGGGAAATTGGGTTTAATTTATTGTGGATACTCACCCGATTTCCCATGATTATTGTAGGTATTCCATCATGGCAGGAGATCATTAAACTTGGAGCAAAATGGATAATTTTGGAGGATTTTTGAAGAAAGGGACTGAGTTCTGAAGGTTTCAGAGGAGCACGGTCGTGCTCAACATTAAGCACGACCGTGCTAATTAGAAGAGCCCATGCTGGCTTTTTCATTTTTAGCACGGTTTGATGCCGTTTTTGTTAAGCACGACCGTGCTCAACATTAAGCACGGCAGTGCTCGTGTTTCAGAGGCCCAATCACTTAGGCTTTTGTGTTTAGCAATAAAAGGAAGTGGTTGGGGCACAGATTGGTAAGCTGGTGACGCAGAGAGAAACAGAGCCGTCAAGCGAAGGACCGTCTCCCTGTTGATTCGAAGGCTGCTTTGCATCAAAAGGGTGTTCGGGTTTTAGTTTTCTATTTCTCTTTTATGGATTGTTACATGTTTGTGATTTGTATAGTGGTGAGTATGACTATGCGTAACTAAACTTATTCCTAGGGTAATGATGGATCTTATGTTTTGATACCTTTGATGTTTTCCCAATTTTAATATAATTTAGTGTTTCTTTTAATTGGTTGGTTTAGTCCTTGCGTTTGAATTTCTAAAAGGCTTGATCATCATTTACCAAGTTAATTAATTGACTGGAAACCGTACGACAATTAGTTAACGGAATTCTAGGATTAACCGGATATGGGGTTGCGTGGACCAAACGCAATCCCCTGTTTTCAATCAGTTATTGAATTAACAAACTTGCCAGTTCTTTGTGCTTCTTTTAATTGTTTGCCTTGCATGATCATTGGGGGTAACTGATTAGGAGAAAGAATATTAATATTGCATGATCATTGGGTATTAATAGTTTTAGAGCGAGTGATTGGAAATCATTAAAGAACACATATCATTGAGAAATTGGGTAATATCATAGGTAGTAACATAAGTGAAACCAGACACCCTAGGCTTTCCATAATTGAACCTTTGCTTGTGATTCTTGTCTTTCTTGGTGTTTACCATCTTGTTTCTTTTAATTCTTTATTTATAACCAATTCGATTGTCTAGATAACATAAGGAAGTAATTAATATAGTAATTGTCACCAATCCATGTGGGTTCGATACTTGGAGTCCCAAATACTCCTATATTACTTTTGCGATATGGTGGACTTGCCCTTAAGTGAGTAGTAACATAAGTGAAACCAGACACCCTAGGCTTTCCATAATTGAACCTTTGCTTGTGATTCTTGTCTTTCTTGGTGTTTACCATCTTGTTTCTTTTAATTCTTTATTTATAACCAATTCGATTGTCTAGATAACATAAGGAAGTAATTAATATAGTAATTGTCACCAATCCATGTGGGTTCGATACTTGGAGTCCCAAATACTCCTATATTACTTTTGCGATATGGTGGACTTGCCCTTAAGTGTAGTTTTAGCGCAACACCCACTTTTAGTCTCTAAAAAAAAAAGTAAATTCATCATTTAGTCTCTCAAACTTTCAAATGGGGGACACATTAGTCCTCAGATTCAGTTTCGACGTCCATTTACTTGCCTATATGTCTCATTAATCATCATATTTGGTACGGGCCTGCGTGGCTAATGACGAAATTCCTATGTGGAAAACGAATAAAAAGTGAAAAACATGCACAATTTTAAAATTCAAATACCTGAAAATTATGCATTTTTTTTTTCACTTTTCATTCTGAAATTCGTTGTAGGCCACGTAGGATCGCTAACAGGCCAAGTAGGATGATTAATGAGACACCTAGGCAAGTAAATGGATGTCAAAACTAAATCTAGGGACTAAAGTGTCCCTTCTTTGAAAATTTGAGATACTAGGTGGTTAATTTATTGTTTTCATGGACTAAAAATGGGTCCCCGAAAAATTTCGGGGACCAATTTAGACCTTCACTCTAATCCTAAAGGATCTCAAATATCATTCAAATTAATCATTTTGATGATGAATTTTGGGAACACCATTCACCATCAAATCCACAATACAAATATAACCTTTACTCACTAACAACCACCCTAAATATAGAACCACCACTAGCCACCTCCACAACCGCACCTTCCCTGTTAGCCACAATGACCCCCACAACAACTACAAGGTTTTACACTAACATTCACTATCATTTTGACATATGTGCTTTTATTTTAATAACCAAGAGAGAAAAATAACAATAATACTGATTTGTCAAGAAATTATTGGATGTCAATGTACAAAAAAATTATACCGACAATGCATAGAAATTAAACTCTACTTCTTATTGCAGCATGGCTAAAATCGTAGTTTCCAGATTAGTCCCTCTGATTTAATGCAAATTATTGATCATATGATTTTTGACATAATCTGAAATCTAATGCTAATTAATTAGTTTGGAATAATTTTATATAGTGAGATGACAAAATATCTCCTCTCTTTTTTTTTGGTTTCAAAAATATCTCCTCTTTTTCATTAGAATATGGTAGAGTTTCCGTGGAAACAAATTAAGTAGGATTGAGGGGAGGGCATGGACTGCACTGAATGCAAATGGAGATATTTAAGTGCCCCTCGAGACCCTGGTTTTACAGTTGATGTGATAGAGTCATTCTTTATCGATATTTCAAATTATGTTGTAAATTATTAATGAGGTTTTTTGGTGCTATGGCATGCATGTATCACTAAATTCTTTATTTATTTTGAAGTTCCTCATATATTTTTCACAACCATACAAACGCAGCAGTGAGTGAAAAACTAGAGCATGAGAACATTAACATAGGAAACATCCAGTGATGCAGTGTAGAGTGTCCCGTTAAACTCTTGAACTTCACTCACTGATTCAGTACCATACTCCTCAACAAAAGGTACAATCTGTAAAACAATACCCTCCTCATTCACTCTGAGTCCTAATGGTAAAACAGGAGGTATTGGGGGTGGAGGTGGACCAAAAGGATAGTTCATTGCCACCCAAAACTCGTTATTGGAATTCCTCTTGATGTGATCTGGTCTTCCTGGAAGCTTCAAGAATATATCTGATGTATTTGCTCTTGGTCCTGTAAGCCAGAATCTCTGAATTCTGTTTGCCATGTACTCGCTGACAAGGACAAATGAACCATTGTTACTTACTGCCACCCCAGTTGCCATAGCAAGATTACTGAGCAACAATGAAGTTTGGTTGGTTGCTGGATCATATCTGAAAAGGTTTCCAGAATTATCTGTGCTATTTAGCAGTTTATGGAGATCCCTGCAAAAATTCAGTGACACAATTATTATTGGCCTAGACTAGATAGAATATGTGCAACTTTTGTCCATATTTTTGGTATATTATTTATGTTGCAAGCACTTGTGTAGGGGTGAGGAATCAGTGATGTAGAGTATAGAACCTATGATATCATCAGAGATGGATTTCGAGTGGTGCCTTCAATATATTTTAAGAGTAAAGGTCAAAAATTGTCTATAATAAAAATACTGACGTATTTAGTTCCCAAGAAATAAAAAAAATAACAATTTCCTCCTCAAAAATCTTAAATATCCATCAAAGTAGTCCTTGATAGGGATCAAAATATCCTAAAAATTATCTTAAAAAGGATTAATACCATCGACATTTGAAATTCTTAAGACCAAATTGATATTTATGTTTCTGTGTTTTATGTCGGGACTAGTTTGCACATTTATTCTATATTTTATCTAGTACTTTTATAAAAAAAAAATCTTATTCAAAATATGTCTGTGTGTCAGTGCTTAGTGAGCTACAATTGAAAACACCTTGATACATTGTCCAAATTTTCAATGCGAACATCACCAAGTAGCCATACAAACGTGTGAAAAACCATAAGAAGAAGCACTGGTTACCTGATTTTGTAACTAGAGCTAGCTTCTGTAAAATAAACGTTTCCAGTTGCAAGGTCTACATCCACACCGGCAAGGAACCCAAAAGGATTACCTTGTGCATCATCAGCAACAAGTTGGGTTGCAGCACCCCCATCATAACCAACCTTCACAAGCCCAAAATAAGCATCAGCTATATATAAATCACCTGTTTGATGATTGAAACTCAATCCTAAAGGCCTTCCACATGTTTCTTGTAGTGTTGAGAAGTCAGAAATGCCATCACACATTGTCCTGTTCCTGGACCAACAAATGTTTAATTAGATTTGGTTACTTGAATAGAAAAAATAATAGACATACGTATCATAATCTTGAATCTTTTTAGTACACACATACCTGTCTGGTGAAGTGTATGCAAATTCAATGAAACAAGAGTTTGGTTCCTCATATTTTAGAATTCTTCCATCAGAAGCACCGGTGTAAGGCCCACCACCAATGGAGTCAAATGCAAGGGAATCAGGGCCTGTCAGTGATGATGGGAGAAAGAGCCTATTGAGTAATCTATTTGAGGCAACTATAGATAGTGAACACAAGAGGG
Source organism: Sophora flavescens (assembly GCA_030762895.1). NCBI lineage: Eukaryota > Viridiplantae > Streptophyta > Magnoliopsida > Fabales > Fabaceae > Sophora > Sophora flavescens. Next base: position 106,967,158 of record CM061066.1, on the reverse strand, counting down.
TAATGAAAATCCCAAGGATTGTTATTCTGCTAGTAGTGTTCAACATGATTGTTAAATAAACTAATGCACGCAGCAAAACAAACAAGTAATATTGTGTATAGACTATAAAGCAAAGTTTTTTTGGTCCCTAGTCCCTACTTCCTCAATCCCTTCAAAGTTCAATCCTCCTTGTCATCATATGAACCAGAAAGAGCCAAAGAGAGGTTTAGGGGCCACATCTTCGTGCAAGAAGACGCAGGAAAGTGAAAAATTGTGTCAGAAGCGTTCATAGTTTGTTACAAGTTTGGATTGATTTATGACCAGCAACAATATTTCCAAAATCAAGAAGTGAATAGGAAGTAGCTACAAGAGTCTCTACAGCAGTTCAATTTTGTAGTGGATCCATTGTGACTTTTCCATTGATCTATGTTTAGAGCTCCATACTTATTTTGGATTTGGCACATAGTTACCAGGTACACGATATGGTTACGTATGCAGTATGCGTGTTATTTGGTATGCGGTCCGTCACATTTTATATTATTATTACAAGTCTTTCTTTAAAGTGAATCTGATATGCAATACGCAGTACGACAAATTCGGTATGCGGTATATAGGATTGACGAAAGAACCGTATAACTATGATATGTCATATAATAAGTTCAACATGGCCACATTTACCATGCCATACGAAACACAACCAAAAACACCGGCTTTCCTGCATACTAAGAACAACCTAAATTTCCTTCGATCATATAATGTATACAACATTACTTGTAAGAACGGTCAATAACATTAATTATATCTTCTAAAATGACATGGAAGAACTCAGCTTCTTTTATGACCTCAAAAGAGAGGGTACAACATTTTTGGTCTATGGCAACGGGTGCAAACCGTGGTGTAAAGTAAAAAAACCGTGATCATTTCAATAGGCAACGATTTTGTAACTATAGTAGTCTCAATCGTTGTCTTTTCTTTAGGCAATGGTTTTGTAAACATAAGACAACATTAACCATAAACCGTTGCAAGATTTTCAAAAAAAACAAACAAACCATAAACCGTTGCATTTGTATGGAATGTAGACAACGGTTTTTGCATTGCACTTCAACAATGGTAGAAAACCGTTGCCACCATAGGCAACGGGCAAAACCATTGCCATCATAGGCAATGGAGCAAACCGTTGCGTATGTCTATATAAAATACACATGTAAAATCGTTGGAGTTGAGTTTAAACAACAGTTTTATAATTTTAGCAACGGTCTTACTATTTTATTTAGAAAACGGTTTTTTTAATTAGCCAATGGTTTTAACATACCCTATAGACAATAACTTTTCTTATTATACAACGGTTTTACTATTATGTTTAAACAACGATTTTATAATTTTGGCTACAGTTTTACTGTTATATTTAGACAACGGATTTTTTAAACTAGTCGTTGGTTTTAGCATACCATATAGACGACAATTTTTCTTATTATACAACCGTTGTACTATTATGCTTAGACAATATTTTTTTAATTATGCAATGATTTTACTATGATGTATGGACAATGGTATTTCTTATTACACAAGCGATTTTATCTTCAAATATAAAAATCTTATATTCGTCAAAACTAATAAAATACCAATTAACACATTCAGGAGTATTTGAACAACTAACAAAGGAATTATCCATCACTAGCTAATTTCCAACATGTCATTATAATCTAAAACATAAAGTCATGATAAACTAATCAACTATCAAGATATGCATCTTCTTCTTCTTCCACATCCAGCATGTTGTCATCCAATGGACTTTGATTTGCAAGACCATGATTTTTCTGCGATCAAATGATAAGAAAAATAAGTTAATAAGGCTTAATATACTCAAAAGTGACATCTTATTTTTCTTGTAATCATTACAGTGAGAATAATATTAAGGTTGGTAACTAGGTATCAGCTTTAGTAAGAAAAGGAATTTCAATCTTTTAAAAAATATCAAGGAATTATAAGATGATAATAAATCAAGTCAGCATTTCAAAGTACATGCCCAATCAACAAGTGCAAGCTAGATAATGTTGACAAGAAGATATATCAGCTTAAGATTGCTTTACTGTATGTGTAACACCCGGACTTTTCGTTGTTTTCTAATATCGGAAATTTATATAAATACGTTTATATTTTTATCCGAGACTTATAAAATGTTTTTAATTAAACCGAAACCTTATTTACACTCTACTTTACCATAGAGAGTTACGATAAAAATTCAGGTTTAAAAGTCAGGCGAAACCCGGTTTGTGAATTTCACTGACAGTATGATTATACTGATCAGAAAAGCTAATTTTAATTCGTGAACGAAAAACTTAAGGTTTTTATTTAATTTCCTACGATTTTGGTTATTTTGAAATATTTCACAAAAAAGTGAAATATTGTATCTTATCCGGGCGATATCTTAAGTCGGGCGATCGACGGAGCTGAATACGAGATTACCGGGAACCGCTAATGGATAATATCCATGAGTCACAAATGACAAGGCCATGTGGATGATGTCATGGATGGAGTCACTAGTCATGAGGACAATTTCTAGGGAAATTGCATTTTGGTCCTTAAACTTTCTCTTAATTGTTTTTTAGTCCTAAGTTAATTCTTCAAGTTATCCTTGTCAATTGGGCCAATTCCTTGCTATCCAAATCCATTGGGGACTGCGGCCATAAGCCCAATAACATGGTTATGAAGGCAATTTTCCATGAAGCCATTTTGTACTCATAAACTTTCCTTGTCAAGTATTAAGTCTTAAACATTTTTAAGCTTCAAAATCAATTGGACTTGGAGGAATTTTCTCAAGCCCATTACGCAAAGGGCTAAGCCAAATCCTTGGCTCATAAATCCTTGATGAGTCAAGTGAGATGTAGCTCATTCTTGCACTTTCCTTCATCTTCTTCAAACTTCCACATTGTTCTTATTTTCTCCTTGCACAAGAAAGCTTGATTTGTGAAGGAATTTAGTGATTCCTTGCCATTTTTCGAAATCCAAGAGGTGATTCACGTTCCTCATCATCTTTAAGTTATATGTTCTTCAACTCATTTCTTGTTTTAAAGCTTTATTCATCTTGTTCATCTTAGTTGTTCTTAACTTTGAAAATTCATAGAAAATCTTAGAAAAATTCTAAAAATGTGAAACCAATTTCTATGTTCCTATTATCATCTCTATTATCATAATCCAAGATATTGTTGTAAACAAAGTTTTCCTCCCCATTTATTTTGAAGAGGCCGAACCCTAGAAAAAGTGGGTGGAGAAGTTTTTGTTCAAATTTTTAGAAAGTGATCATAGATCTCATCTTTCTAATATGTGTTGATGTTGAATCCAAGTTCTTGTATCAAACTAAAATCTCTAGCCATATTTTCATGCTTTGGCCGAAACTATGCTTGGAGGAACTTGGAAGTTTTTGATTCAATCTTTGTTGATTCATCATTAATCTATTGTCTTAAGTACTTAGGATCATTAATCCAAAGACTTAAGCAATTTTAGTAATTTTTAGCCACAAAATGCATTCATGGTCGTGACATATCCTTAGTGATTAGGTGATTGTATATGTTTGATTTTGATTGGTTGATTGTGGTTTGTTAAAGGATAAAGAATAGTATTGTGTACTTGCGTTGACGGTTTTCGGATTCCTGACAAAGTTTTAAATCGGAAGCTAAGTTCTTCGAGAGGTAAGGGGAGCTTACTTGAGGGATTTTTCCCAATGACTATATGTGATTAGTGTGTGGTCTGTACTACTTATCTGTGGTTGTGGTGCTTGTTTAATTTGGTTCAAGTTGTATTATTCTTATTTGTGATTGTTTATCTGCATTAAATTGTTTATTTGCAGTTATGTATTATAGTGATTTGATACATGATCTGCCTGGGATAATTGCTATGGTATTGTTGTTTGAGAAGCCTGACAGTGGTCAGTGCACAATCAATTAATCAGATAAAAGCTTTAATGAGCTTTATAAATTATATTCAATGTTTTATGAAGAAATATTGGTATATAATATTGATGGAATATTTTATTTGGGAAAAATAATAAATGTTGGAAAATATCATTATTTTAATGATTTATCGGTGTAAGAGTGAACTATGAGTCACAGTGAGGACGCAACCGTGAAATTATTTTTGTACTGCTAATTTTTACGTAAGAAATTCCGTAATATTATAAAAGTTATTTTATGATAATAATCTTCGAAAATAACTTAATTATGATTTTAGAAAATTATTTAAGGAGAAAAGGTCAAATTTTGACTAAAACGTATTTTAAAACGTTAGACGGCGATTTTTTCTAGATCTAGAACTTCAAATAATTCTAGAAAATTGTAGAAAAATCATTTTAATTTGAAACCAATTTCTATGATCCTTATATGACTTCTACTTTCATCATCTAAGAGTATGTAAGCAGAAGAATTTTCCTTCCAATTTTTCTATATATGGCCGAATCTAAGTATTGGTGGGCAAATGAGATTTTTTTCAACTTTTTACTTGGATGAAGTTGTTTATAAGCTAGCTAGGGTTTCTATGTTCTAAATCTAAGAGTTTAAAATCAAAAGAAATTCCTAACCCTATTTTCTAGTCTTGGCCGAAATTGGGTTCATATAAACAAAATAAGTTTTCTTCAATCTTTAACTAGATCATGATTTGTATCAACTATTTAAGGTGTGTAGATTCTAGATCCAAGAGTTTGTGAGCAAAAGGAATTTCTAGCCTATTTTTCTTATTATGACCGAAACCCTAACCATAGAGGTTAGAGGATTTTGTTTCATATTTTTGAATTGTAACACTTGATTTATGTTAGTTAATACTCTAGGAACTAAGATCCAAAAGATGGAGTTGAGAAAATAACCCTAGTCTATTTTTGATATCATGACCGAACCTAGCATGAATTAGTCATAGTTGGTTTTTGTTTGATTTATTTGTGTTATGTTGTTTTGGTTGAAGGTTAATCATTAACTGTGGTAGAGTAACGATGATCGAAAAGTTCGGGACTTTGGTGATAAGTTCAGGTGGGGGAAAGAAACAATCTTCCATCGGAAACGATAAGTAGTATATTCTATAATAATTGTGTAGGGTGACCTAAACCCTACTAGTAGTTGAGTAATCGACAAGACCAAAATCGCATTGGAAACCTTTTCTGTAAAACCAATGGTGATTCGGGGATTGTAGGTTTATCGACGTTAGGATGATTTTAGATTGTTTATGGTTGATTTGACTTTATTATCATTATTGAATTGATATTGTGTTATTTTGGTGATATTGGAATATGTTGTTGATATTGTATTATGCATGATCTGCCTGGTTTTAATATTGTGCTTAGTGGATTTTAAGCAAATATATATATATATATATATATTTATATATTATTTAATATATATATATATATATATATATATATATATATATATATATATATATATATATATATATATATATATATTGTCCGGAGATAATTTTTGGGTGTCAAGATAATGGTGACTTAGAGGTGCCTAACCTAAATGAGTTATTTTAAAGAGGAAGGGTGACAAAGAATATGTGTTAAGGCTTTGATGAAAGGTTAAGGCACTAGGATGTTATTAATATGTGTTAGTGATATTCATGTGTTTACGTTGTTGTTCATAACCGTATATTTGGAATATACGAGGTCAAGAGTTCTCGTTAGATCGTTCCACCTTAGAATTCAAGTTGTGCAACTATAGTGTCATTGCTATGCATGAGCACCCTTGATACAGATGATAGAGAACTAGGGTGTGCACCGATGGTACTGTGCTGCTATAGTGTCATTACTTTGCACGAGCATTCTCACCATGGATGAGAATGTGCATCGGCATTGGGAATGCGTCACCTGGACGACTGACTGACATTCCTAACGAGGAATGTGTGACAGGATCAGTGGTGGCCACGTCAGTATAAAAGTGTAGTTGTGTGAGATTGGGGTAGAGGATGGTAAATTAATTTGAGGATTATTTGTTAGTTATGTATGTTGATTGTCTATGACATTTATTGTATCCCCTATATCTTTCTATGTGTTGTATTTTATTTCTGATGTGATCGTACGAGAAGACCCGATGGAGGAACCAGTTGCTGAGGAGTTAGATGGAACTCCATATGAACCAGTGGCGGGAGGACGAGCTGTAGATTCCAGTAATGTAGTTTAGTGTCTAGGGCCAGTGAGTCTTATAAAATGTTTTATTTTCCACTGATTATAAGCAGTCTGTATAACTAAATACCTGTGCGGGATCCTACTGATAGGATACCCTAAACAGTGTTTTGGTAATGTAATGAACAAACATGTGTGTATTGATATATTATAACTTTGGTGTGTTTAATTTGCAGAAGTTATATGGTTAGTAAATAAGTTTTAAATTTTTACATATTTTCAATGATAAGCACGCGATTAAGTAAATAAATAATAAGGTTTTAATCTAATAATACAATGGGGCACAACGGGGTGTCTCAGGTGTCGCCATCGACCTCTGTTCCGTTGCACCATGGAACCTCGCCGCCACGTTTGGACCTCTCCGCCACGACTGGACCTTGATGTCACGACTGGACTTTGTTGCTGACACCATCGTATTGAAGGAGAATATCTGATGATGACCAGCTACCACCACCACCCATCAAATTGTAAGACAAGTTAGAGTCAGACAGAGAAGGAGCATGAACCACGTCAACTCCTGATGTGTAGGATGAAGCCACTGACATCATACTTGGGTTGGCTATACAAGGTTCATTGTAGGTTTGAGTGTTGCAAGAGGTGGTTTGGCCATGTCCTTGAGATTTACCATGCGTATGATGTAACACCCAGACTTTTCGTTGTTTTCTAATATTTGAAATTTATATAAATACGTTTATATTTTTATCCGAGTCTTAGAAAATGTTTTTAATTAAACCGAAACCTTACTTACACTCTACTTTACCGTGGAGAGCTACGATTAAAATTTAGGTTGAAAAGTCAGACAAATCCCGGTCTGTGAATTTCATTGACAATATATTTATACTGCTCAGAAAACCTAATTTTGACTTGTGAATGAAAAACTTAAGGTTTTTATTTAATTTCCTATGATTTTGGTTATTTTGAAATATTGCACTAAAAAGTGAAATATTATATTTTATTCGGGCGTCGTATTGAATCGGGGAAGCAACGGAGCAGATTACGGGATTTCCGGGATACGCTAACGGATAATGTCAATGAGTCACACATGATGAGTCACCATGTGAATGCATTAATGGTGCACATGGCATCATGATGACATTTTAAGGATTTTGTACTTAAGTCCTTAAACTTTCTCTTAATTGCTTTTTAGTCCTAAGTTAATTTTTCAAGTTATCTTTGACGTTTGGGCCAATTTCTTGCCATCCAAACCATGTTGGGCTGCGACCTTATGGCCCAATATCATGGCCAATACTTCAATTTCATGAACCAATTTCCTACTATTAATTTTCCTATGCCTTTGATTAAAATCTTAAACATTTGTGAAGCAAGTGTTGGATTTCTTGCCATTTTTCAAGTTCTAAGAGGTGATTCTTCATCTTCATCTCCATTTAATGTCATGATCTACATAAAGTTTTCTATTTCAAATCTTGAATCATCATGTTCCATCTATGTTCATCTTTATGTTCTTAAATTTGTTAAATCATAGTAAATCATAGAAAAATCCTAAAATTGTGAAACCAATTTCTATGTTGCTATTATCATCTCTACTATCGTAACCCAAGAGATTATTGTAAACAAAGTCTTCCTCCCTAAATTTTGATCAAGGCCGAAGCCTATATGCATGGGTGGAGGAAACTCTTGTTGGTTTTTCTTGAAAGTGATCATAGATCTCACCTTTCTAGTATATGTTTGCATGATGAATCCAAGTGCTTATGTCAAACTTAAATTTCTTGACATGTTTTTGTGTCTTGGCCGAATTCATACCTTGATGAACTTGGAGGTTTTTGTTTCAACCTTAGTTGGTTAATCATTAATCCTATTGTCTTAAGTACTTAAGATCATTAATCCAATGACTTAAGCAAGTTTAGAAATTTTAAGCCACTAAACCCATGGAGGCCGTGACCTAGTATAGAGAATTAGGTGATTTTATGTTTCTTATTTTGACTTGTGTGATGGTGGTTTGTTGAAGGTTGAAGTTGTTGCTGGTACGTGTGTCACCGATCTTCGAAATTGTGTCAAAGTTAATCAGAAGCTTAATTCATCAAGAGGTAAGGGGAGATTGTCTGAGGGATTTTTCCGGTGGCTATGTGCTATCTGTTTGTGATCTGTATGTTTATTTGGGGTTGTTAGTTATGGTATTTTATCTATGTTTCTATTCTGCTTTTAATTGATTATCCGTTGTTAATTAATTATCTGCAGTCATATGTTATAGTGTTGTGATGCATGATCTTCCTGGGTTAATTATTATAATGATGTTGTTGGATGTTGTTTGAGAAGCCTGAAAGTGGTGAGTGCTCAATTAATTAAACGAGGTTAAATCTTTAAGAAGATATACGGAGAATATTCAATGTTTAACTGAGAGATATTGGAGTATATTTTGTCTAAATAATTATTTGAGAAAAATAAGAATTTTTCGAAAATATTATTATTTTAATGATTTATCAGTGTAAAAGTAATCTATGAGTCACTGTGAGGACGTAACCGTGAAATTATTTTTTTACTGCTAACTTTTACGCGAATAATTTCGAAGAATTATAAAAAAGTTATTTGGTGAAATTTATTTTCGAAAAAACTTGATCATGAATTTAGAAAATTATTTACCAGAAAAAAAAAATCAAATTTAGACTTAAACTTATTTTAAAACGTTAAACGACGATTAGTTATGAAAACACGGTTACAGAAAGTATTTTCTTAAAACAACAGAATTTCTGTAGTCTCAAGTGACTCTCCTTTCGAAGCATAAGGCTTTCAGGAAAAAGGATTTCAAGTAATTGATGATTTTGCAAAGGAAATTTCCAATTTTGAAATAGTTTTTTGAAATCAAGTTTTTCGCCAACGGTGTAAACGGTGATGTTTCGCAAACGATGTACACGATGTTATTGAACTTAGTAACCGAGACGTCGGGGTACTAGTGTTCTCACGATGTTTTGGACTGTGTGCCCTGCCTGTGGACTGCGTGTCCTAATTACGGTGTAAATAACGAATATTGTTTTTCTACTACCATGGATCTAAGCCTGATGCATCGGTCTAGGGTTTCGTGACTAAGCACTTGGACTGCGTGTTCTGTGTTGATAATAAAACATTTTAAGACATTGAAAACTACGTTGGTCGTAAGCTTTTGAGCTTTGGCAAATGAAAGATTATACACGAAGAAAACGACGAGAATAAAATGTTTTCCATGCTACGAAGTTATGTATGGTACCTTGGTGAATAAGGTATTCCATGCTATGAAGTATGTATGGTTCTTTGATGAATAAGGTATTCCATGCCACGAAGTGCCTAATATACCTGGCTATCGAGCTTGATCAGTTGATTTACACGGTGTTGGCATCTCCGGAGATTAAGTGAAAAGTTAGACGTTGAAAGTTGAAGTGTTCATGCATAGTTTTTCAAACGATGATGTTTTGGGTATGAAACCCAATGATGACTACTTGTTTATTTAAGAACTGATGTTGTATGAAAATATATATGTTTATATGCTTTCCTTTGAGTCGCGCATGTAGTTATCTAGTTAAATCCATATATTGGTTTCTCACCTTTACAAATATATCAGGTTCTTCTGGTAATTACCGTTGTATCTTGGGATATTAGTACAGATGAAGCGGAGGAGTTCTTTAAGTCACTTGCGGACTTAGATTCTAGATGCTTGAAGAAGTATTTGTTCATGAGAAAGACCACGGGGGTATTTCCAATAATGTCTTGTAAAGCAACCAGCTTAGGAGTCTTGTTTTGGGTTTTATGTTGAAAAGGTCGGTAACTGTGATGTTGTAATATTATCTTTGTTTTAAGTTTCTCTTTTTGGAAATTGAGACCTTTTGAAAATAAAAACGGTATGCTATGGTGACTTCTTTAAGAATATGACTTTACTATTTATTTTATGTATTAAGGTGTTCTAGAGTTATTCGTGGAAGAAAATTTTTACACTCGAGTTTTGTGACCTCAAATAAATAAATTTTCCTAAAGCAACCAGCGAAATAAAGTTTTATTTTCCTCAACGAGTTAACCATGTAATGATCCAAGGGGGTGTTACATATGATTTTGAACAGAGATGTAAAATCATGGTTTTCTATATAATTTTTTGTGCATAGCACTGTTATGGAAGATAGGGGATTTGGGGGAGAGAACAAACGAAGGAATTGGGGACCAGGAGCTATTATTTCAAGTTTTTTATTTAATTTAAAAATAAAATAAAGTAATATAAAATCTTAGCCATTGATTTTTAATATCTCCACCTATACGGTTAGGATAGTAGGGACTGGATTCTCCATTTATCTCATGGACTGGAGAGGATCTGCACTCACCCTCAACAGGGACGGAATCACTTGGAAGGTGGGAGGGCTCTTGGCCCCCCTTGTTTTTTTATTTAAAAATTACTTACTTTATTTTTATTTTAAAATTAATAATAGGCTGGCAAACTATTTATGATCTATGTTATTAGTTGGTAAAAATTAGAAAAGTGTAAATTTAGCATCATATATATATAGAGTGATTATTTGCATTAACAAACTTCCAGTTTTTACAACTACTATAAAACTATTTTTTTTAACTATGAATATAGTTGAGAATATACTTTATAATAATATGGAAGATGAATTTTTACCTGTTTGTCGAAGTAGAAATACATTAAAAAAAATAAAATTACAGAAAAATATTAGTTTTTAATTATAGATGACTTTAATGGCATGCAGGAAAAACGTTCTTTGTTTTGATAAATTACTAATGTAATTAATGTTTTGGAACATATAATTATGAATATTTTTAATGAAATTTAATGTATATATATTTTTAGGATGGTCAATAATTTTTTAGTCAGCCCTGAGGCACCCCGTTGTACCCCGTTGTGCCATTAATTATTTATTTAAAACTTACTCACGTTCTTAATGTTAAACTTAACCCGAAAATACGAAAATATTAAAAACTTGAATATAGAACATACATTTCTGAAAGTTAATTAAGCACACCAAAGTTAAATTACATATACACACCTATGTTTATCCATCACCATACAAAACACTGTTTAGGGTATCCTCTCAGTAGGATCCCTCGTAGATACATAATTATACAAACTGTTATAATTAGCGGAAAATAAAACGTCTCGCAAGACGCACTGACTATAAACTCCCTAAACTCTACCGCTCGAATCCACAGCTCGTCCTCCAACATCCGGTTCATACAAAGTTCCATCCAATTCCTCAGCAACAGGTTCGTCCATAGGGTCTTCTAATGGAATAAAGTAAACATACACAAAATACAGAAATAGGGAGATAAGAAACAGCTCTATCATCGTAAGCGGAAAAGAATCATAACATATACTTTAATAACAATCAAAGACAAGCATCACACATAACTAACAAGCATCCTTTAATTATGATATCTTCCTCTACCCTCAATATCATGAAACTAAACCTTTATGCTAACGTGGCCACCACCAATCCTGTCACACATCCCTTTGTTAGGGATGCCAGTCAGACGTTCAAGCGACGCATCCCCAAGACCCCAAACACCAGTGCACACCTTCATCCATGGTGAGAATGCTCATGCAAAGCAATGACACTATAGCTGCACAATACACGTTGGAGCACACCCTGGTTCTCTCTCGAGGATGCTCATGCAAAACAATGACACTATAGCTGCACGACCTAAATCTAAGTTGGGAAGGTCCCGCGAGAACTTCGGACATTGTGAACAACAATGCATATATTTGAATCTCACTGACCCACATCTGTTACAACCTAGTGGCTCAACCTTCCATCACAGTCTCAACACCCATTCAATGTCACATCTTATCTATAAGATAGTTAATTTAGGCTAGGCACCTCGACGTTACAATCATTCTCTCACCCACCTGCATATCTCCCGAATAACACATATCCTTGCCTAAATACCAACAAAGCATGTTATCAAACCAGGCAGATCATACACAATACAATAATAATAAAATATTCAAATAACGCAAAACATCACACACAGTAGATTACCACCACCAGTCAATCACAAACAGTTCAATAATGTTAAAATCAAACATCCTTGAATATTCTAAAATTATCCTAACGGCGATAAACCTACAATCCCCAAAACATCATTGGTACTACTGAATAGTCGCCAATGTGATTTTGGTCTTATCGATTACTCGACCACTAGTAGGGTTTAGGTCGTCCTACACCAATATTATAATATATACTACTTATCCAGTCCGACGATAGCATGAATCTTTGATTATCACCGGGAACACGAAAATGAAACTCCTCAACACCACGCCACACGTTATCAGTTAACCTTCAACTAACCAACATAAAAAAACAAGTTAAGCAAACAAAATCCAATTATGACAACATGGGGTTAGGTTCGGCCATGACTCAAAAATAGGGCTAGGATTATTTTCTCAATTATGTCTTTTGGATCCTAGTTACTAGAGTCTTAACTAACATAGATTAAGTGTTACAAGTCAAAAAATTGAAACAAAATCATCTAACCTCTAGGGTTAGGGTTTTGGCCAAACATAGTAAAACAGGCTAGGAAATTTCTTTGGTTTCAATCTCTTGGATTTAGTAAGTATAGGTACTAGAGAGATTAAATCAAGTGTCATATTTCAAAAATTGAAACAAAATCCATTCAATACACATATACGTAGATTTCTGCCAACATATAAAAATAGGGCAAGGAGTTTCTTTTACTTATATACTCTTTTATTTAAAACCTAGAGACCTTAGATAACCTAGAACCATCATCAACTAAGCAAAATTTTGAAGAAAACTCATCTAGCCTACTTATGGTTAGATTCGTCCAAGAGAAGAAATTTGATTTATGAATTTTATGAATTTTTGAAAAACTAGATCTAGGAATTGAAATTTGAGCAATACTTGATGAAAATGTAAATTTGTTGAGGATTAATGAAGCTAATAGGATGAGGAAGAGAATCCTCACCTTGGAATGAAGAGATTTGTTGAAGAACTTGAAGGAAATTGAAGAAATGATCAAAAGCTACAATAGTGTGCTTAGTGTTTTTGGTGAGAATACTAACTTAGAATGAAAATGGAAATTTGGCTAACTGTGGGTGGGGGGTGGTGGTGGGTGGGGGGCAGCCGTATGAAATGATTGGGTGAGGAGGATGAGATGTGTCCTTGCCACAAGGATGGAAAATCATGAAATCTTGGGGGCATTTTGGTCTTTTTACCTTAAAAATATCTAGATATTTAGGAATTGCCATAAATGCTTGTCCCCTTGCGTTTAATGCTTGTCCCCTCAGTCACATTAATCACTTCCATCACCTCAGTTCCGTATCCGGTTCCGTCATTTACCCGATTTAGGTTTTACGCACGTTTCCTTTCAAGATTTCGCTCGAATAAAACATAATATTTTATTTTTATAGGAAAATTTTCAAAAAAACCAATATCATTGAAAAATTCATTTAAACCTAAACCGGTTCGTTCATGAGTCAAAATTAGGTTTTCTCCTCAGTAAAATCTCACTGTCAGTGAAAACGTAGACCGGTTTCTGTCTGAGTTTTCAACCCAAAATTTTACCGTAACCCTATACCATAAGGTAGAGTATGAATATGATTCTGTTTTATCCAAAATCATTTTCTTGGTCTTAGATAAAAATCTAAATAATTATCTTGCTACCGGTAATACAGTGTAGCTAAAAAGCAGGGTGTTACATTACTACCGCACTTAGAACAAAATTATGTCCTCAGAATTTACGTACCACAAAATAGATGTGGATACTGATGCTGCATATCTATCTCACCCTCCCACGTAGCATCTCCATTCGTCTCTTCCCATATAACCTTAAGCAATAGAATCTGTCTACCGCGAAGCTCCTTAATCTGTCTATCTGTGATCCTAACAGGTAAAGTCTCATACTCTAGATTCTCTCGTAGTTGTATAGACTCAGACTCAAGAACATGTGAAGAATCAGGATAATATTTCCTAAACCGAGAAACGTGAAAGACGTCATGAAGGTTAGCAAGGTTAGGTGGTAAATCAATATGGCAAGCTACAGGACCAATCCGTCGAAGAATCTGGAAAGGTTCGATGAATCTAGGAGTAAGTTTTCTAGATTAGATAGACTTGCCAATTCCGGTCTTCGAAGTGACTCTAAAAAAAAACTTGATCACCCTCCCGGAATTCTAAAAGTCTCATCCTCTTGTTACTGTAGCTCCTCTGCCTATCATGTGCTTCCTTCATCGTTTTCCTTATCTTCCTAACTTGTTCCGTAGTCTGCTGCAGCACATCTGGACCCAAAACTTGGTTTTCACCAATCTCATACTAACATAACGGGGTTCTATACTTCTTGCCATACAAAGCCTCGTATGGTGTCACTCCAATAACTCCAATACTACTATGAAAACTATTGTTGTAAGTAGATTCAATCAATGGCAAACACTCATCCTAACAGCTAGTTTGTTCCAAAACACAATCTCTCAAAATATCCTCCAATGATTGAATCATCCTCTCTGACTGTCCATCTATTTGGGAATGATAAGAAGAAATCATCCTCAATTTAGTCCCCAAAGCACTGTCCAACTGTCTCCAAAATCTAGACGTGAATCTAGGATCTCAATCTGAGACAATGCTTGACGGTATGCCATGCAACCTAACAACATCTTTGATATAAATCTAGGTCAACGTATCCAAACTATAACTCTCATCGATAGGTAACAAGTGAGCACACTTCGACAACTTATCAATGATAACCCAAATAGCACCATGCCTTTTAGGAGTTCGTGGTAATCCAACCACAAAATCCATAACTATACTATCCCATTTCCACTCTGGGATATTCAATGATTGCAGTAAGCCTGCCGTCTTTTGATGCTTAATCTTAGCCTTCTAACACACTAGGCAAGATAAAACATACTCTGCTACCTCTTTCTTCATCCTCGGCCACCAAAACATCTTCCTCAGATCCTAATATATCTTAGTGGATCACGATGAATACTCTACTTACTCTTATGTGTTTCTTCCAAGATCATTTTACTAAGTTCTAAATCCTCTGGCACACATATCCTATCTCTAAACCTCAACACACCATCTGTTCCCCAGCTAAACATAGAAATCTTACCATCATCTATACCTCTACTCACTTCTTGCAAATATTGATCAGGAACCTGTTTATCCTTAATATCTCTCATAAAATCGCTACTAATAGTGATCATACCTAAGAAAATTTTATCATCAACCAACTCCATCCTTAAGTTCAGATCTCTGAACTGTTCAAGAAATTCCATCTCCTTAACTATCATCGCGAACACATGCAATGACTTCCTACTCAAAGCATCTGCTACAACATCCGCCTTCCCAAGATGGTACACTAAATCAAACTCATAATCCTTGATAAACTCCATCCATCTTTGCTGTCTCATATTCAACTCTTTTTTTTCAAACAAATACTTTAGACTTTTATGGTCACTGTAAACATTAAACTTCGCTCCATACAGAAAGTGTCACCATATCTTTAATGCGAACACTATAACTGCTAACTCCAAATCATGAGTCGGATAGTTCCTCTCATGAATCTCAATTGTCGGGAAGCATAAGCCACAACTCTTCTCTTTTGAATCAAAACACAACCTAAAACTTGGTATGACGCATCACAGTATATGTCAAACTGTCCTAAAGGATCGGGTAAAGTCAATACAAGTGATGTAGTCAACCAGTCCTTCAGCTACTGAAAACTCTACTCACACTTGTCTGTCCATACAAAAGTTGTATCTTTCCTCATCATTCCCATTTAATATCCAGCTAACCCTAGAAAACTTCGTACCTCACTTACTGACTTAAGTCATTCCCACTTAAAAACTGCCTCAACTTTAGCTGGATCTACTGCTATTCCTTCTTTGTTGATCACATGTCCCAGAAACTGAACTTCCTCCATCCAAAACTCACACTTGGACAGTTTAGCATAAAGCTGCCTATCCTTCAAAACTTGTAGCACCACTCTCAAATGTTCCTCATAATCTTCCCACGTACGAGAATAGATAAGGATATCGTCGATGAACACAACAACAAACTTTTCGAGGAACGGTCTGAAGATTTTGTTCATGTAATCCATGAACACTGCTGGAGCATTAATCACATAGAAAGGCATAACTAAATACTCATAATGCCCATACCTCATACTAAAAGCTGTTTTAAGTATATCTTCCTCCTTACTCTAATCTAATGGTATCCAGACCTATAATCAATATTAGAAAACACTACGACTCCTTTCAGTTGATCCATTAGATCATCTATTCTAGGCAACTGATACTTGTTCTTGATCATCACCTTGTTCAACTGTCTGTAATCCGTGCACAACCTAGCACTTCCATCCTTTTTATTAACAAACAACACCAGAGCTCCCCACGGTGAAACACTCGGTCTGATGAACTCTTTCCCCAACATGTCATCCAATTGTTTATTTAACTCTGCCAACTTTACGGGTGACATCCGATAGGGCGTTATAGATATGGGTCTTGTCCCCGGTATAAGATCTATGGTGAATTCCACCTTTCTCTGGTGGCAAACCTGGAACGTCGGGAGGGAAAACTTCAGGAAACTCTCTCACAATAGGCATCGAATCTATACTAGGAGTCTCATTAGCTTCCACTGCTAACAACTTCACGTACTATCGAGAATCATCACTCCTCATGGATACTCCTTCATTGACAGAGACTATGCTAGAAGACTCTAAAAATGATAAGGTCTTACTAGAACAATCTAGCATTACATGGTTAGCCGAAAGCCAATCCATGCCGAGAATAACATCTATCTATTGCAAAGGCAAACAGACAAGGTCTACAATAAATGTCCTATTCTCAACAACTATAGGACACTGTAAACAAACAGATGTAGTAGTCAAAGAATCACTAGTCGGAGTAGATACGATAAGAGTATAAGGTAATTTAGAAACTATAATTATAAACGATCTACACACTCATGCGAAATAAAAGAATGTGTAGCACCTGAGTCAAACAACACAAACGAGAGTCTACCTGATATCAAACACATACCTTGTATAAGATCCGCAGATTGAGAGGATTCATCTCCCCTCACGATAAACACTCTTCCAGTGGCCTGAGGTCTAGCCACCTGTTGTCCTGCTGCTGGGACTCCTCTCCTAGCTCCACCTCTATAACCTCCCACTCCTCTACCTCGCAGCTACCGACTGCTACATACCCCTTTGTCTACATTAGCGAGCAAAATGACCTGGTTTACCGCAATGGAAACAACCAGGTATCTTCCTACAATCCCGCAGATAATGCGGTCTTCCACATCTGTAACAAACTAGGCCTTGCTGTTGCTGGCCCGCTCCAACCACTGGTGCTGTAGCAACTGGTCCTAGTGCAACTGTTTGCACCGGTCTGGTATATGGTCCCCGTTTCCACTGAGAACCACTACCTATTCTCCTCTGAAAGTCTGATCTAACAAGGCCTCCACTCCTCCGTTGCCTCTGTTCAGCAGCTTGCCTCTAATCTATGCTTTCAATGGCACTGCACCTCTCAACCAGCTCTGGAAAACTCTGGATATCGAGAGACACTATTGATCTTTGTAGCTCATGTCCCCTCTTCAAACCTTATACACTACCAATCCTCATCGGAAAATCTCTCGAAACTGCGGTGGCTTCCCCTTCAGGAAAGTATTCATTCCTGCATCCTCAGCTTGCCGCTCTTTGGTCATTTGCAGCATCTCTGCATTCTGCTGTGTTTGCTGTAGCATAGCAGTAGCTAAATCCCTAATGGTCTTCAGAGTCTCAACTGACTCTCCTCCACTTCCGGTATGGTCTGTTTCACCATTACTACCTCTAGCAATTCTCTTGGGTGATTCATCACCACCACTTGTACCACGTCCCCTACCTCGAGCCATGATCCTGTAAGTAAAATCATCAGCTCCCATCCGTATGACATATAATACCATATAAATAAGTATATAAATACTATACGCCATACCAATGTTAGTTATCGCGTTCGGACACATTACCAACTTCTAAGCATAGTCAATATATATCCGATGTGGATTCAACTAGACACGTCCAGTAACAACATCCTAAACCTCACAGTTTGAACAGAATCAAGCTGCTCTGATACCACCAAATGAGACACCCCGTTATGCCCCGTTGTGCCATTAATTATTAATTTAAAACTTACTCATGTTCTTAACGTTAAACGTAACCCTACGAAAATATTAAAAACTTGAATATAACACATACATTTCTGAAAGTTAAACACACCAAAGTTATATTACATATACACACCTATGTTTATCCATCACCATACAAAACACTGTTTAGGGTATCCTCTCAATAGGATCCGTCGCAGATACATAATTATACAAACTGTTATAAATAGCGAAAAATAAAATGTCTCGCAAGACGCACTGGCCACAAACTCGCTAAACTCTACCGCTCGAATCCACATCTCGTCCTCTAGCATCCAGTTCATACAAAGTTCCATCCAATTCCTCAGCAACAGGTTCCTCCATAGGGTCTTCTAATGGAATAAAGTAAACATACACAAAATATAGAAATAGGGAGATAAGAAATAGTTCTATTTTCATAACGGAAAAGAATCATAGCATATACTTTAATAATTGTCAAAGACAAGCATCGCACATAACTAACAAGCATCCTTTAATTATGATATCTTCCTCTACCCCCAATCTCATGCAACTAAACCTTTATGCTAACATAGCTGCCACCAATCATGTCACGCATCCCTCGTTAGGGATGTCAGTCAAATGTTCAAGCGACGCATCCCCAAACACCGGTGCACACCCTCATCCGTGGTGAGAATGCTCAAGCAAAGCAATGACACTATAGCTGCACAGTACATGTCGGTGCACACCTTGGTTCTTTCTCGAGGATGCTCAACTATAGCTGCATGACCTAAATCTAAGTTGGGACGGTCCAGCGACAACTTCGGACCTCGTGTGTTCCCAACACACGGTTGTGAACAACAATGCATATAAATGAATCTCACTGACCCGCATCTTTTACAACCTAGTGCCTCAACCTCCCATCACAGTCTCAACACCCATTCAATGTCACATCTCATCTACAAGATAGTTAATTTAGGCTAGCCACCTCTACATCACAATCATTCTCTCACCCACATGCATGTCTCCCGAATAACACATATCCTTGCCTAAATGCCAACTAAGCATGTTATCAAACCTGGCAGATCATACACAATACATTAATAATAAAATATTCAGATAACACAAAACATCACACACAGTAGATTACCACAACCAGCTTATCACAAACAGTTCAATAATGATAAAATCAAACATCCTTGAATATTCTAAAATTATCCTAACGGCGATAAACCTACAATCCCCAAATCATCATTGGTACTACGGAATAGTCGCCAATGTGATTTTGGTCTTGTCGATTACTCAACCACTAGTAGGGTTTAGGTCACCCTACACCATTATTATAATATATACTACTTATCCATTCCGATGATAGGATGAATCTTTGCTAATCACAGGGAACACGAAAATGAAACTCCTCGATACCACACCACACATTATCAGTTAACCTTCAATCATACAACATAAAAAAAAAGTTAATCAAACAAAATCCAACTATGACAACACGAGGTTAGGTTCGGCCATGACTCAAAAATAGGGCTAGAATTATTTTCTCAATTCCATCTTTTGGATCCTAGCTACTAGAGTCTTAACTAACAAAGATTAAGTGTTACAAGTCAAAAATTTGAAACAAAATCATCTAACCTCTAGGGTTAGGGTTTCGGCCAAACATAGTAAAATAGGCTAGGAAATTTCTTTGGTTTCAAGCTCTTGGATTTAGTAAGTATAGGTACTAGAGAGATTAAATCAAGTGTCATATTTCAAAAATTGAAACAAAATCCATTTGACACACATATACATAGATTTCGGCCAACATAGAAAAATAGGGCTAGGAGTTTCTTTTGCTCATGTACTGTTGGTTTTAAAACCTAGAGACCTTAGATAGCCTAGAACCATCATCATCTAAGCAAAATTTTGAAGAAAACTCATTTAGCCTACATTATGGTTAGATTCGGCCAAGAGAAGAAATTTAGGAATTTATTTTGATCTCAATCTTCTAGATCTAGAAGCTAAAGGTATTAGAGAGGTAAGATCAAGTGTCATAACACTTAAAATATTTTCCTATGATTTTTGATGAATTTTTGAAAAACTAGATCTAGGAATTGAAATTTTAGCAATACTTGATGAAAATGCAAATTTGTTGAGGATTAATGAAGCTAAGAGGATGAGGAAGAGAATCATAACCTTGGAATGAATAGATTTGATGAAGAATTTGAAGAAATTATCAAAAGCTACAATAGTGTTCTTGGTGTTTTTGGTGAGGATACTAACTTAGAATGAAAATGGAAATTTGGCTAAGTGTGTGTGTGTTTGGGGGGGGGGGGGGGGGGGGGTAGGGGCAATCGTGTGAAATGAGTGGGTGAGGAGGATGAGATGTGTCCTTGGGACAAGGATGGAAAATCATAAAAGCTTGGGGGCATTTTGGTCTTTTTACCTTAAAAATATCTAGACATTTAGGAATTGCCATAAATGTTTGTCCCCTCAGTCACATCAATCACTTCCATCACCTCATCTCGGTATCCGGTTCCGTCGTTTACCCGATTTAGGTTTTACATGCATTTCCTTTGAAGATTTCGGCCGAATAAAAGTATAAAACATAATATTTTATTTTTTCGTGAAAATTTTAAAAAAACCAATATCGTTGAAAATATGATTTAAACCTAAACC
The DNA here is from genome assembly GCA_030762895.1 of Sophora flavescens. Lineage (NCBI taxonomy): Eukaryota > Viridiplantae > Streptophyta > Magnoliopsida > Fabales > Fabaceae > Sophora > Sophora flavescens. The sequence goes on along the minus strand of CM061066.1, from coordinate 106,946,275 downwards.
GTTTCTTTCACGAGTCAAAATTAGGTTTTCTGCTCAGTAAAATCTTACTGTCTGAAAACGCGGACCGGTTTCCGTCTGAATTTTCAACTAAAATTTTTACCGTAACCCTCTACCATAAGGTAGAGTATGAATATGATTTGGTTTTATCAAAAATCATTTTCTTGGTCTCAGATAAAAATCTAAATAATTATCTTGCTACCAGTAATACAACATAGCTAAAAATCAGGGTGTTACAAGCCCCTCCTGTCATCCAAGTTTGGCTCCGTCCCTGGTAGTCAACCTTCTTTACTTCCTTATTTTTACACTATTGGATGGTGAGTTACCTCTTCCTCAACAAATTAATAAAACTATAATCCATGTAGGTGGTTCACTTGGTGAGTCAAGGGACATAAGGAGTTTCAGGTATGGGGATCGCTCCCTTCCCCCTACCCCTAGTAACAACTAACCCACTAATTCCTAACCACTTGGACTATCAAATAAAAAAAAAGAATGCCAATAAATTTATGTTGTTTCTAAAGGAATTACATTAATTATCTATATTAACAAATTAAAAAGGACACAAAAATAAAGGAAAAATTAATTTTAGCCTGACGGGATGATTATCCCGCTCCTACGTATTCCCTGCTGCGATAGGAAACTCAAAGCCACATAGTTCTTGTAGATTTTTTTTTGTTGATTGATTTTTGATTTTTATGATTTTTTATTTTTTAGAAAGAAAGAATTTTTTTATTAATATATATATTTTTATTTATTTTTATTTATCAAAAACTAATCAAAATAGAACACGGCACATGCGTCGACAGAGCTATCACGAATATAAGGATTGAGTGTGAAACATTTCACAAAGCAATCCAAAAAAATATTTTTCAGGTGTTTCTTTTTAATTTTTATTTTATTTATTTACATTAGATTTTCAACAAAATAAAAATACAAATACCTTTTCTATTTATATATCAGCCCAAACCCATTTGGTGAAACCTTATTTAATTTGGGCCAACCTGATACCCATTGGCAACCCACTTTAAACATACATAAATAAGTAAAATAAAATAAATAAGATAACAATAAAAAGAGTAAAGTAAAACTACTAGAACATCATCAGAGACAAAAAGAAGATACGATCAGATTGTGAGCAAAGACTAAACCTCCTTCTTCACCTTACACACGAGACCTGCGAGAGGAACAACAGCGGTGGCGACGACGAGTTTGCGCGAATGATGACACTGTTGCGAGAGAGGTGGTACACCAGTGGAGTTCGTGGCTGAGCTAGTAGTGGGGCGGCGGATTTGGATCTGTGTACAAACGGTGGCGGAGCGAAGTTCGTGACACAGCGGCTTGTCACTGAACAATTAACGGTGGGTCTGTGGCTCCCGACTGATGGTGTCTCGAAGCGATGACACTGTTCTGGGAGGACGGCTGCGTCGCGGTGGCCTAAGACGGACTCAGTGGCAAGGCATGGTTGTCACGAAGGAGCAGAGCAATAGCGCCTCCCTATCTGTGTTTTTTCTATTTTTTTATTTTTCTCTCTTTTCTTTATTGATTTTCTTTCTGCTCTCAATATTTTCTAAGATTCAATTTTTTTTGCAATTTTTTCTTCTTCTCACCGCTCTCACCGTTATTGTTCTGAATCTCTCTCTCTCCTCCCTTTATTATGTAGCCCCTATTGTGATTTTATAATGCCAATTCTCTCTGATCTTGATCCTAAAAATCTGCCAAGATTAAAATTTCTATCTTTGATTTGAAATAGAATCAAAACTGGTGAGCCTCATCTGCAAAAATTAAGGGATTTGCACACTAAATTCAAATTCAAAATAAGGTGGCTGCTAGGGTTTGTTGGAGGAGGATGAAATGGGTTTGAGTAATGGGTTTAACTGGTCTGGCCCAATAAAAATAAAATCTTTTTATTTTTTTATTTTTTTATTTTTCTTTTTCATTGTATTTTTTATTTGAAATTTTTAGTGAACACTAAAAGACCCGGTCAAAATAGGGTGTTCACAGTTGCCCTTCTTTACTTGTTCATTACTAGAACACATGGAGAAGGAACGATTTTTCATGTGATAGTAATAAGGAACTAGTAAAGAAAATGAACTCGCATTGTGGCCGGGATGGGAAATAGGCTGGAGAAAATTAAGCTTCAGAGCTTGGAATATAAAAATGGCAGTAGGCCTCAGATCCCAAATATAAAATTAGTGGTGAGCCTCAGAGCTCGAAGAATAAATTTACAACAGGCCTCAGATCCCAAATATAAAATTAGTGGTGAGCCTCAGAGCTCGAAGAATAAATTTGCAACAGGCCTCAGATCCCAAATATAAAATTAGCAGTGAGCCTCAGAGCTCGAAAAATAAATTAGCAGCGGGCCTCGGAACCCAAATATAAAATTAGTAGTGAGCCTCGGAGCTCGAAAAATAAATTTGCAGCGGGCCTCAGATCCCAAAAATAAATTTGCAGTGAGCCTCAAACCTCGAAAAATAAAATGCAGTGGCCTCAGAGCTCGAAAAATAAATTTGCAGCAGGACTCAGATCCCAAAAATAAATTTACAGTGAGCCTCAGAGCTCGAAAATAAATTGCAGTGGGCCTCGGATCCCAAGTATAAAATTACCAGTGAGCCTCAGAGCTCGAAAAATAAATTTGCAGTGGGCCTCAGATCCCGAATATAAAATTAGCAGCGAGCCTCAGAGCTCGAAAAATATATTTGCAGCGGGTCTCAGATCCCAAAAATAAATTTGCAGTGAGCCTCAGAACTCGAAAAATAAATTGCAGTGGGCCTCAGATCCCAAATAAAAAATTATTAGTGAGCCTTAGAGCTCGAAAAATAAATTTGCAGCGAGCCTCAAATCCCAAAAGTAAATTTGCAGTGAGCCTCAGATGTAACACCCCGATTTTCGCTGCTTCATGATCTCGGTAATAAATATATAAAAATATATTTTTATCCGAGACTTAGGAAATGATTTTGGATAAAACAAGGTCATTTCCTTGTTATACTTATTTTCATAAGTTACGGGGAAGTTTGTGGGTTGAAAATTCAGACAGAAACCGATCTGCCGTTTTCTGTGTTTTCACTGACAGTAAAAGTTTACTACTCAGAAAACCTAATTTTAATTCGTGAACGAAAGACTTAAGATTTTTATTTTATTTCCTACAAGAGTGTATTTTTATAATTATTTCAGAAAAAATAAAATAATTTACGTTTTACGGACGGAATACGTAATCGGGTAGACGACGAAGGGGATTTTGGAGTTTCTAAGAGCCGATAGAGGGTTTATCTTAGGATTTTGAGATGATTCAAGGGGATGAATCACATTTCTAATTTTAGAAGGTTTTTCAGGGTTAAAGTGAAAATTTGTGAATTTTACGCTTAAGTCCCTGAACTTTCTGTTAATTACCCTTTTGTCCCTGAGTTAGTTTCTAAGTTTTTCTAAGTGAATTGGGCTAGAATCCTTTTTCCAAATCCATAGAGGACCGTGTCTTTGAGGCCCAAATTCCTTACCCATGACTTAAGTTTCATAAAGCCCATTTGAAGCCATATAAGTTTCCTATCTTAAGCTTAATGCTTAAATCTTCAAGTGGGCCCCACAAAAATGAAACCAAGCCCAAAATTTTAAGGCCCATGCGCAAGCCCAAGGAGGAGAAGGGGTTGCCCTCATCTTGGATGAGCCAAGAGTATTCTAGAATTTTCTACCATGTTCTCACATATTCTCCAAGATTCTACTACATTCTCCTAAGTTCTCAAGTTTTCTCCATCCTTCTAGGTTTTTACAAAAAGTTTGAAGAAAAATCAGCCAAGATGAGTAAAGATAAGACCACATTTAATGTGGCACATGGCCATCATATCAAACTATGGACAATTTGCAAAATAGTCCTTATACTTTTGGAATCTATAACAAAAATCAGCCCAAAATTCATCAAGATAAGACCACATTTATTGTGGCAAAAAGTCATCATGACAATTTAATGACAATTTTCAAACTAGTCCTTAAACTTTTGGAATCTTTGCAAAATGGTCCCTAGGAAGTATTTGCATTTTAATCCTTTTAGCAAGACAACTCATCATCTCTAGATCATTCCAAGAGTGTCGCATTAGTGGTATCAGAGCTGGTCGAGTCTTTCGGGATCTTTGGGAAATAGGTCTGTTGTGTTGACGTTGTGTTTTCTCTGAAGTGAGACGACGTTGAGTTTTCTCTGAAGTGAGACGATGTTGTGTTTTCTCTGAAGTGAGACGACGTTGTGTTTTCTCTGAAGTGAGACGATCTTGTATTTTTTTCTGAAGTGAGATTTGTTTGAATTACTTTTTAGAAGTAATATGTGTTAATAAATGAGCAAGGAATTACAGAAAAGTGTCTATGGTAAGTTTTACCTAAGTTGAATGTGAGTGGAAAAGAAAAGTTCTTGAGAAAATTTAAGTTGATAAAAAAAGTTCGAGGATTAGATGTGCAATGAAGTTATTTTGAGGATATGCAATGAAGTTATTTTGAGGATTAGATGTGTGAGGTGATATCAAATTGGAGTGATGAATTATAATCAAGAGGAACTAAGTCTATGATTAAATATTTTGAGTAGGGAGTTGATGCGTGGTGATGTGAAGACATTGTTAGTATTAATGATAATATTCAGAGTTAGATGATTGGAATAAGGTTTATGGTGGAACCATGTTGATAAGAGAAGTGATTAAGTTTTGATTTTGTTTTTCGAGGGTGATAGGCTTTGATGCAATTTTGAGGATAATATGGATATGTAGAAATGACGTAAGAATGAATTGTGTTATGGAATATGGAATAAGAGGAATGAAGTGATGTGAAGGGCAATGTAAAATCTTAAGTTTAAGATGAGATTGAAAAATTATGTTTAGTTTTGAGTCTCGAAATTTCGAGGACGAATTTTTTTTTAGTGGGGTAGTAATGTAACACCCCGATTTTTACTGCTTCGTGATATCGGTAATAAATATATAAAAATATATTTTATCTGAGACTTAGGAAATGATTTTGGATAAACCAAGGTCATTTCCTTGTTATACTTATTTTCATAAGTTGCGGGGAAGTTTGTGGGTTGAAAATTCAGACGGAAACCGGTCTGCCATTTTCTGTGTTTTCACTGACAGTAAAAGTTTACTGCTTAGAAAACCTAATTTTAATTAGTTAACGAAAGACTTAAGATTTTTATTTTATTTCCTACAAGAGTGTATTTTTCTAATTATTTCAGAAAAAAATAAAATAATTTACGTTTTACGGACGGAATACGTAATCGGGTAGACGACGGAGGGGATTTTGGAGTTTCTAAGAGCCGATAGAGGGTTTATCTTAGGATTTTGAGATGATTCAAGGGGATGAATCACATTTCTAAGTTTAGAAGGTTTTTCAGGGTTAAAGTGAAAATTTGTGAATTTTACGCTTAAGTCCCTGAACTTTTTGTTAATTACCCTTTTGTCCCTGAGTTAGTTTCTAAGTTTTTTCAAGTGAATTGGGCTAGAATCCTTGTTCCAAATCCATAGAGTACCGTGTCTTTGAGGCCCAAATTCCTTACCCATGACTTAAGTTTCATAAAGCCCATTTGAAGCCATATAAGTTTCCTATCTTAAGCTTAATGCTTAAATCTTCAAGTGGGCCCCACAAAAATGAAACCAAGCCCAGATTTGCTAAGCCCATGAGCATGCCCATGAGGGATTGATGGCTGCCCTCAATTGTTGTTGGATGAGTTAAGAATTTTCTAGAATGTTCAACAATCTTCCACATTATTCTACATTCTTCCACTTTGTTCTATATCATTCTTTGATCTTCTCAAACCTTCTTGATTTGTCTTAAAAGATCTATGACAAAAATCAGCCCAAAAGTCATCAAGATAATACCACATTTATTGTGGCAAAAAGTCATCATGACAATTTAATGACAATTTGCAAACTAGTCCTTAAACTTTTGGAATCTTTGCAAAATGGTCCCTAGGAAGTATTTGCATTTTAATCCTTTTAGCAAGACAACTCATCATCTCTAGATCCTTACAAGAGTGGCTCAAGCAAGCTCTATAAATACCATACTCTCATTTTTCACTTAGTTTCTAATACCTTTTTGTTCAAAACCCTAAGTTCATAAGTTCATTAGTGATAAGTTTGTGAAGCAAGTTTCTTGGATTTCCTTTATCATTGATCTTCAAGAGGTATATCCTAATCTTCTTTCTTAATCACGCCTATGTTCTTTAGCAAGTTTCTTGATTCAAGGCTTATATCATAGTTGTTCATCACTTTAAAGTTTCTAACCCTAGAACTTTGAAAAGTCATAACTAATTCTAGAAAAATCCTTCTGACATGAAACCAATTGCTATGATCTTATAATCATCTCTATTTTCATCATCTAGAAGCATAAGATCATGAGAAATTTCTTTCCCTAATTTCAGGACTTGGCCGAACCTAGGTCAATGTTGTGTTCATAGGTTTTGTTTCATTTTCATGTCTTGATTCATGATTCAATCTTCAAATACCTTTATAGTTATTGTATCCAAGTATATAGAAGATCAAAAATCAAACTCTCACATATTGATTTCATCAAGGCCGAAACCCTAGTTCTTGGAACTAGATGAGTTTTGTTAAAAGTTTTCATTAATGATCTTAGTAATCAAGCTATTAGTATGTATGTTTAATAAATCCAAGTTGGTTTATTAAATTAAGAACCCTAGACCTATGAACATGTTGAGGCTGAATCTTGGTATAGAAGAGTTAGGAAGTTTTGAGTTTGAAACTTAGTTGTTTAGTCACTAATCCATGATTTAGGTTAATTAAGGACCATTAATCTATGGCTTAATCATGATTAGCAATTTTAAGGATTTTGAACCATAAAAGTCAGTCTTTGGCCGAAACCTAACCCTCATGAGCTAAGTATGTTGTGGTTTGATTTGATTTATTTTGGTTGCAATTCGTTTGAAGGAATCAATCGGGTTGGTTTGACCTAAAGCCGACGGAGGAAACCGGATTAAATCGGGAGGTTGTTTGAAAACGTTAGTTGAGTCTTCAAGAGGTAAGGGGAGCTTACCTGAGGGATTTTCTCTATAACTATTTGCTTTTAGTGTGGCTTATATGATTTATATGTGGTTTGTGATTAATTGTTTATGTTGTTTATGATGTGTTGTTTATCTGTGTATCGGTGATTGATCTGCTTTTAATTATCTGCAGTAGTATATTATGTTGTTATGATACATGATCTGTCTGGTGATAGAACTATGATGATGTTGTTGAATGTTGAATGTTGAATGTTGTTTGAGAGGCCTCACAATGGTCAGTGCATAACCGATTAATGAGATAAAAGATTTAATAAGCTGTGAAAGTTATATTCAACGTTTTATGGGGAATGTTGGAATATAATAGTAGAGGAAAATATGATTTTGGAAAAATAATGAATTTTGAGAAATATTATTATCGTAAGGATTTATTAGTGTAAAAGAAATTCACGAGTCACGGTGAGAGCGTAACCGTGAAATTTTTTTAGTACTGCTAATTTTTACACAAGAAATTCCGAGATATTATAAAAAGGGATTTTGTTAAATTTATATTCGAAAAGACCTTATTTATTATATAAGAAAATTATTTTAGAAGAAATGTCAAAGTTTGACTTAAAGACGTTTTCTTTGAAAATGCTAAAAGACGGCAAGTTTCGAAATTATTTACGGTGAGAGTTTAAAAACAGCAGTACTTATGTTGAAAAGAGATTAAATTTGAATTGATTTATTAGAGTTGAAGTTTCAATAAAAAGAAGTTGTTGATGATTTGACGTTATTTTGGAAAAAATGTGTTTCCAAAGGAAAAGTGGATTTTCTATGAATTGACGTTTTATAAACGAATTTCAAGTAGAAAGAATTTTCGGTTAATGAGTTTTACTTAATGACGTAAAGGATGATATAGAACTTAGTAATCGAGATGTCGGGGTACTAGTGTTCTTATGACGTTATCCTATTTTGGATTTGTTTTTCACAGACAGAAAAGATGTAAAAGATGTAAAACGATGTAAAAGATAAAAAACAATGTAAAAGATGTAAAAGATGTAAAAAGATGTAAAAGATGTAAAACGATGTAAAAGATGTAATATGATGTAAAAGATGTAAAAGATGTAAAACAATGTAAAAGATGTAAAAGATGAAAAACGATGTAAAAAGATGTACAAAGATATGGAACTTAATAACCGAGACGTCGGGGTATTAAGGTTCGTTATGTTGTAAATTGGGTATCTATTTAAAGAAGTTAAAACATTTTAAGTTGTTTTCTACTACCAAGAACCTAAGATTGATTGCAAGGTCTAGGGGCTTCGTGATTGAGCACTCGTACTTTGAGGTCCTGTGTTGTTAATAAAAGATGTAAAGATGTTTCAAAAGATGTTAAGTCGTAAGCTTTTGAGAGCTTTGACAAACAAAGATATAGCACAAAGAAAAGTGTTGAGAATAAAATGTTTTCTTGCATGCATTTGGCAGACGTGCCATAATCAAAAGAGGGATTACCTTGCGGCATCAGGGTATATCATACAAAGATGTTCTCATTGTGCCCAGGGTTTGGACAATGAGGCCCCATCTCAGATTGTTATCACTGTGCCACGATGTTGGACAGTGTGCGATGGGCGTGCCTGTGGCTGTATGCATGTGGCAATTGAGTCTAATCAACTCATCACGAGGTTTATGAGGTTGGAGATATCTCATGAGATTAAGTATGAATGTTTAGAAGATGTATTGAAGTGTTCATGCATAGTTTTCCAACGTTGATGTTTGGGGTGTGAAACCCATTGATAAACGATGTGATATAATATGAATGAGTACGTTGTTATAGACATGTATATGTGTATGTGCAATCTTTTGTGTTGTGCATTTAGTTATGGTGATAAATCCATATATTGGCGTCTCACCCTTACAACCATATCAGAGTTGTACGAGGGGTATGATCCTTACAAGAAGACGAAGGCTGTCTAGTTCGAGGCATGCTGTGCTGTTTTTATCGGTTGTAGTGTCCGTTAGTTACGACCAGCTTAGGTAATGTTATGTTTTAAGAATAAAGTTGATTATGATTTACGTGAGAAAAATATGAGGCAGTATAGTTGGAGGACTTATATACATTATGTAGTTAAGTGTGATTTGAATACGTTGTTGTGGTTATGAGGTTAAAATAAGGAGGAAAAGAAAAAATTTTATCACCATATTTTGAAGAGATAAACGTTGAGAAAATATTATTTTCCAAAAGCAACCAGTAAATTAAGTTTTATTTCCGCAAACGGGTAACCATGTGATGACCCGAGATTAGGGTGTCACATCAGAGATCGAAGAATAAATTGTAGTGGGCCTCAGATCCCAAATATAAAATTAGTAGTGAGCCTCAGAGCTCGAAAAATAAATTTGCAGTGGGCCTCAAATCCTAGAAGTAAATTTGCAGTGAGCCTCAGAGCTCGAAGAATAAATTGCAGTGGGCCTCGGATCCCAGAAATAAAATGATGGTAATTTGCTTTCTCTTTTCTATCCTTATTTATTTATTAATATTTTCTTTTCTTTACCTTTGTCTCAATTACAACTGAACCACACGCTCCATGAAAAGACTTCGACCAATCAAACCCTTGTTTACCAACAGCTCTGAGTCAGGGTCTTGTCAGTTCCTTTCGGTAGGAGGGGCTTCTTTTTCAAAGCGGTGGAGGCATGTAGAGCGACTGTTTCCTTCAAGACTAGGACTCGTGGAGACTTTCATTATTGCTTTTCTTTTCTCCTCACTGTGCACCATTATCTCCCTTATTGACTTTGAAATGCTGGTCTTTCTTTGGTTCAAACCATTCATTGAAGTAACCATTAGTATTATCAAATCATACTATTAAACTTTAACTTACTTAAATTGAGACATGATTTCAATGCATAAACATGGTTTAAGCACAATAGGAAAAAATGGATGAATAAAATCCTTGCATTGATATGAGAATTTACATTTCACACAAGGAAATTGGAAAGAAAGAGGGGAAATACAAAGGGGTGTATAGGAATTGTATGAAAAGAGATAATGGAACAAAAGAAAACCGCATAAAAATTTGCCCTAGTATTGGTTCCTTGATCATCTTAATTGATTCCCAACAACTGTTTAACGTTGCAGATCTTGGTCTCAGCTTCCACATACATCCTTTCATTAACATTTCAATGATTTTCTTTGCCCCATTGTAGCCGGTCACAAACAAAATTGCCCCAGTGTAGCAAGTCATGAGCAAAATTGCCCTAGTATGGTGAACATTAAGATATCACTTAAACTGCCCTTGCGGGTTTTCAGCCTAAGATTCAGTTTCTTTGTCCTAATTTTTGCTTAGGTCACCCTTTCGGGTTTTCACCCTAATAGACTTCTCTATTTCTATTTGTTTTTTAATGCCCTAACTTTTGCTTAGGCCGCCCTCACGGGTTTTCGACCTAACAGACTTCTTTTTATTTTATTTTATTTTTGCCTTAACTTTTACTTAGGTCGCCCTTGCGGGTTTTCAACCTAACGGGCTCTCCCTTTTTTTTCTTTCTTTTTTATCAGGCATAGAACTTTTTCACGGCATCAGAGTTTACAGGTCTCGGTAGCTCTCGTCCGTTTTCATCTGTTAGGACCAAGGCTCCGCCTGAGTATGCCTGCTTTACTATATATGGCCCTTCATAATTGGGTGCCCATTTTCCTCGGGCATCTTCTTGGTTGGGAAGTACTTTCTTTAACACCAAATCACCTGGTTGAAACTCTCTATGACGGACTTTCTTATTAAAGGCTTTAGCCATTATTCTTTGATATAGTTGTCCATGACAAAAGGCCACCAGTCTTTTTTCCTCAATCATGTTTAACTGATCATATCGAGCTTTCACCCATTCTGATTCTTCCAAGTCAGCTTCCATCAGCACTCTTAATGAAGGGATTTCAACTTCTATAGGGGAAACAACTTCCATTCCATACACCAATGAGAAAGGCATTGCCCTAGTACTTGATTGTATATTGGTAGGATACACGTGGAAAGCGTATGGAAACATTTCATGCCAATCCTTATAATTTACGACCATTTTAGCAACAATTTTCTTGATATTCTTGTTGGCCGCTTCTACCGCCCTGTTCATCTGAGGTCTATATGGGGCGGAATTATGGTGCTTGATTTTAATAGTCTCTAATAACTTCTTTACATCCATCCCATTAAGATTGGCAGCATTATCTGTAATGATTCTTTCTGGTATTCCACAGCGACAAATAGTATCCCTTTTCAGGAACTTGGTAAACACCTTTTGAGTTATATTGGCATATGATGTTGCTTCCACCCACTTAGTGAAGTAATCTATTGCAATCAGAATGAAGCGATGTCCGTTTGAAGCCTTGGGATTGATTGGTCCAATGACATATATCCCTCACATAGAAAATGGCCATGGAGACACTAGATTGTGTAGTTGGAACGATGGAGCTTTGATCTGATCTGCATATATTTGGCATTTTCGACATTTTCGGACATACTCCAGACAATAAGCTCCATTGTTAGCCAATAGTGACCATTTTGTAGGAACTTGCGTGCCATCATGTGACCATTGGCATGTGTTCCACATATCCCTTCATGAACTTCTATCATGATAGTCTGAGCTTCACGAGCACCAACACATCTTATGAGGACCCCATCATAGTTCCTCTTATATAGAATTTCACCATCTAAGTAAAAGGACATTGAATCTATGAATCGTCCTCTTATTCACTTCATTTTCTCCAGCTAGGTACGTTCTACTCTTCATATATTGCTTGATGTCGTGATACCAAGGATTACCATCGAGCTCTTCTTCCACATGTGCACAGTATGCTGGCTCATCTTGTACTTTCACTTGAATAGGTTGGACGGTGGTATGGAGACCCAGCTTGGTCATAGCGGCTAATGTGGCTAAAGCATCCGCAAATTGATTCTTGTCTCGAGTCAAGTGCGAGAAAGTAATCTCAAAAAACTTCACAACTAACTGAGTCAAGTATTTCTGATACGGGATAAGCTTGGTATCTTTAGTTTTCCATTCGCCGTTGACTTGATATATGATTAGGGCTGCATCTCCAAAGACCTTTAGCTGTTTAATTCCAAGATCAATTGCCGCTTGTAATCCACTTGCACATGCTTCATATTCAGCAATATTGTTGGTGCATTCAAATTCAAGCTTAACAGCCACCGGGTATTGGTTGCCCTCCGGAGAAACAACCATTGCTCCTATGCCGCTTCCATGCATATTAACTGCTCCATCAAAATACATTTTCACGTATCATATTCCTCATTTTCACCTTCTCCCAATGACAGTATCTCTCCATCAGGGAACTCGGATATAATTGGTTGTCCTCCCTTAAGAGGGTTTTCAGCTAAGTGATCAGTAATTGCACTTCCCTTAATGGATTTCCGAGTCATATACTTAATATCGAATTCTGATAATATCATTTGCCACTTTGAGACCCTTAATGATATGTGAGGACTTTCAAAGATGTACTTCAAATGATCCATTCGAGAGATTAACTAAGTGGTGTAGTATAACATGTATTGCCCGAGTCTCATGGAGGTCCATACCAAAGCACAACAAGTCTTCTCAATTGTCACGTATCGGGCTTCGCAGTCATTAAACTTCTTGCTCAGATAGTAAATTGCATGTTCTTTCTTACCAGACTCATCATGTTACCCCAACATTGCCCCCATTGAGGTTGGTAAGATAGTGAGATACAGTATCAAGGGATGACCTTGAGTGGGCGGCACCAACACTGGTGGTCTTAATAGGTATGCCTTTATTTTGTCAAAGGCTTCCTGACATTCCTCATTCCATCTCCCCGGATTATTCTTCTTTAATAGCTTAAAAATAGGCTCACACGTGCTAGTCAAGTTAGCAATGAATCGAGCAATGTAATTTACTCTCCCTAGAAAACCTCTTACTTCTCGTTCATTCTTGGGAGTTGGCATGTCTCTGATCGCCTTTGCCTTTTCCGGCTACACCTGTATTCCTTCTCTGTTGACCACAAAACCCAGCAATTTCCCAGTTGAGGCTCCAAACACACATTTTGTGGGATTGAGTCTCAGATTGTACTTCCTTAATCTCTCAAATAACTTATGCAAAATCGCTACATGACTTTCCTCCTCCTTAGACTTAGCCACTATGTCATCCACATATACCTCTATTTCCTTGTCCATCATATCATGGAACAATGCTACCATAGCACGCTGGTAGGTAGCTCCGGCATTCTTCAGCCCAAAAGGCATTACTCTGTAACAAAAAGTTCCCCAAGGGGTGATAAAAGTTGTCTTCTCTTTGTCATGAACGTCCATGAGAATCTGATTGTATCCCGAATACCCATCCATGAAGGAGAACCTGTGGCTTCTTGCTGTGCTGTCTATGAGGACATCAATATGAGGCAATGGGAAGTCATCCTTCGGACTTGCTTTGTTCAGATCTCTGTAATCCACACACATTCTTGCTTCCATTTGCGGATTTTCATCTTCATGCGGGATTGGTTTCGAAATAACAGGGTTGCCTTTCCTTGCTTTCCTCCATGCCTCATAGTTTTTAGTGTGAGAAACAATTTGTCTCCCCAACTCATTTGATCCCAGTACCCGGATGTTGCTCCAGGCGGATCTAACAGCTATTGTTGTATTCTTGACAACCTCGCATTCTTGATATAAAAACAAAATTCCACCTAACATTTCTTCAAGTGGTTCCTATTGAGTCCATTTCAATTGTCGAATCACAAGTGCCAGAGAATATGACACGTAACCCCTTGGTCCCATCAAAGGAATATTTGAGAAATTCCCACAACTGAAGATGACTGTATTTCCTTTATACCAAGGACACATCCAGTAAAAAGCTTTCGAATCAACCTCATCAAATTCTTGTCTCCATTCGTTGGGTTTGCGCGGCTTTATCGGAATGTGATGGAATCTCCTCAAAGGGTAATCAATCCCACTAACATAATTTCGAGCATACATGTGAATCACGATCCAAACATAAAACATTTGTGCACAACATCGTAATTTGCCTTGTTGACTTTCATGGAAAACTTGTAATGATAGGAATGTTTCTGCCAAAATTGCGGGAACAGGGTTCACAGTATATTCTTCGACCTTGTAGTAGACATCCAAGGCTGCGTAATCCACCATGTCTGGTATAAAGGTGAAAAGCATCAACCCATAAATGGTTAAAGCTAACACCCGCTTGAAGATAACCCAATTACTTTGTCATGCCAGTTCCTGGAGATAAACTTCAAGGAATCTTCGCCTCAGACCTCAGACAACTCCCTTTTCCATTTTGTCTGATGGCTTCGGTAGAACTCCCAACAACTCTGCTACTTTCCCATCACTAACATGCTGGTCATAATAGAAATAAACACGAAACTCTCTTGGAAGAGGCATCCGTAGCATGTAAGTATATTCTTCTATAGTCAGTGTCGTATCCAAATTCAGCAACTTGAAACACCTCAAATTCGGGTTCCAATATTGGGCCAAAGTGTAACGACCCCCCCCCCTCGAGGCATTACTTAAGTAACACGTGCGGAATTTAAATTAAAAGATAATTTGCTGGTGCTTTCGGGAAAAAAATTTATATAAGTATACAAGTGTCTGAAATTGGGTATAAAATTTTTTGTCACGACTCCTAAGCCTTGATTGGCACACAGTCTTACTATCATAGTATGGCAAGCCTATTTAATTTAAAGAATATACTTGAATAAAAGCTAGTATTTTACGAAAATTTCGACAGAGACTCCTCTGTAATTCGGACATCCCAGGTAGAAGAACACCTGCTAAAATAATTACATTTTCACTCCAGAATTTCAGTTACACCAAATCCAACCAGACAGCAATATATATAAAAATAACAGTCATAACCATAAGCTTTACAAGACCAAAAGGAAAAGTTTAAGTTTTCTTTCAAAATAATGCTCTCCGAGCCATAAACATTTCATTTTAAAATAAAGGCTCTCTGAGCCATACTCATACATACTTATCAAAATAATCTAAGTCTCAAACCCTAAGCTGGGCATTCTAAAAGTTATTCCTGAGAAGAACTCACGTGATCGTTCCACAATCAAATACTTCATCAAGCAACTAGATCTAAGTCTCTGAGTGACTTAGGAAGACTCCTCTGCACCTCTGTACTAAAATACCCAGGGTACAATAGCAAACCAGAAGAAACCTGATATGTTTGTAAGGGTGAGATACCGACAAATGGATATATCACACAACAACCATATACATGATACATACATCACATAATCATATAAGCAGTTAAATCATGCATATACATAACATAACAGTGTTATATCAAAGGGTCTCAAACCTGCACAGTCAATCTTTTGAAAATATGCATGACACTTCAATATCAGGCTCTAACTTAATCTCCGGAGATCCCAACAACCTTCAAATGAGTTGATCAGTCTCGATACACCGTCTCATTGGCTAGCTAAGCACAACGATAATACACCGTCTCATTGGCTAGCTAAGCACAACGATAATACACCGTCTCATTGGCCATTTAGGCACAACGATTATGCACGTCGTTTCATTGTCCATTTAGGCATAACGATACACGTACACCGTCTCATTGTCCAATTTAAGAACAACGATAATACACCGTATCATTGGCCATTTAGGCACAACGATTATGCACGTCGTTTCATTGTCCATTTAGGCACAACGATACACGTACACCGTCTCATTGTCCAATTTAAGAACAACGATAATACACCGTCTCATTGGCTAGCTAAGCACAACGATAATACACCGTCTCATTGTCCAATTTAGGCACAACGATAATAAGGCACGTCTGCCTGGGGAAATGCACATGAGAAAATATTTTATTTAAACGGATTTCTTTGTGTTCATTCTTTTCACGGTCGCTGCTCAAAGCTAACGACTTAATTCATCATTTCCCCATCACTTGAAAACTCAGAAGCATAGGACTCATAGTCCGAATGCTCAATCACAATGCCCAAGACCGTGGCCGCAGTCAAGGGTTGCGGTCGTAGAAAACAACCTTCACCTTTAATCATGTTCATCACACGCGGTTAGAATACACAGTCCAACACAACGTAATTAGGACCTAAGTCCATCACAACGAAATCAGAACGAACTGTCCTCAATTTCGAGAATTGGACTCTCAGTCCATAACATCATAACCAGGACTCGTAGTCCCGAAATTAACACTGATCCAAGATCACGTGCGCATCACTGAATACTAGAGGCGACGTCTCGCGTACTAGATTCTCTTTCTTAAGTACTTATTTTTCGTTCAGTGAAAAACAAATTCAAAACCGAATCCTCGATAACCTATCCAGGCTTATCGGAAAGTTTCTAAAATATTTAGGAAAACCTTTTCTTTGAAAATCTTTTATAAAGCATCCTTGAAATACTTTTGTCTTTGAAATATCTCCCCCAATAGGATATTGCCAAATAGCCTTGAAAGTTTTCACTTGAAGACACATAGTTCGAAAATGATTTTTCTCTTGTATAACAATAGTTCACCAAACCATTTCAATATTAAAGACAAGTACTTTAAGTTAAAGAGCTTTTGGAAAAGAACACCAATCCCTTCATCTTCAAAGCTTATTAAGGTTTTTAATCCTTATAACGGTTGAGCACAGACACACGTCTGGCTTAGCAAACTTTCAATCAACAACAGTATATATCATCAGTTCAATGCTAATATCACGATTGAAAGCGATTCATCACGAGATATGCATTATAACATTTAGAACAAGTACAGTTCAACATCGATAATAGCATAACAGTTCAAGTACATCGAGATATCCAAGTAAGCTCAATTAACATATAAATATCCAGTTAAACACATACACACATGCATACGATTATTGAATATCCCTAGGCAAACTCCCCTTACCTTTGAAGACAAGTAAAGGATCCTCGTCTTAATGCTCACGTTAGCTCCAAGAGTGTAACTATCTATTCCATCAAGCAAGCATAGCCGTGTCAAACGTCTCAGAGAGGGAATCCAACAACGCGCAACAACCAAAAATCAAGAAATCAATTTCACATGATCAAACACACATTCTAACTTTATCTAAACACTTAATCTAATTACCAAACAAGGTTATTTTTAAAGAAAATCATGTTTGAAGCTCACGCTTCCTAATACCCTTTTAGGAAACTTTGTTTTGATTAAAAGATCTTGAAAAAGAACTTTGGAAATCATCCATTAAGAGTCCTAATTACACTGAATCATAATTAATTTCACAAAAACATACCCAAATTCAAATAAAATCAAATTGGGGGTTTAGGGCTCCTTATTAAAATTTAGGGAAAACTCAGAATAATGAAATTGGTTTAGGGAAACACAAACTCACAGTCCCAATCTCATAAAACAACTTTAAATTTCAAGATTAAAATCTGAAATTAGAGGGTTAGGGTTATGGTTTCAAAATCAATTTGAGGATTTACAAAAGAGAAGAGGTTAGAGGTAAAACTCTTACCCAAGGTGAAGAAGATGGGCTTGTGGTGGTGTTATGGAGGTAGAACGGCGGCGACCGTGGTGGAGGGACGGCGGCAGGCGGTGGTACAGTGGCCACACGAACTCTCATGGGACCCAAAACATACAGATCTACGAGCCTAGACGTATGATCGGTGTCTCCCCTTCAAACGGTGGCCGGACGACGCTACACGACGGTGGGAAGCTCACCCGCGGTGGAGGCGCGCTGTAACAGACAGGGACAGCGTCTTCCCCAGCCCAGCGGCGAGTGGCTCGACGAGCCGTGCTCCAGGCGTGACACACGACGGTCGGAGCTCCTCCCTAGCGGTGGTGTGCGGCTGGTGTTGAGGAGAGAAGAAGAAGGATGGAGAGAGGAGGAAGAAGAAAAAGAAAGAAGAAAGAAGTAGAAAAAGAGAGAAAAGAGAGAGACGTCGAGAAAGAGAGAGAGAAAAGGTTGAAAAAGTTAGTTTTTAAACCAGTTACTTAGTGATAGGTACAAAATGAGTGATACATATTAGGCCTAAAATAAACATGTTTTTAATTTTTAGAATCTAAAAATAAAGATTGATAAAGATATAATTTCGAAATTCAAATTAGAGTAAAGATTAATAATTGAACTGATCCACTAAGAAAATACTCAGTCCAGAATTTAATCTCCGATTAAGGTCAAACCAAAACATTTTTAACTCTCAAATTAAATAGAATAGGAATATGAAAATGCTTTTCTCTTAATCATATTATTTAAAATATTTTTCTGTACTGGTATAATAGTGACAATAACGTAATTATTGTCTAGTAAGCGTGCATTCACTGAATTGAGTCAGTGCTAACGCACCCAATAAAATAATTTGAAGAGAGTAATTTAATTACTCAAGCTAAACCACATAACAAAATAAATTTAAACATCCAAATAAAATAATTAATCATAGGCAAAAACTAGGGTGTTACACAAAGCACTCAAGCCCAAAGCATCTACATGTATGTGTAATAAGTCCAAAATCTTCCCATACTTGCTTGCAAACTCAGAACATACTTCTTTTGGCATCAAGCGACTGATTTCTATTAAAGTCTTCACATCATTGATTTTCAGGTCAACTCTAATATTCTGAATTGCATTGCTAGAGTTAGACATTTCCATTCCTTGCTACGCAGATAGTGTCTTTCCTCCACAAAAAAGAATCTCCTAAAAAAAGATATTATTTTACAAACAAATAAAATAATATATATATATATATATATATATATATATATAATATTTATTTATTTATTATTCATTTGTTAAAACACAAAGGGAAATGAAGTAAAAATAAATAAATAAGTAAATGGATAGAAAAACACAAGGGAGATATGGTACGCCTCCAATTGTCTTAAGAGGTAGGGCCTAATCAAGGGTACCTATGATGACAACTTCTAAGTCGAGCGGCCACTAAGTCAATTTAAGAGTGTAAACTTTAGGACGTGTCTAGACTTCTAAAGGTCATGGTCCCCAGATTGCCCTTGTCAAGGACCTAGTTCATGAACCTAATCACGAGTAGGGATAAACCCTCCAGGATGACTAGTCCATGACACTAGTAACAGTCCGAGTGGTGAGTCAACAAATATCAGAGAGGCACTAGGCCTTCAATGACAATGCTGAGTCACCGCCTAATCCTTAAACTCCCACAAGCTCGAGTATAGAGCTGAAAGTGTGTGAAAATGAGTGTCGGTGTTGTGTGTGCTGGAGGCATACAAACCTGTACAATCCTAAAACAAAACTACTTGAACCTGCAAGACAAGCAAACAACAAACATCATAGTCTTCTATCCTAATGTAAAAATAATTATTAAAGCAAAGAGGAATAAAATATATACAAAAATAAAAAAAACAATTAAAAGGGGTAAACAATAAATACCAAAATGTGCGAATCATTACTTAGGCTTGACTCTCAAAATGTCCCCAGTGGAGTCGCCATCTATCGCAACCGAAAATTGTGGCAGGGACGACAATAAGAATTAAAAAAAAATAAAAGTAGAGTCACCACCAATTTTATTTATTTAGGATAAAAATTGGAAAACCTAAAAATGGTCTTTGGAACCAAAATGAGTTCGGAAGTCGGTTACGAGTAGGGAATGTGTTAAGCACCCTACATCGTTCATTATAAGAATGGTACCTTAAATAAATTGGGTGAAATTAAATTATTTATTTATTTACCCCAAAAATATTCACAAGGAAGAATTTAATTAATTATTTATTTATTAATATTTTTTGATATTTTATGTTTCTTTATTGGTTTTTTTGTATTTTAAAGATTTTTGAAAAATATTATTGATAAATCCTAAATGAGGTTAAACGTGGCAGGTTAGTCCATAGGGCAATCACAAAGCTAAGGGATTGAGCATGACACTTGTCATAGAGCAACCCAAAAACAATAAATAAATTATTAATTAATTATCTACATTAACAAATTAAAAAGAACACAAAAATAAAGGAAAAATTAATTTTAGCTTGACGGGATGATTAACCCCGCTCCTACGTATTCCCTGCTGCAATGGGAAACTCAAAGCCACGAAATTCTTGTAGAAAATAATTTTTTTTGTTTGTTGATTGATTTTTGATTTTTATGAAAATGTGTTTTTTTTAATTTTTAGAAAGAAAGAAATTTTTTATTATTGTATATTTATTTATTTATTTTTATATATCGAAAACTAATCAAAATAGAACACGACACATGCGTCCACAGAGCTATCACGAATATAAGGATTGAGTGTGAAACATTTCACAAAGCAATCCAAAAAAATATTTTTCAAGTGTTTCTTTTTAATTTATATCTTATTTATTTACTTTAGATTTTCAACAAAATAAAAATACAAATGCCTTTTCTATTTATTTATCAGCCCAAACCCATTTGGTGAAACCTTATTTAATTTAGGCCAACCTGATACCCATTAGCAACCCACTTTAAACATACATAAATAAGTAAAATAAAATAAATAAAATAACAATAAAAAGAGTGAAGTAAAACTACTATAACATCATCAGAGATAAAAAGAAGATACGATTAGATTGTGAGCAAAGACTAAACCTCCTTCTTCTTCACCTTACACACGAGACCAGCGAGAGGAACAACAGCAGTGGCGACGGCAAGTTTGCACGAATGATGACGCTGATGTGAGAGAGGTGGTGCACCAGTGGAGTTCGTGGCTGAGCCAGTAGTGGGGCGGCGAATTTGGATCTATTTATAAATGGTGGCGGAGCGAAGTTTGTGACGCAGCGGCTTGTCACAGAACAACGATGGGTCTGTGGCTCTCGGCTGATGGTGTCTCGGAGCAATGACACTGTTCTGGGAGGACGGCGGCGTCGCCGTGACCTGTCACGAAGGAGCAGGGCAATAACGCCTCCCCATCTCTATGTTTTTTTCTATTTTTTTTTATTTTTCTCTTTTCTCTATTGATTTTCTTTCTGCTCTCAATATTTTCTCAGATTCAATTTTTTTTGCAATTTTTTTCTTCTTCTCACTGCTCTCACTGTTATTGTTCCGAATCTCTCTCTCCTCCCTTTATTCTGTAGCCCCTATTGTGATTTTATAATGCCAATTCGCTCTGATCTTGATCCTAAAAATATGCCAAGAGTAAAATTTCTATCTCTAATTTGAAATAGAATCAAAACTGGTGAGCCTCATCTGCAAAAATTAAGGGATTTGCATACTGGATTCAAATTCAAAATAAGGCGGGTGCTAGGGTTTGTTGGAGGATGATGAAATGAGTTTGACTAATGGGTTTAACTGGTGTGGCCCAATAAAAATATTTTTTTTTATTTTTTATTTTTATTTTCTTAGCATTTTTTATTTGAAACTTTTAGTGAAAACTAAAAGACCCGATCAAAATAGGGTGTTCACAGTACCATGCTAATATATATATATATATATATATATATATATATATATATATACACGCGCGCGTGCGTACGTGCGCGTGTGCGTATTTGTATGTTTGTTTATTTAACTTTTACTGATTTTATATTAATTATTAAGATATTGAAGTGATATGATTTGCGAAAATATTAGTAACAGTTAATATAAATACATAAAAGTTAAACTCATATCACCTTAAACATGATATCGGGTGTAACATCCTCACACGTAAAAGTCTTTTTGCAAATATTATTAAAATAATATCTTTTTATTACGAAGTTTATAATTAATTTTCAACCTTGTTAAGCAATTTTCTAGTAATGGATCCTACCCGGCCCTTCTATTTTTAGTATAAAGTTCCTTCAAAATAAGCTTATGAGTGTAAAATGTTGGCAAGTAAGAATGTTTTTATTATCATTAGATTAATTAATATGTTAGATCTAAATGCATTTAACAAATCAATAGTAGATACGTCTTTACTTGCTTACATTATATACAATCTCCCATCAAAGGAGTTTTCTTTTTTATTTATTTTAATGCATGAATTAATGGTTTCACATTTTCTATGCATACCCAACATAAGTGTGAGCAGAAGTTGCCATGTTATACGGCCCATTTAAAGGAGAAATAAAAGCATGAGCAGAACCCCATATCAGTCATTCACTATGTGAAGTTGTTAACTCATTTAGGAGACTTCTAACACGCAAGTTACAAACCATGATTTGTACTTCTTGGCTCATACCATTAACCCTCTTTACTTCCTTGTTTTTACACCGTTGGATGGTCAGTTACCTCTTCCTCTTCTTTGAAGATGTGTTCTACAAACCATGTGTTTTACTTCTTGCTTCTTAGTTCTTATAATCCCATCTCTCATTTTTCCACCTTTAGATAGTCTTCTATAAATACCAGTGCAGAGAACAGTGACCATCCACAGCCAAAGCTAGCACATAATTACATGTCCTGCATTCCCCACCTCTCTTCCTCATCTACCATGGCTTTGCTTCTCCTTTTGTCCATAGTCATTTGTTTGAGTGGTGTTTCTCCCACTGATGTTCCAATAACTCCAGCTGATGCTTTGCACACTAACGAGCCAATAATTCCAAGTCCATCTAATGCTTGGCACATAAATGAGCCAGTGATTCCAAGTCCATCTCATGCTTTGTCCACTAACGAGCCAGTGATTCCAAGTCCATCTTATGCCATGTCCACAAATGAGCCAGTAATTCCAAGTTCAGCTCCTGGTTTGCCCACTAATGAGCTAGAACCTCTAGATGCATCGATTTACATGGAAGGAGAAACCTTGGTTGCTTCTCATAAGCATAAACCTCATGAGCTGAAATCTCCAGCTAGTGAGCCAGAATCTCCATCAGTCTGCGTAGAAGGTGAAACCTTAGTTGCTTGTCATAAGCCAACACCTCCAATTGCTTCGATGTCTCTCAATTCTATTGGGCTGACACAATCTATGGGCCAAGACACTTCACAAGCGCCTAGTCCTTCAATCTTTTATTCTCGAAAGATTAAGTTCTAATATGAAAATTAAACGTCTAGATTCGAATGTTGCGATCTTCTTTCTAAGTAGCTACCAACAATAATGTATTAGTTGGAATCTTCAATTAAAATAAAACAACTATTAGCATATTATTTACCCTTTGTTTTAATTATATTCATTGGCCTTAGATCATGATGAACATCTCTTAAACTGTTTATGTCCGGGCTTCTTTCTCCATGAGAGTACTAATAACTAGTTAGTAGTCTGTGCACAATTTCTTTTTATTTAGTTTTAATTTTTATTAATTGATCACAAGTTTTGTTATGTGTGTCAAATATAATTTAACATGTTATACTTACATACTATATTATAATTTCAAACAATTTGATTTGTTAATATTTATTTATTTTTAGAAAAATTTATATAAAAAATGATATATAATTGATTATATTTATATAAGGATCCTAACATCACTAAAAATGTTGTGAATAAAAATTTGTGTTTTTAGAGTTTTTTTATTAGAGTTTCTGTTTATCATAATAGAAAAATAATATTGATAATTAGTAATTGAATTAATTTTAAAAATGTAATAATCTTAATAAGATGTGATGACAATTAATTAGAAATATGTTCTGAAAATAAAAATAATTAAATTTAAATAAGTAAATGGTATAATAACTAATTATGGTCATTTAAAAGGATTTAAAATTATTTCATAACTTTTTCTATTAGAAATCTTAATCCTCAAAAGAAAATAATTAAATGAAAAAATATGGATAATTAATATTTATGTGAAAAAAAAAGTGTAAGATACGTTTTATATCATAGGAAAAGAATTATTATTCACAATCATATTATAATAAATATATAAGTACAGCAACTGAGTAACTAACATTTATATGGAAATATATATAATTGATTATATTTCTATTTGTATCATAATATTATTAGTAGTATTACAAATAAAAATTGAGGTTTATAGAATTTCTGTTTATTAATTATTAGATTTTATATTTATCGTAAAAGGCACCCAAGAGTACTTGAATGAGATGGCACTGATCTCTTCCAGTTTAATCAGAGGTCTCGAGTTCGAATCTTGATCCTGAGAATGCAGCAGCATTAAAACTCTTGAGGGAGAGCTTTGCCGCCCTTGTGGTCCTATGCGACTCGAGGGATTAGTCTTCACAATTGCATGCAGAGGATACCCTGAGAAACAAAAAAAAAAAAGTGTGGTAAAAGGCAAATAATAATAATTAATATTTGAATTAATTTTAAAAGGATAACGATTTTAATTAATGACATGTGATAACGTGTTGTTAAAAATATTTATCATGAAAATGACAAAAAGTAAATGATATAGTAAAAGATTGAGTAA
The DNA here is from genome assembly GCA_030762895.1 of Sophora flavescens. NCBI lineage: Eukaryota > Viridiplantae > Streptophyta > Magnoliopsida > Fabales > Fabaceae > Sophora > Sophora flavescens. The sequence goes on along the minus strand of CM061066.1, from coordinate 106,922,100 downwards.
TTTTTGTATTAAAAATTGTTGAAAATGATATCAGTGTTATAAAACTCGGATTTGTCAGCGACTCAGTCAGGAAACTCTTTTAATGGGTCATTGGTCGAACCAATGAGTCACTAATTGAACAGGTTGACTCTGTATATATTTAAAAAATCCAAAAAATTAATTACATAAGCTAACAAAATTTAACAAATTACTAAATTCTTATTTTTATTATTAAATTCATATTATGAAAAAAAAATAGATATACTATTTTTGCATTAGTTTTGGTTAATCTTAAAATAATGAAACTTATATATTTTGATTATTTGTAGAGTAACTTTTTTAGCAACCATGTTATAGGTACGAAGTATCCACCACCTTTAGCAGTGACTAATCTCCGTTGGGAAACCTGTTGGGCATACAAGGTGGTTCTCCCCTCCCAACTAGGTTTTCTCCTTACACAAGAGGTAGGATCCGAACTTCTGATCACTTGTTTCTTTACCACCTGCAGCAGCCTTTTCTTCTTTTATGCTCGTCTTCTTCCTTTTCAACCTCAGACATGAATAATTTACTTTTTTTAGTTATATTTTGTAGATTGTGCACCAAAAGCTAAGAAGCACTAGGAGTTCTTCTTTCTCTCCTACCCTCTTCTTCTTTCATTTTTCGTTCCTCTATCTTTTTTTTTTTGTTCATGGGATATTTTCAGTTTTAGATCAGGCCGGTACTTAGCAGTGACTAATTTTTGTTCATGAATGATTTTTGGATTTTTTTTCTTCTCAAAACTGGCTAAATGATACTAAGCCGTATCAAGTTGCTTGCTTGTCCGATTTGATGACCTACACAAATCAACCATATGATCGATTTCCAGTTCGAGCCGAGTTTGATAACACTGAGTGATATACACATTAGTGCAGAAAAGGGATTCCACATCGGTTATTTTTGGCTTTTCACATCGGTTTTCAAACTGATGTTGAAACGATCGATGTTGTTTATTGATACTTTTCACATCGATTTTAAAACCGATGTCTAAAGTACACTTTAAATATCGGTTTTCTAAATAACCGATGTGAAAGGTCTAATTTTTTTAAAAACTCCTTTTACATTTAATCATTCCTTTCCCCTGTTTCAGTAATCCAGATCAATACAAGTATAACAAATTCTAAATATTCTCAACACAATCACTTTTGTACAACAAAAACACACTAAATTAATATATACTGAATTTATTACGAACAATACATATGTTCAATTACATTCAGACAACAAAGATAATTAGAAACCAAAAAGCTACATGATATATTATAGATTTCATATCAGAATATATATCGAGTCAAAAAGTACACTGTAGTTAGTACATGATAAGTTTTTAAACTAACTACATACAAACTATGGTTGGTACACTTCAAGAAAGAAAGTTGCCCAACGCCTCCTTATGTTTTTGATGTCGGCATCAGATAATGGAGTCGGATTGTTGAATATCTGCAAGTTTAATTGGACAAAAGATTATATCTTTTAAGTAATAAACTAACATAAAACATATAACGAATCTATAACTGTTACTTCTAATTGTTACTAATTAACATTTACCTCGTGCCATCTTTCAGTGATCCTGGAGGGATAATTTCGACCATCCACTTCATCACATAATATCCACATTACCATGATCCACGTTGTATACGGGACTATGTACAAATGAAACCCAATTAGAATATGAGGAATTAAATAGAAATCAATAATTATACCCACTGCATTTGAAGCGTTTGAACTAATAAATATCTTACGTTAGGAATAATCCATCTAATAGCCCGACGCCTTTCACCACGCAACACGTGGTTTGCATTAAGAGAACTATCATGACAAAATAAACATTAATTAAAGTATATCTAATAGATTTCAGATAATTAAAACAACTGCATTACTGATTATAAATTATTTTAATGCTTACGTTTCCATGATCATTTTCAGTTCATTCACCGGCTTATTTCCCATTGAGCAGAAGAAGACCACGACATTCATCCGAGGGTACAAGATCAACAGTTGCCAATGCTTGCTGTATTTGCGGAACAATTAGTGACTAAGTCATATATAATGATAATTAAATAACTGGTACTTACTTATTGAGATAAGGCGCATTGTAGAATTGATGATCGTCTCGGGCAAGTATATCACCTATGGTGGTGACCGGGTCTTCTGATGCTAGGAGAACATCACCCTGAATGAATATGGGGTCAATGAACCCATAAAGAGTGAGGTTACCCTAATCAACTAACATACGATGCAGATACCTAATATATTGAAAAAACATGTTAATTATCATAGTATTTAAAATTTAATTACTTAACTTATAAATAAAATGTACTTACGTGCACCATAACAATAGGTATGCAGAACTAGCCATTTCTTTATCGAGTACAATCTCCATAAGTTCCTTCTTTGGGATATACGATTCGTCACTGGATGGCATCATGTTCCAACCTTACAAAAGCTGCGTTATTCTCCATGGTCACAACCTGTATAGCCAGAAGTTTAAAACATCACCAAGTGCCCCTTTGTCGATCCCCTAAACAACAAAGATATATATTAGTAATCACAGATAAGTTATTTCATTCGTAATTAATTAAATGGTCAAATGAATACATTGGCAGGAGCAGACATCTCTGGTCTTCCTGGATCTGACCTTTTAGGCAGAATATCATTTCCAACATCCTAAAAAATATAAAAATAAAGCATTATCTTTAAACAATAATAAATAATTTCAACTATAAATATAGAAAAACACAACTAACTGAATACCTCAGATGCAACAAGAAACCTGACCAGTCTTCTTGGCTAGGGGATGAAGTTATCGGGGGCCTGACCCACTGTTTGAACCTCCTCAGTGGGCACAGGGACTCGAGCATCAGCATCTTGAATAATCTCAACAACTACCCTCACCTGATCATCCGGTAATAAACGATGGTGTATGGTATTACCGAAGTTATTATGTGCCCTCCCCAATGCCACTAAGCGGTGATCATGATGATCATCAACATATAGCTCACACCTATCAGGGTCGTCATCATCATCATCATCATCATCACCATCATCATCATTTTCAGACTGATGAGGAGGATCACATGAGCCCTTAGTGCTCACATGGACAGAGGGTTGGACAGAGGGTTGGGCACTTGTCATCTGCTCGGCCATCTCCTGTCTAAGCTCAGTTGCAATCTCCTGTTTTTGCCGTGCTCTATCTGCATCAATATCACTGTGACATTGGTGTGAAGATGAACCATGGTATTGGCGAATGCCGACGCCCCATCCAACACCAATGACACGGCCCGGGTGGTGTCAGTTTCTTGATGGCCGCAGCTAAGATATCATCGCCTTCTCTAGGAACAAAGGTTCCTTAGGTTACCTGCTCGTCCAAGGCATCCTATAACATATAAAATATCAGGTCACATTAAAATTCGGTAACAATGTTAAAATGACAATTACATTTCAAACTATACTTACAATCTTCTCAACTACTTGGCGGGCCTCATCAGATGTATATTATCCCGTATTTCTTTGTCAGGCCCTCTTCCATTTACGATGGCGTGCGGGTGGAGATGGATCAACAACTTCTGGATGATTTTCAGTGTTAGGATCTGCCTGAGATGCTACTTCCTGAAATGCTTTCTTTTCCTCTTCCACCCTTATCTGATCAAGTTTTTTATATCCCCCACGAGACAGTACATGGGGGTAGACATTCTTGCTTTGGTTTTCCTGCCCCTTTTTCCTCTTCTCCTGTTATAAATAGAAGACAATTAAATTACATAAGTAAATAAAATTAATGAAATTACATAAATTTAGAGACAAATCAAATAAGTTAACCTGAAAGCTGGGATCATGTCGGCTCTTAACAAAGCGATCCCACGTCGCTTGGTCAAGAAACTAGTACACCTCAAGTGGGTTCTTTTCACATCTTGGATTGAATACATAGTATCTGCCCAGGTCGACCTTAAAAGCCCTCCAACGCTCACCAGCATACTTTATCAAACGCTTCTTCATATCCGTCGTATCCAGTATGTCAAAGGTGAGCTACATTAACACCAAAAGAATCAACGAATTACTGTATGATATTAATAAGATTAAAATAAAGTAGATACAGACAAACACAGGACGTAAAAGTATAGATACCAGAATACTCTCCCATATCTGATCCTTCACGTCCGCCGGTACATCTTTCCAATTATCAATAAGTATACTAGGCTTGCTTCTAGCAAGGGTCCCCACAAAACTGATAAACTGCTCTGCCATTGACCCAATAGGATTGAGGTTATTATCAAAGTCGATTCTTATCCTTTGATTTGAACCACGGTTGACAGTCAAATTCATCATTCGTGTGGCACGTCTACCCTTTCTACCCGTAGACGGGGTCTTTGACCCGTTGCATGAATGAGGGATATCCTCATGATCAGCCATGTCTACCTGTTTAAACAAAAAAAACTTGTCAGTATGTCAGGATAAATATCAAACATAACTTATAAATATCGATCAACGTACGCAAACATAACTTATAAATATCAACGTAAACATATAATATGACTTTAAACATAACTCAAACTAAACTTACATTGTGGTCAATTAGTAAAGTTCTCCCATAACCCTTCTTGGTGATCATTACGAGTAGCATGTACATCATTCCAGTTCATTTTCCTCATTGAAATTAGGCACCCGTGTTGAGAAAGAAGGAGTATCAGAAATATCAAGAGTTGAATCTTGATTTCCCTCACTACCATTATACATGTTTTTCCCTGGAGAACCACTGACCACCTTTTGTTAGAAGGATCACGGATATAAAACACTTGTTTTGCTTGGGATGCCATGATGAAAGGCTCTTCTTTATTAACTACCTTATTAAGGTCCACCAATTTGAACCCTAACTCATCGGTTTGTACACCATTATTACTGTCGACCCACTAACATTTAAAAATAGGTACTCTAAACTTCGTGTAATCAACCTCCCATATCTCTTCAATGATTCCAAAGTATGAAACGGATGCCATAACAGGGTTTTTATCTTTCGAACTAGAGAAATGCATGGACTCAGCGACGACCATAACCCCACTGTTTTGCATAGTACTTTTGTCATCCTGTGACTTTGTATAGAAGGAAAACTTATTGATATCGTACCCACTCCAGCATATGACATCAAAGTTAGGCCCCTGTGCTAGCCATTTTAATGTACCAGAAGCAATACCATCCTTTGCAATTTTTTCTTTAAACCAGTTCAAGAAAGTCTTGTTATGCTTGTTCAAACACCATTTTTCATTCATTCTATGGTAAGTTTTGTCGCGACCATCCCGTCCGGGGGCCGCGAAAAAGGGATGTAAAGACAGAGGAGTCGCCACTAAAATTTTTATTGGGAAAATCTTAGAAAACCCAATTATTTAAAGGAAAACTGGTCTTAAAAAAGGAGAGAGAGAGATGAGTCCGGGAGTCGGTTACGAGTAGGGAAGGTGTTAGCACCCCACATCGCCAGTTTTAAAAAAACGGTACCTCAAGTTAATTGTGCAGAAACATTTTAATAGCCTTTTAAATATTTATTTTACCCCAAAAATTATTTACAAGAATGGATTATTTTTAATTTTTAATATTTTAAAATTTGTATTAATTTTTACGTTTTTTGAATTTTATTGTTAAAAAAAAAGAAGGAAAAAGTTTAATTATTTTGATTAATCATTTTAATATAAAAAGGACACAAAATAGGAAAAAAAATAATTTTGGCCCGACAAGATGATTTATCTTGCTCCTACGTATTCCCAGGTGCGATGGGAAACTCAAAGCCACGTAGTTCTTTCAGAAAAGATTTGATTGGTTGGTTGATTTTAATTTTGATGAAAGACTTGATTTTGTTTTGATTTCATTTTTTTAAAAGGATTTTATTTCAGAATAAATTCACTCTTGCACAAGATTCAAGCTAGCAGTGCTTTGACGATAAACCCTTACAATTAAATGCGACACTTGAGGATGAAAAATCATACATCAACATCGTAGATTGTTGCGTGAATTAAAAAAGGATTTTTATTATATATATATATATTTACAAAAATGTTGGATAAAATTTGTTAAAAGAGCAAGTTGAAAATTTATTATTTCTGATAAAAGATATTTCACTTTTGCACAGGGTTAAAGATAGTGAAATTATACGATAAACCCTTACAATTCATATGACACTTGAGGATGAAGAATCATACATCAACGTCATAGATTGTTGCGTGAATTAATAGAGGTTTTTATTTGTTAAAATTTATTAGAGATACTTAAAAGTATTCATTCATTTGTTTATTTATTTATTTATTTTAAAAAAAATGAAAACTTTGTCAAAATAGACCCTAAAAAAATTTGTTTCTAAAATGAGAGAACTCACTCTTGCACGGGGTTAAAGATAGTGAAATTATACGATAACCCTTACAATTTTTACAACACTTGAGGACGAAAAGTCGTACATCAACGTTGTAAATTGTTGTGTGAATTCAAACAAGCCAATTTAGTTTTGAAATATTTTTAGAAGATTTTTATTTGGAACAAGGAATCAGCAACAAAAACACATCTTAAGCCCAAAGCACAAATCATATAAGATAAAATTTAGACTCAGGTCTGACTGAAAAGAAGCCCAACATATTTATTCTTTTTGACACAAACCACTCATTTAAAAAGCTTGGCCCAAAAACATATCTACTAACCTAGGTACACTAAGCCCACCAGTCAACACAAATCAACAATTAAAGCAAAGAAGAAACAAGACTCAGACCCAAGTTGTATAATAGCAAATAAGGCAAAAAATATTAAAGAAGCCTCTGCTTCTTTCTGTGTTACCAGTACGAGCTGAAAGGGAACAAGGGGCAGTAGAGCAAGTGCGGCGGACGGCAAGGGCTGGCGGCACGACGATGGCAAGGCAGGAGGTGCAAACCGGCGGTGTGTGACGACGTGGTTGGGGCGGCTATGTGTCTGGGGCGGAGCGGCGGTCCTGTCGGTTCGGCGTGCGGGACAGGGCGGGCGACGGCGGCGTAGACGCCGGTGAACCGCGCGGATCTGCATCTAGATGCTTTGTCGCGATCGCCGTGATGTGTGGCGGAAGAAGGGAGTAGATCCGGATGAGAAGTGACGGCGGAAGACTGTGCCGGGCAGAGACGTGGTGGCTCTGCGTCTGGTCTTGCACGGTGGTGAAGCAGGGATGGACAGATCTGGTTCGTGGTCCAAAGAAGAAGACGCTATGGTGGTGGTGGCTTGGTGTTGCGGTGGAGCTCAGAACTGAGATCCGTTTGATCTTTTTGTGTTTTTTCTATTTTGATAATTTTTGGTTTGGGATGGAGTGGTGGTTGTTGCTGCTGTAATGGTTATTGAGATTTATTTCTCAGTGATGAATATGGAGATATGGTGTTTGGCTATGGAAGAGTGGCTATGTTTGAGGTGTTGGCCAAAAGTCAGAAAGGATTGCGAAGATTCGAAGGAGATGATGAAGTGTATGTCTCCCCCTTTCTGTTCTGAACTTCCCCCTTTTTAAATCCTCCTTGCTTGCAAAACTCCAAAAACAGAACCCAATGGCCACAATGGATAGTCACTTTCATTCATTTCCTTCTCAATGTTTCTGCATAGCTGCTTCAATCTGTGTATGCTGCAACTTCCCTTTGTTTATGATTCAGGTTTGACCATGCTTCAAGGATAGCAGCATCACATGTTCCCATTTTTTCCTTTCTGGTGCTTAAAATTTGAAACCATTTTTTGTTGCCAATGCCTAAGTCTGCCATTGCTTTCTTTGCTGCTGAGATGTATTAGGAACTTTAAACTTTGGCTTTTTCCTCTTGGCTTTTGAAAAGGACTGCTTAGTTTCAGTTTTTTTTTTCTATATTTTTTATTTTTATATTATCATTTTTTCAAAACACTGATTAAAAAGGACACCCGGACAAAATTAGGTGTTCACAGCTGTCCCTCTTTACTTGTTTCTTATTAGATAGTAGGTGTAACCGCAGTTAACCTATTATCGTTATAAGAAACGGGTAAAGACATGAACTCCAATTTTGGCCGGAGTTCACTGACAAGTAAACAGATGCATAATTAAAAGCTAACGGGACGGACTGCCCGCAGAAGCTCGAGCAGAAAGATAAAAAAGCTTGCGGAGTCGTTTGTCCGCTGAAGCCTGAACAAGCAGAGCTTATGGGGTACGGTACCCGTCGAAGCTTGACAGAAGGTTTAAAAGCTTGCGGAGTCGGTTATCCACTGAAGCTTGAAAGCAAAATGAGACAAGCTTGCGGAGTCGGTATCCACTGAAGCTTGAAAACAAAATGATTAAAAGCTTGCGGAGTCGGTTATCCACTGAAGCTTGAGAAGAAAAGTTGAAAGCTTACGGAGTCGGTTGTCTGCCGAAGCTTGAAAGCAAAAGAATTAAAAGCTTGCGGAGTCGGTTATCGACTGAAGCTTGGAAAGAAATGTTGAAAGCTTATGGAGTCGGTTGTCCGCTGAAGCTTGAAAGCAAAAGAATTAAAAGCCTGCGGAGTCGGTTGTCCGCTGAAGCTTGAAAGCAAAATAATTAAAAGCTTGCGGAGTCGGTTGTCCGCTGAAGCTTGAAAGCAAAAGAATTAAAAGCTTGCGGAGTCGGTTATCCGCTGAAGCTTGAAAGCAAAATGCGACAAGCTTGCGGAGTCGGTATCCGCTGAAGCTTGAAAACAAAATGATTAAAAGCTTGCGGAGTCGGTTATCCACTGAAGCTTGAGAAGAAAATTTGAAAGCTTGCGGAGTCGGTTGTCCGCCGCTTGACGAGAAAGGTAAAAGGCATGCGGAGTCGGGTATCCGCTGAAGCTTGAAAACAAGCAGAGCTTACGGGGTATGGTACCCGTCGAAGCTTAACAAAAAAGGTTAAAATCTTGCGGAGTTGTGCAATTTACTGGGTTTTGTACTCACAAGAGATAAAGCATTGCAATGCATGATGCCAAGATATGCCGATGGAAACCTCAAATGATTTCAATGCAACACAAGGAGAGCCTGTAACACGTTGCCATTTTTATTTTATTTTATTTATTTTATTTTTATTTAAAAAAAAAATATCGCTTATGTGTTTCTTATTATCACCCTTGACCCCTTGAAGTATTGATCACAGACGAGCTCGGAGGTGAACTAAAACGTGTCATGTCTTCGTGGAGAACGAAGGCTATGCGCTTTTGGAAGGGTACGCTTTCTCTGCAGTGATTGTCCCTATGCTTCCTGTTAGTAGACCACGGTGCCCTTTGTCGGGAGGTCATCTTGTTCCTTACGAACCTTGGAGATTTTCAAAGAAGTTCTAAATGCTCTTGAAGACATCAAATACATGTTTCACATCTCAGTATATACTCATCATAATGAATGCACACACGCAATTGACAAAAGTTAAGAGAAATAGATAATGGTAAAAAGAATGGAGAGTCAATGTCATTATATTTGGACTGAGAAGGTATACAAAGCAGATATTACAATGGAGTATGGAATTGCAGACAGGTCGGGAGTGGAAACACATCTCCTCAAATGACATCTCTTTCCATGACTAGTGTTAATATCCCTCATACTATCTCGTCGCTTACTAATAAACATCCGAGAATGCTATCTCGCCCGATCTTCATGCATCTAGCCCACTGACGCCCCTGATTCATCGGCTTGACGAAACTTCCCTTGTTTATTTATTTATTTTTTTATTATTATTTTTATTTTTTTTTGAACCCTAACTTTTGCCTAGACCGCCTTTTCAGGTTTTCAGCCTAGCGGGTTGCTCTAACTTTTGCCTAGACTGTCTTTTCAGATTTTCAGCCTAGCGAGCTTTTCTTTTTTCATTTTTCACCCTTTTTTTTCTTGGGAAGTGCGTTCAAGCATAATACCTTTTGATTGCATCTGAGTTTACAGGGAGTGGTAGATCTTCCCCATCCATCCTTGTGAGAATTAAAGCTCCACCCGAGAAAGCCTTTTTCACAACGTAAGGTCCTTCGTAGTTCGGGGTCCACTTTCCCCGATGATCCTCTTGGATCGGTAGGATCTTTTTGAGCACTAGATCACCCTCCCGAAACTGCCGTGGGCGTACCTTCTTCTCGTAAGCTCTCATCAACCTTTTCTGGTACAATTGACCATGACACAAAGCCCCTAATCTTTTTTCTTCAATGAGATTCAATTGGTCGAGTCGGTTCTGAACCCACTCAGCTTCTTCCAGCTTCGCTTCTCTCGGTACCCTTAATGAGGGGATCTCTACTTCAATCGGGAGTACTGCTTCCATCCCATAAACTAAAGAATACGGAGTTGCCCCTGTCCGAGGTGCGAATGGAGGTACTAGAGCCGTGCAAAGCAAAAGGTAACATCTCGTGCCAATCCTTATATGTCACCACCATCTTCTGGACAATCTTCTTGATATTTTTGTTGGCGGCCTCAACTGCCCCATTCATCTTTGGGCGATACGGGGAGGAATTGTGATGTTTTATCTTGAAGTTTTCGCACATCTCCTTCATCATCTTATTGTTCAAATTGGTCGCATTATCAGTGATAATTTCACTCGGTAACCCATAACGACAAATTAACTCTCTTTTGACAAATCTAATCACGACATTCCTTGTCACATTGGAATATGATGCAGCCTCAACCCACTTGGTGAAATAATCGATGGCAACAAGGATGAAGCGATGTCCATTTGAGGCTTTTGGTTCGATGGGCCCGATCACATCCATTCCCCACATTGAGAACGGTCAGGGTGCCGACATGACATTCAAGGGAGCTGGCGGCACATGAACCTTATCAGCATATATTTGACACTTATGGCACTTCTTTGCGTAATTAAAGCAATCAGCCTCCATTGTCAACCAATATTGGCCAGTCCTCAAGATTTTCCTGGCCATTGCATGACCGCTCGCGTGTGTTCCAAAAGATCCTTCATGTACCTCCTCAATTATCCGTTTAGCTTCTTTTGCGTCAACGCACCTCAACAACACCATGACATGATTTCTTTTGTAGAGAATATCTCCATCTAAATAGAAACCCATTGCAAGTCTTCTTAGAGTTCTTTTGTCATTTTCTGAAGCGCCCGGAGGGTATTCCCTTCTTTGGATGAAGCATTTGATGTCATGGTACCACGGTTTTTGATCAGACTCTTCCCCTATCACTTGACAATATGCAGGATGATCACGGCTTGCCATTTTGATGAGTGGTAGGTTCCGCTCGTCACTTACTTTGAACATCGAGGACAAGGTAGACATCGCATCAGCTAGTTGGTTATCTTCTCGGGGAATATGATGAAATGTGACTTCATCAAACTGCTCAATCAAACCTTTGATGTAATCATGGTACGGGATTAACTTGGCATCTCGGGTTTCCCCTTCCCCTCTTAGCTGGTGGATGACTAATGCAGAGTCCCCATATACCTCCAGTATCTTTGCTTTTGCCTCTATTGCTGCCCGGATCCCAAGCGCACAAGCTTCATATTCGGCTATATTGTTTGTACAATCAAAGCAAAGCCTTGCAGTGATGAGGGAGATAATCATTTTCCTAAGTGAGATTAGTATTGCCCCGATTCCATGCCCCAATGCATTAGAAGCTCCATCAAATAACAAAGTCCACTTTTCTTTTTCTAGTGATTGCTCGCGATCAAACAAAGCCATTATATCTTCATCCGGAAATCGCATTGCATCGATCCATAATCTTCCACCGGCTGATTGGCTAGATATTCATGAGCACTACCTTTTACTGCTTTTTGGGTGACATAGACAATGTCGTATTCCGATAGGAGGACTTGCCAGCGAGCAATTCTTCCAGTCAGAGCAGGCTTATCAAAGATGTACTTGATCGGATCCATTTTGGACACCAACCAGGTAGTGTAACACAACATTTAATGCCTCAAACGTCGGGACGACCAATCTAAAGCACATCATGTTTGTTCCAGCAATGATTAGTTGGCTTAACAACTGGTGAACTTGTTCCGTAGATAATAGATGGAATGTTCCTTCCTTCCTGACTAATCGTGTTGCCCCAGTACTCAACCCATAGATTCATCTACCACATTCAAATACATGATAAGAGGTCTTCCGGAATCGGGGAACCAAGACCGGAGGCTCCTGTAGGTATTGTTTGATCTTCTCGAAGGCTTTTTGACAATCTTCATTACATGTGACTTCCTGATTTTTGCGTAGAAATTTGAAGATTGGTTCACATGTCGCGGTCATTTGGGAGATGAACCGGGCAATTTAGTTCAATCTTCCTAAATACCCACTAACTTCTTTCTCTGTTCGAGGTGCTTGCATATCGATGATTGCTCGCACTTTTTCAGGATCAACCTCTATTCCTCTTTGACTAACAATGAACCCCGAAGCTTTCCCGATTTCACTCCAAAAGTGCATTTGGCTGGATTCAATCGGAGCTTAAACTTTCTTAACCGCTCAAAAAGTTTCTGCAGATTATCAACATGGTCGCCTTCGGATCTGGACTTGGCGATCATGTCGTCTACATAAACTTCTATCTCCTTATGCATCATGTCATGGAATAAAGCCACCATAGCCCGCCGATATGTTGCCCCAAAGATTTTTCAAGCCAAAGGGCATAACCTTGTAGCAAAAGGTTCCCCATAAAGTAACAAATGTAGTTTTCTCCATATCTTCAGGTGCCATCTTGATCTGATTATCCCCGGAGAATCCATCCATGAAAGAGAATAATGCATGTTGGGCAGTATTGTCTACAAGAACATCAATGTGAGGCAGAGGAAAGTCATCTTTTGGGCTAGCTCTGTTCAGATCTCGATAGTCAACACACATTCGAACCTTTCCATCTTTCTTGGGAACAGGAACGATGTTAGCAACCCATTGAGGGTATTTCACAACTTCTAGGAAACCTGCATCCAGTTGTTTCTTAACCTCCTCCTTGATCTTTAGAGACATTTCTGCTTTCATCCTTCGTAGCTTCTGCTTTACTGGAGGACACTCCGGTTTTAATGGCAGTTTGTGTTCTGCTACACTAGGGTCTAACCCTGGCATGTTCGGTAGGACCATGCAAAAACATCTTTATAATCCATCAACAACTTGATCAATCTACTTCGCTCATTTTCTTTCAGGGAAAGGCCGATCTTGACCTCTTTTTTATCATCTTCGGTTCCCAAATTGATTAGTTCACTCGGCTCTTCATGGGGCTGAATTTCTCTAGCTTCTTGTTCTACCAACCTCAATAATTCAGGAGGGATTTCCCCATCATCATCAACAACCTCATCAGCATGATCAATAGGATAGTCAAAATTGTATGCTGAGTTATTAACACTGTCATTTTCAAGAGAGTCACTTTTAGATCTGCATTTTGGTAGTTATCAGGGAAAGATAAATGAATAACGGATAAAGATGAGAAACTGTATTTATTGGTGAGGAGCGATGAATAAAAGCGAAAGTAAAAAGGATAAGAACACAAAGATATCGAACGCATGCATTTATTGATAAGTCATACTGAAACGGAAACAAGTAAGCCCATTACAACAAAACTCCTAAAGCCTTGGGCAGAGCTAAAGGATAAGCATTACAGAATTACTTTGAAAAGGACTCTATGGTCTTGGGGAACTCAATGATCTCCCAATTGTTGAGCTCTGTATTCAGAGAGCATGGATACACCAGATTGATACCACGATCGGCAGGATAATCATCTTCAATAGCTGCTGCTTGGTCCAGGAATGCAAACCCTACGCTTCGGAAGCTCTGTCGAATGTCACAGATGGGAACCCTTTCAGCCTCGTATTCACGATTTTCCAGCCGAGCCAACCTCTTTCTTTTCTTCTCTTCTATAACCCTCATCTTGTCGGCCTTAGTGGGTTTGTATCCCAACCCAAACCTATCCTTGTTCTCAGTGAGCATCAGGATGTCAGCGACACCTTGCCTATTCCTCCCGCACCGCTTCCAGGTTGGTATCCTCCTTCAAGCATAACCTTGGCCATCATGACAGACGCTTTAGATGATTGAGGTTTCAAGGGTGGAGCACCGTCCCCGACATAAGTGGCATTAGCAATTTCAAGCGATTGGAAAGCGGTCTCAAGAGCCTCTTCGACAGCTTCAATGTAAGGGGTTGTTGATGGCTTACTCACTAACATATCCTCCTCTCCAGAAACAATTATCAACTTGCTATCGACAATGAACTTCACTTTCTCAGTGCAAAGTGTGGAAGGTATGACTCCAGCATTTAATGGATCCATGGTCGTCCCAAGAGACAACTGTAAGTTGGCGTAATGTCCATTACTTGGAAGAGTATTTCAAAGGTGCAAGGGCCAATCTGAATGGGCAATTCGATTTCTCCCATAACTTCCCTTCGGGTGCCATCGAAAGCTCTTACAATCATTGTGCTTGGCTTCATATGAGTTCCATCGAAAGGCAACTTTGCCAGTGTTGACTTTGGCATTACATTCAAAGAAGAACCATTATCAATGAGAACCCTAGCCATGACATGATCTCGACACTTCACCGAGATGTGTAACGCCTTGTTGTGCCCCATTCCTTCAGCTGGAATTTCGTCATCGGTGAAAGTGAGATAATTATCAGCAACTATGTTACCTACAATGTTATCGAGCTTATCAACTGTGATGTCATGGGAGACATGCGCTTGATTCAACACCTTCATCAGTACTCTTCTGTGTGGCTCAGAGTTCATCAACAGAGACAAAAGAGATATCCGAGCCGGAGTCCGATTTAACTGATCCACAACCCTATATTCACTCTGCTTGATGAACTTCAAGAATTCACCTACCTCCTCATCAGATACACCCTTTTTATTCTCACCCCCATCTGCTTCCTTGTCATCTAGGATTTCTTCCACCTTCTCTTTCCCTTTGTGATCCTTTCCTTCCTTTTCTATTTCCCCCTTTCGCAAAACCTCTGGAGTGTAAATGCGACCACTCCTAGTCATTCCACCAATTCCTGAAATGTTGGTGACCACAGTAGTCCCGTTGGAAGGATTGGGTTGGACCTGCATCTCACACTTTCATGGTACTGCTTTGGTGTCCTTGTAAGGGAAAGGACTTGGAACTCGGATGACGATTGGTGTTGGCCCATTTGGAACCGGCAAAGGTTTCTTCTCAGTATAGTATATCACCACTGGTCTCGGGGTGACTTGCTCAGGAATTGGTTGAGGATTAACCACAACAGTAAAAGGGGTTATCTTAACTGGGGTTGGGGAAATTGTAGATTCAGCAACCATATTGATGGCATACTCATTTGATTCACAACCAATTAAGATAAGCTTCATATCCATTAGCCGCTGCACAACTTGCCGAAACTCCGAACAGTCTTCAATCGAATGCCCCATGCTCCCATCAAAGTCACACCTTATATCTCCATCGAGAGCCTTTTCTTCCGTGGGTCGGGATTTGGATCAATCCACATTTGCACATCTCTCTGAAAACAACTCTCATAGGAGTCCTAACATCGACCACTTTACTCTTGAGAGTATGTTCCAAAAAGCTCCCAATGGCATTGACTCCCGAACCCCCATGATTTGGCATAGGACCTTGTCCCCCATTCGGAGCATCCTTTTGAAAGCTCAACCACTTAGCATCAATAAGGTCTTGTACCTTAAATTTGAAAGCCCTGCAGTTCTCGGTGGAATGACCTCACGCCCCTGCATGGTACTCACATTTAGCATTTGGATCAAACCACTTCGGATAGGGAGGCCCCAATGGTTTCATCGGGATTGGAGTCAACACGGATTTGCTTATAAGTCGATGCAGAGCTCGGTGTAGGTCATGGGTATCGGGTCGAAATGTACTGGCTTTCTTTCCGAGTTGTATGGTGGTCTTGTTTGGCTGGTGCTTGGGTTTGGATTTAGAGGCTGGACGATTTGAGGTGGCATGGTGGGGTGTGTTTGAGGCTGAGAAGGGTATGATGGCCGGTAGGGAGCCATTTGTTGAGGGTTTGGAAATTGCGAGGTTGCAACGATGTATGACTGGTTGGCTTGGTGATATGGAGGTGGTTGGTAATATAGGGCGTATTGGGCATGGAAGGAGGGTGTTTGGTTTGGTCTCCATTGGTTCGGTTTCTTCTGTTCACAGGTTACTGCATGTGCCTCTCCCTCCTTCTTTTTCACGAACGGGGTTTTCTTTGGGCCGTTCCCTACTGAAGTCTCGACAATCTTGCCATTCCTCATTCCGCTTTCAATTCTCTCGCCGATGATGACCATGTCAGAAAAATTTGATGACACACTCCCAATCATCCTATCATAGAAGGGCGACTGGAGTGTATCAATGAACATTGCTACGATTTCTTTCTCAGCTAAGGGAGGCTCCACCTGAGCAGCCAGTTCCCTCCATCGTTGTGCATATTCTTTGAAAGTCTCCACGTCCCTTTTTGACATATTTTGAAGTTGCATCCTGTCGGGAGCCATGTCAATATTGTACTTGTACTGCTTCAGGAATGCATCTGCTAGATCTTTGAAGGATCGGATGTGTGCCCGCTCGAGATGCGTATACCAATTTGAAGCTGCCCCGGTCAAACTGTCTTGGAAGAAGTGAATCAAGAGTTTATCATCTTGGGCATGTGACGCCATCTTCCTAACATACATGGTCAAATGGTTCTTGGGACAAGTGGTTCCCCGATATTTGTCAAAATCGGGCACCTTAAATTTCGGCGGAATTACAACATTTGGCACCAGACAGAGTTCTGAGGCATCCCGAAGACCATAACTATTTACCCCTTCAATGGCCCGCAATCTTTCCTCTAGTACTTCCAGCTTTTCTTTAGACTGGGAATCCCCTCCCGACTGATTCACCGGAGCTTCTCCGTACATATTATGGGGAAATGAATATGGCATGGAGGAGGAACCGAAGTTTGGTATTATTTGAGCTCCCTGGGGTCCATAATGTAGGGTGTATTGTGGGGGCCTTGGATTGACAGAAGGTGTCACTATCGGGGTGTTACCATCTGTAGGGTTGACATTTTGTGTTTGCAGTATTTCGACAGCATTGGTGGGAATTTGTGTCTGAGTGATGTGTTCGGAGTTCTGCATGCCATCTTGTGGACTGGGGGCTACTGGTGGTACAAATCCACGAGGCAAACCGTATGGGGGATTGTTCGGGTCAAATGAAAAATGAGTTTGGTTGAGAGGCATCATGGCCCCTGGTTGGTTGAAGCCTTGAACAGGAATCTGAGTAAAACCGGGCGGGATGAGAGGTGTGGCCGGATGTCCTTCGTTCGAGGCTGGAGGGTTCTCCTCTGTGCTCTTTTCTTTCTGCATTGCCTGCAGGATCTCCATCATCTTAGCCATCTGATCCTTGATTTGACTGACCTCATCTCTGATCTCTTGGACTTCTTCTAGTTCATCTGCCATGGCTCTTGTCTGTGACCGAGTGCGATAAGGGTGTCTTCGAGCAATTGTTCAGAAAAGCCACACACTGTTTTAAAACCACAAGAGAAATGAGAACAAAATGTTTGAAAAAAACGAAAAGCTTTTAAGAAAATCACCTTTGGAGTTTATTATTATTATTATTTTTATTTTTATTTATTTTTTTTTTTTTTTTGAGTTAACACCTTATAACAGACAAGAGATGGTCCCTCCATCCCACACAGAGAGCATTTTGCTCATAAGATGGAATGGAGTTGACAACAAATCTAGGGGAGAAACAACTCTCCACAATATATGTTGTCTCAAACACACTAGCAATTTCTGAATTGAACACCTCGTCCTTCCCTTTGCACAGAAGGAAGAGTCCTATAAGGCAAAGATGTAGTTGACAACATACTAAAGGAAGACCATGCTCCACGATAGGTGTCGTCACAAATCAAGTGCAAGAGTTGGAGTGCGAAGGAATCATAGAAGCAAGAACTGGTTTTATTAAAAACTCCTCAAAGCCAATACATAGAATTCTGGAGGCAAGGACATATTTCATTAAAATCTCCTCAAAACAATACATAGATTGGGATTACATCACAATTCTCAACATTTTCAACCTAAAGTCAATAGCTTAGGTCTCTTTCTTTTTAGCCCTCGAGCAAATCCTCCACACATTTGCATGAAATCATCCAACTCAGCCGGGAGACAAAGCATAGGGTCTGCACGAATTTGTTCTTTTGCCCTCTCAAAGCTTTGGACAAAATTCGGAATACAATGGCTTAGCTCCAAATTCATGCTCATATATCTTTTTTTCCATATGTCGATCTATCCCTCGCTCTCGGGCCTCTTCTCTCCACCACTTCACGGCGTTCATTACTTGAACCCTTTGATCATGATAGTGTTTCGCTGAGGTCCACCCTAGATCGCACTGCTTCTTGATTTCGACTAGTAGGATATTCAGCTCTTGGACCTTTTGTACCAACTCATCAATCATCCTGTCTTGTGCACAAATTTGTTTTTGTAAGTTGGCATTGACTCCCCTTTGCCGATTGACTTCCACTTCCAATGACTTCCTCACATCTCCTTGCTGAATGACTTCTTCTTCTAACTGGCGCTTTTCTTTTCTTAGTTGATGCCTCTCCGCTGTCAAGGACAATACTTTGCTTTCAAGATTCTGGATCCTGGTCATGACGCTTGATGGGACCTTGTCTGTATTCTTCGGGACTTTTGAGGTTACGGAGATGTCTGCACACAAATCTTTTAAATGTTCATTTTCTTTTGTTAACCTCTCACAACGCTTCTGACCAACGGCTATTTTCAGCTCGGCATCTTGCTTTTGTTGCTCCATTTCCTTCATTTGTGCCTCCAGGATTTTTAGTTGTTCTACCATTTGAGTTACTGAAGGGGAGTAATCTTCAGCTTTCATGTTTTCTACAGGAATGTCGACAAGACCTTTCCTTGATTTTCTCCATGCTTCATACTCCGAGACAATGATTAGGATCGGTCGGCCCAATTGTGATCTCCCCGCCATCCTCACATCTTTCCATGCATCTCTAACTTCTTTTGCCACCAACTTGGTATTCTCACCATCCTCGTATCGAAAACAGCATCCACCGAGTTGCTCTTCTCGTGGCACGGTTTGTGTCCAACAAAGTTGTCTTAAGGCTATGGCGGGTGTGTAAGATATGCAACCTCTTGGGCCCATCAAAGGAACATTTGGATAATCACCACAACTGTAAATGATATCTTGACCCTGTTGACTTTCGTACCATGGGCATACCCACTTAAAAGAGTCTCTTTCTACCTTGTCAAACTCGCTCTTCCATTCCTCTTCATTAAGCTGTCTTGTAGGGATGTTATGGAAGCCTCTTAGTGGATCTGAATGGCGGTTGATATAGCCTTTTGCGTACATGTGAGTCATGACCCATACATAGAGCAACTGTGCATAGCATCTGAGCTTCCCCTTTGGATGTTGCTGGCAAAATTCTAGAGTTAAAAGTGTCTCAGCAATATCTCTGCAAGACGGGGGTTTTTCTTTCTTTCAACCGTGAAGAACACATCCATTGCTTGCTTGATCTATCATGTCTAGTGCCGATGGAAATAGAACCAACCCATATATTGCTAGTGCCAATACCCTTTCAAAGGTTTCCCGCCTTGTCGATCCATTAGTTTCCTCAAATGATTTTCAAGGAACTTTCGGGTTAACCTCGCGAGTTTGAGTGCCCTCAAGTTCACTTCGATTGCAGGAAGCCCTAGTAACCCTGCTATGCTTGCGGTGGTCAAGTATTGCCCCAGGTGAAAGTACACAACGGGATTTTTCTGCATTGGCAAACTTAACAGGCAAGCATATTCTTCAATGGTGGGTGTAATGTCCATGTTTGGCAACTCGAAACATCTGAGACGTGGGTTCCAATACTGGATTAGAGCACTCAAAGCAGTAGCTTCAACCGGTATGAAAATTAGGTCCAAGATCCCTCCATATTTCTTGATGAAGCTTTTTCGATGCTCTTGAGGCAAAGATTGGCTCAACTCTTTCAGATTCTCTAATGAGTTCAAAATCACCTTGGAGCTCTTGCTGGCAGGAACATTGCTAGTGTGTCTGACTTTTTCCATCTCTTGTTATTAAAGGTGTTTTCCCTTACCAAATTATCTGTGCCAAGGAAATTTATTTTATTAATAACGCTTGGAAAGCAAAATTACTTATGCATGAGAGCGTACCAAGATGCATGAATGAATGACATATTGACGATGCATGGCCTAAAATACTACATGTACGAGCATACAATATGATGAGAATGAGTGTAACAGAATGCATGAATGAATTTTATGTTAAGGTGCATGTGAGATGCATGCAGAAAATCGTTATGATGCATGTGATATAAAATGTGATTATTCATGTTGCAGAAAAAAGATGGAATGCGTCCCCTTTTGTCCTACATAGGTCATATCCTAAAGTTGGGACTTCTGAAGTCAAGACCCTATTTTGGTAGGCTGCTAATGGCATTTTATGTGCATGACTTTCGGGATAGATCTAGACCCCTAAACATATGGTCCCCGGATTACCCTCATCTAAAAGATAAGGATCCGAATCCATGAATCTCACCACAGGGACAAATAAGTCACAATGTGGCAATCCATGTACCGGTAGCAATCCGAGCGGGAGAATCAATGACTGTCAGGGACACAAAAGCATCACAATAACATCACTGAAGCCCCTTCTAATCTTATGGCATTCCAAGACTCGGGTATAGAGCCCAAAAGTGTGTGCAACACGTGAGAGTGATGTGTGTGACGGGAGCATACAAACCTTCACAAAAACCTACTAAAACACAACTACCCCAAACCTGCAAAAAGGAACAAACAAATACCAATACAAAAAATTCTCTACCCTAAGGTTGCAAGAATATACAAGAGCAGTTATGAAAGCATAAAAATAAATAAAATAAAAAGGGTAAAACAAATATTGTCAAAGCTGTTAAAAAAATGCACAACCAACTATGATAGGCCTGACTCTCAAAAGTCCCCAGCGGAGTCGCCAGCTGTCGCGACCGTCCCGTCCGAGGGCCGCGAAAAAGGGATGTAAAGACAGAGGAGTCGCCACTAAAATTTTTATTGGGAAAATCTTAGGAAAACCAAATTATTTAAAGGAAAACTGGTCTTAAAAAAAGGAGAGAGAGAGATGAGTCCGGGAGTCGGTTACGAGTAGGGAAGGTGTTAGCACCCCACATCGCCCGTTTTAAAAAAACGGTACCTCAAGTTAATTGTGCAGAAACATTTTAATAGCCTTTTAAATATTTATTTTACCCCAAAAATTATTTACAAGAAAGGATTATTTTTAATTTTTAATATTTTAAAATTTGTATTAATTTTTACGTTTTTTTGAATTTTATTGTTAAAAAAAAAGAAGGAAAAAGTTTAATTATTTTGATTAATCATTTTAATATAAAAAGGACACAAAAAAGGAAAAAAAATAATTTTGGCCCGACAAGATGATTTATCTTGCTCCTACGTATTCCCAGGTACGATGGGAAACTCAAAGCCACGTAGTTCTTTCAGAAAAGATTTGATTGGTTGGTTGATTTTAATTTTGATGAAAGACTTGATTTTGTTTTGATTTCATTTTTTTAAAAGGATTTTATTTCAGAATAAATTCACTCTTGCACAAGGTTCAAGATAGCAGTGCTACACGATAAACCCTTACAATTCGTACGACACTTGAGGATGAAAAATCATACATCAACATCGTAGATTGTTGCGTGAATTAAAAAAGGATTTTTATTTTTTATATATATATATATATATATTTTTTTACAAAAATGTTGGACAAAATTTGTTAAAAGAGCAATTTGAAAATTTATTATTTCTGATAAAAGATATTTCACTTTTGCATAAGGTTAAAGATAGTGAAATTATACGATAAACCCTTACAATTCATATGACACTTGAGGATGAAGAATCATACATCAACGTCATAGATTGTTGCGTGAATTAATAGAGGTTTTTATTTGTTAAAATTTATTAGAGATACTTAAAAGTATTCATTCATTCATTTGTTTATTTATTTATTTATTTTAAAAAAAATGAAAACTTTGTCAAAATAGACCCTAAAAAAAATTTGTTTCTAAAATGAGAGAACTCACTCTTGCACGGGGTTAAAGATAGTGAAATTATACGATAACCCTTACAATTTTTACAACACTTGAGGACGAAAAGTCGTACATCAACGTTGTAAATTGTTGTGTGAATTCAAACAAGCCAATTTAGTTTTGAAATATTTTTAGAAGATTTTTATTTGGAACAAGGAATCAGCAACAAAAACACATCTTAAGCCCAAAGCACAAATCATATAAGATAAAATTTAGACTCAGGTCTGACTGAAAAGAAGCCCAACATATTTATTCTTTTTGACACAAACCACTCATTTAAAAAGCTTGGCCCAAAAACATATCTACTAACCTAGGTACACTAAGCCCACCAGTCAACACAAATCAACAATTAAAGCAAAGAAGAAACAAGACTCAGACCCAAGTTGTATAATAGCAAATAAGGCAGAAAATATTAAAGAAGCCTCTGCTTCTTTCTGTGTTACCAGTACGAGCTGAAAGGGAACAAGGGGCAGTAGAGCAAGTGCGGCGGACGGCAAGGGCTGGCGGCACGACGATGGCAAGGCAGGAGGTGCAAACCGGCGGTGTGTGACGACGCGTCTGGGGCGGATATGCGTCTGGGGCGGAGCGGCGGTCCGGTTCATGCGGCGTGCGAGGGACAGGGCCGGCGACGGCGTATACGCCGGTGAACCGCGCGGATCTGCGTCTAGATGCTGTCGCGACTGGCCCGGTGATGCGTGGCGGAAGAAGGGAGTATATTCGGATGAGAAGTGACGGCGGAAGACTGTGCCGGGCAGAGACGTTGTGGCTCCGCGTCTGGTCTTGCACGGTGGTGAAGCAGGGATGGACAGATCTGGTTCGTGGTCCAAAGAAGAAGACGATATGGTGGTGGTGGCTTGGTGTTGCGGTGGAGCTCAGAACTGAGATCCGTTTGATCTTTTTGTGTTTTTTCTATTTTGATAATTTTTGGTTTGGGATGGAGTGGTGGTTGTTGCTGCTGTAATGGTTATTGAGATTTATTTCTCAGTGATGAATATGGAGATATGGTGTTTGGCTATGGAAGAGTGGCTATGTTTGAGGTGTTGGCCAAAAGTCAGAAAGGATTGCGAAGATTCGAAGGAGATGATGAAGTGTATGTCTCCCCCTTTCTGTTCTGAACCTCCCCCTTTTTAAATCCTCCTTGCTTGCAAAACTCCAAAAACAGAACCCAATGGCCACAATGGATAGTCACTTTCATTCATTTCCTTCTCAATGTTTCTGCATAGCTGCTTCAATCTGTGTATGCTGCAACTTCCCTTTGTTTATGATTCAGGTTTGACCATGCTTCAAGGATAGCAGCATCACATGTTCCCATTTTTTCCTTTCTGGTGCTTAAAATTTGAAACCATTTTTTGTTGCCAATGCCTAAGTCTGCCATTGCTTTCTTTGCTGCTGAGATGTATTAGGAACTTTAAACTTTGGCTTTTTCCTCTTGGCTTTTGAAAAGGACTGCTTAGTTTCAGTTTTTTTTTCTATATTTTTATTTTTATATTATCATTTTTTCAAAACACTGATTAAAAAGGACACCCGGACAAAATTAGGTGTTCACAAGTTTCATTAATGATGCTTTTGTGCTCACATAAGTATGGTTCAACCTCATCAATGTTATTCAATATATACAAATGTTCTTGAAGCACTTCCTCTCGATCCATGCTCTTAACAGTGATACCTCGTGTACCCTTACCATCTTATCTTCCTTCGTGACGAGACTTCGGAAGCCCTACAGGTTCCGCTTCTGACATGTAGTCTGTACAAAACTTAATAGCTTCTTCTGCAACATACCTTTCAACAATAGATGCTTCGGGACGGTGTGGATTCTTCATATATCCATTCAAGATCTTCATGTATCACTCAACCGGGTATATCCACTTTAAATAAACGGGGCCGCACAATCTAATCTCCCTCACTAGATGAACAATCAAATGAACCATGATGTCAAAAAATGAAGGTGGAAAATACATCTCCAATTGGCACAAGATAATGGCTGCCTCATTTTCCTAGTCATCCAACTTTTTAGTGTCAATGACCTTGCTATATGTAGCATTAAAGAATAAGCATAACCTAGTAATGGCATGTCTGACTTTTTTAGGCAAGATGTCACGAACGGCCACCGATAGTTGTTGTTGCATCAAGACATGACAATCATGAGACTTTTAGCCAACTAATTTGAGATCTTTCATTGAGACAAGTCTTTTGATATTTGAAGAGTAATCCTATGGCACTTTGACTCCCCGTAGACATTCACAGAAACTTCTTTTCTCTTTTTTTGATAAAGTAGGACATGCTGAGGGCAAATAAGTCTTCTTATCCCCCACTTTATGTGGAGCTAACTGCTCTCGTATACCCATCGCAACTAGACCCAGGCGAGCATTCACACCATCCTTTGTCTTGCCTTGAATGTTGAGAAGCGTTTCGATTAAACTGTCACACACATTTTTCTCCACATGCATCACATCAATACAATGTCTTACATCAAGCTTGCACCAGTATGGAAGATCAAAGAAGATCAACCTCTTCTTCCATATGTTCTTCTCGGTAGCCTTCTTCTCGGTCTTCCCATAGATAACATTAGTGTTGTTTAACCTTTCATAAACTTGCTCTCCAATCAAGGCCATCAGAGCAATTTCATTCTCCGGAAGTCCATTGAAAGCTTTCCTCAATCTACGATGAGGATGATTACGTCGGAGAAATCTCCGATGCCCAAGGTAGATTGTCTTCCTTCCATGTTGCTGTTGATGGTAACATGTGCCTTCTTCACATATTGGACATGCTTTATGCCCCTTAACACTATACCCACACAGGTTCCCGTATGCTGGAAAGTCATTGATGGTGCAAAATAACATGGCACGCAATCTGAATGTCTCACGGCAATACCCGTCGATCACATCAACGCCTTCATCCCACAGCATTCTCAAGTCTTCAATTAATCAAAGGACTCAGATAAACATCAATATCATTTCCTGGCTGTTTAGGACCCGAAATCATCATACTTAACATAATGTATTTGCGCTTCATGTATAACCAAGGAGACAGGTTGTAAATTACCAGGAGAACAGGTCATGAACTATGAATACTACTTAAGTTTCCATATGGATTCATTCCATCGGTAGCAAGTCCAAGCCTGAGGTTTCTGGGCTCATTGCCGAAATCCGGAAACAAACTATCAATTCTCTTCCATTGCAAAGAATCGGCTGGATGACGAAGCTGTCCATCACACTTCCTCTCATCTGCATGCCATCTAATGTTCTTTGCATCATTTACATTAGCAAACAATCGCTTGAACCACGGAATCACTGGAAGATACCATAACACCTTCGCAGGAGGACCTTTGGTGACCACATCACAACTAGAATCACCATCCTTCACTTTGTAGCGTGATACCCCACACCTGGGGCACTCATTCATCTCTTCAAACTATTTCCTGTACAATATGTAATCATTGGGGAAAGCGTGTATTTTCTTATACTCCATACCCATCGGACACAATTTCTTCTTCGCTTCATAGTTTCGAGATGGAAATATGTTACCTTTTGGAAGCATGTCTTTCAACAACTCAAGAAATTCGGTAAAGCTTTTATCGCTCCACCCATTTCTCGCCTTCACATTGAACAATCTTAACACCGCTGACAACCGTGTGAAATTAGTGCACCCCGGATACAAAGCCACTTCTGCATCACTGCACAAAGTATCATACACATGTGCGCGCTGAAAAGACTTTTGCCCAACATCACGGATCATGTCCTCTAGTCCATCGTCCATATCCACGTCATCAACTTCCTCTCTATACGACACCCTTGAACTATCTAACGATTCACCATGACATATCATGTTGTATAACTCTTGCATATCCCCTCACAAATAAGATGATCACGTATCTCCTCAACTTCTAGTCGTCTCTCATTCAAACAGTTAACATAAGGACAATAAAACCTTCCGTTACCACTATTAGGAGCATTTGTTTTTGCAAACTGTAGAAAATCTTCCACTCCATTCTCATACTCATCACTTGTCCGTCTAGCATTCATCCAACCGCGATCCATGACTAAAACCAATAACTTCATACTTAGTCTAACATATTCATCAACCACTTCTTATGACAGGGTATGGCCTTATCCCATTCGAGAAGAAACTTTTTCAACATTCGGTTAACATTCGGCAGCATTTCCCTTCGGTCTTTGATGTACATGACTTGAATGCGATGACATCCACCACGATAAAGTATGCACCCGGAGAACGAAAGGAAATGTATCAATCCGAACTTTCATCAAGTATATAACATTAGAATCAATGAATAACTATTTTAACTGAATGAAGAAAAAGTTTTTGCCCAAACTGTCCAACTTTGGACAATTCAAGATCCAATACAATGAGCAGTACATTAAGCACGTACACGTGTGCTCATTAATATTGCATCTCAAACGGGAAACTAAGGCTTTAATAATTAATTAACATTAAGAAAATTAATAAAACACTCCAATCCCTAAATCAAAGCAAACAAAAATTAAAATAAGCAATAGTTAATATACCAGCTGCTTTTTTAAGTCACAAACTGAAAATAATAACAAAATAACTGTCTAAAGGCATTGACAATTAATAGTCATCTTTGAAGAGTTGTAGGATAAGTAAAGAGTTCCATAATTTGAACATCGAAAATTCAACCACCAGTTAGACTCAAATAATCAAAGTCAGATTCAAACAAAGAGACTAATAACACCCCTGATAATCAAAAACCGCAAAGCAATAGGTAATAATTACCACACCCTCAAAAGAGGGCAAAACTATTCATGAAAAAGCTTTACATAACATGAAGAAAACTCATCACTGTAGTTTTGAATACATTTTTAAGCACACACCAAACTTACAACAAATCCCACATAGCATTGGATAAAAAAAAAATAACTCGGCATTCATGATTCTTCAATCCCAATCAACAAAAAATCAACAACTTCCAATTCATTTATTTTTATCCAAAACCAAAAAATGGAAAAACCATTACCGACCAAAGTTAAGGTTCAAAGTAAATATTGTACCTTGCAAGGAATGAGGGTAAGATAGGTAACAGCTGAAGGGAAAGCTTGAACCACAAATGTGACCACTTACCAGTACCACAACAAGCCCTTTGCATAACCCTGAAATGATAAAATTTAGTCAAAAATCGAAATGGGTTGAAGAAGCTTCCATTGTACTTTCCCAATGCTCAGATTCCTTAGAAACATGGTGTAAGAGGTGCATTACCTGAGATGACTAAGCGGCGGAGCAAGTGGAGCAAGCGTCGGACAGTGGGCTTCGAGGCTACAGGAAGCGGTGGAGCAAGCGAAGGCTACAGGGTCACGACACGAAGCGGTGGAGCAAGCAGAGGGGCTTCGAGGCTGAGGTGACAGCGGAGGACGCTGCCTAGCGAGCAAGAATCAAGGTGTGAGGGTTACGGAGCGCGCAAGAGAAGATTTGGAGGGATGAATAAATGAAAACAAAATGAAAATACACATCGGTTATATCTAAAACCGATGTGTTATATTGCTTTTCCACATCGGTTAACAACAAAAACCGATGTTAAAAATGTTGCTGCTTAAAAAAAATCAATTTTTTTGTTCAATCTTCCACATCGGTTATAATAAAACCGATGTGTAATCTTATGGCTGATTAAAAAAATTTTGTTTTTGTTTCCCTTTTCGACATCGATTATCATAAAACCGAAGTCTACAATTGATGTTTTTCACTATTCCACATCAGTTATACTAAAACCGATGTCTAATCTTATGTCTGATAAAAAAAAAATTTTGGTTTCACTTTTCCACATCGGTTTCTAAAAAACCGATGTTAAATATTTTTATCACATCTGTTTTTATTATAACCGATGTTAAAATATTTCAGTTTAATTTCAAAAATACCACCGCCTCCTTGGTCACATCGGTTTTATTAAAACCGATGTTAAAATTCCGATGTTAAATGCATATTTTGCAATAGTGACATATATGCTGCAACATTTTTTATTTATTTATTTATAATTCTTTGTCTTTAAAAGGAAAAGAATTGAATGGAAAAATATGGATATCGGATATACATTTTTTTATTATATTTGTATTAGGATCATATTAATATTAGTAATATTAAAATATTATTAAAACATTATAAATAAACTTTTGTGCTTTTAAAGTTATTATTAATGAAATTATTTGTTTATCATATCACACGGATAATCATAATTAATATGTGTTGGAATAGGTGGCTTAGACTCAAGATTAGATGAATTTAGTGTATAAAATTTAATATATTAATTTCTAAAAGAAAATCTCTCAATTAAAAATTAATGCGTGCACAATGAAAGTAATCAGAACACTAAAGATGATAAATAATAAAAAAAAAGTAAAGAGATAGGGAAGAGAAGCTTACAAATCGATTTTATCTTGGTTCGACCACTACAAAAAATAAGTTGGTTAACTACCGAACAACTTGGTCACTACACATGAAAATTCAGTCGCTAAACCCCTTAGCAACCAAATTTTTGGAGCCAATGAAACCTTCGTCGCTATTGTTTGAACTTTTGTCAAAGGTTAGTTGGTCGCATTCATCTGGTGACCAAATTTAGTGACTGAATTGTTGGTCAGAAATTCGATCGCTAGATTTGGCATGGGGTAATCCCTTTAGCGATCGAAATGTTAGTCACAAATTCGATAATTAACTTTTTTATTTTAAAAAAAAATCTAATTTCTTATTTATACTTAGCGATCGAATAATCGGCAGCCTTTGGTCGATAATTTTTTATTTTTATTTTTTTAAAATTTATAAATATTTTTGTAATTGGTTATTATGAATAAGAAATAAAAATCAATTTATTTTTTCAATTAATTATTAATGACAACAATTAAAAAATATTATAAATATTAAATACATTGAGTGAATGATAAAAATGTAGTATACAATATAAGTCAACCAAAAATGAAAATAACATAAAAAATATAGGCAACTAAAAACAAAATGGCACAAAATCAAGCTGCAGGCGGGATATCAGAATGGCCGTCCTCATCATCGTCCTCATTGTCGTGGTCCCCATACTTGTCGTCTAGAGCATTAGTAGGCACAATTGGAGGAGGTGGTGGCACTACAAGAGGTTGGATCCTCATCTACTCCAATACCAAGCATTGAGTTTGACCATGCTCCACTGTAGTCTACGTTAGCTGCTGTTTGATCTGTGTCAGCGGAGCAATCTGCTCCGCAATCAATCGTTCGGTGGCAGCCTTCTCCCTAAGCTCGACGTTAAGCCATGTAATGGTGTCCTGCATATGCTGGAATTGGTGAAAATGACTCTGTTAGAAGTCGACGAATCGGTGTGGGAGAATCTCTCCCAGAACGACCTCTGCCATCACAACTATCTCTGCCTCTAAATGAAACTGCCATCTGTTAGAAAAAAAATAACATGTAACATGACAGTATGAACTATAAAAATATTTAAATAAACACCAATCAGAATGTGTCTCTATAGATTCGTCCAAGTCAGACTGGTTAACCCTCTATCAACTTCTTCCCCATCGTCAACAACATTCGCGAGAGAATCATCAATGATATCTGGTGTAATATCTAGCGATATGTGGGGCCCCTGCAAACTCATCATCTTGATAAGGAGCATCTTTCTCAGGCTGATTTATTATGTTATCAGTAATTGTACTGTGAGACTTTGTCTTGATGACACCCAACCAATCTTGATGACCCTCGGGACATGGCATGTAATAAACCTGCTCTTCTTGCTGTGCAAATATGAATGAGTGATACACCTTATTATATCTACGTGACTGCCTAACTTCAACAATGCCACAATTATCTTTTTATCTATTTTTGTCCCTACATTAGGAGGATTATCAAACCAGTCCCACTTGAAGAGAACTAACCTCATTTCGGGAAAACCAATATACTCAACTTCAACAATATCAGTTAGAATTCCGTAAAAAACGTTATATTGACCACTATATTGACCATCTGTGCGTCGTACATAAACACCATAATTAGATTAATGCATGCCTTAACTCCATCGTTTCGTGTAAAATTTATATCTATTTACAATGTAAATATTCCATGATGTAATCGATCTTTTAAGCCCCCATGCCAAATTGGCCAACAATGGATTTTTAACATTATTTTATGGATAACCTACAAACTTAAACAATCGATGATATAGACCATGCTAATGGGGAAATAGACAACTATAAACACGAGTTGGGGGGGGGGGGGGGTTAATTATGTTTATAAGACTTTATAAGAAAGTTTGAAACTTTTCGCACACAGAAGCTAGGGACAGACAAGTGTTTTAGCAAAGCACAGACAATATAACAAAGTTACTAAAGAGATAAGTATAGAGATAGACACATCTATTTTATCCTGGTTTATCCCTTAACAACTAGCGCTAGGTCTAGTCCTTCGCAGAACCAAGTTTTCTCTCCACTATAGTTGATCAGGTTACAGGCTCCAAGTATTCTTTGCACACCTAGCCTCTCCAGTCTCCAAAACAAGTATTGTTTGCTCACCTAGCCTCTTCAGGCTCACTCAGGTTTGTTTGAGAAAGGATTGTAATAAATACAATTTTCAAGTCTTTCACTAACACTCAGAAGAGTGAATTAAATGTGAAGTAAAGAAAGATTGTGTAATAACTTCAAATGATTGAAGAATACATATTGAAAGAATGAAGAAACAAATGCACAGAGTAATGGCTCTTTTAGTGATGTGTGTAATATCTATATTCATCTTCAATGTCTTCTATATTTATAGGTCCCAATCATTTTAAATCCGTTAGTCTTCCCTATTACCTCTTGTAGACACTCTTAGATGATGGTTGTGAAGGTGGATTCAAGAAGAGAATGATGAGCATGAAGAGAATTCAAGAAAACCTATGGTGAACGTAATTGTCCAAACTTTGCATTTTGAAAAACCATGAGCTAAAAGAATTTTTTTTCAAGATTCTAACCGTGAAAGTGAAAGGTAGGAGAGTATATAAGATTTACTATCAAGTTGGAAAATGACCAACTTGATGAGTATTCTTGTAACATCGTTGTTTTACGGCATTGTTTATACGTTTAATGACCATGTTTAAGACCTTTATTAGTGTATAATATGTATGTTTAAGCATTGGCAACCTTGCATGGAAAATACGCGATCAACCGGCTTCGAATCGAGCGAGAACATAAACTAGGGTTTCTTATACAGCTTAGAACATTCAAGAGTGCACAATAGGAAATTTATGTTAAGGAAGATATTATGCATACTATAGGGCTTGAGCTTGTTCCTTAGGTGCAAAGGAGTCTATGTTTCAAATTTAAGGTCAATCGGACTTCCAACGAGCTCAGAACGCGATGAAACGTGCAAATTAGGGTTTCTGGTCAGCTTGGGGCACTGAGAGCTGGCTTTGGGAGCTGAGCACTGAAGGGGAGGTGCCACATGTCATGCAGCGACATGTGGAGGGAAACATGTTGAATAAATTCACATGGAAGTTTTGTGCCTAGCGCTGAGCGCCGGCTGTGGGGCACTGAGCGCCCAGTACAAAAAATTGAGAAAAAAAAATAAACAATTAAAAGAAGTAACTTAAGTTACCTCATGCAGAAGATAGAAGACATACCAGAAATATATATATAGAGAAGAGGGAGACCGAGAGTGAGAGAGAAAATTCAGGAGGGATTCCCGATCAATCCGTTCGTCCTATCGAGAAGCCGACTATACTGTTGCGATCCTCGTGACGTCTACTTCATTATCCTATCTTTCTTTTCTCATCTAGGCAAAGGTAAACCTATGTCCTTATTATGCCAAAATGATGTCGACGATGGTATTGAAGTTATCTTTCAATTCGTTTATCAGTTTTCAATTCCGTCTTCAGATTAGGATTACCCGTAACGTGTGCTTCATAATGAAGTATTAAGGTGAATTTTTGGAGCCCCACAGGTGGGAGAACCTCACGTGGCATATTTGATGAGTATAGAAGTGGGTCCGTTTCATTGTTCCAGAGCTAGCCTACGACACTTTAGGTGGGAGAAAGGAACCCTCTAACATCGGAAATGGCTAAGAAGCATTTTATTCAATAATGCCGTAGGGCTACGGCGAGCAAAATCCTACTAGAGGGCGAATAATTGACAATGTCAATATCAGGTTGGGGACTACTCAGTGGTACCAATGATGATATGAAGATTGTAGGTTTATCTCCGTTAGGTTAACGTTGAGGTATACGAGGTTGCATGGTTTTGCCTATTGAGCTACTTACCGTGTGCTGTTTCGATTAATATGTTTATTTTATTTAATTATTTTTTTATTTAATTATTTAATTATTATCTTATTTAATTATTTAATTATTATTTTATATATTAACATGCTCAGTATGATAATGTGCTTTGTCTGTTATACTTGCTTAGCTGGTTCCTAGGCAGTGATATATGATAATTTGGAGTGATGCATGTTGATAAGTGTATGACGTAGGACTTAGTTGTTCCTAACCTAAGTAATTAACTAATATTTTATTATCATGAGACTTGAGATACTATATGAGATGATGATGAAAGGTTGAGGCACTAGGTTATGACCTGATACAAGTCAGTGAGACTCATATAGATGCATTGTGATGATCACAGCTGTGTGAGTGGAATACACGAGGTCATAGTATCCGATTATGGATACTGGAATCACGGGTGAGTTCCCTTATGCTGAGTTTGAGGGAGACTACCGTGATATGTCTGAAATCCTTATGTAGTCGTCCCATATTTATATTGTTCTACTATAGTGTCATTGGTTTGTATTAGCACCCTAGAGAGAACCGGTGTGTGCACCGACATGTACTGTAGCCATAGTGTCATTGCTTTTCATGAGCGCCCTACCGGGAATGGGGGTGTGGACCAGCGTTTAAGGACGAGCCGCTTGGACGACTGACTAATATCCCTGATCAGACGCGGGATATATGACAGGATTGTGGTGGCCACGTCAGCATACAGGATTAGTTGCATGAGCGTGACAGGTAGAGGATGATAATATAATTCGGGGATGGTTATACTTATACATGTTACTGTATGATGCATGTCTGTGTGTCGTTATTGTTTATATGCTATGTACCGTTTTCCATATTTGATGATAGATAGTTTCTTATCTCCCTTTTCTTTTTCTTCTACGTATGTCTGTTCGATCTTTGCGCGTACATACCTGGACGTTTTAGATGGCACATATGGACCACCCTTGGATGGCAGATCCAGCTGGGATTCCCTTGATGGGAACGGTAGAGTTTGAGTTTCTAGAGGAGCAGGGGTGGCTTGTGGACCCTGTCACCCATTTTGAAATTTATATGGGTCCAGTATCGGTGTACGCTAGGATGGGTGATGGACCACATTTTAGGTTAGTCGGGACATTTCGTCTCCACTAGACTTTTCCATCCCCTATTGGTTTCCCTGCAGCACCGATACCGCCGATGCCACCGATGCCTCCCATGTTTCCAGTTTCCGTTCCAGAACCAGTGCCAGTGCCTGTAATCATAGATGCTTGTATGATGCTATGGTACTATATATATATACACACATATGGATGCATGATGTGATGTTTATATCTGAATGTTCTTTATATTTAAAGTTTTTATATCTTAGCTATTTTCCATATATCCGCTTAACGTTATTATCACGATCAAGTTTAAATAAATTATGGTTTTCTTTAATGGGACATCGGGTTGTCTCATTTGGTGGTTAGAGCAGTTTGATTCTGTTCAGACTGTGAGGTTAGGGTGTATTGGCCATTTTGGATGAATCCACATCAGATATAGACTATGCTTAGAAGTTGGGTAGTGAGTCCGAATACGATAGTTTACATTTGAATGGCATATAATATTTATATATCAGTTTCATGTAGTATTATATGTCATATAAATGTGTGCTGATGATTTCTTGTAACATGATCATGGCTCGCGGTAGAGTACGTTGGGGATGAGGTGGCGGTAAAGCCATAGAGAGGGTTGCCAGAGATGGCAACGGAGAGGCTTCTCATACTGGAGGAGGAGCAGGTGGTGGAGGAGAGTCATCTGAGACTCTCCAGACCATCATAGATCTTGCTACAACCATGCTACAACAGACATAACAAAATGCTTAGATGATGCAGATGACCAGAGAGCATCAGGAGCAGCAGAACTAGAGGAGAGCTGTAGAGACTGAGGATGTGGGGATGGCTACCTTCCTGAAAGGGAAGCCACCACAGTTCAGAGGTGACTATGATCTAGAGAGGGCAGAGTGATGGATACTAGAGCTGGAGAAGATCTTTGACACCATGAGATACAAAGAGGATCGAAATGTGACAGATGCTGCCTTCATGTTGATCAGAGGAGCACAAGAATGGTGGAGAGGCAAGATGAGACTATTGGAGACAGAGGGCAGAGTGATTAGCTGGGAGTTGTTCAAAGAGTGCTTTCTCGAGGAGTAATTTCCGCGATTGGTTCGACACTAGAAGGAGATGGAGTTCATGAGTCTCCGACAGGGAGGCATGTCCATTGGTGACTATGCAGCACTGTTCGAGGCTCTGCTGCAGTTCTTAGAGTTTTATCAGAGGTTACCTGATGAGGATTGGGTGTGTAGACTGTTCGAGGAGGGTTTGAGGCATGAGCTACGGAGAGCGGTGGTACCGCTAGATGTGACACCCTCTACCCCGAACGTATTTATAAATCAATAACATACAAGGAGATAATTTAATTTTTCAAAATAAGATAAACACATGCATATAATTTATTAGAAATGAAAACCAACGGGTAAAGGATACCACTTTGTTACAAGGTCTCGACGTGGAAAATAAAACATAACAAAGGTATTTAGAAAGAAAGACATAACATAAATATAAACATAAACAAAACCCAACCCCGATGTGACATTACAGAGATGGTATAACCAATCCAATAAACAACTCGGATAAAAAAACTGAAACTAAACATAAACTAAACTACAAGTAGCAGTTCCTCAGAGTCACTCCTCAGCAAGCTGCTCACCGTCTTCTGCATAACAAAAAAGATACATGCAAAGAAAACAACAAAAGACGGGGAGTAAGAACCATATATATAAACATAACGACAACAGGATATTTGGCAAGATGAACATACAACAAACAACATCTTACAGATCATCATATCAACATAATAAGTATATCACATGTCACTTACATCAATTATATAATGCAACGCGATTCAGTACTATGAATGCATGTGTATCCATCTACACCGGGCGTATGACTTCGGAGTTACATTTCCACATTGGCCACTAAGCACCAATGTTGGGGCAATTCACCTTACCATGGGTGGACCCCTAGAAAACTGACGCACCATACTCTAGGATGCGCCACCACGGGGGGCCACGATTCACCTAACTCTCAGATGAATCACCGCAGACTGTCAGATCGCTTTACTCTCTGACAACCTCCCCTATGTCGTACCTCTCCTTAATAACTTCATGCATGATACATGCACACAAACAACCAACCGTTTATCCATCACCTCCATCGACACCATTTATTATGGCTTAACATCTTTGGCCAACAAGCACCAAAGATAACACTATCTTTAATATTTTAACTTTAAACGTTAAACAACACTTTGGCCAAAAAGCACCAGAGCTCAACACCTTGACTATTAGGCATCATGGCCCCCATGGCCACTAGGCTACCAAGGTACAACATCAACAACATTATCTTCTCACTTTAGTTATTAACGCTTTGGTTCTTAAGCACCAGAGCTCAACACATTGACCATTAAGCATCAAGGCCCCCTTGGCCACTCGGCTTCCAAGGTACATTATATCTTTAAGTTTTCTAGCTTATCATTATTTCGTTTGGTGTCTTCTTTTATTATTATTAGGGACAACTAGGGTGAACCACCCTTGTCCAGCTTTCTGCGTTCTGGTCAGCACAGGGAAGCACGACCGTGCTTCCCCCAGCACCGGCGTGCTGACTAATAACTCAAGCCCGGTCGTGCTGGCTGTTGACCATGACCGTACTCAATGGAGTGTGGCCGTACTGTTTCTGGGCAGAAGTGTTGAAGAACCCTTTCTAAGTTTCCTAGGGCATTCCAGATCAATCCTATTGGCTTTAACTACACCATTGCTCATCAGCTTCGTTATTCTTAACTGTTCTTCATGTCTTATCATTATGGGGAATTAATCCTTTAATCACATCTTCGTTGTTAATGTCCCTAGAACACTCACTAATCAATCATAGGGTCTTTAACTAAGTCCCATGATCCTAATCTTTCCTCTCATACTATATTCATGTCTTATGAACAACTGGGATAACATCCCTTAAATCTCGTTTATCATTGTTAACGTATTTTAATGTCTTTAACATCATGAACAAGACCTATTAATTAATTAGAGACTTATTAACGTCATTGTTGGCATTAACATCCTCAACAATCAACACTATTTAAGAGCACAACATCATCATCATTATCATGGCAGCATTCTCATCAAAACAACATCATCATTGTAGCATTCATCATCATGAACATTCACTCATGGCATCCATCAAACATATCAACACCACCATCATAGAAACAAGTCTAAACACGCCAAACATAAACACTTAAACATACAGATATCAAATAGGAAAATATAAACATGTTATCAAGCAAACAGTCATATAGGCATTTAATCAAACACCAGGAGCATGGGTTAACCCTTCATCTTACGCTACCCCATAGCCTACATGTTTATACCAGCCCTTCTCCCCATACCTGGTATGAAGATTCCCACTACGACAGTGCAAGCAAACTATCCTCGTTCCCTCGAGCAGGTCGATGAGTTCCTCAAGCCTTAGCCAAACACAAGAGGATTAACCAATTAATCCTCAATTTAAGAAAATGGAAAGGAGAATAAAGAAAGGGATTACCGGTTTACCTTTAGAGACATTAGCATACGTTACTTCTCTCCCAAACGGACTCAAGAACACCATGAACTTCAAAGGGTTCAAGGGAAGGGAAATGGGAGAGTTTCTATCGCACAAGGATTTCCCAAAGTGCCAAAAAGAGGGTTTGGTTCGTAACCATCACGGCATTGCTCTATTTATGGACTCTGTGACCTGAGCATGACCGTGCTCCCTTTAAGCACGACAGTGCTCAATTTCTAAGCATGGGGCGCTCAAAGATTGCACTGCGAGACTATTTAACGACCGAATAGGACATGCTAGTGCGTGTTCTGATTTGTACATAGGTGTGTGCTGTGAGGTGATTTTTGATGTATTTTTAAGAGGGGATGGGGAGTGAAGTGATGGTGAGGTATCTTTTCTTAGTATTTTGATGTATTTTATATTATGATAGTTTGTATTTTGTATGGGGCCCGACTGATGGGGTTCCCTTTACAGATGTAATCATAGATGCTTGTATGATGTTATGGTACCACACACACACACACACACACACACACACACATGGATGCATGATGTGACGTTTATATCTAAATGTTCTTTATATTTAAGGTTTTTATACCTTTTCTATTTTCCATAGATCCGCTTAACGTTATTATCACGATTAAGTTTAAATAAATTATGGTTTTCTTTAGTGGGACATCGGGTTGTCTCATTTGGTGGTTAGAGCAGTCTGTTTCTGTTCAGACTGTGAGGTTAGGGTGTACTGGCCATTTTGGTTGAATCCATATCGGATATCGACTATGCTTAGAAGTTGGGTAGTGAGTCCGAGTGCGATAGTTAACGTTTGTATGACATATAGTATTTATATATCAGTTTTATGTAGTATTATATGTCATATAAATGTGAGATGATGATTTATTGTAACAGGATCATGGCTCGCGGTAGAGGACGTTGGGGACGAGGTGGCGGTAAAGCCATAGAGAGGGTTGCTGGAGATGGCAACGGAGAGACTTCTCACACTGGAGGAGGAGCGGGTGGTGGAGGAGAGTCATCTGAGACACTCCAGACCATCAGAGATATTTCTACAACCATGCTACAGTAGACATAACAGAATGCTTAGATGCTGCAGATGACCAAAGAACAGTAGGAGCAACAAAACTAGAGGAGAGCTGCAGAGGCTAAGGATGTGGGGATAGCTACCTTCCTGAAAGGGAAGCCACCACAGTTCAGAGGTGACTATGATCTAGAGAGGGCAGAGTGGTGGATACTGGAGCTGGAGAAGATCTTTGACACTATGAGATACAGAGAGGATCGGAAGGTGACAAATGTTGCCTTCATGTTGATCGGAGGAGCACAGGCATGGTGGAGAGGCAAGAGGAGACTGTTGGAGGTAGAGGACAAAGTGATTAGCTGGGAGTTGTTCAAAGAGTGCTTTCTCGAGAAGTACTTTCCATGGTTGGTTCGACACTAGTAGGATATGGAGTTCATGAGTCTCCGACAGGGAGGGATGTCCGTTGGTGACTATGCAACACGGTTCGAGGCTCTGCTGCAGTTCTTAGAGTTTTATCAGAGGTTACCCGATGAGGATTGGGTGTGCAGACGGTTCGAGGAGGGTTTGAGGCATGAGCTACGGAGAGTGGTGGTACCGCTAGATGTGAAACCTTCTACCCCGCACGTATTTATAAAGCGATAACATAGAATGAGATAATTTAATTTTTCAAAATAAGATAAACACATGTATATAATTTATTAGAAATGAAAACCAACGGGTAAAGGATACCACATTGTAACAAGGCCTCAACGCGGAAAATAAAACATAACAAAGGTTTTTTAAAAGAAAGACATAACATAAACATAAATGAAACCCAACACCGATGTCACATTACAAAGCTGGTATAACCAATCCGATAAACAACTAGGATAAACAAACTGAAACTAAACATAAACTAAACTACGAGTAGCGGCTCCTCAGAGTCACTCCTCAGCAAGCTACTCACCGTCCTCTGCATAACCAAAAAGATACATGCAAAACAAACAACAAAAGACGGAGAGTAAGAACTATATATATAAACATAACGACAACAGGATAGTTGGTAAGATGAACATACAACAAAGCAACATCTTACACATCATCATATCAACATAATAAGTATATCACATATCACATACATCAGTTGTACAATGTAATGTGATTCACTACTCCGAATGCATGTGAATCCATCTACACCGGGTGTACGACTTCAAAGTTACATTTCCACATTGGGCAATAAGCACCAACGTCGGGGCAGTTCACCTTACCATGGGTGGACCCTTAGGAAAACTGCCCCACCATACTCTTGGATGCGCCACCACAGGGGTCCACGATTCACCTAACTCTCGGATAAATCACCACAGACGGTCAGATCGCCTTACTCTCGGACGATCTCCCCTATGTCTTACCTCTCCCTAATAACTTCATGCATGATACATGCACACAAACAACCAACCGTTTATCCACCACCAACATCAACACCGTTTATTATCGCTTAACGTCTTTGGCCAACAAGCACCAAAGATAACATCATCTTTAATCTTTTAACTTTAAACGTTAAACTACACTCTGGCCAAAACGAACCAGAGCTCAACACCTTGACCATTAAGCATCAAGGCCCCCTTGGACACTAGGCTACCAAGGTACAACATAAACAATGTTATCTTCTTACTTTAGCTATTAACACTCTGGTTCTTAAGCACCAGAGCTCAACACCTTGACCATTAAGCATCAAGACCCCCTTGGCCACTCCACTACTAAGGTACATTATTATCATTAAGTTATCTAGCATGTCATTACTTCGTTTGGTGTCTTCTTTTATTATTATTAGGGACAATTGGGGCGAACAACCCCTGTCTAGCTTTCTGCGTTCTGGTCAGCACAGGGAAGCACGACTGTGCTTCCCCCAGCACCGACGTGCTGACTAATAAGTCAAGTACGAGCGTACTGACTGTTGAGCACGACCGTGCTCAATCGAGCGTGGCCGTACTGTTTCTGGGAAGAAGTTTTGAAGAACCCTTTCTAAGTTTCCTAGCGCATTCCAGATAACTACACCATTTCTCATCAGCTTCATTATTCTTAACTGTTCTTCATGTTTTATCATTATGGGGAATTAATCCTTTAATCACAGCTTCGTTATTAATGTCCCTAGAACACTCACTAATCAATCCTAGGGTCTTTAACTAAGCCCTAAGATCATAATGTTTCCTCTCATACTATATTTATATCTTATGAAGTGGGACAACATCCCTTAAATCTCATTAATCATTGTTAACGTATTTTAACATCTTTAACATCATTAACAAGACCTATTAATTAATTAAAGACTTCTTAACATCATTGTTGGCTTTAACATCCTCAACAATCAACACTCTTTAATATCAAAATATCATCATCATTATCATGAAAATTCACTCATTGCATTCATCAAACATATCAACATCACCATCATAGTGGTGTACCCGGGTGCGGGTACGTAATGCGAGAGTTACGATTCAGGGAACCTTAAGGATGTACCCGGGTTCTAATTGATAGACAATGACCAGTGCTTTATATCCACTGAGTTGTGATCTCCGCTGGTACTCGACTATCTCGACGTCTGGGCGCTGAGTATTCTACGTCACAGGTGGACCTTCTGAGGCGGCCAAGATACCCCTATTGGAGTTGAGCTCATAGGGGAAGCACCCTTATTAGTCACGGTGAGCTGA
Organism: Sophora flavescens; assembly: GCA_030762895.1. Classification (NCBI taxonomy): domain Eukaryota; kingdom Viridiplantae; phylum Streptophyta; class Magnoliopsida; order Fabales; family Fabaceae; genus Sophora; species Sophora flavescens. Next base: position 106,881,589 of record CM061066.1, on the reverse strand, counting down.
ATAGTTACCTGGATAAACCAATTGGCATTCTCTGGGTAAAGGAAGACCCGAGAGAGGAAGAGAATATTCGGGGGATCATCATCCATAGAGAGAGATATCGACCAACATACATGATAGTGTTATTGATAAAACTCACAACGTACAATGGGGTGGCTATTGTTGTACAACCCATTAAAAGCATTTGTTGAGAGAAAATAGAGAAAAAAAAGGAAAACCAACTGTCATTGGTTATAAAAAGTGTGTAGTAAATTTGGGAGCTCCTGCAACTATAAATAAGCCTCTATTAGCAGTTTATAATATAATTCCAACAAGAGAGAAAAACAAGAGAGAGAGAGAGAGATAAAATGCTTAGAAATAAAAGCTTTAGTTTGAGTTTAATTGGGTCGTCGTTTGTGAGAGGTTGTGAGTATTTTGTAAACACCTTGTATATTTCCCTTTTGAACAAAATATCTGCAGTAGTCCGGAGACGTGGGCATAATTGGCTGAACTCCGTTATCAAATTGTGTGTTATTATTCCATATTTATTTTAATTTTCACAAATTTGATTTAGGAAAATTATGTATTTTCCCAACAATTGATATAAAGAGCTTTGGTGATTATTTCTCTCAATTTTTTTACAAAGATTTTATTCACATAAATTATTAATTTTGAGAATACTCAAATTTTGTCGGTGATACCAAATTATCCACGGAGGTGTTCTAAAACATGGTGGTTCATACAAATTGTCAGAAAAGATCCTGAAGAAGTCAAATTCGAGTGGGAACGATGGATGCAGTTGAAGGAAAGGTGAAAATTGAGAAGTTCGATGGTGCAGACTTTGGCTTTTCGAAAATGCAAATTGAAGATTATCTGTATCAGAAAAAATTGTATCAACCTCTCCAAGAAAAGAAACCAGAGGGCATGAAGGATGAAATTGGACTCTTCTCGATAGACAAGCCCTCGGAGTTATCCGATTGACGTTATCCCGCAATGTTACTTTTAACATTGCAAAAGAAAATATCACATTGAGTCTTATGGCGGCTCTTTCCAGTATGTATTAAAAGTCGTCGGCCTGAAACAAAGTTCATTTGATGAGGCGGTGTTCAATTTACGGATGATGGAAGGCGCACCGATGGTGCAACATCTCAATGAACTCAATACAGTCACAACCCAGTTGAGTTCAGTTCGAATTTAGTTTGATGAAGAAGTACGAGCATTGATACTTTTGTCTTCCCTACTAGAAAGCTGGAATGCTACTGTCACGACTGTGATTAGCTCATCGGGAAGCAACAAGTTGAAATTTAATGATGTTCGTGATCTGGTTCTTAGTGAAGAGATCTGAAGGAGAGAGAAGGGTGAATCGTCAACCTCTTTAGTGTTGCACACAAAGTCAAGAGGAAGAAATTCAACTAGAGGAAATGGACGCGATAAATCAAAGGACAGGAGGTCCAAGTCCAAAAATCACCGTAGTTCCAATAGCTCAAAGACCGTCGAGTGTTGGAATTATGGAAAGATCAGGCACTACAAAATTCAGTGCAAGAGTGCCGAAAGATCTTAACTCTAAGCTGTTAAACTACTAACTAGAGCCGAAGCTCTGATACCACTTGTTGGTCATGGCAACCATCACCCAAGAGAGGGGGGGTTGAATTGGGTTTTAAATAAAAATGAAATCTTTTTCAATAAATTGAAAAACCCTTTATAATATAAAACAAAATTTGCAGCGGATAAAGAATTGTTTTGAATTAAAGCGCTTAGAAATGAATCTTTTGAAATTGAGGCGCAATGAGGAAAACTTCTTAAATAATAAAGGATAGGAAGAGTATATGATTGCGGAAAATAAAGAGGATAGGGAAAGAAGATAAACACCACGATATATCCTGGTTCGGCCACAAACTACCCACGTGGCTTATGTCCACTCCCTAACGCAATACCACCAAGGGTTTCCATTAAACTCTAGTTTTTAAACATGATTAAATAGTCCTTTACAACTCAAGAATTTAAAGGTAAAGATATTGAAATAAAACATGGATATTCATTTAACCGAAATGAAAAGGTCCATGGGTAGAAAGGTCCCACATGAACTAGTTTAACCAACACGGAAAGAAACAAGTTTTTAAAGAAATAAAACGTGAACATAAACATAACCCAACCCTGATGTCACATACAGAGCTGGTATAACCGTTCCAGAATAATCCTCGGAATACAACTGAAACCGAAACAGCTAAACAACTATAACTGGAAAATCCTAACTGTAGAGTCGCGGCTCCTCAGCGTCACTCCTCTCCTGGCTACTCGCCGTCCTCTGCATAAAAGATACATGCCAACAACAGAAACAGAGAAAACGGGGAGTAAGAAAACATATAAACACATCGACATGGAGATAGTAAGCAAGATGAACATACATCATATACATAGCATTTAACACCGTATAACATTTAAGCATCAATATATATATATATATATATATATATATGTATATATATATATATATGTATATATATATATATATGTATATATATATGCACATATCAACATGCTATCTCAACCAACATATTCTATGTGATGCAACACTACTCCGCTACTCCATTATGCATGTGGATCCAAACTATCTCAGGAAGGCGACTTCGAAGTTACATATCCATAATGACCAAAAAGCACCAACGCTGGTAGTTCACCAAACCATGGGTGAACCCCTTGGATAGCCGAAGCACCATACTCTCAGATGTGCCACCACGGGGGCGCATGGGTCACCAAACATTGGGTGAACCACCCACGGACGGCCAGATCGCCATACTCTAGGACGACCTCCCCTATGTTGATCTTCCCCCACTAACAACTCCAATACGTGAAAGCATGACACAACAATAAACAAAGGCAACCACCTCCTCCGCATGGGCCAATAAGCACCCAAGTCTCATCATCATTAACATCAACACCTTAAACCATAAGAGTCAAGGCCCCATTGGCCAAAAAGCACCAAGGTTTAACTTATGAACACCTTGACCAAAAAGCATCGAGGCCACTTTGGCCAAAAAGAACCAAAGCATATCAACGTGCGGTAACCCATCGGGTACCGACTTAACCAACTTATTATTCTTGTTTATCTTAATTAGTCTTTTAATTGAGTTATCTAACTCTTCTTCATTCGATTCGTGTTTACCTCATCATTGGGGATAATTGCAGGAAAACACCCCTTTAATTCTTTTAATTAATGTTCTGTCCAGTATGGGGAGCATGGGTGTGCTCTTCCTAAGCACGGGCATGCTTCCACTTATGTGGAGCACGATCATGCTCACTATCATGCATGACTGTGCTTAATGCACGGGCATCTTCTAGAATTCAGACTGGGAGCTCGAGCGTGCTCCCTATTAAGCATGACCGTGCTCCTGGGCATGGCAGTATTGTCTGGGCAGATTCATTGTGTTCTTTAAGCCAAAACTCCCTAAAACACTCTTAAATCAAATCCTAGGGTCTTGACTAAACCATTTGGCATAAAATCACCTCTAGTCACTATTAATCCATGTTTTAAGAACACTTTTTGGGAGATAACTCCCTTAATTATCATGTTAATAAAGAGCCCTATTTTAACCAATTAGAGTTTTACTAACATGTTCTCATCATCAACCAACAATCATTCAACCAACAATGCATAACCACATTTCAACCAACAATATTTCATGGCATATACAACATATCGGTTTAACCAATCAAATCATGGCATCAGACATATTAATCAAACATACAAAAATTGGCATATATCGTTTGAACCACAAAACAATATAACAACCAGGCATTCATAACTGGCATATCATAATCAAACAATCATTTATTCAAACATAGAATAGGCATTAAAATAGTTAATAACAATGGGGTTATGGGAACCCCTCATTTTACTTTACCCCCTTGCCTAATGTTCATACTATCCTTCTCCTTATACCTGGGAGCTCGAACGTGCTCCCTATTAAGCACGACCGTGCTCCTGGGCATGGTAGTATTGTCTGGGCCGATTCATTGTGTTCTTTAAGCCAAAACTCCCTAAAACACTCTTAAATCAAATCCTAGGGTCTTGACTAAACCATTTGGCATAAACTCACCTCTCACTATTAATCCATGTTTTAAGAACACTATTTGGGATATTACTCCCTTAATTATCATGTTAATAAAGAGCCCTATTTTAACCAATTAGAGTTTTATTAACGTGTTCTCATCATCAACCAACAATCATTCAACCAACAATGCATAACCACATTTCGACAACAATATTTTATGGCATATACAACATATCGGTTTAACCAATCAAATCATGGCATCAGACATATTAATCAAACATACAAAATTTGGCATATATCATTTGAACCACAAAACAATATAACAACAAGGCATTCATAACTGGCATATCGTAATTAAACAATCATTTATTCAAACATAGAATAGGCATTAAAACAGTTAATAATAATGGGGTTATGGGAACCCCTCATTTTACGCTACCCCTTGCCTAATGTTCATACTATCCTTTTCCCCATACCTGGTGTGAAGATTCCAACAACGATAGCTCAAACGATAAACCAAACGTGTTCCCTCGTGTGGCTCAACTAGCTTTCCAAGCCTTGGTCAAACAAACAAGTTAACCAATTAACCTCAGTTCAATGAAACATAGAAAATATATTACAAGAAAGGGATAATGGTTACCTTTACGATTGGCACAGACACTCTAAGCCTTCCCAAACATCTCCAAAACTCCAACAATGCAATGGGTTTAGAGAAAATAGGGAAGAAGACAGGTGTAGCCGCACTAGGTGGCTAGGATGCCAAAATAGGCTTTTAAAACGAAACCCTCGGTTACTGTGCACATATATAAGCTTCAGACCCTAGCACGGTCATGTTCCTTGTTGAGCACGGTCGTGCTCAACTTAGCGTCAACGAGGCGGGTCTCCCACACGAGCACGGTCATGCTCCCTATTAAGCACGGTCGTTCTTGTGACTCAAATAGTCACAAGACCCAAGCCTCTGCACGGGCGTTCTGGACATGAGCAAGGCCGTGCTCATGTACCAGAAAGGAATTTTAAGCCTAGAAATCCCACTTAGCCCTTCAACCACAATTCTAAGCTAAGTCTAAGGCTTACTCAAACAAACAAGCATTCCATATAAGCACTTAAAGAAAAATGGGGTGTTACCACTCCACCCCACTTATAAAAATTTCGTTCTCGAAATTTCTACCCACCTCGATCGAAAAGGTGCGGGTACGCTTCCATCATCTTACTCTCCAACTCCCATGTAGCACTTTCCTCAGTAGCCCCACTCCAAACGCCTTTGACCAAAGGAATCTCCTTGCCTCTCAGCTGCTTCACCCTATTATCCTTGACTCGAAGGGGTAGTACCTCAAAAGTCAAGTTCTCTTTTAATTGTTTCATGTCTAGTACTATCACGTGGCTATGGTCATGAATGCACTTTCGGAGTTGAGACACATGAAAAACATTATGGAGGTTGGACAAGAACTGCGGTAAGGCTATTTGGTAGGCGACTTCACCGACTCTTTTCAGAATTTGGTAAGGACCAATGAACCCAGGAGTAAGTTTCCTCACTTTCATCACTCTACCAACCCCAGTTGTTGGGGTAATTCTCAAGAACACATGATCACTTTCTTGGAATTCGAGCGACTTCCTCCATTTGTCATGGTAGCTCTTTTGCCTACTTTGTGCCACTTTCATCTTTTCCTGAACCGCCCTCACTTTTTATGTGGTTTTTTGCACTATCTCAGGTCCTGGCACTACATTCTTACCAGGTTCATTACAACACAAGGGTGTCCTACATCTCCTCTCATAAAGAGCTTCATAAGGTGCCATCCCAATATTCGAATGGAAGCTGTTGTTGTAGGTGAACTCTATCAGGGGCAAAACTTGTCCCAACTACCAAACAGTTCTAGCACACAAGCTCTAAGCAAGTCCTCTAAGGACTGGATGGTTCTCTCAGACTGACCGTCAGCCTGTGGGTGATAAGCTAAACTTAGCATGAGCTTGGTCCCTAAAGCCTCATGGAAACTATTCCAAAACCTAGAGGTAAACCTTGGGTCTTTATCTGACACCATGCTAGAGGGTGAAATGGCACAAAACAACACTAGAAGGGGGGTTGAACAGTGTTTTCGAAAATCAGAGTTTAAGAAGCACAAAACAATCAGTAAATATGAGATGGTTAAAGACAGACACCTTTCTCGACAAACTGATCAGCAACTATTTAACACACCCGAGTTAGTTACTGTAAACAGTTAAACAAACTGAATAATAAAGTAAAGGTTAGGAAAGAGTATACTCAGAGATTTATCATGGTTCAACCACAAACTTTGGGCTACATCCAGTCCTTGGTTTCACTAAGCTTTAACACTATAACTGATCAAGGTTACAGACGAGTATTATTTGCACACCTACCCTTTCCAGGCTCAACCACAAGTATTGTGTGCACACCTAGCCTCTTCAGGCTCAACAAGTATTCTTGAAACAAGCCTCTTCAGGCTCAGAGAGTTTTGAGAGAGTTTTGAAGCACAGCTTCAAAGTTACAAAGCAATTCAACCAATCTTTTAACACTACAGAGAGTGAATATGGGCTTGGAACTTGGTGAGTTGCAGATGAGTTCTTTTTCAAATGACTTTCAGAGTGTGAAAAAGATATGTAAGTGATCAAAGCTTTCAGCTATTGATTTTATAAGATGAATGTTGTTCTTGAGTAATATAGCTTTTCACTGATAAGTAAATATTGGCTTTCTCTGGTGCTTATTATTGTATCACTCTACTCTTCATTCAGTCTTCGACTTCTTCTATTTATACTTGATCACAGAGATCTGTTGAGATGCATTCGAGAATCTTCAGTTTTGTTCTTCAGAAAAAATAGTCGTTCTGACATGATAATAAATACATTGAAGAATGTCGGAGATTCCGTGTTGACATCTGAGTATAGCAGATATGTTTATCAGCTTTGGGGAGCGTTCTTTCCTTATTTGTGCAACACTTAGAAAAGCTCAGATAAAGTAGCTTTTCTCTTACTTACATAAGGAATGCTTTTATGTAGCCTTGCCCTTTTGTCTTTTATCCTTTCTATGATTTCGATTGAAGATAAGAAATATGTTAATAAACTTCTTTAAAGTTTAATTAACTATATTTCAAATCACTCTTACTTTTGAATCATAGATCAAGTGATTCCTTCATAGAAAGCTTTTTTTCCTTGGCGCGTGCGTCAGTAACAAAGAAGGTGACTTAGCGTTTCACATCTTCTAAGCTTGTCGATGTTTGAACATCTTTTGAATCAAACAAGTTAATCTGACTGAAGAGTGGTTCTGACTTTGTCAGAAGCTTAGACGTATACTGAGAGAGACAGAAGCATCTTTGAAATGTGACTTCTTGTTCATGTTTTGTTCTGTAATGTTGATCCTTTTTCTTTCAACTTCCTTCAGAAGATAGTGTTTGTATTCTTCGAATACATGATCACGAATTTGACTGTGAACTGCTTCAGGCTTCTTGGTCTTCTATAAGAGCAGACAGTCTTGTAAGAACAAGCAGTCTTCTATAAGAGCATTGCTTGATACTTTCTTTTCTTTAATTTGCTTATTGAATGAATAAGTCCTTTTCCTTTAGCTTTCATTGAAGATGACAGTCGTTGACTACTTTGCTTTGGTATTGATGCTAGCTAATCTTTTCCATAGTTTGATAAGTCTGAGAGATGTTGATATAGGCTTCAATGTGAGGCAGACTTCAGACGCATTGTACTTAGTCATCTTTGAGATAGACGTTTGTATACAACCTTTTGATTCTTTCATAATCTTTTGTTGACTTGATCTGCTAAGATAGAATGCTTTGGCTACACAACTTAAGTAGATGATTAGCTGTAACACCTTAGTTTTTCACGTATATGTTTAATTATTTTATTGAAATAATTAATTATTTGGATGGTTACTTTTGTTTAATTTTATGTGGTTTAGTTTGAGTAATTTTATTTTCTCATTTAAAATATTTTATTGGGTGCGTTAACACTGTGTTACTGCAGTGTATACATGCTTGTTAGACAATAATGTTACGTTATTGTCACTATTATTCTTTGTTTATAAAAATATTTTAAAGAATATGATTCAAAGGAATTTATTTTCATATGTTACTCTATTTAATTTTAGATTTGAAAATAAATTAGTTTAGTGTTAACTGGAGATTAATTTTGGATCACCGATTTTTCTTGGTTGATAAATTCACCCATCGGTCTTTACTGTAATTTGAATTTTGAAATTATATATTTATCACTAATTATTTTTAGATCTAAGAGCCAAAAATCTATTATTTTTCTAGGCTCAATTTTAATCACTCAAAATTTGATTCACACCAAAAATAAAGAGAATTTTACTTTTTCTTTCTCTGGTGCTAATTGATTTATGTCACCTCTCTTTCTTTTTTTAAATTTTTTTTTCTTCTTTCTTTCTATATTTTCTTTCTTTCTTTACCTTTCGTTATCTTCTTCTTTCTTTTCCTGACCACATACACGTTCCTTTCCTTCTCCATAACCACCGTTCGTCGCCGCTTGGAGCAAGAAGACAACCGCGCCCATCAAGCTCGCATCTCAAGCGATCTGTCCTAACGAGTTTCTCCCACATCAGTCATCGCCAGCTCCACCACGGGAGTCAGACCACCGCGCAGTAGGGAGAGGACGACCACGCACCGCGCTCGTTGCCATGCCTGTGCTGGTCCGTTTGGTTTTCGAGTCTGGTTGTTGTCACTGCCGCGTCGCCGCCGCCGCCACCCCTCTGTTTTGTCGTCGCAGTGCCTTTTCTTCCTTGGGTGAGTGAAGCCTCATCTATTTTGCTCAGATTCAAAAATCCCCAAATTGATTTTGAAACCCTAAACCCTAGGTTTTGAATTCAGAGTTTAATTTTGAAAATTCAACTTTGTTTTGTGTAATTAGGACTATGAATTAGTGTTATGCTAAACAAATTTTATCATTGTTTGGGTAGATTGATTTTCCCCAATTTGTACCATGAACCCTAAAGCCCCAAATATGATTTTATTGAAATTGGTTCTATTTATTTAAATTAAGTATTTAAATCAACTTAGAGTGAGTAGTTGATGGTGGGTACCTATTTGTCTGATTTGTCTGATTGTGGAAAATAATGCTTAAGACTCCCTCTCAGGGATGTTAAAGTGGTTGTGTTTGCTTGGGGAAGCAGGTTTTACATTTTTCTGGAGTTGATAGGAGCTGTTTAGAGGAAACTGGAATGTCGAGTTGGAGCTTAGCTTTGTGCAGCTTCGCTCTGAAGATACCTACTATTGGAGCATAAAGGAAACGATCCTCTCTTGTCCACAAGAGGTAAGAGGGGGAGTGAACCACATCACACCATATTGGTGGATGCGAAGATGGATTTATTTATCTGGTTGTCGGAAAATCCTAAGTTAAGGATTTTCCACTTTTTTTAATTAGTTCCTAATGAGGACATGATTGTAGTGGTCAATTGTTGTTTGATTTGTGTTTATTGGTGTGATTTCTTGGTTGGAAAATGATTTCTGACATGTTGAAAACTATCACTTTGATCATTAGATCAAAGTGAGGATTTAATAATTGGTTATTGCAAATAACTTGATTGTTGTGATTATTTGATATAACATGATATATTGATGTGAATGGATAATTGTGAGATTGTTTGGTGAAGTGTAACCTTCACTTTAGTTGTGATTGGCTTTTGGGCCAAATGTGAATGGAAACGGGAGTTTAACTCCAATCCTTGAAACTTAAGCGATTTTAATATCCTTAAGAGAGGAAAAGAATGTTAAATCCATAAAGGAAAAATGATAAGTTTTGAACAATTATTTTGGAACTTTGATTTTTGTCAAGGTTTTAGAAATGCTTTGAGAAATATTTTGATCGTACGTTATGTTTTGAATTACCCAAGTGATACTTTAGAAACCGAAGAAATAAGTGTTTTAAGGATCCATGAAAAACAAGAAGAAATCATTTTTCCCAAAATTGTTTTTATAGTTTTTAGAATTGTCTTAAATTGTTCAAATGATTCCAAAATTGCTTTGATAATTGGTTAGGTCATAAAGGAACAAACTTGAGTTTTGAAAGTCTTAGAAAATGAGTTTCTAAAATTTGGCAGTGTAAAATGGACTAAAGTAAGTAAATACGACAAATCCTATTTCTTATGAGTTAGGAATTACTTTACCACTTAACTAAGTGTCCTAAAACCCCAACATGAGTTTTAGAACGTTTGAGTTAAAAACTGTTGAAAAAGGAATTACGCGATTTGCGAATTTAGCGACATTTGGTCAAGTCATAGAGTTTTTGAGCAAAGTGTAATTTAAAGTTTGAAATTAGTATTTTCATGCCTTAACATGGGTATTTGAATTTAAGAGAGTGAAAGATTTGAGAAAAATGGCATGCTTTTGAAAACATGTGGTTTAGGTCCTAAATTCAGTAAAAAGGGACAAAATCGCCTTTTGTGGATTTCAAGTGTTTTTGAGAAACTATTTTGAGGAATTTGATACTAGTATATCCTTATTTGAATTTATTTCAAATGGTTTGGTTTTAGCCAAGGAATGTTGATTTTGAATCAAAAGGATTTTAGTCGTCATGACTAGTATTTCAGGTTAAATGAAAAACCTAAGTGGAGGATGGCTTAGTGAAGACAAAGACTTAATGATTATGACTCTTGGTGGAGCAAGACCATATGTCATAAAGTAAGGACGATTCACTCATCCTTACATCCATAACACTTAATGACAAATAGTATTTTGAGGTTGCTTGTTCGACAAGTAATCCTGTTCGGGAATGGACTTAAAGAGGCATAATTGAGTTGGTGACGAATGACCAACCTTCATAATGTACTAAAGCGTTCAAACATGGATAGTCCAACAAGGGTGATTCCCAAGAGGTTGGTACTGTCTGCTTTGCCTCTAAAATGGCTTTTGGTATCCGTAAGGAACCCCGAAATTTATCCGGTGCATAAATACAAACGAAATGACTTTTGGTTTTCGTAAGGAACCCCGAAATTTATCCGGTGGATAAATATGAACGCACACGCCATTAACGGCATTATTGCCTAAACACATAGTTGATACTATGTTCTGTAAGGTCTTTGTGCCTGGGAAGTTGAGCCGACATGCATGTGCGCTTGAGGACATGCTAGTGACGATCTTAAATGGTCTTGGGGGTGTTCAGGGTAGGAGGGTCACAAATGGCCAGTTGGTGATTCTTCTTGGTTGTGGCATTCCATGCAATACACTGACATCAACGACTAGATGCTAGCCGGTCAAGGTTATCGAGAGTGTTTCACAATCAATTATAGTATCACTATGTGTCTGTTACTATTGAACGCACAAGATGCCTAATATTGGCAGTAGTGAAACATGTGCTCTAATCACTCCTTCTGAATGTTATCTTAGCTCCGGGGTTAGGGTCAAACCTTCCTTGAGGCTGTGTAGGTATGAGACTATGCAGTTTCTATCAGTTACCTCTGTTCTCATGTCTATATGAACTAACAATGTCCGGTCATGCTTGATGAGATTGTGGTTACACTGATTTGTGTACTGTTGACTATATGTGCACGTGTTATCTGTTACTTGTATATACTGGACTGTTTGACTGAAATATATGTTTACATGGATATGAATATATGTTATGTGGTGTTGTGCTATTTTCATATCTGCCATATGATGTGATGTTTGGGAATCTCACCTCCTTATTTTATATTGCCTATGTTGGCTGGCTATGTGCCTTCTGTGTTCTTTTGAGAAGACTGAGAGGTCAAAATGTTGCTTGACTGATTCATCTTAGAGGTTGAGGTTCATGCATGCGGATGATATGTTGGAGTTTCTAATGGTCGTCTTTAAGCTTTCAGATGGTTCAAGATGATGGTCTTTGTGTTTTCCTGTCATGCCTGACCTTTCTTTCTTGAGACAGGCAAGTTTGTCGTTGGTCTGTAGGCTATGACTTTCTCCTTGGTAAGGGAGAGGGCTTAGTCAGAGAACTACTTTTGTAATGGCTCTAGTAGTGTCGTTTGTGATGATGTCAATAGTGGACTCACATAGAGTTTCCACTAGATCTTGTTAGTTGGGTTTGTTCTTCTCACGATGTACGAGAGAGGTTGGTCTTTTATATTTTAGTTTGGCCAGCTTGGGATGTCTGGGAGTTAGTGTTATCATTTATAGAGCTACGACTCCAAGTATATTATATATTAGGAGCTGCGTCTCCACAGCTTTATGTTGGGTATGTGTATCTTTATGTTTTATGTTTATGAGTCAGGTTGGGTTTTTATGTAAATGTTTTTCGAACTTACAACCTTAATCATGATTAGTAAATGTTTTTATTCACTGTTATCTTCTGAGTAACCCTGGACTGTATTATGTATATATTTGATGGTGTTGGATGTTTTATTGCTTACCTTGAGAAAAATAAAAAATATTTGATGTTATAAAATGTTTTATCAGGTGTTCCGACTTCATCCAAACTCCGTTTTTCAAAGGGGACATTTCGAAATGTTTTATTTCAAACTTGGAGAATTCTTACCTTGGTCCATTTGTTTTACTGCACATTCACTTGATTCCAAGTATTTATAGTATGCCTTGTGAAAAAAAAAATTGCCCCATTTTATTACAGAAAATTTAATTAAACTATTTTTCGGACTTAAAATGTCACAAAATGTAGCACCCGAGAATGGTGTTACATTAGCAATATTCAGATGGTTCAATGTAAAATTGATTGCTTAATGTTTGGGTTCATCAAAACACACAAGGGTCACAAGAGTGTGAGTCAGACGTATGACGAGTCAAACGCTTTGTGACTTAACATTCTCCCCTTTTTGATGATGACAGACATTCCATATGATTTTATATTGAACAAAACATTTTGTTAACAAATAAGAGATTATCAAAACATTTTGTTACCTAAAAAGTTTAGAGACTCCCCCTATATTTATGCTATGCTTATGACAGCGCGAAGATTTTTATCCTAACATACATTCTTGCTCTTTTAAAACTTCTTTCTCTTTGTTCTCCCCCTTTTGGCATTATCAAAAAGGAAACTACTTTCGTTCTTTGGGGAGGCATTTCGGTAGAAAAACAGACAATTAAAGTTAAACAATGCAGTCTATACTATCAAACAGATTTGAGATAAACTTAATCATCAAATAAATACGAGTCCAAACAAAGGTTCAATCAAAAAGGATAACACAACATAATAAGTTCAAAGATCAAAAAGAGTTATTTAAACTGCATCATTGAATGACTTTTAATCAATTCATCTTCTCGAGGATCTTGTGCAGAAGTTTTATAACTTGTTTCATTTGTTGTCGCATTCCACGCAACTCAGCCCTAGCTACAGGATCACTGACAAGTGCAGGATTCTGTTCAACTCTTTGATTCACATCATCATGTTGAGGGACTTGTTGCGGGGATCTCAGCTTCTTGATTGTTTTGCACAGAGTCCATCAGAAGAGAAATGGCTTCAACAATTTCTTGATCTGAATGCATTGCCTCATGGTAATTATCATACCATGGCAGAAGTAAAGCATTTGCAGACGGTGCAGAAAAGATTTCAGGAGCAGAGGGGGACACCAAGCTTAACAGTAGAAACTTCAACAATTACAACTTTTTTTCAGCAGATTGTAGAGCTTCCTCTACCACAGTTTCTTCATCTTCCTCAGAAGATTCAACCAAAACAAACTCATTTCTTGTTTCTTCTTCATCCATATTAATCACAGAAGGGATAACAAACACATACATAAATTTGAGAGATGGGAGCATAGTACTCATCATCAATATCAGATAGATTTGGCTCAGATGAGATATCCAGGTTTGACAAACAATCTTCAATCAAAACAGTAACAAAGTTTCTTGACACATAAAAAGTGTTAGAGACAGAGTATATGAATTGGTGCATAGAGTTCAAACACAGGAATTTATGCAATGGAGGTAGGTTTTCTGAGACAATTGCTTCAAGAAAAGGGGCTCTACACCAAAGACTCAATCTATTAATTAGAGAGTGGCTGATTATTGTGTAAAACAGGCTTTCAGTTGACCTACGAGGGGGAAGAGGTTCTTCTTCATCCTCATAGAAAATAGAATCTTCCAGACATGTAATGAATTCTCTTGGACCAGCAAAGATGGAGTGAAAAGTATTTATGAACATATACACTTTTGATCCAGACATAACCATGAAAAGATAATTTCTAAAAAAAGGGTACAGAGGTAAGGGTTGCGAAGGTCCAACATACCAAAAATGTTGCAGGGCAACGAATCCAATCCTTCCATTCTGAGTTGGAGTCTTCCACTAATGATATTATGTTAAACCAGAGCTTGAAGACTCAGCATTCCATTGACCCTTCGCATCCTCAAGATACATAGCTACGTCTCTTGGAGTGCATATGTTCTCATCAATCTTTCTTTTGAGATATTCCCTCTGAGTGTCATACAAACGAAATCTTGGAATGGGGAGATGAGTATCATTTGAAATGAATTTCCTTGCTTTCACTGGTTTTCTCAAAGCTTCAAGAGCTTGCAGATCTTCTAAGGGGATTCCTTCAATAGCCTTGATAGGTTGTGGATAAATGTCTTGGTCAGGCATGTACTTGGCACACCAACCAAACTTGTATTTGTTCTAGTTTTCTTCAAATTCAACCATCCTTTTTATTTCTTCATCAGTTTCTTCTTCAACCACAAGAGTTTCTTGTTCTTCTTCTTCTTCAACTACCTGCCTTTTTTGAAGTATTTCTTCATCTTGCCTTGCTTCATTAATCCTTATACCTTTGCTTAATCTTCATTCTTCTTGATCACTCTTTCTTCCTTTCCTCTTTCTTGTTACTGTTTTATTTTTATTAAAATAATCAGATAAACCAGCAACTAACTTAGTTACAGAATTATTCAAAAGAACTAGGGTTTCTTCTGTTTTTGATTTCCTCAATCTTTTCTTCTTCTTGCTTTTCACAATAGACACTTCCTTACTTTTTCTTTTCAGAATACAAGCAATGAGCTTGTTGTCATCAGAATCCTCAGGGATCCTTTCATCACCAGTTTCAACAACAGGGTTCACAGAGTTCCTAGGGTTAGTAATGAAATCACTTCCTGCATCAATTAATTTTCATTCCTAACTCCCTAAGAGTTGATACAGACACAATAGGGATTTGGTTCAAGACTTCAGAATTCAAGATGATTCCTTTGTTTCTGTTCAACCTACTTAACATCATAGCATATGGATAGCATGTTTTATTTCCACTTATTATCCTAAGCATATGGTTAAAGATTAGGTCATTTATATTAACCTTCTTAAATTGTAGATAATATAGGACAAACTTATCTATTCTAGAGATAATGTTCACAAAACCTTTTCTTGGAGTGACACACGTGGTAAGAAGCAAATGTAGAAACCTTCCCTTGGGTGTCAGATAGAGAACAAACTTGCTATCTATACTTCGATCACCAAACAGAGTAAAGTTGACATCTTCCATGTTTCCCTGTTCTTCCCAATCATCTGACAGACCGATTCCTTCTCTAACACAACCAATTGCTTTAACAATATAAAAGATGTCGAACCGGTGCCTTATCGCGTTCACATTTCCAACAATGCTGAACAAGTGTGCATGTCTTGACGAAGCGGAGTTCTTCCAAAACTCTTTGACAACGTGAGGGTGGACATTTTATCTGATTGAAAAGAAGTTCATCCAACCCGCATATTCTAGTTCCGGGAAAACATCCAAACCAGCATCTTTTATCTCTTGAAACTTAACTATGTTCTCGATGGTTATCTTTCTTACTTCAGATTCTTCCATAATGGGTACCACAGTAGTGTTCATATTCCTTCTGGAAGCCATTTGGGGAAGGAAGATGAAGAGAGATTAGGTTTTGAAAAAGAAAAGGGGAGAACTTTAAAGAGAGGAGTCTGAAGGTGAAAGGTTGTGTATGAGGGAGAGGTTTACGAAAAGCACTTAGCATTTATGATGTTGACATGCGAAGAGAAACTATCCGAAGGGAGCAAAACGTTTTCTCATTAACTTCCCACTTAATCATTCGAGAATCTGAAATTAATTATGTCTTTCTCAGTCTTTAAAGAGGTTCCATGTCATATCAGACGGTTCTTAAACTATCAGACACATCATACAAATATTCATACATGAAAATTTTAAGATAAGATTTTAAATACTTACTTGTAAGTGATTTGTCTCAATAAATCACTGACCTCTTTTGTTGTTTCTCTTTTTCTGAGAAGTTCTTGCTTAAATTGGAGTCTTTGGAATATATACTCTTTTTTAATTGTGAGTAGTGAGAGTTCATTTTCCAACTTCTATCATAGGAGTCCTCTTTGTTCTACACAACAAATCTACAAGAAGAATTATAAGGTGTTTTGGTACCCATAACTTTTTGGGTCCTTTCCCATTAGTTGTTTTAGTCTGTGAAGACTTGGATTTTCTCTTGTGAAAGCATTTGGAGGTGATATGTATCTAATACCAGTTTTGTCAAAACTAGACCTTTGACTACTGAGAAGTTTCATCAGGTTGTTCTTGCCATTGACAAATCTAGGAAGATCATTAGTGAGCTATTCCACTTTCTGTTGAAGTTTCAAAACTTCTTCAGATGGTGATGTTTCAGTATGATCTTAGCTCTAAGCATTTCTGCCTTAAGCTTTCTATTTTCTTTGACTAGTTCATTAATCTCAAGATTTTTCTGTTCATGCTCCTTAGTGAGCTTCACATGCTTATTCTTAAGTTCTTTGAACTTATCAAGAATACAGTTGGATTCACTAAGAAGTTCATGATAGGCATCATGTAAATCCTCAAATTCAGAATTTACCTCATAATCTGAGTCAGTGTCTCCAAGTAGACATTTAAATTCATCATCTGATTCCTTGTCTAGATCTTCCCAAGTGATCATATTTTTGAGTGGTGGCATCTTATCACCAGTTGCTCTGATTGCTGCTTTCTTAGCCCTTATTTTGTTCCAGAATCTTCTCATCTTTTTGGTTGCTTCAGAAACATCCTCATCTTCATAATCATCTTTAGAATGTTGATCTTTTGGTGTACACTCATATTTATCTTTAGTGAAACCAAGGACTGGATGTAGTTCTTCTAGTTTGTTCCAGATGTCTTTGGATGTTTCACAACTACTAACTTTGTCATATTCAGACCTGCTAAGAGAACATACAAGAAGATATTTTGCTTTGGCATTAACCTGGACCATATTTTGTGATCTAATGTCCATCTGCTTCTGGGAATAGCATCTCCACTTTCATCAGTTGGACTGTATGGTCCTTGAGATATGATTTCCCAAAGATCTAAGTCAGTTGACTAAATGAACATTTTCATCTTATTTTTCCCGTACTTGTAATCCTTTCCATTGAACATGGGTGGTTTGCTGAGATATGTACCCTTATTGTACATACTGTTACTTGAGGCTACTTCACTTGCCATTCTTCAAAATCTTTTCCTCTACATTGAGGTGCTCAACCCAGAGGCTAAGCTCTGATACCAACTGAAATGGCACAAAACAACACTAGAAGGGGGGTTGAATAGTGTTTTCGAAAAAATCAGAGTTTAAGAAGAACAAAACAGAATCAGTAAATGTGAGATGGTTAAAGACAGGCGCCTTTCTCGACAAACTAATCAGCAACTATTTAACACACCCGAGTTTGTTATGTAAAACAGTTAAACAAACTGAATAATAAAGTAAAGGTTAGGAAAGAGTACACTCATATTTATCTTGGTTTACCCACATACTTTGGGCTACATCCAGTCCTTGGTTTCACTAAGCTTTAACACTATAACTGATCAAGGTTACAGACGTGTATTATTTGCACACCTAGACTTTTCAGGCTCAACAAGTATTCTTGAAACAAGCTTCTTAGGCTCAGAGAGTTTTGACAGAGTTTTGAAGCACAACTTCAAAGTTACAAAGCAATTCAACCAATATTTTAACACTACAGAGGGTGAATATGAACTTGGAACTTGGTGAGTTGCAGATGAGTACTTCTTCAAATGATTTTCAGAGTGTGAAGAAGATATGTGAGTGACCAAAGCTTTCAGCTATTGATTTTATAAGATGAATATTGTTCTTGAGTAATATAGCTTTTCACTGATGAGTAAATATTGGCTTTCTCTAGTTGATTATTACTGTGTTACTCTACTCTTCGTTCAGTCTTCGACTTCTTCTATTTATACTTGATCACAGAGATCCGTTGAGATACATTCGATAGTCTTCGGCTTTGTTCTTAAGAAAAATAGTCGTTCTGACTTGATAATAAATGCTTTAAAGAACGTTGGAGATTCCTTGTTGACTTATGATTATAACAGATATGCTTTTCAACTTTGGGCAGAGTTCTTTCCTTATTTGTTCAACACTTAGAAAAGCTCAGATAAAGTAGCTTTTCTCTTACTTACATAAGGAATGCTTTTCTCTAGCCTTGCCCTTTTGTCTTTTCTCATTTCTCTGACTTCGATTGAAGATAAGAAATATATTAATAAACTTCTTTCAAGTTTAATTAACTATATTTCAAATCACTCTTACTTTTGAATCAGAGATAAGTGATTCCTTCATAGAGAACTTTTGTTCTTTGGCGCGTGCGTCAATAACAAAGAAGGTGACTTAGAATTTCACATCTTCTAAGCTTGTGGATGCTTGAAAATCTTTTGAATCAAAGAAGTTAATCTGACAGAAGGGTTGTTCTTACTTTGTCAAAAGCTTAGGCTCATACTGAGAGAGATAAACACATCTTTGAAGTGTGACTTCTTGTTCATGTTTTGTCCTTTTCCCTTAACTTTCAGTGAAGATGACAGTCGTTGACTGCTTTGCTTTGGTACTGCTGCTAGGTGATCTTTTTCATAGTTTGATCAGTCTGAGAGATGTTGATATAGGCTTCAGTGTGAGTCAGACTTCAGACGCATTGTACTTTGTTAGCGCCGAGTCAGACGTTTGTATACAACCTTTTGATTCTTTCATAATCTTTTGTTGACTTGATCTTGTAAGATAGAATGCTTTGGCTACACAACATAAGTATATGATTAGCAATATTTATATGGTTCAATGTAAAATCGATTGCTTAATGTTTGGGTTCATCAAAACACACATGGGTCACAGGAGTGTAAGTCAGATGCATGACGAGTCAAACGCTTTATGACTTAACAGAGGGTACACCATGAAGCCTAACTATCTCTTTGATGTACAACCTCGTCAACTTTTCTAAGGAATATTCCGTGACACCCAGGGCTGACGAGGGCGGGGAGTGGTCGCCGATGCAAAGAGGCACAATCAAGGAGCGACTCCTGGCAGGTTTCTAGGCTAAGGGACACATGAATGAATGGGAGGGATCCCGAGACTGTATAGGTATTGGACTATACAGTTGAGGAAGGCTTATAAGAATTGATTGATACTACTCATATCAACAAGACACATCTTTTTTTCGGTAGCTCATCACTTAAGAACTCCACAGTTAAGCGTGCTTGACTTGGAGTAATTCTGGGATGGGTGACCTCCTGGGAAGTTTTCCCAGGAAGCGTGTGAGTGAGGACAAAGCATGCTAAAAAGACTCGTGTTGGTTGGTTTGTGGGGACAGTCGTCAATCCATATAAAAGCCAGGGATGTTACATATTCCATGTTCATAGGGATGAAATGGGCAGACTTAGTCAATCTATCCACAACAACCCAGATCGTTTCATAACCAGCTGGAGTCCAAAGGAGACTAAACACAAAATCCATGGAGATACTATCCCATTTCCATTCTGGGATACTCAAAGGTTGCAACTTACCTGAAGGCTTCTATCTTAGCCTTTTGGCACACTAAGCAAGCATACACGAACTCAGCTACATCCTTTTTCATCCTAGGCCACCAAAACATTTGTTTAAGATCATGGTACATCTTGATGGCACAGGGGTGCACACTCAAACCACTCCTATGTCCTTCTTCAAGGATCAACTTCCTAAGCTCTGGGATATCTAGTGTGAAAACTCTATTCTGAAACCTCAAGACTCCATCACTTTCTTTTAGACACCCCGATGAGCCCCATTATATTATTAGATTAAAACCTTATTAATTATTTACTTAATCACGCGCTTATCGTTGAAAAATACGTAAAAATTAAAACTTAAATAATAATCATATAACTTCTGAAAAAACAAACACACCAACGTTATAATATATAAATAAACACATTTTTATTCATACATTACCAAAACACATTGTTTAGGGTATCCTATCGATAGGATCCCTCACAGTACTTATTAACACAAACTGCTTATAACTAGCGGAAAATAAAATGTTTTATAAGACTCACTAGCCCAAAACTTACTACACTAAATTATTAGGATCTGTAGGTTGTTCTCCAGCGTCCGCTTCATACGGAGTGTCATTCAACTCCATAGCACCCTCTGTCTCGTATAGGGTTCCATCCATCTCCTCAGCAACATATCCATCCATCGGATCTTCTGATGTCATAAAGTAGACATACACAAAAATACATAAATAGGGAGATAAGAAACAGTTCTATCATCATAAGAGAAAAAGATTCACAGCATATAATACAATAATAGTCACAAACACGCATCACTCATAATCTACAATCATCCATACTTTACAACATCATCATCTACCCTCCAACTCATGCAACTAAACCTTTATGCTGATGTGGCCACTACTAATCCTGTAACACATCCCTTGTTAGGAATGTCAGTCAGTCGTCCAAGTGACGCGTTCTCAACGTCAATGTACATTCTCATCCATGGTTAGAATGCTCATGCAAAGCAATGACACTATAGCTGCACAGTACCGTCGGTGCACACCCTGGTTCTCTCTCTCATCTCTATCAAGGGTGCTCATGCATAGCAATGACACTATAGTTACACAACTTAACTTCTAATTAGGAACGGTCCACGAGAACTTCGGACCTCGTGTATCTCAAATACGTAGTTATGAACAATAATGCAACATATGATTCTCACTGACTTGTATCAATAGCAACCCAGTGCCTCAAGCTTTCCTCATAACCTCCACTTACATTCTATATCACATTTCTTCTATAAAATAATAGCTAGGCACCTCTAATTTATATTCAAGATCTCACCCCAAACAAAATACCTCCGAGCAACATATATCTTTACTTAAAATTTAACTAAGCAATTTATCAAACCAGGCAGATCATGCATAACACAGTAATCAATAAAATATTCAAACAACAAAACAAAATGTCACATGCAATAGAGTACCTCAACCAGCGTATCACAAACAGTCAATAATAAATAATTCAGACATCCTCAATATTATAAAATTAACCTAAGGCGATAAACCTACAATTCCCAAATCGTCATTGGCAAGACAGAAAAGTTTCCAATACGATTTTGGTATTGTCGATTACTCAACCACTAGTAGGGTTTAGGTCTCCCCACACCATTATTATAAATTATATACTACTTATCTGCTCCGACGATGGAATGGTTATTTCTCCCACCTAAGTTACCACCAGAAACACAAAATCGACGATCCTTGATATACCGCCACAAGTTACCAAAACCACCTTCAACCAAATCACAATAAAACAAATTAATAAAAAAAACTAATATGAACATATGGTACTATTTTCGGTCAACTAATCAAAATAAGGCTAGGTTGTTTTCTTAATCTAATCTTTTTGATACCCGTTCCTAGAGCATTAACTAGCATAGGTTAAGTGTTAATAGTTAAAATTATGAAACAAAATCCTCTAACTAACTAGGTTAGGGTTTCGGCCATAAGGGTTAAAATAGGCTAGAAATTGTTTTTTATTACAAGCTCTTGGATTTCGATAATACAAGTATTATAGAACTTAAATCAAGTACTAACTTTCAAAACAAACAACAAAACACCAAACCCATTTTCCTACATAGGTTTGGCCATTAATGGTTAATAGGGAAGGAAAATGACTTTGGTCACATGCTTTTGGATAATAAAAGTAGTAATCATAAGTAGATCATAGAAATTGGTTTCACATTTTTATGATTTTTCTACAATTTTCTAGAATTATTTAAAGTTCTAGATCTAAGAATATGAAACTCATGAAATATGAAGAACAAAAGCTTAAGAGTGGAAGGAGATGATCATGTTACATAAGTTAAGAAGATGGAGGAAGAATAGATGATCTTGGCAAGTTTCACTTGAAAGCACTTGTTTGAAGATTGAAAATGGAGTTGTTTTTTGGAGAAAAGTGAAGAAATGAAGAAAATGAAGAAGATGAAGAGATGGGTGAAGGGGGCTGCGGTTTGGGGGGTATATATAGGCTATATCTTAGGCCTTGTTTGGTTTATTTGATTTAGACTAATAGGTTTTATGAATATAATAATATATATTAACTAAGTATATTTAATATTTAAAATCATGTGGCTCATATTCTTTGATTGGTGTGGCTGCCCCTTGTCCACAAAGTTAACCACGGTTAAAATCTAACTTAACTTTGGTTAGGTTAAGTTAAAAGGGCATTTTGGTCATTTAGCTTAAAAACTCATAATTTCTAACATTAATTGCATCATAAATTCTTGCTGAGTCATCTCATATCTTAGCTCCTATGGTGTCCCATTTTGTCTCTGCAATTCCGTTGCCGATTTCGTCGGTTTCTCGATTAGGGTTTTACGCCCGAATAATAGCGCAATATTTTGTTTTCGACTGAAAATTTTCAAACTAACCAGACTCGTTGGAAATATGATTTAATCATAACCCATTTCGTTCAGGAGTCAAAATTAGGTTTTCTGATCATTAAAATCTTACTGTCAATGAAAACACTGAGTGTTTTCCATTCGAACGCCAAAATTCGTCTGAATACACATAATATTTCATTTCTGATAAAAAATTTGGAAAGTAGGATTCCTCACGGATATAATATAAAAAATCTACAAATTTCAATTTCGAGTCAAATTAGGGTTTTCCATCGGAATAAAATTATACTGTCAGTAAAAAAAAGCAGACCGGTTTCCGTCTGAGTTTGAAACCCAAAATTTCACCATAACCTTATACCATAAGATATGATAGGAATATGATTTTGTTTTATAAAAAATCATTTCCTAGGTCGTAGATAAAAATATAAATAAATATATTTTTACTGTTAGTACAAAGTAATTAAAAACGGACTGTTACATTACTACCCCTCTTGGAAAAAAATTCCGTCCTCGGAATTTACATACCTCAAAAGATGTGGATATCGTTGTTGCATATCTGCTTCACGTTCCCAAGTAGCATCTCCAGTAGTTTCTTCCCATATGACCTTAACCAAATGAATTTGTCTACAGTGAAGCTCCTTAATCTCTGTTATCCTTACAAGTAGAGCCTCATACTCTAGATTCTCTCGTAGTTGTATAGACTCAGACTCAATAACATGCGAAGGACCAGGATAATATTTTCTCAACTGAGAAACGTGAAAGACGTCATGAAGGTTAGCAAGGTTAGTTGGTAAAGCAATATGATAAGCTAGTGGACCAATCCTTCGAAGAATCTGGAAAGGTCCGATGAATCTAGTAGTAAGTTTTCTAGTTTTGATAGCCCTGCCAATTCCGGTCTTCGGAGTGACTCTCAAAAACACGTGATTACCCTCCTGGAATTCTAAAGGTCTTCTCCTTTTGTTACTGTAGCTCATTTTCCTATCTTGTGCTTCCTTCATATTTTCTCTTATCTTCCTGACTTGTTCCGTAGTCTGTTGCACCACATCTGGACCCAAGACTTGGTTTTCACCAATCTCATACCAAAATAATGGGGTCCTGCATTTCCTGACATACAAAGTCTCGTATGGTGCCACTCCAATACTACTGTGGAAACTATTGTTATAAGTAAATTCAATCGATGGCAAGAACTCATCCCAACAGCTAGTATGCTCTAACACGCAGGCTCTCAAGAGATCTTCCAATGATTGAATTGTCCTCTCTGATTGCCCATCTATCTGGGGATGATAAGCAAAACTCATTCTCAACTTTGTCCCCAAGGCATTGTGCAACTGTCTCCAAAATCTAGATGTGAATCTAGGATCCTAGTCTGAGACAATGCTCGATGGCACACCATGCAACCTAACGACTTCTTTGATGTAAATCTGGGTCAACTTCTCCAAACTATAACTCTCACCAATAGGTAAGAAGTGAGCACACTTCGTCAACCTATCAATAATAACCCAAATCGCATCATGTCTCTTAGGAGTTTGTGGTAACCCAACCACAAAATCCATAGATATGCCTATCCCATTTCCATTCTGGGATATCTAAGGATTGTAATAAACCAACTGGCTTTTGATGCTCTATCTTAGCCTTTTGACACACCAGTCAAGATAAAAAACATACTATGCTACCTCTTTCTTCATCGTCGTCAACCAAAACAATTTCTTCAAATCCTGATAAATTTTAGTGGATCCAGGTTGAAAACTCAACTTACTCTTATGTGCTTCTTCTAATATCATTTTCCTAAGTTCTAAATCCTCTGGCACACATATTCTGTCCCTAAACCTCAGCACACCATCTGTTCCTCTACTAAACTCATAAATCTTACCCTCATTTATACCTCTACTTATCTCCTATAGATATAGATCCTGAACTTTTTTATCCTTAAGATCTCCCATAAAATCACTATTAATAGTGATCATACCTAAGCAAATTTTATCATCAACCAACTCCATTCATAAGTTCAAATCTCTGAACTGTTCCAGTAATTCCAACTCTTTAACCATCATTGTGGATACATGCAATGATTTCCTACTCAAGGCATCCGCTACAACATTCGCCTTCCCATGATGGTATAGTAAATCAAAGTCATAATCTTTGATAAACTCCATCCATCTCCGCTGTCTCTTATTCAACTCATTTTGGTCGAACAGATACTTCAGACTTTTATGGTCATTGTAAACATTAAATTTTTCTCCATACAGAAAGTGTCGTCATATCTTCAATACGAACACTATTGTTGCTAACTCCAAATCATGCGTCGGATAATTCCTCTCATGAACTCTCCATTGTCGGGAATCATAAGCCACAACTCTTCCCTCTTGCATTAGAACACAACCTAGACCTTGGTATGACGCATCACAGTATAAATCAAATTGTCCTAAAGGATCAGATAAAGTCAACACATGTGATGTAGTCAACCTTTCCTTCAATTTTTAGAAACTCTGCTCACACTTGTCTGTCCATACAAAAGCTGTATTTTCCTCATCAACTGCATCATATACAATGCAATCTTCGAGAAACCCTCTATAAACCTCCGATAATATCCAGCTAACCCTAGAAAACTTCGTACTTCACTTACTGACTTAGGCCATCCCCACTTAAGAATTGCCTCAAACTTAGCTGGATCTTCTGCTATACCTTCCTTATTGATCACATGTCCAAGAAAGTGGACTTCGTCCATCCAAAATTCACACTTGTAAAGTTTATCATAAAGTTGTCCATCCTTCAAAAATTGCAGCACCACTCTCAAATGTTCCTCATGGTCTTCCCACGTAGGGGAATAAATAAGGATGTCGTCGATGAACACAACAACAAGGAATGGTCTAAAGATTTGGTTCATGTAATCCATGAACACTGGTGGAGCATTAGTTACCCCGAAAGGCATAACTAAATACTCATAATGCCCGTACCTCATTCTGAAAGCTGTTTTAAGTATATCTTCCTTCCTTACTCTAATCTGATGATATCCAGACCTCAAATCAATCTTAGAAAACATTGCTTCTCCTTTCAATTGGTCCATTAGATCATCTATCCTATGCAACGGATACTTATTCTTAATTGTTACCTTGTTCAACTGTCTATAATCCGTGCACAACCTAGGGATTCCATCTTTCTTTTTAACACGCAACACCGGAGCTCCCCACGGTGAAACACTCGGTCTTATGAACTCTTTTCCCAACATGTCATCCATCTGTTTCTTTAACTCCTCTAATTCTACAAGTGACATCCGATAAGCTGCCATAGATATAGGTCCTGTCCCTGGTACAAGATCTATGGTGAATTCCAATAATCGCTCTGGTGGCAAACCCGGAACGTCGGGATGGAAAACTTCAGGAAACTCTCTCACAATAGGCATAGAATCTATACTAGGAGTCTCATTAGTTTCCACCGCGAACAGCATCACATACTGCCGAGAATCATCACTCTTCATGGATACTCATTCATTGGACGAGACTACACTATAAAGCTCAAGAAATGATAAGGTCTTACTAGAACAATCTAGCATCACATGGTTAGCCGAAAGCCAATCCATGCCAAGGATAACATCTATCTGTTGCATAGGCAAACAGACAATATCTACAATAAATGTCCTATTCTCAACAACTATAAGACAATGTAAACAAACAGATGTAGTAGTCAAAGGATTACTAGTCGGAGTAGATACTCTAAGGGTATAAGGTAATTGAGAAACAATTAATCTTAATTGGTCCACACACTCATACGAAATAAATGAATGCGTAGCGCCTGAGTCAAATAACACATACGAGAGTCTACCAGCTATCAAACACATACCTTGTATAAGATCAGCAGATTGAGAGGATTCAGCTCCACTCATGGTAAACACTATTTCGGCGGCCTGAGGTCTTGCTCCCTGTCGTCCTGCTGTTATGGCTCCTCTTTCAGCTCCACCTCTATTGCCTCCATTTCCTCTACTTGCAGCTACCGGCTGTTGCCTAGCCTGCTGTCTGCAATCTCGGGCCATATGACCTGTTTTCCCACAATGAAAACAACTAGGTCGCTCCATGCAGTCTCTAAGATAATGCGGTCCTCCGCGTCTGAAACAAGCTAAGCCTTGCTGCTGTTGACCCGCTCTAACCACTGGTGTTGGTGCAGGTGTTTGCACTAGTCAGGCATATGGTCTCTGTCTTCATTGAGAGTTATTACCTCCTCACCTCTGAAAACTCGGTTGAGTAGGACCTCCAATCCTCAGTTGTTTCTGCTCATTAGCCAGCCTCTGATCTATACTTTCGATTGCAATGCATATTTCCACCAGCTCCGGGAAACTCTGGATATCGAGAGATACTATAGCCCTCTGGAGTTCATATCGGAGTCCTTCCTAAAAACTTCTACATTGCTTATCTTCATCGGGTAATCTCGGAAAAAATTCTGAATACTTCATCAGAGCCTCAAAACGCGATGTATAATCACCTACAATCATGTTGCTTTGTTTGAGACTCATGAATTGCCTTTCCTTCTCACGTGAACTAGACGCAGAAAATACTTCTCAAAGAAGTAGTCACTAAATAGTTGCCAGTTGATAAATCTACCCTCGGCCTCCAACAATCTTCATTTGCCTCTCCACCAGGATTTTGCTCCTCCAGTTAACATGAAGGCATCATACATCACTTTCCTATCCTCTCTCGCAGCACATATTGTCAAATATCTTCTCTATCTCTTGTACCCACCATTCCTCCTTATCTGGGTCATAATCTCCTCAGAATTGACGTGACTTCCCTTTCATAAAAGTAGCCATTCCGTCATCCTCAGTTGTTGCAGCTCTCCTTTGATTCTGATGTTCCTGCTGCTCTCTCTTCATCTGCAACATCTCAGTATTCTGTTGTGTTTGTAATAACAGGGCAGCAGCTATCGTTTCCATGGTATTTGAAGTCGTAGATGACTCTCCTCCATTGTCGGTATGGTTAACATTACCGTTGATAGCTCCAATGATTCTTTCAGGAGTTCGGTCACCGCTATTTGTCGGATGTCCTCTTCCGCGAGCCATAATTCTATAAAAGAAATCATTCTCTCTTATCATTATGACATATAATACCACATAGACAAGTATATAATTACAATATACCATACTATTGTTAATTATCGCATCGGGTTCGGACACACTACCCAACTTCTAAGCATAGTTAAAATCTAATGTGGACACAACTAGACACGGCCAGTAACAACATCCTAGACCTCACAGTCCGATTAGAATCGAACTGCTTTGATACCACCAAATGAGACACCCCGATGTGCCCCATTGTATTATTATATTAAAACCTTATTAATTATTTACTTAATCGTGCGCTTATCATTGAAAAATACGTAAAAATTAAAACTTAAATAATAATCATATAAATTGCAACACACCAACGTTATAATATATAAATACACACATTTTTATTCATTACATTACCAAAACACTGTTTATGATATCCTATTAGTAGGATCTCTCAAAGGTACTTATTAACACAAACTGCTTATAACTAGCGGAAAATAAAATGTTTTATATGACTGACTGGCCCTGAACTTAATACACTAAATTATTAGGATCTGTAGGTTGTTCTCCAGTGTCTGCTTCATACGGAGTGTCATTCAACTCCTCAGCACCCTCTGTCTCGTACAGGGTTCCATCCATCTCCTCAGCAATATATCCCTCCATTGTGCAACTACTAACTCATAATCTACAATCATCCATACTTTACAACATCACCCTCTACCTTCCAACTCATGAAACTAAACCTTTATGCTGACGTGGCCACTACTAATCCTGTCACACATCCCTCGTTAGGAATGTCAGTCAGTCGTCCAAGTGACGCGTTCCCAACACCGATGCACATTCTCATCCATGGTGAGAATGCTCATGCGAAGCAATGACACTATAGCTGCACAGTACCGTCGGTACACACCCTGGTTCTCTCTCTCATCTCTGTCAAGGGAGCTCATGCATAGCAATGACACTATAGTTGCATAACTTAACTTCTAATTTGGAACGGTCCACGAGAACTTCGAACCTCGTGTATCTCAAATACATGGTTATGAACAACAATGCAACATATGATTCTCACTGACTTGTATCAATAGCAACCTAGTGCCTCAAGCTTTCCTCATAACCTCCACTTACATTCTATATCACATTTCTTCTATAAAATAATAGCTAGGCACCTCTAATTTATATTCAAGCTCTCACCCCAAATAAAATACCTCCGAGCAACATATATCTTTACTTAAAATTTAACTAAGCAATTTATCAAACCAGACAGATCATGCATAACATAGTAATCAATAAAATATTCAAACATCAAAACAAAATGTCACATGCAGTAGAGTACCTCAACCAGCGTATCACAAACAATCAATAATAAATAATTCACACATCCTCAATATTATGAAATTAACCTAAGGCGATAAACCTACAATTCCCAAATCGTCATTGGTAAAGCGGAAAAGTTTCCAATACAATTTTGGTATTGTCGGTTACTCAACCACTAGTAGGATTTAGGTCTCCCTACACCATTATTATAAATTATATACTACTTATCGGTTCCGACGATGGAATGGTTCTTTCTCCCACCTAAGTTACCACCGGAAACACAAAATCGACGATCCTCGATATCCCGCCACGAGTTACCAAAACCACCTTCAACCAAATCAACAATAAAACAAATTAATCAAACAAATCTAAATATGAACATATGGTACTAGTTTCGGTCAACTAATCAAAATAAGGCTAGGGTTATTTTCTTAATATAATCTTTTTTATACTAGTTCCTATAGCAATAACTAGCATAGGTTAAGTGTTAATAGTTAAAATTTTGATTCAAAATCCTCTAACTAACTAGGTTAGGGTTTTGTCCATAAGGGTTAAAATAGGATAGAAATTGTTCTTGATTACAAGCTCTTGGATTTCGATAATACAAGTATTATAGAACTGAAATCAAGTACTAACTTTCAAAACAAACAACAAAACACCAAACCCATTTTCCTACATAATTTCGGCCATTAATGGTTAATTGGGAAGGAAAATGACTTTGATCACAATTTTTTGGATAATTAAAGTAGTAATCATAACTAGATCATAGAAATTAGTTTCACATTTTTATGATTTTTCTACAATTTTCTAGAATTATTTAAAGTTCAAGATCTAAGAATATGAAACTCATGAAATATGAAGAACAAAAGCTTAAGAGTGGAAGGAGATGATCATGTTACATAAGTTAAGAAGACGGAGGAAGAATAGATGATGATCTTGGCAAGTTTCACTTGAAAGCACTTGGAGCTTTTGAAGATTGAAAATGGAGTTTTTTAGAGAAAAGTGAGGAAATGAAGAAAATGAAGAAGATGAAGAGATGGGTGAAGGGGGCTGCGGTTTGGGGAGTATATATAGGCTATATCTTTGTCCTTGTTTGGTTTATTAGAATTTGATTAATAGGCTTTATGAATATAATAATATATATTAACTAATTATAGTTAATAGTTTACCTAACTAGGGTTATTTTGCTAACTAGGGTTTAAATCATGTGGCTCATATTCTTTGAGTGGTGTGGCTGCCGCTTGTCCAAACAAATTAACCACGGTTCCTTAACAATGGTTAAAATCTAACTTAACTTTGGTTAGGTTAAGCTAAAAGGGCATTTTGGTCATTTCACTTAAAAACTCATAATTTATAACATTAATTGCATCATAAATTCTTGATGATTCATCCCATAGCTAAGCTCCTCTGGTGTCCCGTTTTGTCTCTGCAATTCCGTTGCCGATTCCGTCGGTTTCCCGATTAGGGTTTTACGCCCGAATAAAAGCGTAATATTTCGTTTTCGACTGAAAACTTTCAAACTAACCAGACTCGTTGAAAATATGATTTAATCATAACCCATTTCGTTCACGAGTCAAAATTAGGTTTTATGATCATTAAAATCTTACTGTCAGTGAAAACACCGACTGTTTTCCGTTCGAACTTTCGCCAAAATTCGTCCGAATACACATAATATTTCATTTCTGATCAGAAATTTGGAAAGTAGGATTCCTCACGGACATACTATAAAAAATCAACAAATTTCAGTTTCGGGTCAAATTAGGGTTTTCCGCTGGTATAAAATTATACTGTCAGTAAAAAAAACACAGACCGGTTTCCATCTGAGTTTTAAACCCAAAATTTCACCGTAACATTATACCATAAGATATGATAGGAATATGATTTTGTTTTATCAAAAATCATTTCCTAGGTCGCAGATAAAAATATAAATAAATATATTTTTACCGTTAATACAGCATAATTAAAAACAGACTTTTACATTCTTCCTTGAAACTAAGATTTCTACCCCGAGCAAGAAACTCTCTCTAGTCTAAGAGAAACTAGTCTATCTTCTGACCTTCTCTAATCTGGTCCATCAAACTGTTGGTAACCTTCAAGGTTCCTAGCCTAATGCTCTTACGGGTAACTTCCCAAGCTAAACTCAGATCTCTAAACTCTTCGAACAGATCCATCTCCCTAACCTTCAAAGCGGAGACATGCAAGGTTTTCCTACTTAGAGTATTTGTAACTACATTGGCCTTTCCTGGGTGGTATGTTAGATCAAACTCATAATCCTTAAGAAACTCCATCCACCTACGCTGCCTCATATTCAACTCCTTCTGATCAAAGAGATACTTCAAACTCTTATGATCACTAAAGACCTCAAACCTCGCTCCATAAAGGTAATGCCTCCAAATCTTTAAGGCAAACACCACAGCTCCTAACTCTAGGTCATGGGTAGGGTAGTTCTTTTCATGGGTCTTCAACTGCCTAGAAGCATAAGCTACTACCTTACTGACAACTCTTTGAAAGAAGAGTTATTCATGACCTTTATACCCTTAATTGATGCTGTCTTTAGGTTTAAGTTTGCATTTGCGTAAATATTTTTCTAGTTTATAAATATTAGTGTTGAGACAAGTGAGAGTCAGTTATTTGCTCTTATTGTGCTACATCAGTGTCTCACAAATATTCTCATGAAGTTTGAAAAGTAAATTTATTTTCTTTTTTACCAAAATATTTCTTCAAATAAATATTTATTTTCAATATTCTTTATATAGCTTTCTTAAGACTTTTATCTTGAAGATTAAATTGAGCTCTAACCCATGTTAGGCTTTCCATGCAATCAACCAAACAGTATTATAACAAATATAACATGCATCACTTAATTCACAAATATTCATAAATAATCAGTCAAACATAAAAATTTAAACATGTTATTCAATCAAACAAATAACTTAAACTACGGCATCAAAACATTCAAACAATCACATTAAGACAAACACAAATAACATGTAGTTATCATAAAGAGCATCCCTCAGGCAGTCTCCCCTTACCTTAAATTGAAGGGTAAAAAGATCGTAGTTTTTGTGTCTTAAAGAAAATGAACTTTGTTCCCGAATCACGATTGCAAGTATAAACAAAACCAAGTATGTAATATAAGTTAAAAATTTATAAAATCACCCTATTTCTCTCATGCATGTCTTGTCCTTGACATAAAAATGATGATAAAAATTTCAAAATTTTTTCAAGCTTTTGGATCAATGATCCTTAAGCATTGTAGAGACATGATCAAGGCTTATAACTTAAAAATAAAATTTAATCCATCTACTCCGTGCATGAGTAGGTTTCGGCCTACACAACAAAAATAGGCTAGGAATTGATTTTCAACTTTTTGACTACATGCATGTAATTAAAATGATGATCAAAACATGCATTTTTCATAAAAATTGAAACTAGGCTTCCTCAACTCTCATGGCTAGAGTTTCAGCCATATGAGCAAAAATAGGAAAGAAAACTCATTTTTGATGTAGCTTATGAACTTAAAACTTATATAATAGAGATTCTTTAAATCAAGTATAAGAAAATTGAACAAAAACACCAACTTTCCTATATAGGGTTTTCGGTCACCCTACAGAAAATATGTTTGGAGAAGCTTTTTGTTACATGCAAGCATGTAGGATGAAGGTAGAGATGCATATGAGTACATAAAAATTGGTTTCTTGCTAAAAATATTTTTCGAATGATTTTTCTTAAAAGTTTTAACTAAAACTTTGAACATGCAACATGAAAAAGTAACAGCATGTTGATAAAAAGTAAATATTTGAGAAGATGAAGAGTATAGAAGAAGAAATATGCCCTTGATGATGAGAAGAAGTGGAGCAAAGTTTCAAACTTCCAAGATTAACAATGGTGAAGTGAGTGGTGAGTGTGTGAGTGAGTGAACTTGAGAGAAATGAGCAAAAGTGAGAGTTGTAGTTAGAAAGGAGTATATATAGAGAGGGGGGACTGCGGTTGAGTTGAGAGAAAAAGAGAGGGATTTTCAATTTTTTTTGTTAAATTAAAACTTGATTTAATTAAATATAGGGTTACTTGCAAGAATAAATAAAATGATGTTGTGTAAGTCATGATGGCCTTCCAATGTGACACATCCATCATGTCAATATCAAGTGTCATCAAATCTGCACCTAATACATTTTAAATTAATTGCTTCCTTCCGGTTCCATTGATTTTCCGACAGTAAAATCCAATCGTATTTCCTTCGTAAAATTTTCACTTGAAAAATTAATATTATACTATTTATAAATGAATTTTTTTAAAAATCATGGGAATTGTTGTAAACATGTTAGGAAATCTACAGTTTCGTTTCACAAATCGAAATTTGGTTTCCTGATCAGTAAAGTTTTACTGTTAGTTAAAATGCAGACCGGGTTTCGTCTAAATTTTAAACCGAAATTTCAACTGTAGCTTTCTACTATAAAATAAATTATGCAAAAAAATTTAGTTTATTAAAAATAAATTTCTCGGAATTAAAATAATAACACACATACACATACATAAACACAGATTATCGAGAAGCAGAAAAAAATCGGGGTGTTAAGTCTATAACAATTATAGACAATTCAAACAAGAGCACACAACAAACTCACAACAGATCATACCACGACCTGATAAGACAGACCTTCTCTGAAACCACTAAATGTGACACCTTCTACCCTGCATGTTATATAAAGCTAAAGGTAAAGATATTAATATAAAACATGCATATTCATTTAATTGAAATGAAAAGGTCCACGGGTAGAAAGGTCCTACATGAACTAGTTTAACCAACGCGGAAAGTAACAAGTTTTTGAAAGAAATAAAACGTGAACATAAATGATAAACATAAACATAACCCAACCCCGATGTTAAATACAGAGCTGGTATAACCGTTTCGGAACAATCCTTGGAATACAACTGAAACTAAAACAACTAGACAATTATAATTGGAAAATCACTATAGAGTCGCGGCTCCTCAGAGTCACTCCTCTCTTGGCTGCTCGACATCCTCTGCATAAAAGATACATGCCAACAATAGAAACGGAGAAAACGGGGAGTAAGAAAACATAAAAACACATCGGCATGGAGATAGGACGCAAGATGAACATACATCACATACATAGCATTTAACATCATATAACATTTAAGCATCAATATATATATATATACTTATCAACATGCTAACTCAACCAACATATGCTATGCGATGCAACACGACTCCGCTACTCCATTATGCATGTGTATCCAAACTATCTCAGGAAGGCAACTTCGGAGTTACATATCCACATTGGCCAAAAAATACCAACGTCCGCAGTTCACCAAACCACGGGTGAACCCCTTGGATAGCTGATGCACCATACTCTCGGATGCACCACCACGGGGGCGCACGGTTCACCAAACCTTGGGTGAACCACCCGCGGACGGCCAGATCGCCGTACTCTAGGACGACCTCCCATATGTTGATCTTCCCCCACTAACAACTCCAATGCGTGAATGCATGGCACAACAACAAACAAAGGCAACCACCTCCTATGCATGGGCCAATAAGCACCTAAGTCTCATCATCATCAACATCAACACCTTAACCCTTAAGAGTCAAGGCCCCCTTGGCCAAAAAGCACCAAGGTTCAACTTATCAACACATCCACCAAAAAGCATCGTGTGGTAACCCATCGGGTACCGGCTTAACCAACTTATTATTCTTGATTTTCTTAATTAGTCTTTCAATTAAGTTATCTAACTATTCTTCATTCGAATGGTGTTTTACCTCACCATTGGGGATAATTGGGGTAAACACCCCTTTAATTCTTTTAATTCATGTTATGTCCTGTAGGGAGAGCACGGGTGTGCTCACCCTAAGCATGGGCGTGCTTCCACTTAAGTGGATAATGGTCGTGCTCACTATCATGCACGACTCTGCTTCATGCGCGGCCATCTTCCGAACTCAAACCGGGAGCACGGGTGTGCTCCCCTGTACTTCTGATCGTGCTCCTAGGCATGGCCATACTGTCTGGGCAGATTCATCGTGTTCTTGAAGTCAAAACTCCCTAAAACGCTCTTAAATCAAATGCTAGGGTCTTGACTAAACCATTTGGCATAAACTCACCTCTCACTATTAATCCATGTTTTATGAACACTTTTTGGGAGATTACTCCCTTAATTATCATGTTAATAAAGAGCCCTATTTTAACCAATTAGAGTTTTATTAACGTGTTCTCATCATCAACAAATAGTCATTCAACCAACAATGCATAACCACATTTCAACCAACAATATTTCATGGCATATACAACATATCGGTTTAACCAATTAAATCATGGCATCAAACATATTAACCAAACATACAGAAATTGCATATATCGTTTGAACCACAAAACAACATAACAACCAGGCATTCATAACTGGCATATCATAATCAAACAATCATTTATTCAAACATAGAATAGGCATTAAAACAATTAATAATAATGGGGTTATGGGAACCCCTCATCTTACGCTACCCCCTTGCCTAATGTTCATACTATCCTTCTCCCTATACCTGGTATGAAGATTCCAACAATGACAGCTCAAACGATAAACCAAACGCGTTCCCTCGAGCTGCTCGGCTAGCTTTCCAAGCCTTGGTCAAACAAACGAGTTAACCAATTAACCTCAGTTCAATGAAATAGAGAAAAAAGATTACAAGAAAGGGATAAAGGTTACCTTTATGATTGGCACAAACACTCTAAGCCTTCCCAAACGTCTCCAAAACTCCAACAGTACAATCGGTTTAGGGAAAATAGGGAAGAAGACAGGTGTAGCCGCAGTAGGGTGGCTAGGAGGCCAAAATAGGGTTTTAAAACGAAACCTTCGGTTACTGTGCACATATATAAGCTTTAGACCCGAGTACGGTCGTGCTCCTTGTTGAGCACGGTCGTGCTCAACTTAGCGTCAGCGAGACGCGTCTCCTACACGAGCACAGTTGTGCTCCCTATTAAGCACGACCGTGCTTGTGACTTAAACAGTCATAAGACACAAGCCTCAGCACGAGTGTGCTGGACATGAACAAGGTTGTGGTCATGTACCAGAAATGGATTTTAAGCCTAGAAATCCCACTTAGCCCTTCAACAACAATTCTAAGATAAGTCTTAAGGCTTACTCAAACAAACAAGCATACATATAATCACTTAATGAAAAACAGGATGTTACAGAACCCTTAACACAAATCTCAGGATATACTCTCCCTTGTGTAAGAGCCTCAAAATAACCCAAGAGATATACCCTCTCTGGTTTGGTAACAAAAAGGTGGTTTGAGTCAATCGACTCTTACCGAGATAAAAGCACTCTCAACAAGTGCAGATAAACAAATTGAAGAACAATCAAGTGCATATCAAATGTACAATAATGCAATCAAGAACCTAATGATATTCAAAATATAAAAATGGCTCAAGTATTTCAGAAATTTAGAATAGAGAAGAAGAAGATGAGAAAGATGATTCAAGGTGTAAGTTCTCTCTTCTCTCAAATGGTTCTCAAAAGGATATTTAAACAAATTTAAAAAAATAGGTGTTGGAGTGATAAAGGAATTTCATTAATTGAAATAACTCCATATTATGATTTCAAAAACTAGTCGTTGGAGCTATTAATGTAGTAGATAAAGAAATATAATATTTAATTTAAGCACATCATAA
Source organism: Sophora flavescens (assembly GCA_030762895.1). Classification (NCBI taxonomy): domain Eukaryota; kingdom Viridiplantae; phylum Streptophyta; class Magnoliopsida; order Fabales; family Fabaceae; genus Sophora; species Sophora flavescens. The sequence continues at coordinate 106,844,949 of CM061066.1, read as the reverse complement.
TCGATTATGGCTTTTCTGCCAAGACTGAGATTTAATAAAACTTGCATAACCGATTATCCTAATCAGTTATGCCTTCTCTATAAAACAACCCAGTTTCGTAACCGATTATCATAATCGATTATACCTTTTCTGTTAGCCAAAAAAAATTTTCGCATTAAATCACAGATTGACTCTAATCCATTATTTTACCAAAAATTATTTTTCTAGATAAAATATTATTTAATCAAAGGGAAAAATAATATTTCATAAAAACCATTTTTCAAAAACCATTTTTGATGATTACAAATTTTTTAAGAATTGAATCATTGTTATCCTTATCATACCTCACAAATATTCAAAGACCACTTGTAATATGACCCTTCTTGAAGTCCTTTTTTCTTGGTCTTGAATTTAGTTCTTCTTGAAATTCTTCCATCAATGTCCTTCAAATGATAACTCTTTAAGTTCTAGACATGCTCTTCCATTGTTCGTGATGATTGTATGATTGACCTTTTGCCTTTGCTTTTCAAGCTCTTGACTTCATAGCTTTGCTTATTCCAACCTGAACTTTTCTATTGCATAATATTTTTCATAGATCGCATTAGTTCAAGGCATAAAAAATAATAATAATATTTCACATTTAATTTCGTAAACAAAGCAATATGTAATATTTCATAAGACATATTTTAAGATAATGTCATATTTAATATTCTTATGTCTTTAGGCAAATAATAATTATTGCAACTATAATTCTATGCCAATTTATTATATTTGTCAATTACAAGCATATATGATATATAATCAATTATAACATGTGCATCCACTAAATATTATATTAAACATAATTATTTAACACATGTATATTTAATTAATATAATATTCATTAAGCACACAATCATTCATTAAGAATCCAATCAAATAGTCACATGACATTTATCAACATAATATATATTAAGTCAAATATTCTTATTATTGAATTGATACCATGATAGTTTATTTGTCAACAGCAAAACTTATATAACATATTGATTGGTTCATGTTCTCCCCTTAATACTATATTTGTCAACATCGGAACTCATGTCACCTTTAGGTTCACAAAATCAGTCTTCAAGTGGGAGATTGTTGGTAAAGCTCACAGCGTACAATGAGATGGCTATTGTTGTACAACCCATTAAAAGCTTTTGTTGAGAGAAAATATAGAAAAAATAGGAAAACCAATTGGCATTGGTTGTCAAAACATGTGGCAAATGGGGGAGCTCCTACACCTATAAATAAGCCTCCAGTAACAGCTTATAATATAATTCCAACGAGACAAAAAAAAGAGAGAGAGACAAAAAGCTTAGAAACAAAAGCTCTAGTTTCTGGGTTTAATTGGGTTGTGGGTTGTGAGAAGTTGTGAGTGTTTTGTAAACACTTCATATATTTCCCTTTTGAGTGAAATATCTACAGCAGCCTGGAGACGTAGGCATAAGTGGCTGAACTCCATTATCAAATTGTGTGGTATTATTCCACATTATTTTTCTTTTCACAAATCTGATTTAGGAAATTGCATATTTTCCAAACAAGTGTGACTCCCTAGAGGACTTGATCCTATAGGTGAAATTGAGGATGTTTGTGAAAGAATGAATCGGGAGATGTTTGTTGTTGATGTGTGTTTGATGTTTGGTAACATGATGTACTGTGTCCCCATCCCTATATTTTAGTGTTGTTTAGATTCTTATCTCTATTCTTTCCTCTTTCTTTGTGTGTATGTATCAGTTCGATAGATAAGCAGTGCGAGTAGGACGAAGACAACGGATGACAGGATTACCATCCGAGACAATACTTGCAGAGGATCCTTCCCAGGATCCCGATCCTGGGAGACATTGAGATTGTCTACCATGATGACCGTGATGTTGGCTTTTGGGCTCCCTTCCTATGCGGAGAAAGGCCCAAATGTGTAAGCCCATTTTGTCTCACTTGTTTAAGTGGAGAGAGGTCAAATTAGGGTTGCAGAGAGGTCTCATTTTAGTAAGAATATAGCAGCCAACAAGAGAGAAAAGAGGAGAGAAAGCCAACCCGCATACCCACCAGACAGTCACCATAAAATCACGACAGACGATTCGTTCACCGTTGGATCGGGCTGACATTTATGCAACAGATTCAGGACGTGTGGTTATTCATTCTCACCGTTCGGATTTTGAAGATAAGGTCTGAAGTGAGATATATTGGCTTCTTATAGTAGCTCTGTTTTCATCTTCTTGTTTCTCATTTGTAAGCATTGGTGCTTGATTGTTTTGGTTGATTGTTAGCACGGTTTGTGGACTTGATGGAGACAGTTTGTACCCTTATTTGATCATAGTGGAGCTGTTTCTTTGGTCTGGACGACCCATGGTTTTTACTCTTGCTTTAAGGGGTTTTCCACGTTAAAATCTTGGTGCCTCTTTTGTGTTTGTGTTGTTCTATTTGCTACCATATATTTGTTGTTGCTCCTCATGGATTCTTGCAAGTTTAGGGGGATTTATTTCCGCTGCGTATTGCTTTGTTATTGTGTTACACTGTTGCATTGTTGTTCCCCCCATCAAAGTGGCATCAAAGCTACTTGGCTTGGGGCATTTTGACTTGCTTGAATGATGGAGGCAAATACAAAGATGGTCTGTTTGAATGGCACTAATTATCATTTGTGGAAGGGAAAGATGAAGGATTTGCTCTTTGTGAATAATATGCATCTTCCTATTTTTGCTACTCAGAAGCATGATGCCAAGTCGGATGAAGAATGAGATTTTGAACATCAACATGTGTGTGGTTTTATTCGGAAATTTGTTGAAAATAATGTTTATAATCATAGGGCAAATGAGGCACATGAAAAATCTTTATGGGCAAAGATAGAGTCCTTGTATGCCTCTAAATCAGGGAATAATAAATTGTACTTGCTGAAAAGCTTTACTAGTTTGAGGTACAAGGAGGGGACTTCCATTTCAGATCACTTGAATGAATTTCAAGGGCTCCTAAATCAGATGTCAAGAATGGGTATCAAGTTTGACGATGAGCTTGTGTGACTATTTCTATTATTATCTCTACCAGAGTCTTGGGAGACATTTCAGGTTTCTATCACAAGTTCAGCCCCTAATGGCGTTGTTTCTTTAGAAATGGCAAAGGGTAGTGTTCTTAATGAGGAGATGAGAAGGAAGGTACAGGGTACTTCATCTCAGTCCGAGGTGCTTGTCATTGAAAATAGGGGGAGAAGTCAGAGAAAAGAACCGAAGCGTGGTAGAGAGAAAAGCAGGAGCAAGTCCAAGTCTCGATACAAGAATGTGAAGTATCATTATTGTCACAAAACAAGACACATACAGAAGAATTGTTTTCTGTGGAAAAAGGAGAACAAAGACAAGAAGGGTAAGCAGAAAGAGATGGATCATGATGATGATGACCATGTCACTACTGCTACTGGTGATGATCTTGTTATTCTCCGTGACCATGAGTCGGTTAATCTTGTATCAGATGAGAGCATGTGGATAATTGATAGTTGTGCTACATTGCATGTTACACCGAAGATGGAGTTCTTCACATCTTATACTTCAGGTGACTTTGGAGTGTTGAAGATGGGTAATGATGGTGTGTCTAAGGTGATTGGTGTTGGTGATGTTTGCTTGCAAACCAACAAGGGAATGCAGTTGTTGCTTAAAGGAGTCAAACATGCTCCAGATGTCGGCTTTAATTTGATCTCTGTGCAATTGCTTGATGAGGGTGGTTATGATAATCACTTTGGTTCTGGAAAGTGGAAACTCAGCAAAAGTAACTTGGTTGTCGCTAGAGGGGAGAAAATTTCTAAACTGTATTGGACAAAAGCTTTGGTTGCTAAAGACAGTGTGAATGCTGTGGATATGGAGGCATCTTTGTGGCACCGAAGGCTTATTCATATCAGTGAAAAACGGTTAAATTGCTTAGCCAAAAAGGATGTGCTTCTGGGATTGAACAGTGCAGAGTTGGAGAAGTGTTGTCATTGCATGGCTGGTAAACAGACTAAAGTATCCTTCAAGAAGCATCCTCCCTCAAGGAAGTCAGAGTTGCTTCAGTTGGTGCATTCTGATATGTGTGGCCCATTGAAGGTAAAATCCTTTAGTGGTGCCCTCTACTTTGTTACTTTTATTGATGATTGTTCCAGGAAACTATGGGTCTATGCTTTGAAGACAAAAGACGAAGTGCTGGAGAAGTTCAAACAGTTTCAGGCTTTGGTTAAGAGACAGTCAGGCAAGAAGCAGAAATGCCTTCGTACAGACAATGGTGGTGAGTATTGTGGACCCTTTGATGTCTATTTCAAGCAAAGAAGGTATTGCACATGAAAAGACTCCTCCTAAAACTCCTCACCTGAATGGTTTAGCAGAGATAATGAATAGGACATTGATTGAGAGAGTGAGATGTATGCTTTCTGAAGCTAAGTTACCCAAGCATTACTAGGGTGAGGCACTGTACAGAGCGGTACATGTTATTAATCTCAGTCTTGCAGTTGCTTTGAACAGTGAGGTGCCGACAAAAATTTGGTTTGTCAAGAATATCAGGTATGATCAATTGAGAGTCTTTGGTTGCAAGGCTTTTGTGCATGTTCCAAAAGATTAAATATCCAAGTTGGATGCAAAGACAAAGTAGTGTATCTTCATCGGTTATGGTCAGGATGAATTTGGTTATAGGTTGTATGATCCTGTTGAGAAAAAGCTTGTCAGAAGCCGTGATGTAGAGTTCATGGAAGATCAAACCATTGAAGACATTGATAAGGTGGAGAAGACTACACCCAAGAATGATAGCAACTTGTTTGATGTTGATCCAGTTCGATTGCCTGTTTATAATCTGGATACAATTGATGGTAATGTTCAGAATGGCGAGCCACATGATTATGTTAATGATCAGCAGCTTGGAGATGATTTAGATGTTCCAGGTGATGATGATGAAGAGGAACATGAGATGTCACAGGATGAAAATCTTGGTGATGCTTCCAAACCACCTCAAATCCAACTCAGAAGATCTAACAGGCAAAGACAACCATCTACAAGGTATCATTCTGATGAGTATGTAACCTTGACTGATGAGGGAGAACCTGAGTGTTTTGGAGAGGCCATGGAGAGTGAATTCAAACAAAAGTGACTGGATGCAATGCAGGATGAAATGAAATCCTTGTATGATAATCACACTTATGATTAGGTGAAGTTGCCTAAAGGCAAGACGGCCTTGGAAAGCAGGTGGATTTATAGGACGAAACATGAGAATAACTCTACGTCTCCGAGGTATAAAGCCAGATTAGTGGTGAAGGGCTTCCGTCAAAGAAAGGGTGTTGATTTTAACGAGATTTTCTCGTCTGTGGTATAGATGTCATCCATTAGAACCGTGTTGAGTTTGGCTACTCTTGATTTGGAGGTAGAGCAAATGGATGTGAAAATAGCTTTCCTTCATGGTAATTTGGAGGAAGAGATTTACATGAAGCAACCTGATGGTTTTCAAGTTGAAGTCAAGGAAGACTATGTGTGTAGGTTGAGAAAAAACCTATATGGTTTGAAGCAGGCTCCGAGGCTGTGGTATAAGAAGTTTGAGTCTGTTATGTGTGACCAAGGATATAAGAAGACTACTTCTGACCATTATGTCTTTGTTAGAAAGTTTTCGAATGATGACTTCATTATCCTATTATTATATGTTGATAACATGCTTATTGTTGGGAAAAATATTTCCAGGATTGACAGGTTAAAGAAGCAATTGGGCAAGTCATTTTCCATGAAAGACATAGGAGCTGCTAAACAGATTCTTGGTATAAGAATCATGTGTGACAGAAAGGAGAAGAAGCTATGTCTATCACAAGAACACTATATTAAAAGAGTGTTGCGGAGATTCCAGATGGAAAATGCCAAGGCGGTAAGCACTCCTCTTGCTACTCATTTCAAGATGAGTGCTAAACAAAGTCCTTCAAATGAAGCAGAGAAATTAGATATGGAACGGGTTCCTTATGCATCTGTTGTGGGTAGTTTGATGTATGCAATGGTATGTACAAGACCAGATATAGCACATGTTGTTGGTACGGTCGGTATATTTTTGTCTAATCCAGGTAGAGAGCATTGGAATGCTGTGAAATGGACTTTGAGATATCTTTGTGGTACCGCTGGTATGAAGCTTTCCTTTGGAGGTGATAAGCCTACTTTGGTGGGGTACTCAGACTCGGATATGGCTGGAGACATTGATTCCAGGAAGTCCACTTCGGGCTATATGATTAGATTTGCAGGGGGAGCTGTGGCTTGGCCGTCTAAGTTGCAGAAGTGTGTGGCATTGTCCACTACTGAAGCAGAGTTCATTGCCATTACCGAAGCATGCAAGGAGTTGCTATGGTTGAAGAAATTCTTGCAGGAGCTTGGTTTTGTTCAAGACAAATATTTGTTGTTTGTTGATAGTTAGAGTATTATTCATCTTGGTAAGAATCCAACTTTTCATTCTAGGTCCAAACATATTGATGTGAGGTATCATTGGATACGTGATGCTTTGGATGCTAAGCTGTTGGAGTTGGCTAAAGTTCATACTGATGATAATGGTGCTGATATGATGACTAAAGCACTACCAAGAGGGAAATTTGAAACTGGTTGTGATATCGCCGGTTTGGCGGTTATCTCCACATAAATGTGAAGAGGAGATTTGTTAGGTTTTGGGCTCCCTTCCTATGTGGAGAAAGGCCCAAATGTGTAAGAACATTTTGTCTCACTTGTTTAAGTGGAGAGAGGTCAGATTAGGGTTGCAGAGAGGTCTCGTTTTAGTAAGAATATAGCAGCCAATAAGAGAGAAGAGAGGAGAGAAAGCCAACCTACATACCCACCAGACAGTTACCGTAAAATCACAACATAGGATTCGTTCACCGTTGGATCGGTCTTACATTTCTGCAGCAAGTTAAAGCCGTTTGGTTCTTCATTATCATCGTTCGGATTTTCAAGAAGGGGTCCAAGTGAGAGATATTGGCTTCGTATAGTAGCTCTGTTTTTGGGGTAAATTTCATCTTCTTGTTTCTCATTTGTAATCATTGGTGCTTGGTTGTTTTGGTTGATTGTTAGCATGGTTTGTGCACTTGTTCGAGACTCTTTTATACCTTTTTTTGATCATAGTGGAGCTGTTTCTTCGGTCTGGACGACCCGTGGTTTTTACCCTTGCTTTAAGGGGTTTTCCACTTTTAAAATCTTGGTGTCTCTTTAGTGTTTGTGTTGTTCTATTTGCTGCCATATATTTGTTGTTGCTCCTCACAGGTTCTTGTAAGTTTGGGAGGATTTATTTCCGTTGTGTATTGCTTTGTTATTGTGTTACATTGTTGCATTGTTGTTCCCCCCATCACGTGAGTGGCCGGTTGACCGCCCACAATTTTTCATGACTTAAATCAGTCTGGTCAGTTTCTATATCAGTCTTGGAGGAGGTCCCTTTTTTCATCTAGATGACCCATATAGGATCGCTCAGCACCTACCGTTTGTGGAGATGTGGTTTCCACCGCATCAAGGGGAATTCCCTGATGACATGTGAAACATGGTGGACAGGTCAGAGACTAGGAGTCGTGCCGGGATGGTGCAGAGAGGCAAGTGGTAGAGGACTGTGCAGACCATGTAACACTACCATCACCGCAGGGTTGTGTTAAGTTGTGATGAGTCCGTATAGGAGCCTAGAGTTAGAGATGCCAGAGTCTACCATCATACCTTCTGTAACACCTTGCTTTTTATATACGTTGTATAACCGGTAGCAATATAATTATTTATATTTTTATCTGAGACCAAGAAAATGATTTAGGATAAAACAAAATCATATTCAAACTCTACCTTATCGTAGAGGGTAACGGTAAAATTTTTGGTTGAAAATTCAGACGGAAACCGATCTGCGCTTTCATTGACAGTAAGATTTTATTGAACATAAAACCTAATTTTGACTTGTGAACAAAACGGTTTTGGTTTATATTGTATTTTCAACGATATTGATTTTTTTTTTAAAAATTTTCGCATAAAAATAAAATATTAAATTTTATTCGACTGAAATCTTCAAAGAAAACGCTTATAAAACCTAAGTCGGGTAAACGAAGGAACCGGATACAGAGCTGAGATGATGAAAGTAACTAATGGGACAAGTGATAAGTGTCACATCATGACTCATCAGATTCATGATGCCACTTGAAAATATCTAGTTATTTATTTTAGTGAAAAGACTAAATTACCCTTGGACTTTCCATGTAATTCCAAGTTTGTCCTAAACTTTGTGACCAAACTACCCCACCTCACTCAACCTACACGACTCACACCCCTCCACCACACTTAGACAATTTTCTCTCATCTTACACAAAGAAAACAAAGAAAACCTCCATTGTTGTTCTTGACAAAGATTGCAAACTTGATCATTTCTCTTCCATTTTTCTTCATTCCAAGGTGAGGATTCTATTACTCATCATCTTGGCTCTCTTAATTCTCAACTAATTTCCATTTTCACCAAGTATTTCTCAAATCTCAAGTTCTAGATCTAGTTTTTCAAAAATTCATGAAAAATCATAGAAAAATGTTTTAAGTGTTATGACACTTGATCTTACCTCTCTAATACATCTAGTTGTTCGATCTAGAAGCTTGAAGTCAAAATAAATTTCTAACCCTAATTTCCTAGCTTGACCGAATCTAGCTATATGTAGGCTAGATGAGTTTTCTTCAAATTTTTACTTAGATGATGATGGTTATAAGCTATCTAAGATTTCTATATTCTAGATCCAAGAGTATGTGAGCAAAAGAAATTTCTATCTAATTTTACTCCATTTGGCCGAAACCTAACCAATTAGTTAGATGAGTTTTATTTCAAATTTTTGACTTGTAACAATTGATCTATGCTAATTAAGACTCTAGTAACTAGGATCTAAAAGATGGAATTGAGAAAATAACCCTAGCCCTATTTTGGTGTCTTGACCAAACCTAACACAATGTTGTCATAGTTGGACCGAACCTAACCAATTGATATATACTTAAACAATGTTGACCGAACCTAACACAATGTTGTCATAGAAAATAACCCTAGCCCTATTTAGTTGCATGAGATTGAGGGTAGAGGAATATATTGTGGTTTAAGGATGATTGTTAGTTATGTTTGATGCGTGTCTTTGACTGTTATTATATTATATGCTATGATTCTTTTTCCGCTTATGATGATAGAATTGTTTCTTATCTCCTATTTTGCTATATTGTATTTGTTTCGGTTATGTGATCTGATGAGAAGACTCTGTGGAGGAGCCAGCTACCGAGGATCTGGATGGAACTCCGTATGAACCGGATGCTGGAGGACGAGCTGTGGATTTGAGTGGTATAGTTTAGGGAGTATGGCCAGTGTGTCTTGTGAGACGTTTTATTTTTCGCTGATTATAACAGTTTGTATAAGTATGTATCTGTAAGGGATCCTACTGATAGGATACCCTAAACAATGTTTTGTATTATGATGGATCGACATATGTGTGTATGTGTAATATAATTATGGCGTGGTGTGCTAACTTTCAGAAGTTGGATGTCTTATATTTAAGATTTTAATATTTTCGTATTTTCGGCTTACGTTTAACGCTAAGAACGCGAGTAAGTTTAAATAAATAATTAATGCCACAACTGGTCACAACGGGGTGTCTCATCTGGTGGTATCAGAGCAGCTTGATTATGTTTAGACTGTGAGGTTTAGGATATTGTTACTGGCCGCGTCTAGTTAAATCCACATCGGATATTGACTATGCTTAGAAGTTAGGTAATGAGTCCGAACATGATAACTAACATTGGTATGGCATATAGTATTTATATACTTGTTTATGTGGTATTATATGTCGTACGGATGAGAGCTGATGATTTCTTTTACAGGATCATGGCTTGAGGTAGGGGACATGGTACAAGTGGTGGTGATGGATCACCCGAGAGAATTGCTGGAGGTAGCAATGGTGTAACAGACCATACCGGAGGTGGAGGAGAGTCAGCCGAGACTGTCAAAACCATCAGGGATTTAGCTATTGCTATGCTACAACAGACACAACAGAATGCAGAGATGCTGTAAATGACCAAAGAGCAACAAGAACTGCAGAATCAGAGGAAAGTCAGAACACCCTTCTCGGGTACTACGTTCACCGGGTGACATTTCTATTTTATAAGACCGAGTAAAGCGGAAAATAATTATTTCTTAGCGAAAAATACGGGTATTATTTTCTTTTTCTTTTCGCAAATAGTTCGATAAATAATAGTTGTTGTCATCAACTCATAAATATATATATATATATATATATATATATATATATATATATATATATATATATATATATATAAAACCATACGCAAGTACCCAAAAGTCATAGACATACATAGTCATAAGTATACATATCCAGATAATGGTGGAAATACCAACACCAGTAAACAACACAACAAACTGGAAATATGTTTATAATAATAATAATAATAATGACATAGACACAAGACTTATCATGCTGGCCAAAAACAAAACAATGACGGAATGTCAATCCTAAAACTATAATAGTCTCGGATGATACATCGTCACGCCGTGAGTATACTTCTCACGTCTACTACTCAAAACCCATTCTCCTTGTGTCCATACGTCCAAGCCCAATCAAACTCCAGCTGAGTTTGACGGCGAAATAGTGTTGTCGTCATCTTCGCTGATCATAAAGGAACACAACCAGAAAACACAGAAAATGAGGTAAGCTTCCTATTCATCTTACACATAAGGTAGATAAATAGTAGCGCGACTCTCAAGTACACGCAAATATAAAAGATCAAATATATCATCAATCACCTTATAATAACATCATTCTTAACATCGAATTAATGTTTCACAGAAACATGACCGCAGGATCACACATTCCTAGATAGAAACATCTAATACTCGAGGAATGACCTCGGATCCCTATACCATGGTTTTAACAATAGTCGGAGAGAGTGGCTCGGAGGATTGTTCCGGACTACGCCAGCCATGGGCAATAGAATGTGTCCATAGTCATCATTGTGCACATTGGCTTTTTCGGGAACATCCTACACTACTAGGAAACACGTAGCGTCTAGTTGAGTATATCGATGCATTGCAAGATCACCATGCCACAGAAGGAGCTACCAATTGAGCCCTTGTGAGTATTTCATACCCCGATATCCCCTAGCATCAATAGATCGTCACTACGGAATTTGCACCCGCATTAAAGTGTTAGCTCGATCTCCTAGGAATGACGGCCTTACAGAACATAGTTTTACTATGTGTTTAGGTAAATTTTGTAGGAAAAATGCATTCTTCTCATACATCCACCGGATGACATCGTGATTCCATCAGAATCTATTCAACGTGCTTTATCAAATGCCAGATGTTCTTAAGTCTGAATCACCGGTACTTAACATCGAACTAACGTTCTTAAGTAACCTTTTGTCTTTGTGCAAAGGTATCTTAAAACACTGGATTAACAATCCTAGCACATTATGAAATTAGATCATAAATCCAATTATTTATTTCTTCTCACTTTTCTAATTGAGACTTTCTCTTGGATTTCAAGAAATCAAATACTTATGAGTCCATTAAATCTTATGGATAATAAATCATCCATACTTTATGACATAAAGTCTTGCTCCACGATACGTCATAAGTTATTATGTTCGTATTTTCACTAAGTCTTTTATGACTTAGGTTTTGTGATTTATCATAAATGCTCGTCCTCACGGACTAAAATTAATTTTGGTCTTAAAACCAAAACATTTGGTTAAAGCAAAACCATTTTGAAATCAAGTTCTATCGAAGTACTAAATCCCTCGAAGCATTTTTCTTTGAAAATCTTTAAAAATACTTAACAACGGGGTCACCGCTTTTTACTGAATTTAAGCCTAAAAGCCTTACTTTTGAAAATATGGTTCTTCACCTCAAATCTATTATTCTCCTAGGTCAAACTCCTCTTATGAACAAGTTGAAATACTGATTTTACAGTGACATCCTCATTTACACGAAATTTCCGAAAACTTGTCCAAACGTCGTTAAGTTAAAAATCACATAATTTATTTTTCAACGATTTCAAACACTAATGGTTCAAAACTCATTTTGGAGACTAGAACACTTAATTAAGCATGACGAACAGTGTCTCTCTGTCCAGATATAAATATTTTCGAAAATTACAATTTAGTCCTTAAACTTCATTAATTGCAAAAAGGTCCTTATTCACTTAAACCTTATAACTTTTTATATAAAACTTCAAATCTCACCAAACCAAATTCTTTATAAAAGGTTTTCAGTTACCAACACATTTCGAAAAAAAAAATATTTTTGGGTCTCATATTTTTTCAATATTTGCAAATAGGTTCTTATTTATTAAAAAGTCCATAACTATGTATTAATCCAAATGACCTCAAACCAATTTCTATGGTTTCCTCTCATCAAGGACTACCATCACAATACACAAAATATGAATTTCAGGACAGTCCCAGAAAATTCCTAGAATTTGCATTTAAGTCCCTAAGGACTCATAAAATCATAACTTTCATTATACACATCCAAATCAATCAAAGACAATTTCTATAGTCTTATATGATCATGCAATACTCATATAAATTATTCAAACAATTTATAACATCATGGAACTCATTTATCTTAACATGGCCGAATGGCCTTACTTTTTTTATGTTCAACATTTTTGTCTCAAAAACAATAATCATTAACCAAGTTCCAAATATAACTTAATCACACCAATGTCAACATACTTCAAAATAAAACATCAACCAAATCCTCCAACAGGATCTCACACATATATAAATAAGTTACACAACTTCATATGCTTAAATACTTCATGACCATATATATGTACACTAAAAACTACCAACATATCTACCCTAAGGTAGGATGATGGCAAATTCCCCCATACCTTTGTTTGATCACTTGAAATCAATTAACAAGGGGATGCTATTCACCTAAAGCTTCAAGGTTTGTATCCACAAAGCCTAGCCATGAACAACCAACCAAGAAATAAGTTAAAGATTGAAGAAAAACACCTAAACCCATGAAAGTATAGGTTCGGCCAAGCTAAGGAAAATTAGATAGAGATCTCCAACTTTTTCAAGCTCTTGGATAATGAGAATAGAAGTAATATGGAGATCATAGAAATTGATCTCACATTAAAATGATTTTTCTATGATTTTCTATAAATATTTAAAGTTATAGATCTAGACATGGAGATTTGTGAAAAACTTGATGAACATGAAGATTGATGGATTTATGAAGCTAAGATGATTAGAAATAGATTCCTCACTTTAGAATGAAGAAGTTTGATGAAGGAAATGAATGGAATTAATCAACTTCTCAAGAACACAAGTAATGTTCTTAGTGTTTTTGTGAGAGAAAGTGATGAAGCAAATGAAATGAAATATTTGCTAAGTGTGGGGAGGAAGCTGCGGTTTTGGCAAGGAATAAGTGAGGAAATGAGTTGTTTAATCTAAACAAATAGCCATTGTTGAGTTAAATTGACTAAGGTTAACTTAGAAAATAATATAATAACTTAACTATAGTTAATTATAACTTAACTAGGATTACAAGTAACTATGATTAAAAAACATGTGGCCAAGAATAAAGGAGAGGTGTGGCTGCCCTTGGACCACATGAATTAACCTTGGTTCCTTAACCATGATTAAAATTTAACTCTATGTTGGTTAGGTTAAGCTTAGGGATATTTTGGTCATTTCACTTAAAAATTCCCGATTACTAAAATTCCAAGCCGGACTCCTTATCCTCTCTACTACATCAATCTTTCCTAATACCTCAACTCCATAATCGACTCCGTAGTTTACCCGACTTATCCCCCGACTTAGGTTTTACGTGTTTTCTTAAGGATTACGCCCGAATAAAATAATATTATTTCAGTGCTAACGAATTTTTCCAAAATGTGAAAATCATTCGGGGCAAAATATAAAACCTAATGGTTTTATTCACGAGTCGAAATTAGGGTTTGTGCTCAGTAAAATCTTATTGTTAGTGAAAACGCAGATCGAGTTTCGTTTGAATTTTCAACCTAAAACTTCCCCATAACCTTATAAAAATAAGTATAACAGGGAAATGACCTTAGTTTCTCCAAAGTCATTTTCTAAGTCTGGAATAAAATATAAACAAATATATACATATATGAATATTTATCATAATCGATTATCATAACAGGGAGCACCAGTGTTTTCCAAGATTGATTTGAGGTCTAGATATCATCAGATTATAGTAAGGAAGGAAGATATACTTAAAATAGCTTTTAGGACAAGGTACGAGCATTATGAGTATTTAGTTATGTGTCATGACCCGAATTTCGTAGCCATGACCGGTCGAAAAGGAAAGTCTCTCTTTCCTCTTCGCAGCCTCAAAAGCATACAAAAATTCGTTTCATCCAAAGAAAACGATTACATTCATTATTTACAACATAATGAATATAATACATCAGAGTAACTAAATAGCATAAATTACAAAGTCCTGTTAAAAACTATATATACTTAAACTATGAGTATCGACCCATTAAAAGTGTCCACATGGCATCGAAGGCTTCTGCAACCTCATAGATACCTGCATCTGAAATGTTAAACATGGGGTGAGTCCATTGAATCAGCGAGGGAGTTTCCCCAAACACATGCAATCACATAAAGTCACACAATCAGGCAAGCGCTAGTTCAAATAAATAGATAAGCATTCTCAATCTACATATCATAAACGTCTTTACATATGGAAAATGTCTCATAAACTAACAAGATACGGTTTGGGCTTCTTGTCCCTCAAGAGAGTACTCGTGGAATGGCTTGCACTACATTCTTTTCTCATAACTAGTTTCCCACTTATAAGGGGATACTTATCATATACATCGAATCTTTGGGTCTACTTGTGGTTGTTAACTCAAGGTCCCCCGTCCCGACGATTTTTATTTCGTACCCCGGAGATACCGCACCATCTGGTAAACATCAGCATCCCTCCTCAACGCCCGGGGTATCTAACGAGGTCCTCTCGTCCCTGGGTGATATATATATATATATATATATATATATATATATATATATCCTATATATTGTATCTATATATATATATATATGTATGTATATATATATATATATATATTTCTATAAGTTTCCCCGCTCCCTCGGTCAAAGATTCATAATCATCTTTGTCAATTAATTCCAGAAGTACTTTCCATAAGTTTCACCTCGATCATTTATTACAAATGAGTATATTTAACAATTCCATGCTCAACATATATCATATTTAGTATTCATCAATAACATAATCAACTCATTTCATTACTCAATATTTTGAGTTTATAAAATATCATAGTAGTTTAACACCTTAATCTCACATTAGACACTTCATTTAGTGCATTCTCAAACAATATATATATATATATATATATGAACATACTCTACAAGGAACACTTTACCAATAATTCTAATAGTAATATTTCAACTATGAGATAACTAAATAATTTGCCTCATTTTCTTATCAACCTGGAACATCCAATAACATTTATCACAATCATATGATATAACTTACCAATAAAATTATCAAGTCAATCCAGTACACAATACTTTCAATATCTCAATCCAATAACAAATACTACAACAGTAAATTCTCATCATCATCATCATCAAAATGCATGTAATATATCTATTCCAGTAGTTAAAACTCCATTTTTAACATAATTTTGGCACATCAAAGATCACACGCAATTCTAACCTGAACATCTTCAAAAAAAATCAGCATGAACAACATAAACAAGCATATCCACCAGTAAATTCCATGAAATTTTAAAAATATCTCTAAGGTTAATAAAATTCTAAATAATTTATAGGTCATCATATAACATGTTAATACTCTAAAAATAAATTTTATAACTCATAAGCAACTTATCCAGTCCTCAAGTAAATTCAAAACTGAAACATGCACAGAAGGTTCAAAATCTGTCAATTATTGAGCTATTAAAAGTAATGATTTTTATAGCCTGTCAAAAGGACTCGGTTTTACCTCAAAATTAATATGTAGATCCTTGACATATAAATGTTCATTGACGTATTTTTATTTGGTAAAAAACTATCACCAATAAATACAGAAAAATAAAATAATATTCGGATTCTGCCCAGAAATTTTCAGCAAACATGGTTTGTCATATATAGTATCATAGGAAGGTCCAAACTCAACGAAAATTCAACAAATTTAATATACAAGAACCTAAAACATATATAAACAGTCTCCAAGTGGTCCCATGTCAATATCGTATCTCAAAAATTCCAAGTAAATTCGAACAGAACCACGTTCTTCACATAAGATTCCTGAAATTTACAAGCTTTCACCTTTAAAATGTTCTAAGTCATTCAAATCCACAAGCAAGCTTGGTTAACTCAAATATCACTTATCTAATAGTTATCAAACTCCATAAGTCAGATCTAAACATGCATCTAATACAAAATCTTGAGCAACATAGAAAATACATATGTTAACATCATAAAACACAAGGTTTAAGATCAATTTCATCTACAATGACCCAAATCTAAAAACTCCATGGGAAGAACTCTAAATCCCCAAAATAAACAATCAAACAAAAATGAACACTAAAATCCCTCACCTTAAAGCATGAACTTGTTGAGCTTTTGATGACCCAAATGAAAAATGAAGAAGAGGAGTATGAAGACCAAGCTCAAAGCTCTCCAATGGCATCTTCTCCTCCAAGCTCCCTCCCTCACACTTTCTCACTCTAACTTCTCTCTCTAGGGTTTCAAAAAGAAGAAGAAATGAAGGAGGAAGGGGCTGGCATTCCTTCTTAACCTAACCTTCACTTTGGGCCTTAGGTGGGTAATGGCCCACAATCCCATAAAACCCTAATGTCATTACTTAAGTTAACTTAATTTAATTACTAAGGTGTGTCAAATATGCAATATCATGTTTAAGTCTTAAAATCCTCATTTAAATTAGTTATTAAATATTACACCAAAACATTGTTGATCGTCGTGTAATTAATTAATTACAAACATATTTATAACTTACAAAAAAGATTACCATCTATTGCCGTTATACAAAAGAAATTTTGAGCTACTAGAATAATGCCACTTAAAGTCTTTGATTAAATTATTAAAATTTCGGGGGTATTACATTATGCCTTTCGGTGTGACTAATGCTCTAGCAGTGTTCATGGACTACATGAATAGAATCTTTAGACCGTTCCTCGCTAAGTTTGTTGTAGTGTTCATTGACGATATCCTTATTTATTTTCGTATGCGGGAAGATCATGAGGAACATCTGAGAGTGGTGTTGCAGGTTTTGAAGGATAGGCAGCTTTATGCTAAGCTTTCCAAGTGTGAGTTTTGGATAGAGGAAGTCCAGTTTCTTGGACATGTGATCAACAAGGAAGGCATAGCCGTAGATCCAGCTAAGGTAGATGCAGTTCTTAAATAGGAACGACCTAAGTCAGTAAGTGAGGTACGGAGTTTTCTAGGGTTTGCTGGATATTATCATATGTTTATAGAGGGTTTCTCGAAGATTACGTTGCCTATGATGCAGTTGACAAGGATACATCTTTTGTATGGACAGACAAATGTGAGCAGAGTTTTCAAAAGCTGAAGGACAGGTTGACTACATCACCTGCGTTAATTTTACCCGATCCTTTAAGATAGTTTGACGTATACTGTGATTCGTCATACCAAGGTTTGGGTTGTGTTATGATGCAAGAGGGAATAGTTATGGCTTATGCTTCCCGACAATCGAGAATTCATGAGAGGAATTATCCGACTCATGATTTGGAGTTGGCAACCATAGTGTTCGCATTAAAGATATGACTACACTTTCTGTATGGAGCAAAGTTTAATGTTTATAGTGACCATAAGAGTCTGAAGTATTTGTTTGATCAGAAAGAGTTGAATATGAGACAACTTAGATGGATGGAGTTTATTAAGGATTATGAGTTCGATCTACTGTACCATCCTGGGAAGGTGAATGTTGTAGCGGATGCTTTGAGTAGGAATTCCTTGCATGTATCTGCAATGATGGTTAAAGAGTTGGAATTGCTTGAATAGTTCAGGGATCTGAACTTAGGGATGGAGTTGGTTGAGGATAAAATTTTCTTAGGTATGATCACTATCAGTAGTGATATTATGAGAGATCTTAAGGATAAACAAGTTCAGGATCAATATCTGCAAGAGGTGAGTAGAGGTATAGATGATGGTAAGATTTATGAGTTTAGTTGGGGAATAGATGGTGTGTTGAGGTTTAGAGATAGGATATGTGTTCCAGAGGATTTGAAACTTAGGAAGATGATATTGGAAGAAGCACATAAGAGTAAGTTAAGTTTTCATCCTGGATCCACGAAGATGTATCAGGATCTGAAGAAGATGTTTTGGTGGCCGAGGATGAAGAAAGAGGTAGCAGAGTATGTTTTATCTTGCCTGGTGTGTCAGAAGGCTAAGATTAAGCATCAAAAGCTGGGAGGTTTATTGCAATCGTTAGATATCCTAGAGTGGAAACAGGATAGCATAGTTATGAATTTTGTGGTTGGATTACCACAAACTCCTAAGAGATATGATGCAATTTGGGTTATCATTGATAGGTTGATGAAGTGTGCTCACTTCTTACCTATTGGTGAGAGTTGTAGTTTGGAAAAGTTGACCCAGATCTACATTAAGGAAGTAGTTCGATTGCATGGTGTGCCGTCATGCATTGTCTCAGACCAAGATCCTAGATTCAAATCTAGATTTTGGAGACAGTTGCACAGTGCCTTAGGGACGAAGTTGAGGATGAGTTCTGCTTATCATCCCCAGACAGATGGACAGTCTGAGAGGACGATTCAGTCATTGGAAGATTTTTTGAGAGCTTGTGTATTGTTGCTCACTGGCAGTTGGGATGAGTTTACTTATAACAACATTTTTCATAGTAGTATCGGAATGGAACTATACGAGGCTTTGTATGGAAGGCAGGAAGTGCAGGACCCAGTTATGTTGGTATGAGACTGGTGAAAACCAAGTTTTGGGTCCAGATGTGGTGCAACAGACTATGGAACAAGTTAGAAAGATAAGGGAAGAGATGAAGGAAGCACATGATAGGTAGAGGAGCTACAGTAACAAGAGGAGGAGACCTTTAGAATTCCAAGAGGGTGATCACGTGTTTTTGAGAGTCACTTCAAAGACCGGAATTGGAAGGGCTATCAAGTCTAGAAAACTTACTCCTAGATTCATTGGACCTTTCCAGATTCTTCGACGGATTGGTCTAGTAGCTTATCATATTGCTTTACCACATAACCTTGCTAACCTTCATGACGTCTTTCATGCTTCTCATTTGAGTAAATATTATCCTGATTCTTCACATGTTCTTGAGTCTGAGTCTATACAACTGCAGGAGAATCTAGAGTATGAGGCTTTACCTGTTAGGACTGCAGTTAGACGGATTAAGGATATTCGCGGTAGATAGATTCCTTTGGTTAAGGTCATATGGGATGACACAACTGGAGATGCTGCATGGGAGCGTGAGACGGATATGCAGCAACAGTATCCACATCTCTTCTGAGATACATAAATTCCGAGGACATAATTTTGTTCTAAGTGGGGTAGTAATGAAACACCCTACTTTTTATATACGATGTATTACCATTAGCAATATAATTATTTATATTTTAATCTGATACCAAGAAAATGTTTTTTTGATAAAACAAAATCATATCATACTCTACTTTATGGTTGAGGATTACGGTAAAATTTTGTGTTGAAAATTCAGACGAAAACCGGTCTGCGTTTTCACTGATAGTAATATTTTACTAATCAGAAAACCTAATTTTGACTCATGAATGAAACAGTTTAGGTTTCAATGATATTTCTTTTGAAAATTTTCGCGTAAAAATAAAATATATTTTATTCGGGCGAAATCTTCAAAGAAAACGTGCGTAAAACCTAAATCGGGTAAACGACGGAGCTGGATACGAAGTTGAGGTGATGGAAGTGACTGATGGGACAAGTGATAAGGTTCACATCATGACTCATCAAAGTCATGATGACGCTTGAAAATATCTAGATATTAATTTTAGTGGAAAGACTAAATTACCCTTAGACTTTCCATGCAATTCCAAGTTCGTCCTAAACTTTGTGGACCAAACTACCCCCCTCACTCACTCAACCTACACGGCTCACACCCTTCCCCCACACTTAGACAATTTTCTCTCATCTTACACAAAGAAAACAAAGAAAACCTCCCTTGTTGTTCTTGACAAAGATTGCAAACTTGATCATTTCTCTTCCATTTTTCTTCATTCCAAGGTGAGGATTCTCTTCCTCATCATCTTGGCTCTCTTAATCCTCAACTAAATTCCATTTTCATTAAGTTTTTCTGAAATCTCAAGTTCTAGATCTAGTTTTTAAAAATTTCATGAAAAATCATAGAAAAATATTTTAACTGTGATGAAACTTGATCTTACCTCTCTAATACCTCTAGTTGTTAGATCTAGAAGCTTGAAGTCAAAATAAATTTCGAACCCTAATTTCCTAGCTTGACCAAATCTAGCTATATGTAGGCTAGATGAGTTTTCTTCAAATTTTTACTTAGATGATGATGGTTATAAGCTATCTAAGGTTTCTATATTCTAGATCCAAGAGTATGTGAGCAAAAGAAGAGTTTATTTCAAATTTTTGACTTGTAACAATTGATCTATGCCAGTTAAGACTCTAGTAACTAGGATCCAAAAGATGGAGTTGAGAAAATAATCCTAGCCCTATTTTGGTGTCTTGGCTGAACCTAACCTAATGTTGTCATAGTTGGAGTTTGTTTGATTAATATATTTTTATGTTGATATGGTTGAAGGTTAAATCGGTAGCTTGCGGTGTGGTAATGAAGAGATTCAATTTCATGATCCCGTGTTAAGCTCAGGTGGGAGAAAGAATCTTCATATCGTCGGAATGGATAAGTAATATATATTATAATAATGGTGTAGGGCGACCTAAACCCTACTAGTGGTCGAGTAATCGACAAGACCAAAATCACATTGGAAACAACCCCGTGGTACCAATGATGATTTGGGGATTGTAGGTGTATCGCTGTAACACCCGATTTTCACTGTTTCAAAATAATCGAAATGCGAACGATTATTTGTATATATTTATATGAGTATTAGAAAATTATTTTAAATAAACGGAGTTCATCACTCAATCCTACTTGAATGTAGGAAGCTACCATTAAAATTTAGGTTGAAACGACGGGCGAATCCCTACCGCTATTTTCACCGATGCAAAGATATTTATACTGCTCAAAAGACCTAATTTTAATTCGTGAACGAAAGACTTAAGGTTTTTATTTCATTTCCTACAATTCTGTATTTTTAGAATTATTTCAGAAAAAAATAAAATAATTTATGTTTTTCGGGCGTAATACGTAATCGGGTGAGCGGCAGAATGAATTTCGGAGTTTCCAAGAGCAGATGAAGAGTTTATCTTAGGATTTTGAGATGATTCATGGGGATGAATCATACTTTTAAGTCTAGAAGGTTCTATAGTGTTAAAGTGAAAATTTATGAATTTTACGCTTAAGTCCCTGAACTTTCTATTAATTACACTTTGGTCCCTAAGTTAGTTTCTAGGTTTTCTAAGTGAGTTGGGCCAGAATCTTTGTTCCAAATCCCTTATTGGACCGTGGCCATGAAGCCCAAAATCCTAGTCCATGGATTAATTCCATGAAGCCCATTTGAAACCATATAGGTTTCCTATGTCATGCTTAAGCTTAAATCTTTTGGTGGGCCCCACAAAAATGAATCCAAGCCCAAATTTATTAGGCCCATGCGCAAGCCCATGAGGGAGAAGAGGCTGCCATCATCATTTTTGGATGAGCCAAGATTGTTCTAGAATGCTCTACATTTTTCTACATTATTCTACAAGATTCTACTACATTCTATTATCTTCTCAAGTCTTCTCAAACATTCTAGTTTTTTCTTAAAATAACTCATGAAGAAAAATCAGCCAAGAATAGTCAAGATAATACCACATTTAATGTGGCAAATGGTCATCATTACAATTTATTGGCAATTTGCAAAATAGTCCTTATACTTTGGAATCTTTGCAAAATGGTCCCTAGGAATTATTTGCACTTAAATCCTTTGAGCAAGCCAAATCATCCCAACTAGATCCTTCCAAGATGGCGCAATCAACCTCTATAAATACCCTCCCTCACATTTCATTTAGTTTCTATTGCCTTTTTGTTCAAACACTCTTAAGTTCAAAAGTCTTTTAGTGTCAAATTTGTGAAGCAAGTTCTTGGATTTCCTTTGTCTTTGATCTTCAAGAGGTGAATCCTAATCTTCTTCCTTAATCATATATATGTTCTTCAATAAATTTCTTGATTCAAAGTTGGTTTCATATTTGTTCATCACTTTGAAGTTTCAAAACCTAGAACTTTGAAAAGTCATAATAAATTGTAGAAAAATCTCATGATGTTGAAACCACTTTCTATATTCTTGATATCATGCATATTATATAAATCCAAGAGCATGATGTAATCAAAAATTTCTTTCCTAAAAACCTAGCCTTGGCCGAATCTATTAGTATAGGTTTGGTAGAGTTTTGTTCATGTCATGTATTCCATATGACATGTATGTCTACACACTCTAATCCATGATTAGTTCATTAAAATGAAAATCTTTACTCAAAAATCTCTATGTTGGTCGAACCCTAGGTGGATGAGATTTGATGAGTTTTGTTCAAAGTTTTCATAAATGATCTTGGTAATCAAAATATTAGTATGTATTCTTAATTAATCCAAGTTGGTTTATCAAACTAAAAATCCTAGCCCCATGAACATGTTAAGGCCGAATCTAAGTATATGAGAGTTAGGAAGTTTTGAGTTTAAAATTTAGTTGTTTTGCCACTAATCCATGATCTTGGTTGATTAAGGACCATTAATCCATGACTTAGTCATGATTAGGAATTTTAGTCACCCAAAACCCCTAGAAGCCGTGACCATGTAGTAGGGTTTTGGATGTTTTTAGTTTCTTGATTTATTTTATTGTTGATTTGGTTGAAGGTGGTTGTGTTAACTCGTGGCGGGATAACGATGATCGTCGTGTATGTGTTTCCGGTGATAACTCAGGTGGGGGAAAGAATCATCCTATCGTCGGAATCGATAAGTATCATATTATATAATAATTGTGTAGGGCGACCTAAACCCTACTAGTAGTTGAGTAATCGACAAGACCAAAATCATATTGGAAACCTTTTCTGTAAAACCAATGGTGATTTGGGGATTGTAGGTTTATCGACATTAAGTTGATTTTAAGTATTTGAGGATGTTTGATTTTATGTTATTTAATTCTCTGTGCTACGCTGGTTGAGGTATTCCATCTGCATGTGACGTATTAGTTCGGTGTTTGAATATTTATGAGGATGTTTGTTGTCTGTCACGGTCGTGATGGCTATCACGGCCTGGCCGTGACAGAGTCTGACTTTGTTATTTATTTGGTTTGAGTATTATGAGTTGGTTGTGATAAATTGATGTATATGATATTGAGATATTTGAATATTTTGTTGATTAATGTGTTATGCATGATCTGTCTAGGTTTAATCCTATGCTTAGATGATTTTAAGCAAAGATATATGTTGTTCGGGAGATAAGTTTTGGGTGAGAGTTTTGAATATGAATTAGAGGTGCATTGCTATTATTTTATAGAAGTGATGTGATATAGAATGTAAGTGGAGGTTGTGAGGAAAAGCTTGAGGTACTAGGTTGCTATTGATAAAAGTCAGTGAGAATCATACCGTGCTTAGAGCAATAACTATGTTTTTCATGGTATCTTGAGTCTCAGACGACTCTCCTCCACTTCCGGTACCATAAAAGACCTTATAATTCGGTGCGCCACTATTCCCTAATCTCTAATAGGAAATAGTGTATAAGCACGGTATGATTCTCACTGACTTTTATCAATAGTAACCTAGTACCTCAAGCTTTTCCTCACAACCTCCACTTACATTCTATATCACATCACTTCTATAAAATAATAGCGATGCACCTCTAATTCATATTCAAAACTCTCACCCAAAACTTATCTCCCGAACAACATATATCTTTGCTTAAAATCATCTAAGCATAGGATTAAACCCAGGAAGATCATGCATAACACATTAATCAACAGAATATTCAAATATCTCAATATCATATACAACAATTTATCACAACCAACTCATAATACTCAAACCAAATAAATAACAAAGTCAGAGTCTGTCACGGCCAGGCCGTGATAGCCATCACGGCCGTGACAATCGTCGTTAGGATAATTTTAGAATATTCGAGGACATCTGATTTTATTACTATTGAATTGTTTGTGATGTGTTGGTTGTGGTAATCTACTTTATGTGACGTTTTGTGTACCTTAATATTTTATTATTATTTTTACTGAGTATGATCTGCTTGGTTTGATGACGTACAATATCTGTTACTTTATAATTACTTAGCATCTAGGAAATGATATATGTTGTTCGGGAGATATTCGTATGGGTGAGAGAATGAATGGGACTTAGAGGTACCTAGCCTAATTAAAGTATTTAATAGATGAGATGTGACATGGAATGTATGTTGAGATTGTGATGGAAGGTTGAGGCACTAGGTTGTAACCGATGCGAGTCAGTGAGATTCATATATATACATTGTTGTTCACAACCATGTGTTGGGAATACACGAGGTCCGAAGTTCTAGCGGGATCGTCCCAACTTAGATTTAGGTTGTGCAGCTATAGTGGCATTGCTATGCATGAGCACCCTCGAGAGCGAACGAAGGTGTGCACCGGATGAATTGTGCAGCTATAGTATCATTGATATTCATGAGCATCCTCAAGATCGTACGAGGGTGTACACCGGTATTTGGGGACGCGTCGCTTGGACGACTGACTAACATCCCTCAGCGGAAAAGGGATGTGTGAAATAATTGGTGGTGGTCACGTCAGCATAAAGGTTTAGTTGCATAAGATTGAGGGTAGTGGAAGTTATTGTGATTTAAGGATGATTGTTAGTTATGTTTGATGCATGTTTTTTACTGTTATTATATTATATGCTATGATTCCTTTTCCGCTTATGATGATATAACTGTTTCTTATCTCATATTTTGTTGTATTGTATTTGTTTTGGTTATGTGATCTAATGAGAAGACTCTATGGAGGAGCTAGCTACCGAGGATTTTGATGGAACTCCGTATGAACTGGATGCTGGGGGACGAGCTGTGGATTCGAGTGGTAGAGTTTAGGGAGTATGGCCAGTGCGTCTTGTGAGACGTTTTATTTTCAGCTGATTATAACAGTTTGTATAAGTATGTATCTGTAAGGGGTCATACTGATAGGACACCCTAAACAGTGTTTTGTACAACAGGGTGTCTCATCTTCAACAAGGGTGAGGGAAGTTTCTAGGTGCCCATATCATCTGTGATATGGTTATGTAGGACACGTGTGCTAAGAAGAGCCTCTTGAGCATACTTTGATTTTGATGTATTTTGGCGAGGCAAGCTATAGGTAGTTACAGTAGGACCTTTCTTAGACTAGTTTCTGTATCTGTTTTAGAGTTTGTATGTATAGTTTCTATAGGTTTATGATCCCTATGTTGGGATTCACTGTATTTTGAGGACACCATGCTTGGATGTGGTACATATTGTATATATCCATGTCATGCTTTCTGTTTAATCACTGTGCATGCTCAACGCTTTTTTATTTCTATACGGTTTTAATTATTATGTTATTTTCGAATGAATAATCAATCTAACGTCAATAATAACGAATTAAGACATAGTTAACTAGGGTTCTTCTTTAATGGGACAACGAGGTGTCTCACTTATAATGCCTTCATATTTATCTCATTGCTGAACTCATATAAGTTAACCGCAAACGTCATAAATTATCACCATCCTTTGAAGACAACCAACCACAAGGTTCTCAATGCATCAATATACCTACAACCCCTAATTTTGTTGGAAGCAATTTTGATGGGGTTGAAACGGACGAGGTGGATATTAATAACATTCCATCGTCCAATATTACCGATGATATTTAAAAGTATTTTAGTATATTTCTATTTTAAATTATAAATTTGTTATTAATACCCTCTAGGACACATGACTTATTATTGTTTCGTATCATATGCGTAGTTAATATAATGTATACTCAAAAACCTGCATCGAATTTTCTTAACAAAGATCTTTATTGTATGCTTTCTCAAGAAGACAATATCAACTCATTATCAGGTACGATAACCTAGGGGCGGAGGGAGGGGGTGGCATGCGTATGCCATGGCCACCCCCAACATTTTTACTTTGTTACTATTATTACATATAATTATAATTTATTATCCTTTTTTATATTTATTAATAATTTATTTATTGAAATGTAGAAAGTTTTTTGATGGTATCCATTTCATTAATGACTATTGCATATTCATATCTATAATTTTTCTATGTAAAGAAAATTTAAAAAGTCATCTCTTGCTCTAACCTTTTCCATTAGTAATTGTTCATTGCACAAAACTTATGTATTATTTTTTGAATGCATGATGTCCTATTTTTTAATTAAAATATGACATGTGTAACAACTGTAACACCCCGATTTTCGCTGCTTTGTAATATCGGTAATAAATATATAAATATATATTTTTATCCGAGACTTAGAAAATGATTTTGGATAAACCAAGGTCATTTCCTTGTTATACTTATTTTCATAAGGTTATGGAGAAGTTTTTGGTTGAAAATTCAGACGGAAACCGGTCTGCGTTTTCTGTGTTTTCACTGACAGTAAAAGTTTACTGCTCAGAAGACCTAATTTTAATTCATGAACGAGATGAAAAATGTTTTTATCGTATTTACTACGATACTGGAAGTTTTGAAAATTTTGGTAAAAAGATTAAAATATTATATTTGTTGCGGGCGTATACGTCGAGATATCTCTAGGAAGAGCTTGCGCCAGATGAACTAAGGAGTCGGCAACGTAGCTGAGATGATGGATTTGACTGACTTGACGAGCATTGATGACGAGCTTATCCGAGTCATAATGGCCATAATGGCGCATTTATGACAAAGTGAATTTTTGCTATGAAATGATCATTTTGCCCTTGTCTTTTTATGACAATTACAAGCAAATGCCATTGGAAAATTTGACCAAACCTATCCAAAACCCACGGCTCACTCTTGCCTTCTTCATTAAGTATATTGCATTCTTCACTAAGTATATTGCCTTCTTCACTAAGTATCTCTTCATCTTTCATTTCTATGTTTTTCTTCTTGAAAACCTAAGCTTTGCCATAAAAACTCCAAAGTGTTCATAATTCGTCAGATTCTGCTTAGCAATTCTGACCATTTTCTATTCTAAATCTCGGAAAACTTTCAACATGAAAGTTGTTAATCTTTCTCTCTTCTTTCCAACGACATAAAGTCATCCAAAACGGACAAGTGTGTTGAGAGATATGCCCAAATTACTAAAACTGTTCTAAATCCTCATCATGTTCATTTTTCTCTCTAAGTTTCTCAAGAACACCGTGAGAAATTTGCGAAGAACATCATCCAAATCATCATTTTCTTTGATCATCAAGAGGTAGTCTCTCTTAACCTTGCTATTCTAAGCTTTTCTCTTCACAAGATTCTTGAGTTTATGCCTTTGATCATCATGTTCTTCATAAGATTCAAGGTTCATGAAGCTAACTTCAAAAATTCATAACTAATTCTAGAAAAATCCTTTTGACATGAAACCAATTGGTATGATCTTATAATCATCTCTATTTTCATCATCTAGAAGCATAAGATCATGAGAAATTTCTTCCCTTGATTTACGGTCATGGCCGAACCTAGGTCAAAGTTGTGTTCTTAGGTTTTGTTTCATTTTCATGTCTTGATTCATGATTATATCTTGATAGTTCTTGTATTCAAGTATATAAAAGATCAAAAATCAAACTTAAGCCTATTTGATCTCATCAAAACCGAAACCCTAGCTATGAGCACTTAATGGTTTTGTGAATCAAAAGTTGTTTGTGACACTTGAATCTAACTCTAGGTTTTGTATGTTGATTAAATCCAAGAGTTTAGAAATTTTAGAGATTTCTAACCCCAAACTCAGTCCTTGGCCGAAACCCTAGTTCTTGGAACTAGATGACTTTTAGTTCATGTTCTTGGTTCGTAATCTTGGTTTAAGTGCTTAATCATGTTTAACTTACTTATGGATCATAAATCCCTAAGTTAACAAAATTTTAACATTCCTAATCTAGAAAAGTTGTTGAGGCCGAACCTTAATCTCCATGAGTCAAGTATGTTTTTGTTTGATTTGATTTATTTTGGTTGCAATTCGTTATGAAGGAATCGATCGGGTTGGTTTGACCTAAAGCCAACGGAGGAAACCGGATCAAATCGGGAGATTATTTGAAACCGTTAGTTCGAGTCTTCAAGAGGTAAGGGGAGCTTACCTGAGGGATTTTTCTCAATAACTGTTTGCTTGTGGTGTGGTTTATATGATTTATATGTGGTTGTGGTTATTGGTTTTGTTGTTTACGTGGTGTGGTTTATCTGTATATTGGTGTGGAGTTGTTTTTAATTTATTTAATTATTTGCAATTGTATATTATACTGCTATGATGCATGATCTGCCTGGGAAATATCTGTGATATAACTATTGGTTGATGTGTGAGAAGCCCGACAAGTGGTCGATGCTCAATTAAAGTTAATCGGATAAAAGCTTTAATAAGCTGTGAAAATTATATTCAATGTTTTATGGGAAATGTTGAAATATAATAGTGGTGGAAAATATTATTTTGGGAAAATAAGGAGTTTTGAGAAATATTATTATTTTAATGATTTATTAGTGTAAAAGTAATTTATGAGCCACAATGAGAGCGAACCCGTGAAAATATTTTTGCACTGCTAATTTTTATGTAAGGAATTCTGGAATATTAGAAAATGTTATTTTATGAAATTAATTGGTGAAAATAAGTTAATCATGATTTTAGAAAATTAATTAAGTGGAAAAAGTTAAGTTTTGGCTTAAAAAGCCTTAAAATAATATTTGACGGCAAATTTGGAAAAGTGTAGACGGCAAGTATTTTTGAAACAGCAGTGCATATTTTGAGGAGAATAAACCTCAAGTGACTCATTGGTTTGTGAAAAACTAAGTTTTATGATTTAAGGATTTTATAATGAATTTCTACCTTAGAAAAAGAATTTCTGAAAGTCAAAAGTTGATTCAACCGTGTTGAAAGTACAGTTGGACTTAGTAACCGAGACGTCGGGGTACTAAGGTTCTGTGTTGTGATGGACTCGAGGTCATTTGGACTTGAGAGCCTCTACCTTATACGTGAGGTATACTGTATTGAAACATTGAAGATGTTTTCTAGTACCACGAACCTAAGACTGGTGCATCGGTCGAGAGGTGTCGTGATTGAGCACTCGGACTGTGAGGTCCTGTGTTGTAATAAAAGTTTTAAGGGTGTTTTAAAACTATGTGGGTCGTAAGCCATTTTGAACTTTGGCAAAGAAAGATTGAACACAAAGAAAAGAATGAAACAAAAGTGTTTTGCATGCGTTGGCAAACGTGCCTGTGTTCTGGCTGCGTGCCTGTATTCTGGCTGTGCGCCTGTGTTCTAGCTGTCTGCCTGTATTCTGGCTGTGGGCCTGTACTCATGCATAGTTCCTGTATTCTGGCTGCGGGCCTATATTCTGGCTGTGGGCCTGTATTCATGCATAGTTCTCGTATTCCCTTTGCGTGCCTGTATTCTGGCTGTGGGCCTGTATCATGCATAGTTCTTGTGTTCTGGCTGTGGGCCTGTATTCATGCATAGTTTTCCAATGTTGATGTTTGGGGTGTGAAACCCACTGATAAACTATATACTATAATTGAGATGTTTATGTATATGTGTATGTGTCTTCTTTTGTGCGAGCATTTAGTTATTTGTGGCTGCGGGCCTATATTCTGGCTGTGGGCCTATATTCTGGCTGTGGGCCTGTATTCATGCATAGTTCCTGTATTTTGTTAAATCCATATATTGGTGTCTCACCCTTACAACACATATCAGAGACGTACAAGGGGTAGTATTTCTACAAGAAGGAGAAGGCTGTCTAGTTCAAGGCATCTTTGTCTTTCTGCGATTGGCGGTAGTGTCACATTAGTTACGACCAGCTTAGGTCCTATTTTGATATATGGTGTTTAGGAGAATAAATCTGATAATGATCTAGGTGTGAAGACATATGAGGTAGTATAGTTGTATGACTTACATGTATTTAAGTGTGATTTGATTTCGTTGTTGTGGTTGTGAGGTTAAAAGAAAGAAAGAAAAAAATTTATCACCATATATTTGAAAAGATGAACATTGAGAAAACATTATTTTCCGAAAGTAACCAGTAAATTAAGTTTTATTTCCGCCAACGGGTAACCATTTGATGACCTGGGTTAGGGTGTCACATTAGTGGTATCAGAGCTGGTCGAGTCTTTCGGGAATGTTGGGGAATAGGTCTGTTAGGTTTTTGTTGTGTGATCTCTGGTCGAAACTTGTTTGAATTGTTTCTTGGTTGAAACAATGTGTGTTGACACACAAGTAAGTATGTTTTGGTGGGTTCTGATTGGGTTGAGACCTTGTGAGAACTCATGTTTAGTAAAGGGTACTTATGTTCATATTGATACATTCGTTTATCCCTTAGGACAGTATCAGACATTTGAATAAGGTACCTGTTATTGAATGTTTTTGGGAAAATTTTCTGAGAATGTCCCAAGTTTGTACGGACGGATAGATGTTGAGTTTCTGATTGATCTAGTTTCTAGATTTAGCCAGATCTCAACTGCTTTGTGTAGGATATCGCAAACGAAGTTAGTTGGGTTAGACTTCAAGAAATGGAATTTTGGTCCATTTCTCGATAAGTTAGTCATCATCTTCATCGATGATATTCTCGTTTACTCTAAGAGTCACGAGGAGCATGAGAGACCCCCGTGTCACGTGTTACAGATTACTCGCAAGGAGTTGTGATATATTCAAGGATCGACTTGAGAACAAGCTACCACCAGATTGGAGTTAGGACTTATTAAAGATTTTGTACTGTAAACTCAGCTTATGAGGCAAGATCAACTATTCGTGTGCCTGAGAGATTGACCAAGTTATCAGAAATCGTGCCGATTCAGGGTAACCATATTGAGCGCGTCATAAAAGACCTTTGTGCTTGTGAGAAACCAAGGCGAATAGATTTAAATCTTCAACCTTAGGTGAGGGTCTCGGGATTTAGAAAAATTGGTCCTTATGGACAAATTGCTTTTCGAATTCCTATGGTTGTATTAGACAATCATAGCGGTACATTTTGTACATGCCAAATTCATTTTTCTGACCTTGATTTAAAATCTATCCTGACTTTGGTTCTGACAGTCTAGATATGTTCATAATTCTTTGGGAATGTATTATGAGTATTTTTTTCAGTTATGTGACATATATGAATTCTTGATGATAGAAGTTTCTTGATGAGACTTAGTCAATTCACTTTTACTTTTGATGGAAGTGATCCAGTCTAAAATTTTTCGGACTGATGTTCTTTTAAATCGTTGTGTAGTAAAGTTCTTGTGAAGGAAGAAACTTTATTAGACTCATGTTTGTAAACTTGTATTAGCTATGCATTTTTACACTCACGAACCTATTGAAGAATCTTTTTACGTTTTGGACACTTGTATCTTTCAGATTGGTCAAATTATTCTTTGTGCTTTCTTGTGAAAGCGAAATCAAGAAATTTATTGTCTTGAAAATCTCTTTTCAAATTATTGTGAGTAGATTGACGAAGTCGACATCTTTTTACTGCTTAGGTTCACTGTGTATTGAAAAAACTAACAGAGGTATGTATCAGAGGGCTAATCCAACGTGATAAGGAATTGATCCTTAGAAAGTTAGTTGAGAGTAAGTGTAATACCTAAGTACGACAAGAGGTGAGTAGATTTTTATTGAATTGTAAGTGTGACCAGTAAGCTGAGAATTTCTAGAATTAACATCAGTAAGTAAGATGATTTTGGCAGATTTTGTTATGATCGAGGTAAAGTTTGCTAAAGGAACTAGGATAATGATAAAATGATCATCGCTAAGATTTAATCGTATGATTGGAAGGAATTACAGAAAAGTGTCTATGGTAGTTTTACCTAAGTTGAATGTGAGCGGAAAAGAGAAGTTCTTGAGTAAAATTAAGTTGATAGAAAAGTTCGAAAGCTAAGAGTTAGATAATCTTATTCTATATAATCCCTTTTGGTTTAATTGCATTAAGATATGCAATGAAGTTATTTTGAGGATGAGATGTGTGAGGTGATATTAACTTGGAGTGGTGAATTATAATCAAGAGGAACTAAGACTATGATTAAATATTTTGAGTAGGGAGTTGATGCGTGGTGCTGTGAAGACATTGTTGGTATTAATGATAGTATTCAAAGTTAGATGATTGGAATAAGGTTTCCGGTGGAACCATATTGATAAGAGAAGTGATTAAGTTTTGATTTTATTTTTCGAGTGTGATAGACTCTGATGAAATTTTGAGGAGAGTACGGATATGTAGAAATGACATAAGAATGAATTGTGTTATGGAATATATAATAAGAGGAATGAAGTGATGTGGAGGAAAATGTAAAATCTTAAGGTTAAGATGAGGTTACAAAATGCTGTTTAGCTTCGAGTCTCGAAATTTCGAGGACGAAATTTTTTAAGAAGGGTACTAATGTAATACCCCGATTTTCGTTGCTTTGTAACATCGGTAATAAATATATAAATATATATTTTTATCCGAGACTTATAAAATGATTTTGGATAAACCAAGGTCATTTCCTTGTTATACTTATTTTCATAAGGTTACAGGGAAGTTTTTGGTTGAAAATTGACGGAAAACCGGTCTGCGTTTTGTGTTTTCACCGACGTAAAAAAGTTCTTGTTGGGAAGAACTAATTTTAATTCATGAACGAGATGAAAAATGTTTTTATCGTATTTACTACGATACTGGATGTTTTGAAAATTTTGGTAAAAAAATTAAAATATTATATTTGTTGCGGGCGTATACGTCGAGATATCTCTAGGAAGAGCTTGCGCCAGATGAACTAAGGAGTCGGCAACGTAGCTGAGATGATGGATTTGACCGACTTGACGAGCATTGATGACGAGCTTATCCGAGTCATAATGGCCATAATGGCGCATTTATGACAAAGTGAATTTTTGTTATGAAATTATCATTTTGCCCTTGTCTTTTTATGACAATTACAAGTAAATGCCATTGGAAAATTTGACCAAACCTATCCAAAACCCACAGCTCACTCTTTCCTTCTTCATTAAGTATATTGCCTTCTTCACTAAGTATCTCTTCATCTTTCATTTCTATGTTTTTCTTCTTGAAAACCTAAGCTTTGCCATAAAAACTCCAAAGTGTTCATAATTCACGATTCTGCCTAGCAATTCGACCATTTTCTATTCTAAATCTCGGAAAACTTTCAACATGAAAGTTGTTAATCTTTCTCTCTTCTTTCCAACGACATAAAGACATCCAAAACGGACAAGTATGTTGAGAGATATGCCCAAATTACTAAAACTGTTCTAAATCCTCATCATGTTCATTTTTCTCTCTAAGTTTCTCAAGAACACCGTGAGAAATTTGTGAAGAACATCATCCAAATCATCATTTTCTTTGATCATCAAGAGGTAGTCTCTCTTAACCTTGCTATTCTAAGCTTTTCTCTTCACAAGATTCTTGAGTTTATGCCTTTGATCATCATGTTCTTCATAAGATTCAAGGTTCATGAAGCTAACTTCAAAAATTCATAACTAATTCTAGAAAAATCCTTTTGACATGAAACCAATTGCTATGATCTTATAATCATCTCCATTTTCATCATCTAGAAGCATAAGATCATGAGAAATTTCTTCCCTAGATTTACGGTCATGGCCGAACCTAGGTCAAAGTTGTGTTCTTAGGTTTTGTTTCATTTGCATGTCTTGATTCATGATTATATCTTGATAGTTCTTGTATTCAAGTATATAGAAGATCAAAAATCAAACTTAAGCCTATTTGATCTCATCAAAACCGAAACCCTAGGTATGAGCACTTAATGGTTTTGTGATTCAAAAGTTGTTTGTGACACTTGAATCTAACTCTAGGTTTTGTATGTTGATTAAATCCAAGAGTTTAGAAATTTTAGAGATTTCTAACCCCAAACTCAGCCCTTGGCCGAAACCCTAGTTCTTGGAACTAGATGACTTTTAGTTCATGTTCTTGGTTCATAATCTTGGTTTAAGTGCTTAATCATGTTTAAGTTACTTATGGATCATAAATCCCTAATTTAACAAAATTTTAACATTCCTAATCTAGAAAAGTTGTTGAGGCCGAACCTTAATCTCCATGAGTCAAGTATGTTTTTGTTTGATTTGATTTATTTTGGTTGCAATTCGTTATGAAGGAATCGATCGGGTTGGTTTGACCTAAAGCCGACAGAGGAAACCGGATCAAATCGGGAGATTATTTGAAACCGTTAGTTCGAGTCTTCAAGAGGTAAGGGGAGCTTACCTGAGGGATTTTTCTCAATAACTGTTTGCTTGTGGTGTGGTTTATATGATTTATATGTGGTTGTGGTTATTGGTTTTGTTGTTTACGTGGTGTGGTTTATCTGTGTATTGGTGTGGAGTTGTTTTTAATTTATTTAATTATTTGCAATTGTATATTATACTGCTATGATGCATGATCTGCCTGGGAAATATCTGTGATATAACTGTTGGTTGATGTGTGAGAAGCCTGACAGTGGTCAGTGCTCAATTAAAGTTAATCGGATAAAAGCTTTAATAAGCTGTGAAAATTATATTCAATGTTTTATGGGAAATGTTGAAATATAATAGTGGTGGAAAATATTATTTTGGGAAAATAAGGAGTTTTGAGAAATATTATTATTTTAATGATTTATTAGTGTAAAAGTAATTTATGAGTCACAATGAGAGCGAAACCGTGAAAATATTTTTGCACTGCTAATTTTTATGTAAGGAATTCCGGAATATTAGAAAATGTTATTTTATGAAATTAATTGGTGAAAATAAGTTAATCATGATTTTAGAAAATTAATTAAGTGGAAAAAGTTAAGTTTTGGCTTAAAAAGCCTTAAAAATAATATTTGACGGCAAATTTGGAAAAGTGTAGACGGCAAGTATTTTTGAAACAGCAGTGCATATTTTGAGGAGAATAAACCTCAAGCGACTCATTGGTTTGTGAAAAACTAAGTTTTATGATTTAAGGATTTTATAATGAATTTCTACCTTGGAAAAAGAATTTCTGAAAGTCAAAAGTTGATTCAACCGTGTTGAAAGTACAGTTGGACTTAGTAACCGAGACGTCGGGGTACTAAGGTTGTGTTGTGATGGACTCGAGGTCATTTGGACTTGAGGGCCTATACCGTATACGTGAGGTATACTGTATTGAAACATTGAAGATGTTTTCTAGTACCACGAACCTAAGACTGGTGCATCGGTCGAGAGGTGTCGTGATTGAGCACTCGGACTGTGAGGTCCTGTGTTGTAATAAAAGTTTTAAGGGTGTTTTAAAACTATGTGGGTCGTAAGCCATTTTGAGCTTTGGCAAAGAAAGATTGAACACAAAGAAAAGAATGAAACAAAAGTGTTTTGCATGCATTGGCGAGACGTGCTCGTGTTTACGCTGCGTGCTCGTATTCATGTTGTGGGCCTGTGTTCTGGCTGTGTGCCTGTATTCTGGCTGTGGGCCTGTATTCATGCATAGTTCCTGTATTCTGGCTGCGGGCCTATATTCTGGCTGTGGGCCTGTATTCATGCATAGTTCCTATATTCTGGCTACGTGCCTGTATTCTGGTTGTGGGCC
Source organism: Sophora flavescens (assembly GCA_030762895.1). Lineage (NCBI taxonomy): Eukaryota > Viridiplantae > Streptophyta > Magnoliopsida > Fabales > Fabaceae > Sophora > Sophora flavescens. The sequence continues at coordinate 106,809,157 of CM061066.1, read as the reverse complement.
TGTTTTCATGCATAGTTCTTGTGTTACGGTGGGCTCGTATTCATGCATAGTTTTCCAATGTTGATGTTTGGGGTGTGAAACCCACTGATAAACTGTATACTATAATTGAGATGTTTATGTATATGTGTATGTGTCTTCTTTTGTGCGAGCATTTAGTTATTTTGTTAAATCCATATATTGGTGTCTCACCCTTACAACACATATCAGAGACGTACAAGGGGTAGGATTTCTACAAGAAGGAGAAGGCTGTCTAGTTCAAGGCATCTTTGTCTTTGCTCCGGTTAGCGGTAGTGTAATCATTAGTTACGACCATCTTAGGTCCTATTTTGATATATGGTGTTTAGGAGAATAAATCTGATAATGATCTAGGTGTGAAGACATATGAGGTAGTATAGTTGTATGACTTATAAGTATTTAAGTGTGATTTGATTTCGTTATTGTGGTTGTGAGGTTAAAAGAAAGAAAGAAAAAAATTTATCACCATATATTTGAAAAGATGAACATGGAGAAAACATTATTTTTCGAAAGTAACCAACAAATTAAGTTTTATTTCTGCAAACGGGTAACCATGTGATGACCTGGGTTAGGGTGTCACATTAGTGGTATCAGAGCTGGTTGAGTCTTTCGGGAATATTGGGGAATAGGTCTGTTAGGTTTTTGTTGTGTGATCTCTGGTCGAAACTTGTTTGAATTGTTTCTTGGTTGAAACAATGTGTGTTGACACACAAGTAAGTATGTTTTGGTGGGTTCTGATTGGGTTGAGACCTTGTGAGAACTCATGTTTAGTAAAGGGTACTTATGTTCATATTGATACATTCATTTATCCCTTAGGATAGTATCAGACATTTGAATAAGGTACCTGTTATTGAATGTTTTTGGGAAAATTTTCTGAGAATGTCCCAAGTTTGTACGGACGGATAGATGTTGAGTTTCTGATTGATCTAGTTTCTAGATTTAGCCAGTTCTCAACTGCTTTGTGTAGGATATCGCAAGCGAAGTTAGTTGGGTTAGACTTCAAGAAATGGAATTTTGGTCCATTTCTCGATAAGTTAGTCATCATCTTCATCGATGATATTCTCATTTACTCTAAAAGTCACGAGGAGCATGAGAGACCCCCGTGTCACGTGTTACAGATTACTCGCAAGGAGTTGTGATATATTCAAGGATCGACTTGAGAACAAGCTACCACCAGATTGGAGTTAGGACTTATTAAAGATTTTGTACTGTAAACTCAGCTTATGAGGCAAGATCAACTATTCGTGTGCCTGAGAGATTGACCAAGTTATCAGAAATCGTGCCGATTCAGGGTAACCATATTGAGCGCGTCATAAAAGACCTTTGTGCTTGTGAGAAACCAAGGCGAATAGATTTAAATCTTCAACCTTAGGTGAGGGTCTCGGGATTTAGAAAAATTGGTCCTTATGGACAAATTGCTTTTCGAATTCCTATGGTTGTATTAGACAATCATAGCGGTACATTTTGTACATGCCAAATTCATTTTTCTGACCTTGATTTAAAATCTATCCTGACTTTGGTTACCGATAGCTGGATATGTTCATACTTCTTTGGGAATGTATTATGAGTTTTTTTTTTAGTTATGTGACATATATGAATTCTTGATGATAGAAGTTTCTTGATGAGACTTAGTCAATTCACTTTTACTTTTGATGGAAGTGATCCAGTCTAAAATTTTTCGGACTGATGTTCTTTTAAATCGTTGTGTAGTAAAGTTCTTGTGAAGGAAGAAACTTTATTAGACTCATGTTTGTAAACTTGTATTAGCTATGCATTTTTACACTCACAAACCTATTGAAGAATCTTTTTACATATTGGACACTTGTATCTTTCAGATTGGTCAAATTATTCTTTGTGCTTTCTTGTGAAAGCGAAATCAAGAAATTTATTGTCTTGAAAATCTCTTTTCAAATTATTGTGAGTAGATTGACGAAGTCGACATCTTTTTACTGCTTAGGTTCACTGTGTAGTGAAAAAACTAACAGAGGTATGTATCAGAGGACTGATCCAATGTGATAAGGAATTGATCCTTAGAAAGTTAGTTGAGAGTAAGTGTAATACCTAAGTACGACAAGAGGTGAGTAGATTTTTATTGAATTGTAAGTGTGACCAGTAAGCTGAGAATTTCTAGAATTAACATCATTAAGTAAGATGATTTTGGCAGATTTTGTTATGATCGAGGTAAAGTTTGCTAAAGGAACTAGGATAATGATAAAATGATCATCGCTAAGATTTAATCGTATGATTGGAAGGAATTACAGAAAAGTGTCTATGGTAGTTTTACCTAAGTTGAATGTGAGCGGAAAAGAGAAGTTCTTGAGTAAAATTAAGTTGATAGAAAAGTTCGAAAGCTAAGAGTTAGATAATCTTATTCTATATAATCCCTTTTGGTTTAATTGCATTAAGATATGCAATGAAGTTATTTTGAGGATGAGATGTGTGAGGTGATATTAACTTGGAGTGGTGAATTATAATCAAGAGGAACTAAGACTATGATTAAATATTTTGAGTAGGGAGTTGATGCGTGGTGCTGTGAAGACATTGTTGGTATTAATGATAGTATTCAGAGTTAGATGATTGGAATAAGGTTTCTGGTGGAACCATATTGATAAGAGAAGTGATTAAGTTTTGATTTTATTTTTCGAGTGTGATAGACTCTGATGAAATTTTGAGGAGAGTACGGATATGTAGAAATGACATAAGAATGAATTGTGTTATGGAATATATAATAAGAGGAATGAAGTGATGTGGAGGAAAATGTAAAATCTTAAGGTTAAGATGAGGTTACAAAATGCTGTTTAGCTTCGAGTCTCGAAATTTCGAGGACGAAATTTTTTAAGAAGGGTACTAATGTAATACCCCGATTTTCGTTGCTTTGTAACATCGGTAATAAATATATAAATATATATTTTTATCCGAGACTTAGAAAATGATTTTGGATAAACCAAGGTCATTTCCTTGTTATACTTATTTTCATAAGGTTACAGGGAAGTTTTTGGTTGAAAATTCAGACGGAAACCGGTCTGCGTTTTGTGTTTTCACTGACAGTAAAAGTTTACTGTTCAGAAGACCTAATTTTAATTCATGAACGAGATGAAAAATGTTTTTATCGTATTTACTACGATACTGGATGTTTTGAAAATTTTGGTAAAAAAATTAAAATATTATATTTGTTGCGGGCGTATACGTCGAGATATCTCTAGGAAGAGCTTGCGCCAGATGAACTAAGGAGTCGGCAACGTAGCTGAGATGATGGATTTGACCGACTTGACGAGCATTGATGACGAGCTTATCCGAGTCATAATGGCCATAATGGCGCATTTATGACAAAGTGAATTTTTGTTATGAAATTATCATTTTGCCCTTGTCTTTTTATGACAATTACAAGTAAATGCCATTGGAAAATTTGACCAAACCTATCCAAAACCCACAGCTCACTCTTTCCTTCTTCATTAAGTATATTGCCTTCTTCACTAAGTATCTCTTCATCTTTCATTTCTATGTTTTTCTTCTTGAAAACCTAAGCTTTGCCATAAAAACTCCAAAGTGTTCATAATTCGTCAGATTCTGCCTAGCAATTCTGACCATTTTCTATTCTAAATCTCGGAAAACTTTCAACATGAAAGTTGTTAATCTTTCTCTCTTCTTTCCAACGACATAAAGACATCCAAAACGGACAAGTATGTTGAGAGATATGCCCAAATTACTAAAACTGTTCTAAATCCTCATCATGTTCATTTTTCTCTCTAAGTTTCTCAAGAACACCGTGAGAAATTTGTGAAGAACATCATCCAAATCATCATTTTCTTTGATCATCAAGAGGTAGTCTCTCTTAACCTTGCTATTCTAAGCTTTTCTCTTCACAAGATTCTTGAGTTTATGCCTTTGATCATCATGTTCTTCATAAGATTCAAGGTTCATGAAGCTAACTTCAAAAATTCATAACTAATTCTAGAAAAATCCTTTTGACATGAAACCAATTGCTATGATCTTATAATCATCTCCATTTTCATCATCTAGAAGCATAAGATCATGAGAAATTTCTTCCCTAGATTTACGGTCATGGCCGAACCTAGGTCAAAGTTGTGTTCTTAGGTTTTGTTTCATTTGCATGTCTTGATTCATGATTATATCTTGATAGTTCTTGTATTCAAGTATATAGAAGATCAAAAATCAAACTTAAGCCTATTTGATCTCATCAAAACCGAAACCCTAGGTATGAGCACTTAATGGTTTTGTGATTCAAAAGTTGTTTGTGACACTTGAATCTAACTCTAGGTTTTGTATGTTGATTAAATCCAAGAGTTTAGAAATTTTAGAGATTTCTAACCCCAAACTCAGCCCTTGGCCGAAACCCTAGTTCTTGGAACTAGATGACTTTTAGTTCATGTTCTTGGTTCATAATCTTGGTTTAAGTGCTTAATCATGTTTAAGTTACTTATGGATCATAAATCCCTAATTTAACAAAATTTTAACATTCCTAATCTAGAAAAGTTGTTGAGGCCGAACCTTAATCTCCATGAGTCAAGTATGTTTTTGTTTGATTTGATTTATTTTGGTTGCAATTCGTTATGAAGGAATCGATCGGGTTGGTTTGACCTAAAGCCGACAGAGGAAACCGGATCAAATCGGGAGATTATTTGAAACCGTTAGTTCGAGTCTTCAAGAGGTAAGGGGAGCTTACCTGAGGGATTTTTCTCAATAACTGTTTGCTTGTGGTGTGGTTTATATGATTTATATGTGGTTGTGGTTATTGGTTTTGTTGTTTACGTGGTGTGGTTTATCTGTGTATTGGTGTGGAGTTGTTTTTAATTTATTTAATTATTTGCAATTGTATATTATACTGCTATGATGCATGATCTGCCTGGGAAATATCTGTGATATAACTGTTGGTTGATGTGTGAGAAGCTTGACGGGGTCGATGCTCAATTAAAGTTAATCGGATAAAAGCTTTAATAAGCTGTGAATTTTATATTCTATGTTTTATGGTAATTGTTGATATATAATAGTGGTGGAAAATATTATTTTGTGAAAATATGGAGTTTTGAGAAATATTATTATTTTTATGATTTATTAGTGTAAAAGTAATTTATGAGTCACAATGAGAGCGAAACCGTGAAAATATTTTTGCACTGCTAATTTTTATGTAAGGAATTCGGAATATTAGAAAATGTTATTTTATGAAATTAATTGGTGAAAATAAGTTAATCATGATTTTAGAAAATTAATTAAGTGGAAAAAGTTAAGTTTTGGCTTAAAAGCCTTAAAAATAATATTTGACGGCAAATTTGGAAAAGTGTAGACGGCAAGTATTTTTGAAACAAAGATGCATATTTTGAGGAGAATAAACCTCAAGCGACTCATTGGTTTGTGAAAAACTAAGTTTTATGATTTAAGGATTTTATAATGAATTTCTACCTTGGAAAAAGAATTTACGAAAGTCAAAAGTTGATTCAACCGTGTTGAAAGTACAGTTGGACTTAGTAACCTAGACGCGTCGGGTACTAAGGTTCCGTGTTGTGATGGACTCGAGGTCATTTGGACTTGAGAGCCTATACCGTATACGTGAGGTATACTGTATTGAAACATTGAAGATGTTTTCTAGTACCACGAACCTAAGACTGGTGCATCGGTCGAGAGGTGTCGTGATTGAGCACTCGGACTGTGAGGTCCTGTGTTGTAATAAAAGTTTTAAGTGTGTTTTAAAACTATGTGGGTCGTAAGCCATTTTGAGCTTTGGCAAAGAAAGATTGAACACAAAGAAAAGAATGAAACAAAAGTGTTTTGCATGCATTGTCAGACGTGCCTGTGTTCTGGCTGCGTGCCGTATTACAGGCGTGGGCCCGTGTTCGCATGTGTGCCCGTATTCGGCCGTGGGCCTGTATTCATGCATAGTTCCCGTATTACGCTGCGGGCCTATATTCTCGCTGTGGGCCTGTATTCATGCATAGTTCCTATATTCGCTACGTGCTGTGATTCAGTTGTGGGCTCGTATTCATGCATAGTTCTTGTTTTCTGGCTGTGGGCCTGTATTCATGCATAGTTTTCCAATGTTGATGTTTGGGGTGTGAAACCCACTGATAAACTGTATACTATAATTGAGATGTTTATGTATATGTGTATGTGTCTTCTTTTGTGCGAGCATTTAGTTATTTTGTTAAATCCATATATTGGTGTCTCACCCTTACAACACATATCAGAGACGTACAAGGGGTAGGATTTCTACAAGAAGGAGAAGGTTGTCTAGTTCAAGGCATCTTTGTCTTGCTCCGGTTAGCGGTAGTGTATCACATTGAGTTACGACCATCTTAGGTCCTATTTTGATATATGGTGTTTAGGAGAATAAATCTGATAATGATCTAGGTGTGAAGACATATGAGGTAGTATAGTTGTATGACTTATAAGTATTTAAGTGTGATTTGATTTCGTTATTGTGGTTGTGAGGTTAAAAGAAAGAAAGAAAAAAATTTATCACCATATATTTGAAAAGATGAACATGGAGAAAACATTATTTTTCGAAAGTAACCAACAAATTAAGTTTTATTTACGCAAAACGGGTAACCATGTGATGACCTGGGTTAGGGTGTCACATTAGTGGTATCAGAGCTGGTTGAGTCTTTCGGGAATATTGGGGAATAGGTCTGTTAGGTTTTTGTTGTGTGATCTCTGGTCGAAACTTGTTTGAATTGTTTCTTGGTTGAAACAATGTGTGTTGACACACAAGTAAGTATGTTTTGGTGGGTTCTGATTGGGTTGAGACCTTGTGAGAACTCATGTTTAGTAAAGGGTACTTATGTTCATATTGATACATTCATTTATCCCTTAGGATAGTATCGTGACATTTGAATAAGGTACCTGTTATTGAATGTTTTTGGGAAAATTTTCTGAGAATGTCCCAAGTTTGTACGGACGGATAGATGTTGAGTTTCTGATTGATCTAGTTTCTAGATTTAGCCAGTTCTCAACTGCTTTGTGTAGGATATCGCAAGCGAAGTTAGTTGGGTTAGACTTCAAGAAATGGAATTTTGGTCCATTTCTCGATAAGTTAGTCATCATCTTCATCGATGATATTCTCATTTACTCTAAAAGTCACGAGGAGCATGAGAGACCCCCGTGTCACGTGTTACGGATTACTCGCAAGGAGTTGTGATATATTCAAGGATCGACTTGAGAACAAGCTACCACCAGATTGGAGTTAGGACTTATTAAAGATTTTGTACTGTAAACTCAGCTTATGAGGCAAGATCAACTATTCGTGTGCCTGAGAGATTGACCAAGTTATCAGAAATCGTCTTGATTCAGGGTAACCATATTGAGCGCGTCATAAAAGACCTTTGTGCTTGTGAGAAACCAAGGCGAATAGATTTAAATCTTCAACCTTAGGTGAGGGTCTCGGGATTTAGAAAAATTGGTCCTTATGGACAAATTGCTTTTCGAATTCCTATGGTTGTATTAGACAATCATAGCGGTACATTTTGTACATGCCAAATTCATTTTTCTGACCTTGATTTAAAATCTATCCTGACTTTGGTTCCGATAACTGGATATGTTCATACTTCTTTGGGAATGTATTATGAGTTTTTTTTTGAGTTATGATACATATATGAATTCTTGATGATAGAAGTTTCTTGATGAGACTTAGTCAATTCACTTTTACTTTTGATGGAAGTGATCCAGTCTAAAATTTTTCGGACTGATGTTCTTTTAAATCGTTGTGTAGTAAAGTTCTTGTGAAGGAAGAAACTTTATTAGACTCATGTTTGTAAACTTGTATTAGCTATGCATTTTTACACTCACAAACCTATTGAAGAATCTTTTTACATATTGGACAGTTGTATCTTTGATTGGTCAAATTATTCTTTGTGCTTTCTTGTGAAAGCGAAATCAAGAAATTTATTGTCTTGAAAATCTCTTTTCAAATTATTGTGAGTAGATTGACGAAGTCGACATCTTTTTACTGCTTAGGTTCACTGTGTAGTGAAAAAACTAACAGAGGTATGTATCAGAGGACTGATCCAATGTGATAAGGAATTGATCCTTAGAAAGTTAGTTGAGAGTAAGTGTAATACCTAAGTACGACAAGAGGTGAGTAGATTTTTATTGAATTGTAAGTGTGACCAGTAAGCTGAGAATTTCTAGAATTAACATCAGTAAGTAAGATGATTTTGGCAGATTTTGTTATGATCGAGGTAAAGTTTGCTAAAGGAACTAGGATAATGATAAAATGATCATCGCTAAGATTTAATCGTATGATTGGAAGGAATTACAGAAAAGTGTCTATGGTAGTTTTACCTAAGTTGAATGTGAGCGGAAAAGAGAAGTTCTTGAGTAAAATTAAGTTGATAGAAAAGTTCGAAAGCTAAGAGTTAGATAATCTTATTCTATATAATCCCTTTTGGTTTAATTGCATTAAGATATGCAATGAAGTTATTTTGAGGATGAGATGTGTGAGGTGATATTAACTTGGAGTGGTGAATTATAATCAAGAGGAACTAAGACTATGATTAAATATTTTGAGTAGGGAGTTGATGCGTGGTGCTGTGAAGACATTGTTGGTATTAATGATAGTATTCAGAGTTAGATGATTGGAATAAGGTTTCTGGTGGAACCATATTGATAAGAGAAGTGATTAAGTTTTGATTTTATTTTTCGAGTGTGATAGACTCTGATGAAATTTTGAGGAGAGTACGGATATGTAGAAATGACATAAGAATGAATTGTGTTATGGAATATATAATAAGAGGAATGAAGTGATGTGGAGGAAAATGTAAAATCTTAAGGTTAAGATGAGGTTACAAAATGCTGTTTAGCTTCGAGTCTCGAAATTTCGAGGACGAAATTTTTTAAGAAGGGTACTAATGTAATACCCCGATTTTCGTTGCTTTGTAACATCGGTAATAAATATATAAATATATATTTTTATCCGAGACTTAGAAAATGATTTTGGATAAACCAAGGTCATTTCCTTGTTATACTTATTTTCATAAGGTTACAGGGAAGTTTTTGGTTGAAAATTGAGGACGGAAAACCGGTCTCCGTTTTGTGTTTTCACCGATGGTAAAAAAGTTTACTGTTCAGAAGACCTAATTTTAATTCATGAACGAGATGAAAAATGTTTTTATCGTATTTACTACGATACTGGATGTTTTGAAAATTTTGGTAAAAAAATTAAAATATTATATTTGTTGCGGGCGTATACGTCGAGATATCTCTAGGAAGAGCTTGCGCCAGATGAACTAAGGAGTCGGCAACGTAGCTGAGATGATGGATTTGACCGACTTGACGAGCATTGATGACGAGCTTATCCGAGTCATAATGGCCATAATGGCGCATTTATGACAAAGTGAATTTTTGTTATGAAATTATCATTTTGCCCTTGTCTTTTTATGACAATTACAAGTAAATGCCATTGGAAAATTTGACCAAACCTATCCAAAACCCACAGCTCACTCTTTCCTTCTTCATTAAGTATATTGCCTTCTTCACTAAGTATCTCTTCATCTTTCATTTCTATGTTTTTCTTCTTGAAAACCTAAGCTTTGCCATAAAAACTCCAAAGTGTTCATAATTCGTCAGATTCTGCCTAGCAATTCTGACCATTTTCTATTCTAAATCTCGGAAAACTTTCAACATGAAAGTTGTTAATCTTTCTCTCTTCTTTCCAACGACATAAAGACATCCAAAACGGACAAGTATGTTGAGAGATATGCCCAAATTACTAAAACTGTTCTAAATCCTCATCATGTTCATTTTTCTCTCTAAGTTTCTCAAGAACACCGTGAGAAATTTGTGAAGAACATCATCCAAATCATCATTTTCTTTGATCATCAAGAGGTAGTCTCTCTTAACCTTGCTATTCTAAGCTTTTCTCTTCACAAGATTCTTGAGTTTATGCCTTTGATCATCATGTTCTTCATAAGATTCAAGGTTCATGAAGCTAACTTCAAAAATTCATAACTAATTCTAGAAAAATCCTTTTGACATGAAACCAATTGCTATGATCTTATAATCATCTCCATTTTCATCATCTAGAAGCATAAGATCATGAGAAATTTCTTCCCTAGATTTACGGTCATGGCGAACCTAGGTCAAAGTTGTGTTCTTAGGTTTTGTTTCATTTGCATGTCTTGATTCATGATTATATCTTGATAGTTCTTGTATTCAAGTATATAGAAGATCAAAAATCAAACTTAAGCCTATTTGATCTCATCAAAACCGAAACCCTAGGTATGAGCACTTAATGGTTTTGTGATTCAAAAGTTGTTTGTGACACTTGAATCTAACTCTAGGTTTTGTATGTTGATTAAATCCAAGAGTTTAGAAATTTTAGAGATTTCTAACCCCAAACTCAGCCCTTGGCCGAAACCCTAGTTCTTGGAACTAGATGACTTTTAGTTCATGTTCTTGGTTCATAATCTTGGTTTAAGTGCTTAATCATGTTTAAGTTACTTATGGATCATAAATCCCTAATTTAACAAAATTTTAACATTCCTAATCTAGAAAAGTTGTTGAGGCCGAACCTTAATCTCCATGAGTCAAGTATGTTTTTGTTTGATTTGATTTATTTTGGTTGCAATTCGTTATGAAGGAATCGATCGGGTTGGTTTGACCTAAAGCCGACAGAGGAAACCGGATCAAATCGGGAGATTATTTGAAACCGTTAGTTCGAGTCTTCAAGAGGTAAGGGGAGCTTACCTGAGGGATTTTTCTCAATAACTGTTTGCTTGTGGTGTGGTTTATATGATTTATATGTGGTTGTGGTTATTGGTTTTGTTGTTTACGTGGTGTGGTTTATCTGTGTATTGGTGTGGAGTTGTTTTTAATTTATTTAATTATTTGCAATTGTATATTATACTGCTATGATGCATGATCTGCCTGGGAAATATCATTGATAAAACTGTTGGTTGATGTGTGAGAAGCCCGACAAGGGTCGATGCTCAATTAAAGTTAATCGGATAAAAGCTTTAATAAGTCAGGAAAATTATATTCAATGTTTTATGGGAAATGTTGAAATATAATAGTGGTGGAAAATATTATTTTGGGAAAATAAGGAGTTTTGAGAAATATTATTATTTTAATGATTTATTAGTGTAAAAGTAATTTATGAGTCACAATGAGAGCGAAACCGTGAAAATATTTTTGCACTGCTAATTTTTATGTAAGGAATTCCGGAATATTAGAAAATGTTATTTTATGAAATTAATTGGTGAAAATAAGTTAATCATGATTTTAGAAAATTAATTAAGTGGAAAAAGTTAAGTTTTGGCTTAAAAAGCCTTAAAAATAATATTTGACGGCAAATTTGGAAAAGTGTAGACGGCAAGTATTTTTGAAACAGCAGTGCATATTTTGAGGAGAATAAACCTCAAGCGACTCATTGGTTTGTGAAAAACTAAGTTTTATGATTTAAGGATTTTATAATGAATTTCTACCTTGGAAAAAGAATTTCTGAAAGTCAAAAGTTGATTCAACCGTGTTGAAAGTACAGTTGGACTTAGTAACCGAGACGTCGGGGTACTAAGGTTCTGTGTTGTGATGGACTCGAGGTCATTTGGACTTGAGAGCCTATACCGTATACGTGAGGTATACTGTATTGAAACATTGAAGATGTTTTCTAGTACCACGAACCTAAGACTGGTGCATCGGTCGAGAGGTGTCGTGATTGAGCACTCGGACTGTGAGGTCCTGTGTTGTAATAAAAGTTTTAAGGGTGTTTTAAAACTATGTGGGTCGTAAGCCATTTTGAGCTTTGGCAAAGAAAGATTGAACACAAAGAAAAGAATGAAACAAAAGTGTTTTGCATGCATTGGCAGACGTGCCTGTGTTCTGGCTGCGTGCCTGTATTCTGGCTGTGGGCCTGTGTTCTGGCTGTGTGCCTGTATTCTGGCTGTGGGCCTGTATTCATGCATAGTTCCTGTATTCTGGCTGCGGGCCTATATTCTGGCTGTGGGCCTGTATTCATGCATAGTTCCTATATTCTGGCTACGTGCCTGTATTCTGGTTGTGGGCCTGTATTCATGCATAGTTCTTGTGTTCTGGCTGTGGGCCTGTATTCATGCATAGTTTTCCAATGTTGATGTTTGGGGTGTGAAACCCACTGATAAACTGTATACTATAATTGAGATGTTTATGTATATGTGTATGTGTCTTCTTTTGTGCGAGCATTTAGTTATTTTGTTAAATCCATATATTGGTGTCTCACCCTTACAACACATATCAGAGACGTACAAGGGGTAGGATTTCTACAAGAAGGAGAAGGCTGTCTAGTTCAAGGCATGCTGTGCTGCTCCAGTTGGCGGTAGTGTCTGTTAGTTACGACCATCTTAGGTCCTATTTTGATATATGGTGTTTAGGAGAATAAATCTGATAATGATCTAGGTGTGAAGACATATGAGGTAGTATAGTTGTATGACTTATAAGTATTTAAGTGTGATTTGATTTCGTTATTGTGGTTGTGAGGTTAAAAGAAAGAAAGAAAAAAATTTATCACCATATATTTGAAAAGATGAACATGGAGAAAACATTATTTTTCGAAAGTAACCAACAAATTAAGTTTTATTTCTGCAAACGGGTAACCATGTGATGACCTGGGTTAGGGTGTCACATTAGTGGTATCAGAGCTGGTTGAGTCTTTCGGGAATATTGGGGAATAGGTCTGTTAGGTTTTTGTTGTGTGATCTCTGGTCGAAACTTGTTTGAATTGTTTCTTGGTTGAAACAATGTGTGTTGACACACAAGTAAGTATGTTTTGGTGGGTTCTGATTGGGTTGAGACCTTGTGAGAACTCATGTTTAGTAAAGGGTACTTATGTTCATATTGATACATTCATTTATCCCTTAGGATAGTATCAGACATTTGAATAAGGTACCTGTTATTGAATGTTTTTGGGAAAATTTTCTGAGAATGTCCCAAGTTTGTACGGACGGATAGATGTTGAGTTTCTGATTGATCTAGTTTCTAGATTTAGCCAGTTCTCAACTGCTTTGTGTAGGATATCGCAAGCGAAGTTAGTTGGGTTAGACTTCAAGAAATGGAATTTTGGTCCATTTCTCGATAAGTTAGTCATCATCTTCATCGATGATATTCTCATTTACTCTAAAAGTCACGAGGAGCATGAGAGACCCCCGTGTCACGTGTTACAGATTACTCGCAAGGAGTTGTGATATATTCAAGGATCGACTTGAGAACAAGCTACCACCAGATTGGAGTTAGGACTTATTAAAGATTTTGTACTGTAAACTCAGCTTATGAGGCAAGATCAACTATTCGTGTGCCTGAGAGATTGACCAAGTTATCAGAAATCGTGCTTGATCGGGGTAACCATATTGAGCGCGTCATAAAAGACCTTTGTGCTTGTGAGAAACCAAGGCGAATAGATTTAAATCTTCAACCTTAGGTGAGGGTCTCGGGATTTAGAAAAATTGGTCCTTATGGACAAATTGCTTTTCGAATTCCTATGGTTGTATTAGACAATCATAGCGGTACATTTTGTACATGCCAAATTCATTTTTCTGACCTTGATTTAAAATCTATCCTGACTTTGGTTCTGACAGTCTGGATATGTTCATACTTCTTTGGGAATGTATTATGAGTTTTTTTTTTAGTTATGTGACATATATGAATTCTTGATGATAGAAGTTTCTTGATGAGACTTAGTCAATTCACTTTTACTTTTGATGGAAGTGATCCAGTCTAAAATTTTTCGGACTGATGTTCTTTTAAATCGTTGTGTAGTAAAGTTCTTGTGAAGGAAGAAACTTTATTAGACTCATGTTTGTAAACTTGTATTAGCTATGCATTTTTACACTCACAAACCTATTGAAGAATCTTTTTACATATTGGACACTTGTATCTTTCAGATTGGTCAAATTATTCTTTGTGCTTTCTTGTGAAAGCGAAATCAAGAAATTTATTGTCTTGAAAATCTCTTTTCAAATTATTGTGAGTAGATTGACGAAGTCGACATCTTTTTACTGCTTAGGTTCACTGTGTAGTGAAAAAACTAACAGAGGTATGTATCAGAGGACTGATCCAATGTGATAAGGAATTGATCCTTAGAAAGTTAGTTGAGAGTAAGTGTAATACCTAAGTACGACAAGAGGTGAGTAGATTTTTATTGAATTGTAAGTGTGACCAGTAAGCTGAGAATTTCTAGAATTAACATCAGTAAGTAAGATGATTTTGGCAGATTTTGTTATGATCGAGGTAAAGTTTGCTAAAGGAACTAGGATAATGATAAAATGATCATCGCTAAGATTTAATCGTATGATTGGAAGGAATTACAGAAAAGTGTCTATGGTAGTTTTACCTAAGTTGAATGTGAGCGGAAAAGAGAAGTTCTTGAGTAAAATTAAGTTGATAGAAAAGTTTGAAAGCTAAGAGTTAGATAATCTTATTCTATATAATCCCTTTTGGTTTAATTGCATTAAGATATGCAATGAAGTTATTTTGAGGATGAGATGTGTGAGGTGATATTAACTTGGAGTGGTGAATTATAATCAAGAGGAACTAAGACTATGATTAAATATTTTGAGTAGGGAGTTGATGCGTGGTGCTGTGAAGACATTGTTGGTATTAATGATAGTATTCAAAGTTAGATGATTGGAATAAGGTTTCTGGTGGAACCATATTGATAAGAGAAGTGATTAAGTTTTGATTTTATTTTTCGAGTGTGATAGACTCTGATGAAATTTTGAGGAGAGTACGGATATGTAGAAATGACATAAGAATGAATTGTGTTATGGAATATAGAATAAGAGGAATGAAGTGATGTGGAGGAAAATGTAAAATCTTAAGGTTAAGATGAGGTTACAAAATACTGTTTAGCTTCGAGTCTCGAAATTTCGAGGACGAAATTTTTTTAAGAAGGGTAGTAATGTAATACCCCGATTTTCGTTGCTTTGTAATATCGGTAATAAATATATAAATATATATTTTTATCCGAGACTTAGAAAATGATTTTGGATAAACCAAGGTCATTTCCTTGTTATACTTATTTTCATAAGGTTACAGGGAAGTTTTTGGTTGAAAATTCAGACGGAAACCGATCTGCGTTTTCTGTGTTTTCACTGACAGTAAAAGTTTACTGCTCAGAAGACCTAATTTTAATTCATGAACGAGATGAAAAATGTTTTTATCGTATTTACTACGATACTGGATGTTTTGAAAATTTTGATAAAAAAATTAAAATATTATATTTGTTGCGGGCGTATATGCCGAGATATCTCTAGGAAGAGCTTGCGCCAGATGAACTAAGGAGTCGACAATGTAGCTGAGATGATGGATTTGACCGACTTGACGAGCATTTATGACGAGCTTATCCGAGTCATAATGGCCATAATGGCGCATTTATGACAAAGTGAATTTTTGTTATGAAATGATCATTTTGCCCTTGTCTTTTTATGACAATTACAAGTAAGTGCCATTGGAAAATTTGACCAAACCTATCCAAAACCCACGGCTCACTCTTGCCTTCTTCATTAAGTATATTGCCTTCTTCACTAAGTATCTCTTCATCTTTCATTTCTATGTTTTTCTTCTTGAAAACCTAAGCTTTGCCATAAAAATTCCAAAGTGTTCATAATTCGTCATATTCTGCCTAGCAATTCTGACCATTTTCTATTCTTAATCTCGGAAAACTTTCAACATGAAAGTTGTTAATCTTTCTCTCTTATTTCCAACGACATAAAGATCATCCAAAACGGACAAGTATGTTGAGAGATATGCCCAAATTACTAAAACTGTTCTAAATCCTCATCATGTTCATTTTTCTCTCTAAGTTTCTCAAGAACACCATGAGAAATTTGTGAAGAACATCATCCAAATCATCATTTTCTTTGATCATCAAGAGGTAGTCTCTCTTAATCTTGCTATTCTAAGCTTTTCTCTTCACAAGATTCTTGAGTTTATGCCTTTGATCATGATGTTCTTCATAAGATTCAAGGTTCATGAAGCTAACTTCAAAAATTCATAACTAATTCTAGAAAAATCCTTTTGACATGAAACCAATTGCTATGATCTTATACTCATCCCTATTTTCATCATCTAGAAGCATAAGATCATGAGAAATTTATTTTCTTGATTTCTGGTCATGGCCGAACCTAGGTCAAAGTTGTGTTCTTAGGTTTTGTTTCATTTTCATGTCTTGATTCATGATTATATCTTGATAGTTCTTGTATTCAAGTATATAGAAGATCAAAAATAAAACTTAAGCCTATTTTATCTCATCAAAACCGAAACCCTAGGTATGAGCACTTAATGGTTTTGTGATTCAAAAGTTGTTTGTGACACTTGAATCCAACTCTAGGTTTTGTATGTTGATTAAATCCAAGAGTTTAGAAATTTTAGAGATTTCTAACCCCAAACTCAGCCCTTGGCCGAAACCCTAGTTCTTGGAACTAGATGAGTTTTAGTTCATGTTCTTGGTTCATAATCTTGGTTTAAGTGCTTAATCATTTACTTATGGATCATAAATCCCTAAGTTAACAAAATTTTAACATTCCTAATCTAGAAAAGTTGTTGAGGCCGAACCTTCATCTCCATGAGTCAAGTATGTTTTTGTTTGATTTGATTTATTTTGGTTGCAATTCGTTATGAAGGAATCGATCGGGTTGGTTTGACCTAAAGCCGACGGAGGAAACCGGATCAAATCGGGAGATTATTTGAAACCGTTAGTTCGAGTCTTCAAGAGGTAAGGGGAGCTTACCTGAGGGATTTTTCTCAATAATTGTTTGCTTGTGGTGTGGTTTATATGATTTATATGTGGTTGTGGTTATTGGTTTTGTTGTTTACGTGGTGTGGTTTATCTGTGTATTAGTGTGGAGTTGTTTTTAATTTATTTAATTATTTGCAATTGTATATTATACAGCTATGATGTATGATCTGCCTGGGAAATATCTGTGATATAACTGTTGGTTGATGTGTTAGAAGCCTGACAGTGGTCAATGCTCAATTAAAGTTAATCGGATAAAAGCTTTAAAATAAGCTGTGAAAATTATATTCAATGTTTTATGGGAAATGTTGAAATATAATAGTGGTGGAAAATATTATTTTGGGAAAATAAGGAGTTTTGAGAAATACTATTATTTTAATGATTTATTAGTGTAAAAGTAATTTCTGAGTCACAATGAGAGCGAAACCCTAAAAATTTTTTTGCACTGCTAATTTTTATGTAAGGAATTTAGGAATATTAGAAAATGTTATTTTATGAAATTAATTGGTGAAAATAAGTTAATCATGATTTTAGAAAATTAATTAAGTGGAAAAAGTTAAGTTTTGTCTTAAAAAGCCTTAAAAATAATATTTGACGGCAAATTTGGAAAATTGTAGACGGCAAGTATTTTTGAAACAACAGTGCATATTTTGAGGAGAATAAACCTCAAGTGACTCATTGGTTTGTGAAAAACTAAGTTTTATGATTTAAGGATTTTATAATGAATTTCTACCTTGGAAAAAGAATTTCTGAAAGTCAAAAGTTGATTCAACCGTGTTGAAAGTACAGTTGGACTTAGTAACCGAGATGTCGGGGTACTAAGGTTCTGTGTTGTGATGGAATCGAGGTCATTTGGACTTGAGAGCCTATACCGTATACGTGAGGTATACCGTATTGAAACATTGAAGATGTTTTCTAGTACCACGAACCTAAGACTGGTGCATCGGGCGAGAGGTGTCGTGATTGAGCACTCGGACTGTGAGGTCCTGTGTTGTAATAAAAGTTTTAAGGGTGTTTTAAAACTATGTGGGTTGTAAGCCATTTTGAGCTTTGGCAAAGAAAGATTGAACACAAAGAAAAGAATGAAACAAAAGTGTTTTGCATGCATTGGCAGACGTGCCTATGTTCTGGCTGCGTGCCTGTATTCTGGCTGTGGGCCTGTATTCATGCATAGTTCCTGTATTCTGGCTGCGGGCCTATATTCTGGCCGTGGGCCTATATTCATGCATAGTTCCTGTATTCTGGCTGCAGGCCTGTATTCTGGCTGTGGGCCTGTATTCATGCATAGTTCCTGTGTTCTGGCTGCGTGCCTGTATTCTGGTTGTGGGCCTGTATTCATGCATAGTTCCTGTGTTCTGGCTGTGGGCCTGTATTCTGGCTGTGGGCCTGTATTCATGCATAGTTCCTGTATTCTGGCTGTGGGCCTGTATTCATGCATAGTTTTCAATGTTGATGTTTGGGGTGTGAAACCCACTGATAAACTGTATACTATAATTGAGATGTTTATGTATATGTGTATGTGTCTTCTTTTGTGCGAGCATTTAGTTATTTTGTCAAATCCATATATTGGTGTCTCACCCTTACAACACATATCAGAGACGTACAAGGGGTAGGATTTCTACAAGAAGGAGAAGGCTGTCTAGTTCAAGGCATCTTTGTCTTTGCTCCGAGTTAGCGGTAGTGTCATTAGTTACGACCAGCTTAGGTCCTATTTTGATATATGGTGTTTAGGAGAATAAATCTGATAATGATCTAGGTGTGAAGACATATGAGGCAGTATAGTTGTATGACTTATATGTATTTAAGTGTGATTTGATTTCGTTGTTGTGGTTGTGAGGTTAAAAGAAAGAAAGAAAAAAATTTATCACCATATTTTGAAAAGATGAACGTTGAGAAAACATTATTTTTCGAAAGTAACCAGCAAATTAAGTTTTATTTCCGCAAACGGGTAACCATGTGATGACCTGGGTTAGGGTGTCACAACAACTGTGTTATAAATATTATGTTTTTATTAATGCATTGTTACACATTTTATGTTTTATCGGTGAATAGCACTATAAGCGTCTCAAGAGTTGCATTCAAGTTTTGTCCTGATTATTTCCTTGATAACTTGTCTGAAAAAAATAAAGGAGCCACACCTTTATTTTGAGCTCCCGACATTTTCATCTTAGGAATTTATGAGAAATAACCTTTATTTTATTAAAATAAGTAAATTTTACTTTACATATAAGATATAAGCTCTTTTGTCTGGCCCCCCTTAAACTAAAATCCTGGCTCTACCCCTGCGATAATCATTGCGACAGCCCCTCCTTGGGGTATCAAATTTATTAACTCGTTGCGGAAATAAAACTTAAAATATTAAAATGTTGCTGGATACTTTTGAAAAAACAAGTTTTCTAGTTACTCATCCTTTTTGAAAATGGTGATAATTATTTTTTCCTTTCCTTCTACATACAAACAACATCATCAACATAATATACATCACTGTTTCATACATATATATGCAGCATAAAATTTTTACATCAAGACCTTCATCATAACAGGTCACTTTCTAAAGTCATAACAACATAAAAAAACTAAAACAATATAACTATAAAATAGTGGGAGTCTGGAACCACAAATAAAAAACAATGGCTCTCAGTAGCCAGAAGTCAGACTGTCAAAACCAACTATCCCCAAAAATAGAACAACACCCTACAGATGGTCACAGCTAATGAAAACCATTGGGGAGTCTAATATAGACATCCCCACCCGCAGGAGGAGTATCCGGAGAGGATACTACAACTCCCTCTTCTACATCTGGGACCACACCATCCTCAAGAGGATGATAGTCCGGGTCCTCCACTAGATCCACTTCAAGATCTTCCTCAATCCCCTCCTACACCTCCTCCGGAACTAACACTATAGGTGCTGGAGGTGATCCTGGTGCTACCTCCTATAAAGGCTAGACATGTGGGGGATGATGATGCTTTAAGTCTCCCTACTAAACCAAATACTGTAGAATCATCCATATGGGAGGTAATGAGACCTCCACAGTCTCCATACTATGAGTGCACTGTTGTGGCCTCGCTACCAGAGTCCCCGAGAGAGTCCATACAGGACCAGTATAGGTGGCGCTCCGGGCTCCCGGGTTAATCACCCAAGCCGTATCATCAACATTTTCAAAGGTCAGGGATCTGATCCCTGAGTATGACAGATCTATCTCCTAAAGATTCATCTGTACTCAGATATATATACCATATAGTAGAGAAAACAGCAAGAAAACATGCAAGGGTGAGATACCAATATATGAGTTTTGATAAGATAACCACATGCACGACACACAAAACGGCATATACATAATATTCATAACATATGGAAAATTATCAAACATCATAATAATTTGTCAACGGAACTCATACCTGACAGTCATCACGATTTTATAACAATGTATGGAATCAAGCTATAATTTGATATCTAATCTCCTGAGATCCCAAAACTTCTTTTCGTTTGAGCAGATCAAGCTCTTTACATGGCCCATTGTCAACGAAAGAAAACAATGACCAACAAATATATGACACATTGGGCAGCACACAGGACACAATGGTCATTGCGATGAATGGAATCAATTTCCATAAAACACATTGGCCAGCACATAGGACACAATGGTTATCGCAATAAATGGAAACATTGTCCATAAGATACATTAGCCAGCACATAGGACACAATGATCTACACTTATGACATAATGGTCAACACAGGCATGTCTACCAAATAAAGCATGTAAAAAATTTTATTCTCGTCCCATTTTCTTTTTCGTTTCATTCTTCCCTTTTCGAAGCTCAAAGGCTCACGCCCATGCTTAATTTAATACTAAGTCTTTTCAACTTCAAACACAGGACACACAATCCGAGTGCTTAATCACGAAGCCCTAAACCGATGCACCAGTCTTAGGCAAGCGGATATGGGATACAACATTCACCATATCAAATTATAGGACACACAGTCCACAACAACTTTTAGAGGACACACAGTCCACTAACTCGGATCCATCATCCACGTGTTAACAAAACAGTAGAATCCCGACGTCTTGGTTACTAGGTTCACTTTTCTTTTTACAACATTTTTGTTATGTGAAACAACAAATACAAAACAAAACCTTCGAAAACTTATCCAAGTTTAGCGAAATTATTTTCGATGAGTAAAAACTCCTATACATAAAATCTTTTTCCTTTAAAATCATTTATAAAACATTAGACCGTAGAGAAATTCATTTTTCTCCCAATTCCTTTATTCTTGAAAATCTTTCTCATGAAAACATCAACTTTCGAAAAGTCATTCCCAACTCAATTCGTTTTAAAAAAATAAAATCATTTTCTCAAAATTTCGTCGTAAAATTCTTTTATAACTAAAAATGACTTTTCTGTTGTAAATAATTTTTCCAACGTCAATATTGCATTATTTTTGTAACTTAATCACTTGAAATAACTTTTTTATTTTATTATTGAATTTATTTTAGAAAAACTAATCATCGACTCATCTTTCACCGAAATATCATTAAAATATTATTTTTGTCACTTTTCTTCAACTTTCCAAAATTAAATTACTTTAATTAAATCTTTAAGCTTATCAAGCTTTTAACCTTAATTCACATTGAGCATTAACCACTGTCAGGCTTCTCATTCCATCAATCAACAACAGATAATCCAGTACAACATAGTTATAGCATACTTCACATTTATAGCATACTTCAAAGTTATAGCATGCATCACAGTTATAACTTTAAAAATACAGTTATAACAAAACAACTAAATAAATCACATCAAACCACATAACCAATTAAGAAATAAATAATTTAAAGCCACAGAAAACCATAATAGATAAATTACAGACAACACTAAGATAGCATATGGCTATCTAAAACCCCTCAGGTAAACTCCCCTTACCTCTTGGAGTTTTCAGGTTTCATTCTCGAAGTGCTTTTCGATTCGATTTCGATTTCCTCCGTACAACTCAGAACAATCAAACACAGTTTTATCCTTCACAACAAATCACAACCAAAATTAACAAAATCAAACAATAAAACCCTCCTAAACCATATGATATGGTTCGGCCTTCACTAATTAATTAGGCTAGGAATATTAAAATTTCACAAACTCTTGGATTAACGATCCTTAAGCATTAGAAAGACATAATCAATTATCACTTGACAAGGATTAAATCAAAAACTCATCCAACCCTTATTTTTAGGGTTTCGGCCATCACAACAAAAATGGCTAGGAAATTCATTTTGATTTTCAATCTCTTGGGTTTAAAATGTATAGGTATTAAAGAGATGAAATCAAGTGTCACATGACAAAAATTGAAGCAAAACCCATTTAGAGGGTGTTTGGGAATGATTAATTATTTGTGTTTCAGCTGTTTTCTTGAGTAAAAGCTATTTTGGTAAATAATTATTATGTTTGGGTCTTTAGATTATATTGTTAAAAAGCTTTTTTATTGGAAAAATGTTGTTTTAAAAACATCTCTACCCTAGGACTATTGGATTTTTTAAAAAAGCTGTTTTCTAAATTGAAGACCCATTTCCCAGTATACCCCCAATCTCCATCACGATGCTCATTGCTCACGGTATACCCAATTACCCATTGCTCACGGTGCTGCACTGCTCCATATATAAGAAGTTTATATTTTATATTTTTATCAATTACATTAAAAATTGACATTTAAATTTTTAATGTCAAAGAGGCCAAAGGCCCAGAATGAAACGAGTCAAGTATGCTAATCACATTAATATTATATTTTTATTCTTTATCAATTATAATAAAAAATAATATTTAATTAACATAAAAAAGTAATCATATTAATCAGTTTTCCTTTAAAAAAAATTAAAATGTATCAACTACTATTAATATAAACAAATAACTTTATATCATTTTTTGTAATTTACTATGTAAAAGTGATTATTTATGCATCACCCAAACAAAATAGATTATGTTAAAATCGCTTTTCAGCAAACATACACAAACAAAAGTAGATTTTGATTATCAGCATAATCTTTTTTTTCCAGTTTTCCCAAACACACTCTTACACCAAAACTTAGGGTTTCGGCCCTCAATGAAAAAATAGGAAGTAAATTTCTTTTGTTTTCATGCTTCTAGATAATCAATATAGACATCATACAGAGTTCATAGAAATTGATCTCACATCAAAAGGATTTTTCTATGATTTTCTAGAAATTTTTGAAGAATGGCTCTAGAAACTTGAAAACGATGTTCTTGACTTGATTTTCATGAAAAGAATGAAGAAGAATACATGATTGATCATGGAGAGAAGATGTTACCTCTTGTTGATGAAGAAATGTGATGAAGATGATCAAGTTCTTCAAGGTTTAACAATGGAAGTTTGAAGTGGTTTTTTCTTAAGAACATATGAAGATGAAGAAGTGAATAAGAGAAAATGACTAAGTGTGGTTAATGGAGGTGGAGCCGTGTGGGGGAGGGCTTTTTAGTCCAAAATTTGTGATAGCAAGCCTTGTAATTTTCATGGAAAACCAAGGACAATTTGGTCATTTCATCACTAAAATATCCTAAGGCATTTATGTGCCATTATGGCCATTATGACTCGGATAGGATCACCATAAATGCTTGTCATGTCAGTCACCTCATCTCCATATCTAGCTCCATCGTTTACCCAACTTATGTTTTACGCAAGTTATTTTGAAGTTTTCTCCCGTATAAAATATAATTTTTTTTATGCGAAATTTTTTAAAAAGTCCAATATCGTTGTAAATACGATATAAACCTTAACCGTTTCATTCACGAGTCAAAATTAGGTTTTACGATCGATGAAACTTTTTATCATCAATGAAAACACAGAACGGGTTCCGTCTGAACTTTCAACAAAAAATTTACCCATAACCTTATAACAATAAGTATAACATGAAAATATCCTTGGTTTATCCAAAATAATTTTCTAAGTCTTGGATAAAAATATCTACATTTATATATTTATTACCAATATGAGAAAGTAAAAAAATCGGGGTGTTACATTACTACCCCACTAAATAAAAATTTCGACCTCGAAATTACACACCTGGAAAAAGATCAGGATATTGTAATCTCATCTTGTCCTCAGCTTCCCATGTTGATTCTCCAGTTGTCTCATCCCAAATAAACTGGACTAAGGAAATTTGTTTTCCCCTGAGCTGCTTAATCAACTTATTCTCAATTTGTACAGGTGAAGTCTCATAAGACAAGTTTTCTTTTAATTGTACTTCGTCGGGTACAATTACGTGTGATGGATCAGGAATATACTTCCTTAATTGTGATACATGGAACACATCATGAATGTTTGAAAGAAAAGGTGGCAAAGAAATTTGATAGGCTACTGGACCAATACGACGAAGAATTTGGTAAGGTCCAATGAATTTAGGAGTGAGTTTTCTGGACTTTACAACCCTACCTAACCCAATCATGGGTGTGACTCTCAGAAATACATGTTCACCTTCTTGAAATTCGAGAGGTCGTCTTCTCTTATCTGAGTAACTTTCTTCCTACTTTGTGCCATTTTCACCACAAAGGTGTTTGACACTATCTCCCGTACAATGTCTCATAGGGTGCCATCCCTATACTCGAATGAAAACTATTGTTATACGTGAATTCAATAAGCGGCAACAGGTCATCCCAACTTCCACGATGGTCTAAGACACATGCTCTCAGCAAGTCTTTTAACGATTGAATCGTTCTTTCCGTTTGTCCATCGGTCTGAGGATGATAAGCTGAACTTAATCTTAACTAGGTTCCTAGAACTTGATGTAAGCTGCCCAAGAAACATGAAGTGAATTTCGGATCTTGATCCGACACAATACTCGAAGGTACTCCGTGAAGTCTAATTACTTCCTTGATATAAACATCAGTCAATTTTTCTAGTGTGTAGTTGATCTTAACAGGTAAGAATATGCTGATTTCGTTAGCTTGTCAATGATCACCCAAATTGAATCAAAACCTTTGGAAGTTCGCGGTAAACTTACCACAAAATCCATAGATATGATATCTTACTTCCATTCTGGTACATCTAACAAAGTAAGCATACATCCAGGTCTTTGATGTTCTACCTTTGCTTTCTGACAAGTCAGACATGATGCAACGTACTCCGCTACTTGCTTTTTCATGCCTAGCCACTAAAATCTTTATTTTAAATCTTGATACATCTTCGTTGATCCAGGATGAATACTTAACTTACTCTTGTGTGATTGCTCAAGAATCATCTTTTTCATCTCAGGATTATCAGGTACACAGACTCGTACTTTGCACCTTAAGATGTGATCTAGTTCCAAACTAAACTCCGTAACTTTTCCTTGTTCCATTAATTCCTTCTTTTCTTGAAGATACGCATCCGCGGCTCGTTGTTCTCGGATTTCATCCATTAATCCACTAGAAATTTTGATCATTCCCAAACTGATCTTCTCTTTACATACTTCTATAATCAAATTGAGATCACGAAATTTTTCAATCAAATCGAGATCCTTTACCATCATAGATGAGATATGAATGACTTTCCAGGATGATATTGTAATGCAAAGTCAAAATCCTTCAGGAATTCCATCCATCGTCTCTGTCTCATGTTGAGATCTTTTTTATCAAACAGGTACTTTACACTTTTGTGGTCACTAAAGACATGAAACTTAGCTCCATACAAGTGGTGTCTCCATATCTTTAGTGCAAAAACCACAGGAACTAACTCTAGGTCATGCGTCAGATAATTTCTTTCATGAGTCTTTAGCTGACGTGACGCATAATCTACAACTTTCTGATGTTGCATTAATACACAGCCTAAACCTTGATGCGAAGCATCACAATATACCTCGTAAGGTTCATTTTGTTAAGGCAGATTTAATACCGGCGAGGTTGTCAACCGTTCTTTAATCTTTTGGAAACTTTATTTGCACTTGTTTGTCCAAACAAAAGGTTGATCTTTCCTCGTAAGTTGTGTCAACGGTGCAACTATCTTGGAAAAACCTTCAATAAATCTCCTATAGTAACCGGCTAGACCGACAAAACTTTGAATCTCCGTTACCGTCTTTGGTCTTTCCCAATAAAGTACTGCTTCTACTTTTGCAGGATCGACAACAATTCCTTCCTCGGTAATCACTTGCCCTAAAAATTTTACTTCCTCGAGCCAAAACTCGCACTTAGACAGTTTTGTTTACAAAACTTTCTCATGTAGGATTTGTAAAACTTATCGTAAATGTTCTTCGTGTTCCTCATTACCCTTAGAGTAAATAAGGATGTCATTGATGATCGTGACAACAAACCTATCAAGAAACGGACGAAAAATCCGATTCATGTAATCCATGAAGATAGCAGGTACATTCGTCACTCCAAAAGGCATTACGAGATACTCATAATGTCCATAACGAGTTCTGAACGCAGTCTTTGGTATATCTTCAGTATTTACCCTAATCTGATGATAACCCGTCCTCAAGTCAATCTTTGAGAACACAACAGCTCCTCGTAGTTGATCCATCAGATCGTCTATAGGCGATAAAGGGTACTTATTCTTGATCGTCACTTTGTTAAGTTGTCGAAAATCCAAACAAAGTCTCGAACCTGTATCTTTCTTTCTCACTAAAAGAACTAGTGCTCCCCACGGGGAAACACTCGGTCGTATAAA
This sequence comes from Sophora flavescens, assembly GCA_030762895.1. Taxonomy (NCBI): domain Eukaryota; kingdom Viridiplantae; phylum Streptophyta; class Magnoliopsida; order Fabales; family Fabaceae; genus Sophora; species Sophora flavescens. The sequence continues at coordinate 106,782,780 of CM061066.1, read as the reverse complement.
CTGTTTCGACAAAAGGTCCTCTAGTTGAGTTTTCAACTCAGCAAGCTCTGTAGGTGACATCCGATATGGAGCGATGGAAATTGGTCTGGCTCCTAGTACTAGGTCGATGGGGAACTCAATATCTATAACTGGCGGCAAACCGGGAATGTCATTCGGAAACACATCCGAAAACTCTCTCACTATAGTCACCGTACTCAAATCGATCTCCCCCTCGACTTCTAAGTTAGTTAAAAGCAAGTATCTCTGATCTTTTTCTTTTGAAAAAGTTCTTACTTAGTTGGTAGATAAAAATCCAGAAATCTCAGGATTGGGAAAAACTAAATTTTTATGAGCACAATCTAAAAGAATATGGTTGGAAGATAACCAATTCATGCCTAAAATCACATCTAACTGTATTAAAGGCATGCATATCAGATTAACAAGAAAATGTCATTCCTGAATGATAATAGGACAATTCAGACATATAGAATTTACGGTAAATGGCTTAGAAGTTGAGGTTAAAACAATCAAGTCACACGATAAAGAAGAAACAGGTAATTTCAAATGTCTCATAGAATCCATCGCAATAAAAGAATGTGTTGTACCCGAATCGAATAGTACAATTTTGAGATTACCAACTATGTCACAACTAGATGAGATCATCAGAATTGGAAGCCTCAACACCACTCATGGAGTAAACTCTCCCCTTAGCTATCGGCTTATTGGTCTTTGCGGTGTTGACAACTGTTGCAGACCTCGGCGCACCACAATCTCTTGGCATGTGCCCCATTTGACCACAATTGAAACAACTCATTCCCCTAACAGGGCAAGTATCAGTCATGTGATTCGGATCTCCACATTAGTAACATTTTCTGACTTGGCCTTGATTTTGGTTCCTCTGACCTCCACTACCTGATGCAGTAGCAACAAGAAGGTTATATTGTTGATTCTGGTTATTCCCTGGTGGTCCGAAATAAGGTTTATTTTGAACTTGCTTCCACCTCTGGTTCTGAAAGTGACCCTTAGATCTAGATGGTCCTCCAACATTTCCTCTATTACCTCTTCCCTTCCTCATTTGTTCCACTTTTCTACATTTCTCAACTAAGGCTTCAAAATTTATGATTTCCAGTGGTAATACGGACTCCTTGATCTCAAAACGCAATCCTCCTTCAAATCTTTCACACTTCCAATCCTGATCTAGGTTGTTTTAGAAAAGTGGAAACATTTGCCAAGTGTTTCAAACTTTGCCGCGTATTCCCCAATAGATAAATCCCTCTGTTGAAGACGTAGAAATTCTTGCTCTTTTTCAGCTCGAGCACTCTGAGGAAAATACTTGTTCATAAACATGTTTCAATTATCTCCCAAGTAATCTCATGATTGTCCGCTTCCAGTAGTTGCTTAGTGCCCTTCCACCAATACTCAGTATCTCCTAACAGTAGAAAAGTAGCATAAGGCACCTTCACCCTTTCTGGACTAGGAACCACACCTTTATTTTGAGCTCCTGACATTTTCATCTTAGGAATTTATGAGAAATAACCTTTATTTTATTAAAATAAGTAAATTTTACTTTACTTATAAGGTATAAGCTCTTTTGTCTTTGGCCCCCCTTAAACTAAAATCCTGGCTCCGCCCGTGCGATAATCATTGCGACACCCCTTCCTTGGGGTATCAAATTTATTAACTCATTGCGGAAATAAAACTTAAAATATTAAAATGTTGCTGGTTACTTTCGTAAAAACAAGTTTTCTAGTTACTCATCCTTTTTGAAAATGGTGATAATTATTTTTTCCTTTTCTTCTACATACAAACAACATCATCAACATAATATACATCATTATTTCATACATATATATACAGCATAAAATTTTCACATCAAGACCTTCATCATACTAGGTCACTTTCTAAAGTCATAACAACATAAAAAAAACTAAAACAATCTAACTATAAAATAGTGGGAGTCTGGACCACAACTCAAAAACAATGGCTCTCAGTAGCCAGAAGTCAGACTGTCAATACCAACTATCCCCAAAAATGGAACAACACCCTACAGATGGTCACAGCTAATGAAAACCATTGGGGAGTCTAGTATAGACATCCCCACCCGCAGGAGGAGTATCCGGAGAGGATACTACAACTCCCTCTCCTACATCTGGGACCACACCATCCTCAAGAGGATGATAGTCCGGTCCTCCGCTAGATCCTCCTCAGGATCTTCCTCAATCCCCTCCTACACCTCCTCCAGAACTAACACTATAGGTGCTGGAGGTGATCCTAGTGCTACCTCTTATAAAGGCTGGACATGTGGAGGAGGATGATGCTCTAAGTCTCCCTACTAAACCAAATAATGTAGAATCATCCATATGGGAGGTAATGAGACCTCCACAGTCTCCATACTATGAGTGCACTGTTATGGCTCCAGTGCTAGAGTCCCCGAGAGAGTCCGTACAGGACCAGTATAGGTGGCGCTCTGAGCTCCCGGGTTAATCACCCAAGCCCCACCATCATCAATATTTTCAAAGGTCAGGTGTCTGATCCTTGAGTATGACAGATCCATCTCCTCTAGATTCATCTGTACTCAAATATATATACAGTATAGTAGATAAAACAATAAGAAAACATGCAAGGGTGAGATACCAATATATGAGTTTTGATAAGATAACCACATGCGCGACACAAAAAATAACATATACATAATATTCATAACATATGGAAAATTATCCAAACAGCATAATAATTTGTCAGCGGGACTCCTACCCGACAGTCATCGTGATTTTATAAAAATGCATGACACTTCAATATTCAAGCTCTAATTTGATATCTAATCTCTGGAGATCCCAAAACTTCTTTTCGTTTGAGCAGATCAAGCTCTTTACATGGCCCATTGTCAACGAAATAAAACAATGTCCAACAAATATATGACACATTGGCCAGCACACACGACACAATGGTCATTGCGATGAATGGAATCAATTTCCATAAAACACATTGGCCAGCACACAGGACACAATGATCTACACTTATGACACAATCGTCAACACAGGCACATCTACCAAATAATGCATGTAAAAACTTTTATTATCGTCTCATTTTATTTTTCATTTCATTCTTCCCTTTGTTGAGGCTCAAAGGCTCACGACCATGCTTAATTTAATATTAAGTCTTTTCAACTTCAAACACAGGACACACTGTAACACCCTGATTTTTTTTCTGCTTTCTAATATCGGTGATAAATATATAAATGTTTATATTTTTATCCGAGACTTAGAAAAAATTATTTTGGATAAACCAAGGTTATTTTCATGTTATACTTATTGTTATAAGGTTACGGGTAAATTTTTGGTTGAAAATTCAGATGGAACCTGGTCTACGTTTTCATTGACAGTAAAAGTTTATTGATCAGAAAACCTAATTTTGACTCGTGAACGAAACTGTTAAGGTTTATATCGTATTTGTAACGATATTGGTCTTTTTTGTAAATTTTCGCTTGAAAATAAAATATTATATTTTATACGGGCGAAAACTTCAAAATAACTTGCGTAAAACCTAAGTCGAGTAAACAACGGAGCTAGATGAGATGACTGATGTGACTGACATGACGAGCATTTATGGCGATCCTATCCGAGTCATAATGGTCATAATGGCACATAAATACCTTAGGATATTTTGGTGATGAAATGACCAAATTGCCCTTGGTTTTCCATGAAAATTACAAGGCTTGCCATCACAAATTTTGGACCAAAAAGCCCTCCCCCACACGGCCCCACCTCCATTAACCACACTTAGGCATTTTTCTCTTATTACTTCATCTTCATCATCTCACATTTTCTCTCAAAAGTTCAAGAACACTTGATTTATTTTGTGAAGAACTTCATCAATCCTAGCCATTTCTTCAAGCTTCAAGAGGTAAAACCTCATCTCCTTGCTCATCTATGTCTTCTCCTTCATTTATTTTGTGAGTTTATGCCATGATCATCATCATCCAAGCTCTTGATGTTTTTCTTCAAAACTTTCTAGAAAATCATAGAAAAATCCTTTTGATGTGAGATCAATTTCTATGAACTCTATATGATGTCTATATTGATTATCTAGAAGCATGAAAACAAAAGAAATTTCCTTCCTATTTTTCCATTGAGGGATGAAACCCTAAGTTTTGGTGTAAATGGGTTTTGCTTCAATTGTTGTCATGTGACACTTGATTTCATCTCTTTAATACCTATACATGTTAAATCCAAGATATTGGAAATCAAGTGAATTTCTTAGCCATTTTTGATTTCATCTCCTTAATACTTATGTGTGCTAGATTCCAATATGACCCAAGAGAATCTCATCTTAAAGTTGTTAAAAGAATATTTAGATATTTACTTGGGACTACAAATCTTGGTTTCCTGTATCTAAGATCAAAAGAATACACATTAGTGGGATTTCGTGATGCTGATTTTACTGGAGACAGAATAGAAAGAGAAAGCACCAGTGGAGGATGTCACTTCATTGGAGCAAGCTTAGTCTCCTGGTCAAGCAAGAGGCAGACATCTATTGCCCTGTCTACTGCTGAGGCAGAATACATCTCAACTGTCAGTTTCTGCTCTCAACTTTTATGGGTAAAACATCAACTTTTATGGGGGATTGGAGTCTCAGGCTTCCAATTATTGATCTTCATTGTCTGCTTCTCCCACTGACATTTTCAAAAGTAAAATTGCCAGAAAGATTGCTCCTTCTGCATATATTGCTGCGACATGATGGTCAGTTGATCAACTTTATGCTCTAGCATCCCAGAGCGATCCGGCTGCTCTGGGGTGCCTGATTTGGGAGGTTTGCTTCCACTTGAACTGGCTTTTTCTGAGTTAGAGTACATCCTCAAGATGTAGTTCATATCAATGGGGCCTTTGTTTTTCTCTAGCCCTTCTCCTGGGTTGTACTCTATTCCTCGACTCCAGACACAAATCAGTTATAAGACAGGGGAGGATTAGGTTACCTTGTTACTTCATGGCACAGATGAAGATCTGATTCTTGAGTATCTCCCCCACATTAATTTTCTTTTTGTTCATGATACAATGGAGTAGAACTAGGCATTCTTTGTCCACTATCTTCTAGATGAGCAGTAGGGGAGATGGAGTATCTTAGGAAGTGGTACCAAAATTTGGCCAGAGGCTGCATCATGGATCGAGGTAACTTGAGTTGGCCTTTAGCTTGATGAATGAATTTTGCACCAGGGAGGGCCAAATCCTTCTTCATCTGCTGAAGCCTAACTGTTGTCGCAGCTTTCAAGATCTGTTGGTACTCATTCTCCACCTCTTCCAGCCCAAGATGTTGATTAACGGTCTTGGCATAAAAGGACATTTTTCCCCCTCTGATCACCACAAAGGTTTGGGCATCAGAAGTGATGTTCACATATAACTCCTTTACCATTTGGGTGCAGAAACCATCTTTATGCTCAGCAAAAGTTTTCTACTAGTCTGCTTCTACCACTTCCACCAGTTCTGGTAATAGCCCCCAATTCACCCCCTTTTCCATATTTGAACCTTTTTTCTTGGTGGAGGTTACGACTGAGTGTTTCTTTCTCGTATTTCTCTTGTGCCTCCTCATTGATCCAAGTGGTTAGGTTTTCGTTTTGAGTAGTAGAAGCGGGGGCATCATTTTTAATAGCTATGTGTTTCACTCGGCTTCCTTTTTTTAGCAGTCATGGTGGGTATGTGGGTTGGATTAGAGAAGGAAAGTAAGAGTTTTTATGGTAGGGTTTCATAGGTTGAGGGAGAAGAACGAAAGGTTTATGAGAGTGTAGTTGTTGAGTGGAAGAAGGAGGCGTGGGTTATTTAATGTGTTAAGAGGGAAGGATGGATTGGGTATGGAGGGTGGTAGACGTGGGAAAGAGGGGAATAAAGAGGAGAGAGGAAAGCAGTTCATGTGGTTGGGGGTTGATCATGGGAGAACGTGATTTTCTCTCTCCACATCCCACTATCATTAAATCTTTTTCAAAAAAAAAATTTAAACTGTCCAACATACACTTTTCCCACAACGGACAAAACCTGAACTGGCCCCACCTTGCACTTTTGTCAAAAATTAGTCCTTTCCCATAAGATTTTTCCTTTTGCTGTTTTCAGCATTTTCAGAGCATGTTGTAGCAATGCTCCAGAACAACCCATTATCTTGCTTAAGCTACAGCATGACTTTCTCCTTTCTCCATTGCTGCTTTATTATTCAACAAACTAATTACTTTTTATTGATGGACAGCCTCCCATGAGCGCTTGGTTTATCAGGTCCTCAACCAGATCATGTTGCAACATCATTCTGTGTCATCAAGAGTGGTGGTGACCTTCATTATATCCACAGGCTCACCAAAATAATGCTTGATTCTCTGGCCATTAACCTTGAATTCCCTGCCACTTACAGCATCTAGAAAATCTACAGCTCCATGTGGATAGACTTTCACAACTTGGAATGGGCCAAACCACCTTGACTTTAGCTTGCCTGGAAAAAGCTTCAGCCTTGAATTGAACAGCAGCACTTGTTCTCCTTCATGAAAAGATATGTGATGGATCTTCTTATCATGCCAAGCTTTAGTTTGTGCCTTGTATGCTTCAATATTTTCATAGGAAAACAATCTGTGTTCTTCCAGGTCATTAAGTTACAGCATGCGTGCTGCTCCAGCAGACTGAAGATCAAAATTCAGTTTCTTTATTGGCCAGAAGGCCTTGTGCTATAACTCCAGGGGTAAATGGCAAGCTTTCCCATACACCATTCTATATGGGGACATCCCTAAAGGAGTTTTGAATGCAGTCCTATAAGCCTACAGGGCCTCATCCAGATGTCAAGACCAATCCTTCCTTCTTGGGTTGACCATTTTCTCCATAATTCATTTTATTTCCCTATTGGATAACTCAGCTTGACCATTAGTTTGAGGATGGTAGGCTATGGCTACTTTATGCTTAACCCCATATTTTTTAAGTAGTTTTGAGAAATCTTGGTTGCAAAAATGGGTACCTTCATCACTAATGATAGCTCTAGGGGTTCCAAATCTAGAAAAAATATTTTTTTGTAAAACTTTGTTACCTCCCTAGCATCATATTTTATTGTTGCCACAGTCTCCACCCATTTAGACACATAATCAACTGCCACCAGAGTGTAGAGGTTGCCAAAGGAAGGGGGAAGTGGTCCGATAAAGTCAATACCCCATACATCAAAAAGTTCAATTTCTAAAATAGTGTTGAGGGGAATTTCATTTTTGTTAGACAAATTCCCTACCATTTGGCACCTATCACAGTGTTTAACAAATTCATGTGCATCTCTAAATAGAGTAGGCCAGAATAAACCTGATTGGAGCACCTTGGCAGTAGTTCTCATACCACCAACGTGTCCACCATATGCTCCAGCATGGCACTGAGTCAGTATATCCTGAAATTATTCATCTGCAGCGTATCTTCTATTTAAATTGTTTGAGAACATCTTGTACAGGTATGGCTCATTCCAGACATATTTTTTTGCTTGATGGAAAAATCTCCTCTTTTGCTGAGAATTCATGTCTGGAGGAACCACACCACTAGCCAAAAAAATGACCAGATCAGCATACCAAGGTGCAGCAACATCTTGCATTGCTAGTAGTTGTTCATCAGGGAATGACTCGTCAATGGCTATTCTCCTTGATGCTGCAACATCCTATGGTAATCTTGAAAGGTGATCAACTACCTGATTCTCCACCCCCTTCTTATCTCTGATTTCCATGTCAAATTCTTGAAGCAATAGCACCCATATGATAAGCCTTGGTTTAGCATCCTTCTTGTCAATCAAGTATTTGATGGTTGAGTGGTTTGTGTAGACTACCACTTTTGTTCCAACAAGATAGGATCTAAACTTCTCAAAGGCAAATACTACAACCAGTAATTCCTTCTCGGTGATTGTATAATTAATTTGAGCGTCAATCAAGGATTTGCTTGCATAATAGACAAGGTACAACACCTTGTTATACCTTTGTCCTAATACTGCTCCTACAGCAAAGTCACCAGCATCACACATGAGCTCAAAAGGCTTCTCCCAATCAGGTGGAACAATGATAGGTGCAGAGATGAGGGCATTCTTTAGGAGTTCAAATGCCTTCAGACATTCAGCTGTGAATTCAAAAGCTCTATCATGCTCCAGCAATTGTCACAGTGGCTTATAGATCTTGGAGAAGTCCTTGATAAATCTTCTATAGAAACATGGGCCAAGAAGCTTCTAATTCCTTTTACTGATGTGGGGCGGGTTAGGGGGGTAGCTTTTCAATAACTTCAACCTTTGCCTTATCCACCTCAATACCATTTCTGGAGATTCTATGCCCCAGCACAATTCCTTCTGTTACCATGAAGTGACACTTCTCCCAATTCAGTACAAGATTGGTTTCCTCACGTCTGTCAAGTATCTGCTCCTGGTTCAACAAACAACTTTGGAATGTTTATCCAAAGACTGAAAAATCATCCATAAACACTTCCATAGATTTCTCAATCATATCTGAGAACACAACCATCATACATCTTTGGAAGGTTGCTGGAGCATTACACAAGCCAAATGGCATTCTTCTGAAAGCAAATGTGCCATAAGGACAAGTGAAAGTTGTTTTCTCCTTTTTTCTGGTGCTATAGCAATCTGGTTATACCCCGAGTAGCCATCCAGAAAATAGTAATAATCCTTTCCAGCTAATCTGTCTTACATCTGATCAATGAATGGCAAGGGGAAATGATCATTTCTCGTAGCTTTGTTCAACTTCTTGTAATCCATGCAGAGTCTCCAACCAGTCACAGTTCTAGTGGGGATTATCTCATTCTTTTCATTGGTGATGACAATCACACCTCCCTTTTTAGGCACACACTGGATTGGACTTACCCACACATTGTCTGAAATAGGATAAATAATCCCTGCATCCAACCATTTAACGATCTCCTTCTTCACCACCTCCTTCATGATTGCGTTCAATCTTCTTTGACTTTCGATGCTATTCTTTGAACCTTCCTCCAAGAGAATTCTGTGCATGCATATTGATGGACTAATCCCCTTGATATCTACTATTTGCCAACCTATTACTTTTTTGTGCTTCCTTAGAGCTGTTAGCAATTGTTCCTCTTGGATTCCGTTCAGTGAAGCAGATATTAATACAGGTAGAGTATCATTATCACCAAGGTAAGCATATTTCAAATGACTTGGTAATTTTTTTAGTTCAAGAGAAGTAGGTTTAACAATAGAAGCAATGTTATCTTTAAAAGTATCATCAGTTACCTCCAATGATTCATATTTTCTGACCCACACATGTTGAACAACCTTACAATCTAAGGATTCTTGAACTTCTTCATCATAGGAGATTTCAGCTTCCACTGATGCTGCAGTACCGCCATAGTCAGACTGATTCTTCAGGAATTGCTGTTGCACCAGCTCATCAAAAGATTTTATGAAGGAGCATTCCTCCATATCTTCATCTGGATACTTTAGGGCATTGAAAACATTAAAAGTGGCCTGCTGATCATTCACCCTCATTGTGAGTTCTCCTTCTTTCACATCAATCAAAGTCTTCCCTGTTGCCAGAAATGGTATCCCAAGAATAATAGGAACTTCCCTATCTGCTTCAAAGTCCAAAATGATGAAGTCCACGGGGAACACAAATTTGTCAACTCTGATCAATTCATCTTCAATTTCCCCTCTGGATAAGCAATAGATCTGTCAGCTAGCTGGAGTGTGACAGAAGTAGGCCGAGCTTCCCCGAATCCCAGTTTCTTGAAAATTGACATGGGCATGAGGTTGATGCTTGCTCCAAAGTCACATAAGGCTTTACCACAATAGGTATCTCCAATGGAACAGTGCATGGTGAAACTTCCAGGATCTTTCATCTTCCTTGCCACCTTGTTTTGCAGCATCATACTGCACTCTTCAGTCATTGCTACAATCTCAAAATTTCCCAATCTTCTCTTCTTAATGAGCACATCCTTCATGAACTTTGTATAGTTAGGCATTTGTTGCTGAGCCTCTACCAAGGGTATGTTGATATGAAGTTGCTTCAGCACGTCCAGGAATTTATTGAACTATTTTTCTTGGTGTGCCTTCTTCAATCTCTGAGGAAAAGGTGCCTTCTACAATAGGGATGCTGCAGCATCAGGTGCTTTCTCAACCACTGCAGGTTGCTCTGATGCAGCATCTTTTTCTCTAATTGTTTCCTTCTCAGACTCTTAGCCTTACACCTTCTGTTTCTTCTTTGGCACATCTACTTCCACATCTTTACCACTTCTCAAATGGATTACCTTGCATTGCTCTTTTCCTCCTCCTGAAGTTGAGGCTTTGGGATCTTCTGTTGATGCAGGTAATGTACCACTTTGCCTTGAATTAATTGCACTAGCTAGCTGTCCCACTCGAGTCTCTAAGTTTCTCATTCCAGTCTTTGTTTCTATCATAAATACCTTCAGTATGGATTCTAGAGATGGTTCTGGAGCTTTCTGCTGAACCTGTTGTTGCTGCAACCTAGGCTGATGCTGATTGTATCTAGGGGGTGGATTAAGCGTGTCACTATAGTTGGAGTATTTCAAATTCGGATGCTGTGATGGCTGCCGTCCTGAACTGCCATATGAGTTGTTGCCTCTATAGTTATTGTACCCTACATAGTTTACTGAAGCAGGATTTGAGGGGCAGTTTTCAAACAGATCATCTCCTCCACAATATACACATGACACATCATCTGCCTTGTAAATCTGTTCATTTACCATTTCTTCAGTCATTATAGGTGGTGCTGAGTAGTTTCCTTGAGTTACCATAGTCAATCCACTTACCAGATTAGTTAGGAATGTCATTTGAGCTGATAGTGCAGACACTTAGCTCATGTGCAGACACTTAGCTCACTTCATAGGCTCCTTCTACAACATTGGTTTTTCCAGTAGCTTGTCTAGTTGTTGGTCACTGATAACTGTTAGTTGTTATTCCCTCTATCAGAGCATGAGCTTCATTGTAATATTTAGTGAGAAGACTGCCTCCAGCTGAGGCATCTAGCATCATTATTGAGCTAAGTAAAACACCATTATAGAAGTGCTCCAATTGAATACAATATTGGATACCATGGTGGGGAAACTTCTTCACAAGTTGTTTGAATCTTTCCCAGGCTTCAATAGTGGCTCGTCTTCTTGATGCCTGAAGGAAGTGATATCAGTTCCCATCTTTGCATTCATGGTAGGAGGGAAGAACTTAATTAAGAATTTCTCAGCAAGCTTGTTCCAAGTGTCAATTGAATTTGCATCCAGAGAGTTCAACCAGTCCTTAGCTTTTCCTCCCAAAGAAAATGGGAATAGTCTCAATCTGAATGCATCATCAATGACTCCAGGAATTTTGAAGTTGATTGCTATATCTAAAAACAGCTTTAGATGCAGGTGAGGATCCTCTGTTGCAGCACCACTAAACTGTCCAATTGATTGCAACATTTGAAACATGGTAGGCTTGGATTCAAACTGAGATGCAGTGATTGGAGTCCTCACTATTCCAGTATTCATTGCTCCAAGGTCAAATACTGCATAGCCTCTAATAGAAAAGTTTCTGTCATTGGCCATAGCCATGCTGCCTTGTGGCACTTCTTCAGTCATTTCTGAAACAGCAGCAGATAATGCTTCAGCAGAATCTGGTGTGGAGTTGGTTGGAGTATTCAGAACCAACTCTGGTAAAGGCTGAGATGATGCTTGACCTCTCCTGAGCCTTCTGAATGTCCTTTCTATCTCTGGATCAAGTCTGTAATCGGGTGACAAGAACCTGTGTATACAATTTCAGTACCATGTGCTACACCAAATCACCCAGAGTGTTAGATCTTCTAATTACAGAACTAATAATCTAAAGTTAGAATTTTAACACCATTAACAATCCCTGGCAACGACGCCAAAAACTTGTTGCCATAAAAACAAATGTCTTTAAGCATGTGCAAGTATATACAAATGCCTAAAGTAATATAGAAACTAAGTTCATATATCGTTCCCACAGGGAGTATAATGATGCAACAAATTCCAAATCAGATTATATGGTCTAGGAGTTAGGAATGGTAACCAAAAATTGTGGTGAGTGTGCAAATAAAATAAATAAAACTTTGAAGTAAACAATGAAAGTGAGCTACAAAAAGTGAAGAAAATATGTTGTCAAATATAGAGAAATATAGCTCTAGGTATGCTGCAGCATAAATCATGCTTAGCCTATATCATGCTCTGAATATGCTCTAGCATCTAACTCCAGGAAATAAAAGTGTTTTTTTCAACACTTAAGGGTTAGGTTCATTAACTGTTTTCTATTCCTAGATTCAGATTAATTACACCACCCTCTTAATAAGCATGTTCCAGCTAGTTTAGAGGCATGAGTAACTATTCCTAGTTTATCCAACATCATTTAATTTTCCAATTAATGATTTAACCTCTATCCTTTATCAATTTCCACTTAATTTTTCCAAACCAAACAAGCTAAATATATAATTAAGTTGATCACTCTTAATTAAATAATAGTTCATGCATAATAAAAGAAGATGAAGAACATATTCATTACATAAATCGGCTAAGCATTCATTACATTTGTATACCTAATTAAAGCTTAAAAGTGTTTAGCTCATAATGAGCTTACAAGAAGCATAAAATGTAGAAATGAAAAGGAATTCATTACAATGGATGATATAAAAATGCAGCAGCTGGATGGAGAAGACAAACAGCGCAACCTAATATCATGTGTCCCTCTACTAGGGTTTCCCTAAATGCTTATATAGTACCCCTATTCTCTTTCATTCCATTTTGGGCCAGCAACAAAAGTAATAATAAAATAAACCATGGCCCAATTCCTTAAAAGTGGTAAAATCATATCCCTAGGCGCTTGTGATTCCTTAAAATGGCAGTGTCAGTGCCTGTGAGGAGAGAGGAAAGGTGTCCTTGTCAGAATTGTCCTTTAGTGCAGAGCCACTAGGAAGTAATCCCCGCTACAGCAACCAATAGTTTATTCACTCAGGCTTTTTCCATGCTCCAGCAAGTTCACTGCATAAGCAGACACAAATTTCGAGACAATGATGGAGCATTCAAGCGCAAAATGCTGATATTAACAATGTTTCACACAAATATTTACAAATAGCATTTCCTACCAAAACCAAGACTGAAAACCTCAAAGATAGCAACAATTAACAGAGAAAATGAGCTAAATAACTCTTCATAAAAAGACTTATCAATTACTATATGTATGAGCATAACATATCTGTGTGGTGTGATAATTCTAGTGCCTTATGCTTAACTAAAAATCCAATTCATCATTCTAAAGCAAAGCATATTGAAATCAAACATCACTTTATAAAGGATTATGTTCATAAAGGTATCTTTGATATTAAGTTTGTTAAAACTGAAAATCAATAGGGTGATATTTTCACTAAACCATTAGCAGAAGAAAGGTTTTAATTTATTAGATATAATCTAAACATGCATTGCATTGTTGAATGACATGCCTAATAATAAACCTGTCTATGCTACCTATCTTATGTTTGTATATCACCTGTCTATAATAGTTGTCTGACCATGCTGAGTCACAATGCTAAAACTCAACAGTTTTTGATAAAATGGTTATTAATTATTTAATACCATTTACTAATATGAAGCTAATCATGTGTACGACAGTTTTTATCTTGAAACCATGTTTTTATTATGACTAAAGTGGGGCGTTGTAGTTCCCCACGTAAATCGTGCCGATTTAAATTAAAATGTTTTTATTTCTCTCTCCTGCCTTAATGACTATAAAAGGCATAGAATCAAAAAGGTTTAACCTTTACATTTCCAAACTCTAAATTTCTCTTTGTCTTCGTCTTCTCTCTTCCAAAACCCTTCTCTTTTCCAAAAACCTAGAATCTCCTTTTCTCTGAAATGGTGCCATCAAAGCATCTTTCGTTAAAAGAAATCATTGAGAAGTACAATATGAGGATCTCTGATGTAGAGAAGATCTTGGCTGGGAAGACTGCGGACCTCCAACAGATGAAGAAATAGGGAATGGATGTCATAGAGGAGTTGAAATACTCCAAGTGGACCTCCTTCTTTGATCTAAAGGAACTGGTTCATCCCAAGCTTGTCAGAGACTACTGGACGAGTGATATGGTTATCACCAGCAAGCTTGATGGAACCAAGAGCTTTCGTGCTCGAGTGATGGATACCACTCTTCTCTTCCCCCATCAACTCTATGGAGCTCATCACCAGACGCCCTAGGATTGGAGCTGCTTTCAAGCCCAAATGGGAAGATCGGGTGGGAACAGAGAATGTCAACATTGCTCTGTATGGTATTCCCAATCCTTAGAATATGAAGCATGTAAGCATGGTGGTGAAGTGTAGATTCATGCACAAGCTGTTACTGGAGTGTGTGATGCCTAGAAAAGGATCACGAGACAGTGTGACCAAGATGGATAGGTTTGCCCTGTACCAATTGATTCACAAGATCACGGTAGACATCAATGACCTCATCTACATCTACCTTGAATCACTGATCAAGAGGACCAACATAAAGACCTACCCCTATAGAATGATGTTGACAAGACTCTTCAGGAACAAGCTGTTTGTTCCCAGTGATGCTCACTTCATAGACATGTCATTTCCCATTGACGGGAAGAACTTGTCTATGATGGACATAGAGGGTATTCCTCTAAGAGATGAGGAGGAGGACAAGAAGGACAAGAAGAAAAAGAAGAAGAAGCATGCTGCTGAGAAGAAGCTGAAGGATGAACCAGTGGTCTCCACTGATGAATTGGAAATGTCAATATCTATGAGAATCTGGAAGCTTGCTGGAAAGGTGGCCAGACAGGACCAGAGGCCTGCCTTGGACAAGCCACCAGTCTTTGCTGAGACTGCTGAAACAGTTGAGCCTCTTAGGTTCAAACTAAAGAAGCCCTCTCCCAAGAGAAAGACAAGAGATGATGATGCATCAGAAGCTGTGTCTGCACAACCTAGCAAAAGAAGAAGGCTGGTGAAGACATTTGCCAAGGTCAGACAAGTGGAGTCTGAACGTAGCAAAGAGGAAATATCTGCTAAGGGGGAGCAGATAGCAAGACCCTTGTAAAAGCCCAAGGAGAAGAAGACTCTTGATTTGGGACTCATTCCCAGAAAAAGAAGGTCTGGCTACCTAGTGCCTACTATGGCATATGCTGAAAGGGTAGAAATTCCTGCAGAAGATCAAGCTGCAGAGGTTGAAGTTGCTACTACAACTGCTGCAAACATGTGTGTTGGGACACAGACAGTTGTCTATGCTGAGGTTGACACTCTGTCCCCTTCTATGTCAAGGAAGAAGCTGAAATTGTCTGAAGATCAGATGATTCTTCCATCCATCCCTTCTGCACCATCTTCTCCCTCTCACCAAGGTATTCCAAAACCTTCTTCTCCACATGCCTTGTCTGTCAAACCCTTATCTATAGTTTCTCCCTTCTCTTCACCTGTCTCTCCTCATCAAACCAAAACATCATCCTATGATGTTGTGTATGATATATGTCAATACACAGTTGTTCATAGGGACTCAACTCCCAAAGAACAAGCTGGCATACCATCTAGTCTTTTTGTGTCTGACCTGCAATCTCTTATGACTGCAAGTGTCTCAATATGTCTGTCATTCCCTCTCCTCCACCTCATATCCTTAATCCATGTAAGGAGATTTTCTTTTATCCCCATATTGTTTTGTTCATTAGAACATTGGCTAGGACTCATTATCCTTCCTCTGTTGTGATGTTACCTAATAGGTCTAGGTACTTCTTTCTTTTAGTGACAGGATCAAACTCCTTCTTCTATCATATTGATTCCTTGTTACCCCTACCTCCCTCTGTCTTAGCCCGACAACCTCTTCCCCCACCTATACAGATAAGTATTACCCGTCTGTCTCTGTCCGAGAGACTTTCTTGTGTCTTTTCTTCTCCTGATACTGACATTGTCAGAATCGAACCTTTGTTTAAGTTAGCTTTTCTTCCCTTCTTTTATTATAGAACCCTTCATCAACTCATCTTCCCTCACATTTCCTCATCCTTCTCTATGCCCATGGCACCCCCAGTCTTAGCTTTGCCCTGGTACTCAGACCAGTCCGCTGCTTCAACTAGTTTGAAAATAGAAGCCTCCACTCCTCGGACAGTGGATCTGCATAGCTTCAATATGCTTCAGGCTCAGCTAGAGGAAACTAGAAGACAACTGGTTGAAGAAAGGCATGCGAGACTGCTGCTACAATAGAGAGTTGAAGCTCTGTTCTTATTGTTTAGTCAGCCTAGGTAGTTTGTGTATGTAAAATCTTCCTTGTACTTGAAAAGCTTATGATGAATGAAATGAATTTTGTTATTATATGTTCTTTACTTTTCTATATCTTATTTATTATTCCTTTTTGCTGTTGAAAAAAGGGGGAGAATGTAAGAAAGATTAAGATGATTAGATCTGTCTTAGTATAAAGTAAAAACAAGTTAAAATGGAACACTTATCTTTAAAGTTCACTTGTATAACTCTGATACTGTGCTAAGTAAAACTAAGTGCACTTGTCTGCACAACCCTTCTGATTAAGAAAATTTCAACTTGTCTGAATCTTAGTATTTCTTTTGTTGATATTTCTAAGGTTCGTTAAATCATCTGAATGTTTGTCATCATCAAAAAGGGGGAGATTGTTAAGTCTCTAAAATGTCTGATGTACATTTCCCTAAGTTTTTATAAAAACTAAACATTGGTTAATGATTTAATTAACCTTTGTATTGGTTGCTAACCTGTCTACCTAGTGTGCAGATCAAAACAGTAAGAAGTCTCCTTATCATCTGTCTGCCCACATAGATGATCACTTGTCTGGAGAAGCAAAAGTCAACCTGTCTGCTGACTAGGATTATTGACCTTTTACATTTAATGTTTCAACGTGTCTTCTGATAAGTTCCTATACTTGTCTGTGGTTCTATGATGAAGAACCCAAGTACAAATAGATTTTGGAAGCTGTCAACTCATACAGAAGACTCTGAAGCTCTCTCTTTCTTAATCTCACGCTTATCAAGAAAAGTCAAAAGCAATCTTACAAGAAACCTAGGAAATCATAGATGAAGTCCACTTAAAGAATGTTTCCAACATACTTTATTCCCTAGTACTCTTGGTTATTACATGAAAAGGGAAATGTACTCTGCAAAGTGCAAAAGCATTCTGCACAACTCTGATTTGGCTACTGCATGATGCATAAAGCCATGATCCTTCATGTTAGAGTACAACCAACGTTCCTATTGCATTAATGGCTGTCCAAAACAACCCTATTGCATTTGATGAAGTTCTGCTTGAAGCCAACATTTGAAGGAATGTCTCTAACGGATCTTAAATGCATGAAGGTTATAAATACAGAAGTCATTGAGGATGAAGGTATAGAGAACACACAGCATTAAAAGAGCCATTACTCTGCACATTTATTCCTTCATTCCTCAATCTGTATTCTTCAATCATTTGAAGTTATTACGCAGTCTTTCCTAAGCTTACATTTAATTCACTCTGAGTGTTAGTGAAAAAACTTTCTGTCTGATTATATTTATTACAAACAAATTTCTCAAACAAACCTGAGTGAGCCTGAAGAAGCTAGGTGTGCAAAGAATACTTGTACTGGAGCCTGAAGAGGCTAGGTTTGAAAACAATACTTGGAGTCTATAACCTGATCAGTTATAGTGGATAAAACTTGGAGCTGCCAAGGGCTGGACGTAGCTCTTTGTGTTGAAGAGTGAACCAAGATAAATAGTTGTGTTAATATCTTCTCTTAAACTCTTTAGTTTCTTTGATTATATTATCTGCTTTCTAACTAAAAGGGTTAAAAATGTGAATATCAACCTTGTTTTAAAGTTGTATGTTTGTGTGCTTTTCTGTTGAATCTCATCAGACAGGTCACCTGTCTGTGTAATGCTTTCTCACTTGTCAAAACTTAGCTCTTGTGTACGAAAAGATTTCAAATATATTTTAAATTCTGATAAACACAATTCAACCCCCCTTCTCGTGTTTATAGTTGTCTATTTCAGTGGGTATCAGAGCTCAGCCTCTAGGTTGAGCATCTAACAGTGTAGAGGTAAAGGTCCTGAAGAATAGACAGGACTGCTGGAGCTAGTTCAAGTGGAAGTCACCAGACTGAAGGAGCTTCCCTCACCAGACCTCCATTCTTCAACGGAGATAACTACAACTATTAAAAAGATAGATTTCAATGGGTCATTCTATCTAGAAACTCTGATCTCCGGGATGTCATCGTTGATGGTCCATTTATTACTAAAAATGATGACAACACTGACAAGCCTAAAGCTCAGCAGACCCCTCAGGAAAAGACAAAGTGGGAGCTGAGCCACAAAGCCAGATACAACATCATTTATGCTCTCAGTCCTAAAGAATTGGAAAAGGTGTGTGCTTGTGATTTTGTAAAAGAAATATGGGATACTTTAGCTGTCACACATGAAGGAACAACTAAAGTTAAAGAATCAAAGATTGCCATACTTGTCAGAAAGTATGAACTGTTTCTCATGGAGGAAGAAGAATCTGTTGCTCAGATGATTAGAAGATTCCAAACTATCATCAATGGTCTAAAATCTCTTGGCAAAGTTTATACTAATGCTGAGAAAGTTGGAAAGATACTGAGAAGTCTTCCTAAGCAGCGGAGACCTTTAGTCACTGCTATCTCTCAAGCCAAGGATCTCACTACCTTGACTATGGATGAACTTCTTGGTACACTCACTGTTCATGAGCAGGAACTTGTGATGAAGTTTCAACAAAGAAGGGTAAGTCAATTGCTCTGAAGACTGATCAAAAGTCTTCAAAGGCTTCAAAAGCCCAGAAGGCAGACGAGTCATCCAGTGATGCTGACCTGTCTGAACCCGAGGATTCTGAAAGTGATGAAGAATTGTCTCTCCTAACCAGCAAGATAAAGCTTATTTTATAGAAAAAGAAATTCATAAAGGATATGCCATTCAGAAGGTTCAACAAGGACATGAACTTCAAATAATCCTCTCCAACAGACAAGAGTTCAATTGTTTGCTATGAGTGCAAGAAGCCTGGCCACATCAAAGCTGAATGTCCTCAACTGAAGAAAGTCCCTTTTAAGAAGTTCTTCAAAAAGAAGAAGAAAGGGATGTTGGCTACTTGGGAGGATCTGGAGTCAACATCATCTAATGAAGAGACAGAGGAAGAAGCTAATCTCTGCCTGATGGCCAACACTAACTCAGATTCAGATAATGAGGTATATTCTAACTATGAGGAATTACTTGATGCCTATGAGGAGTTGCTGGAGGAATCCAACTGCATATCTAAGGCCTTCAAATCCCTCAAGAGAGAGTATGTAAAGCTTATCAGTGAGCATAAGCAGAAATCTCAAGTGTGTGAGAAGATGGCCAAAGAAAACAGTGAGCTGAAAACTGAAAAAGTATGATGAAGCTAAGATCTCAAGTGAAACATCACAATCTGAAGAAGTTAAAAAACTTCAACAAAAAGTGGAAGAGCTCACTTCTGATCTTGCCAAATTTGTTAATGGCAGAGATAATCTGACAAAGTTGCTTGACTGTCAGAGACATTCCCTTAACAAAGAAGGTATTGGATATGTCCATCAGACACATCATAAAGTATCAACTAAAACTTCTAAAGTGTCTATTAAGTCAACAATAATTAAATCCATACCTGTCTGTAACTTCAGTGGAAAGACTGGACATGTTATGTCTAAGTGTATTCATAAGAAGAAAAGGAAGTCTTCACAGACTCCTAACACTAACAGAAAAGGACCCAGAAAATTATGGGTACCTAAAGACCAAATAATCTTTGTTGCAGATGTCCTTAATAGGACAAAGAAAACACCACTGCTGGTACCTGGACAGTGGTTGCTTGCGACACATGACAGGAGAAAGGTCTATGTTCCTAGACCTCCAACTTAAGAAAGGAGGACATGTTGCCTTTGGAGGCAATCAGAAAGGGAAGGTTATAGGCATTGGTACTATTGTTGGTAAACCCCCTCTTCCCTCTATATCTAATGTTCTTATGGTTGAAGGATTAAGACACAATTTTCTTAGCATAAGTCAATTATGTGACATTGGATTTGATGTCTCCTTTACCAAGGATTTATGCATAGTTAAAGACTAGTGACAAAACCCAATTTTCAGCTAAAATACAACAAAATCTGTATAAGATTGAACTGATTGATCTCTCAGATGAAAGTGTAACCTGTCTGATGTCCGAAGAGGATGAAAGATGGTTATGGCATAAGAAACTAGGACATGCTAGTATGAAACTAATTTCTAAACTGAAAAAAGATAACCTTATGAGAGGATTGTCGGATATTAGTTATAAAAAAGATGTATTGTGTGATGCATGTCGGAGAGGTAAACAGATAAAATCAAGTTTCAAATCTAAAAACCAAGTATCAACCTCTAGACCTCTTCAGTTGTTACACATGGATATGTTTGGACCAGTTAGTGTTACCAGCCTAGCTAGAAGAAAATATGGATTTGTCATAGTTGATGACTACTCTAGATTTACATGGGTACTCTTCTTAACCACAAGGATGAGTATTTTAAGCCTTTCTCAGTATTCTGCAAAAGAGTACAAAATGAATAGGGTTTCTATATCTCTACCCTTAGAAGTGATCATGGGGGAGAATTTGAAAATGAGCAGTTTAGAAAGTTCTGTGAGGAGAACGGGATCTCTCACAATTTCTTTGCACCTAGAACTCCACAACAAAATGGATTTGTTGAGAGAAAGAACATATCTCTGCAAGAGATGGCTAGATCTATGCTCAATGAGAATAATCTCCCTAAGTACTTCTAGGAAGAAGCAGTAAACACTGCATGTTATGTACAAAACAGAATACTTATTAGGCCTTTTCTAAAGAAGATCGACACCTTATGAATTATGGAAAGGTAAAAGCCCCAACATATCTTATTTTCATGCATTTTGTTGTGAATGCTTCATTCTGAATACTAAGGATCAACTTGGAAAGTTTGACTCTAAAGTAGATCAAGGTATTTTTGTAGGATATTCTGAAATGTCTAAAGCCTTTAGAATTTACAATCCCAGAACCTTTGTTATTGAAGAATCTGTTCATGTTAAGTTCAAATATCATATCTAGAAGATGATCTTGAAGGTTTTGATATAAACAAGTCAGAAAATCAACAACCTGATTTGACCAAGACAGAAACTGTGATTGAGTCAGACATACAAGTGGAGCAAACAAGTCAGCAGATTAGTCAATAGACAAGTCAATAGACAAGTCCAGATCTTCATGATGATCTCAAAAGATACTAGAAGTTTGAAACTCATCATCCTAAGGATCTTATTATTGGAAATCCCTCATAAGGAGTAAGAACCAGATCTACTTTAAAAGAGTCAAGCAATGTGGCCTTTATGTCAGAAATTGAGCCAAAACGCATTGAAGAAGCTCTTGAGGATGAAAGCTGGATTCTTGCTATGCAAAATGAACTCAACCAATTTACCAAAAATGATGTCTGGACACTTGTCTCAAAACTCAAAAACAAATCTATTATTGGAACAAGATGGTTCTTCGGAAACAAATTGGATGAAGATGGAAAGGTTATCAGAAATAAGGCAAGGTTAGTAGCTCAAGGTTATAACCAACAAGAAGGTATTGATTATACTGAAACCTTTGCACCTATAGCTAGAATAGAAGTTATTCGCATATTAATGTCATATGCTGCACAACACCAAATCACTCTCTTTCAAATGGATGTAAAACGTGCTTTTCTAAATGGTATAGTTGAAGAAGAAGTGTATGTTAAACAACCCCCTGGTTTTGAAGATACTGATAAACCAGATCATGTTTTCAAACTTAAAAAGGCATTATATGGTTTGAAACAAGCACCTAGAGCATGGTATGATAGGCTTAGTTCTTTTCTCATGCATAATGGATTTACAAGAGGACAAGTAGATACAACTCTGTTTAAGAAAACTTCTAAAGAAAATTTTATTATAGTCCAAATATATGTTGGTGATATTATTTTGGTGAATTCTCCGGTACCAATGCAATATTTTGGGTAATTTTTACCCTGTTCATGTGGCACATTCAGATTATGACAATTAATGCCACATCATTTAAAAGTTGACACCTCATCTATATCTTAGTCAATGCTTCTGAAGGTCATAGTTGTAAAAGCAAAATAATTTATTTTTCCTTTTCATTCCAATTCCTCTCCATTGCCCCTTCACCCGTCCTCACGTTATTCTGTACCATGTTCCATGGCCATAGGAGATCAAAAGTCAGTGAGTGGGTTTCTTGATGAACCAAGTTTTTTTCTTCCAGATAAAGCATAATGGGTTTCGAGCTACAGTAGGACTGAAGGGTTTCGAGCCAGGTGAGGGAGGAGAAGTTCTTTCCTGGACATTCGATTCATGATATAAATTTTAATAAGTGTCACCAAAAAGTATGTGTAAGCTACGTAGCGTGATGGTCCGCAAGCCGGTCCTATAGTCGTTATAAAGATGCTCTATGTTTGAGTCTTAGCTTTGCTACTTTGGGTTACCCGTGTAACAGTCCGTTTTTAGTTACGCTATTTAACCGGTTAAAATATAATTACACATATGATTAATTATTTTATTTGGGTGTTTGTTAATTTTGTTATGTGGTTTAGTTTGAGTAATTAAATTACTCTCTTCAAATTATTTTATTGGGTGCGTTAGCACTGACTTATTTCAGTGGATGCACACTTACTAGACAATAAGTTACATTATTGTCACTATTACTACCAGTACAGAAAAATATTTTAAATAATATGTTTAAGAGAAAAGCATTTTTTATATTTTTCATTTAATTTAATTTTAGAGTTGAAAATAAACTGGTTTGACCTTAATCGGAGATTAAATTTTGGATCGAGTATTTTCTTAGTTGAACAGTTCAACTATTAATCTTTACTCTAATTTGAATTTCGAAGTCATATGTTTGTCAATCTTTGTTTTTAGATTCCAAAAAGTAAAAACATATTTATTTTAGGCTTAATATTTTATCACTCATTTTATACCTATTAACTAAACAATATTTTTGGTGTGATTAGTGGTACACGGCAATTTTTTTAAACTCCTGACACCTCCACCTTCAATTTGTGTCGCATGATAAGCATGAAACACCTCCTCCTTATATTGCATTGAATGTTAACTTGTTCATTATTATCATAACAATTCTGGCCATTTATAAGTGAGCCACCTCTTGCTTGCCATTTTTTCTTCATGCCATTTTCTTTGACCAATGTCAAATTACGCCCCTGCTGGATTTGTGGCAGATTTCTTTTCTTATACATATATATAGTATTTGACACATAATAAAGAAAGAATAAGAAAGATAAAATAGAAGGATAGAGAGGGAGCGTAGAACAGAAAGAAAATAAGGTATAGAGAGAAAGAGAGAGAAGGGCCGTGAGAGAGAGTGAAAATTCCGGAGAGAGTTCCGGTCAATCCGTTCGTCCTATCAAAATTCTGATTATACCGTTGTGATCCTCACGATGTCTACTTCATTATCCTATCTTTCTTTTCTTGATTAGGCTAAGGTAAGCCTATGTCCTTTTTATGTCTAAATGCCGTCGGCGACGGTATTGAGGTTATCTTTCAATTCATTTATCAGTTTCCAATTCCGTCTTCAGATTTGGGTTACACGTAACGTGTGCTTCACAATGATGTGTTCAGGTGAATTTTTGGAGTCCCGGAGGGTGTAGAACGGTGCGTGGCAGATTTGAGGTAAAATAGGGAGTGTCCGTTTCGTTGCCCCAGAGCTAGCCTAAGACATTCCAGGTGGGGGAAAGAAACTATTTAACGTCGGAAACGGCGCGGTTACATTTAATTAGATAATGGTGTAGGGCGACCCAAACCCTACACGAGAGCGAGTAACGGACAATGTCTATACCACATTGGGGACTACTCAGTGGTACCGATGATGATATACAAATTGTGTGTTTATCGTCATTACGCTATAAATATATTTTATGTTATTACGTGATGATTACGTGTTTGACTGGTTGGTGTGAAATTGATACTTGTTTATACTTATTATTATTATTTTATTATTATTATTATTATTATTATTATTATTATTATTATTATTATTATTATTATTATTTTTATGGTTATTATTATCATTATTATTATTATCATTATTGTTGTTATTATGATTATTATTATTATTATTGTGATTATTATTCTTATTAGGATAATAGACTAAGTGTAATGATTGTGCTTAGAGGATTGAGTAAATTATCGTGATATGAGGATGTATTTGGGGATTGCATACTATATGAGATAGCAGTGCCTAACCGAGATAATTATCGTGATATGAGAACGAGAGTGATGAGATGAGATTATTTTGAGGTTATCTATGAGATTATGATGACCGGTTAGGGCACTAGGGGGTGACCTGAAACATGGTCTGTGATATGAGGGACCTGAAACATGGTCGAGTGGACCTGAAACATGGTCGATTGGGGTCTATGCCTCGGAGGGAAAATTCTCGGGGATAGGCTAACGGCGGACCGTCCAGAGATGATTTCATTTTAGTCGCAGCTATAGTTCATGCATTGCATGAGCATCCTGGATTGTGGTCCAGAGGTGTGCACCGGGTTGTGCGTCTATAGTGCCATTGCTTTGTGTGGGCACTCTCCATCCGCGGACGAGGGTGTGCGCCGGGGACTCTGGGACGTGTCGATTATATTGTTGTGATATTCGGATATGGCCGATACCTGAAGAGATTATTCATACAGCATTTGCATTGTATTATAATGGAGGGTAGAGGAAAGATTATAGATTTGGATTGAGGATGATTATGTTATACATATTTATACTGGGGAGACGGATGTTTAGTGTGCCGTTATTTAATTAAATGTTGCTAAACCATTTCCACGTTTGATGTTATATGGTTTCTTATCCCTATATTCTCTATGTTACATATGTTTCTTTTTGTGATCGTGATGAGAAGAGCCTACAGAAATTCCAGTCATGGAGGAACTTGATGGGACTTCGTATGAGCCTGATGTTGGAGGACGAGTCGTGGATCCTCATAGTTGAGTATAGAGTCTATGGCCAGTGCGTCTCATCTCTTTAGGATGTTGTTTTTATTTTCCGTTGGATTATCAGTTTTGTATATTTTGGGATCCGACTGATGGGATTCCCTCTACTGTACTGTATCAGGACCTGAGTGGTATATGTTATGTATGTATATTAAGTTTTAAATTTTTCCGTTGTTTTAATATATTCGCTTAACGCTAATTAGGTTTTAATATTTTGGGTTTTCTTTAATGGGATGTCGGGGCGTCTCATTTAGTGGTATCAGAGCAGTTTGATTCTGATCGGACTGCTAAAAGTTAGGGAGTTGTTACTGGTCGTGTCTGGTTGAATCCACATCGGATATTGACTATGCTTAGAAATTGGGTAGAAAGTTCGTAGCTTCGTCGTTTTAAGTTTCCTAAGTATAGTAGGGAACTGAAATGATTAATATTCTTACTCATGATAAACATGATATTTTGGGATAAGTTACTTGGGTAAGTTGTTGTATAAAAGAAAGTATCGTGGTTGATTGTGCCTTGAAAGTTAGAAAGTAAGATTTGAAATAAGTGTTAGACCATGAGTTTATTGGAAGAATTAATTCTTGTTCATAAGGTATAGTGAGCAATTAGTGGTAGAAAGAAATTGTTATTACGGGAATTTATTTTAAGTACTAGATATATTTGGTTAATGTGGGTAGTTGTTGAAGATGATAAAGAGACAACAAAATGTGTTTGGGTCTTAATTAGGATAGGATTCAATTAGTTGAAGCCTTGTAGCCTTTTATGGTTGAGATGATGGTTATAGTTGTGGATTTGATTGGAAATCTAGGCTTATGAGTTTGATACTTGGTTCCGAATCTAGTGTTTAATGATGATAAAGGAATTAGACTTAAGTTTATGAAATTAATACTTGGATGTGAAGATGAACTTATTTTCTAACGATGTCTTCTAATGATGATGGGTTTGTTTAAAGAAAAGGAGATTTAAGCATATGATGTTTATAAGAGGTGTTGATTTGAGTGTGGCTTGTACATGATTAGTATTTAAGTCTTTTTGTTGAGAATAGAATTAGTTTCTAATCACTTTGATGTTATTGGAGTTTATTAAGATAAAGTGTAAACCTTAGCTTGTGATGGGATTATTCTTTAAGGTGATATTTGATTTATGAAAATAGTATTAACCCGAACTTGGTTTGAAACACAAGTTTATAAGGTAAATTTAGGGGGATTTGAAATGATTTGGAAACCTAATGAAGAAGTTTGAGTATATAGAAATGATATATATGGTTAAATCGAGGTTATTTGGAAATGTTGTGTGGACGCATGACAATTAGTAGTAGTTCAAACTAAGAGAGGTTGTTAAGTTAAGATTTTGATATAAAGAAACACGGTAGATATGGAAATAGTGTGCTAGTATTTAGGTACATTACTAGGATATGATATTTGAAGAAGATTGTTAACAATGGTGATTCTAAGGGAAGGATATGTAGGTAAGTGCTAGTACGTATCAAGTTCATATCTAAGGATTTAATTTGTGAGTGGGGACTTGTTATTATTAAAGTAGGACTAAGAGTGGAATGACGATACTTTAGATGAGTAATATTACGGTGATTTCGGATTTGAGAAGGGATGTTTTACCTAGGCATGGTATTCTTGCTAAAATGATGGTGAAAAAGATGGAATTGCTTGAACAGTTTAGAGATTGGAACCTAAGTATGGATTTGATTGAGGATAGAATATGCTTAGATATGATCACCATCAATAGTGAGTTTTTGAAGGACCTTAAGATTAAGAAGGGTCGGGATGAATATTTGGTAGATGTAGATCGAGGTATAGATGAGGGTAAAGTTTCAGAGTTTAGGAGAGGATTAGATGGAATGTTAAGGTTTAAGGATCGTATATGTGTGCCAGAGAATTTAGAGATTAGGAATATGATCTTAGAGGAGGCACATAAAAGTAAGCTGAGTTTCCACCCAGGAGCCACCAAGATGTACCAAGACTTGAAGAAGATGTTTTGGTGGCCAAGGATGAAGAAAGAAGTGGCGGAATATGTTCTATCATGTTTGGTATGTCAGAAAGCTAAGATAGAGCATCAAAAGCCCGCTGGGTTGTTGCAGTCCTTGGATATCCCAGAATGGAAATGGGATAGTATAGCGATGGACTTTGTGGTTGGATTACCATGAACTCCGAAGAGGTTTGATGCGATTTGGGTTATCATTGATAGGTTGACGAAGTTTGCTCACTTTTTACCTATTGGTGAAAGTTATAGTCTTGAAAGGTTGACCCAGATCTATATCAAGGAAGTAGTGAGGTTGCACAGTGTGCCGTCGAGTATTGTTTCTGACCGAGATCCTAGATTTACATCTAGATTTTGGAGACAGTTACACGATGCTTTGGGAACAAAGTTGAGGATGAGTTCTGCTTATCATCCTCAGACGGATGGACAGTCTGAGAGGACAATTCAATCATTGGAGGATCTTTTAAGAGCTTGTGTGTTGGAACATGTTGGCAGTTGGGATGAATTCCTACCATTGATTGAGTTCACATACAATAACAGTTTCCATAGTAGCATCGGGATGGCACCGTATGAGGCTCTGTATGGGAGAAAGTGTAGGACTCCATTATGTTGGTATGAGAATGGCGAGAGCCAAGTGTTGGGTCCTGATGTGGTGCAACAAACAACAGAACAAGTTAGGAAAATAAGAGAGAAAATGAAGGAAGCCCAGGATCGGCAGAGAAGCTACGGTAACAAGAGGAGGAGACCCTTAGAATTCCAAGAAGTTGATCACATGTTCTTGAGAGTCACTCAGAAGACCGGAATTGGCAGAGCTATAAAGTCTAGAAAACTCACTCCCCGATTCATTGGACCATTTCAGATTCTTCGACGAATTAGTCTAGTAGCTTACCAGATAGCCTTACCGCCTTACCTTTCCAACCTTCATGATGTATTCCATGTTTCCCAGTTGAGAAAATATTACCCTAATCCTTCTCATGTACTTGAGCCTGAATCTATACAACTCCGAGAGAATCTAGAATATGAGGCTTTACCGATTAAGATCGCAGATAGAAGGATTAAAGAACTCCGCGGTAGACAGATTCTTTTGGTTAAGGTCATTTGGGATGAGATTACTGGAGATGCTACATGGGAGCGTGAGGCGGATATACAGCAACAGTATCTACATCTTTTCTGCGGTACGTAAATTCCGAGGACGGAATTTCTTTTAAGAGGGGTAGTAATGTAACAGCCCGTTTTTAGTTACGTTATTTAACTGGTTAAAATATAATTACACATATGATTAATTATTTTATTTGGGTGTTTGTTAATTTTGTTATGTGGTTTAGTTTGAGTAATTAAATTACTCTCTTCAAATTATTTTATAGGGTGCATTAGCACTGACTTATTTCAGTGGATGCACACTTACTAGACAATAAGTTACATTATTGTCACTATTACTACCAGTACAGAAAAATATTTTAAATAATATGTTTAAGAGAAAAGCATTTTTTATATTTTTCATTTAATTTAATTTTAGAGTTGAAAATAAACTGGTTTGACCTTAATCGGAGTTAAATTTTGGATCGAGTATTTTCTTAGTTGACCAGTTCAACTATTAATCTTTACTCTAATTTGAATTTCGAAGTCATATGTTTGTCAATCTTTATTTTTAGATTCCAAAAAGTAAAAACATGTTTATTTTAGGCTTAATATTTTATCACTCATTTTGTACCTATTAACTAAACAATATTTTTGGTGTGATTAGTGGTACACGGCAATTTTTTTAAACTCCTGACACCTCCACCTTCAATTTGTGCCGCATGATAAGCATGAAACACCTCCTCCTTATATTGCATTGAATGTTAACTTGTTCATTATTATCATAACAATTCTGGCCATTTATAAGTGAGCCACATCTTGCTTGCCATTTTTTCTTCATGCCATTTTCTTTGACCAATGTCAAATTACGCCCCTGCTGGATTTGTGGCAGATTTCTTTTCTTATACATATATATAGTATTTGACACATAATAAAGAAAGAATAAGAAAGATAAAATAGAAGGATAGAGAGGGAGCGTAGAACAGAAAGAAAATAAGGTATAGAGAGAAAGAGAGAGAGAAGGGCCGTGAGAGAGAGTGAAAATTCCGGAGAGAGTTCCGGTCAATCCGTTCGTCCTATCAAAATTCTGATTATACCGTTGTGATCCTCATGATGTCTACTTCATTATCCTATCTTTCTTTTCTTGATTAGGCTAAGGTAAGCCTATGTCCTTTTTATGTCTAAATGCCGTCGGCGACGGTATTGAGGTTATCTTTCAATTCA
Organism: Sophora flavescens; assembly: GCA_030762895.1. NCBI lineage: Eukaryota > Viridiplantae > Streptophyta > Magnoliopsida > Fabales > Fabaceae > Sophora > Sophora flavescens. Next base: position 106,753,523 of record CM061066.1, on the reverse strand, counting down.
TTTATCGGTTTCCAATTCCGTCTTCAGATTTGGGTTACACGTAACGTGTGCTTCACAACGATGTGTTCAGGTGAATTTTTGGTGTCCCGGAGGGTGTAGAACGGTGCGTGGCAGATTTGAGGTAAAATAGGGAGTGTCAGTTTCGTTGCCCCAGAGCTAGCCTAAGACATTCCAGGTGGGGGAAAGAAACTATTTAACGTCGGAAACGGCGCGGTTACATTTAATTAGATAATGGTGTAGGGCGACCCAAACCCTACATGAGAGCGAGTAACGGACAATGTCTATACCACATTGGGGACTACTCAGTGGTACGATGATGATATACAAATTGTGTGTTTATCGTCATTACGCTATAAATATATTTTATGTTATTACGTGATGATTACGTGTTTGACTGGTTGGTGTGAAATTGATACTTGTTTATACTTATTATTATTTTATTATTATTATTATTACTATTATTATTATTATAAGTATTATTTTTATGGTTATTATTATCATTATTATTATTATCATTATTGTTGTTATTATGATTATTATTATCATTATTATTATTATTATTGTGATTATTATTCTTATTAGGATAATAGACTAAGTGTAATGATTGTGCTTAGAGGATTGAGTAAATTATAAGTTATATAAGACATGAGGATGTATTTGGGGATTGCATACTATATGAGATAGCAGTGCCTAACCGAGATAATTATCGTGATATGAGAACGAGAGTGATGAGATGAGATTATTTTGAGGTTATCTATGAGATTATGATGACCTGTTAGGGCACTAGGGGGTGACCTGAAACATGGTCTGTGATATGAGGGACCTGAAACATGGTCGAGTGGACCTGAACATGGTCGATTGGGGTCTATGCCTCGGAGGGAAAATTCCCGGGGATTGGCTAACGGCGGACCGTCCAGAGATGATTTCATTTTAGTCGCAGCTATAGTTCATGCATTGCATGAGCATCCTGGATTGTGGTCCAGAGGTGTGCACCGGGTTGTGCGTCTATAGTGCCATTGCTTTGCGTGGGCACTCTCCATCCGCGACGAGGGTGTGCGCGCGGGGACTCTGGGACGTGTCGATTATATTGTTGTGATATCCGGATATGGCCGATACCTGAAGAGATTATTCATACAGCATTTGCATTGCATCATAATGGAGTGTAGAGGAAAGATTATAGATGTGGATTGAGGATGATTATGTTATACATATTTATACTGGGGAGACGAATGTTTAGTGTGCCGTTATTTAATTAAATGTTGCTAAACCATTTCCACGTTTGATGTTATATGGTTTCTTATCCCTATATTCTCTATGTTACATATGTTTCTTTTTGTGATCGTGATGAGAAGAGCCTACAGAGATTCCAGTCATGGAGGAACTTGATGGGACTTCGTATGAGCCTGATGTTGGAGGACGAGTCGTGGATCCTCATAGTTGAGTATAGAGTCTATGGCCAGTGCGTCTCATCTCTTTAGGATGTTGTTTTTATTTTCCGTTGGATTATCAGTTTTGTACATTTTGGGATCCGACTGATGGGATTCCCTCTACTGTACTGTATCAGGACCTGAGTGGTATATGTTATGTATGTATATTAAGTTTTAAATTTTTCCGTTGTTTTAATATATTCGCTTAACGCTAATTAGGTTTTAATATTTTGGGTTTTCTTTAATGGGACGTCGGGGCGTCTCAACCTGTTTTTTTATTTTATAAATAAAACAAAGAGAACAAAATGTAACTATTGCAAATGGGATTTGAACCTGAATTCATATGAGCCATTTTGGACAACTAACCATAGAACCAAGCATCAACTCTTGCTCTACATGATCTTTTAATGGTACTTAACATAATGTTATTTATTTTATTTATTTAACGAATGTTTTGTCGGTCAAAATTAAGAAAAATAAATTTCAAACTATAAAGATATTTTTTTGGTCTCCCGTTATTTTCAATACTTATATATATATATATGATATAATTATGAGTGTTTACGATTGGTTTGATTCAGATTTACATGAGAAAAAAATGTGAGACAATCAAAATAAATTGGTTCGGTTAAAAAATAATAAAATATTCTAGCATGGCAAAAACAAGATTACTTTGATAAATTGTTTCAAAATGAGGTTATTTTGGTAAATATCTAAAAGTAGGCTACTTTTGTAAATAAAAATAAATAAATTTGGTTAACTTCGAATCCAAAAATTATATTAAAATATAGTGATATTAAAACATCGAAATCTATGTACAAAATTAAATATAGCATGGGGTAATTAGTAATTTAGGGAGGTGAAATCAAATATAAAAAAATTCTATAATTAATTATTAATTAAATATCTAATATTGATTAGATTAATTAATTAAAATAATTTACTAATTTAAATAGGCATCGTGTGTAATTTGAGAATAAATTCCTTTTTTTTGTTGGGAACCCACCATAATTAGCCATTTGGGTCGAGTAAGTCTACCAGAGTATCTTCACAGCTTATGCCCTTCATGCCCGTTATGTGACTAATCTCTTGTTAGACTGATTGAGCAGAGTTTTATCCTCTGGTTCTCAAACTCCCAATAGGGGTGACTCCACAAGGATTCCAACCCAGAATACCCAAGTTCTCCTCCTTATTGGGGCAAGTTGTTTCCAATTGACCAATACCCATTGACTATAAATTCTATTCACATCTTTTTATATTTTATATCCTAATCATAATATAACAAACATATAAACTCGATACAATTTTAAAAACTATTTATATTAGTATACTGCAAAATATTTGGATAAAGTTAAATATTATGGTCATTGTCACTCAAACAAATATCACCTTTCCATTTGGGCTTTAGCCCCGTCTATCCGGGGAAAAAAAATGTCACCTTTCCACTTAATATAATAAGCTAGGAAAAATATAAAAATATTGAAAATGGAATACTCTATGAATATTTTAAAGTTGCATACAATCATGGTGTTAAAAACTATTCTATGATATAATAAAAATTTGTAAATAAATACTAAATAAGATTAGTATAAATTAACAAAATAACATCGAGGACGACATTGTTGATTATTGAGAAAATATATATGTATACTAAATAATATAGAGGGTTCCATTCACAATTTTGTTTTTATATTTTATATCATAATCATAATATAATAGACATATAAACACAATACAGTTAAAAAAATATTTCTATAAATATTTGGATAAAATTAAATATTATTGTCATCTTCAATTAAACAAATATCACATTATTCCCACTTAACTTATTAACCTAGGGAAAAATATAAATATATTGGGAATAGATTACAATATAATTATTGTAAAATTGCATCCAATATAATGTCACATTCCCATATCATATGTAAGGCTGGTCTCATGTACATTTACTTGGTATCACTTTATATACAAAGATCTTTTTGGTAAAAACTAGCGGACAATGGATCATAAGCTAGGTGATACTGGATGAGATTATATATAGCGAATGAGGTAATTTTTTTTTATAGGTCAATGTGAGTATTTGTTAGATTTGTTAGAAGTTAACGGGGGAGGGGATCGAACCCTCTCCTTCCTTATATCACTTTACTCTTTAACTCCCATACCCCAACCACCAAGCCACCTATGTTTCCATCGGACGAGGTAGTTGATAGCGGATAGTATATGAGCTAACTAATTGAATTTAAAGTGTTTGGTAAAACTAACGACTGAACTACTCGATAAACATAAAATGGCATAAAATGACATGTTTATATTTTTTTTAATATAAATTCTATATATAAGTTATTTATTTTAAAATAGTTATCACTTTAAATACTATAACTTATATTAAATTATTTATCAGCTATAAGCTGTAAGTTCAAACGCTGCTTGAAGTAGCATGTAGAAAAAACGCTATAAGCTAGTGAGAAAAATGTTTACCAAACATGCCTACAAACTCATCCATTATAAGCTAACCGCTATAAGCTAGCGGTTTGGCTTGGCCAAACAGAGCCAAACTACTTTATAACTAAATTAAAAATATGATTTAATTTAAATGCAATCTGCATGACTAAATTAAAATATTTAGAAATAAAGTAAACCAACCCTAATTTGATCCTGGATAATAATAATTAATATTAATTATTTTAATTAGATTGAGGTACCTGGATGGTGAATTATCGTAACACATTTGATTAATGTCATATAACAAATAACTTCAATTTACCCATATAATATAATATCATATATGTATTAAAATTAATAGGAAATTTAAAATAATTTTATAATGTAAAATTATTTTTCATAACCTTGAGTGACAAAGCATTTATGGTATGAATTAAAATTATAAATGTAGCATATACTGTTATGTTAAATATATTTAAAAGATAGGTAAACTCTAAATTATACCTGGCCTGATGGTTACTGCATCATAACTCATGTATTTGTTTGCGTGTTCAACTCTTGTCTACTTCTCCTCCCTCGCCCGACTACTGAAAAGCGAGTCTTGTTACCCATGAAAATGACCCGAAAATATCTCTCCATTCAGACCACTAAATTCTTTGATTTTTCAGTATAGAGTTCGCATAATAGTGAAGAAACGAAGCCCTAATCCCGTTTCTACTATATGAGATATGTTTTTCAGTTCCATTGTTACCAGATCTGAATCAATGTGAGCAAAGTAAAACCATTTAACTTGGTTTATCAATGGACCAAAATGGTACCCTTCAGTCCTACTGTAGCTCGAAACCCATTCTGCTTTATCCGGGAAAAAAAAAACTTGGTTCATCAAGAAACCTAGTCACTGACTTTTGATCTCCCATGGCCATGGAACATGGTACAAAATAACGTGAGGATGGGTGAAGGGGCAGAGGAGAGGAATTGGAATTGGAATGAAAAGCAAAAATAAATTATTTTGCTTTTACATTATGCCTTTCAGAAGCATTGACTAAGATATAGATGATGTGTCAACTTTTAAATGATGTGGCATTAGTTGTCATAATTTGATTGAGCCACATGAGCAGGGTAAAAATTGTCCAAAATATTGCATTGGTACGGGAGAATTCACCTATTATTTTTGGAGCAACTAATGAAAAGTTGTGCAAGGAATTTTCCAAGATAATGCAAGCTGAATTTGAGATGAGCATGATGGGATAATTAAATTTCTTCCTTGGATTACAAATCAAATAGATGAGTGATGGAATCTACATCCATCAACAAAAGTATACCAAGGAGATATTGAAAAAGTACAAGATGGAAAGTGCCATACTAATGAAAACTCCCATGTAACCTAATGCAAAACTAAGCAAATATGATGAAGGTAAAAGGTAGACCAAATTGTCTACAGAGGTATGATTGGCTCTCTACTATACTTAACTTCAAGCAACCAGACATTCAGTTTAGTGTCTGTATGTGTGCTAGATTCTAATCTGACCCAAGAGAATCTCATATTAAAGCTGTTAAAAGAATATTTAGATATTTGCTTGGGACTACTAATCTTGGTTTGCTGTATCTCAGATCAAAAGAATACAGATTAGTGGGATTATGTGATGCTGATTTTGCTGGAGACATGATAGAAAGAAAAAGTACAAGTGGGGGATGTCACTTCATTGGAGCAAGCTTAGTCTCCTGGTCAAGAAAGTGGCAGACAACTATTGCCCTGTCTACTGCTGAGGCAGAATACATCTCAGCTGCCAGTTGCTGCTCTCAACTTTTATGGGTAAAACATCAACTTAAGGATTACTCTATTTATGAGTATAACATATATGTGTGGTGTGATAATTCTAGTACCATATGCTTAACTAAAAATCCAATTCAGCATTCTAAGGCAAATCATATGGAAATCAAACATCACTTTATAAGGGATTATGTTCAGAAAGGTATCTTTTGTAACACCCTGATTTTCATATACGTTGTATTACCAGTAAAGATATATTTATTTATATTTTTATCAGAGACATAGGAAATTATTTTGGATAAAACAAAATTATATCTAGAACCTACCCAATGGTAGGAAGCTTTGGTTAAAATTTGGGTTTAAAATTCAAACGGAAACCGATCTATGTTTTTACCGACAGCATAAATTTATACCAGCAGAAATCCCTAATTTGACTCGAAACTGAAAATTTGTAGATTTTTATATTATGTCTGTGAGGAAGTCTATTTTCCAAAGTTTTACCCAAAAATAAAATATTAGATTTTATTTCAGCGAATTTTGGTGAAAAACGAACGAAAACCCTAATCGGGAAACAGACGGAGTCGGAAACGGAACTGTAGAGACAAAACCCGGAACCGGATGATGGGACATCTTTCCACCTAGGGTGGTGAGTCATATGGGTGACTCACCAAACATTTATGAAGCATTTAAAGTAAGTAATCACATCTTTTACGGTAAAAAAACAAAACAAAATGCCCCCAAGTTTCATGGTTATTAATAAGACACATCCTTTCACCTCAACCACTCATTTTACATGGTTGTAAACCCCCCACACCTCTCCAATTTCGTGTAGTCACATCCACGTGGATATATGCCTTGACAGGTACTTTTGTTTTGATGAAGAGCAAAAGCGGAATCTCAAGTCCAAGGACCAACACGCAAAATCCAAAGCTAAAAGGATCAAATTGCAAAAAGCGTGGAAAGGACAAAAAGAAACAAATACGGGGTTAAGGGAAATTTTCTTTTACTGTATTGTTTGTTTTAATTAGAGTAAAGTGTAAATGGGTGTGTGTCTCTCAAAGGTGAAATAAATCACACACACACACAAAAATCTTTTTGGAAAAAGGTCTTCGAAATTAATTTTACCATATTTTTTCAGACCTTTAAAGATTTTCAAAATCCAATTTACATGAAGTATAATCAATTATGGTAATCGATTATGCAGCTCTTAAATGTGCTTAAATGAGTTTCCAAATAACAGAGTTGTCAAGTTTTTGAAATTCAAAATTCGAATAGCGATAATCGATTATGGTAATCGATTATTCATCTCTTAATTATGCTTAATCGAGTCTTTAAATGATAGAGTTGTTGCCTGTTGAGAATTCAAATTTTGAACTTTCATAATCGATTATGTATATTTTTAACACGTTTTAAACTCAGCTTTTAAATGGCTTAAATGTGTTTTAATGGAGATATGATTCTGTCTTAGCCGTTGAGTTTAAAACTTGAATTATAATCGATTATGGTTTTGCAAAAATCGATTATTAATTTTCAGATCAAAAGTCAGAGACTTCATAATCGATTAGGATAATCGATTATGCTAATTTGATTCATTCTAAGCTTTCAAACAGAGACCAAGTAATCTATTAGTATAATCGATTATGACCTGACTGTTTCAAAATGCGCCTTTTTGATTTTGCCTAAAATAAACGATTATGCTTTTCAAATAATCGATTATGGCTCGAGAAAAATGAGTTTTCAAGAGTTTTGCCTAAGTTTCAAAGTAATATATATTGGTCATTTTCAAAGAAAGCAAGTGAAGAACACACAGCTATTTCTATATATATTTCTCTTCTCTTGAATCTTTTTCTATCACTCTCTTACTCTTACACTTGCATATCAAATTACTTGAGAGAGACATACACACCATATAGGTGTTTCTTTTGTAATATGTGCTTCAATTTGTTTTATCAGCACTATTAAGAGTGCATACTATTGGTAAGAGTTGGATTGACTCAAACCTCTTTTGGTTACAATTCTTGCATGAGAGGGTATATCTCTTGTAAGGGATTAGTGGGTGTGATTCCACTGTAAAGGTTCTAGCTGCGCCTGTTTAAAAGCTAGGGATTTGAAACTCTGTCACTGGGGGATTGTATGTCTCTGGTCTGTGAGGAGTTCTCGTTGTTGTAAAGGTTCTAGTTGCTCCTGTTTAAAAGCTAGGGATCGAGTGAAAATCCTTGGTGGTATTGCCTTGGAGACTGGACGTGGGCCACGTGGGTAGTCTAACCAGGATATATCACCGTGTTCGTCTTATTATCCCTCATCTCTTTATATTTCCGATATATTAATTATCGCATTTTAATTTCAAACATTTTATTTTTATAAAGCGCCTTAATTTGAAAATAACTATTTAACCGCTGCAAATTCTGTTTAAAGTTTAAAAGGGTTTTGAGTTATCGAAAAAGTTTTCATTTTTATTTAAAACCCAATTCACCACCCCTCTTGGGTGTGGTTGCCACGGTCACCAGGTGGTATCAGAGCTTCGGCTCTGGTTAGTAGCTTAACAGCTTAGAGTTAAGATCCTTTGGCAACCTCTTTAAGTTTTCCAAAAATGTATGGTTTTGAATTTGACAAACCACCATTCTTTGGTGGTGAGAATTACATTTATTGAAAATGAAAATTGAAATTTTTATGCAGTCAATTGATGTCGACTTATGGGATATTGGAGTTCAGGGACTCATTCTCAAACCCAAAGAACATCAGACTGAGGTTGACAAAAATTGTTTTTGCTTGAATCTCAAAGCTATGCAAATTCTTAGGGATTGTTTGTCCGATGATGCTTATGAGAAAATTAAGAATTGTTATTGTGCCAAGGATATTCTGAATGTGCTTGATTTTAATTACCTTGTCACTAACACCTTTGAGATTGAAAGCAATGACAGGAAAGGCCAACATTCATTGGAGGAAGGATATCCTCAACAACATGCCACGAAAAGGAAGGACCACAAAAGTAAAGAGCTAATGGTCAAGAAGGATAGAAACTACTCTCCAAGTAACTCAAATGAACTTGGAGGTTGTTAATAGAAGAATTTCAAATTCTTGACAGAAATGGTTCCGACAGGATGACAGAAGAATTGAAGGAAGAGTTGTCAGATAACCACCATGAAGAGTCGAATTCAGCAGAATTGACAGATTGGAAAATTGACAGAAGTTGGTATGTCAGACAGATAAAGCCGTCAAGAAAGAAACACATTCGTCACCAGTAAAATTCCCGACGAATATATTCAGCTGACTGACGGAGAAATCGAAGTAGTAAAAGAAAAAGGTAAAACCCAACTTTTGACAAAGTTGGTAATAAGAATTGTCAAACGGACAAAGTATAGAAATGGCTAAGTTTTCAAGGTTGACAGCATCAGCAAGATAAGCTGTCAAACAACCAAACCGTGGACAACAAGCAAGTTGGCATAAAGCAATTCAAAGGAATGAGCAGTTAGAGAAGTTTACTTGTCAAATAGTTTGAATATGAAACATAGCAAAACTGCCATACAGGTGGCAATTTTAAAGATAGGAAGTTTTATTTAGGCAGTTATTTTATATGCTTATAAATACTGGTAATCCCGATGTAATGGAGGAGGTTACTTGATGCAAAATCCTATATATCTCGATCACACAGCAGATTAAAGGATTGGACTCAAGTATTTCCTCCATCCCTTTTCATTTCCAGTTCAATTTACAATACAGTACTGATCATTTAATTTCCCTTTACATGTTCCTCTTTACCTTCAGCATTCCTTTCATGTTCTTTATTTAAGTTCTTCATTCCTTCCCATTTATCTTTCACGTTTTTTTTACTTGCTTTCTTTTAATTTCCTGCACTTTAAATGCATTCTTTTATTTTTCATCTATTTCAGCCCCTAAACTTACCTGCTTTCCTTTAAATTTCCTGTTGTTTATTGCTTTCCTTTAATTTCATGTTCTTTACTTTCTTCTAATTTAACTGCAAATCATATGTTTTCCTTCAAATCCATGTATTTCTATAAATTCAAGTAAGAAGTCACTCTTGTTTAGGCAGACACACAATATACCCATCCTTACAAGATTACCGCATAACTCGTTCGTCCCTACACTCGTCTGATCTTAAAATTATTTGTGACAAAAAAGGATTTTGGACACCAACCAAAAACCAGCGTCAACAAATTGGCATGCCCTGTGGGACGAGTTTAGAGTAACTCGTACAGTGTCACAATTTTAACATACAAATTTATTGTATGCGCTTACAGAGCGGAAAGGTGGTTCAAACATCATCTACTTCCTAGAACTCTGTAAATATGAGCAGTACAAGTGATGCAGGCATAGTAGACACTAACGCCGCTGTGTCAACAGTGGATGCTATTGCACCGGTTGACAATATTCCTGCAAACGGGGCTAATGCTACTAATGCAGAGGTAAATGGCACTAATGGTCTAGGTGCAAGAAGAGGCGTTTCGTACGCCCAAGTGGTCAATAGATTTGACGAAGTTGGTCAAGGAACACTCCCGTCACCAACTTCCCCAGTTTTACAACAAGTAAATACATTAACTACTGGATTGTCGTCACGAAGTGTTGTGAATTCAAACCCAAGAGGAACTACACAGCCTCTCTCACAACCTTCGTATGGGATGCCTTACGGGTCAACAACTGTCAATCCAAATACCCCATTTGCATATATACCATATCCAAATGGAATGACGATGGCTGCCTATACATTTGGACAGGCAGGGCCATCGACTGGGGGCCAAATTCCCAGTCATGCGAATGGAATAACGGGGTCAATGATAATTTTCCATTCTCGACAAGAACAACCGGCAGAAAGGCCATATATTTCCCCATTGAGACAACTCCCGCAAAGTATTGTTGGTCTATCGGAGGCTACCTTAGCCAATGTCCGACAACAGATTGATTCTAGTAACCATGACATGGTGAATACATTTACTCAACAAATGAGTACAGTAATTACGCCATTAATGGAAAGCTCAAACAATGCATGTTTAGCATTGACAAATGAGATACGTCGGTTAAATAGAGCCTTGGGTGTTGTAACCCCAGGCGAAAACCAAAATACTGGTAGAAATCTCAATGTAAATGTCAACAGGATTAATCAACCACAAGTAGAACCACAACTTGGCGAAGTTGAACAAGATGACGAGCGGCAACAGCCTCATCGTCGGATTCCTTTGAGACGTGGAAATGTACATATTCTACGACCAGAGGAAGACGAGGATTTGATCATAAATCAGGGTGCTGTTGGAGCATTCCTTCAGAATGTTCTAAATCAAAACGTCAACCAAGTTGTCGAACAAGCATTAAATAGGTTTGGTTTTAACATTGGTTATGCCAACCAACCATTTTTTGCATCAGCATTTCCTGATTGGGTCCAACAGGCAGAAATGCCTCGAGGATATAAAATACCCAAGTTGTCGAAATTCTCAGGAGAAAGTGGAGAGTCGACAGTCGAGCATATTGCCCGATATACCATCGAGTTAGGAGACATGGCCTTGGAGGAAGGATTAAAAATGAAGTTCTTCCCTAGTTCGTTAACTAAGAATGCTTTTTCTTGGTTTTCAACCCTAAGGCCTAATTCAATCCACTCTTGGAATCAATTAGAAAGAGGTTTCCATGACCAATTCTTTAGGGGAGGCTTGAAAATAGGGTTGACAGATTTATTTGGAATTAAGAGAATGAATAACGAATCTGTTGACGACTACCTGGCTCGATTCCGTCAAATGAGGAGTCGGTGTTTCACCCCTATTCCAGAGGCAGAAATAGTAAAAATTGCTGCCGGAGGTCTAGATTACTATATTAGAAAGAAACTGGTCAATCAAAGATCTGATAGATCTTGCCCAATTAGGGGATAAGGTTCGTCAGATTGAACAATTAAGAGCTGAAAAGATTTTCAAGCAAAAGAAATTCCTTAAAAGAGAAAGGGTTAATTTTGTCGGATGCAATGAATCCGACGAGGAGAGTAATGATTCTGAAGAGTATGAGGTAGATTATGTCGAACTAAAAAATGGTCCACCTTATATATGTCAAGCTTTGAAGCCCGCAAGGGCCAAAGAAAGAATCCCTTTCATTAATAAGAAAGTATACACATTTGACGTGACCAAGGCCGATCAAATATTTGACATATTACTTAGAGATAAGCAATTAAAATTGTCAGATGATCATAGGCTCTTGAAAGCCCATGAAATTAAAGATCGGAAATATTGTAAATATCATAATACTTTTGGTCATGTAACAAACGACTGTATGCATTTCAGGGATATCATTCAAAAAGGTTTGACAGACGGAAGGTTGAAATTTTCAGACAAGCGACCGTAAATGAAGATTGATACAGAACCCTTCGGTCCTGAAGCTAACAAAACAGACCGCCAAGTCCCTATGGGAGTAGGCATGGTCAACATCACGGCCGGACAAAATATCCAAATGGATTTGTCAGATCCATTCGATGTTTATTCGAAGCCAGGAGAGCCACTTGTCGACTATATGACACGAAAGAAAGATGGAGGCATAATTAAAGTTTGCCCGAGATGCGAAGTGTTTTACGATGAAGTAGCCGCCAAGAAAGCTAGGGGGCAGAAACCACCATCGCATCGTCCACAAGATAACCAGAGCAGGTTTTCACACTCAAATAGCCATGCTGGGTCCAACAGTGTACAGAGGAGTGCTGCATCTGCTGTAAATAGACAGGCAAATAGCCACAAGAACACATGCACCACCAAGATCCGGACAACACAACACTGGAGACTCGCTTGCTCCAACCAGAGGATCAGCAAGAAGAGCAGACAAATAGCCTTCAAAGAACACATGCACCACCAAAATTTGGCGGACAAAGACCGGCGGTTGGCTTGAAGAACCAATCAGAGGATCTACAGTAGGTAACTCTGTCAGTGGCAGATTTAATCCTGTCAAGACCAGGACACCCCCATCCAACGTAATGGTGGATCAATGGGTGAGGAATTCAGCCATGACACAATACCCAGAATTGCAAAAACAGACATGGACTCGGAGAAGCAAGGTCAATGAACGGGGACCACCCTTTTGGAATGAAAATTACCGAAAGGGCCAACTGGCTCAAAATGCTCAGATGGCAGGGCCTGCTCTTTCAGGACCCTCAACTCAATTGGTTATTTCTAAGAGCCAAAAGAGGAGGCTACAGAGACTCTGACAGGATCAGAAAAAGAAACTTGCCAAACAGGGAGGCGTCATTATAAAAGAGATGCCTTCCCACGATGCTGGTTGCTTGGTCGCTACAACTGACAACAAAGTTGATAAGAGAGGAGATACCAAGATGAAGAGCGTAATAGTGAATCACCCCATGGAAGCTGATGTGAAGAAACCCAGTAATCAGACCAAGCAAAGTAAACCTGCATCCCAGGTTTTCATAGAAAAGAAGACTTCAGGCCAAGCATCCTCACCAGTAAAACCAAGAGGCAAATGGCATGTCGGGCTGACAGAAATGGAGAAGGTTCAGGGCTCGAGAAGAAAGTTGAGGCCAGAATAGAAGAGCAACAACTGACTACGTTCAAGCCTGAATGTGATTTAACCAAAGAGGAGTTGTCATTTGATGCTGTCATTGAAGCATTGAATGATCCGAATGATGACATAAACGTCAGTGGAGCCATGGACACGGATGGCTAGAATGAGGATTGGGCCGACATCATGGAAGCATTAGACAACTGTGGCACAGGAATTGCCCGGCCTTCGTCAGATAAGTCAGGGTCAGATGACGAGAGTGATTTAAAAATAAATCACGGCAGAACAGTCGGAGGTGCATTCTTGGATGAGGATCCAGACATTAAAGTTATACTGGAGCCTGGAATGAGAATGAAGATAGGTTTGATTTCTTTCATCCCAACAGAATACGAGGGATATTTTGAGTTTGATCCTTCTGATGACGACAGTGATGTCGTCAACAATGCAGGAGACCCAAGTGACCGCTGGATGTGTGTTCAAGAGAATTTAGTTACTGTATTCGACAACGTGGCTCAGTTGGAGAAACCTACCGACGAACAGAAAAATCATTTAAGGCCTTTACTTGTGAAGGCCATAATCGATGGAAGACCCACCAATAGGGTCTTAATTGACGGAGGCGCTGCTGTAAACTTGATGCCTAGAGCGATGTTTAAAAAATTAGGAAAGGATCAGTCAGATCTAATCCCAACTGATATGGTTGTCATTGACTTCAGTGGCAAAACATCTCCTTCGGATGGTGTCACTTTATTAAACATACAAATTGGCACTGTCGAAAGAATGACATTGTTCGTCATAATTCCAGCCAAGTCAAGCTACAACATTTTGCTTGGCAGGGATTGGATCCACGCTGTAGGGGCAGTTCCATCAACGGTACATCAAAAGGTGATTTTATGGAATGAACAAGATCAAGTGGAGATTGTGGAGGTAGACGATAGTGCTTGCTATGCTCAGCAATCACATATTGATTTCCGGGTGTATTCTCCAAATGTGAAGCCTATAATCACTCATCAAGGGGTTACCAACAAAGATACGTTGGAAGCAAGCCTTCTTAGCCAGTTTGGAGTTACAATACAATGCGAGGCCGACAAGATTCGGCCAAAATCCGACAATGAGCCTTGAAACCCACTTGAGAAGATTGTTGGCCTATCTGGCCGACAGAGAAGTACACACTCAAGAGAGTGTATTGACGGATTGTATAATTGATGACGGCCCTTTGGGTTTTGAAAGAGGAGCCGAAGTCAAACAAAATATGGAAGTAGAGGATCCTCTGGAAGAAATAAATTTGGGGACAGAAGAAAAGAAAAGGCCCATTTTTGTCAGTGTTTTTTTGCCAGAGGATTACAAACGAAAACTTGTCGGATTAATAGCAGAGTACAAAGATTGCTTTGCATGGGACTATGACGAAATGCCTGGTTTAAGCAGGGATCTTGTCGAACATCGGCTGTCACTTAGGGAGGATTGCAAACCCGTTAAGCAAGCAAGTAGAAGGTTTGCTCCAGAAGTGGTGCATAAAATCAAAGAGGAGGTACAAAGACTGCTTAAAGCAAAATTCATTCGGACGACCAGGTATGTCGATTGGCTTTCTAATGTAGTCCCTGTCATAAAAAAGAATGGTAAAATGAGGGTATGCATAGACTTCAGAAATTTAAATATGGCTACCCCCAAAGATGAATATCCGATGCCAATAGCCGACATGTTTGTCAACTCAGCATCAGGAAATGAAATTTTAAGTTGTATGGATGGCCATGCAGGGTATAATCAAATCTTTATAGCCGAAGAAGATGTGTCAAAGACTGCCTTCAAATGTCCAGGAGCAATTGGGACATATGAATGGATTGTCATGCCTTTCGGTTTAAAGAATGGAGGAGCCACCTATCAACGAGAAATGAATACAATTTTCCATGATGTTATTGGAAAATTTGTAGAAGTATATATTGATGATGTGGTCGTTAAGTCCAAGACCAAAGATGACCATTAGGAGCATCTGAGGCAAGGATTCGAGAGAATGAGAAAGCATAATCTCAAAATGAACCCAGAGAAGTGTAGTTTTGGAGTGTCGGCTGCAAAATTCCTAGGATTCCTGGTCCATAAAAAAGGAATCGAGGTAGACAAGAATAAAGCCAAAGCAGTCATGGAAGCCTCCGCGCTGACAAATAAGAAAGAGCTACAATCCTTCTTAGGGAAAGTTAACTTTCTCAGAAGATTCATATCAAATCTGTCAGGAAGGACAAGAGTATTTGCACCACTGGTCAAGTTGAAATCAGAACAAAGCTTCATTTGGGAACCTTGTCACCAAGAGGCTTTTGACCAGATTAAGCAGTATCTAGTCAGTCCACCGGTCATGATGCCTGCAGTGCCCCGTCGACCGTTAAAGTTGTACATATCAGCATCAGAGGACACTATAGGATGTTTATTAGCCCAGGATGATGATGACAATGTTGAAAGGGCTGTATATTATCTAAGTAAAGTCCTAAACGATGCTGAGGGAAGATATAGTGCAATAAAGAAGTTATGTCTAGCATTATATTTTTCTTGTACAAAACTCAAATATTATATGATGCCATGTCATGTATTAGTTATTTCCAAGATTGATGTAATAAAGTATATGTTGTCGAAACCAATCCTTAATGGACGAATTGGCAAGTGGACCATTGCTTTATCAGAGTATTCTTTACAATACGTGCCAGCTAAAGCTGTCAAAGGACAAGCAATAGCTGACTTTTTAGTAGACCATCCAGGACTGGATGTGCCAGAAATAAATGTTGTTAGTTTACTACCTTGGAAACTCTATTTTGACGGATCAAGGCATCAAGGGGGTAGTGGAATAGGAATCCTAATTGTGACCCCACAAGGAATTCCTACAAAGTTCATGTTTGAACTTAAATATCCATGTTCCAACAACGAAGCTGAATATGAAGCTTTGATTGTCGGATTAGAAATATTGATAGAAATAAAAGCACGAAATGTGCATATTTTTGGGGATTCTCAATTAGTCATCAAACAACTCACACAGGAATACAAATGTGTTAGCTACAATTTGTCAAAATATTGTATCGTAGCTAATAAATTGATGAAAAAATTTGATGACGTAATTGTTCAATACATTCCCAGAAATTTAAATCAAGAGGCTAATGAGTTGGCTCAGATAGCCTCGGGATTTAAAATATCTCAAAAGACTCTGTCGACACTAATGGAAATCAGAGAATTGATGTATCCATTAGAAGAAAGATATTTTAGTTAATGATGTGATTCTGCCTAATGACTGGAGGTTGCCAATAATCGAGTATTTGGAAAATCCAAGTCAGAATGTAGATAGAAAAACAAAGTATAAGGCATTGAATTACACGATGCAAGGAGGACTCATTATACAGAAAATCATTTGACGGGACTCTACACAAGTGCCTGAATGAGCAAGATGCTTATTTGGCTCTATCAAGTCCATGAGGGTATATGTGGAGCCCATCGGGCAGGTGATAAAATGAAATGGGTCCTACGAAGAAGTTTGTATTATCGCCAACTATGGTTAAAGATTGTATTTTATTTGCCAAGTCTTGTGAACAATGTCAGAAACACGGCCATATACAAAACGTGCCGACTGGCGAATTACATTCTATTGTCAAGCCTTGGCCATTTAGAGGATGGGCTCTAGACTTAATTGGCCAGATACATCCCGCTTCGTCAAAAGGACATCAATTCATTTTAGTTGGAGTTGACTATTTTACCAAATGGGTAGAGGCAATCTGTCTCAAAACAGTCACCCAACAAGAAGTAATTGACTTCATTGAAAACCACATTATCTGTCAGTTTGGAATACCCCAGACTCTTACAACAGATCAAGGGTCAGTGTTTGTCGGAAAGAAAGTTATGGAATATGCCAGTTCTAGACATATAAAAATGCTCACATCTACACCATATTATGCACAAGCAAATGGCCAAGTTGAGGCCATAAATAAGATCATTATTAATCTTATTAAAAAGCATGTGGGCCGACAACCTAAAAGTTGGCATAATACCCTTGATCAAGTATTATGGGCATATAGAAATTCACCCAGGATACAATCGAAAGAACCTCACCATATCGTCTAACTTATGGGCACGATCCTGTATTACCTGTTGAAATCAATCTCCAATCCACTCGCATTCAAAGGCAAAATGACCTGCCTACTGACCAGTATTGGAATGCAATGTTAGATGAATTGGACGAGTTAAGTGATGACAGATTGATTGCGTTGGAAAATTTGACTCGGCAAAAAGAGAGAATCTCAAGATTTTATAATAGTCGAGTTAAATTTAAAGCGTTTAAGGTAGATGATTTGGTGTGGAAAGTCATATTGCCCATGGATAAAAGTTGTCGAGAATATGGAAAATGGTCACCTAAGTGGGAAGGACCATTTAGAATTGATAAAATATTTTCTAGAAATGCCTATGTGCTTGTCAATATTAATAGTGGCTCGGTAATCAAGTCAATTAATGGCAAGTATTTGAAAGAATATAAACCAACAATGTTGGAAGTAAGAATTGACAACAAGTGAAGAAAATAAGTATATTCACTAAATTGGCAATACAATGAAATATTGTCATTTACTAATAATCAAGTTGTCAATTAAAGCTAATCTAATCTTAAAATACAAGGCAGTGCGCCTGTAATATTTTAGTTTCATGCAACAATGTAGAGGTATAACTCCATTTGTTGGGACTTCATTCCCCATGTGACGAGATTTCAGTTGCCTCATTTGTCGAGGATGCATCAAGGAGGGGATGAGCACGAGCAGATGTCACCATCATTTCACTTAGAAGGTTGTTGTTGCTATGGTAGTGAAGATAACACCAAAACCTTCCAGCATGAAGATGATGGAACTAGAACGAGGTGCACTCGTTCTGTATTGAGATCAGCTTTTCCCCGGATATGCAGTGAGGCCAGCTATGGATGTTACATTGGTTACTGACCTTCACTATATGTTTTTACATTGGTTATTGACCTTCACGGAGGATATTACCATTAAGACAAACACATTGGTTTGAAAATTTAATATAAATAAGGTCAGATTCTCGTGGAGGAAGAAAAAAGAATAGGTGGAAGCCTTTTGTAAGGGAAAGCATGTTGTGTAAAAGGTTCAACTATGAATCGGAGATTTATAGATCTCGTTATTTATAGTTGAATTCAAAAGATATTTATTACGATTTGGTTTACCAAAATATCGAAACTTATTATGACATTTATGATGATTTGATAAAAACACGAATTCCGAAGTTGTTTGGAAACATGCAGTCAAATCAAATAATAAATAAACGTGTAAGAAAAGAAACTTTTATTAATCTATGACTGTCAAAAATTGACCGGGTTAAAGGTCGACAAGGACAAGAATTACAATTGTCAGTATTGGCCTAAATAGAAGATAATTGATCCCATGCAAGGGAAAGGTTAGTTTTGTCGGCGAGAGCAGACTTCATACTCGGTATCGCAACGCACGAAGCTTGCTGACTACACTTTCAGCTTTCTGGCCAAGTCGGATAGATTCATTGTCAATGGCTTTGACTCTATATTTGCTCTTGTCTAACGCTTTGTCAAACTTGGCACATTTTTGATCCGTCAATTCAACCTCTGCTAACTGTTTCTTTCGATACTCCAGTAAGCTCTCTTTAGTTTGAGTCCCAATGGAGATAAGATCAAGTTCCTTCTGTTTAGATGATTCAAGATCTTGAAATCGAACTAAAAGGTCATCCTTGGTTTTTTCTTCCTCTTCGTAAGAAGGAATGACAGAAGTCATCCTTTCTAACTTACTGGAGAGCTGTTCCCAAAATGTCTGAATAGAGATAAAAAGCGTACGTCGACAAAGGAATATTATAATGAAGAGGAGTGATTTCCTTGATAAGTCGAGACAATTCCTTTTGAATCTTGACATCAGACAAAAGTTCATCAAAAGAATTGGCAAGAAGAGCTTGGAGATCATGCATGAGGGTAATGACTCGAGAATCACTGGAGTCGTGTTGAGTTGATGAAGAGGTAGCAGAGAGGGATGACTCTTTCCGGCTTACTTCCGATAGCATATTAATCCACGTGTTAAAGTGTAGAGCCGGTTTGGGATCAGGAGACTTCATAGTAGGAGGTCTGATAGCAGGTGGAGAAGGAATGACAGGAGCTGTTTCAGCCAGCAGGGCCTCCATGTCAATATCTTCATCCGGAATTTCAATCATGACAGCAGTTCCTACTGGTTTATCAGCTGTTGGAATTGAAGTGATTGAAGTCGGATGATGGGGGCTCGGGGGCATTTCCCGATGAGAGTTAGGAATCTGCAATTCACTTGTCAAACTCCTAGTATCAACAGGGATACCTCCTAAAGTTTGGTCAGTATGCAGTTCCGAATCATATACATTTATTGGCTCGACAGTTGTGATAATCTCCTGAATGGTCATTGAATCATCAAACTGGGGAGACTCTTCCTGACATGAGAGAAAAATAAGAAAGACATATAAAGGTATACAAAAGAAATGACAAGATCAGTGGAAATACCAGATTAGAATCTGAAGACATCAAGTCGACATCAACAATAGCCTTCTCAGAAACCAGAATGGTCTCGATGGTTTTGTTTTTCTGCCAAGAATAGCAAGCATGTGAGCAAAAGGATGTAACTTGACAGAGTAAAGTAAAAATTGTTACCTCGGATTGGTTGGAGGGCGAAGTGTTGGAAGAACTAGTCATGGCGTCTTGAACTTTGGAGCCAGTGGAGACTTTGGCGACATCAGATGCTGTCACAGTTGGAAGACTCTTGGCAGATTTTGATTTCTTGAAGAGGAGGTCAGAAGGAGCCGTTTTCTCTTTTCTTTTCCTGGATCCTTTTGACTGAGGATCAGAAACAGAAACTTTGGCTGGCTTTGAACTCTTTTTAACAGTTTTTGCTACCAAAGGGAATACGGATTCATCTTCATCGTCATCTTCAGGAGCTTCTTCCGACAATACATCAGACTTAGACTTGCCAGGGAGAGGTTTGTCAAGAGGAATAGCTGTCAATAGCAATGTAAATAAGTTGACTGTCAGACGAAAGGAAAAGAAAAATAAGTTATTTGACAAATGAATACCTGAATTACAAGTTAGAATTCTCGAATGGAATTCAAAGTCGTCATCAGGTTGAAGAAACCGACGAGCTAAGGTAACTGGATTTAGTTTTTCAAAAGGGTCAACGTAAGCACTCACGCTGTCCAAAAAGAAAAAGTTACCTCCTTTCGACGGCTTTCCTGGGTGTGAATCAGCTAAACCAAAAGGGGCACAAGGAATATGCACTGGCTTAGGAAAAGGGGCATTCAAACTCACAAAATATTCCCCGGTCATATTGGGAATACTCCTATACATGGCAAGCCTCTCGATTCCTTATTATTATGCTTCCTTTTGGCTTCAGCTAAAACACTATTGACATGACGAACCATATCAAATGGTAACTTGGGATTCCACTTAATTTTATAAAAAATTTCAAAGGCTTGAATTTCTTTCTGAAGTTCACCTCGAGTTTTGGTTGTCGGATCCTGTTCCTGCAGGAGAGAATCATCAGTGTTACCCACGGTGTCTTCAATACAACTCAAGCAAGTCTTTAAACTCAGATGGTGGCTGGAGTAGTATTCATCCCACCACCAAGGAAGCTTTGAGTAACTCCGTGGAAGACCGAAAATGAAACGGGTTGTAAAAAAGTCCCACGAACTTTGTCTTCATCACTGATGGCGACAATATGCTCATACATTGGGACTTTGGCACCAATGAAATTCTCATCAGGATCTGACGAATAAGGAGCAGGGATAGCTTGGCGGTTTAGAAATGACAAGCAACGGTGTTGGGCAAATGGAGATAGACCCTATGAGTTTTGAAGCTAGGGCCATCAACAAAAAGAATTTTCTGGCAAAGAAATTTGGTCCAAATGGATTTGTTGGATTTGGAAATGGCGGTGCTCAGTTTTGTAAACCATTCTGGACCGTATTTCCGGTCGGAAAAAGGATAAAAGTTGATCTTTGAAGATGTAGATGAAAGCGAATGAAGAATTTTAAAGTAAAACTTGAAGTTCGCAGTCTCATCTCTTGACAAAGACTCGACAGACACATAACAGAGATAGGAGCCATAAGTGTCAATTGACAAATCTGCAGGAGCCTTGTACCAAAATTGACGCTCCAAGACAGCATTTAACCATAATTGGAGAAGCCAAAGGGGCCCTCCTATATTGGTTTTCTTTTTAGACTTGACAGTATCAACTAGCATGCTCATACTGTCGTAAAGATTGGCTAAAACACATTGTCCCAATGCTACTCTTTTACCAGTTGACAAAAGATTAGATAGAGGAACATACGAAGCAATCAAAGAAGCAGATTTGCTGCAAAAGACATAAGCACATAGCCAAAGAAACAAAAGGCTACGTGCTCAGTATCCGTCACAGGATCATGAGCTCCTCCTCTAAAATCTGATATATATTTAGAGAAAGAACACTTTGGCACATAAACATCAATTTGATTTTCTACTTCTACATCAGAATGCATGGTGGGGCCATCTGGACGAAGGCCAGTAATAGCCGACATGTCGAACAAAGTCGGACCCATCATCCCATAAGGAAAGTGAAAATTATTTGTTGTTTTATTCCAAAAGAAAACTGATGCTCCTATTAAAGAAAAGTCTACCAGTTTAACGTGTCGAGAAAGTTGAATGAACTCGAAGATTCCAGCTTCCTCCCACACACTGTGTTTTTCAGCCTGAACTCGGTCAAGCCAACTAATGTAATCCTCGAACCGAGTGGCAGGGGGCATTCTGAAAATCCTATGGCTCTTTTTAAACATATGGATGGGGATAGGAGTAAAAGAAGATAAAATAGCTTCATTTGGATTAGCAGAAGGAAAGGAACAATGTAAACCCTCAGAAATTTCATTTTTGGCTACAAAAGGACCCAAGAAAGCAGCAGGAGGACTTAACGTAATAGAGGGATCAAGAATAGGGTAAATTACCTTGGATTCTTGCCATAGCTCAGATTCCTCCAAAAGTGGGTCTTGAACCACTACCCTAGGAGGCACAACTGTAGCATGAGGTACTGAAGTCGGCACCCTGGAAGATGTGGCCATGGAAAATTGAATGAAGGAAGAAGAAAGGATTTCTTTTAAGAAAGGATTTTTGCGAGGGAAGAAGAAAATATCTTTCTCTAGAAAAAGTTTACTAGTGAAGAAGGAAAGATAAAAAGAAGAAAGTCAATACTGATGTGATTGCCATTTAAAGGAGAATTAAAACCTTCGGTTTGAATTCCAAGAAACCTGCGGCGTCATGATTGTCCCTATTAAGTAGGGATGAAATTAAAAGCAAGGTTTAATTAACGGATAAGAACCCGAAATTAAGATGATTGTTGGTGATTTGAAAATTCAAATTTTGCTATTCTTTCGGGCAAAGCCGTCGAAAAGCAAAATTTGGGGGGCATCTGTTAATAGAAGAATTTCAAATTCTTGACAGAAATGGTTCCGACAGGATGACAGAAGAATTGAAGGAAGAGTTGTCAGATAACCACCATGAAGAGTCGAATTCAGCAGAATTGACAGATTGGAAAATTGACAGAAGTTGGTATGTCAGACAGATAAAGCCATCAAGAAAGAAACACATTCGTCACCAAGAAAAATTCCCGACGTAATATATTCAGCCGATCGACGGAGAAATCAAGTAGTAATGAAAAAGGTAAAACCCAACTTTTGACAAAGTTGGTAATAAGAATTGTCAAACGGACAAAGTATAGAAATGGCTAAGTTTTCAAGGTTGACAGCATCAGCAAGATAAGCTGTCAAACAACCAAACCGTGGACAACAAGCAAGTTGGCATAAAGCAATTCAAAGGAATGAGCAGTTAGAGATGTTTACTTGTCAAATAGTTTGAATCTGAAACATAGCAAAACTGCCATACAGGTGGCAATTTTAAAGATAGGAAGTTTTCTTTAGGCAGTTATTTTATATGCTTATAAATACTGTTAATCCCGATGTAATGGAGGAGGTTACTTGATGGAAAATCCTACATATCTCGATCACACAGCAGATTAAAGGATTGGACTCAAGTATTTCCTCCGTCCCTTTTCATTTCCAGTTCAATTTACAATACAGTACTGATCATTTAATTTCCCTTTACATGTTCCTCTTTACCTTCAGCATTCCTTTCATGTTCTTTATTTAAGTTCTTCATTCCTTCCCATTTATCTTTCACGTTTTTTTGTACTTGCTTTCTTTTAATTTCCTGCACTTTAAATGCATTCTTTTATTTTTCATCTATTTCAGTCCCTAAACTTACCTGCTTTCCTTTAAATTTCCTGTTGTTTATTGCTTTCCTTTAATTTCATGTTCTTTACTTTCTTCTAATTTAACTGCAAATCATATGTTTTCCTTCAAATCCATGTATTTCTATAAATTCAAGTAAGAAGTCACTCTTGTTTAGGCAGACACACAATATACCCATCCTTACGAGATTACCGCATAACTCGTTCGTCCCTACACTCGTCTGATCTTAAAATTATTTGTGACAAAAAAGGATTTTGGACACCAACCAAAAACCAGCGTCAACAGAGGTAAAAGATGCTAAACTCAATCCATTGAATGATAAATGTTTACATGCATACAATGAGTTGGATGATGGATTGGTATGTTTAGAAAATAAAAATTTAAATTTCTTGAAAAGTATTTCATCCATTGAAACTGATATGGATAATCTAAAGAATGGATATACTTTTCTTAGTGAAGAAAATGTTTCCAAATTCGAATGTTATTCTTCATGTTTTGAAAATTACAAAATTCTTGATAATCAAGTTGAAGAGTTATTTCATGAAATGGCTAAAGCAAAGAGTTTCACACATGTAAAACCTCCACACGAAAAAGGAGAAATTCATATCAACTATGATTTACCAAATGTTAAACATGACATGCATCAAGGTCATAATCATTCTATAGTTGAATGTGGAAATTGCTATATGAAAAACAAAAATAATGTAACATGTAATTATTGTGGAAAGTTAGGACATATTTCTCATATGTACAATTATAGGAAAAACCACTTTATGAGAAATAAATTTGCTTGGGTGCCTAAAGGCAAAAATAGCTTGTCCACTAATCCACAAGGACCCAATACAAAATGGGCACAAAAGGTTTCTCTAGTACTTCTAATGTGCAGGAAAAATCCAAAAGAGAGAAACAATCTAGCTTGGAAGAGGAGGTGACATCAAGAACGATGCTTCGCAAATCCAAAAATGCAATTGATACCAAAGGAAGAAAAGCTATCTTGGCGAATAATTCAAACGAGATGGACAATGTAAAATCTATGTTCAAAGTCAAGCAAAAGTGGGTAAGAAAGAATTATCTTGTGAATTCACGCATTGAGGTAACATCATTCTATGCAAAATTCCCAACTTGAATATGATTGCTTGATTATAAAATTTGTGCTAGATGTCATATTTATGCTTGTATGTTGATTCATTATTATTTGAAGCATGACATAAATAATTTGTATAAGTTATAAATTTCCCTTGATATAAAATTTGAAAATCGAATGTGATAATCGATTATGCTTCATCGATAAAAGAGGAAAAAAGTCAGAAACACTGTGATCGATTAAGATAATCGATTATCAGATGAGCTTAAAAATTTTCGCAGAAAACAGTACGCACATAATCGATTATGATAATCAATTATGCTACGAAATCTGACAGTTATTGAAAATATTTTTACTAATCAATTTTCTAATAAATGTTTCATTTTGATATTATATCTTATTTAATTTTATAATCATTTTCAAGATATCAAATTCAAATTTGATTTTCCATTAATTTCTCTTATTGAAAATGTATTATTATTCACTATTTTCAAAATCTGATTCGAAAAT
Source organism: Sophora flavescens (assembly GCA_030762895.1). Classification (NCBI taxonomy): domain Eukaryota; kingdom Viridiplantae; phylum Streptophyta; class Magnoliopsida; order Fabales; family Fabaceae; genus Sophora; species Sophora flavescens. Next base: position 106,728,526 of record CM061066.1, on the reverse strand, counting down.
TAATTTATCATTTAATACATGATTTTTTTAAAATTTATTTTATAGTCATAAATTATTTGACCACATTTTTTTTTAATTTGAAAATCATCAAATTTGTGGTAATAAATGCGGGATAGTGAGTGATACAAAAATTTATTGAGTATCATCAATTTTTGAAACTTAAATGATAAATAAATTATTATAATATCTTTTGAATATCATAATAAAGAGAATCAAATTTTTGAGATTTTACATTCAAAACTCAAAATATTTTTATTATTTTCGAAATTCTAAATTATGAAAATTTATTTTGAAATTCAAAATCACAATTTCTTTATTTCTCTATAAAATCAAAATCTGATTGAAAAATTATTAAACAATTCATGATTGCATTTTATTGGAAATTCGACCTCTTATCATGAGTTATCAACCCACATACTTTCAAATTAGAAAATCAGAAGATTTATTAATATTGTGGTGATGAATTCTTTATTATGATTGATTTGAAAAATCCTTTGAGAATTAATTTTGAAATTAAGATGATCAACAAAAATTATGATGATATTATTTTTAATGGTTCAAGATTTCAAATTTCAAATTTTAAATTCAAATTTCAAATATCTCTATTGATTTTCGATAATTTAAGGTGATATAATTTGAAATTTAAAAATCATGTATTTTATGGAAATCCTTAATTACACCATAAATGTTTAGATGAAATTTATTTCAATTGTGGTTAAGAAGGAAATAATTCAAAATGAGTTTGACACATCTTTTATTGAGATATTTCTTCTTTCCAAAAATCATTAAAGTGTTTAAATTCAAATCTGAAATTTATTTTTGGTGCTAATTTTGAAAACTCATTTGATGATTATTTAAAATTTTAAAAATTCTTATGGAAAGCTTTAATTATACCACAAGTAAGTAAATAGTCATTTATTGAAATTGTGGAAAATAAGGAGAAATTGAACATTTGTTCTTTCTAAAACTGTTCAAGATTTCAAAATTAAAATGATCTTTTTGGCTATATTTCCAAAGTTTATGGTGAAAATTTCTTTATGATGCTAAAATCAATATTTATTAAGGATTGATTTGGAAGTTGTTTTAAATTCAAAAAGTTTTCATATTTATGAAAATCTTTAATTATACCACAAATACATTAAGTGAAAATCAATTAAGTTTATGGTTAATAAAGAAAGACCTATGACTAGTTTGGCACATCCATTATTTGAATATTTCTTATTGCCAAAAATATTCAAGATTTCTATTTCAATTTTCAATTTTTTTTTTCTATGAATAGTTTTAAAATGTTTTTGAATTTGAATTTATATTATTAAATGAAATTCATTATCAATTATACCACAAGCAACTAAATTGACATTTATTGAGATTGTGGTTAATAATTTTGGCACCTTTTATTCTTAAACATCTTTTGCCAAATTTGTGCAAAGATTTGAAAAATCAATTCAATATTCACTATTTTCACCTTGTTATTTATAATGTGTGCGTTGAAGTGTGGTAACAAGGTTATACAGGTCTTCTCCCAAGAGATTGGCAAAGTTCTGAAAAATTGACCAATAATCGATTATCCACAAGATAATCGATTATCCATAAGTCAGTTAGTCAATAATCAATTGAGATAACCGATTACATTTGAAAGGGCGAGAAACCACTCAAGACAAAGGAGTCCTAATCGATCACAATAATCGATTACGTATAAAAAGGGACAACCAGAGGAGTTAAAACCGATTATAATAATAGATTATGCTGAGCTCAAGAAGAACACGAATAATCAATTATCAAAGCTCGATAATCAATTATGTTAGGACTCATGGAGATTCAGACATCAAGATTCATAATGAGTTATCTTGACAAAACTAGTGATCTCTATCCTTATCCCTCACGATGATTTAGTTGCAATATACATGAAATTTTATGAAATCATCATAGACATGTCTTAGAGTTGTTAAATGCAATACTTATATGATAATCATCTAAAGACATGTATCATGTATGAACATTTTTGTTATGCCTATCTAACTATGCTATTATCCTCAAATTTGCTACATGTAACTGTCATACTTGAAATGGGATACTCTGACATGTTTTAAATGAAATGGCATATAAAGGTCATATAGCTTGGTAATCTTGAAACAGACATGCTTAAACCAAGTTTTTGAACTTAAATGCACTAAGAAAATTATCATTCTTACTTAAATGACAAGTTGACTATGTGAAATAACTGTTTGAATGATAGACCCAATTACATGGTTATCAGTGTGAAATACTTTGGAAAGGATCTTTAATCATCAAACATGCTTGCTATGCTTTAAATCTTCTATGCTACATTAAGTCGAGCATGTCCTTAAAATTGACATTTTTACTAGTTGATTATTTAACCATTATGCTCAAATTAATTATTATTGACTTTCATAAGAGCATAACAAATTTAATGACTAATCCCATGGATCCAAAACTTATTGGATACCAAAAGAATCTTTCTCAAGACTTTTGTAGGTGTGCTTAAAGACCAAGAACTCAAATTGATATCTTGATAGCGGTCATTTGAAGCACATGACAAGAGACAAGAATGAGTCTCTAGCTTGTTGAAGATAAAGCATACAAATCAAAGATCTATGCTTGCTGAAATTTTAAATAGAGAGTTTCACAAGTACATGCGAGCTACATATTGGCAAGACGGGAGCCTCATAAGTGATCATGTTGTAATCAATATTTGGAACTTCAAACACATGAACAAAAGGAGAATTGAGCATTGAAAGATATTTTTCCAGAAATATTGTGGAAGAATTAAAGGGAAGATATCACAAGTGCAAAATATAGTTGCAAACAAGGAGCATCCCACTATATTCAATAAGTTTCTCAATCCTTAATCTCTTATGATATTCTATATTGTGGATTGTTTGATGCTTGTTGTGATTAAATGCTTGTCTACCATTTCTCCAATGCCCTTAGAAAAATGAAGTGTTAATTTTGAAAAATTGTTTTCGAAAGGGGGAGAAATATTTAAATGTTTAAGAGAAATATAAATATAAAAGATTATATACTTGTCAAGGGGGAGAATTTTCTTTTAAACCATGTTATATCTCTAAAACTCTCTTCTTGAAAGTATGAATGTTTTTCATCTCCTTGATTCTCATGGCATTCTTGCTTCCGCATATACCTGATTTATGCATGATATGGTTTATATCCCTCTATTGAATGATTGATGTTTTGTGGATATATGCCATGACAATACTATGATGTTTTTCCCGTTTTTTGATAATGACAAAAGGGGCAGATTTACATGAGTGAATGATTAAGGGGGAGATTTGCATGCTTAAGGGGGAGACATACTTTTATGTGATATATGAATCTCCATAAACTTCTATACATGCATGCGTAAGGGAGAGAGTACTTGATTGCATGCTTAAGGGGGAGTAGATAAAAATTACTAAATGATATATATATATATAGCTCTAACTCTGAGAAAAATTACACTTGGTAAATTTTTCTATCGATATATATGGTTGCATACTTGAGAGAGAGTAGAGCGAATATAAAATATGTGATATATTATTGCTCTAACTCTATCTTAAATCCCTCATGAGATGTTTGTCATCATAAAAAAAGGGGAGTTTATGGATATATGCCTTGACAGGTACTTTTGTTTTGATGATGAGCAAAAGGGGAATTTCAAGTCCAAGGACCAACACGCAAAATCCAAAGCTAAAAGGATCAAATTGCAAAAAGCGTGGAAAGGACAAAAACAAACAAATACGGGGTTAAGGGAAATTTTCTTTTACTGTATTGTTTGTTTTCGAGTAAAGTGTAAGTGGGTGTGTGTCTGTCAAAGGTAAAATAAATCACACACACAAAAATCTTTTTTGAAAAAGGTCTTCAAAATTAATTTTACCATATCTTTTTCAGACTTTAAAGATTTTCAAAAACCAATTTACACGAACTATAATCGATTATGGTAATCGATTATGCAGTTCTTAAATGTGCTTAAAGGAGTTTCTAAATAACAGAGCTGTCAGGTTTTTGAAATTCAAAATTCGAACAGGGATAATCAATTATGGTAATCGATTATTCAGATCTTAATTATGCTTAATTGAGTCTTTAAATGATAGAGTTGTTGCCTGTTGAGAATTCAAATTTTGAACTTTCATAATCGATTATGGTAATCGATTATGTATATTTTTAACATGTTTTTAACTCAGCTTTTAAATGGCTTAAATGTGCCTTTGATTCAGTCTAAGCTTTCAAACAGAGACCAAGTAATTGATTATTATAATCGATTATGACCTGACTGTTTCAAAATGCACCTTTTTGATTTTGCCTAAAAAAATCGATTATATTTTTCAGATAATCGATTATGGCTCGAGAAAAATGAGTTTTCAAGAGTTTTGATCTAAGTTTCAAAGTAGTATATATTGGTCATTTTCAGAGAAAGCAAGTGACGAACACATAGCTATTTCTATCTATCTTTCTCTTTTCTTGAATCTTTTTCTATCACTCTCTTACTCTTACACTTGCATATCAAATTAGAGACATACACACCATATAGGTGTTTCTTTTGTAATATGTGCTTCAATTTGTTTTATCAGCACTATTAAGAGTGCATACTGTTGGTAAGAGTCGGATTGACTCAAACCTCTTTTGGTTACAATTCTTGCAAGAGAGGGTATATCTCTTGTAAGGGATTAGTGGGTGTGATTCCACTGTAAAGGTTCTAGCTGCGCTTGTTTAAAAGCTAGGGATTTGAGACTCTATAACTGGGGGATTGTATGTCTCTGATATGTGAGGATTTCTTGTTGTTGTAAAGGTTCTAGCTGCTCCTGTTTAAAAGCTAGGGATTGAGTGAAAACCCTTGGTTGTATTGCCTTGGATACTGGACGTAGGCCACGCGGGTAGTTTGTGTCCGAACCAGGATATATTGCCGTGTTCGTCTTCTTATCCCCCATATCTTTATATTTCCACTATTTTAATTATTGCATTTTAATTATTGCATTTTAATTTCAAATGTTTTATTTATATAAAGCGAGTTAATTTGAAAATAACTATTTATCCGCTGCAAATTCTGTTTAAAGTTTAAAAGGGTTTTGAGTTATCTAAAAAGTTTTCATTTTTATTTAAAACCCAATTCACCCCCCCCCCCCCCCCCCCACTCGGGTATGGTTTCCACGGCCAACAATCCACTCAACCATACCTATTTAATTTTGCTTTCGTTTTATCATTTTCCTCTCAAAAACCGTAATCGAGTAACCAACAGAATCGGATACGGATGAACAGAGATACACCGGGAGACAGAACAGCGAGTCATCTATGATGACTCAGAGGGAATGAGTCACCATGGTGAGTCATGGTGGTGACTCATCTTCATCATAAATTCTAGTAATTATGAGTCTTTATAAGTGTAATGACCAAAATACCATTAACCTAACCTATCCTAGTTAAATGTCAACTATGGTTAAGGCAAGTCAAGAACAAATTGATCTCTTCTTCCTCATGGGTGGTGAAAACAGCAGCCACACCATCCCTTCACCCTTCACCACATATTTTGTTTCCTACTCGTAATTATTATTAACTATAGTTAAAGTATTATATTGTATTTTCTTAACAAAGCATAGGTTACCATTAACAATGGTTATTAAGGACACATCTCCTATCCCTTAACCACTCATCATACAAGGTTGAAAACACCTCCATATTCAGCTAATTTCGTGCAGCCTCCCTTCATCATTTGAGCCATTCCATTCATTCATTTCAGCAAAATTCTCTAAGTCATTTCTCTCAAAAACTTAAGACTCCATGATGGCAAAGCTTGCATCTTGGATCATTCTTTTCTTCATTTCAATGGAGGATACTCTTCCTCTTCCTCATCCCCTTAACTCTCTTTATCACCCACTACTTTGGATTAGAGGAGAATAATTGAGATAGAAACCTCAATAGTTACAAGAATCCTTTGTTGGAAGCTTTGAAACCTAGTTGGACCAGCTGTGGTGAGAGAATCTCTTAGCACTCTTCAACCGTTGGATCGTTCTCAAATGTTATAAGAAGGTTCAAGACTTGTGGTTCTTCATATCCAATGGTTGGAATTATGAAAAAACCTCTAGAGTATGAGATATTCATTTAGAACAGTGGGCCTAGGAGGTGAGAAACTCAACCTGGATACCATCTAACCTGTCACCATAGAATTGCGATCCAAAATTTTTTAACTGTTGGATCGGGATGAAACATTGTGATAAGGTGTAGGAAGGATACTTCTTCATTGTCACCGTTCATTTTTGTAAATAAATTTTTGTGTCCTGAGAAATGGAGCTCGAATAGCAGCTCTGTTTTGGTAGCTTTTCCCAAGGATTTATGAGCTTATTTTGAATCCGATTTTCCCTAAGTCCAGTCGTTGTTATCATTAGTTTTTCCATCGATTTTGTCTCTTGATTCAAATAGATTTATATTTTTGTAACACTATTTTGATTCGGTTGGTATTTGGTGTTTTCGGCGCATTGTGATACTCGTACGTGTAATCGGGACGAAAAGCGGAACAGTGGATGTGTAAGGACGGATGGTGGCTGATTTGTGGATGTTGTTGGACAGTGTGATGAGGTTCGTGGCAGTAGCATGGACACATTCGGAGATTGTACGGGAAAGCGTGCATGTCAATCAGGTGGGGAAGATTCAACCTATCGTCAGAATGGATAAGTAGTTTATAATATAATAATCGTGTAGGGCAACCTAAACCCTACTAGTGGTCGACTAATCGACAAGACCAAAATCACATTGGAATCTTTTCCGTAATACCAATGATGATTTGGAAATTGTAGGTTTATCGACGTTAGAATAATTTTAGAATATTGGAGGATGTCTAACTTTAATATTATTGACTGTTGGTGATACGCCGGTTGAGGTATTCTACTGCATGTGACGTTTTATTTTGATGTTTGAATATTTTATTGATTATTCTGTTATGCATGATCTGTCTGGTTTGATAATATGCTTAGTTGACTTTTAAGCAGAGATATGTGTTGTTTGGAGATATTCATGTGGGTGAGAGAATAACTGTGACTTAGAGGTGCCTAGCCTGAATTAATCATTTCATAGATGAGAGGTGACATATAATATGTGTTAAGGCTAAGATGTAAGGTGGAGGCACTAGGTTGTTATTGATGCGGGTCAGTGAGATTCATATAGTTGCATTGTTGTTCACAACCGTGTGTTGGGAACACACGAGGTCCGAAGTTCTCGCAGCTACAGTGTCATTGCTTTGCGTGAGCACCCTTGAACAAGGGTGTGCACCGACTGTTCTGTGCAGCTGTAGTGTCATTGCTTTGTGTAACACCCCCCTTGGGCATTACTTTGTAACACGTGCAGAAATAAATTAAAAAGTAATTCGCTGGTTGCTTTCGGAAAATAATATTTTCTTAAGTTGTAATCATGTCTCAAAATGGTGATAAATTTTTTTACCTTATCTTTTCTTTTTCGACAACCACAAAACAGTGTAAGTATAACCGTATATGGATAAATATAAATATATATATATATATATATATATATGACATCATACAACTATACTGCATCATACTGTAACACCCCCCTTGGGTCATTACATGGTTAACTCGTTGCGGAAAATAAATTAAAAATTATATTTGCTGGTTTCTTTCGGAAAACTATTTTATATGTAAGTCAGAAAACTTGGGTGTAAAAATTTTCTTCTGCCAACTACTTTGGAAACCTGATACATATGCTAAAACATTAAAAGCACATTGTACATCACCACACAAAGAGATATTTACATTCATAATAAAGCCTCCAAGGCATACAACTTTTAATAATTAAGTTTTAATTTCCAAAACCGAAAATTAAACCTAATATTAAAGTACAACACCAAAGTTACTGACCTAGTATACACACCACCCAACTAAGATTCCTAAGCTGGTCGCTCTATAAGACATTTATCGGAAGGACTTCATTGTCATTCCCACAATCAAAATATCTCTTCAAGTATCTAAAACTAAGTCCCGAAAGACTTAGGGAAACTTCTCAGCTCCATCTGTACTAGTGTACCAATGTACAACAACAATACCAGAAGAAACCTGATATATTTGTAAGGGTGAGACACAATATATTGACTTTGATAAGATCACCCCACTCACAAACACAAAATAGCATATTCATGATATTCAGTGTATAACAATTTATCCAGACAATATATTAATTTAGTCAAAGGGTCTCATACCCGATAAATCCGTGATTAATTAAAATTGCATAATATTCCAACGTCGGGCACGCAGTCCAAGAATTCGATTATGAAAATAACTAGGGTGATTTCATCGGTCCTAGATCACCGATATATGACCCGGAGTCAAATGTGTTTACTGTGATTTAACCCGCAACACGCAACATGAAACAAATATGCTGACCGGGACTCTAACCCGCAACATATCAAACATCACCTTCAAGTATGCCAACTGGGACTCTAACCCGCAACATACCAAACATCACCTTCAAGTATGCCAACTGAGACTCTAACCCGCAACATACCAAACCCCAATCATCAATATGCCAACAAGGACTCTAGCCCGCGACATATTGGAATCACCATCATCTGACATGCCAACAAGGACTCTAACCCATGACATACTGGAAATCTCCATCATCAAATATGCCAACAAGGACTCTAACCCATGACACATTTGGAATCACCACAATCGGATATGCCAACAAGGACTCTAACCCGTGACATACCGATATCTCCAAAAATTAGATATGCCAGCAAGGACTTTAACCCATGACATATAGGACACAAGGTCCATAACTACTTTTATATAAAGCTCATTTACAGAAAATCCTTTCTGTTTAAACCATTTATAAAACGTCAAATCATAGTGAAATTTACTTTTCTCAAACTCTTTTCCTCTTGAAAATCTTTATCCGAAAAATGTCAATTTCTTGAAAAAGAACTCATTTACAACTTATTAATGTCCAAGAAGAAAAAGATTATTTTTAAAACCTTTCCATAAATTATTTTTCCGATTTACTCGTCGTTTAGCATTAAAATACTTTATAATTCAAAAATTAACTATTTCTTTTGGAAATTAGTTTACACTTGAAAATATTGCTCATGGAGAAAAGAATATCAATTCTTAAGAAAACCGTTTCAAAACGAATGTAAAATAAAACAATATGTGTTTCTCAAACGTTTTTCTATAAAACCCCTTTATAAATCAAAGATGACTTTTCTGTCGAAAATAATTATTCCAAATCCAATTTTACTTTATTTTGGTAACTTAATTACTCTAAATGACGCTTTATATTATTGTTGAATTTATTTGAGAAAACTAACGTCTGTGAAAAATTTTCATGGTTCCACCCAAAAATCATTAAAAGATTACTTTTCCAGTAGCAAATATTTAGAGCCTCGTCTACTCAAGAAAATCAGTCTACTTAGTTAAATAACTAAGTAACTTTACAAAAGTATTTGAGCAGCCCGTCTACAAGGGTGGACACGTATTTTTCAATGAAAAATTATCCAAAGTTTATTTTAATTATATTGAAGTATTCCTGCATAACTAAAAGCACATGTTAGATCTCAACTAACACTTTGCCAAGCAAATTTAATCCTTTTGTTAGCATCAACTAGATAGCACGTAGCCATCGGAAAAATTCCTCAGGAAATCCCCTCTTACCTCTTGAAGAACTTAAACTTCCGATTAAAACTTTGCAGCGAATCTGGAAATCGGTGACACACGTACAAGGTACAATTCTTTATACTTCAACAAACCACAACTCAACCAATCAAAATCAAACAAATACAATCACCTATACACTACATATAGGTCACAGCCCTAGAGAGATTTTGTGACTAAAATTTCTAAAATTGCTTAAGTCCTTGGATTAATGACCCTAAGTACTTAAGACAATAGATTAGTGATTAGTCAAAAAAGATTGAATGAAAATCCTCCAAGTTCCTCAATGTATAAATTTGGTCAAGGCACCAAAAATATGGCAAGAGATTTTGGTTTGATATAAGACTTTGGATCCAACATATACATGACATGGAAAGATGAAATCCAAGTTCACTTACTAAAGAAATCAAACAAAATCTCCTCCACCCACATATACATAGGTTCGGCCCTTAATGGAAAAGTGAGAAGAAAAATTTCGTTTCATTCAAACTCTTGGATCTATAATATAGACATGAATACCAGATCATAGGAATTAGTTTCAGATTTTTAGGATTTTTCTATGATTTTCTAGAGAATTTCAAAAATTCTAGATCTAGGAATTGAAAATTATGAACAAAGCTTTAAATCATGAAAATATATGAAGAACATGATCATCATTGAGTGAGTAGAGTATGGTATACCTCTTGGAATTGAAAAATGGGCAAGGAATCAAGCATTTTCTTCACAGATGAAAGCTATGGCACTTAAGCTTTTTAATGGAAAATGGTGAAACTTGATGAAGAAGATGACCATGGCCTTAAATAGAAGTGAGATGGCCTCATGGGGAAGGCTTTGTGCTGTGGATTTAAGGGTTAAAAGAGTCCATCACATAAATTTTGAGGGACAAAATGGCAATCTTGTACCATGGCATTTTTGTAGTTAAAACCAACATTAAGGACATACTTGTAAAATCCCTAAAAGCCACCATTACTAAGGTGAGTCATCTATATGAATAACCCTTTGTGAGTCACCACTTGTCTTCATCTATTGAATGCCAGATTTTGTCTCTTCACGTCCGTTTTTGACTCCGTCGATTACTCGATTTAGGGTTTTTACGCCCGAATCAAGTTTAAAACCTACTTATTTTGAAAATTTTCAAAATAACCTATATCGTTGAAAATGAGATGCAAGATCTATTCATTTCGCTCTCCGGTCAAAATTAGGTTTTCTAATCAGTAAAATCTTACTGTCAATGAAAACGTAAACCGGGTTCCGTCTGAATTTTCAACCAAAAATTTAACCGTATACTTATCAAAATAAGTATAATATGAATATGACTTTGGTTTTTACAAAATCATTTTCTAAGTCTCGGATAAAACTATAAACATATTTATATAATTTCCGACATTAGAAAGTAGCGAAGAGTCGGGGTGTTACACTTTGCATGAGCACCTTTGAACCAGGGTGTGCACTGATTGTGCTGTGCAGCGATAGTGTCTGGTCGCGCTGTCGCGCACGCACCAAAAAGCGAGCGGTTTGCAAAATATGTAGTTTAGGGCGACAACTCGAGTATCGTCTCACAAGGACTCTTGGGTTGTTGTTATTAACACAAAATCAGTTTTGGGGGGTTTGGATATGAAATAAAGTAAAGAAACAAAACAAAACAGAGTAATAAAAATAGAGCAGTTTAAAATGACAAATATGCTAAAGACGATTAACCTACTGTTCTCGGTTTCCCACTATCATTGATTCATGTAAATTCCAAGCCCTAAGCAGATTCTAATCCCCTTTCGGTTGTAGCAACAATTAACAAGCGAAATAACTACTACAGATATATGTTCCTATTCCCGAATTAAGCAAACGGGGTTAAGCACTCATGAACTAAGCGAACATGAACGAACACACGCGAATTAAGCAAACGCGATTAAATATAGGAACATAACATCACCGAAATAAATCAACACAACACTATATACTCCTGAATTAAGCAAACAGAAATACATAGCATAGTATTGAAAAGAGAAAAGCAAATAAAACAGGAATTACATAATCTCAAGTGTAACTAGAAACCAATCACAGTAGATTAATCTAAGGAGACTAGCTCTCCATTACTAATTTCGCAGCTATCTAAACTAAAAAGAAAACAAAATATAAGAAGATAAGATAAGATCCTCAGTTCTGCCTTCAAACAGGCTTATATACAACTTCTGGATTCCACGGACTCGCGAGGCGAACAGTCTTGCGACGCGAATTTTATGAACAGTCTGCAATGTTTGGTCTTCTCGCGAGGCGAAGTACGGCTCGCGTGGCGAGGAATGGAAAAGTCATGGCTTCTGGTCTTCACTCTCGCGAGGCGAGTCAAGTATTCGCGGGGCGAGACAGAAAGGATTGAAAATTCTGGAACAGTCACGCTTCAGGTTCGCGAGGCGAGTGCCTTCTCGCGGGGCGAAGGACTCCAGAATTATTTCTTTTTATTACCTGAAAACAAGAAAATAGCATAAGTGCTTTATTTGACTCTAAATCAACTAAATTAACTTAAAAATACTTAAATGACTCACAATGCTGCTTAGAGACAATCAAGTCTAATTTGGGTGAAAATGAAATATATTTAGCACAAAGCCAAGGTTTTTCTAGTTATAAAACTAGACTAGCCAGAGGCTGATCAAAATACCCCAAACTTAAACTTTGCTTGTCCCCAAGCAAACTAAAACTCAAAAACTCAAAAAGACTCAAGACATGGCAAGCTTAAGGATTCAATCAACTTTGCACAAATTTCAAGCAATTCAACAAAATGATTTTGCCTTCAATGTTCCCCCCTTTCAAACAAAGCAATCCCCACATTCATTTATTCTAAACAATTGAGAATTTCATCATTCAAACAATCATTAATTTAAGCAATGGATCCAGGTTACACACAAAAGGGAGATCACCAAATTCAAACAATTGCCTTCCTCACGAGGGCATTTAGTGTTTCACTCATCCGCTCTGTTTTTGTCAGGCTAACAACATTTCACTCAATTTCACTTTTCAAGAACACTTCCCATGAATTTGATTTTCATCTCAAAATGATTCCCACGGAAAACATGCATGCAACATCAAAAGGTCTTTTATGGTTGTAATGGGGCCTGGCTAAGGGTAGGATATACAAGGGTACTAGGCTTAAGTCCCCAGGAACTAAGAAAGCATGAAACACTTCAAAACATTGAAATTCCACTCAAGTTCCTTTTCCCATTTTTCTTTATGCTTTTGGGTGACTATAGCCTTTTTATTCAAACAGCCTTTTTGGCATTTTTGCATTTTTTATTTTTTCTTTTTTTTTCTTGTTTTTCCTTTTTGGCTCCAACCTTTTTATTATATTGTTTTCTTTTTTCTCAATCCCAACCAACACATCATATCCATGTAGCCACCCCAAACTTAGTTTCTTACAAACCTTCTCTTTCATAAGATTCCATGCTCTCCTAATCCTAAGATCGGGTTAACATGGTTTTTTTCAGATATTAGGCTCATAACATCAGGTTATCAAGAATTAACAGGCTAATCAGGCTCAATGGGGCTAACTAAGGAACATGCATTAGGGATGGTTATTTTAGGCTAAGTGGTTATTTACAAAGAAAATGCCTAAATCATTTGAAGCAAACACATAAACATGCAAACCATAAAGAGATTCAAGCAAATTCGGGAAAGTGCAACTTAAAAGTGATTTCACACAGTTAAAAACATGTTGGAGGCTCAAATCCTCACCTGGACATTTTTGCAAATTGTTTGACAGAGATTCTATCCCTAGTGTGTGCTTCCTATCACCCCAAACTTATCATAAATCATGCCATCATAACAAAATATCTCAAAGTTCAGTTTTCAATTTTTCAAGTGGGGATCAATTTTCAAAAACAAATTTTTTTTTTCAACCTAGGGGGAAACAGTCAACACATAACATGCAATCCATCTACGCAAATTCAATCAAAATCCAGCAAACTTGCCGACACAAGACTCAACACAACTCCTGAGCTTCTCAAATTATTCAGGAGCTAAAAGAAAATAAAACAAAACAAAGCAAGGCAGAAACTAAAAAGAAAATGAAAGTAAACTAAAGAGAAAGGGTTTAAGAAAACTCATTGGGGTTGTTCCACCGGGATCCCACTGTCTGTGATACAGCGGCCACGGAATGCTCAAATTGCAGTATGATCCTCCCGGATCCCATGGCATGCAGCATAAGGATGAGAGCGGGCGCCTGATAATCATGGTACCTCCGCCAAGTTCGGCAGACTTCTCACTCCATCACCGGTTGTTCCACAGGAGGAGATGGCAAACAGGTAGAGAGTGTTTCTGGTGCTGCTTCAACTTCTGCATGATCTTCATTCACTGCACTGATAAATCCGTCACCTGCTAAACCTGTAGAAATCTCAGCACACACCACAGAAAGGTTAGAGTTAGTACAGTTAGTAGATATGTTACAATAAACTGAATCAGTAAAGGTCTGAATGTCTGGAAATTCAGCACAAAGTTCATCCACCCCATCACTTTCAACACATGCATATGAATTCATAGAATCATCTAACTCAAAAGGTTCTTCATTATCCTCAGGCATGGTGAAGCAGATGTCCTCCTGATCCTCATTTTCTATGTGAACATGACCCTCAACCTCATGCGTCTTGTGTTCCATATGGATGTTTGGCTCTTCATACCTTTCAAAACATGCTATACACAAAGCAGTGTCAGTACAATCAGCACATGCAATATAATAGATAGAATCAGGGGAAGAGTGAATATCTGGAGATTCAACACATAGTTCATCAACAGAAGTATTATCAAAATCATCCTCAGAGGAAGCATTGTCAAGAACAATTGTTTGTGAATCTGTATGTTCTTCAAGGAGATGTGGAGTTTGCATTGTGGTCAAGGCAGAGGCAATGTGACCAACTTGAGCGGCTAAATCCTGAAGACTTGCTTCTGTCTTCCGTTGGTATTCAAACATGTCTTGTGCCATTTGCTGAAGACTTGCTTGTTGGAGTTGAAGAATGAGCTCTGCTGTTTGTTGCATCATAGAAGCTATTTCATCCAAGCTACTATGTCCTCCACTTTGTTGGCTAAAATGATCATTCACTCCAAACATGCCACAATCATTACTAAACTCATAGCTTTCAGCAAAGTTAGGATAATATATGCATGGTGGAAGTTCATAATCAACATAAGGTAAATAATCTTGCATATAGTTATCCATGGGGCGTACTAAAATTCACAACCAGACAAGCAGCTGCAACTAACTCAGAAACGCAGAAGTTTTTTTTTAATTTTATTTTCTGTTAATAACAACAAGAGTCCCCAGCAACGGTGCCAATTTTTGGTCGCGCTGTCGCGCACGCACCAAAAAGCGAGCGGTTTGCAAAATATGTAGTTTAGGGCGACAACTCGAGTATCGTCTCACAAGGACTCTTGGGTTGTTGTTATTAACACAAAATCAGTTTTGGGGGGTTTGGATATGAAATAAAGTAAAGAAACAAAACAAAACAGAGTAATAAAAATAGAGCAGTTTAAAATGACAAATATACTAAAGACGATTAACCTACTGTTCTCGGTTTCCCACTATCATTGGTTCATGTAAATTCCAAGCCCTAAGCAGATTCTAATCCCCTTTCGGTTGTAGCAACAATTAACAAGCGAAATCACTACTACAGATATATGTTCCTATTCCCGAATTAAGCAAACGGGGTTAAGCACTCATGAACTAAGTGAACATGAACGAACACACGCGAATTAAGTAAACGCGATTAAATATAGGAACATAACATCACCGAAATAAATCAACACAACACTATATACTCCTGAATTAAGCAAACAGAAATACATAGCATAGTATTGAAAAGAGAAAAACAAATAAAACAGAATTACATAATCTCAAGTGTAATCGAAACCAATCACATAGATTAATCTAAGGAGACTAGATCTCCATTACTAATTTCGCAGCTATCTAAACTAAAAAGAAAACAAAAGATAAGAAGATAAGATAAGATCCTCAGTTCTTCCTTCAAACAGGCTTATATACAACTTCTGGATTCCGCGGACTCGCGAGGCGAACACTGTCTCGCGACGCGAATTTTATGAAGAGTCTACAACGTTTGGTCTTCTCGCGAGGCGAAGTATGGCTCGCGTGGCAAGGAATGGAAAAGTCATGGCTTCTGGTCTTCACTCTCGCGAGGCGAGTCAAGTATTCGCGGGGCGAGACAGAAAGGATTGAAAATTCTGGAACAGTCACGCTTCAGGTTCGCGAGGCGAGTGTCTTCTCGAGGGGCGAAGGACTCTAGAATTATTTCTTTTTATTACCTGAAAACAAGAAAATAGCATAAGTGCTTTATTTGACTCTAAATCAACTAAATTAATTTAAAAATACTTAAACGACTCAGAATGCTGCTTAGAGACTGGATACTATAAACATATTTATATAATTTCCGACATTAGAAAGTAGCGAAAAGTCGGGGTGTTACACTTTGCATGAGCACCTTTGAACCAGGGTGTGCACTGATTGTGCTGTGCAGCAATAGTGTCATTGATTTGTGTGAGCATTCTTACCATGGATGAGGTTATGCATCGACTGTGATGTGCATCTATAGTGTCATTGCTATGCATGAGCACCCTTGAACCAGCGTGTGCACCGACTGTACCGTGCAGCTATAGTGTCATTGCTTTGCATGAGCATTCTCCCATGGATGAGGTTGTGCACCGGTTAATGGGGACGCATCGCTTGAACGATTGACTGATATCTCTAAAAAAAGGATGTCTGATAGGATTGGTAGTGATCACTTTAGCATAAATGTTTAATCTCATGAGATTGAGGGTAGAGGAAGATATCATGATTGAGGATGATTGTTAGTTATGTGTGATACTTGTCTTTGACGGTTTTTATATTATGTGCTATGTATTCCTTTCCACTTTTGATGATAGAACTGTTTCTTATCCCCTATTTTATGTATTTGGTATATATTTTATCATGTGATCGTATGAGAAGATCCTATGGAGGAACTAGCTACTGACGAGCTGGATGGGATTCCGTATGAACTGGATGCGGGAGGATGAGCTGTGGATTCTAGCAATGTAGTTTAGTATCTAGGGTCAATTAGTCATATAAGACGTTCTATTTTCAGCTGATTATAATAGTTTGTATAAGTATGTACCTACAAGGGAGCCTACTGATAGGATACCCTAAACAGTGTTCTGTTTTATGTTGGATAAACATATGTGTATGTGTAATATAATCATGGTGTGGTGTGTTAACTCTCCGAAGTTGGATATATTATAAATAATTTTTTTAATATCTTCATAATTTCGGTTTATGTTTAAAGTTAAGTACCCGATTAAGTTTAATAAATAATTAATGGCATAACGGGGTGTCTCATCTTTGATATTAAGTTTGTTAAACTGAAAAATCAATGGGGTGATATTTTCACTAACCATTAGAAGAAGAAAGGTTTTTATTTATTAGAGATAATCTAAACATGCATTGCATTGCTAAATGACATGCCTAATAATTAACATGTCTATGCTACCTGTCTTATGTTTGTATATCACCTGTCTATAACTGTTGTCTGACCATGCTGAGTCACAATGCTAAACATCAACAGTTTTTGATAAAATGGTTATTAATTATTTAATACCATTTAATAATCTGAAGCTAATCATGTGCATGGCAATTTTTTCTTGAAACCATGTTTTTATTATGACTAAAGTAGGCGATCTAGTTCCCCACATAAATCGTGCTGTTTTAAATGAAAAGTTTTTATGTCTCTCTCCTGCCTTAATGACTATAAAAGGCATAGAATCAGAAAGGTTTAACCTTTACGTTTCCAAAATCTAAAACTCTCTTTGTCTTCGTCTTCTCTCTTCCAAAACCCTTCTCTTTTCCAAAATCCTAGAATCTCCTTTTCTCTGAAATGGCACCATCAAAACATCTTTCCTCAAAAGAAATCTCTGAAAAGTACAATATGAGGATCTCTGATGTTGAGAAGATCTTGGCTGGTAAGACTGTGGACCTCCAACAGATGAAGAATTGGGGAATGGATGTCACAGAGGAGTTGGAATACTCCAAGTGGACCTCTTTCTTTGATATAAAGGAACTGGTTCATCCCAAGCTTGTCAGAGACTCCTGGACGAGTGTCGTGGTTATCACCAGCAAGCTTTATGGAACCAAGAGATTTCGTGCTCGAGTGATGGATACCACTCTTCTCTTCCCCATCAGCTCTCTGGAGCTCATCACCAGACGCCCTAGGATTGGAGCTTCTTTCAAGACCGAATGGGAAGATCAGGTGGGAACAGAGAATGTCGACATTGCTCTGTATGGTGTTCCCAATCCTTAGAACATGAAGCCTGTAAGCATGGTGGTGAAGTGTAGATTCATGCACAAGATGTTACTGGAGTGTGTGATGCCTAGGAAAGGATCACGAGACAGTGTGACCAAGATGCAGACCTACCCCTATGGAATGATGTTGACAAGACTCTTCAGGAACAAGCTGTTTGTTCCCAGTGATACCCACTTCATAGACATGTCCTTTCCCATTAACAAGAAGAACTTGTCTATGATGGACATAGAGGGTATTCCTCTAAGAGAGGAGGAGGAGGACAAGAAGAAAAGGAAGAATAAGCCAGCTGTTGAGCAGAAGCTGAAGGAAGAACTATTGGTCTCCACTGATGAATCAGATATGCCAATCTCTGAGAGAATTTGGAAGCCTGTTGGAAAGGTGGTCAGACAGGACCAGAGGCCTACCTTGGAAAAGCCATTAGTCTCTGCTGAGACTGCTGAAACAGTTCAGCCTTTTAGGTTCAAACTAAAGAAGCCCTCTCCCAAGAGGAAAACAATAGATGCTGAAGCATCAGAAGCTGTGTCTGCACCGCCTAGCAAAAGAAGAAGGCTGGTGAAAACCTTTGCCAAGGTCAGACAAGTGGAGTCTGAACCTAGCAAAGAGGAAATATCTGCTCAGGGGGAGCAAATAGCAAGACCCTTGGAGAAGCCCAAGGAGAAGAAGACTCTTGATTTGGGACTCATCCCTAGAAAAAGAAGGTCTGGCTACCCAATGCCTACTGTGGCATCTGCTAAAAGGCTAGAAATTCCTACGGAAGATCAAGCTGTAGAGGTTGAAGTATTTGCTACAACTGCTGTAAACCTGTCTGTTAGGAGACAGACAATTGTCTACCTTGAGGTATGTCCCCCTCCATGTCAAGGAAGAAGCTGAAACTGTCTGAAGATCAGCTGATTCTTTCATCCATCCCTTTTTGCACCATCTTTTCCCTCTCACCAAGGTAGTCCAAACCCTTCTTCTCCACCTGTCTTGTCTGTCCAACCCTTATCTATAGTGTCTCCCTTCTCTTCACCTATCTCTTCTCATCAAACCCAAACATCATCCTATAATGTTGTGTCTGAAATATTTAAATACACAATTGTTCATAGGGACACAACTCCTAAAGAACAAGTTGACATATCATCTAGTCTTTTTGTGTCTGACCTGCAATCTCTTATGACTGCAAGGTCTCAAATATGTCTGTCATTCCCACTCTTCCACCTCATATACTTATACTTTTGGAGACGGATGTTTATGTGTTGTTATAGAATTAAATGTTGCTAAACCCTTTCCACATTTGACATTATATTGTTTCTTATCCCTTTTCTTCTTGTTGTTATGTGTGTGTTTTATTTATGTGATCACTATAAGAAGACTCGGTGGAGGAGCCAGCTATGGAGGAGCTAGATGGAACCCTTATGAGCCAGATGCTAGAGGACGAGCAGTGGATCCGAGTAGTTGTGTAGAGAGTCTATGGCCAGTGCGTCTTGTCTCTTTAGGATGTTGCTTTTATTTTCAGTTTGATTATCAGTTTGTACTTATTTGGGGTCCTACTGATGGAAATCCCTCGATAGTACTGTATGACTATATGTTGGATATGATGTCTATCTATGTATGTATATATGTTGTTTATATTTAAAGTTTTTAATTATTCGTCGTTTAAAGGTAACCGTTTACGCCAATAACACGATTAGGTTTTAATAATTTTGGGTTTTTCTTTAATGGGACATCGGGGCGTCTCATTTGGTGATATCAGAGCAGTTCGGTTCTATTCGGGCTGTGAAATAATGTGTATTGGCCATTTAGTTGAATCCACATCGGTTATCGACTATGCTTAGAAGTTGGGTAGTGAGTCCGTACGTGATAAATCAACATTAATGTGACATATAGTATTTATATTCTAGTTTTATGTAGTATTATATGTCATATTGATATGAGTTAATGATTCCTCTTGACAGGATCATGGCTCGAGGTAGAGGTAGAGGTAGAGGACTGATGTCGGGTCAGTCGACGTGCGACGACGCTCGTGCGTATCCGGCAAGTGTACCGGACTGCCGTCAAGTAATAAAAGATATCGAACCCACAGAGACTGTGTTCCCGAATCGCAATTAAATTTCGAATCGATTGAGTTCTGGACTTTTTAGAGAGGGTTTTGAAATTGGTTTTTGAATTGAAAGATAGATGAGCAGAGAACAATTAAAACAGAAAACAATTGTTTATGGGGTTTTTATCTAAAACGGATTCCTAGGGATTTGGGTTACCTTTGAGGCTGTTTATGTTGCTAACAGATTTACCTTTGTTGATTACCGAAATTGCCTTGAAGGCGAGTTTATCCTCTGATAGCTTAAGCTCCCTCTCGGGTTACAAAAGCCGTGCCCAATTGACCCGACCCCTACTCTCGTGGTAGTCGATCCCAGATTGGACCCTTTGCGTTCAGTGACAACTCGTTGCTCCTCGAGGGACGGCTTCTAACTCTCGTGATTTCAGTCCCAAGTCTGACTTCTATAGGTCCGACACCCAAGTTCACCGCTAGGTTCCTCCTTGAAATGTCTCGGTCATGCAAATAACCTAAGTTCACCGCTAGGTTCCTCCTTGGATCATTCACATCTCACAAACCAGTGGCTTCCGGGCTTTACGAGTGAATCACCCTAGAGATCCTAAGTTCACTGTTAGGTTCCTCCTTAGAACGTCTATGTCACGTAAATAAACGGTTGCCGAAATTTATGAGTGATTAACACACTAGAAATCAGATCTAAAACAATTATGAAATCAACAATGGTTTCAACATCAAATTAACATCATTTACAAGCCTTGGGCAAAGCCCTAATCCCTAGAAACTATGCTACTACTCCAGTCTTGCCATGGAGATGACAAGCTGGGATGACAACATAATAAAAATCAGAAAAGAGAAGAGAGGAGAAGAGAAGAAGAGATCCTAAATCTATGCCTAGAGTAATAGCCCCTGATGTGTTCATCCTCCAGATCTGATGCCTTGGTCCATATTTATAGAAATGGGGAAGTTAGAGTCCCAAACCAACTCAAAATCTGATCTATTTCGGTTTCTTCAGATCCAAGTAAAGCGCGTCACGGCCGTGATGGCCATCACGGCCTGGCCGTGACGGTCTCCTCGCCCGCCAGCTTCGGAAAAATTCAATTTCTCGCGACGCGAGATGCTGCTCGCGACGCGAGCCTTCCTTTCATGGCCCGTGATGAATTTCACGGCTGGGCCGTGATGTGCTCTGACTTGTGGTGGTTTTGGGTCACGGCCGTGATGGCTATCACGGCCAGGCCGTGATGTACTCGACTTCACCTTTCTTCTTTTTCAGTTTTGCTCGATCATGGCCGTGATGGGCATCACGGCTAGGCCGTGATGGGCTCTGTTTGGCTCATTTTCTTCAGTTTTAAAGCTCCATCTTCATCCAAACTTCATCATGGTTGATCTTGAGCAATTTACCCTTGATATCTGCAAAACAACACACGAAAACCGCCTTACCCGTTCCAAAGGAAAATTAACCTAAAATCTAATAAAAATATGCCTAAACTACATGAAAATGCATGCAAAATGATGGACAAAGATGAGGTGGAATCACACTCATCAAATCACCCCAAGCTTAAAACTTTGCTTGTCCTCAAGCAATTACTCAGGCCATAAGATAATTCAATCAAAACATGGATAGTGAACCAAGAACCCTAGAAGCTAATCCAAGTAATAGGCATTTTTAATAAGCATTCAAGAGATAATCAAGTTCAAGTCAAATTAGAAGCTTAGGTTCTTCAAGTTCATGTCTCCACTGATTTGGGCACTCATCTCACCTCACTCAAGTGTTTTAGGGTTTATGACAATTCACTCCATTTCCTCAAGTAAAGTATTTTACCATAGGCTTGACCATTAACCAAATCTCCACTTTATTAATGAAAACACTTAAGAATCAAGAGGTCTTTTCCTTTGGTTGTAATGTGGCCATGGGATTTATTGTAAGGTGGGAAAATCAAGGAAAGGGAATTTCAAGAAGGCTAGACAGATTATCAAACATTACAAAGCATGACACCTTCTAAAATACCCCTTTTTGGGCTTTGGTTTACTTTTCCACCTTTCTTCCTTCATTTAATTTTTTTTTCTTTTTCTTTTCATTTCTCACTTTCTTTGTCATCCCCTTCTCCATTTTTTTTTTCTGTTTATTTCATTTTTATTTGTTTGGAGAAGGGGAGATTTATAGCTCAAGAGAAATTACTTTCTAGCTTTTCTTCCCATACTTTTTCCAACTACCAATTACCCTTTTTGTAATACTTTAAAAGGTGCCATACCAAGCATTATTTATCAAATTAATTCATGGTACCAAGAAAAGTATTTTTTTCTTTAGGCTCAAAATTGGGCAACTAAGGGGTAGCATTTATCATTCAAAGCTCGGGAGGCCAGAAAAATACCTAATGCCTCAATCATTTCCAAAAAATGTTTTCAGAAATTTTTAAGTTTTGAAATGGTTTCAAGTCAAGTTCTAGAAAATACAGTCCATGAGGAATTAAATCACTCTTGCACAAGAAATGGGGTAGATTTAGTGAATACCCCTTTTGGCTCAAAATCTTACATTTAGTAGTTCAAAAATCAGTGAGGTACACAAGTCTAATGAACCACATGCTAATTATCAACTATCAAATGACTATCTCAAGAAATTTCATTTTTAGTCATATCACAAGAATAATGAAAAATTGGGTTCAAAATTCACTATCTCAATTCATTTGGCTCCAAGTTTTTACAATCGGATGCATGTTCTAAGTGAGGGGAAATCTAGAGAATGTGATCATACCAATCTATGCCTATGTGAATGCAATATGAATGCAACAATGCAAATGCAAAAATAAATACCCCCACCCCAAGCTTGATTACTTATATTGTCTCCAATGTAAATAATCAAGTCGGAGAGAGGAGAAAAATTGGAACAACTTACCGAGTCGGTAGCGGGTGTTGGCTTCACATTCCAGTCAAAACTTGGGTAGAAATTGTATCACGGCCGTGAGGCTTATCACGGGCAGGCCGTGATCGTTTCTGATCCTCAGGAGTTGCCCTGTCACGGCCGTGATCTACATCACGGCTTGGCCGTGATGCTCTCTGATCTTGGCATCCTACTCATCACGCCCGTGATGGTTGTCATGGCTAGGCCGTGATGCTCTCTGTGCTTTTGTTTAGTTCATCACGGCCGTGACCACTGTCACGGCCATGGCGTGATGGCCTCTGACTTTATTTTTTTATGCTCTTCTTCTCTTTCTCAACCTGAAAACACTAGACAAACTTATTAATGATATTTTTGCCTCTTGATCTTCTCAAATTATTCAAGAGGTTAAATCAAAAACAAAAGGAAAAAGGGAAAGAAAACTTGGGTTGCCTCCCAAGAAGCGCTTATTTATGGTCTTAAGCTTGACCATACTTCCTCAAGTCAACCGGGGTCGGCTGGGCGTAGAAGTGCAGGAACACTTCTTTTCCATGGAGCTCCTTCAAATAGCTGTTTCTGCTCATACGGCCAATGAACGCCCGCTTTGCTCTTTTCTTTCTGAGCTTCCTAGCCTTCCTTCCTCCCTGGAAGTATTGTTTCTGCATGGACAGCAATTCCAACCTCACCACTGGGTGCATCTCCAACCATGCATATCTTTGGGGTTGCTTCCATGCTAAGTTCTTTCTCTACCGCTGGAGACGTTACATCAATTCTGCACACATGGCTCTCAAAAGGAGGGTTGTTACAAGAGTTAGTCAACTGAAAATTTACCCTACCTTCCTCTACATTTAGAGAGAGTTTGCCATTCCTTACGCTCTATTAATGCTCCAGCGGTTGCCAAGAATGGCCTTCCTAAAATGATGGGGAATTTAGAATTCCCTTTCATGTCCAATACCGGGGAAGTCGGTAGGGATGAGAATTTTCCCTACCTTTACAGGAACATTCTCTAGTATGCCTAGAGGAGTCCTAGTTGAGCCATCCGCAATTTGTAAGGGGAATTTGAATGGTCTCAACTCTTTGCTTCCCAACCTTTCCATGATAGTGAGGGACATCAAGCTCGCACTAGCCCCTAGGTCACATAAGGCTTGGTCAATTTGCACTTGTTCAATCGAGCAAGCGATGGAGAAACTACCTGGTCTTTCAGTTTAGTAGGCATTTTAGTCTCTACATCTACTTGCTTTTTCCTGACCAACCTCTGTGGGAAAGGTATCGGGGGTTGGTACGGTGGTGGAGGGACATATTTCGGTTCTGGCTCTTCTTTTTCGTTCATGTCCTCCTCCGGTTCCACGTCCATTTCAGCTACCCCCACCCCAAGCTTATCATCCCTTAAGTGTATGACATTGCAATGCTCATTGGGATTTACTTCGGGTTGCCCCGGGAATGTACCCTTAGGTCTCGAGTACGTGATGGCTTGTTGGGCAATCTGGGTTTCTAGCATCTTGCTATGAGTTGCTAAGTTGTCTACCTTAGATGCTAGATCCTTTATTGCCTCACTCACTGCCCTTCCCTGTTGTCTAAACTCCTCATTCTGTTTTGTCTGAGTTTCGACAAAACTTTCAAATAAAGTCTCGAGTTTAGATCTTTGTACCTGAGGGTACCCCGGTGCTACTTTCTTATTACCTTGACCCTCTTGGAACTCATGGTTGAGCGTGTTGCTGTAGTTGCCGTAAGAGAGGTAAGGGTTGTTTCTTCTTTGGTTGTAGGGATTTGGGGGAGCATAGTTGGGCAGCTTCGGGTTCGTATCATAGTAGTTGTTACAAGAGTTCACTTGTTCACCCGAAGCGCCGGATCCATGTGGGCATCCCATCATGTCATGTCCCTGCATTCCACAAATCTCACAAACAAGGTTAGTAGCACCTAATGCACTCACATTAGCTCTTTCCAGCCGATCAAAACGTTTATTAAGTGAGTCTATCTTTGACATAATAAGATCTGTGCTATTTACCTCAAACTTACCCCCCGAAATCTTGTTCGGGTTATTACCTCTTTCGGATCCCCATTGGTGGTAGTTGGTGGCGACATTCTCGATGATGTTGAATGCCTCAGTGAGAGGCCTATTCATAAACGCTCCACCGGCTGCAGAATCTAGTGACACCTTCGAAGAGTAGTCCAATCCGTTATAGAAGGTATGCACTATTAACCACCTCTCGAGTCCGTGATGTGGGCACGACTCCAGCAGTCCCTTGTATCGATCCCAAGCTTCCGATAATGATTCTCTGTCTTTCTGGAAGAAGTCGGTGATCTGGGTCCTTATGTAGGCCGTCTTGGATGGAGGGAAGAATTTCTCCAAGAACGTCTGCTCCAATTGGTCCCAAGTAGTCAAAGTGTTAGCGGGGATTTGCTTAAGCCAGGCCTTCGCCTTTCCAGTGAGAGATGAGGGGAACAATCTCAAACGCACAACATCGACTGAGGCTCCATTAATCCTTATTGCGTCGGTGAACTCTAAGAATGTCTCTATGTGATCGGTCGGGTCCTCCGAAGGCAATCCTCCGAACTGATGTTGCCTAATCATGTTGATTAGCATGGGTGGTATGGTATAGTTTTCCGCCTCAATCTCTGGCCTTGCAATCCCAGTTCGCAAGCCTCTCGCATTTGGGGCTGCGTAATCCTTCAAAGGTTTTGTATCCGGTTGATTCGCCATGAGTGGAACGGGACTCAACCTTTCTCCCTCTCTTTGTAGTCTTCTACGTCTGTGGAAGGTCCTCTCGATCTCCGGATCAATCTCACTAAGGCTCCCAAGACTTAGAGATCTTTGCATATAACACACAGAGAGATGGATACAATAGAAGGAAAAGAAATTTTTGATTTTTTTTTTAATTTTTTTAATTTCAGAAATAAAAATCAAATAAAAAGAAAAGGTCCAGAAAAATCAATTCAAAATTTGAATTGAGATTCGAAAAGGCACAGTCCCCAGCAACGGCGCCAAAAACTTGATGTCGGGTCAGTCGACGTGCGACGACGCTCGTGCGTATCCGGCAAGTGTACCGGACTGCCGTCAAGTAATAAAAGATATCGAACCCACAGAGACTGTGTTCCCGAATCGCAATTAAA